>WQNJ02000039.1:20208799-21528174 GCA_016584745.2 Phylloscopus trochilus trochilus
CCACCTCTTAGGTGGGCACATTGTAAAAAGGTATAAAAATAGGTTCTGAGAATAAACCAGCCCCTTTTTTAGAGCATCAGCCTTCTGAAATCACGAGTCCGTGTCTTTCTTTTGTGTCCAACAGCGGCAGGGTGACTTGAGTCAGAAGAGGTTGGTGCATATGAAAAAATGTCATATTCCCTTTCTCAATTGCCATGTATCCCCAAACAAGCCTTTTGTAGCTATTGTGCATCCTGTGCACCACAGAGCAGTCCAACTTGCTTGGGCTGGAACACCACAGTTTGCTGCAAGATCAACTTGTTGCATAAGCCCTCTCACATTCCAAGGGGGAACAGGTCTGTGGTGTAGGGAGAGATGTTCATGTGAAGCAGATCTAGGGCTTGGGCTGAATGCTGGACCCAGTCCAAGTGACAGTTGTGCCAGTCTGATTTGGACAAGCAGCACACGTGGATTGCACTGAAGCCAAAGTCAGATCAGGCTGTTGGAAGTGGAAGGCGCTAACTGTACCGGGTGCGTAGCAAAGTCGACTGGCAGTAATCTTAACCTACTCTTCACAGGAGAAGGTGATCTGCAGAGTAGGAGGCAAACATGGGGAGATATGAAAGATCTCTAATGGTCTTGCTTCCTTGTGGCCTTATTAGAATCATAGCCTCATAGAATGGTTTGGGTTGTAAAGGACTTAAAGATCATCTGGTTCCAATTCCGTGTCCCAGGCAGGGCTGCCTCTGGCTGTACCAGTCTTCTCAGAGCTCCACTCAGCCTGGCCTTGAGCATTTCAGGGCATCCACAATCTCTCTGGGCAACCTGTTCCAAGTCCTCTCTACCCTCATAGTAAAGAATTTCTCCCTGATATCAAATCTTTCAGTTTGAAGATAACTTACCTTTTTCTGAGTGTTCATCCCTCTTGCTCAGTAAGAAGGGCAGAGCTCTGGTGCTGGATGAGACCACAGAAGGATGCACCTTGTGCCCTGCAGGGAGGAATGGGACTGAAAGTTCCCTATGTCTGTAGCTCTGTTTATAGCGAGACAAATGACAAGGCCAGTCTGGTCTTTTTGCATATTCATCAAAGCCTCCTGCTGACTTGAAATATTAATGTCTTTTAAGATAAATTGCCATGGGAAGATGTAGACAGCTTGAGGCACAATAAACAGGAATTTGGCCCTCTCTCTAGGCAATTCTGAAATGCTTCTAAAATCTTAAAACTCAGTGGAAATTTCCTTGGTTTTGAAGCAAATTTCTTCCTTATTTCATTCAGTTAGAAATGTCAAGAAGAAAGTGCAAGCTTAGGAATTTTTCAGACATGAAAGTTCAATAAGTATCCAGAATCCATTGAAAGAACAAGTTAACATACTTAGACAGTTTCCCATCTCAAAAGCCATGAATCAGCTCCACTGCTTTTTCATTAGAGTCCAGTTGAGCACTGAGGTGCTTGACCATCTCTGGTTTAAACCTGGGTATAATACGTATAGGTAATTCTATTTTACTATTTAAAAACACTGTGTAACACCTTGCTGGGTAGACTTCATCCGTATCGCTTCCACTTCGTTCTTTATAGAGAAAAACTGGTAGTGGATGGGAACATGTGATTCCAGGTGCCCACAGCAACACGGCCCTGAAGATAAGATGCCAGGATGCTGACAGAACAAGCATGGCTCAAGGGATAATGGAATGAGCAGCTTCTGCCCATCTGTTTCCATGCCTCAGACAAATCCTGGCCCTACTCCGAGACTCTTTGTAGTGGAATAAACAGCTTTTCTCCCAGGAAAGACTGAACAAACCACCTGGCTGCTTTGTGTGAGTGGATTTCAGATATTAGAGACTTCAACAACCTTTCAGTTTGTCTGGACTATTAAAAAATTCTGTCTCTCTTCCTCACTCCATTGATCAACTGATGCACCACAGCTGACTCTAGACCCCATTGTCTCCTGTCCAGAAAGGAGAAAAAAATTTTTCTTTCCATGTGACATTTTGCAGACAGCTGCATTCTTCTTCGCAAGCTGCAAGTTCATACTTAGACTATTATTCACCCAAATGAAAAATGAGAATTCAAATTGGAAGAGTTTAGTCGATTTCTAAATGTGTGCCCTGGAGGAAGTTCTCCATTTAGTGAAATCTGCCAGAAACTAAACAAGCAGCTCAGAGACTCCTATATAGTTTCTGTGGGCAGGTGGGCTTTAGACAGCATGAAAATTAAACCAACACCTAGTGTGATTTTTTTTTTATTATATCCAAAGTAATTTTTTAAACCAACACCAGACCTTCGCTTTCAAAGAAAATATAGCTTAATTTAAAATTTAAATAACTGAAGATAAGTGCATCTGGGAAATAGGTACCAATGTGCATCTACTCTTCTAATATAGATTACTTCATGCTGTTTAGGCTGACTAAATAAAAGAGCATGCAAATATCTCCATCAATGTGCACATTGTGGTTATATAGTGCACAGAGAAAAATTAAAAATAAAAGAGAAAAGAAAGGAAAGGAAAGGAAAGGAAAGGAAAGGAAAGGAAAGGAAAGGAAAGGAAAGGAAAGGAAAGGAAAGGAAAGGAAAGGAAAGGAAAGGAAAGGAAAGGAAAGGAAAGGAAAGGAAAGGAAAGGAAAGGAAAGGAAAGGAAAGGAAAGGAAAGGAAAGGAAAGGAAAGGAAAGGGAAAGGAAAGAAAAAAAGTGCTTGAACAGAAAAATTCCTGAAATAAAAACCAAGCTTTCAGCACATGAGCAAGGTACTGATGTCACTTGGAAAGGGTTAGAACAGCAAAACATCTTGGTCTTTCTGTTGGTTCTTTTTCCCAGGCACTCTTCTTGCACCCTCAGGATCCAAGTTTTACTGGCTACCTTGTATGAAGACAGACACTTTCTGATCAGAGAGAGGTTGAGAGGCTTTATTAGCTGATTTTTTGCAACCCTGCAAAAGGGGCATGTCATTACAGCCACGTCATTGAGGCCCAGTGGCTCTTTAAGGAAGGTATAATGAGGTGGCTGGAGTGCTCTTCTTCCCAGGGCTCGGAGGCTGTGATGCCAAATGGAGATGGAAGGGGTGGGGAGAAGAGCTCTCACACACTGCTCAGTAAGAAATGAGTTTGATACCTTAAATGGCTTGTCTCTAACTCCTGTGTGGCTGCTGCACAGGGAATCTGTACAACCTAGCCAGCTTTGCCTGGCTGCTGAGGGGATGTACTGGCAAGGTTTTGGTAGCTGGAGGGGTACAGGAGCAAATTCTGTGAGAAGCTGCTAGAAGCTTCCCCCATGTCCAAGACAGCCAATGCCAGCTGGCTCCAAGACAGACCCACTTCTGGCCAAGGATGAGTGCTCCAATGATCATGGCAGTGCCTTTGGGATAACGCATTTTAAAAGGGGGGAAACCTCTTCTTGAACACTGTGCAACTGCAGCTAGAGAGAGGAGTTAGAATATGTGAGAGAAACAGCTCTGCAGATACCAAGGCAGTGAAGAAGGCACACATTCCATGTCCCCCTGAGCCATTGAGGGGGAGGAGGTAGAGAAAATTGTGAGTACAGTTAAGCCTGGGAAGAAGAGAGAGGTGAGACTTTTTAAGATTTAAATTTTATTTCTTGTTATCCTGCTCTGATTTGATTGGTAATAAATTAAACTAATTTTCTCAAGTCAAGCAGGTTTTGCCCATGACAGTAATTGGTGAGTGATATTTCCCTGAGCTTATCTCGACCCACAAGACTTTTATAGTATAGTCTCCCTCCTGTTCAGCTGAGGAGAAGAGTGACAGAGCAGCTTTGGTGGGTACCTGGCATCCAGCAAGGATCACCCACCCCACCACAGGAAAGCACAGCTGATGGGGAAGGCCAAGATGTGGGAAATGACACCCTGTGAGAATAGCCGTGGTGTAGAGGGCAGGGAGATGAGCCCATGGCTGTTTGCAGACTCCTTGGTTTGAAAGGATTTCTCTTTGGAAGAGGTTCTGAGCAATCTCTTCCTGTATAGCTCTTTCTCAGGTACACTCTGGTCAGATGGGTTTGGTATTATTTTTTTACAAGAGCCTTTTGAAACTTATCAAGGGAACAGTCACAGAAAGTTAGCAGAGTTTTATTTTCCAACACAAGCTGAAGCAAGATATTAATTTGACAGCTGGACTCTATTGATTTTAAATTCCAAGTGTAAATGCCATGCTTTGGGGCAGGGTGCAGTGCACAGATGCTGAACCTCTGTTAATGTGTGAAACTGTGCTCAGCCTTGACTGTGAAGTGACAGCTGATGCCCTTGTCCTCAAGTAATGATGCTGACCCTGCATGCTAACAGCCTGAGTTTTGTGTCTGGCTGCATTTAACATTGTGAATCTGAATGTTTGCCCTGCCAGACTAGGGTCTGTGACAGTTCTTCATCTGTTGGGAATTCCAGAATCCAACTAGGCAAATGGAAACCTTGCTGTTTCTCAAATGATGGTGAAAACCCAGGTCTCGGATTAATTTCTGCTCTGAGGATTTCAACACTTTCAAGACTCCTCTCTTCCATGTCAACATAATTTGGGCATTTAGCCTTCTTGTGTGGTCTGAGGAGGAAGACTGCCCCCCCCACCCCCCCCAATGAGCACATTGGACTCATATGATGCTGAAGTGAGATGAAAGCAACTGTCTGAGGCTTGGCTGTAAGAGGGAAAGAGGTGGTTATCTGGGGTGGAGGAGCAGGCTCTGGGCAGATGAGGTGCACAACTGTCCATCCCCCTGGGGCAGTCACTGCTTTCTTAGGTTCTGTCTTGTGCTCAGCTCTAACTTCTGGTTCATCCTGACACCCCCATCTCTGGTCCACTACTTATTCCAGCACTGATCCTTTGTTGCTCCAACTTGCCTTTGGTCCCCAGTTCCAGCCCTGCTCCAGTGGGTAGATCATTGAATGTGATTCAACTTTTCCACGAAAAAAAACCAAAACAACATTCCTCTGAGGCTTTGTCAGTGAGGTTTAACTGTTGGAATCCAATTAGTTGCACTGAGACAACCAACCTGGTCCTCTAATGCAAATCAGGACATTTTCCTTGTGTTGGAAGGGTTAATAAGGATCTGAAAATGTTGTTATGTGGATACCTAGCCATTGGCTTTACAAATCTGAGGTGTAGGCAGCTGTCTGGCATTTTTGCCTTACCCTTTCTTTCCAAAGCAGGGAATTTGCTGTTAGGCTCTGCAGAGATTTCCCTGCATGAATGCAGCTTCTCTCTCTTCAGCGATTCCAGCTCCCTAAGACTTCTCTGTTGCTGGGGCAGCGTAAGAGGAGCTGGCTCTCTAGCATTATTGTGGTCATGTGCTTGAGTAAGCACCACTGATGTGGGCAGAGGTAATAGAAATGTCATGGTTTAGGAATGATGCTCCCCAATTTACTGTTCCCACCAAAGCACTCCCTGCCTCCCCCTGCAGCAGGCTGGAGAGGAGAACTGGAGGCACAAAAGGTAATGATTACAGGCTGAGATAGGAACAATTTACTGGAAACAGCCATGAAATAAGAAACAAACAGTACCCTGGCAAGATTAAGAAAAGAGTCTACAAGGAAGGCAAACACTTCAGACATGAAGAAAAGCTCAGCACATGGGAACCACAGCAGGCAAATCGCTGCCACTCTATCCCTGACTGCAAGGGACTCCCTTCCCCTCTTCCCTGGCAGTGTTGTGGGGTGGTATAGAATAGTCTCTGCTCCTGGCCATGCCTCTTCCTAACTACTGCAAAAATTAATCTTCTCCTGGCTGGAACCAGGGCAAGGAGTTATCCCTAATTCTTTAAGGACTTCTCCATGTATTAAAATCAAAAGCAAAGCATAAGAACTGAAAATTTGAGATACAGATTTTGGCTTTTCCCAGACACTGTGTGTTCTACTGGATCAATCCCTCAACAACACTAGTTTCAGCTTTGTCTTTTGTCAAGTCACATGCCTAGCAGCAGCACCCAAATTTATAGCCACCCTTCTTAAATGTCTGTCTGTCATCATGGAAAACAACTTGCAAGACCTAGATACTTTTCCTGACCTCTTCTTGTTATAATAAACATTCAAGGATGTCAGACTAGCAGATTTTGCAATTTTCAAAGTTCTGGGAAGATCAAAAAATGAGATCATTGTATGAACCCCTTCTGCTGTAACTGATGTGGCAATTGTATGCTGTTTTAGAAGAAAAAAAAATCTAGAAAGTTGTACTAAGGAAATCCGAACACACAAGTTTCCAAACTGCAATTAAGAAGAAAAAAATTGAGAGCTCGTGGTTTCCCAGCTGTCAAATGCTAAATACTATCCAGGGGTTATTGACTATCTGATTAGAATGAAATGGAGCTGAAATGCAATTGATTCAGAAATAAACAATGCATCTATTTAGGGTGATGGCCACAGAAAGTTAAGTGGTGAAAGATTCTTTAGTCAATTTGTCTGGGGTTTCTACAGCACTTGCTCATATATATTCAGTATCTTTCAAAATATACCTTCTCTGTACTCTGTACAAAATTGCAGCTTCCTACTTAATCCTTCTGAAATTGAAAAAGGCCTTGTATACATCACAGAAAGTCACTCATCTTACATCCAGCAAGGACTTGACTCAGAGCAAGGAAAATAGCATTAGCCTTAAAAGCTAATTTGCTTGCTTTCTCTGTACCTCTTGGTCTACTGGTTAGAATGGCATTTTCTTGCTCTGTGAACCTTCAGTTTACCTGCCCTCACATATTCGTTTTTTATTCCATGTAAACAATCTGAAAGAATAGGGGGAATTTATGGATCCATTCAAGACACCCCTTCCTTACAAGAAGTGTTCCTCCTTCCTTGTGTTCCTTGTATGGAAGACAGGGGTTTTTTTTTTTTCTTTTGATTACTTCTATAAGACTTCAGTGTCCTCTTTCCTCTGTTCACAGCACTATTATGACTTTTATAGCCTCCTTATGCTGCTGTGCCAACACCCTGGAATTGTGCAACAGAGGGGGAAGCCAAGTCAAGCTCAGAGATCCCAGAGGAAAGTGGTTTCACCAAAGTGTATTTTCAGCTGTGTTAGCCCCATTATATGGTTGGCTGCATGGCTGGGCAGGGACAGGAACCACAGCCTCACCTTTTTCCACATCAGTGGTAAAGCTTAAGCCATTTAAGTGGCTACAGCTTAAGATCTTTGGAAACATCATTGCTCCCTCCAGTTTTTAAGTGGTGTAGGTATACTAAGCTTCATTTAATGACAACAAATCCTATTGGCCTGTGTTCTCCTTACCTGATTTTATCACGAGCAGGGCTCCTGCTTTAAGCTTTGCATCTAGCAAGCTGCAATTGCACAGTCAAACAAGACACAGGTCTTTAGGCAGGTATTTCTTAGTTTTTCCATGGCCATTTATATATTTATTTTTAAGTTGATTGATATTCTTATCTGCTGGCCCATAAGCTCTTGGGCTTAGTTTATGCTAATGACTGACAAGTTTAGCAATTCATCAAGAGCTAAGAACAGACTGTATTTGGTGAAGAGTTCTGCTAACAATCTGTATTATTCTCTCACCAATCTGTTTTCTTTTGGGTAGGGAAGGATTGAAAAAAATTATGCTTAAAATTTTAGCATATCCCAGTGGTTTAGAAAGGGCTCTGTGGTGCTGCTGTTGTTAAAATTTTCTTCCAGAAAAATGCAATGTAAAAAACTTGCATTTTACCTCATGTACTTTGAACTCTTGGCATGTGGTTTGAGTGAAAAATAACCATCTTATAAACAATGGCTATATCTAGTTTTATCCATAAATAAATTAATTAAAAATAAATAAACCAAGCAGACTTTCAATAAAACTCACTTTAAAAAGTGGATCATAGCAGGCAACTAGCTGGGTGATTAGCTGGGGAATCACAAAACAAATGTATCTGGAGGCAGTGGAATCTTAAACAGAAGTGAGGCCTTGGCTTTACTACCTTTTGCAGCATTAAGGAGGTTAAGGCAAGTTTAGAGAGTGACATGCAAATGGCAGTAGGGGATTATTTTTATCCAACATAGGGAGCAGTATGGATATTATGTACCACCTAAAAGATAAAATAAATCAAATTCAAACTACAAAGGCTTTTCATTTTGCAGAAAGGTTAATTAACTACTGGAAGAATTTGTTCAGTTCTATGATGTGATCATTATGTCTTGATGTTTTTACATGAAAAGATTTCTAAAACATATGTAATTAAATAAAAGTTATAAGCTCTTAAGTAGAACCACTTGATGAAATTTTATGGCTTGCATAAATCAGACTACGGAATCATTGGGGTAGATGTCAGCCTTGCAGTTTTACAGCCTAAACTTAAAACATAAGGGCTGAATGAACTGACTTCATTTAATCTAAAATATTTTTCCCATGCACATTCTTAGGTCAGAAATTGTCATAAATGGAGTCTCAGCATAGAACGGAACAGAAAGAAATGTTTATTTCTGGGGCTGCTTAGAAGCTAGGTTAATGGGAGGATGACAGGGAATTACAAATTTTCTACAAATAAAAGAAGCAAACGTCTAAGGCCCTTAGAGCCCTCAGTCCTCATTCAGGTGCCTCCACTTGATCCCGTGCAGGGATCTTCTGCTGAATGGGGAAGCTGTGAGTGCACCCCTGGGAGCAGCAAGCTGGCTCCCTCCCACATTTACTGACTGATAACCACCTTCAAATATTCAAACCTGTACTCAAACCTTCTGTGTCTGTGAGCTCCTCCTGTCCAGGTACCTCTCTTGGTTTGTGGGTTGCAAGAGGAGGCAAGTCTGGAGTCAGCTGAGCTCGATGATCAGCGTACTGTAAGACCTGGGACAAGAAGGACCTGAAAAGGGGTGCACTCATGCTCAGAAAGTGTCACCTCAAGCTGAAAAAGCACAAGGGAGAGTGAGGGAGGTGGGGAGCTCATCTAATACTGGTTTGTGTGTTTTCCTGCCAAGGGCAAATGTTGGCTTTCCCAGTGGAATAGGACTCACCACACATTCCCTTACATGTATTTTCCTGTTTGTTTCAAAAATGGGAGTTACCTTATTAAATGGTAATCTTGAGCCAAAAATCCAGTAACCAATAAACTGTTTGCACCCGAGACATCGGTACATTAAAACACTTTTAAGAAATCTGAATTGTTTAATTGGGCCTGAAAATGACTTTCAGGCATTTTGTGCCTTACGAAAGCCTCTTCTACTTACAAAGCAGCCTGAAAAGATTTCCTCATAAATGTGAATATGTTATTTTACTTTTAACAAGAAAAGCTCCTGGTGCCATGCAGTGACTTTTTAAGCACTATTCTCTCTGAAGGACTTTACTAGATGTAAATGAAAGAAAAGGGAGCTTTTCCAAACTGGAGAAAAAAAATCACTTTTGAATTTCAGGTATTTTAATCTTTCTGTTTTGCTTGCTTTTCATCTAGGCTTAATAATATCATCTATAATGTGGTTGCTGTGGTAAAAGCAGACCTATGTGCCATCAGGTAAACCTCGGCCCATGACTAACTGTTAAATGTTAGAGGAGCAAAGAAAGGTGTGAATAGCACTTTAACACTTTCAGAACAAGCAGCCTTTCATCCCAGTGTTCCTAAGGCAGAGATTTTTCCCTTTCATTAGACAGATTTAAGGCTGCTCCTCAAGGCACATCAGGTAGCCAGATGGATACTGACAATGCTTTTCAGGCTGTCTTGCTGAACATATAAATTCATGCATTTGAGGGACAGGAAGAGATTGGTCTGGCATGTTTAGCATAGGTTATCCAGTTTAAATGAAGAAAAAAATTATTGCCCATGTTGGAATGATTGCTTCTCCCAAAGCAGCAAGCTAGGCTTCAACTGGCAGAGAATTTATTACGTTCCTTAGAAAGAAAAAAATACCAAAACACCCAACCCCCAAAAAAACCAAACCAAACACCCTTAACATTAAACCAAACAACCAAAAGAGCCCCTATTATGCTGTTTAACTTACCCGAGAGCTAAAGATATGAAAGCAAAAGGATTTTTTTTACAGTACATCCTACCTGTTGGTCTTTTGAGGCCTCTCTTACCCAGACTTATAACCTAGAAAACAGAGCAGTTTTATCTCCCTGTCCTTTCTGGCCTTTTTTTTTTTTTTTTTTTAATGTATTCAGACCTGCAAGGAATATTAGTACAGTGAGAGCACTCTGGGACTTTGTTGCACTGGATGGCTTTCCACTATGCAAAAATGATGGGCTCTGCCCTTGGATGCCTATACATCAGGGACAGTAATCGATCTTAGTGAAGAAAATAAATCACTGGTGTCAGCTGCAGTATCAGGGTGCTGACAGCTGATTTGTTGTAGTTGGGGTTTTTTGTTCGTTTGTTTTTAATGCCTATATTGAATTTATTTAAGCAAAGCCAACTAATGGTCTAAGGAGAATAATTTATTCAAGTTTTTCAGATGCTATAGATCAGCGCAGCCCCACAGATTGCGATGAATCAGTCAGCCAGAGATTTCACCTCTCTTCTCTTTGAGGAGGTAGCACCTTTTGAAAGGATAGGATTAAATGCTTCTCAAAGTGCTTTACGAAAAATTAGTGTAAATTCAGAGGAAAGGCTGGCTGCATGCCCATGAATGATTAGATGTTTTTCACGGATTTAATCCTTTAATATAAAGCAACAGATTCTCCTAGTGTATAGCCAAATTTCTTAGTTTAGTAGGTGTATATCTTTCTTTATACATTTCATAGTCTTTGAATAGAACACTGATCTTCCTGAGTTGCATAAATTTGCAGCCTCCACTGGTGATATCTTGCTTCATGTTCTGCCTTTTGAAATAGAATTAATTGTTTAGTGTTGTAGTCTCTAAAATAATGCTTTGCGTTCCTTCTCTTATTATAGATTTTTATCTTTCCTCATATCAGTCCTCCTGCTTTATCGCTTTTTTGCACATCTTTGTTCTACTCCTACTTGTGGATATTTGCTTCACATGTGTTGAATGAATTCCACTCTAGCTGTTTATTCCTGCATTTGATGAATAATTAATGTTGGGTAACTTTTTTCACTGCTTCAACCCAAATCCTGTTGAAGAGCCTGCTGCTGAAGGATCAGATGAAATAACTGGTCTTGGACTGTATTTGCCAAGAACTGAGGAACTAGGACAGGGAGAAGGGCAAAGGGAGACATAACAGAGATTCTATAAGGCACAGGTGGAAAGAGGGCAGAGAAGAGCAGCTCAAACCTCCAAATACAGGTGAATTGTGGTAGGGTGGTAATTCATTCTCTGTATACACTTTCTTCTAAGTGGAAAAGGCTCTGGAGTCTTTAAAGCAATGGTATTTCGTCTGAGTGGGTCCAACCCCTTGTGGTCCCTCAATGTCTATTTGCCTACATTACTGGATGAATATTTTCAGATGAGGGTAAACCAAGCTGCAGAAAAATACAATTTTCTGTCATCAGCCACTGTGTAGTGAGCAGGGGCCCAAACAAGGTGAGGCAGTGACCATGACTGTGCTTAGGACACCTGTATTTATGAGTGAGAAACATGCTGGGGATTCTTAATATGATTATTTAATAATATACTTTTTTTTTTCTTTCCCTCACAAGGATTATTTACAGGCTGGACACATTGATTTTCCAGTTTGTTCCATTGCTAGTACATGCCCTGAAAGTTTTGGCTTGAGCAGATTTGCAGTGTCTATTATAATAGCCAGGCAGAGCTTGCTGACCCAGAGTGTGCCAAGTGTCATTTCAACAGTCTGGCTTCAATGCTGTTAGCTTGGGATCCTCCACAGATCTCCAGTCTGATCCCAGAGGGCTCTGTCCCAGAGGGACTTCAGCCCTCATGGCTTCACATGGCCATGTAAAACATAATCCTTGTTTTCTACTGTGAGAAAAGCCTTTATGTTCTGTTCTTCTGATGGTTTGCAACACAGACTTGCCTGCACTTCAGATTCTTTTAAATGGGAAAAAAGGGAGATTACACAGTAATTGTGTCTTATGGATCCCATGTGATGCTCTGTGGCCTTAGGAGACCCAGTGTAGACACATGCACACAGCCAGTCTAGGTTATTTGGCCTCAAGACTGCTTGATTATTAGCAGTATGGACTGCTAATCACTGCCTGAAATTGTGGCCCAGACTTTGAAAGTACAGAAGGAAGACTAACTCCTTATTCTTCTGATTGTAATATGTGAGAGCTGGGTTGTGCTGCTGTTTTTATCTGCTTCTAATTATTTTTATTCCTACCCATGCAGTAAAAACATTAGTGTCTAGGTTATTTCAGAAAAATCACAGCAGTGGTATGACTATCAGCTGAGAGATGGAGGACACTGCTGTACACACATCCTTACACACATGTCCACGCTCTCTCCAGCTCCATGCAGTGCCATTTCAATGTACCTCTGGGTCTGGGCTGGACACTTTAGCAGGAGCTTGCTGAAAAGCCTGCAATAGTAAAAGTGTCAGCTTGTGACCACAAACATCTCTGTTATGCTACTGCTAGGAGAACAAGGATGGCCTAGCAATGCAGAAAGCAAAGATTCAGAGGAGCAGTTAAAGGAAAGCTGACTAGCAATTTGTGATAGTAATTCCTTCACTCAGGAAAGAAACTTGGTTTTTTTTTCCTTTATGTATTCAGTCATCTAAGTCAGGGTAGATACTGTCAGTACTCTTGCACATACCTCTAGTTATGTAAGAGGAAAATAAGATTTGGAGAGGAAAATAAGATTTGGGGAAGAAAATTATTTGGGGAGCAGTATAAACAAGACTACGCTGAGGCAGTAGCAGAGGCAGCACCTTGCTTCATACTGCTCTCCATGCCCTTGGGTGAAAGCCCTGTTAGTTAACTCTGGTGAATCAACAGAAGGCTCATCTCATTAAGCTTGGATTTGGAGAAGAGTTAAAGGACATTATTAAATCACTGAGGAAAAAAAGGACTCTAGAACAAAGGCCTGAGAACAGATGGGGATTTTGTAAAAGGAGGAGAAAGATGATATGAGAAAAACTTGCATTATACTTGAATACCAGCGGAGCATTGCACTGGAAAACTACATAAGGGCTGAGAAGCCATTCACCACAAGATGGCAAACAGTCACAGTTCCAGGGCTGTCTCAGCTGGAGAAGGTTGTCCTAGTGTGTACCTAGCTTCTGTTCTCGGGGTAGTGATGCATATTTCCAGGGGCAATTCAGTAATGCAGTTGGGATAGTCAGACACCAGGGCATTTGGCAGTATTGGTGCAGTGAAGAGCTCCCTGAGCAGCCCAGTACCTGAGACAATATCAAGCACAGACTGAGTCTGAAGGTGCTGAAACCACGGAAGTCACGGACACTAAATTCAAAGGGCTTTTGATCAGTTCCTCAGCAGCCCAGCAAGGCAGGTTAAGAAGTCTCTGTGCTGCTGGGCAGGTTTTGTGTAAAGCACACATTTTGGCTAAGGGCACCCTTAGCTGACAGCTGACCATTTCCTCTGCTTGCCTGAGCAGTTTCCTCTGACTAGTGATCTCTGTTCTTTGCAACCAAAGGCACCCAGGGCAGTGTGGGTCCATCTCTCCTGCTTGAGGAAGAGGAGCTGCTTTGCTACATGTGTTACAGTCACCTACTGCTAGCTGGCACAAAAAAAAAATTAAAATCTTCTGTAACTCAGATAGATACATTTCAGTCCAAACTTAACACCAGAGCTCATGTGCAGTTATGAGGTCTGTGCATACTTAGAGCAGGGAGCAACGAGTTTGCTGCTGTGTTGAGAAATACGTGTTAAAATACATGCAAGGAAAACAGAACAGTCTTCTTCCTGTGCTCTAAAAATCCCCATTGAAGGACTTACAAAACCACCAAAAGTGCAATCTGACACCAGCTACATTGAGGAAGGTGAGATTCTCAGGTGAGAACTAGATAACTTACACTTAAATTCCATACGAATAATAAATTTTAAAACCCCAAACATAGTCCTTACCCTCTGCTATTCCCACAGCTGCATATTTAAATTTCTCACCATCTGTCCAGTGCCTTTGCCTGGCCACTAAATCAGCCACTAATGGCCATGTCTTGATCACACCATGAGATTAGAACAATTTGCCTCTCTGCAACCACTGCTGTTGTTATTTCTGCTCTCCAAGGCTTGGAATCTGAGATGTTAAGTTTCCTGCTCAGCCAAGAATCCACCTCCACATGTGCTGACCGAGCAGCCGTCTGGCTTGGGAGGATGAAGTGCTTTTAATTTTATTCTCTTCCAGCTTTGAATTTTGCTATCCAGAGTCTGGCAGATGCCAGCTTTTATCCCACTGATGTGGACCGTACTTCTAAACAGGCTTTGGAAGGAGCCCAGGTCTCTGAACAGAAGGGCAAGGGTAAGACACTGACTAAAGAGAGGTGAGGGGAGCAGGAGAATGAACCAGTTAAGGGATCCTTCAGAGCCACTGCCTCACCATGGGATTATTAGCACAAACCCCACAGGCACATTGTCAGGTCAGGAGGTCTCTTGCTTTCAAATACCAGGCAAGAGCCTATGAAGGAAAGAAGCAAAAGCTTGTTTGGATTACTGCAAGCAGTTAAATACAACTATAGCTAAATACATTATTATTTCATATTATTACTATTATGTAGCTGTATGTATTTATGAGATAAATATATGCAGACTGATGCTGACCTCTTTTCCCCACAGCAGCCTGATTAGGGTGGTGGTGGTGTCCGGCTCTGAAGGAATGATCGATTCGCAAACAAGGACTAATTTTCTCTGCTGCGGTGGGGGAATGTTAAAACCACGCTGCTGATAATAAGGTTTGAGTGCAACAAGAGAGGCAGGATGTCAATAGCATTACAATAACAGTGAGGCACTGCAGCAAGCAAGGCTTTTTTTGTCTGATAAAGTGCAGTTTCCTGGGAGAAGTTGGAGGCTCTGAATATAAGCATGGTATGAGATTGCCACTGCTGACTGTCTATTTATTAACTCCATGTAGTTTGCTGGAAACCTTAAGTGTTCCTTGCAAAGCAAATTTACACTTTAGTGCATATTACTAAAATATATAACCTACATTTAGATGGCATCTTTCATCTTGAAGGGACCCTAAGCTCTTTGCAGATTGTCTATAATGGAATCACTCAGCCACCAGTGACATATTGTCATCTCTGAGGCATAACAAAACAACAAAACTATTATAGGAAAAAAACAATAACTTCTGTTGAAAGCACATGGGAATTCAGGGGGCTATTGAGGTAATTATGCCAAAATGAAGATGGCAGCAGACAGAGCTGCAAAGAATAGTTAATACTTTGCAAATAAGAAGCCCAAGTCCTGGCCATGGTTCACTGGGGGTTTTGTTGAGGAGAACAGCAGCAGCAAATGCTCCACTGTGTTGCCATGCTCGTGCCTGCATGTTTTGGTTTTGGGAATTCTATTCCCAGGCACGGTCTTGAGGCACAAGGTCATGTTCTGTAAACTACCGAAGTTCCCACATCTGTTCCCAGAGGAGGGGCTTCGGTGATGGTCTCTGGAAAACGACCAGTGGTTCCCAAGGGTCCCACCTCTGGGGTGGGCACATCTGTAAATGTACAAAAAGAGTCAGAAAAATAAAGGAGGGGTCTCTTGCTTGCAAGAGCTCCACGCAGCCTCTTTGATGCACTCCCTGCCTCGTTCCTGTGCGTCCCCCACAGTGATACCACTGCAACCCCATCTGGTCAGAGTTTTCACCTTGGTAATCCTCCAGGCCAGGCCCTACGGCTTCTCTGGGGTTTGCAGATGTAAACCTGCAGCATCCTTCAGCCAAAGCATCTATCATGAGTAAGCAAGGGGAGAGGCAGCTTTTTCCCAGGTGCAGCTGGGTGGGTTTGGGCAGCGAGGCAGCAGCCCATGTCCAGGGACATCCTGGACTGCTGTCACCCTTCCTGCACAAGCCAAAAGCCAGAGGGCTGCAGCACGCTGCACAGGAGAGTGCTTTGCCTTCTGTCATGCTGAATTCAGCCCCTTAAAAGGGGCTTGGCAATGCAAGTGATCACCTTAAACATGTGAGGGAAAGGCTTGGGAAGGAATACCATGTATTTACTGGTTGCTGAGCCCGGGAAATTACACCAAAGGCAGTCCAAATTACATGCACCAGTATCATTGACACAAGGCATGCTTTGTAACAGTGATAATAATAATTAAATTTTGGGGGGCAAAACACCTGTAACATGTAATTTTCTTGTCCCTACTGCTCCAACTTCACCAGACCCGTGTGTTAATATTTTCCTAAATACTAAGACCATAGAGTGCTGGAGCAAGGGTTTGTCCTTGTAAGTTTGAAGTACCTTGTCTTGCAGGTTTCAGAGACAGACAGTGCCAGTCTGACATTTTGTCTATCCTTGGCAGTAGAATTTGCAGCTTTTGAGAAAAGAAAGAGGCAGTCTGAATAAAAACGAGTTCTGTTATTTCAAGGCTTGACAGATCCTAGAGAATCAAATGGATACCAGGTAAAATTTTTGCTGTGGATTTTTTTTTACCCAAATATATTTATTTAAAAACAAGGTTTTGCCAATTTACTTTATTTGATTTTTGCTGTGTAAATAGAAACAGTTGACACCTTTTTTTTTCACATTTTAAAAAGTAAACTTTCTGACATTTGCATTTAGAATGACTGCTACTATTTACATTTTACCTTAAATATTAAAAAAAATCTCCAAAGGAAATAAAAATATTGACTTGGTTCTGTCTTTAATTAGTTTCTTAGATCAGCTTTTCAGTTCAGTGAAAATGGAGCAAATGTTTTAGACTTAGCAATGCAAATTGCCTTATGTTTTGGGATTTACAGAAAACAGGAAATCCCAAGAATTTGCACAACAGTATCAGAAATCTAAATCATTCCTAAATGGCATTTGAAGTTTTATGCATGCTGTTTCCATCACTCCATTCTGGAGTATGGTGAGTTCATGATATTGAGTGAGTGAATATCCCAACTATGAAGCCTTAAGCTATGTAATAAATATTAACCTGAGTGGAACAGGATGTCCCATGTCCCTCCCTGCTCCTGACTTATTTTTTCATACAGAGCACATCTTAACTATACCTGGTTGTGAAGAATGATAATGTGATTGGCAAAAATTGCTGATCATCTCCTTGCTACCCCCAGAAATGCAACACTGTGAAATAAGAGGAACAAAATGTTTATTTTGACTAGAAGCACTAATCATTTCATCACTTCACGCTTCACCCTCAGTAGTTTGTTTTGTGGTGGTTACATGCCCTGTTTGGATTTGGAATGTTTGCATTGTGCAGCATCAGCTTCGACTGCTGCCAACACTTGTTTCAGGGGCAGGTTACTTCCAAAGCCATAGAAATACAGCTGCAACATGCAGTTCATGGATACACAGCTCTTGAATGTGGAAAGATTGTGAATGTATGATTATGTCTCATTCTTCTTGTTTGAAATCCAAAGAGAGAATAAAAAAGAGCCCCTGAGATTTCATTGATTCTGCTTTGCCCTGAGCTGGAGCAGGAGAGGGACCCCACAGTATTGTTTTCAGTGTTTGGTTTATTCTGGTTTTAAATATCCCAGTAGTGGGTGTTCCATCACTGTCCCTAAGGGCCAGTTCCAACCCAGACTTTTTAACAGGTGGCTTGTACTGCAAGCCCTGCAGATGAGCTCTCCTGAATGGCATTGGGCACATGAACTGGACACATGCACAGATGTCCAGCTTCATTTTCCCTGTGTTCATCCCTATACATTACAAGCACTTGAAGCAGTTCCCATCTCCTTTGCTGCTTCCTTTTAGCCTTCTGTCACCACTCCACACTGTTACACAGCTGAAGCACCACTGGAGTGGATCCCCAAGGTAACACTGGGAGTGGGAGAGAGGGAGAGATGTTTACGACCATTCTCTATCCTTCTAAACAGCTTTTATCACTGCAGTTAATAAAACACTAGCATGGCCAAAAGAAGAGATAAAGATGCTGCAGACCTATAAGGCTCACTCTCTTTTAGGATCCACATTTCTTTTTAGTCCTTGTAAATGTCTGGAAAAGGGGAACTGAGAAATTTTTGTATGCTTGAAACAGTCAGGTTGGAGATTCCTGGATGTGCAGCTAAGAGGAAATTAATGACCAGCTTTTTTAGCCTCATGTCAGTAAGCCAAGCCCTCTCTTCACTGAGTCCTTGATATTCTTGATGTCAAACTTTCATCTTGGATTGAGGAAATAATGCTTATTGGGCCTGAGGTCCAGTGTAATGTGACTTCACACTAATTTTTGATATTGCCTGAAAAGAATAGACAAGTTCTAACACATTGCTCCATAATTTCCCAGTATCTCAGGCAACTATTCCTACTGCTTTATCACCAATACACTAGAAAAAGAGGCCATCTACTGAGGTTTGGGTTTTTTTATGTGACTATTTTTGGTTTTACCACTGAGACTGGAGGTCTGTACTATTGTCTTGACTAGGAATCAAGTCGAGAATCAAGTTTGCCTGACAACTGTCCTCCTCCTCAAAACTGACTGTGCTTGTGGGATTATTTAGGATTCTAGAATTCCTCAGGTTGAATGGATAATATAAATGTAACAGAACAGGAGATCTTTGGCTAATCTCAGATGGAAAAGTACTGACTGTATTTAAACACTTCAGTGACTCCATCCCTGAGGATAAGTGACCTGTAATTTCAACTGTGCATTCCAATTTTCCACACCCAAAAGCATGTGCTCAGGGTGTGGGTATGCCAACCTTTGTGACAGGGGAAGGCAGGTGTCTTGGAAAGTGCAGCTCTCTCTTTCACCGTCACTTGCACTTCACCCTTGCTGTGCCCTTCACACTTTCTGCTTCTTCTCTTGGAGTTTATCTGCTGCAAGTTCCAGTTTGACCTGTAAGGAGTTAAAAAAGGCCAAATTTACAGTATGTTAGACACAAGTTAACAGAAGATGCATTAATTCTTTGGACAGATCTTTAAATATTGTTCAGAATAATGAGTTTTTTCTAATATATAGCTGATGGTTTGCATCAGAACCACTTGCCTGCTGCCAGGTTTTTGTGGTTTTTTTTGCCTAAAAATAACCTGCTTCCCTCTACATATTTGTTGTTGTGCACAAATATAGCAGGTTTGTGGCATCAAGTCACCCTCCAGAGTGGCTGGGAGCATTCTGAAAAGAGTGGTTGGTGTGTATTTTCAGGTGGGTAGGATTAAGTGTTATGTTCTTGCTCTTTTTCATTGTTTCACATGTTTTCAAATTCTGATGAGTGGCATGAGTGATAATTACAGAATTTCAGTATTTATGGAAACCTGTCAGTTTGTAAGTATGTAACTACTCAGATGATTTAATCTGACAGCACCTATTAAGCAAAAAAAAAGTATTATCATCCTACAAATACAAAAATTTGGCAGTTTTGACTAGCTTTTTTATTATAATTATTTAAAAGATGGAAGAACACAGTGTAGTATGTAAAGTCTAAGGCCTTTAAGAAGAGAGGAAAAATAGAGACAAAGGATTTATAATACCAGGTACTGCAAGTTTTAATCCACATAGGTAAAAAAATGTAATTTATGGGAGTGGATGAGGTATAAAGTAAAGTGAGATGTACTTTTAATGCATTTTAATACATTAATGAAATTGTGGAAAAGCCTCCATGGTGCTATGTGGTGTTAAATCAGAAATGCTGAGCAATTATGTCACCTGACATGTCAGACAACCTCCTGTTACAATCCTGAACCACTTTACCTGACTCATCACAATATAACCGAGAGGAGCCCAGCTGGAGTGCAGGAGAGTGGAGCTCCTAGGGCCAAAACTGGAAGAAGGGGAGGCAGGATCAGGGAAACTCAGAGAAGTGGGAAATGGTGGGGACAGAAGTGACCAGGGGGATTAGCAGTTAATACAGAGACCCGAAACACTTCTTGTTACTTCTGAAACATTTGCATATTTTCTACCTAGGGGCTGAGCTGAATTAACTGACATAATTGCTAGTATAGTTTTACCAATATAGGTATTTCTCCTGAAGCAACCTCAGAGATAAATCTGGATCTTTGTGATGAATTTGCACAAAAATAACATCAGAGGGTTATGGCCAGCATAGGAGCAATGTGACATAGGTGAGCAGAGCAAATGAGCATATTAAAATCTTTCATTGTCCATTTACTTAGACTTTCCATATCTGCTAAAAGAAAGAAATTTGTGCTAACCAAGAAAAAGTGTAATGATATGTTGATTTGTTTTGCTGTTTTTAGTCTCACAGTTCTCTTTTCAAAGGTGAGGATGCAGGTGGTTTTATTTTCTTTTTCCAACCCCTGTGAACATTCCTGAGCTCCATGTGATTCTTCTCCATGGAAGATGTATGGATCAATGACAATGGACTTAATAGGGCAAATATAAATAGAGCTGTCACTAGCTAAAACTATGGTCAAAAGAAATCTTTTAATGTTTCAATGACTAGATTTCCTAAGCTACAGCAAATAAAAAGCTTGGAAGAAAGAATAATAGGAGCCGTATTCTCCAGAGTGACTAAGAACTTTGGGTGTCTGAACTGCTTACCTGAAGGGAGTTGTGTTTTTCAGGTGAACAGCTTACAAACCTGGGTTATTCTCCTTCATTTTGATGCAAAACCAGCCAAAGTTCAGTTCTTTATTCAGTTCAGTTATTTATTTTGTCTTAATTTTTCACAAGGTTAAAACTTCTGAGAACCTCTGAAGTATCTCACCCATTAAGGCCTGTAAGAATTTGGGTGGCCTGCCTTCTTTATGTTACTTAGTGGTGCTATTGGAATTAACCCGGCACCCTCCTCAGCTGTGGCTGTGTTTCTCAAGGCTGAGCAGGACCACAACAGCTGTGAAATGTATTTAGAAGAAGGCAGGATGATTTATGTTATGAATCATGACAAGCGTGATGAGTTCATGTCATGGTTTAATCCCAGCTGGCAAGGAAGTACCACGCAGCCACCTTCCCTCACTCACCTTCCCCCTCCACTGGTGGGATGGGCAGGAGAATGAGAAAAGTTCTGGGTTGAGGTAAGAGCAGTTTAATAATTTAAATAAGGTAAAATTGAATAATAACAGCATCAACAAGAAATCATAGTAATGAAGAGGAGAGAGGGAGGAGCATAAACACAAGGAAAACAAGTGATGCACGATACAATTTCTCACCATCCACTGAGCAATGCTGAGCCTGTCCCCAAGCAAAGATCAGCCCTTTTTGGCCATCTACCCCTAGTTTATATACTGGGCATGATGTTCTGTGGTATGGAATATCCCGTTCACCAGTTCAGGTTAGCTGTCCCAGTTGTGGTTCCGGCTGACTTGTGTGTGTGCTTGCTGGCAGACCATGGGAAACTGAAAAATCTTTGATTTAGAGTAAGCACTTTAGCAAAAAATGAAAACATCAGTGTGTTATTAATATTGTTCTCTGTCTTGGGTTATGGAACCAAAAATGTGTATTCTATTTCATTTGTTAAAAACAGTTGGGGAGTTTTTGTTGGTTTGGTTTTTTTTTTTTTTATCTCTTGTAACTCTGGGGGGAGGGGGGCAGATGCCTTCTGATAATGGGCCAGCTGTTAAAACCAGGTGGGGCAGTGTTTCTTATCTCTTTCACCACCTCTCCTCCCTCCAGGGGGATGTTTTCTGCTAATGGGCCATTAAGGCTCAACAAGGACAGGACACATTCCATCATCCCATTGTGAGATGCTCCACCCAGTGGGGGGAGCCAACCATTCCTACCTGGATAAAACTAAGACGTAGGAACACAGGGATCTGGTTCCACCAGATTCCCGGAGGAAGACTGGACCCTTCTCACCATCACTGGACCCTTTTCTCTCAGGATCATCTCTGCTCCAACAGAACCACATCTGCCACGCCAGGAGGACTCACTTTTGGACTGCCTCCAACACCCTGACCAACAGGGTGTCAGGTTGTAGCTCTGACTCTGTCACAGGGTTTCTAAGATTGTTGTTTGTTTGTTTGCTTGTTTGTTTTACTACTACATTTGTATTGTTAATGTTCCTAGTAAAAAACTGTTATTCCTATTCCCAAATCTTTGCCTGAAAGCCCTTAATTGCAAAATTATAATTTGGAGGGGGTGAGTGGTTTACATTCTCCATTCCAAGGGAAACTCCAGCTTTCCCTGGTAGATACCTGTCTTTCCAAACCAAGACATTCTCATACTAAAACCAACAGTGCTGACCCACTTATTAAAAAAAAAATCAACTCTATCCCAGGTGAAACCAGGACTGTTCACTTTCTGTACTGTAACGTCACTTGTGGTACAAGCACCAGCTCCTCATTACAGTTCCAGTGGCACAGTAATGTGATTCTCTATTTCAAGGTATTTCAGCTCTGTGCACAGTGTGCTGGGCACCTGCACTGTCACCTTCTCCAGCTGAATGTAACTGTGTTCACATTTACATTCAACTACTGCCTCTCTTGCTTTTCTTCTTCCTTGAAATTTAAATTTGGTGTCCCTCTTCCTACAGGTGCTCTCTCTGCCCATGTCAGGGTTGCCGAGTCAGGCCAGGTCTCTGCTTGAGACAACCCAGATCCCCACCTCTTTCTCCTTAGGCTTGAAGCTAAATGGGCTTTGATAAAGAAGATGCTTTTCTCTTTATGGGTTTCTGAGAAACGAGACTTTATTTATGTTAAATAGATAGCAGTTTGGTTTAGCTGAAACTCAAAGAATTTTTCTCTTTTCATTTAATTTGGCATAATGCATTTTTTTTTTTCCAATCCACTCTTTTGTCATTTTTGGAATGTAGCTCAGTTTAATGAAGCCTCATGGCAGTGCACTTACAAGCCTAAGAAAATAAATGAAGGCTTTCCTAATGCAGGAGGTCCCCTCATCAAGATGTTTTCTTCCACAACACTGTGGAGGTTAAAAACCCATATGGCAGCAAATCTGGAATTAAAATAAGTAATAGTTGGGCTGCCATTACTTTTGTGATCATATATTCTCACATTTAGGCTGACATAAGCCATGTGAAAAAGTTTGAAGTTCATCTTAAAGATGAAAAATCATGTGAGAAGGAAGGGACTCTATTCCTTGGCTGTTGAGAATAATTCTAATGAAATAATTCACTGCCACAGCAGTTAATTCTCCTGGCGCCTATTTCTTCCCCAGTCACAAAGAAGCAAGGAGTACCACGCAATATCATAGGGCACATAAAGTTCAGTCCCAGCTCCTACTTTTTGCTGGAGGTCTCAAATACGTGTAAATTCTTACTGGATTCCCCCTGGTTACTTTATTCCATATTTTCAGTCATCTTTCCTAATGAAACAATCTAGCAGAACTAATCCAAACATGGGCTTAATTAATCAACATTTGGCAGTCTATAACTCCTCACTCCAGTCCAAATTACTTGTGACAACTTTCTTAATGCACAACCAAAATATCTGCAGGGAGTCTCTGCCTCAATCAGCTGGCTGGATATTAAGTTTATTTAATATATTTCAATAAAACTGCAATAAACCTTTTCTCTCTAGCTGCCCACGGAGCATTTTATAGCAGAAAGTGACATAATGTCATCTTTAACTCATTTTAAAAGAAAACAAAACAGCAGTCTATCATAATGTGGTGATGTCTTGCTTGGGTCATGACAGCAGAAAGGAAAGCTAAACCGAAGAACATGATAGTGCTGCTCATAGAGACGGCTGAAACCAAGCCTCTGACAAGTAAATACTCTCAGGTTTCTTTAGTGCTCAACATTACCCAGTTGTTGGACTGTAGACAAAACCTGACCTGCTTCCATACTGAGCCTGCTCTTTTCTGACAGCCTGAGAAAATAGGGGAAGAAAAAAATGAAGCTTCTCATCAACAGTGAGACATTCAGTTCTGCTGCCATGCTTCAGAAGAAGAAACTAGGTCCACTGCAATTTTTGTGAACAGAAATATTTCAGCCTTCTTTCTGTTGTAACCTCTTTTTTCAGATTTAGTTTGTTTTGTTAAAGTGGAGACACAGTTGTCTCATTGTATGATATAAGATATTTTTGCTCTAAGCTCTCAGACAGATACATATTTGATAATTGAAATTCTGTGTAGAACAGAGGCAGTTCCTCTGTTCAAAAAGGCTTAAATCCAATCATTAGATCTAAGCACTATACTGATGTGAACATGGATCCTTGGTCACAGCTTCCATAATCTGCAGAGGATCTGCAGAACAAGAAAGAAAAGAGCTTGTTAGTCCTGTAATCCATGGCTGAGGAAATCAAAATCTGAACTGTGAAGAAAATTCCTTATGGGACATCACACATCACAAATACTTTCTACTCTTTTCTTCCGTATCTGTAAAATCAAATACCTAGTTATTCCTCATCTTAATAAGGGCTTCAATGACTTTGTGCAGGGGTGGGGGTGAATTACTTGTGTAGATGGGATGTTTGTTGTTTGATTTAGAAAATGTTATATGTGCTATTTCTGTGGGTTTCTGTGTTCATGTTCTGTGACTTAGATTTCAGCTCGACATCAATATTCCTGGACGAGTTCAGGCACAGAGATAACTGACACCATAATTTAACTTCTTCAGACATTCAAGAACTTGATATCTTAATGAATTCAGGTATCACAGGAACTATGAGTCCAAAGATGACCAGAGATTGCAGAGAGAGCAGTAGCCCAGAACCTGTGAGCACGGCCTCTGTATTGCCAAGGCGTTCTCTGGGCAACTGCTTGTTGTTGCTGAATTGTAAGGGGAGAAGCCAGGGGTGCAGAACCCTGTTCCTTTGGGTGATAGACTGGAATTTTCACACCAGCTTGTGCTTGAAGTTATTTCAGTACACCAACTGGAGCTACTTTGAAAAATATCCGGGGGAAGAAAGTTGGTATTGTATGCCTCTGCACTGAATTCCACAGGAGGTATCATGACTGAGCATGGAATCTTCATGAAGGCAAGTACAATTTCTCCTTCTGGGAAAGCCTGCTGGGAATTAGTTTGTTATTTGTCCATGAGAATGATTTACATATGAGAAATGCTCACTGGTCTGACCTGGTGCAGCCCCAGAGACAGAGAACAAAATGTCTGCTGGACTCTCCATGCACACATTTTCTTCCCTGAGCCCAAGACAATGGAAAACAGTGGCCAACTGACAATATAACAACTAACATAACTAAACAACAAACTTGTTATTAGTTTGTTATTTGTTAATTGTTCATTAAAAAAAACCCTACAGGTTAGGAAATTTCTCCCATCAATCTATTCTCATTTTGAAGTGCCAGAAGGGTGTCCTACTTTTGGCCAAGGACACAGTTAATTTTTCCCAGTAACAGTGAGGGGGCAAAGCTTGGACAGTGTGGGCATGTCTAGGTTATTCTGTATCATCCTCGTCATTGCTGTGGGGTGGAAGTAAGGGGCTCTCATTTCCGAGGAGAAGAGGGCATAACTTTGGGTGGAAGAAAAAGGTGGCATGCAGGAGGTTCCACCACCATTTTTTTCCCTTTCTGGGGGAGCAAGCAGCAAATGGAGCAGTGGTGGGATCCCCCTGCTGCCAGCCAGAGGGGGTTTGTGAAGTGGTGCTTTTTTCATTGTTTTGGGATTGAGGGAAAACATGGGTGCAAATTGTCAGTTGGCCACTGTTTTTCATTGTCTTGGGCTCGGGGAGGAAAATGTGTGCATGGAGAGTCCAGCAGACATTTTGTTCTCTGTCTCTGGGGCTGCACAGCGCCAGGTCAGACCAGTGAGCATTTCTCAGATGTAAATAATTCTCATTTTATATGCTTTTGTCATTAATATTGTTGCTGTAACTGTTTGTTTTCTTATTTCCAGTAAACTGTTCTCATCTCAAGCTGGGATCTCTGTCTTTTGTCTCTCTCAGCTGCAGGAGTGGGGAGAGGGAAACAGCTGCTTCAGGCTTAATTTCCAGCTGGGCTTAAACCACACCAGAGAGCTTGTGTAATTTCTCAGAAAATTAATGATAAAGGGGGGAATTTTGATCAACATTTCACCCCACATTATCCAACGTGGTGTTTCCAGCCCTGTTTCCTTGCTGTCAAAATTAGACAAAGTCTTTACCTGGAAAGGAGCAACAGTCCATGGTCTCCTTGGGTTCTCTCCAAGTACAGGTCTCATTCTACCACCCTGGCTACCAGCACAGTATGTCTCAGGTTTGTGAGGATTTTCACAGGTTTCTGTTCATAGTTTTTCTCAGTATACCACTATGCAAGTCGTGGTAAAATAGACACTTTTCTCACTGCTCTTTATGGCGCAGCCAAGGTGATTTTGTGGGGCCAACTTGCAATAAAGGGCACTGCTGAGAGTTAGCCAGGCTGTCTCTATGATGTCCCCCTATTCACATCTACATGTGTAGACATCTAAGGAGGAGTGAAAATCGTTTAGAAGATTAACTTTGTTAGCAGCAATGATGATAATTCCTATCAAATAATCCCAAAGGAACTGCCTAAGGAGCTTTCTGACTCGATGACATTACTTTTTTTTTCTGAATATAAGAATGCCACTGCAATTCACAAAGTGTGGGCATTTGTTAACACCATCCCAGCAATCGAAAAGGGCATGTATGATAGCTAAGACAAGCAGAGCACAGTTAGCCTGATAAGACTCCTTGGTAAAAAAAAAAAATAAAACAAAAAAAACAACCACAAACCAAAAAAACCACAAAAAACAACTCCCCTCCCCCAAAAAAACCAACAACAAACAAACAAACAAACAAGCAAAATAAACCAGCAAAAGAAATTGGTACAGAAATCAGTTGATGCAAGAGAAAGCATGGTAATAGAATTAATACTACTCAATTTTTTTTTCATGAAAAACAGATCTTCTCAAGAAAACCTAATTTCATTCTTTGATAGAATTATAAGTTTAGTCAATGAGAGAAACTGCTCAGACACAATAGACTTTCATGTGGCATTTGATTCAGTATCACATGAAATTGTTTTAATGAAAAGCACTATGCAGTATCATAAAGTTAACATTGAATAGATCAAAGTTGGCCACCTGACAATTTCAGATGTGAGCTGTCAGCAAGGAAATATTATTGAATGAGATTGTTTCTAAATAGGGTACAAGAAGCATCAATATCAAACCCAGTATTTTCCAACATTTTTATCAATCATGTGACCGTAAATAATTTTTAAAAACTCAGACAAATAACTCATAAGAGATGTAACATTGAGTGGAGTGGTAAAAAAATGATGACATGGTAGCCACACAGAGAGATCAGATTCTATTGGGTCAGGTGGGAATATTCCTGGCTCAAGAAGAAGTCTTCCTTATATAAGAATTTAAGACTTCAGAGGCATTACCTGAAGATACCATTTCTTAACACATAGATTTCACCTCATTCCCTTCCAAGAAAATAAATGGAGTCTTCTTGTTGTAAACAACTTTTGGTTGGACTTTTATATCCAGGGGCATTAAAAAACCTCTGCAGAAGAATGAGTCTGACTTACAGTCTTTACTAAAAGCCTTTGCTCTTGTGTAAGTGACTCCATGGGGTGTTTGCCATCTTCTTTCTCTTCCACAGATAATAGTACTGCTGTGTTGGATCAATCTGAGTGAAAGTCCAGCACAAATTAGCATTTAGTGATGGACATAGCAGTGTTAGGTTTGTGGTTAGACTCGATGATCTTAAACATTTTTTTTTCAAGCCTAAATTGTTCTCTGGTTCTAAGAGGCAGCATCTGACTCCCTGGGTGTAAGGGAGACCAGCACCATGGACAGCAGCCACTCCTGGAAGGCGCTTGGAACGCTGTCAAATGGAAATATCCAGTGTGCTGCTGCTGTGGAGGGGAGAAGTAATGAGATCTGTGTTGTATGAATGGGAAAGCAGGGGGAAGATTAACTCCCAAATGTGGCCTTGATGAGATGGATGATCGAATCATGGTCACAACTATTTTGGAGAGCATATAAATGAGCTGCAAATGCTATTTGAGGGCTGGAGAAAATGCTGCGAGGGAAGAGCTGGATCAGTTTAGCTTGTTAAGAAGCAGAAAGGAATGTGAATTTATTAAATACTATGTCTTTGTGAAGGGAAATCTGGGTCTGAGAGGGCATGTAGCTTACCCAAGAAAAGTATTTCAAGAACCAGTGGCTGCAAACAGAAAACAGAAAAAAATTAAATGAGAGATTAGGGAAAACTGAAAGTATGGGGAATTAACCAGTGGAAAAAATTACAAAAGGAGAATGCTTTCCATTTCTACCAATGTATTCAGATCAATGCCTTCCTGAAATACATGCTTCAATCAAACATGAGTAATTTGGCTTAAGACAGGGGTGACTGGGTGAAATTGAATGGCTTGTGATATGCAGGAGGTCAGGCAAGCTGGGATATTGGCCTTTAAGGCCTTAATCTCTCTGAATCTATGAATATTTGAGTTGGATACAGTAGGTATTTTTGTACTTGGTTAACATGCATCTCAGATATGATTTATTAAAGCTTTCCACCCCTTTGGCGGGCTGGAGGTCAGACCCAATGGCACAAGCTGCAGACAATTGCTCACCCAATCTGAGTAATGCTTTACTGGTAGTGTCCTCCTACAAGCAGTGGTTACAGCAGATAACAGTCACACAGCCCATATGACGAATTATTTCTGCAGAAAATGTTGGTAGAATCATCCTGAATAATGCTTGTATCAGCACCCCACAGTAGTTCACAGCAAAAACAAAGGCTTAAGCTTGCCAAAACCTTTTCTTTTTTTTTTTAGCTTTGATATCGAAGAGCTCATTCATTCCTACTACCCAAGTGGGGTAAAGCACTCTGACAGGTAAGGTGAAGATTCATCTGCTGACTGTGCTACGTGGCAATGTACTTCTAAAATCTTGTGCAGGGTCAGAGACGTCTAACCCTTTTTCTCTGCTTTTATCACAATTTTATCATTCTGCAGCGTGTAGATCAACAAAGATTTTTTGTACCGTGCATAGAGAATTATTTCTTGTTCAGCATGCTCATGAACATTGCCATAGTGAGTGCATTTTTTTTAGTGGCTCATACAGTTACTTACCTATTACACTGTTCCCCAAATACTCTGTTTTCTTTTTATTTACCAAACTGAAAAGCAAAATGTATTCAATAGGTGAAGGATAATTATTGGACTGATTTACATGATGCTCAGCACTCTAAATCCTGGCCCATCATTAAAACTCATTTACCTTAAATCATGGAAGTACATACCCTGCAACTTCATGCAAAATGACTTTTTATTCAATTATATTATATAATAAATACTGGATTTCATAAATTTTAAAAAACAATCAATGCATCTTGCCCCCAGCACAAGTGTACACGTGAAATGCACACTTGTAGCATAGCAACTGCTTCTACTCGTTTATCTGTAGTGAATGTGGACATTTAAGATTAATGTGTTTCCATACAGTTCTGTGGGTTTAACAATGCCAAGAAAGCCATTTACTGCCTCTCAGGAGCTTTAGTCTCTTGCTTCCCTCTGATTACACCTGATGTCCTGGAGGGAGAGTGGTCTTCGAGGAATGTTTGTCATTTTTTCCAAGACTCCTTAGTAACTTGCTTTTTGGGTCATAGCTGTAAGAAGTAAATTTCCCTCCACTTTCCCACCAGACTCCTTGGAGCAGGTGTGGCTTTTTAACAAGTGCTGAATGAGCACCATGCCTAACACTGAGCAGTCCCTCAAAGTACAGAAGGCTGCCTTGCTCTCATTATCCAAGGAATACCTCCACGCTTAGCAAATACAAAAGGCAAAGAAAGCTGCTTTTCCAGAAAAAAAAATATAGGCAGTTTTGAGTTATGCAATCCCTGCAGGTATCTTCCAGTGAGTAAGATCCAATTTTTACCCATTCCATGGGATCCTGTTTGGGCAACCTGCACCTTCATCTCCCAGGCATGACAGAAGGTCTGAAATATGCTCAATGCTCAGTGTCCCAATGATGGACACAGGGAGCAAAGTTTATCAGCAGCATTTTCAATGTCCCAAAGGGAAGATTTCCTACTCTAGCACCTTGTAACCTTGTAGGACAACACACAATGTTCTTGCATTTTGCTCTCTTTGGTGTATTTCCCTTCACATTTTGTGTATTTCCTTACCTGGCTCGTAAGGCTAGGGTTAAATTCAAGGGAATGCTCATGGGTTTTCAAACTTTAGGGTTGGATGGTGTCTTTTTATTTCCTACTGTGTTGCTAGTGAGGAAAACAGCTGTGTATGCAATAGCTATTTTCCATCCTGAGTTCTATTTGTGTCTTCTGCATGTGACTTTAAGTAGAAACCAGGATGAATCATGCTCTTACTCTTTTACCCAACATTCTGCAGAAGAGGGTTTTGTGAGCCATTACCCAGTCCATATGCCACCAAGTCCCTAGCAGATTTTCATGTAATTGGAGTGAATCTAGATCTAGAGAGCTTGTCAGCAGTCTTTTTTCTTTCTTTTTTTTTTTTCCCCATTGGACAGGGGAGGGCTGTTGTTTTTTATGAGTGCTGTCTTGCCTGTTAGGCTTCCTGACCAGGCTGGGCAGCCTGCCCTGGTGGTACCAGTGTTTCCATCTGGAAGCAAAAAGAAAAGAAGGTTCGTGTCAGCAAAGATGAGGCACATAAGTAATCATCTCAGCCAAATATGTTAAAAAACAAGTAAAAACGTGCTTAAATGTGAAATCAAGATACACAAAACAAGGATGTCCTAGGTTAGAATGACAGACCACCAAGTCCAAGGAGTGTGTCTTGCTGATTATCAGTATGAGTTGTGATAGCAGCATGCAAACGCCTAAACAGTTTTGGCAGTCTTATGCTTTCTCAGTGTAAAGATCAGTTTACCAGGGCTTTTTTTATCTCTGCACATCATGCTCCTACAGATCCATTTCTGAAAGAGTCAGATTCTATTTTACCAGCAGCCTCTGTGTTTCAGCCATGGTTTTAGTTTGAGAAACCTATGTACCATAAGGCGTTTTAATTAATCTCATTACTATGCTGCCTATGTTGACTACTTAAGTAGTATCTCACAGAAGGGTGTTTTCCTTGTTGAGCCTGGGATACAAGATGCAAAACAGAATGTGTCGTAGGGTGGATGCAAGATTCAGGACAATTCTCATGGGAAGATAAAATTTTTAATGGTTCCCTCAGTTTATTACATAGTTGTGTGTGATCTCACTGCTGGGTTGACAAATGCTACAGTCTGTCCTTCCACAGTCTCAGCCAATATAACCCAGTGCTTGTGTGCTTGCATCTGCTTGAGGTCCACATGCAGGGCCTCACCACTGACTTTGGTCCTGAGATTCACACAACTCTTTCAAAGCAGGATAAGTGCTGACCAACTTTCTGCTTTCAGCTGCTCCCCTCTCAGTAGTTCTTCTGAGGCTCCTCAGGTCATACCTAAACTGATCTTTGTGTCTTGTCTCTTGAAGACTTAATAGTCCAAACTGGGTCTTTTTCTGAGCAACAGAATTTTTAATGACAAATTCATGTGTTTTGAATTTTTAGGTTTGGCAGCATTCCCAAAGGTGGTATGACCTTGTTCCCTTTTGCATTCTTAAACCATCTGTGTTGGGCAAAGCCATCAGGGTCTTTAGCTACATCTCAATTATTTTCCTATATATATATATTTATATAAAAGAATCTGCAATTGAAGATTTTACCATTTTACTAGCTGGGACAAATACTGCATGGAGGTAAAATCTATAGAAATCCACTAAAATCCTGTTAATTCTCTCCTAATTCCTGTAGCAATCTTGTTGACTGTGCCTGTCTTCAAATTTGTGTTGTCATATTTGTTCTCTACTCAGCAATTTCTTGTTTAAATAAAGTATGATGAGATGTTACCAAGAATCTACTCCACTACTATTTCAACAGCAATAACTACTGTACAGCTATTAATTCTGTCAGTTAGCAGACAGACAGAATTATTCTGAGTAGGAGAAATAGGAAGTAGAACATATGTTCTCTTTTTTCACTGTTTGTATCCTGAAGAGCTGAGACATGTGAACTAATGAAAGGATCACCCAGTGCCCTTGCTGCTATTCCTGGCAACAGAGCCCAATTAGATGACAGTGTTCTTGCATTATTTGCCACAGAGAAAAGAAAAGCAGATGCTTGATTTATGTTTCACCTTATCTGAAATATTAAGATGTTCCAAGGTCAGCCTCCTGGATAGATAGGAACTCCCTGGATCAAAGCTGAAAAAGCAACTTTTCACTTTCTTCACTAGGAAGATGAAGTTCTATCCTCGGTTCTCTATCAATGCTCATTTTCTCAGGTCTGACGGTGGAATTTGGAATTGCAGTTGAATCCCAGCTAACAATCCTGCTGATGATACATGTGCCAGGTAGTTTGCAGTTCTTTTTCTCATATATGGCTTGGCTCTGAGCTATGGGGAGGAAAAAGTTAGTGAAATTTGTCACTGACAAGATTTAGGATATGACTCTAAACCTCTGGGATTTCAGCTTTCCATCTTTTTCAGAACACATTCTTTCTTCTTCCTTGTCACAAAGCTTCTAAGAGGTCTATTAGAGTTTTCTTCAGTCTGAAATTTCCAACACCACCAGAGAAGAAGAGTTAAAGCAACTGGAGTTTTCTTTTACAATATTGAAAATCACTGAAATAATGAGCATGAACACTTTTTTCCAGCTAAAAAAAAAAAAAAAAAAAAAAAAAAAAGATTCATTAGGCTTTACACTTGTAGAAAAGCCACAAGAACATCACTCTTGAAAATTCCCCAGCACCCCTGAAGTCCTTTCCATAGTACTTACTACAAAACTGGAAACTTATACTTAGCATTGAACTGAAAAACTGGGTTTTTTACACCCTTAGCTGCCGTAGCCCCTATAATGATACAACTACTAGATGGAAACAGGTACAATGCATTCCCCACTAGACCTTGCTAATGAAAGGGATATTTTTACATCCTGAGATGTGGAGAAATCTACAGTGATAATGTTAATGAGGGTTCTGCTTTCAAGAAGAAATTAGTGAGTTTTTCCTTTTTTTGAGAGAGAGAAATACTGTGATTACCCCTTGCATTTTTTTAAAAATTTTTTCAATTATTATCTCTGCTCCAAAAGTGCCTCTAATGAATTGATCTACAAGTACTGCACTAAGAATGGTAGCCATTGTGCAGTGATATGTGTGCAAGGGGGTGGGCAGGAAGAGAGAGAAACTGCAGATCTCTTCCCAGTACTACATTACCATAGAGAGAGAACCTCAGCACAAAAGATTCCCTGCCTATTAAAGTACTTTCATGGACTGAACTAAACAAAGCTGGTTCTTCTTTTGAACAGGCAACCCCGTTGAATATTCAGTACCCAGGTGTATACTGATCATTCTGCACTGGTTGTTTTTCTTCATCCCCATTTTTCTCAAGGTCCTCTTCCATCAGATTTTGTGGGTTTATTTCCATGCCATGTTTCCTGAAAGGAGCAGCAAATCCTTGCAACACAGGTAGATGAGAAGTAGATAAAATATCGTGGAAAGAAGAACAGGAGCCACAAAAGAGACTTCTTTTCATCTCCAGCCTGAAATCAGGTGTTAGAGCTACAGGTATTATGGAAGAAAATGTGAAGAACAGAGGTTTTAGATAGTTCATAATCCCCATCATCAGCCTGTTACTCACATTTGCCAGGCCATCCTGTCTACATTGCTAGGCAGCTGGCTTCAAAGCAAGTGTAAAACACTGCAGCACTATCAGATCCAAAAGAGCTAGGCTGATCTGATCTGCTCTGAAGGAGAATTTGGACCTTGGTGATCTAATTTGAGAAAGTTTTGCAGGCACTCAGAAAACAGCCTTTAATTATTATTCCTTCCGAGTGGCCGTGTTTTGCATTTATACAAGCAGAAAAAAATTTCCACAAACCACTTGCTCAGCAAGAAAAATAGTAGTCCAAGAGGTGCTGGTTATTCTGGCACGCTTTTTATTTTCTATTAATAGTTGTACTTCTAACCCTAGTGTCATTATTTAGTCTTTGAAGTAATGGAGGCTGTGGGAATCAATTGTACATAGAAAAGGTAGCTAGGGCAGTTTGGGGCAAACCCACAGAGAAGAACAAATGCTACTGGCTTGATGCTGTGGAAGGACTAATGGTCTCTGGAAAATTAAAAGGGAATCTGAAAGTCATATTTGGTGGCACAGTAATTGGGAGAGGGGTAGACACTAATGGTGGGGCAGATACATGAATATCAGTTCTCAGTTAGGGATGAGTAATTCGATGAACGAGTCCTTAGAGTCCACATTTATAGAGAAAAACTGGAAAGTGCAATCCAAGTTTATATGTCCAAAAGATAGGGGGGGAAAGTCAGGAAAAGAGTCTATTTTAAGACATTTTAAAAATTATCTCTTTTGTGAGCCTGATTGGGACTGAAATACTGCCAAGTATTTTAAACTCTGTTTTCCAAAGCTCCAGGCAGCAGTAATTCCTATACATCCAAGTCCTGTAGATACTTCCTTCTGCAACAGAAGAGTACAAGCAATGATGACTTCAGTCCAGCCAGTTCCCTTGTCTTGCTCCTACACCCTTTCTCCAGACACCCTTCTTTCTCCTGGCATCTCTGAAGACCTCAGAATCACCAAAGAGAGTGGTTTTCCCTGCACCTTCCCAGCACAGATGATCAGTTTCCTTTTCACTTCCCTCTACTTGCTCTGGTTTGAAGCACAGATGTTTGTGGAGCCTATATAAGATTCTGAGCAGCTTTTCAATGGGTTTACTCAGTGCTACTAACATTCAAGTAGAGGGACTGATGGCTTGTAAAACATGTTGCTTCAAGAATCAGTGAGGATGATGAAAATGCCAGACTCATGGTCTTTTATGTGTGAGCTTCACCATGGATAAGTTAATTCAGTGCCTGTCAGTTGGTAACAAAATGAATTAACAGACTTCAAAAAAATCATTTTAGCTTTTCAAAAGGAAACGTGGTTATTTGTCATCTCTCTACACTCCATGCTTTCTCTCTGACCCTTGATTTCACTTGTCAAATACCAGGCAAATGAGCTGTCTTTATACAAAGACCTAGCAAGCTGCCTGTGTGCCCTGGTCTCCTGTGTGGAAGAGGATTTACACAGAAGGTTCAGCTGTGACTGACACATCTGCTTGAGATGCAGTCTGAGACAGCAATAGACCAAGGTCTGAGCTGGATTTCAGTCTGCTGAATTTTCACAAGCAGTTGTTTTTTGAGATGTTTCCTAAAATTGACTGATTTTAAAAGCAGTCAGTTGCACTTTCTCTCTCATTTACCTTTTTTTTTCTCTCTTTTTTTCTTTTTTCTTTTGGACCCCATATGTCGTAATTTGACACAAAGAAACAACACTCACACACTGGGATGTCCAAGGCAGAAAAAAGGCACTTTATTTACAGACTTCAACATTTATAGAATTCCATCAGTGACCATGGATTGGAGGAAGAAAATCTTCCTCTTCAACCACACTGGGCAACCCAACAGTCCATCAGCAGTCCTTATGAGAAGAGTGTAAACATGAAAGGACAGTTATCATAAGGAGAAAGGTTGTTTATGTAAAATTGTGTCTGACTCCATTGCAAAAGGTAAACACAGAAGGCTGAAATAGAAAAGGGTTTAGAAAGGGTTTAGAAAGGGTTTTTAGAAAAACTTCTTAAAGAGACAGAGGAGAACAGCAAAAACCCAGACAACACCCATATTTACTACAAAAGTTTTTAAGCATCTTGTTCTTACCTCATCATCTGAAATCTCCTTCGAGCAGATATTATCCTGACAGTTAATTATGCCTGAATTGACTTTTCATTTTAGAATGCAATTGGCATCTGATCTAATTTCTATTTGAGGATTTCAATGTATTGTATGTGCACAACTATGTATGAATGTGTACACACAAATACACACAGACACACACAGGCAAACAGTCACAAAAAGACTGTTTCGTTTTTTTGGTTTTTTTTAAAGTGCATTTCAGTCTATTTAAAATTATTAACAAACCCAGCCAGACTTCACCATATAATTATGGACAAAGAAACAGTTTATGGGTGTAAGTGTCATTCACACAAGTAAGGTAGGAGGAACTATTCTTTTGTCCCTTAACAAGATAATCTGGTTGCTGGGGTTGTGTTTAGGTTGTAAGTGTTGTTCACATGTCTCTCCCCCTACTGCTGGCTATTGTGTATTGTGATTTAAGCTGTTCTTTTGAAGTTCAAGGGAGAAACACTTTGTGTTTGTGAAACACTCTGACTTAAATATTCACAGACACAAAGTGAAAAACTGACTTAGCCAGGACATTAGACTTACCTATATGGCTTCTTCTCTTTGTGCCAGTGAACATTTAAGAACTGCTACATCATCTTCAAAGGACAAGAGCAAGATAGACATGTCTTCAGTTTTGTTCAGTTCAGTGGTTAAAACAGGCTTCTATGACTAAGAGTCACTGGTTAAAGTTGTTGTTCTGAACTTTGGTAGAGGAGTCTTCCACCCCATTTATATGCAGTGGCATAACAACCACACTGTAATGCACTGCCTCCTTTCCATTCACTTTCTGATTGTATTCCTCTGCTTAGCTAAAGCATTTCTAAAGTTTTATTTTCTCTTTGGACAAAATCTGCTATTGAACCCCAAATGAACCTCTCATAATTCATCCTTTAAAACAAACAAACAAACAAACAAACACACAACAAAACCCCCTCTGTTTGCCATTAAATTTTGTATTTCAGTCACAGCCCAAAACTTGGCAACCCCACGTGTCCTTAAATGCAATCCTTCCCCTTCCAAACATGAAGTGGAAATAAGTGCTTCTCTCTTCACTCCAGTGCACTCTTCACTCTAATGTAATCTTCCTCTTTTCTGTGTGTAGCATTTTGTGGACCTTTGAGAGGAGAGCAGCTCTTTGTTTTTTTTACTGCTACTCACCTATTTTTGGAAAATGGCTTCGTGAAGGACTGAAAATACTGTAATAATGTTATTGTCTGTAATAAAAGATATGGAGGAAATGGACAGTGGATAGATTTCTGATGCCATTTCACTGTTTGCCCCCAGTTGCTTTCTGGCTTTTTTCCATTATCTTGCGGTCATTCAGGAAGTAGAATTACTAGGATGAGGGAAGTTAAAAGCAACACATTCTGAGTTTTTCTTTTTAATTAGCCTCACCCCATCTTCCTCAGCTCCCTTTCTCCTCTAGCAGGAAGTAATATGACAGTTATTAGACAGCTGCATAACCAGCTGGTTGGAGATCTCCAGGCTACTGATTGCTCTGGTAAGATCTACGGGAAAGTCAGTGCACTGTATCCTAATGTGCAGACAAGGCATCTGCCAGGCCTGCCCACAATTCTGAATGCATGGAAAGGGAGCTATTGATCTGTCATTCTTAGGAAACCAAAATATCCAGAGGATGGGGCTTTACAACAGCTCTAAAAGAAAGCATTCTCTCTACATCTCATTTCTAAAACACCCCTCAGTTTAGTATTTTAATTACTGGTCTAAATACTCCCCTTGTTCTGTTAAAAGGCATCAGTTCACTCAATGCAGAAGTCTGGTCCTTACACAGCACTACAAGAAAAAGTGCCTGCAAACAAGTTGATTTTTTGGGTTTCTCTTTATAACCTTCAGCTCCATGGCTGTCACTTGGCTCCCACTGGGGGAGAGTGCAGGGAGCCTGGGGCAGAGCCACTGGAAAACTGGCAACAAAAAGGAAGTGGTATGGCCCACAGGAAACCTCTGAGGAAATGCTGAGGAGGAATCTAATTTGCTAAGTGACAGAAAATCATACAGAAGGCAGATGAGCAGAAACAGCATGCTGGGGGATATATCAGAGGATGGTTGAGGGATTCGATGTCTCTCTGCCTCATTAGATGCTTACTGTTAAATTTTCGAGCGTGATGGGTGGTAGATGAAGGGAGAAGAGGCAAGTGGTGAACACGTGCTGCTGAACCTCCTCAGTGCCACACTGAGCACAGATGCCTGGCCTCCAGTGGGTGCTGGGGAGAGGAAAGCAGGCTTGTAGATAATTAACTGCAAATGCAGCAGACAACTGTTCTTTTATACATGTTTTGCTCTTTTTAGAATGTACTTGTAGATACTCATTCGTTGCCTCAAGCATCTTAACAATCACTTACAAGTCACAGGCTAAATAAGGGGTGTACCTGTGAATAGATCCACTGCTGCTCAGTGTAGCTGCAGAGAAAGAAGAAAATTGATAGCTTGCATGAAATGATAACAAAAACAGGAGTCTGTGGCACCACGTGGGTACAGGTTCCCTGAGAGACAGCATCAGCATCTGATAGGGAGAGAGGGAGGCTTGAATAAGCTTAAAAGGTCACAAAGCAGTGATGGCTATGTATGTTAAAACCATCACCTTTAATTCCACCTGGGAGGTTAGCAGAAGTCAGAGAAATTGAGAGACTGAGGTCTAAACTGCTCCCAGCGTGCAGTCTGTCAGGCTGCAATATGCTGTGCTGGCTTCAGGCTGGATATTTTGGAGGTGTACCTGCACAGGGAGCACATTAAAGTAATCTAATCCTCTGTTCTGCAGACTTGTGGCCTGGTCACTGCAGGCAGGAGCTGCCTGCATTATGCTGGGTGTGGATGGAAATGAAAGCCCCCATATGGTGGCTGTTTGGCACTGAGGACCATCCCTGTTTCCAGCAGTGTCCCCAGCCTGCACACGTGTTTCACTGGCAGGTGTGCTGCACTGCCTGCTTCCCCCCTTCCAAATCTTTCACACAGTGAGTGCTGCTGCTCTGGAGCTAGCTAGGGTGGCTGATCCCCGAGATTAATTAATCTCTTCCAAACTGTGCGCAGCTTTTTTCCCCATGGCATGCCTCAGCTCTGATCCCAGTTACTCTGTTGCAGTAACTACAGGGAAACAAGGGAACTTCTGACATGTGCCTCACACCACAGGCAGGGTGGAGCAGCCCCGGGCCATCTGCTGTTCTCCATTGACTTCAGTGAGGGCTTTGGGTTTTACTTCTTATTTACAGTAATCCTGAATCTAAAATTTTCACCAGCCATTCAAGTATTTCCGTTCTGAAAAATGTCCACTTGTTGCAGGTTTTTTTACATTTTTTGTAGTCATTTAATGGTGTCTCCTGGGCATTCACAGCAGATCCAACACAGTGGGGCCTTGAGATGCAGAATTCAGTGCCAATCGTGATTATTCACAGGTGGTAATAGCAAAAAAACAGCTTTCAAGTCTTTCCTCTATATTCTTTATTCCTCTCTCCTTCTCTGCCCACCTTTTGTTTGACTTCAGCATGAGGAGGTGCACAAAATTGCAAGTGGATTAAGGTGGTTGATTTTGTAAGGTTTATTGCTGGGTTTATATTTTGTTCTGACTTGCAAGGGGTTTGTGCTCTCAAGTAACCTGAAGCACCACGTGTAATGGCTTTCTGAAGAAGTTCTTTGGCTCAGATACTTTAGCTCTCTGTCTCTTAAAATTAGCATGGGATGGCATTATTTGATGTTTCAGTGTCAGCTAGTGATATACAGTCATCTCCAGAGCCTGTTTTTGTTTTGTTTCTTAGACTCCACAATCTTAAAAGACTTCCTTTCTCCTTTTTCTGGCTCTTTATCCTTTTGTGCTGCATATCCTGAAGCTGCAATCAAATATTACATCCCCAGGATATGAAAAAGCCCTGCAGAAAACACAGAAGTTAAACATCTCCAGGAGCAATAAGATGTCTATAAGCACTTCTGGGTCACTTGTGGATTCTGGAGCTTGCTGCTTGGAGATAAACTGGTACAGCAGATAACTCAGTATGTCTGCATGTCATGATTATATGGTCATCTGTTTCTATTTACACACCTATAGACGGAGCTGGAAGGACCATCTGCAGCAAACAATTTATTTGATGGATTAGGAACTCTTTTTAGTGTGTGTTTACAGACAGGCTTTTCTCATTGTTTGAAATGATCAAATCGATGGCTGGTGTGCAGATGTTTCAGCAGCATATTTCTCACTAGCTAGTTCCTGTTTGGTGAATGATCACTGCAGTCACATTGTATTTTTACTGCATGCTACGTGTTTCATCCCAAGCAATGGTTGTGATGGCAGCTCCCACAGAAATAGCACATTTGTATGATACTCCAGCTTTCCTATGAGCACTCCAGCTTTCTTCTGCTAATGTTCAAGAAGAACAAATACAATGAATCATTAAATGAACATTTGAAAAGCTTTGCTATGTTTTAAATGGCCAAAATAATTATAGACAGATTTCAGGGTTACCAAAAAGCTCTGATGATTTGGGTCAAATTAGTGATTAAAAAGAACAGAAAAAATAAGATGCTTCATTTTGTCATTTTCTAATTGTTTTCCTTTTCACTTCAAATATTATCTTTAATTTTTGGAAAAGTCTAAAATAATTAAAATTACTGCAAAAAGAAATTACCAATCAACAAACACAAAAAGTTTGCACTGAAATTAAATAGGCATTTGCAGTGTATTCAAGGTACAACTCTGAGGATTATACTTTAAATTAGCCCAGCCCCCTGAGGAATTACCCAATTTTATTGATTTTTTTTTTCTGTTTATTTTGCTCAGTAACCAAATTTTGCAGAGTATGTATGTGTGCATGTGTCTGTCTCTGTGTGTAATCCTTTGCTCTAATCTGGAATATCTGGATGGTCAGTGCGTTTTTCAGAGGTACATTAGGATATTTCTGTCCAGCAAATTCTTTACATTCTTTACATTCATTTTCAGATTAGGTCATCAATGTGTTGTTTTAGATGTCTTGGGTTATGGAACCAAAATAGTGTATTCTATTTCTGTTATTATTCTGTATATTTCTATAATCTGTTGAAAGCAGTTGAGGAGATGTTTTTCTTTATTTCTTGTAACTCTGGGAGGAAGGGGGGCAGATGCCTTCTGATATTGGGCCAGCTATTAAAACCAGGTGGGGCAGTGTTTGTTATCTCTTTCACCACCCATCCTCCCTCCAGGGGGATATTTTCTGCTAATGGGCCATTAAGGCTCACCAAGGACAGGACACATTCCATCATCCCATTGTGAGATGCTCCACCCAGTGGGGGGAGCCAAACATTCCTACCTGGATAAAACTGAGATGTAGGAACACAGGTGTCTGGCTCCACCAGATTCCTGGAGGAAGACTGGACCCTTCTCACCATCACTGAACCCTTTTCTACAGGATCATCTCTGCTCCAACAGAACCACCTCTGCCACTCCAGGAGGACTTACTGTGGACTGCTTCCAACACCCTGATGACCAACAGGGTGTCAGGTTGTAACTCTGACTCTGTTAGGGTTTCTAGGATTTTTGTTTGTTTGTTTGCTTGTTTGTTTGGTTTTTTTCTACTACATTTGTATTGTTAATATTCCTAGTAAAGAACTGTTATTCCTATTCCCAAATCTTTGCCTGAAAGCTCTTAATTGCAAAATTGTGATTTGGAGGGGGTGAGGGGTTTACATTCTCCTTTCCAAGGGAAACTCTAGCTTTCCCTGGCAGATACCTGTCTTTCTGAACCAAGACATTAGAAAAACTGGCAGCATGAACTTTAACCCATTCTGGTGAAATTCTGTCCAGTGGAAGGCACCATGGAAGCAGCAGGACATGTGTTACAGATCAGAATGGTCAAAGTCTTAAAAGTCAGAGTTTAAAATCAGGTTCCAAAATCTGTTCAGCCAGAATTTAATATGCTTCTAGGTTTTGACAGAAGCTCAGCAAACAAAAAGTTCATCTAGAGTTTGGTCAAACCAAAAGACTCTTAGCTAAGTTTCTGCACCAGTAGGCTCTCTCAGGTATGTGAGGCAGCTGTAGAAAAAAGTGAGAGTAGGGTCACAGCCTCACTGCTTCAGGGACCTCTTGAGCAAACAGGGTGTCTTTGTGTTTCAGTACTTGTTAGGAATCTGATTTCTTGGGTTTATGTTTATGCAGATCTCGTCCTCCATACTTTGGGCTACTAGGAAAAATATGCAAATGTCACAGGGTTTAAGTAAAGCAAAGGATATGACTCAGAGTTGTTATCCCAAGTGGATCTAGGGTAGAGGAGAAGCAAAAAAAGCATTTGTGAGCTCATGTTCTCTAATAGTTTTCTACGTCATTTGTATGTGTCTTGTAATCAGCAGAGAGATTCCTTAGACCAGTTGTGATCAGCATGTGTAATCCATGGATCAAACAGTCACCAAAAGGTCAAATATCTGTGACCTTCCCATGGATTTGTTGTAGAATCTTTAAAACCTGCTAGAATTTTTGTCTGAATGCTTCCTGAATGTGGACTCTCCAAAGTACTCCAGTCCCCTCTGGAAAAGAGATCCAGTGTTACATGCCTTTGAGTGGAGTGGCTGCTGGCAGCCAGAAATATAACCCCTGAGACCTGTTTGTGTGTGTGACTGGAAGACAACAGAATTGCTGTAATGCCCAGGTTGAGCTATTTGGAAATAACAGGTTTTTGCATCAATTTTAGAAGGTGATTTGAATTATTAAATAGTTTTGGATTCCTGTAGTTGACTCCGCACCTAGATGGTGTTTTTTTCTCTCAAGCCCATTCTCACATTGCATAAGTTACTATACTTCATACAAATCGGAGATTTTATGTTTATGAGACATACCAATTTTGAACCATCTCTGTTCATACAGTAGTAAGAACTTGCAGTCTATGAATGATGTTATTCAGCCTTTTTCAGTTTGCCTGTCAAAAGTTGTCAGGTTAAGCATGGTAAGATAATAGGGTTTTGCCCTATGCCACAGGCACAGATTTTGCATTGACATGTGAATATCTTCCCAAGTGATGCAGCAAAACAAGATCAGTAAGTCTGGAAGATGGGATGCAAAGTCGAAAAGTAAAAAAGTAATCTTTTAGGTAGACTAAAAGGTAGAACAAACTAGTCTACCTAGGTAGACTAGTTTGTTCATGTTTCCTGGTTTTATAAGGAATATGGAAATGAGATGTCAGGAGCTGTCAGGAAGTAAGCTGGGGTTAAGGTTACTCCCAGAATCAGCCTACAAAGTAGATGGAACCATTGCATTCCTTCTGCTCATAGAGCAGAGGATGGAAAAGCTTTTTTAAAAACAGCAGAGTGAAAACTCTCTTGTATTGGGTATGGATTTCTGGACGTATACTTATCAGTGATAACAACTACAAAATCTACAGTCATGCATTTGCCTTTCTGCTTTCTGAATGGTGAATAGCAACACAAAATGTTCATCTCCTAGTCTAAATGAACCAAATTCAATGCTTTCATTCACAAACATAACTGCATATCCTTACAAACGACTCTATTCTGTGTGTTCAAACTGTTGTGATGATAGCAACAACTGAAAATGTTTATGGATGTTCTAATTGAAGCAAGCCAAAGAAAACTATTTCCACACAGGCTGTGCTTGTGAGAATGGGTTTTCCACATGCAGTGTTATGCATGGTGCAGTCTTACTGCCTCACTCAATCTCCCTCTCTCTGTATTTTCATCACTCAGGTTAGGAGTGCCGTGCACAAATTACCATGGCAAGCATGTGTATATATTGTGTAAACAAAAATTGCAGCTTTGTGAAAACAGCACTTCTTTGGTGCCTGAGAGCCCCTGCAATCACAGGGCATATGTCAAGTGTATCAACACATCTGGAAGCATAATCTTTCTTTCCTTAAAGGAGCTGAACGTCGCTCATTTTTAATAGGGCCCTCAGGGCAATAAAGGTTAACTGCACACTAGCAAGGCAGCTATTAGAAAGACCTGCTAAAACCTGAAACCCCTCAGTTAGATTAACTGCTCAGAGGTTTGAAAGGGACCGATGCAATCCTGTTCTTGTACAACCTATAAAGCACGAGTGGGAGGACTGGTTAAGGCACTGACACTGTGACAATACAGACTAACTCAAGGGTTTATATCCAATTGGAGATTATCTAAATCATTACCTGTGAAAGCAGCAATGCCATCTTATGCTACAGCAGCCCCAGTCCCTGGGCTATGCAGCCTGGAGGACCAATAGTCAGTTTTCCCAATATATTTCCCAGGCATGCTTTTCTTTTCCCTCTAAGACAGCTTGTGCATATTTCTCTTTCCAAATGTGTAAGTCTGCACAGTCCTACTCATATGGACACTTCTTGTGGCTTAATGGCCCCTGTGCACAAAGCAATTCTTCTTAGCAGCTGAGCTGTTAAAGGCAGGCTTTGTCAGAAACCATTTCTACCCTGTGTTATCCTAGAGCTTGTTTCCAAAAGCTGAGGTAATTATGTACGTTGCTTAAAACATATTTTTGTGCCTGTGCATGAAAGAGAGTAGGAAAAGCACCAGGATGCATTTTAATATGTCAGTGTTCTGAGGGAATGGTGAACTCCCGTGGTCTCCACTGGGGACACATATTCTCTTCAGATGCTGGTGTAAACTGTTCCCACTAAAAATGAGAGGATGTGGTATGTTACAAGCACAACAGTTTGAGCTCCAGTTTGACAGTCTAATTTCCCATATTTCCCTGTCTGAAAACATTTGCTAGAATTTTCCCCGAAGGATCCCATTTTTAATTCAGTCTTAGCATTTGGTCCAGATCAGTCCCTTTTCTTGGGCTCTGTTTTGACTCACAAGCCACCCACTGTAAGACTTTCAGAACTTTTCCATTAAACTGAGTAAACTAAGCTGGCTGATCCCAATTGACAAGGTGCTCTGACTCTAGTAGCATTTCTTTTCACTGATATGTGTACTTTGGCTTTCTATGCAGAATGTTAACCACATAGATATTGCTAGCCTGGCTAAAGCTAATATGCAAGGAAAAACATCTTCAGTCATATCCTACATAAGACTCCAGTATTTTCCTCTTTTTCAGAGCAAATGATTGGAAGACATAAATGAATTTTATCATTGCCCCATCAGGATGGGTTCTCATTACATCTGTCTGTTACACTTTTCGTGCCCTACATTCCCAAATACCAGTGTCTGATCATCACAGAATCATTCAGAAGTTAAACCTGCCAATGGCAGTCCTACACAAATACTGCCATTAGCTGAGACTCAGGTATCCCTAGAGGAGCATCCAAACTGGTAGCCCAGCCAGGAGGGGAATCCAGGTCCTGGTTACCATCCCTGTAACACCAACCCCACTGCCTTAGGTGAGGGCCCAGTGGGCTAATCCTTGCCAGCTAAGCAGTTTCACCCCTTAGAACCCACAGTCTTGTTAAGGGAGATCTCAAGCCAAGTGATAAATCTTACCTGGAACCAATTCCACCTGAAGATACCCTCAGTGTTGTGTAGAGGTCGTTGCTCTGTGCCAGGAACATAGAGGTGACCAGGCTGATGTGAGTTTCTAATCACAGGGCTCAGCTGATAGCAGGTGAAAATAGCAGCTGAATCCAATCTGGAAGCCTGATAGCAATGGGTATGATGAAGCAAAAGTGGTATTCTCAGGCAGACACTGGCTTCATCAGCCCATGCTTTGACTGGCCAGGACACCATTTGAAAACTGTGCTAGGCATGCCCCAGTTCCACAGATCCCCACCAAGGCTCGTTAGCTTAAGCCTGGCTCTGCTCTCACTGCAGCAAGGTTCACATATATGTCAAGGTTGTACCTCAGGTTAGGGGCAAAATAAACCTATGCCACCTGCAAAATATACAAACATAACCCAACTCGAGTTCTTTTCAATGAGGTTAATAATGAACTAATTCTATGGGGACTGTGTAAAGTGTTAAAGAAAAATAGATTTTCACGTGCTTGCAGTAATCCCCACACATGACCTTGGGAAAAGGAGTCTCCAACTTCTCTAGGAAATTTGGACAGACACACAAATGAAAAGGTTGAACTCCCTCTGGGTTTAAACATTAGCACCATGCAGTCACCCTTCCATGAACAGAGGGCTCAAAGAAACAAAAAGAATGCTCCGCAAAAGGAGCATTTACTTCTGATTAGACAATTTCATGTGAATTTCTGTATCAATGCCCTGGGCTGAATCAACAGGCACTAAGTCTTGGCTCCTGCAGAGGCATTTTTATTCTTCCAATCTCCTCTTACTAATATCAGTCTTTTGTGTTATAGCGTTACACTTTGGTTGTTTTGTTTCTGAAAAATAAAATGGATTCAAAGATGATGGAAAGGTTTCAAACCCAGAGGCAGTAGGTCTAGGATGTTGCTGTTCTTTCTGAAGCTCAGTGTAACACACCGAAACATTAAAAAACCAAAGTGACTTTACTGAAATTGATGTTAGTGCTGCTGGTTTTAATTACATTTTTGCTATAGGTTTTTTATTTTTTTGTTTATCCAGGCCGTACAGATGATGATTCTCGTAACAAGAAATGTTTGCTTCATCCTTATCCACAGATCCTGGATCACTGAGTGTTTTCATTACAGGAGGACCTTTACCATTTAATAGTTCTTAATGCCTTGAGCATTTTGCTGAAATGCTGTACTGGAATACAATGAGAAGACAGCATTTTTAGCCCCACGTAAACAGATAATTGTTGCTTATGTAAGGGGAAGAAAGGAATCTGGTCCTCAGCATTCCTTTTTTTTTAGCAAAAACCCACTCAGTGACTAGTGACTACTGAGTCACTAGTGGGAATTTTCTATCTTGTTCTGATTTGAAATATTAAGAATGAAAGAATATTTAAGTGGACCTTCAGCTGACTCTTCTTGTAAAGTGTTTATTTTGAAATCTTCCAGTGACCATCAAATGCACACAGGTTTGTTGGTTTTTTTTTTTTTTTTTTCCCCTAATAAACTTACCTGGTTCAATAGTTCTTAGACAGGCTAGACTGAGCAAAGAAAAATATTGTTAGAGAGTTCCTGTAATTGCTAGTGTGGGACAAATATTTTGTAATCATTTGTGAATGGGGGTTCAAAGCTAAGTCAATCAGTAGCATGAAGCTTTTGAAGGACAGTAAAGCAGCATGTGGTGGCTGCAAAGCCTCCTCAGGGTCCTCAGGGTGCCAGTCACAAGCTATAGACAGCTGGGAAGTGTTTTGAATTTCAAGTCTACTGGCAAGTTGTGAGTAACTTAGAAAAATTACTGATCCCTGTAGCTGTTTTACAGCCTTCACACAAACTGAATGTTCAGAGTAGACTGATGTTAATTCACTTTGAAATAGCTAAAGTCCTTACAGCTTTTCTAGCAAGTACTGATTGTTAAATCTCTCCTCTGTGACTCTGTTCTTGTGGTGTTGCAAATATGAATTGAGTTCAGTTGTGCCTGAGAACTGCTCCAGTCTGAAAAATTGTCCCTAGGACTCGATTCATTAGAAGGGTAAAGAGAAAATCACATTTTGATGGAACAGAAGTTTTTAAACCTGAGACCTCTGACCTAAATAAATTCATTAGCTGAGCTAAAAAGACACCCTCTGTTACACAAGATTTTATCGTGTTCATCAGCCCGGAAGTGTGGCCCAGATGCCATCAGAGGGAGACACAGCACCACGCTGAGGAGGAGTAAGATGTTTGGCTTTTTTAAAGTAGAAAACCTTACTTGTATTGGCAAACCTGCTCTGTGCAAGAGGTGAATCTGCCTGAGAAAGGTTAGCTCTGTTCCAAGGGAACTTCCCTTCTGCATGGGGCCTGAGGTGCTAATCTCATTCAGTCTCATGCACCACCAGAGACCATGATCAATGGATGTTCAGGGTATAGTTAAACCATTCATTTCCATTTAGTCAGACCTAGCCTGGCACCTGAATAGCTCTACTTTATGCTGTGTACACATATTTTCAGTAGTTACTTACCCAAGGTCATGGGAGATCATCCTTGCTCTTCCTGATGAGTAAATAAAGCCTCAGCAGCATAATACACAAAAAGGACAGAAAGATGAGAAAAATGTATACATTTTTCTTTAGTTTGAGGTTTTTCCATTTCTCTGCACTTGCTTCAGGCTGTCCACATGAAAGGAGGGCATCCACAGGAAGAAAAGTTGCACAGTGTGAAATCAGATGCTTAAGGATGCAGGAATAGTTTTTTGCACAGAGAGGAGAGAAAAATACATTTTTTCCTCCTATTGCAAAAATATTCCTTCAAGTGGAGGAATCTCAGCATAAAATGATCACTGAAAACATTTGACCATAACCAAGAATTGGACACTACTCCAACTTCTTCCAGTAGCTGACTTTTATTTGTTTAAATGGGACAGGTCACGCTTGTGCATTTTTATTTTTTTTTTTTTTTTGCCTCTACGTCTATGCTTTTGGATTCTCAATGAAATGAAGAGCAGAGGCAGAGCAAAAGACACATAAGTGCTGTTCTTGGACTATTTTTGGCTTGAACTGAAGCAGCAGGTGGTTTGCGTCAGTCAAGGCAGCCTGCTTAAGGACTGAGGAAATGCTCAGACTTTTAACTGCTTTTGGAACCAAACCTTGGATTTTCTGAGTTCACACATCATCATATCCATCTGCCATATTGTTAACCTTTTGGAATCAGTGCTTGTAAATTTATGCAGGGAGATGCTTGTGTTCCAGATTTATAACAGGCTCATTTAACTAACTTTCAGGGAGACTCCCTACGTAATTCTTGTGAAGGAAAATCATTAGAGATACATTTATGTCTGTCATTAAAATGTGAGCCTGACTGATCCGTTTACAAGCAAGGAGACACATCGGCTTCACTGCAGTAGAAAAATCAGATAAACTCCTAGTCCTTTAAGGAGCATATCTCATGTCCACTGGAGGTAACAGGACCTTCTAAAGAAGTGACACCTCACAGATATTTTGGCCAGCTGTGGAAAATGCATCTCTCCTAGGCCTTTAGACTGTCAAAGATACACAGCAATTTTCTGACAAAAACGTGTCATTGTGTTGTTATTCCCATGCTAAAAATGTGAAATGGCCATTAGTTTATCAACTCATGCTCACCTTAAACAAGAGAATGTCTTTTTAAAAATAACTTTTAAGTGCAAAACTACACACTTCTGCAATCCAAATGTGCTTAATTGTGTTGTTTTGAGAAGAGTGTAGGCTTTGTTATCTTCCCTTAGTTCCTTAAGATTACAAGGAATGCATTCAATGGGCATTTTTTAACACTTCTCTATACTCAGCTGTAAAGTATGTTTCATGACAGTATGTGTGGGAATCCCATAAACAAATAATAGAAAAGAATATATTCATCCTTCTGCCACCAATCACATATTTTTAAGTAAAATGATTATTGGCCTCCCATTTCTCATCTATGACAATATTCAGGTTCAAATACAGGTCTCTTTCTATGATAGCTGAATATAGAACATATTGTTCAGCTATGAACCCAGGGGAAATACTGAGATGTGATATGATATGGTTAGCTTTGAAGTCAGGCAAGTATTTTTATTTTCCATATTTGGTGTACCAGACTTCGTCAGCTTTAAGAATTTGTCATCTGCCAAGACAACTGTCATTTTGTGTGGAAAATCTCAAGGAGCTTGTGATAGAAAACACATGGGGGTCACGTACTTGCTACTGTATTTTACCTCAGATCTTTACTTCATTATTATCTTCCAGTGAGCCAAACAAAAGACATTTGGATTTGGGGTATAAATTATTCTCTGTAGGTAGCAACCATTAACACTAATGAAACTTAGTGATCAATCTGCATTTGAAGAACGTTGTGGGTGTCACTCACACATCCCACGAATCGCTCTGTGCAGTATTCCTGCAGCTCCTGGCAATCTCATTGGGCTTCGGACCCACCGTGCCAGACCCCGCGCAGACACCGCAGAAGAGTCATTCTTACCCTAAAAGCTTCCTTGCTCTAGAAATCATCTGCTTATGAAAGATGTAGTACCTCCAACATAACCAAATAAAGGCACTTCTGTCACTCTTTGCAGCACCCCACATCCCAGAATAGCAATGGGAGCAGAATCACTAACGCAAATCCCACATAGACAAAAGCATCAATATGTTCAGGATGTTATTAGCTCTGATGCTGTTGTTGTGATTATTCTTCCTGAGTTCAGTTGGAATAAAGTCCTATTTAGGTTTTAGGTTCCAGCCCAAAGTGTTTTCTGTGTCATTAATCTGAGAGGAAATGGATTTTTCATTTAGTAGAGTCCAGAGATAAAACTCTATTGTGGCAGCTCAGAGAAAATAAAAAGGAGAAAGATGCTGCTCTGATTCCTGCATCTTTGGACACTTTTCCTGGTGTTATATTTTCCTGGTGTTATACATCTAGCACTTTGTAAAAGGAGTGCTTTTCAAAAAACCAAGTCACTATGCAGGCTTGACAATCTCTCCTCCTTTCTTCCCAAAAAGAGTCCTTGTCTTTTCCTCTTGCTTTTCTTCCCCTCATCCTTTATGCCAGGCAAACAGAACCCTCAGAATTCAGTGCATTTTTCTGTCAAGGTTTTAGGTGGGATTAAAAACATTGCGTCGTGACACAAGTGTCTTGTTCCTCAAACCTGATGGAAATAAAATGCTGGTTCTTACCATTTCACATCAAGAGATTTTGGTTAGCTTAAAGCTTAAGTCTGTAATGACAACACGTATTTGGATTTGTCCAGTGTTTCTAGAAGTAGAATTGGATTGATTTTTATCTTTTTTGCAAAGAACAAGTTGAAATTCAGATATAGGGTTTAATTTCCTTTGAAGAGATAATGCCAACCACAACACACGCATTTAATAAGTTAGCTGAAAATCTGACTTTAAAAAGAATACTGTGCTGTAAAGTAATGAAACAGTGTATAATAGGGTTACTACGCATTATGCTCTACTCATGTAAGAAACTATAATATCCTAACAACATAAAAAAATAGCAACTCAAATAAGAACAAGAAGAAAAATATCCCCTTCAAATCACAAGACTGTTTTTCTCCACAGCTGTGGATATTTTTCTTTTGTGATCTCCTCTCCTCTCTTGCAATTTTGTGGGTTTTTCTCATGATGAACTTAACAAAGCCACTTCCATTTCTGTATATGACCTGTTTAATTTCCTGTTTCATGTGCATTTAATAACAGTAACAACAGTATATCCTAAAAAGAAGAATTTACATTAAGCAACACAGTGATATAATTACCAGTTACAAATTCACCTCTGCTTTCTATGAGGATTTTTGACTTCTTGTGGCAGGATAAAAAGCTTCCTTATTTCTCATCTTTTCTCTACATTTATGTAACTTTTGCTTTCCATATAAAACTTTCTTCCCTGCCATTTCTTTTTCCCCCAAGTGCACACATATTGAGTTTGGGAATAAGCTTTGGAAACAATAAGCTGGCTGCATGGACATTATCCCCCTTGATATTCTCTTTGATGTGAGGCTCTGTTGACGTATTTTCATTGACTGATACAACAACAGCCAACCAAACAGAAAAAACCCAAACAAACCCCACCCAACTGCCCAACCTCAACAAAGTAGAATAGAGTAAATCAAACACTGCTGGTTCTTAAAGTGATATCACCTTGGGATCCCATGAAGAATTTAATTAATCAGTCCTGTTAAAAGGGTGCTGTTGTGCTGTAACTGAGAACAAGGATCTGTCAAGTATTGCTTTTGCATTCTCAATACAAGATTTCTGTAATTAAAAGCTCAGTATCCATACCTGATCCCTTACTTCCTCACTTTGAGCTGTGGTTATTAGTTGTCCTGTTCGCCTTGACTAATAGGTGGTTTCTGCTCAGGAGACAGAAGGTATTTTCAAACCCTTGCAGGTCAGCCTCAGACCACTGAAACCACTGTGGAGCTGCTGGTTTCACCTTCAGCCCACCTTCCTGTTCCCAGGGTGAGGCATGAGCAACAGCTCCTGGAAGTTTGGGTGCATGTCACAGGGCAACCCTCGCAGCCCCTCCTACTCTCTACTTGCTGGAGCACTCCCACATGACAACCTCAAATGGCTGCTTTTAGCTGCTGCCTGTGGGAAGAGCAACAGGGGAGCAAGGCAGCTTATAGAGATGGGAGAGGCACAGGCAGCATGTTCTGGCTTTTGAACAAAGAATCCTAATGAGAAAGAAAATGATAAATATCGGAGTCCGTGGTTTTTCGTTTCACTCACTTGTGCTTTACAGCCAGGGAACATTTTCCTCTTGGTATGAAGTGCTGATTCAGGTTGGAGAAACAAACATCTGACAGCCTCATTTGGCTAAGATTAAGTATGCAGAAATTCATTTCACGTATCGCTGCTCTATGCTCAAACTAAGCAACAACACCCTCTTTTGGCCTAATCTGTTTGTTCTTGTTGGGCGTGGCAGTGAGACAAACCCCAGCATGGCAAAAGATACAGGTCCAAACCAAGCAGGCCATCAGCATGCTTGAACAGCAGGTTGTGTTTGCTTCTGCAAATCCCTTCTCTGTATCTTCTCTCTCTTCGTTTTTCCTCCTTTTCCTGTCCCTTGTATTCAGAGTAGGCTGGCCCCTCCTTCTCTATCACGCTACATCTGTGTAAGAGCAGGGACAAACTTAGAAACTCAGGAGGGTCCAGTGGATTTCTGCTCTCATGCAGCCAGAATGCTCCATCTTAATTGCAACACCCACAGTCCCAGCGTGTGCCTGGCCCTTTTGAGAGAGTGCCACACAAGGAACACCTGGAGCATGCAGGGAGTGGAAGGGTCTGTGTAAATTTAAGCACTGGGGCACAGGACAGGACATCAGTACTGAGCATGACTGGTCTGGTGTAGGCAGGTGTCAAGTACATTTCCTGCAAGGCAGAGAATTCCTGTTGAACTCTTCAAAGAGGTTCCAAAGTTTCTCAGTAGAGTGCAAGATTATTTATTTTTTAGCCAGAGAAGAAGACATAATTTAATCCTCTAGAAATTGCGGCCCATTTTTGCCGACTGACTTTTGCCCTCAGAAATATTTGTCTCAGAATGTGAGTGAGGAAGGGCTGATTATCATCCTGGGAAATGTTGATGAGAATGATCATGTTTAGGAGAAGTAACTGGCAACTAAAATAGAACATAATAAAATGAAGATTTCCAGTAAGGTTATGATAAGATACAGATCGCAGATAAAGTGAAAGCAGAATTGTTATCCACTAAATCCTGCAAGAATGGAACTAAAGAGCACTTGATAAAAAAACTAATAGGATAGTGTCTTACAGCATGTAAGGAAAGCAGCTCTTCACAGAGTGGATAGGGAACTTTTGGGTATTGCTGGCCCAGAAGCCTGCAGAGGCAGACACTATCAGCAGGTTCAAAATGGGATTAGACAAATTTTCAGACAACAGAGCTGTAAATGGACATTGAATTTAACAGGCAAAATGTACAATCTAACATCCTGATCCAACAAAGGTGATTGCTGTGGAAACACAAGGGGACAGAGGGAAATGCCCAGGCCTGTGTGCCTTCTCAGGATAATCTCTCGCCTCAACCCAGCTGGGAGCAAGTTGCTGAGTAGAAGACTACCACTGCTGTGTGTGGCCCCAAAGGGCTGTTCCTGTTCTCTAATAGTAGGCAGATCTTGGGAATAAAAAGTACAATTACCTCATATTTGTCTATATAAGGACAAGATGTTATTCATTATATTTTACATCACTAATCAGCTTTTGTCTAGGTTGAAATGCACAACACGTTAAAAAAAATCTCCACTATATTAATGGATATTTTGGAACAGCTTTTTGCTCCAGTGTGTGTAATTTTTTTACTTCTCAGAAAAATAAAATTATGTCTTTAATTTAATTTATTTGACATTTTGGGTTTAGCAATTAAGAGCTTTATGGAAAACCATAATGCTCATCTAGCAGAGGAACTTAATCACAGTTCTGTTAGGCTTTCTTTAAAAAAACAAGCCCCCTCTTAAATAGATTACTGCTTTTTTTAATTAGATGGTTTAATTACAGCTTGTTAATGGAAATATTACATAAATAGCTCTCAGAACCACACATGCCCATGCATTATCAGAAAAGAGAGAAGTTGCAGGTGTCCCTGAAGGAATGACTTTCAATATGGATGAATGGAAAGAGAATAACCAGCCAGAACAAAACTGTTCTGAGTGGTGCAATGGCATCTTCATTAGGGCAGCCATGGCAGTTGGGGTGTGGTGACCCTACAGCAAGTTACCAACTTTCAAAAATTGGCTGTCAGAGTGTTTAAATTCCAGGAATTTCTGTGTGTTCCCTCTATACTAATGTAAATATGAAACTGTAATTATGGATCATTTCACATATTAGCCCGCCTAGTTGTGCTGTAGCATCACATACAGCTTTAATGTTGGAGTTTTGAGATTGGTATTTCAAGGCCTGTCTCTGTTTTACTATGTGCTCCTCAAGTCACAACTACTACCATTAAAAAGAGGAAAATAAATAATACTGGAATGAAATGTATTCATCTTCCCACAGAGGTTCCAAGATTCCAGCTAAAAGCCGGAGCTGACACCTGATTGCTGCTACACACGCACAGTGGTATTCACATGTGTTTGTGCAGGTGTGTGGACACACACACATATCACTGTGCTCTGTATGTGTGCATTTGAATAAATATTCATTGGGCAGAGCACCTCTTGCTCCCTGCTAGACCTTTGAATGCCAGCCTTGAAGAATCAGAAAAGGGCCAGATACTTAAAGGACCGTGGACCAGAATTTTGAGGTACTATAAACAGAAGTGAAACCAATATAACCTCAAGCTTTTAGTAATCCAGGCTTTGTGGGCAGATACACCCGTGCTTGGACAGGTGTGTGTATGTGTAAGCTCTAAGGAATGTGAACACATCCACATCCAGATATCTGTACTTCTATTTACAAGTGTGCACTCATCTTTATTTACCAAAGAAATATGCAGTGCACCCACAAACACTACCATAGTTGGGATTGAAAACATATCACAATCTATAATTTATGAGTACCCAGCAGGAATTAAGATTGGTTGGTAAGGTCTTTAAATACTGGAGAAAGAAGGTTGTTAGTTGAGTGTGAGTATATTTACTAGTTATGAATTTGGAGGCAAAATATCTAAAGCTTCCCAACCCATAGCAAGGGGACAAATGAGACAGTAGTGGCTGGGTGCAAGAATAAAACTGAAATAAATTGCAGATCTGCAATGATTTATACCAAAAGATGAGAGAATGAGGCATAATGGAATGTATCACCTAATAAAGGTGTTTGCTTGGGGAATGCTTGGATTGTCTTTAAAAAAATAATCTGACAAATCTAAATTTGGGGTTTGGAGCAAGGAATATTTATAATTCTAATGAGTCATTTCTATTCATAGACACGTATAAAAAATATAATTCTTTGTACCAACTGTGACTTCTCCACAAGAGCTATATCTGCCCCAACGAAGATTATGGAATTTAGGCTTTATTCTACTTTTCTCTCTAAGAACTAAACTGTGTGGGTTGGATCAATAAAGACTTGATGAATCACAACCTCGATACATAACTTCTCTATGCTCAGTGTAATAGGAAGTTTTACCTTCTTCAGCAGTTGGAAAGAGGGACTTAAAATTCTGATAAAGCCTCTGGCTAATGGAGAACTTACTGGAGGGAATATTGGCTAATTTCTCATCTGCTTGGAGAGGCTTGGGATATAATTTTACGTCATTAGCAAACTTGCTGAGGGTACATTCTACCCCATCACCCAAACCATTAATGGCCATGTTAAATAGGATCAGACTCCTAATGACCCCTGTGTTGTACTGCATATTACTGTCCTCCAGCTAGACTTAGTGCCACTGATCGTGACCCTATTCCTCTGTTACATTCCCTGTTCCTCTCCTAGCATCTTTTTAATCTTTCTGAACTTGACTGGATGGCTGATCTCATGTTTGGTGGGGCCTGGGGAGAGGGGAAGTCTTATTTTGGTGTTTGTACAGCTGCAAGGAGTTGAGAGCATCTGTTGAGAGACTGATCTAATCCAGCAGATCTGAGTTCAGCACACAGCTCTGCTCTGTCCTTGATGAAGTGCCCTAACCTGTGTTTCCACACTATCCAGCAGCCCGCTTTAATCAGCGAACTTCTCAGAAAAGAGCACTCTGTGTAAATCCTAGGAATGTGCAATGTTAGCACTGACATCCTGTGAGAGACTGGGTTGTGAATAGTTAATGATTCCACTTGCAGTAACCACTGCAGGTGGTGGTGCAGAGGAGGTGCACACCCATTGTTGTAATTCGACACAAAGAAATGACACCTACACCCTCAGATGTCCAAGGCAGAAAAGGTGCACTTTATTTACAGACTTCAACATTTATAGAATTCCAACAGTGACCATGGACTTGAGGAAGAAAATCTTCCTCTTCAACCACACTGGGCAACCCAACAGTCCATCAACAGTCTCCTCCTTATGAGAAGAATGTAAATATGATTAGTTACAATAACAAGGAGGTTGTTTATGTAAAATTGTGTCTGACTCCATTGCAAAAGGTAAACACAGAAGGCTGAAATAGAACTTTAGAAAAACTTATTAAAGAGACAGAGGAGAACAGCAAAAACCCAGACAACACTAATCACCAGTGGCTACAAGCTGGGTGTTGAGCCAGACAACAGAGGTGGGATGGTGCTTTTTGTCATGCCAATGTCCTTACACAAGTGGCTCAGTTGTGAAAACACCACTCCAGGGGAATAGTGGGACATTCTTATGAAAGCCTGAAGATATTAATCCCTTTTAATGGGCCCTTATTCACTCAACTCCACTGAAGTAAGAGGAAACTGCCACCATGTCAAAGACTCCCAAAGTGTGCCATGATCCACAGTACTGCATCACCCAGTGTAAAACCTCCTGTCCCAGGGAAGGCACCTGGGCATTCCCACCCATCCTGAGTGTGTAATAACCCAGTGCACTTGGGGTTTTCTGGGCTTCCCCCACCCTGATGGATCAAGACAGCAATCATCACTGACCAATGGAAATTGCAGTAATCAGGTTTCATCACTGGATCCAAGGGTGGTGTCTATGTACATTTCTATCTTAGTCTTTCTTCCTTTCCTTTCCCTTCTACATTTTATTTTCTTTGTTGTTTTTGTGCTTTCATATTGTTACATTTCTAACCAAAATGCCTATATTTTAAAATTTGCCAGGTACGTTATCCTACCTTTATGTTCTAAAGTTTGCAAGTAAAACTTTGTTACTGAACCTCCTGAGAATTTTGTTGTTTCTCCTGTGCACCACCCAGAGTAAATCAAACAACCTGACTGCTGCCCCTCTCAGAGGTGCTCAAACCAAGCCAGCAGCATCAGTGCTCATAGTCTGCTTCTACTGGGTTGGCAGAGATAGCCAGATGAAAGCACTCAAAACAGCTGAGGAAAATAATTACATTTAAAAAATGCAATTTCCGAGTATATGAAGGGCTCTTCAAAAAAGAAAATCAAACCAAAACCAACAAACAAAAACCCCTACAATTAATAAACAATTAATGTCCATTACAAACAAGTCTCTGACTGCAGTCAACTTCCATTTTAGGAGGATGCTGGAAAGTTGTTTCATGGGATTGTTTTGAATGGAACAGTTCCAGGTGAAATTTGAGAATATCAGTAGTTCCTGAGAACTTGGAAATCTGCAAACTTTTATTTCTACCACTTCTAATGGATATAACGTGTCTAGAGATGCATACTTGCATTTCCCATTCCATTTCATGGCCCTGCCAGTTCATTTGCTGTTGGTTAGGCAGGAATCCGTGTTCTGTCAGAACTGTGTTTCTGTTCAGTACTCAGAAAACAGCTGGGCCATGCTTTTTCCAGCAAGAAATCTGATCCCAGATAGTCCAAGCTTTTTCATCTCAAGTGTGGATTAATTTATTACTTTCCCTGTGTTCCTGAAACTACTGGGAAACTTCTGGCCTGGAGTGAAACTCTGTAGAAATCAACATAACATTTTTCATGGCTAGCAGATTGTATCAGTGCTCAGCAAACTGCACTGAGCACTAAATGGATTTTCAGTTGGAGTGTCAGGCAAGGCTTTGGACTTGCAATGATTTGCCTTAATCTCCTGTAATGTAGTCCAGACTTGGGGGAAAGAGATGCTGTATGGTGGTTTGTAGGATTGCACAGAACTTTATGCGCAGAGTTTTAGAGTCCAAGCTTCTTTGAAAAATTGCTGCAGATTTGGTATCATAAAAGATATAAAAGATCCCTAGATGCCACAGGAGAGAGAAAAAAAAAAAAAAAAAAAAAAAAAAAAAAAAAAAAAAAGTAGATAGATTCTAATAAAGATTACAGTTTCTGGTATGGTACTGCAGATCCTTGGTAGAGTTAGCTTTTCCCTAAATCGAAGAGTGCCTCAGCATGGACCTATGTGCTGAGGGCATTATTCTTGAATCAGTACATCAGTAGTTTAACATACCATGGCACTAAGAAATATAACAATGATGATCATTTTCTACTGTATTAGTTGCCAGAAGCCTGTGCATTTTACAAGAAAACTGCCAGATACAGAGATTGCTACATTTAGATCTTCTGAGGATTTATAGGCTGGTGGTAAAGAGTGCTCTTAGCGAGAAAAGAGCTAGTACAAGTGGGAGCAGTATTTGCCTTGGAGTAAAACTTGATTTCACCTTAAAACAAGGCAAGAAAAAAAAAAAAAGATAGGAAAATAACAGAGATATATGCTCACAGGTATACTGGAGGGAAAAGCTGAATCAAAGGAGCCAGGATCCTTCATTTAGTTTAACTTCTGGTTTGATTTTGTTGTCAAGACTGATACATCCAGATTTGGTCCAGCAGGATTCTGTCAAGCAGCTACTAAAAGACTATGGATGACTTTGATCATACTTTTCATCTGAGTACCTGGCAAGTTTTCTTCCATAGTCCAGAAGGAACTTGGGCTCAGTAAGAACTATTATCTGTTGATAATCTCAGTGCAAAAGTGCCCTTCAGAGATGTGCTGCAGCCACCCTCCTGGGCTTCTCTCTATTTTTACTGTGGCTTCTGTCACTGTCTGTTCCAGGCTGGCTGCTCTCAGTGAGGTCCTCTGTAATTCTTACTACCTAGCAGAAGGTCCTGTCTTGCTTCACATGCCTGTCTCTTCATTGTGCTTTGTGTCTCTGCTAGGAATGTGTCTCATCGTACTTGTTTCTTCTTTCTCATTTTTCAAGTCTCTTATGAGACTTGTAAGTGAAAGCTGTGTTAATCTTTCAGTTTACAGCCTGGTTTAAAGTAACCTATATGTTATATTCACTTCTGTCTCTCAATTTGAATCCCAAGTAATTTTATAAAACCGTCATTTTGAAAGGTGCTACACAGAATGAGTTTTGCTGCGTAGTTTTATTGCACACAGCAAATGTGACTTCTTTCCCTTTGCTTTATAAGGTTCTTACTTTTTTTTCCACATCTCAAACAACATGACACCACCTTTGATGTGGATAACAATAAAGGAGCTGGATTGAGAGTGAATTTGGTGGTGACAGAGAGCAGCACTTCACCCCAGACTCGTTTTAAGTGATTCAGATAATGCCTTCTTGCCATTTCTCCAGGGAGGAACCCCAACACAAACTGACTAAATCTGTACAGGAGAGTTGTCATGGCCCAAAATTTATCTATCTATCTGACCTCAGGGTTCCTTCCAGCCTTTTGAATGGGGAATGCTGGTTGTGCATTTTTCCTGTGGTGCTCAGCAGTCTCCTTCCTCAGGGAAAGGAGGTCTTGGCTGTTAAGCCTGGTGTCTTGCTAGAGCAGATGTACCAACCTATAAACCTTGTGCACAGGTACAAACAGCCCAAAACTAATCTGCAGTTCCCACGAGATTTTAACACACCATTTTGAATTAAAACCTTTTGGGTTTGGTCATGTGTTCAAGGAGCTCTGAAGCAAAAGCAAACCATTTTGGAAGAGTTTCTGTACTGAGTCCTACAAAAATTAATAGAGAAGAATTCTGAAAATCCTTTCTGTCCATTGTGCACTCAGACCCAGGGTAAACTACCAGCCAATGTCCATCTGGCTGCAGTACTGAAGGGGAAAGAAGTGAGAGCACTGCCCAGGGAAGCAGCTTTGAGCCTGCTTGACATCCATGAGGGTTTCAGGCTCCAGACCTTCTGCTGTTTTCTATCAGGAACATTACTCATATCCTGCCTGCTTCTTCTTCCACCTTGGATTTTATGTTCTTCAGATGCCAGTACTACTGTCCTAAACCCAGCCTTCCCAATCATTCAGACATCTTTCCCCTGAAGTGCAGCAACTGCGCAGTGCTTGGCTTCACTAGGTTTTGTGCAAACATATGCTAATTAATTATAACTAATTACACATACTTAGGGTTTTTAATCCTTTTTTTCACACCTCAGATTCTCCAGATTCCTAATTTCTTGTTTGTTTTTAAAGCCTATTTTCTAGTTAGGGAGGAGAAGGACTAGGGAGAGGGGTACTCTGGTATAAAACACCATTTTGGTGTAACAGAAAGTTCATTACACTTACAACTTAAAATTTTCAACATTCAAAACAGGACTGGGCTGAATAAATTACTTGGCTTCTCCCTACTGTCAACATCTTATATCAACTAACAGGGTCAGCTCTGTGTCTGCAGAGGTCTGGCTAACACCTCCATTCCCTGCAGGATTGCAGGGTCCATTTCACAAGCCATAGGGCCAGCTTATCTGTTGGACCCTGCTGCTTGCAGATACTCCAGAAAAATATCTCATGTGACACTCCTAAATCCAACATCAGCACAATCCAGATCTGAACACCAGGATTTTGCATGTTCAGGCTTGAGAGACAAAAGCAAAAAGATTGGCACTGACTCATCCTGGCATGTAAAAATAAAAAGACTTTCTCCCTAATCAAGTGTGAAAGCTAATTCAGAGAAAGTGTGTGACAGTAATGAAGTGGGAGAAATAGTTTCTAATTAGAATGTCAGCAAGATAACAAAAAACCAAATCCTAAACTCCCCACCATTAAGGTTTCCCCACTGAGCCCTCCTGCCATTGTTCCTCTCTCTTTCTGATTGCTTTTTAATAACAGCTTCTGTGTGGTCTTTGTAAATAATCCTCTCATTACAGGTTTGTTTGAAACATGCAATCAATTTATTAAGATATTTTGCAGGAGAAATTAGCAGGTACAATAAAGCATAATTATTCTGGCACTCGTTCATTTTTAAAGCCATAGGTTGACCAGGTGCCACTGTTGCTTCTGCCAACCTCAACAATCAATTTGATGGCACCAGAAGCATAGCCATATGCAGATTAATCCAGGCTGGGCAGGCAGCAGCATTTTCAGGGGGACTGAAAAATTAGAAATCATCTGCATTTTTCTTCATAAGTAGTAGTCTTTGAAATAACAAGAGGAATTGGACCTTTGATTAGGCAATTTTTTCTACTATTGTTTGTGTATGTTTGAGTGTCTATGTATGTGTTTCATGATCCCTGAAGAGAATATTGATTCTTTATAGAACTCAAAAAAATTAAAGAGTGAGAGGGAGGACAAAAAATATTATTAGTATTTCTTTAGATTTAAGATCAACCTGTAATAAATGATGCAATAAATGGTGGAGAACTTCCTCTACCAAGAGGAAGACCACAATAGGAGGGAGAATGAGTTCAGCTGTGTGGCACAAGAGAGTCAAGACAAAAGAAGTATTTTGAGCATATCCAGTAATATTTTAGGCACATTTTTCAAGATAAGCCATGTGGGGGGAACTGCTAAAATCCAGTTGCTCTTCATTGGTAACTGAGAAATGAGCTTGGTATTTGTGGGCTACTTCCTGGTTAACAGATGTGTTCCACAGGAATGGCCAAGTATGACTGGGAGTAAATGGCTGTCTGACAGAAATATATGGGAATAGGAGAACCCAGATATTCCCCCTGGATGGAAAGTCCTTTCATGGCAGGACAAAGGCAAGCCAGAGAAATGGTTCTGAGTGTTTGGAAGAGGAAGGCTTATTTTTGAGAAGAAGAACAGGGCATTTTCAGTAAAGGGGTTGATGCCAAGGCTGAGAGCTTTGTTGTAGCTTTTCAGTGAAGAAGAAAATGATATCTGTTTTCAGAGGTATTTCTGCAGTATCCCTTGTTATCAGAAAAATTGTATTTAATATATAACTTTAGAAAATTTAGAAAACAATTTTTTTTTCTTTTCTCTCTCTCCTCTCTCTCTCTCCCCCCACCCCAGCCTTCACCCCTCCCTCCAATTTCTATGAGTTTAAAGCCAAACCCTTAGACTTTGGAACGCAAACAGGAAAAAAAAAAGTCTTGGCTTTTTTTTTTTTTCTCAGTAAATTCGATGTTTTGGTTTCCAGGTCAAAATTAATTTCTTCAGCCTGGCAAAAAATGTAACCTTGCCAAGTTTATGGAAAGTGTACCACCTCACTATTGCAGTGAGAAGAGAGAGGAATCTGAAGTCAGCTGGTCACTGCTGATGTTACATTGCTCAGAAGACAAAACAGAGAATGCAGCTGGCTTTGTCTGAACTGTTGACGATGTAATGTTTCCAGCGAGCTAATCAGAAATGACTCAGAAGACATACTGAGAGCACGTAATGGAAAGTACCATGGCTCATTTCTGCAGTGTTGCTTCTCACAATCAGTCAGGTTTTAAAATGATGTAGAAATTAATAGCCTCAGAAATAATGTGACTGAGAGTATAAGCTCAGTGAAGTCAGCTGAAAAATGCTATTTCTACCATTGCTTACTTTTCCCTCAAAGGTCTTCCTTATTTAAGTAGAAGGAATATTATCCTCTAACTTCTGTTGTCATGAGTCACCTTGGCAACCCAAAACACATCACATTTCTGGTGAATACTGGTCAGAAGATGTGCTTCAGTAGAATAATTTTTGAATTAAAGTGTATGAAAATCTGTTGAGTGTTTGTATCAGTTATTTTGATCTTTTCTGAGAGGCTGTGCTCAAACTGAGTAGCTGCCTACCAAGCACTGAGGCTGTGCCTTATCTGTAGCATAAATGAGATGGTGGATTGCATGAGAACTGCTAGCAGGGCCCTGTGCAGGGAAGGCTGCTAGAACTGAGGAGTGGTTATTTCACATGGCTGACTCCAGCAGGAGATGCTTCGGATGGGTTACCTAGGAGGATAAAGTCCCACAAATATTTGTACAGTGTGCATGCACAGAACATTGTACAAAAGCATATTGAGGACCAAAATGGAATGAATTAATTATTACTGTTACTAGTACTACCTCCCTGGGGAGATTTAAAGCAGAAGCTTGGAGGAGAAGCTGTTTAAATTTTAGCTTCTTGAGCTATCTAGTCCTGTTAATAGAAACTGTCAGCAGCAAATGCTAACGTCAGGGGAAGTAACCACACACCATCCTATTGCACCCTTGCTGTTAGTACAGGCACATCACTGCATCACTTTTGTACATGGAAACCCCAATGCTTGCTAAGATTCCATGTCATTAAGGTCCAAAATGGGAAATTCAGATATTTAAAAAGTGTAAGTGGGTTTAAGGAAAACACAAGCTAAATGAAAGTTACATCAAAGTCTTTGGTTTCATTAGCAGGAAAAAAAGGCTATTTTTACGTGCAAATTTATTCTATATTTTCTTTGTTTAAAGCCAGACTAGGTCTTCTGCTAAGATTTAATCTTGTCCTACGGTTCCTCTCATTAATACCTCCCTGAGCTTTCAGTTCTAAATTAGGATTCACTCTGTTCAAAGGTTATTCTCATCTGCCTTGTACTTCTGTAGAGTGAACACAATTTCACTGCAAAGAGGAATGCATGCATTTAAGCAGCTGATTCCCAAAGAGATCCATCAGGTTTCTTTCTGAAAGAAGAAATTCCACAGCTATGCTTGCACTCAGTCTTTCTGTCTAATATTCCTTTTACCTGACTTTCCCCTCAATACAGCTACTCTCAATTCGTCAATCCAGCTGCCTGTTGATTTATCTCATCCCTCTGTCCTTCCACAGCATCCATGTAATACGTCTGTGTATTAGTCACACACACAGAGACATCAGTCAAATTCTTCCCATCAGTGTTTCTATCAGTCAGCTTTTTCTGGATGTTTTATCCAGTTAACATAGTGGTGTTCATGCAGAGTAAACTATTTCATCTTCACACACTACACATTACTGTACTTTTTTTTCCATGATTAACAGCACTAGATATTAAAATATTCACTGAGCTAAAGTCAGAAAAACAGACAAAAGGAAGGAATTTTTTTTTTAATGTCTGAAAATAGAAATGCTTATAGCAATAAGGACTAAACAAAAATGCATCTGCAAACTGCTCACGATGCAATGTGAGTCTTCTCTCCCCATTTTCCTACTATAATTTTTAGGATTTTGACTATGTACATACCACTTTTCAGCAGAACAAAACAAAAGCAGAAGTTACAGAAATATAGACAATTGCATGTGCTTTTCTCCTATCCAGCAATGGACACCTGGGACTATAACAGTGTAGGACTACAATAGATGAAATTTTTGTTGATGGGAGAAGATCAAAAAAACAGAGCTGGAAGCTGTGTGCCTGAGAATGGGGGAGGACATAAGTGAACACAGGAGTGCCAAGCTGGGCTATATAGTTTGTATCATACATTTTACAGGATCTCACACAAAGCTGTGGAGATACCAGTGGCCTTCTGTGTAGCCTTGAAAAACTGTCCACTTTTTTTTTTCCACGCTGAGCTTGAGACAAAATAAATAGTTTGAAAAAAACCTGAAGAAAACACCAATTTAGAGAAAAGAAATTATGAAAGGATGGGAAGGTGAAAAGGATTTGATCACAGCCTGATCCATTCAGAATAGCAATATAAAAGATGGAAAGGAAGAACTAATTCACTGTATCAGATGAAGGGATAAGAAGAAATAGTTAAAAACTGTAGAAGGGAAAAATTAATGTTGATAGCAGCAAAAGATTCACAAATTAAATTCTTATGGCAGAGTCACTAGAATTAGATGGAGCGTTAAGGGAGAGGAAGAATTGACCTACTTAGTGAAAGAAATTGGGCAATAATGAGAAGCACACACAGGAAGAGGGCTGAGTATTCTAGGCACACTGACTGAAGTGCTTTCTAGCTCTTGGTGCTCTAGGTTTTTGTACATTGGGATATTTGGGTCCTGGTGGGACCCAAAAGGACTGTTCCACTGTACCACCAACTTCCTGACTGTATATTTGGGTGTGATCCCGTGGGCAGAAACTGTTTTACAGGCACACCTCCTATCTTGGTTTCAAAGGACACCTCAGGCCCAGGGACACAGAGCACCTCAGCAGATTCAGGACTGATCCTGCTGGGGGGGAGGTGCTGTCCTGTGACACAGCAAGGTCCAGCTGGCAAACCTGGGAAGGAAATCATCCCACTTGATTTCAGGCATGAGCACCATGGATGTCTATTGATGTCATTGTTGCACTGAGCTCCTGTGCAATCAATCACAGGAGAGAAAGGCTCTCCTGGAGCACAGCTCAACTGCCCCACATGCAGATGCCAGAAACAGGCTGGATGGATTCCTATCCTTTCTGGTTTTTTGACTGAGGGAGAATCTGGGCAAGGGGCTCAGATTTGACATGCCCATCATATGTATTTAGGTCCAGTGAGATCAATCACACTGCCAGCATCAGAGAGCCACCACAGGCCATCCAGGTGGACAAGTCCAGCAGATCTTTGTGATTTCAGGTTCAGGATAGCCTCCCCTTTGGCTCTGAGTCAGGCTGCTTGGACTCCTCTCTGAACATTAGGAGGACTAATCTGCACAAAGATAGAGCTGTGCCCTGAGACAGTTGCAATCTAAGATAAGAAGTCCCAGAAGGAAAAAAAAGGAAAGCTCTAAAGGGAAGACATAGATGTGAATGTAGTCACACTAAGAAGAGCTAAACAAAATTGATTATGACTTACTTTCTCAAGATTCAGTTTGAAAATATTGTTGCAGAATATGAAGAAGGCTGAATGACTCTCCTATCTTTTTCATTCCTTCTTCACCATCTTGCCATCTCTGCAACTCAAGTGGAGGAATGGCTAAGATCCATCTTTTCCCATTTAAATTTAGAAGGTGGTGTCATAGTATGGATAGTAAATGTGCTCAAGGTTATTGGGCTGCTCTGAATTACCAGCAAATGATCTTTGTCGGACACTTTTTCTTTTAGCATTTCTTTTATTCTTTATTTTATTTTTATTTTTATTTTCTTTCCCTGTAAGGCTCCTGGTAAGGCATTTGAACATTTGATTATGTATGAAATGATAGTTAATTAGCATTCAGGAGGAATACTTCAGTCTATGCATATTATTTGCACAGGTTTAGTATTCCTGATAAGACTTCTCAAATCAGACAAGCTGAATTTAACTTAATTAGACCTATGAATACTCAAGGAGAAGGTAAAAGGGAGCTTGCCCAAGCTTTTGTACCATGGAAATGAGGAGAAGGTGCGTGAGGGCTAAGTGTGCAGGCAGGAAAATCACTCCCAGCCATAAAGTAAAGAAGACAAGAAGAGAGAGATGTCATGAAATGCTTACAGCTATTCCTGAGCTTTTGCTGTTGCAAAGAATGGGGAGTGACAAATCTTTTTAGTCATCTTCACCTAAGGAAAAAACTGGGAATTTTATTGGGTTATTTCTGGAACGAGAATTAAAGATGTAAGTGGACAGAAAGACTTTAATTGCTAGCACCTCCAGGCACCTGTAAAAGTCTGCCTGAAAATCTGCAGTGTCATTGCAGCCAGCCCTTTGAATGCTTTTTTTTCCTTTTTCCTTTTCTTAAAATTAAGGCAAACAAAAGCAGTGTAAATAGGACCGTGTTTCATTGTGACATGTTGTTTCATCAGCGTCAAAATGTTCCTGGAGAATATGTCAATTTTGATGAAATTTTCATTGAAAAGGGGCTGAAACAAATCACTTCAGCTGTCTTGTTTTATTTCTGTTATGTCAAAACATTTTGTTTTGCTAAGGTAAAAACATATCATTTTCAGTACACCATTTTGACTAATTGTTTTTTGGTACACACATATTAATTTTTTATGTTGGATTAACATGAGATTTTAAATAGCATATTGTACTGAAGATTGAAGATTGTGTTACAATGTTTTCACATTAACAGAATAAAATATTTTGATATAATTCAATTAAATATTTCAGCATCAGCAACAATTTTACAATACCAGAACAGTTTGGTAGTTCCAAAAGCCGTATAAATTGGTGTAGCTTTCAGAAGTGTGGCTATAATACAGTTTTATTTGAAGCCAAGAGAAAGTAAATTTTTTAAAATCTGCCTCCTGCCACTAGAAGTCAGATGTATCAAGCACAAAAGAATTCATCCTTTGAGACATGCTCCCACCAGCCATTTAGCATTGGGGGAATTAAGTAGGGAATACCTGATGCAGAAGGTATTGTATTCAGAAATCAGTAGTGGAGTGCCTGGATGCATGCTGCTGGTTGCACATCTGGTCATCAGTTATTAGGACAAGGCTAGTCTGCTCCCCTCTACTCAGATAAATGCCTGCTAAGGGAAATGGTTGTTGAGGATTCTCTGTATATGGGTTGGCTAGCCCATGTTTGATATGTTCTGCTTCCAGCTCCATCAGACACCTGTGCAAACAAGATTTGGAGATGAAATAGTTACAAATACTGATTTAGCCAAAACCAGAAATATACACAGGGGACTGATGATTGAAGGATACAGGGGGAAAAAGGAGAAAGTGGTCATGTTGCTGTTGAGTTTTTTCCACTGGCTTTTTTTGTTTTCTCAGTTTACTTTGAAGATATACTCTATTAGTATAAAATAATGATCTTTAAATAATAATGATAACTGAACACTAATGCCTTTAATCACAAAAAATACCAAGCCCTTGATTAGTTATTGTACTGCTACATTTACTGCAGATCCACAGGTAGATTTTGAGATACACAAAGAGATTTTAAAGGCAGAGAAGCACACTCTTGGAAAACACAGACTAAGGAAGCCTGTCTGAGAGAGTCTCTGTGTGGTCACCCTGTCTCCAAAGCTTTGTGTGAGCATTCCCTTGTCAAAGCAAAATATAGAAAAATACATCTTCGATTTCTGTGTCAATGCTCAGAAAAGTTACAAAAGCCTCTAAAATGTGAAATATAGACATTTCTCAATAAATTGGCAGATTCTCAACAAACCCCAGAAAATAGTCTTACCAACAATGCTTATTTTTTGAGGTAAACATTTTACTCAGGTGTTTTATCAAGATTGCACGTTTAGCAAATATATGACCTGTGTTTCTAAATAAACCATTGTGGTAATATGGTAATGGCATAAAGGGAATTCTTGACCTCCAAAGACAGACAACCTTGTGTCCCAAAACCTGAGAATGGTGATATTTTCTTTTGAGATATTTTTCCGGATAACAGCCAGCAGATGCTAATCTTGTGCATATGTCTGCAAAATCCTTTCTTCAAATTTACAAAGCTTTTTGCCTCATTGAGTGAAATAACGCAGTGAAACTGCAAGTTGCATAATAAGCAGATTAATTTTACTGATTGCTGTGTTGGAAAATAATGCCCTTTTTGTCCACTGTGAATCTGTTGCCTTCAAAGGTCATTGAGGACTCCCCTCACATGTTTTGTGAATAAACTGGGTTTCCTAATGTAGGGCATGTTTATACACAGGGATGTTATCTTCTCAGCTTCATCTCATGACTAGGACACCTTTCATCACTCACGAACAGCAATCTTCATTAAATTGTTGTAAGACAGAACTTCTACAATGGTTTTGCTGTTTGCATGGCTGTCTGTCTGTCTCAGTTCTCTCTTATGTCTTGACAAGCCTTCTACAGGAAAAACTTTACCTAACAGTGTATTTGCTTCCCTCTTTCATCTGCTCTTCCCACTGAAGCAGCAGTCTCTGCCTTATGATTCCTTAAGACATGTGGGGAGAGTATGCCTGTAATGATGACAGATTCCCAAATGTTTAGATCTGAGATTCCATCAATGAGGGAATTTTATCCAAAAAAAAAAAATACCCAAAAAACCCCACAAAAAAACAACAAAACCCAAAAAAACCCCACCAAAAACAAAAAATAATAATAAAAAACCCCAAACAAATAAACAAAAGAAAAAACCCAAACAAAATAAAAAAAAACAACAAACAAACAAACAAAAAACCCACAAAAAACAACCAACAAACCAATGGAATACAATCCAACAGCCCAGTCATAACCCCCACTGCTGTTGACAGAAATCTGATATTTGATTTCTATCAGGTGTGGAGAATTAATTAACAGCCCTACTCCTTCTATACAAGGTGAGTAAAAGTTATTTATTTAGAAATGTAGCAGAATGATTGCCTTATTCCAACTAAAAACAGTGGGAAAAACCCAAAACAATATAATGAGGAATATGAGGTAAGGAATAATAAATGGATTTAGTTGCCCTCACTCCTAAAAATGATAATAACCTTGAAATAAGAAAGTTTCAAGTTTTCTAAGCTTCTTGTTTCTGCTGTCCCAGTGAAGAACAATGAGTATGAGGTGGCGTTTCCAAGTCTTTCATCTGTAAGAGAGGAAGTCTTTAGTGTAGCTGTAGCTGTGCAGCTGTAGAAAATATAGCAGATACAGCAATCTGCTGTGGAAGGTAATTAAATATAAATGTCAGTGGATTTTAAAAGAAAAAAGAATCCCAAAACTACAAAAAAAAACCCCAACAAAACCCTCCGAAATCAAAATGAAACACCAACAAAACCCCAAAAAACCCTAACAAGAAAATCAAACATCAAACCTAGACACTTAGAAGATTCCCTTTTAGGAGAAGAAAGGGTGGGGAGGCTGAGATGAGAAGGTGATAGCAGATGAGTAGCTCAGCCTGGGGTGACACCAGCCCTTGTCTGAGCGGGTGTCCTGCTGGGCCTGGCTGGACCAAGTGCAGCACTGCTGTGTGCGATAGATCTTTGCTTGGAGGCACTTGGAGAAGAGTCTGATATGATCCTATAAACACTGCCTCTGACCCTTTCTTGCAGGTTTCCAAAGCTCTTTACCTGGGCAAAGTGTTTCAGATGTGCTGCAGTAGTGCTCTAGCTAAATCTAAGCCTTTGACCTGAGAGATCTCCTGGATTAACCAGGCAGCCAAAGTGGCCTGCTAGGCAGGTTTTTATTTTAGATGCTCAAAGCTCAGGCTAACAGGGTCAGGAGGTGTGAGCTTATTGAGGATTAGCACTGAATGCAGAGGCAAATTTTACAGTTAATTTTCTTTGCGAGTTGATGATGTTAATAATGCAGGAGCTGCACCTAAAGAGACGTAGCATTCACAAGGCATGATTTGCTCAGAAAAGGGACTGTCTGAGCAGGGAGGACAAACACAGGGGAAGTGAGCTGCCCCTGTGCTGAGCTTCCCCCTGCTTGCTGCTGTACCACCCTAAGGGAGGAGCAGGGCTGAGGCTGGAAGAAACCAGCTCCACTGCTGCTATTGAAAATCCCTCTCCATGTGCATACAAAAGCGTGAACTTCGATGCCTTTAGGCCTTTCTTGGCACTAAGTAGTTCAGGTGTCGTGCCATAACAAGGAACATGGCATGTTTGCTCAGACTAGCAGTGCAGTGTCAGGGAAAAGGACAAAATACCAAACGCCCAGGGCTAGAGGTAAGTGCGTGCTGCTCTCTGAGGAGATCTTTTTAACATCCTGTGGTTTTTTAAAGAGGAAAGGCTAAGGATTCTGGTTTGCATTCTCTCTTTGTACAATGAGGAGATAGTTAAAAGGAAAACCTGCCTAAAGGAGGGGTGATGAGCTTCATCATGTGAGGGGCAGAGGCCTGAGCATTCTGGAGTCCAGGTCTGCTAAAGGAACATCAGGTAGTTTAGCATGATTTGCTGAACCAAGCTGCCTCTAGAAATCCTTGCTGCCCCTTCTGTATCAGCAACAGTATGACTCATGAAATGATCCTTCAATTCTTTTGAACTCCTGTCCTCCTCAAATCTCTTCCTTCATTCCCTTCTCTGTCCCTATGCATTTGGGTATGATCCTGGCCCTTTGGCCCTGACTATTTGCCAGCTCTCTGGAGAGTGGAGCATGTTAGAGTTATGAGCATGATATTTCACTGCTGTGTAAGGTACAAGTTAAACCTTTTTGGAAGAGAAAAATAGATTTGAATCAGATGAAATTCAGTGAATGGCTGGTTTTCTTGTAGCCATTTTTTTTAATTAAAGATGTCATGGCAAAGGGAAATCCTTTTCTGCAAAGCAACATGAACATGCATTATGAAACTTTTATGGCTAGGAAATCCTCTTTGAATGGATGAGTTTCTTCAGATGACTGATAAACTAATCCAGCTCTACAGTTTTTGTGGGTAGCTGTCCATATCATATGTAAAAAACCCAACTAAAGGGTGGAAAAAAAGAGAAAATCCTCTGAAATACCTAACTGAGGACTCAAAATTTGAAGCTGGGGAAGAAAAAAGTCTCCATTCATACAAACTAGGACATTGTTTAATACCTTAATATGGGTCATTATCTGGAAGCACATTAAGTTAGAAAAATGAGTGTTAGACACCCCCAGAAATCTTCAGGCCCTACCATGTGACCCATCCATGGCTGTCAGTCTTCACCCACATCCAGATTAGCTCTTGGCAGTACCTTGCATGCTTCAAGATAATAGCAACTGGAAGATGAACAGCCTGCTTGAAAGGATATGTCCCTGTCCTCTCCTTTAGCCTCTGTTGTCAGAAGGGGTTGGCAGCTACATTTTCCAGGAGAAATTTTAGCAACTGATACTCCCTTGTGCTACAGACTCAACTGCCTTAGTGCTTGTGTTCTCTATAATTTAAGATAGAGCTGCTTGGAAGAAACAAATACTCCTCCAAAATTTGCACTTCTCCTCTGCTTGTAGAAAAAGCAAGTGAGTTAACAAGTGCAGTTGCTGTTGGGTTTGAGGGGTTCTAGCAAAATAGCTCTAAGAATGAGTTTCTCTCAACCTATGATCCATATTCAAACCACCCTTGGAGATCTCTGTTTTGTCACAGTGAATGGAACTTTTTTCCATTTTTGTTGATCTCTCTCTCAGTCTGTGTTTTAGTTACCGTGCTTATCCAATACAAAATACATTTTCCTTTGAAACGTTACAATTCACTTCACTGAGGCATTCTTTCTGGACTCTTGTGTGTGATAGAATCAGTGATTTTTGCCTTCTTTTGAGAATAAGAGCCCAAGTGCTGTAAACAGCCATAAAATTTCTCCTTCTACTAAAAAGCACGAGACAGCTGCTCTGAAAAGTATGAGAAAAATAAGCAGTCTACAATAATTCTACACAATCAGGTAGGGAGGGAAAACAATTCCTTGCTTTGCCTGTACATAGACAGACACACGGTACAATGTTGCATCTTCAGCAGCCGAAAACAAATGAATCCTCAATATGACCTGAAAGCTGGTGACAGGGAGAAAGCCTCCAGAAAGAGAGCTGATCTTTGGTTTCTGTTAAGGGTAAGTGACTTTCTGGCAGAGAGATGGATTCTTCTCTCTAATCCCAGTGGTGGGAGCCCTGACAGTCTAGGGCCACAATGCTGTGACCTAGGTCTTCAAATAGTTCAGTATAACTTCTCCCCACAAAATGAAAAACTAGAAAAATCAGTACAGGGACGGTTAGGGAGAGTGGGAGATGGATTTCTTAGCAAGCAAACTAAGGATTATCAAAAACCTTTCCATGACAGGCTGACCACAAGCACTTGCACCTTAAATACCTAAGGGGAGTGAACCAAATCTGTGCCTCAGGACTTTATAGCAAGTGATGGCACATTAGGATTAAAACCTTTTGTTTTCCTTTCGTGCTGCACAAGGATTTCTTCTACAGATGAGCACCTGCAGGATCAGCTCGGGCTGGGAACGACACTGGTGGCAATGAATCTGGGTGGCATTTGTAATTAACAGCAAGCAGCAACAAGTGAAAGAAGATAAGAAACGAATGAAAACATCAGTCAAATATTTCAACTCTAGCAAAGGTGGGCTGGTGATACACTGACACTGTTGTACACCACAACAACACAGGCTCTGACTTCAGAAGGCTGAAAATGACTATATTTATTTCTGGGGATGTCTCCCTTTTATACCATTCTATATAGACCAATTCGATAGGTGAAACAAGGACAAACTTCCTCAATCACATTGGTCAGACCAGAGGGACATCAAGAAGAAGTCCCTCCTAGGGAAAGGAATGTAAACAAAGTTACAATTAGAAAAACATGTCTCTTGTTTACAGAAAATTCCCTGGGAAAAGAATTTCAGAAAACAAAAACATCTCAGGCACTAACCAGGGCTACAAGACATTTTATTTATTTGTTTATTTATTTATTTATTTATTTATTTTAAAATTTGGGTTCGGACTGATTCTTCTTTGTGAAGGTCTAGGCTTGCTTTTACGCTTGATAGACAGGGAAAGAGAAGAAGTATTAGTACAAGAAACCCCTGGTGTTTTTGCAGCAAAACAGGTTATGGTTTCTCAGATTTCATGAAACTGATGTGGTTTTCCTCATTTTGACAACGTCTCATCTGATTAGAACCTAGCAACCTGGTAATGACCTTTACCACCTTAGACAGTTGTTAAACAAAAATAAAAGTTGAGAATGTCAAGAGGAAGGCTGGATGACAGGTAACAACAGGAGTGATGGGTGAAAAAATGCTTAACAAACTGGCCTCTGGACATAAATTTTCCTTTAAATGATGGCTTAAAAGAAGTAGGGACAGAAAATCCTACTGATTTTTTTCCAAAATAATTCACATGATATAACCCAGAGAAATATAGAAATACATAGCAGCAAATTACTTTATTTCCTAAGAGGTTGCACTTGGAAAAAGGGGAAGCATGGGAATAACAAAGAACATGGAACAATTCTGACTTAATATTGAATCCAGCACAGAAATTTTGGGCTGTTTAATTTATTTTATTTTATTTTATTTTTAATTTGAGAAAGCGTGACCGTCTATATACCTTTGTTTGGCATGGTTACATTTTCTGAGGGGTGAGTTCAGTGTACAAGAATTTAAATATTTCCTTTTCAAGTCATTATTTTTTTTCTCTACTTGTTAGGATCTGGCAATGTGAGGCTGTAAGCAACATATCTAGCACCTCTGTCAGGTGGTGTAGCTCTGCTCCCCTGTCTTCCTGGAAAGTTATATATATCCTTCAGGAACATCCTCACCATTTTCAATGCTATCTCTATCATAAAAGGACATATATATTATCCAGTCCTAACAATGCCGTATTATTAAGTTTTCTATAGCAAGGCTTCAGTAGATGGGAGTATTTTTGACACCTTCATGAGGGAGGGTTGCTCTTTCTGCCTCTTCACCTGGGAAATATTCTCTGCTTAACTCGCTGGTTGTCTGCTCTCAAATATCTGCATCCATTGCAGCAATAACAAAGGTTTGTCATTCTACTCAAGGAATTGAAGGCACCTTAAAACATAAATGGATAAACTTCATTAGCTTTTTTTTAAGGGACCAATTTATTATATCTGTCAGAGAAAAGTGAAGTAGAGTCATGACATTTTGGGAGGCACATTTTCTTCCTCAGGAGGCAATAGGCGTCCTACGCTTCCCAACAAGTCGCTAATGCCTAGCACTGGAATTAGCTAACAGTAAGGTAACTGTGTTCCTTGACAACTGAAATATCAGGTTAACTTACATTTTAAAACACCAAGGATACTTTGAGCTAATTTTCCATTCAATAGCATCCTTTACAGATAAAGTGCTCACAGCAATCTATTTCCTTCAGGTAAAACAGGTTCCAAAATGAATGTATGCCTGTTAACTGTGCACAGGTACCAGTAGCACAGTTCACTATTTATTTTGTATGTTGAAAAGTTTGATGAAAATGATGCTACTTTTATTAGGAAAGCTTCAAAAGTGTGAGTCTTAAATGCATCGAAACAAAGCTGAGAAGAAGTTGCCTGATTCTTCACCACTGCCTTGCACTGGTGTGGCTTCATTAACTTCTGTGGTATTTCAAGGATAAACAGGTGCTGTAAGCCAAAGGGAAGGCACAACCTGATCTAGAGCTGACATCCCCTGTCACAAGTCACATTTTCTGAGCAAGATGCAATAGAGACAGTAAACATTGCCTAAAACTAGCTCACCACAATTTCCTTTATTTTCTCTTGTTCAGCTGCCTGAAATTCATGACTTTTTTTTTTCATCTTTCATCCAGAAGTCACATTTCAGTACCTGAATTAGCAGGGTGGTGGGATTTGTTTATACTGCAGCTGGTGCTCCAGTGAATTTGCCTGCAGTTAACTTGATGGCCTGCTTTGCTCTGAACTGTATGTCATCGATAACAGCAAGTGACAATCTTGCCATTACAACAACTTGATAAATTGACCAGGCTTCGAAATAAGTCAGTTTCACCTGCTACAAAATGTGACAGGTTTTCTGGTCTAAATCCCCAGTGTCAAACATTTCTGACAGAGATCTCAAAACACATGAGCCGCCAGGCACACCAGACAGGTCAGGCTTTTGATGGAGAAGACATTTACAGTCCAGAGGAGTGAAGGTATGGAGTGGTGGTGGCTTTCCCCGCTCTTCATGGCAGTATTTGACCTGCTCTTTAGTGCTGCTCTTAGAAAAAAATCAATTCTCAGCATGCCCAAGAGTCCTGTGTTAAATAACTCACTGCACCTCATTGCCACATGCAATGTTCACATCAGGGACACTCTTGTCAGGAAAGGTAGGTTTCTTGAGGAGTTCTAGGGTGGTTTCATCTGAGTTGGGATTAAGATGTCATGTAGCAAAAAAAGAACAGAATGGGCTATTTCTGTGTGCAATATTCTGTGTTTGGTATGTGGTGGGGAGATGCCTCTCTATGGATATGCCCTGGTGAGCTTAGGGTATATGGGATGGCTTGATTCTCTCTTGCACTGCTAGAAAGGACTGAATTAGCACATACGTCATCATCATCAGACAGACTGTTATAGGTACTTTTGTTGGCTTTGGGATTTTTTTCTGCATTTTTGGTTAAGGAGGGAAATCAGAATTTTTCTTGAAATCAATTTTTTTAATTATGCAAACGAATATTCAGATGTCTTTATGAGCTATGTCTGTTCTGGTTTTACTCTAACCATAACAAATAAATGATTGCAGTTCTCACCAAAAACCACAACTCCACTGGTGAGATTTCTGAGAGTCCTCCAGGCTTTATTCTGATTTTACAGTGATTTTGTGAGGTTCGATATTTAGAAAGTGACAGCAATTTCTGTTCCATTTTATGCCGGGGAAAAGAGTGCAATTTCATTTGTACATCTAAAAGATTGCTCTGTGACTCCAATCCAGTCGTACTCAGCTTCCTTTAGAGGATATTGAGACAAATAGATGCTTCCAGATCGTGAGTCAGGTGCCTACTGCACAATGCCTGAATCCAAATCGGCACCTCAGGCTTATGCTAGCACAGCTGTGTAGATCTGGGCTGGAGAGAAGAGAAATCCCAGGCAGATTTACCTATGCTAACATTCATCCTACTGTTGATCTAGTTATCTCAGCAAACCCTGGTTTTTCTCCTAGAAAAATAGGCAGCTGTGCTGTTACAAAGGTATGTGCCCTTTCTCAGGAGCCCTTTTCCTCATGCTGAAAGTAATGCACTCTTGGGGTTGGCTTTGAAAGAGCAATACAGCTTACTAAAAGGACATCAGAAAACTGTAAGTAAGGGAAACCTTGATTCCTCCAGGCAGTGATATTCTTTTATGGCTTTTTTCTCTTTCTACTCTTTTTGGCTTTTGTTTCTGATATGAAGAGAACTGGGTTAATATGGGGAGAAATGGATTAGAAGCATCTGGGGAAAGTAGTATTTAGCTTTTTTCCATACCTGTAGCAATTTTTATCTGCTCTTGTTGAACATTTGCATGAGAAATATAATATTTACATGGCGTACAACTCACATTTCTTTCCATTAGCAAAGAAAAGTATATTGATAATATTTTTTCATTAAAAATGCATCAGATATTTATGAGAAACATAAGAATTTGATAAGCATCTATGAAAGCTTACAAATAATTCATGTGAATGCTTATAATTGGTAAGATTTTAAAATATCAACAGAAATATTAACATAAAACAATATTCTCCACTTTGATCAGCTCTCAGAAAAAGATAACTTCGAATACCTAACAGAGATACATTTCTAGCAGAAGCTTAATGTACAGTATCTGAAAACACTGAATTATCAGGGAACAGAAAAAAATTCAAATGATTTATGTAGTGCTGAATCTGACCAATACACCTTGTTTAAAACAATGTGTATTTTTTTTAACAAATCCATAAGCTGAAATTTCTCATTGGAACTCGTCTTCAAAATACATGCGAACATGGAAACACAGAATGGAGAAGGACCTCAGGAGACCAAAAAGCCTCTCTGCTTTATTTCATGGTAAATATACTATGAACACACCTACCGGATATTTGTACAATCTATTCTTACAAAACTCTGGGGAAATATATCTTGCAGGAATCCCTACAGAGTCTATTCCCATGCCTCACCCCGGTTTGGATTTTTCTTAATATTTAACTGGGAGAATTAGAATTTTTAAACCAAATAACATTCCTACAAATTCCTCTTTTGTTTTCTATCCTTACTGTCTCTAGAAGAGCTATTGTTTTGCCTTTTTATAGCAACCCGTTGTAAAACGGAAGGCTGTTACCATGTCTCCCGTCAGCCTTTTCTTTCTTAGCCTGAACAGTTCCTGTTCCCTGTGGGTTACATCTGTTCATCCTCTTATCATTCTTGTTGCTTTTCTCCTTATAGGTTTCCTTTTTGTCTTTCTCAACAATCACTTGTGCCTTGGTACCAGCACGAGCTGAACTGGAACCATGACTGTGGTTTCCTCTGCTGCTGTGTAACATGGTCTGGTGTGAAACCTTCTCTTTCTGCAACAGCATCCTCTTAATTTTAGCACATGCACTTTGTGATGTACTGTACTCACTGGCTCTCCTCCATGCAGTCAGGTTAGTCCACTTGATTGTCTTTGGGCTTGTGCCAATTGAACTTCATCTTACAGATTTCTAGAGTGGCTTTCCACTTTTTCAGTATGCTTTATTTCAGTCCTGTCTTCCAAAGAGCTTGGGATCTTGTCCAGCTTGCTTTTTACACCTTGAAAAAAAAAAAACAAAATAAAGCAAAGCAAAGCAAACCAAACCAAATCAAAAACAAACAAAAAAACCAAAACCAAACCAAACAAAACTAAACCAAACCAAACCAGACCAAACCAAAACAAACAAACCAAAAACAACAACAAAAAATCCAATACACACACACACACAAGAAACCAAACCAAAACAAAACCAACCAACCAAACAAAAAAAACCCCCACCACACACCAAAAAGAAAAACCCAAACTAAAACAAAACAGCTTTGTTCTGGTCAAGTAAAATCACAAATAAAATCAAAGCCAGGCCAAATGCCTGTGGTATAACACTTAAGAATTTCACTTAAGAACACAAAATTCTGCCATCTTGACCAGGAGTCGACTATTCTAACTGTAGTTTGCATCCATTTAAGTATACATTTCCCTGGTTTGCTTATGAGGCTCTTTTCTAATATTGAGGAAATGGGAATGACCTAAGATTTTTGTCTGAAAGGAGGGTCATGACTGTAGATTCACTTGAGAGTTGGTGGCTTCTTTGGACTTTAGATATTTGCTTTTATAATATACGTGCTTTCATTTAACAATGCAAGGATAACAGGACTTGCTTGTGTTTTTATAGCAGGTTTGGATCTGCTTGTGTTTTTATAGCAGGTTTGGTTGTTAAAACCAGAGATTATTTTTCCTTCAGTGATGCTTAAGTTCAGCTTGTCTTTGTGGCTCTGGTTTGTTTTTATCTGATGGATTCTACAAATCCTAGAGAATTATATATTTAATATATATATATCTATACACACAAGCAGGTATACACTTAGTGAAAAAATCCAAATAAGCAAACAGGCCAACCCTTCAAATTTTTAATTTGAGGAAAAGTGACCTAACATAACTTTGAAACACATTAGGTATATTAATTGCTTACTATTAGAACATCTTACATCTATTGATGCTCCTAGTTGCTTTGACATGTAACACAAGGGCCCAACACCTTTGTCAGGCTTCACCATGTCACAGAAATAAAGCTTTAATTTATTGAAAACATGTATCATTTATTTCTGTTATTGTAAGAGTCTTCCATTTTCTCAGAAAAACAAACTGGCAATTGAAAAGGATAAATTCATCATCATGGACTTCAAATCACTATTCTCTCCTAATTGTCCTTTTAAAAAATATTTTATTTTCTGAGGCTGGGCCATAAATAGTTTTATCTAATGCTGGGACACTTTATGCAGGCAAGTTCAGCCCAGCTGTGAGAGAACATTTAGCATTGGATTTGCATAAATGAGCTTGCCTCCAGGCCCACTCTCTATCTCCACAGTCATTCTTCCTGCTTCTGCTCATTATCTCCAATTTTCAGCAAGTCTTCGAAATTCTGCCAGGCACGGTCTAAAAGTCTTGTGGGATTGAAGGTTTCCTTGAGAAGTAAGAAATGTGGGAAGACGAAACCGAAGTTTTCTGGTATGCTGGAAAGCTGGGGAAGAACATGCAAAATCTGAGAGATGGTGGAATTGAATCCCTGCAGGGCACGGGGAGACAGGGAGTGGGTGAGACCAACTCTTCTCTGCTGGGACTGCTCAAAAGCACCTCTCCTCCCCGTGCCCTCACAGCAATCCCTGAGCCATCTCTGCTAGCGTGGGCGTGCCTGCTCCAAAGGAAGCCAAAGCTGTACAGAAATGTCATCTCTGATGGCACTATGAGTGTCCTAACACAGTCACAGAGTCTGGCTCCGGGGGAGAGCTTGTTGGGTGCTCACCTGAAGATCATAGCCCTACAGTGTCTTGTAAAGCAAGGGCGTGCTGCCAGGAGGGCTGTGTGCTCCAAGACAGAAAGTGCTGTGGGAGCCTCTGGGAGCACAGCAAGGGAATGTGTTGAGAGGAGAGCATACAAGGCAGAGAAGAGAAAGGCACTCAGAGTGTAGGTGTATACTGAAGATTCATTCTCACCATCTTTTCCTGCAGGCTTTTATTAATTCTTTTAAGTTTCACTGAAATTTAATACCCGTGTGGGGAACATTCATACTTGTGCACTGACTAGTTGCGTTGCAAAAGGATGAGAAGTTGTTCGCTTTATTTCTTCATGTAGATTTATTTTAAAAGCATTTGCCCACTCTAAATATAAAGGTCTATTAGTATCACAGTGCCTGATGTCTATTACAAACATAACTGTCTATTAGCACTGCATTACATGATGTATATACGTGGATGCATTTATAAAACTTGTATGCTTGTGTATGTGCATCCATACATGCCTCTCTCTCAACAGTCTCTCAACACACACTGAATCGTTGTAAAAAGGTTTTATACTTTTTTAGATAAAAGTTGCCATGTAAATCTAGGATTTTATTATTCCTCTTTAAAGTAAACAACGTGAAATAGATGTTTACATTGCAGAGATATGCCTTGAAATCTGCAGAACTGAAGGGGGCAGGGGAGAAATTTCCCCTCCCAATCCCACCCTGCTTTAAAAGGCATTTCACTCTTAAAAGTCTTCCTAAGGTGTCATGTGATAGGAGTGCACACAGACTAACATCTACAAAGTCAATAGGCCCCATATCAAATAAACCATGCTGTCCACAGCTAGTGTGAACAAAATATTAAAAAAACCTGAGTCCCTATGGGTCAGAAGAAATTTGTGTTAAGATTTGTTTTATAATCTCTAATTGTTGTGAAATCTGCTTGTTTATATTCTCCAGCACAGAGGGATATCATTTATTGTGATCCAGTGGTGCTGACTAGACCCTAATATGTAGGAAAAAAATGTGGTTTTTGCCACTAAGTAAATTGGAGACTTCTGCAGCAGCTGGAAACTAACACCTGAAGCCATCTGAACTGCACGATTCTCTGTTGCTGGTAGGACTGATTCCTCTCCTCACAGTGGAAATATGAACACTCAATATGCATTGCACATCAAGTAATTTTCCTGTTCTCTCACTGTTGCATCACATTTTTAATTTTCCTCTCTTTGTAATTTAGTCTAAATAAGGGCTCTGGTATTAAATTAATTTTTTTGAGAGAAAAATAAGCCCTACGAAATCAGAGACATGCATTTCCCACTGTCTAATCAATTTCATAACTTTTTCTGTTATCTTATCCCCTTGAATGAAATTATCATTTTCAGATGAGAGACATATTAGAATCTATGTTGTTAAGCCTGCTAAATCTTGTCTCATAACAGGACTGAATGGGATTTTCATGCATGCATTTGGCTCTTTGACTTGTACTAATGCACAGTGTTTTTGTTTTCTTTCCCTTAAGTATTTTCCTGGGAGGTCTTTAAGAACGATGCAAAGAAAGATTTTATATATTTTTTAATAATCTCTTTCTGCTGTAAGGGAAGACTACCTACAGCTGGACACAGCTGTGAGAACAAGCATTCATACCATACTGAGAACAGAAACCTGTCCCTATGGGACACTTCTTTCCAAGGCTCCTGTGATGAGGAGACCTTGTGAGGTCCAGGAAAGCAAGCACAGAGAACATTAATGTGTGTGAAATTGCCAAGTAAAGCAGAGACATCAATCACTGCTCTATTTCTCATAAGGCTTCTCAGATGTGGTAACTCAGAAGCATCCCTTGATGTTTATTTGAATCCAAGCCATCGTTGCTGATACAGAGCTACACATGAATTACTATCAGCAATGTTTTATTTTCTGTAAAATGTAATAGCATGAAATTTAATTAGCTTGTTGCCTCATACAGACTGTTCTTCTTTCTTAATTTTTGCAAGTTCATGACTGAGACCCAGGCTAGGGCATGGGGAAATCTGGTCTCAGGGTGAGGTGTACTCACTTTACAGAGAGACGATGATGAGAATTTTCTGGTAAGCAGGGTAGAGAAAGGCATCTGAATGGCAAGAGAGCTTTGTTCACAATATCATTAAAGTTGTAATTGTTCTATAATTGATGATCTTTGGTCCTTGCAAAACTGAATTCAGAGAAAAAGAGCATTATGGGAACACAATGAATGGGCTCCATAAACACAGAGGAACTGCATAAGTGGAAAAGCTTATGAAACACCCCTGTAACTGTACAGGTTATGCCCAGTCATTATTGAGCTTCAAAGAGGAGATGGACTCATTTGGACAGTATCACAGATTTTTTTCAAGCAATTTTTTGCATCCTATTTTAAATGAGAGTGGATTATCCTCTTCTTTTTCTCTATAGCTAAATGTTTTTGTTCTCAGTCCTTAAATATCTGAATTTTTCATAACCCTCCAGAGATCCTACTCTCACTGCAGCTTGGTACTAGGACCTGTTACTATCCCGAATACTTTCTCTCTTTAAAAGCACAGTTAAAAAATCCCAGGCAATGTGCTTAATGCCCCCCAGGAACTCAGTGACTGAGCCAGGAGAATGATTCCTTACATTGTATGCATGTATGTGACATTTCCCCACACAACATATTTGTATCATGGACTAGACTCACAGGTTTTGGTTTTGTTTCAGCAGTGACACATTTTTGCCTTTGGGGTTGTACCACAGCTGCTGGGTGATGAGGAAAATAAATCCACCTGGCTAAGCTATTCACCAGCTTTTATTTTTTTTTTCTGCCTCTCTTTAATGTGGGGCAGCTGTGCTGCCTTATTCTCTGCAGCTGACTGTCCTTCTCTGCCCACCTTATAAAGCATGGAAAAATCACCCTTCCCCTATCCAGCTGCCTGACTGAGGAAATGCTTTAAAGGGCAAAATTGCAGCTCCTTCAAACAGTGATTCACAGAAGAACTTGAGCTTTGATTTATAATTAGAGCTCTGAAAACCTTTCATTCCAAAGCTGGGAAGAGCTAGGGAAAAAGCTGTCCTCACCTGTTTTCTACCTCACTTCATTATAAATCTGGTTCATGTCTGTCCTCTGCCTCTGTGTTTGCCAAGGTTTTGATGGTGCTGGTGTGAAACAGTTTCAAAGGGAAATTTTAAGGCAAAAGGAAACAGGAAATATCCTCTTTCTCCATAATTTCAGGGCAGGGATGTTTTGCTTCCTTTGAAATTATTGGGATGTTGACTTTCTGTATGACTTTGAAATATTTTGTTCTCACTTTTGTCTTCTCCCCTCCTTCTCTCATTCCCTCTCCTGCAATAACAACTGTTATTTCTCCATTTCACAACCCTGGTGGACTTTAGGAGTTTCATTTGGACATGGGCTGGATGTCAGTCTGTTCACAAGACAATCATCTGTGCTTTTGCTCATGAGATGCTCTTTTGCAGAACATGATACTTCTACCCAGGCCAAGAAAGAAATCTTGCTGCTGTGAAAACTTAGGGGTTCCCTCCTGCCTTCACTCCCTTGAAAGAGATTCCGCCCAAAAGTAAAAGCCTTCCTGTTGAGGATACATTATTTTTTGAATAAAGGGATGAGCATAAGCCTTAAATGAATCTTTGTATATACCTTCCCTATGAATCTTTGTACATCTTGATATTTGCTTTCTGTTTTTCTCATTTCTCCCCCTTTCATTTTCTCTTGCTCTCTTCTGGTGGTAGCCCTGCCTCAAAACAGGTCTTAGGCTCCTATGTATGGCTTTTCTACTCTGAAAAAAAAGAATCTCTTCTCAAATATCACGTAAAAAATGATTGCAGAAACATGTGATCTCTCAACATCCAGAGGTAGAAGCTGTGAGGAGAAACATGGATTTGAAAGGAAATGAATGTATTAGTTCTGTGTCAGTTTGAATCAGTGATGCTGTCTATGCCTACATGCCTATGCATAGATTGAAAGCTCTAAAGCTTGCTTTCAACCCCTGAACTCCCTGAATTTGTACTTGCAGCACGCACTGTATGTATGCCATGCACTTTGTCAAGCCTCTCCACCAGAGCTGATTTTCTAGTGCTAGCCCTGATCCTGTACCGTGGTGTCATGTGCAGTGCTGTGCTCAGCTCAGCTAATCCTGTTCAGAAGGAGCCTACACAGCTGGCATAACTCTGCCAAGTTTTTCTAACTGCTTCTAGCAATTAAGTCTGAAGTTTTGGAGGCTAATATTTGTGATTAATACACACACATAAAATGTATAATCTCTTCTGCTAGCAGTTGAATTTCTTTTTCTTTCCTTTTTATTATTTTTAGTTATATCATGTACCTGGATGTCATGGGTAATATTCAGGTATGATAAGGTCTTGCTTTAGTTTACTACTTTGAGAAGTTTAAGAGGGTAGCAGTTTCTCATTTTCTCAGTCCTGTTCCATGGATTGTTATACTGGAATAATGAGGAGTGATGTGGTTTTGATCATTTATCCAAGACCTCATGGCACACGGAAACAAAAATTAGCAAGTAGGTAGTGTATTTGGAGTCAGTTTTTAGTATGCAGGTGACAAGAAAACATTTTTCAATAGTTTTAATTAGAGGTGAAATAAAAATTAGCCAGAAAACCTTGGGTGCATATACAACTGGACAACAAAAACAAGAATGAGGAGGAAGATCTTTTCCTGTGAAGTCATCAAGCATAGGTGACACCTGCCTGTGGTCTACAGCTCAGGCACCATTACTGCTGTGTGAAGTTATGTTAAGATTCTGGACACCAGTGGTCAAATATTCCAAACCTGAAATTCAAGTTTTAAGGGACAATGTCGCCTGCAAATATGGGAATTATTTCTTTAAGAACATAAAAGTGGATTAAAAAGTAGAGCAAACTTATCATGACTTCTAAGGTCCAGCAGTGAAGACAGAAGGATCCAATAATTTTTGGAGTACAGTGCATGGCATATAGCAAGATCTGAGAACTGTGATGGATCTGGAAGAATAGAAGGAGGAGGAGGAGGAGGAGGGCTTCTCTGTGTCCCTACCACCATGCAGCTAAGGGCACTGGACAAGGCGGTGTTTGTTAGCCTTCCCTCAAAATCAGGGGTGCAGGTTTCTAAGGAGTAAGTTGAGGATTCAGAGTTTTGCTCTCTAGATGGAAACACTGAGCGTGGCTTAACCAATCACATGGCAGGCATATCAGGTTTATTAACTTGTTTCCAAACGTGATCACTAATGGACAAAGTGATAAAGTAGACTTGATTAGCTGGGCATAAAATACATGCAAATAGACCTTTGAAATATTTTAGTCTGGTTAAATGTGTGTGACATTTTAATATCCTATCCACTCGACATACAATGCAAATATCAACTTCCATGCCCTACAAAAGTAAAACAACATCAAATTCACTGTTTGCCACATGGAACATTTCATAAATGTCCATAAGGATTTTGATTTGTGGTTTTTCTCCCAGAAGCTGGAAAATGAAGCCATGTCCAGTAGCTGGAATAAAACAAGTGTTCTCTATTAAAGCATCTGTCTCTCCTGTAGTTCTACCAGAGTCTCATGAATAGATTTTGAAGGTTGAAATTTGACTACCCTATTCTTCAAGAAAGATCTAAATGGGAAAGTTGTTTTGATAGTTTAGAAAGAAAGGAAAAGAGATGGGACTTTTCTGGCAGGCTGGAGCAGATTATCAGCAGCTTAATGGCCTCATCAATCATCATCTTCACCATCGTCATCATCATTGCAAAAAACCTGCATCACCTATTCACTCTACTTTTCCCCTGAGTTTCTGAAACAGCTCACTATATACTGACTATTATTTCTTCAACTTCTGATTTAACTGTCCTCCTGATTCGCTGTAACCCAAATATTCTGGATACTGATATCCCACACCTTTTATAATATGTAACCCTTTATCATCCAGAAGTAAACAGCCAACTCCCTGTGTACTGTTTACCTCAACAACATCCAGAGGTGAATGTAGACTTAGGTTTCACAGAGGCTTCCACTTGAGTGCCAAGCCTAATAAAATACCTAAACCCCCTCCAATAAAACTGAACCAGTAAAAAATTTAATGTTATACTTTCAAATAAATCTGAGCAGTGGGTAGGTTTAGGGGAAACTGGTGGATAAGAAGAGGCTTTAATGAAGGCAAAAATCAATTCCTGATAACATTGCTTGCCTTTCCCTCTTTGGAACAGACTGCATTGCCATCACTGTCAACTGTCACAGAAAGGACCATCCTGTGAGCTGTAACATCTCCCATGTGTGTCACTAATTATCTGCAGCAGGGAAGCATGTTCAGGTTTTAACTACACAAAATAACAACCCAAGCATATGGATTATGACATGAGACAAATTTTAATGTCTTGGAGTCATAAAGTGTTGGTAGCTGTGGCGTTCCTCAGCCTACACAGAGAGCAAGGTGAATGTTTTGGAGTGTGATTTCCAGGAATCCCAGGGGCTTTGCAAAGGGAGAGTGAAACATTTACCACAGCTCCTTGAACTAACCACAAAATCTGGGCATCACCGATGCTCCACTTAAAGAGTATAAACAGTGCACAGGTTTTCTGCATGTGAGTGGATTCCTAATGAAGTGTGCTCCATGGGCAGTAGATATAATTAAACTCCATTTGTAGATGAAGGAAGAGAAGCATTAAAGGATAAAATTACTTGTCCAAACTCAAAGTGATACGTAAGAAAATCTGTCAGATATGCCAAAAATTCCCCTACACTCATTTAACTTTTTTTTCTGGAATTGTATAATCAGAGAGTGGTTGAACTTGGAAGAGACCTTTGGAGGTCATCTGGGCTACTCCCTACTACTCAAGCAGGACAACCCACAGCAGGCTTCTCAGGACCTTACCCAGATGGCTGTTGAGTATCTCCAGGGATGGAGACTACAACCTCTCTGAGATGGCAATGTTCAGTTGTCCTTACAGTACAAAAGGTCTTCCTCAGGTTCAGATGGATCTTCCTTCTGAAGGATCTACCTATTCTTTTTCTTCATTCACCAGATGTCAGGACGAGTGCCAGATAGAATGATAAACACAGTGGCTCTTCAGTACCTTCACAAAATCAGAATAAATTCAGTAGCAAGCTGTTCATTTCTCCCACAGGAGGAGAATGATGTGGTAGTTCTCCACTTTGGTAAGGCCACTGAAGACATACAATAGGAGATTTTATCATCATAAATTATAAAATCTTGATCTACTTCTCACTCTACTGTCTGTGCTGTTAATCAAGGCCTGGTGAGGGAAAAGAAAATCTGTACTTCCACACTGTATACATCTGAATTAAGTGAGCAGGTCTGTAGGCATCTTTTCTTTCTTATCCACATAATTTCATTTTCTTGTTCAATCATTTGTTCCAAAATCACATTGCTTTTTCTTGATTCATCACTGCAAATATTTTAAACCTATTAACATCCTTGACAACTCTTATTGCCTCTCACCTTGACTGGTTTCTTTTTTGTTGGTGCTTTTGTCTTGGTCCATATCAGGAATGCAACATGCTGCTGTGAGAATCATCTTCATTGCTCCTTTACACCTCCGTATGAATTTCTTCATGTTGTTCAGTGACACAAGTTCCTCTTATATCTGAGATACCAAGAAACAGGGATAAGAGGAGAAGGAATCTGGGGAAATTTTTAGAGTTGCAAAACACTCAGACTCTGCCTTCTGACTCTCCAGAGTACAGTCCTGCTCAACTGCCAGCTCTCACCCACTCCTCTTCTTGGTTGCCCTCTACTATTTACTCGTTGCTTCACACCTTATTTCATGAACTTAGCCCCTGTTCTCTTGTGCACAGAATGAAAATGATTGCCTCTGAAATCCATTTTTTTAAAAATATGACTTTTATGATATATTCTGTCATCTCTTTGCTTGTTTCTCCCCTTTACTTCCCCCATCCTTTTCGTCAGTGATGACTCAGTTGGTGAGAGCACCCTGAAAGGATCATAAAGTGGCTTTCAAGAACTCAGCCTAATGAAAGCATTCTGTAAATATCTGGATTTGGCTTTAGACATACTTGATCCCACAGCATGAGCTGGGAGGAGAGAGAAAAATGAAGCAAGTCTCTTTGCTGTTCCTGAACCAAGCTAGAAAGCCTCGTTGCTCAAGTGGAGGGAAAATTCCTATATAGCAGGGAAAACATGGGAATATCATGCCATGCTCTATAGTCACCATGCAGGCATGGTGATTTTAGTGTTTAGAGGGGAGTGAGAAAATGTTCTAAAACCTTTTCTGGGAACTGAGAGAGGAATGTGGAGGTAGTTTGACTCTAATTGTTTAATGTCTTGTTGCATGAGCTGTATCTGTGGACCTGAAGGAAGTTCTTTGTTGGAGACAAGGTGAAATACCATTGTCTGGAGATTAGTTTTTAACAGTTATCTCCCCTGTGGAGACAGTGTCAAAAGAAGCTGGTGATTAGGACGTATTTTTGTGAAAAGCCAAATAGACAAGGTAACCACTTGCCAACAGGAAGAGGAAGGATGAGACAGTGAAGTACAATGTATTTTCTGTTTTCTCATTGGGTCAATCAAAATTTGATACCTCGGTTTCCTCCTTTTATTAAAATTACAATAGTGAGCTTTCCTTTACACTTTAAAGAACAAGATCTACAGATTAAAAGAGCTATTATTTTTGTTAGGCATTCATAAGGTAGGATTCTTCTTCAAATATATTTTCATGCACATTTCTTTTATTAGTTCTCTTTTTTTCATATTTTTTTCTTAAATTTCTTTTCCTCTTATCCCTTTTGTTCCTCCTAAGGTCTTAGATGGCAGCATTTTTCATTACATTCCCTGCTTTTTTAATCTCTTTGTCTCCATTTATGTAAATTTGGCATGTGAACATGGAGTTATGAAAATCCTTGGAGTCTGCTTTAAAGTCTCATGAAGGTCTAATTAAATATTGCACACTGGGAAAGATATATTTTCCAATGTATGTGAAAAAATTAAATTGATTGACACGAGCAGTAGGACTCAAATCCAATATTTCCTGACATAGTGCATTCCTGGTTAACTCAAATTTCAAAGTGGCTTCCTTTCTGTTGCACATGGCATGTGACCCCATAACTGCCCCATTTCCTGTTTGTTTTGCTCATTACTGTAAATGTAAAGAACAAAACTAAATATAAAGCACTTTACTTCTCTCCTGGCCCTAGGCTGTTTGGTGATTGTTGTTATAATTATCATTATTACCACTTTTGTAATTTTCTTGGATGTTAAGGCACTGGTTTTTTTCTACTGCTGTGGAAAGACAATGAGCAATAAATGCAGAGAGGGCCTCTAAGTGAGATCATCCTTTTATCACAACAAAAGTAAATCTTCTAAATCTAACTGAAAATCCAACATCAGCTGAGATCATCCATCAAACATGACACCACTGGAGAAAAAAAAAAATAAATTCTGTCTCTACTTGCTTAATTCCAATAATCTGATGTAAAGATGTTGTTTGTCCTTTCATTACCATTCCAGACAAATTCAGATTTTGCTGGGACTCAGAGTCTACATTTTTTACCATTAAATATAATCCCCAGGGAGCATTTTTTGGCCCGAAGTACAATGGCACAAACTTCCTGCATCCATACTTCTTATCACATGGTTCTGGATGAAATTACGTTTTGGCACTGGAGGGATCAATACCAGCCCAAATAATGTTGGAAGATTTTTTTAAGGAGATGGGAACCACAACTGTTTAGAGTAAGTACAGGAGAAAGTCCCTGGTACTCTCTGCCACTGACCTGTGTGCTGCCTCCTTGGTTTTTGTCCCCCAGCCCCATGCCTCTCTATCACTCTGAAGAGTTCAAACGAGCCAAACCCACCTCAGGGCACCACTCACAGAGGATGATTTCATGGCAATCAGATGGCTATGTATTTTCCCTAGCCCTCTTTGGGGATTTAGAGTCTCAGTGGGAGGCTTTGTCAGTGGTTGTATCCATGCTGACTCCAAAAAACATCAGAGGACATCTACTCAATAGGATGCTCTGCCTCAGAGCTCACTGAAAGTGCAATAGCTGCTTGTTTGGACAGGCAAGTGGTTCTGGACAGAGGAAAAAAAGTGCTGTAGCCTGAAGAAATTACTCTGCAGGAAATGTATCCTCTCCTGGCCCAATTAAATTCCTTATCACCTTTTCAATGTCAAATGGGAGGAGTGAAAGAAAGTTTAGACATGTTTAGGCATTTTTCTTGTTTCAAATCTCCCACTGAAGGCGTGGGAATGGTGCTGTGGAGGCAAGCCTTCTGATGCTGTTTTGGGTTTTGTCTTTTATTCTATGTTTTCTGTATTCTTTGCACATTTATTTGTAGCTTTGTAGCCTATTGTATTAGTAGCTAGTTTTCCCAGTAATTTTCCATGGTCTTTCCCTAGGCAGAAAGACAAAACAAATTCCAGAGCTCCAATCTCCAGGGATACGAGGCCCCTGTGTTATCTTGGTTCTTCTTGGTTACCAAGGTTGAGAACAACCCTTCAAGATGCACTTCATGGACAAACACAGCTAGTGCTGAGGTGGGGGGAAACTCTAGGGAAGGGGCTTCACCTGGGGGTGAATTGCACAACCCCTTGTCCTGCTAATTGGTGCTTTTTGTCAATTATGCTAATTTCCTAAAACCTGTAAAAATGTACTCACCCCTGGGAAGGTGGGCTTTTGTGGACATCTTTCCTTAACCGCCCCTGAGGGCTTTCAAATAAAGATCCTCTTTTGTACTACCTCCTTACTGAAATCATCTTGAGTTTAATTTCCACGCTGGGAACAAGGCAGCACTTGCAGGCTGGTCATGAGCCATCCACCTCTGGACAGGTGTCCTTGTGCTGTGTGTTGTAGGAATGTGCTGCCATGTAGTCTACAGAATAGGCATTCTACAGTTTTTATAATTGGATAAAAGTTATTGGCACTTTATGAGCAACTAAAGCTATTTTAGCTAAAGTGCTGGACTTGGGATCTAAATAAGTAATTACATTTGTGTATAGCACTAATTTTCTTGCTCTTGCAAGCTCCTTCCTTTCCACCCCTAATGCACAAAGCATCTTCAGGCAACTCTCTGTTTCACACTGGAGAGGCCTGCATATCAGTATTGGCTGAAAAAAATTATGACATGAAGTTTATGATCCTTCAGATCAAATCTCTTGACAAACATTATACAAATCCTGCTCATCAATAATAAAATGACTTGGATTTAGAGGTCTGCAAGATGAAGATAATATATAGGAGAGGGAAGGAGAGAATTCATAGAAATTATGAGGCTAAGTTCTGCTTGCAAAGGCTGCACAAACAAAGATGAATTAACATGTAAAGGATTTCTGGAAGAGTAAGTAGCACTGCTATTCAAATGTTCCAAATCAGTCAGTCTTTGCCTTGTCAGTGTTAGAGTTTATGAACAAACAAGAAGAGACCAGTCTGTAGCAGCTGGAAAGAAGTGGGAGATGTGGTGTTTTTTTTTTTTTTTTCCTTTGGTTTTCAGGCACAGAAGGGGCTCTTGGGGAAACCCTTGCATTAGAATTTTTGCCACAGAAGAGTCACAGTTGCTTTGTGGATTGGTATCTGTGGTCAGTGTTATATGAACTTTAGAGCAGATCTATGGAGCACAATTCATTTTTCTGGAAGCAAGGCATTGCTAGTTTGTGATGGTAGAAGAGAACTCAAAACACTCATTGAAGCTGCACAGAAGCTCACCAGAAATCTCACATAACATTTTTACAGTGGGAAAGAGCACGTATCTGTGCAGAATTGTACTGGACAGCTGTAAAAACCTAAGAACTCTCCCCTTCCATGGCAGGTTAATAGCGCTTGTTCTATCAAGATGTTAAAATTTGGCCAGATCTCAAGCAGGTTCAAACATCTAAACCAATCTGGTTTAGATGTTTGAACCTGCTTGAGATCTGTAAAACATACAACATGTTTAAAATCTTGTCAGTATGGCCTTCCAGGTAAGAGAGTGCCAGCCTTTTTCTTCTTTGCATCTGACAAAGTTTTTCCATGGGGGATTTCAGTTCTTTGCCTATTGGTCCCACTGGGACCTAGAAACATTTTGGTCATAATGGATGTGATGGCTGGTTTGAAAAGCTTGTGAAATCTAGTATTGCCAAAAGATTCAGTTTCATGGATGTCACATTTAATCTGTCAACTTGGATTCCTTTTATTCATAGAAGTTTCAACAGTTGTGAGCTCAGAATGTGAAAAGTAAAGTTCTCAGCTGAGGGTGATTTCCTTCTTTTCCAAGCAATAGCAGGTCTATTCATATCAGTAGGAGGCATCATCCTGAATTAACTCAGAATATTACTGCATTTTGTTTATCCTTCTCACATTTATTAACATGGAAACCTCAAAGCAAAGCCAAATTTCCCTTGTACTGTGAGGAAAACTCATGCTATACAAGTACATAAAGAAATAGAAAAATATTGGTTTCACTTTTCAGAGGGGGATCTGAAGCATACAAAAAAAAAAAAAAGAATGTAGAAAAGCTCAAGCAGAAATTGGGTGGTGTAGAGCTGGAAAACAAACCTGTATTTCTGAGCCTTATACCTCCATCCTAACTATAAAAATAATCTTACAGCCTTAGTCAGGTAGCTTCATGCCATACATTTGAAGGGATAATGCCAGGAGAAAAGTATTCTCATATATTTCTTACCTTGTTGAAAATACATGGTGCAGCTGATGCATTTCCAGTTGCAATTGATTTCACTGAGCCCTGATTGAAATCCAGTAACTCCTTGTGCCTCCAGTACTCTCTGGAATGTTTCTGAGCTGTCTGTGGCAGGCAAAACCTTGTCATTTCCATCTATGGCTGGCTTGTCACAACTTTTACACTTCATGAGAGAGTCTCATTTTCATTGCTAGACATGTTTTGAAAGTGCCTTCTCATACTGGAAGCTGAGGCCCATAATGGACTTCATTAAGGTAGAACTGTTTTCTCCTAAGAGGCTTCAAAGCATTTTTCTCTGAACTTCATGCTGCTTTATCTGGCAGACAGGCATGCCCTTATACAAGAGGGCATTCTATAGATAGATATTTCACACTCAAAAAATTTTAAATAAAATATCAAGTAAAATACAGCTTTCTAAACTATAGTCTGCCTGTCACCTCTCTTAGTCCATTAGCTCTGAAGGGTAGAGAAAGATGGGTCTTTTTTTTTACTTCTTCCTTGTAAGCAAGTGCTATTTTTGAAGTTTATTCTGAAATAATGTTAACAGGGGAGAGATTTTTAGATTATTTCCCCTCTACTTCTCCTTCCCCCTGCCAAAGCATAGTATTTGTTTATGGTTTTATCCTTAGATTTTAGAGACATAAATGAATGTCACCTGAACTTGCAAGACATCTGGATCTCCATATGAGGCTGAGCTTTCCAGCTTGATTGACACCTTCCTCAAATGGCCATCTTAGTGCAGCAGAGGTGGTTCTAACTCCTGTGGCTCAGTGCCAGACCACGAGGAAAGGCACATTAAGGAAGTGCTGAACACATAAGGCTGGTAAAATGTGGAATTACCCTGTTACCAGCAAAAAGAAAGCCCAGACAAGCTGGCAGCAACAGAGTTTCACTTATGACTGCAGTCCAGATGCAGGTGTTCATAATTTTGTGTCACTTTTCCTGCCATGCCACCAAAACATTTCCTTTATTGAGTAGAGACAATTTCCTCTTGCTATTCCCCACTGCTGTACAAAACCCAATCACATCTTTTTTACAGGTTACTAGCAGGGCTATGAATTGGGAACTGAAATCACATGGATCTCTTCCTGAAAATGAACTTCTCCCTCAGTGATCAAGACAGCCCTGGACACGCCTGGGTATGCAGAGAAACAAGGATGGCAATGGACCAGGCAAGTTCCTAAATTAAAAAGATCCTTCTTTCAGTGATTAAAAAAAGTTAATAATCCAAAGACTTTTCTTTACTTGGTGTGCTGATGTGACTCTTTTAGATAGGCAGCTTAATCCATTACTGCCTGGGAAGAAAATTTAACCCTGTTGATTTTTTTCACACATCCTGCTCAGGATCAGCAAACAGTAGACAGTCGGATGACTTTTTCATGATGCTCTGGTCTGTTCATCCATCTGACTTCTCAGTACTGGGGGCTTCAACATCTGGTGTCCCAGATGTGTGGGAATAAGTGAGACTGTGCCCTAACTATCAGTTCATCCTCTAACAGGGTCTGGGGAGGTGAATTTTTTGGACAATCCTTTCTGCCACCCATAACAAATGCAGGTGCATGCATGCTAGTTCACAAGTAGAAGAAAGAGATGGATAATTCAGGTTTATGGTGGTATAGAAGGAGGCTTGAGACAAGTATGTGCCATTTTCTGTTGTGGAGACCTTCTCTTGGATATAATATTTGCCCTATTAAAGGAGATACTTGTTTTTCAGATGCCTTCATCTGTGACCACTTTTTTTTTTTTTTTTTTTTTTTTTTTTGCTACTACCCTTTTGAACAAGGTCTATCTTTTGCCTGCTCTGACTCAGCCTCCAGCTTGCTCAGCCATCAATAGTAATCAATGAAGGGAAGAGCTGTCACAGTTGTGATTGAAGGGAATGACATGGGTACTGCTCAGTCTTTGGAAGCCCAGCTTTAGTGAGACTCATGCAGACAGTGCTGCTCATTGCTCAGTCCTACACTCTCTTCCTTGTCATTCATTCCCTACCCTAATACCATGGCACAGTGAGAAACAATTGAGGTTTTGTTGAGGTTTTGAGCAACAAATGTTGCTTTGGCCAAGCAGCTCCTGAGGAATACATTTCTCATTTCCCTGCCTTTGCACACAGTCACACACAGAGAACACACTGCATACCAAGCTACAGGTGTTTTCAGCCTTACAGTCCTGAAATCACCCACTCCCATTCCTAGTTTTTCAAAGAATAGCTAGCTGTTCAAAACAATTGACTGAATAAAAGAGGGAAATAACTAAGCTGTCCTCTTGTAAAGTACTGGTCTGTGACTGTGGGCAGCTGAGTTCAGCTCCCAACTTGCCAGTTTCCAAGATGAGACATTCTTCATGGATTATACTGAGCAAGCTGATGCCATGATCTTCTCTAAACAAGCTAATGCTGTTCCTGAGCACAGTGCAGCCCTGCCTGTGTTGTCAGCCATGCTTGAAACAAGTAGATAAACTGGACTGATTCAGCCTGCAAGGAGGGCATCCAGACCTGGGATAATGTGGGCTGTGATCTTCAAGGCTCTGTTAAGACATCAAATTACATACAGCAAATTAGGGTATGCCCAAAATCCAACTCTATTGCTTGGGGTTTTTATGTTTTCTATGTCTCCAGGCAAGACATGTATTCCAAATTCTGGAACAATATGAATTAGGGATTTAAGTATCTGGAGTGATTTGTAGGGATGATGTGTGATCCTGTCTCAATGATTTAACTGTGGACATTCACTGCAAATAAAAATGAAAATAGCCCACTTAGTTTCAGTTTTACATTCTTTAGGCTTACCTCCCCCAGCAATGAAGAAGAGGAACTTCATCTAAGTTTGTGAGTGTTTGAGGTACTCTTATTGAAAGATCTGTATCTCAAATCTAGCTATAGAAAGGTCATTATTGATTTATTGATATTGTTTATATTATGAACTATGTATCATGGAGAAAGGAGATCCTTTGTATGCAAACAGTAGCTGAATCTCAATGACCAAACCTTGTCCTCAGTTTCACTGCTGGAAATCAGTAGTACCCCTGTTAAAATTGCCAGAGTATTTCTGACTTTATCTGAAGGCAAATGAGAAGAGAATGGATTTTTTTGGCTGCCTAAGTGGAAAGTTATATACTTTTAAACAGGGGTAATTTAAAGGAAAAGGTAGGCTAATGCTGACAAGTAATTTTTATATCACACCTAGTAATATGCTTCACACTTTTACACTTAAAATGAAACATATGACCCTGGAACAGTGGAACTACTTGGCCATGTGAGATATAATAATTTTAGAGGTGACAGTGGAACAATGGAATCCAGGCCAAAGTTGAGAAAATGATTATTTCAAATAAGATATTAAAATTACCTTTTAAACTATCTTTGGTTTAAATGACAAGGATCAGGCAGTCCATCTCATTTTATCTTTAGTAGGGATGGCATAAATTTACAATTGAAGTTCCTACAGAAAACTGCTTCTGTATTCTTTTTTTTCCTTTACCTTTGTGTGTGTTGCTGTCTGGTGCAGGCACACCCCAGATTTAGGGAAGTGGTTGGGTTATTTGGACTTATGGGACACAAATGGGAAATTACAGGTAGGATCTTTGGGTTTATGAGGGTGAGAAGTGGTTCTGTGTCAGATGACCCCCTCCACTATCCTCCAAAACATTTTGCATAAAGTCTTCAGTGACAAACTCTTGTTTTTCTTTCTCAGGAGATGCATTTTCCTCAAGTGGCTTTCCCATGAAGAAGGTTCTAACAGATAACATGGTTATTATATAATTATATTTAATTAAATTTGGAAAGAATTATAATAGAAGTTCTATTTATCTGTTCTAGATAGGAAATCTATCCTATCTGTTCTAGATAGGAAAAGAATATAAATGCTTGAGAGTATTTAATCTGACCAAGGCAAACTTTGTGGTCAACAGCTCAATGTCCAAGCAGAGAGCAGTGATCAGTGGGAGTGCAGTCATAAGTGTCATTCCTCAGGGATCAGTACTGGGACTGCTGCTGTTTAACATCTTAGCTGGTGACAGGGACAGCAGGATTGAGTGCACCCTCAGCAAGTCTGCTGATGACACCAAGCTGTGTCGTTTAGTGAATATGCTGGGGGGAAGGGATGCTGTGCAGAGGGACCTTCATAATCTTGAGAGGTGGGCCTGTGTGAACCTTGTGAAGTTCAAGAAGGTCAAGATCCTCTATGTGACTTGAGAAAATCCCAAGCACAAATACAAGCTGAGAAGTGAACATACTGAAAGCAGCCCTGTGGAGAAGGAGCTGGGGTGTTGGGGAGGATGAAGCAGGAAGGCCCTGCAGAGATGATTTATTGGTGAAAGATTCTAAGAGTGTAAAACCTGCAAAAGAGATAGAGTTAAAAGCAAGATTTGAGCTATAGAATGCTAAGCAGGAAGATAGTGATTAGGTTAGCTGAGGACCAGGACCCTGGTGATTGAGTAATACTCCTCCCCAGACAAAGGGATGCAAAAGGGGGTTGGGCCCTGCCATGTGGCAGGAAAAAGGTTTTCCAGGTTTTTAGTATGTAGAGTAGTATAGTAATGTAGTAGTTCTCATAGGCTGTTGCCATGCTTTCATGCCTGCTTGTTTTGGTTTTGGGAAATTCTATTCCCAGGCACGGTCTTGATGCACAAGGTCATCTTCTGTAAACCACCGAAGCTCCCACATCTGTTCCCAGAGGAGGGGCTTCGGTGATAGTCTCTGGAAAATGACCAGTGGTTCCCAAGGGTCCCACCTCTGGGGTGGGCAACTTGAAAAATGTACAAAAAAAGAGTCAGAAATAAAGGTGTGGTCTCTTGCCTGCAAGAGCACCACGCAGCCTTCACTGATGCACTCCCTGTCTCGTTCCCTTGGCGCCGTAATCAGTTATAATAGGCTATATGTAAATTCTGTAGGTTTTGTATCCTGTACTGGTTGGTTGGTGCTAACCAGAATATTCAGCATAGAAAGGGATAAAATGTAATGTAACAAGAAATTCCGACTCTCTCGCTCTCGGATTCTCCCTTCTGCTGCTCCCTTCCCTTCCCTTTGCTTCCTCCTGACCCCTGACCACGCTTCAGCCAGTGCTGGTCAGGTTGCCTGTCCCCACGGCCAATAAACCACGTGTCCTAAGAGCCTCCCAGTCTCCGGAAATCTCTCATCGGACCCCTTTGCAGCCCGTTTCCAATACTGGGGATGCTGGTGGGTGAGAAACTCAACACAACCCAACCATCTGTGTTCACAGCCCAGAAAGTTAACCCTGCCCTGGGCTGCACCAAAAGCAGCAGGGCCAGCAGGGTGAGGGAGGGGAGTCTCCCCCTCTGCTCTGCTCTTGTGAGACCCCACTCGTGTCCTGCATCCAGCTCCAAGGTCCCCAGCATAGGAGGGACATGGACCAAGTGTCCAGAGGACACCACCAAGTTAATCAGAGGGCTGGAGAACCTCTCCTGTGAAGAAAGGATGAGGGATTTGGAGTTGTTGAGCCTGGAGAAGAGGAGGCTACAGGAAGAGCTTATGTCACTGTTCAGTGCTGTGGTAGGGTGACTTTTGCTGCTTGTATCCCCAATCGTCTGCTCTGTTTGTGCTGTATATTCAGTTCTGTACCTTTAAAACTTGTTCTGGGAGTGAAGGGGGAGAAAGGAGCAGCGCGCAGTTTGTTTTGAGAAACGGCCTAACTCCCACACGGCCTGGCTCCGGCGTTGGTCTGAGCCACGGACAGTGCTGGGACAGAGATCTCCTGTGCTTTTAGTTAGTTTAGCTAGCTAGGGCAGAGAAGACTCCCTAGACTGTTTTTTTTTTCTTTTTTCCTTTTTTTTTTCTTGGGACTGTTTAAATCTGCTCTGGACTGAAAACCCCAGAGGAGCAGCGAGGGCTGGCACCTGCGGCCGCCGGGCCTGGCCCTGCGGAGGGAGTGGGGCTGGTGAGAGACTGAGTGAGCTGAGCTGCACCCACGGCAAGGACTGTCTCTGCCATCTCTCTGCGGAGCGGTGAGAGGCTTTATTGTTTCATACTATTAATTCTTTGCATTTGTGGGCATCTTGTTTGTTAAATAAATAGTTTTTTCCACTTTTCTCTGAGGAAGTTCTTTTCCTGGACCAGCTGGGGGGAGGGGCCGTTTGGGCTTGCTTTTCAAAGGAACCCCTTCGGAGGTTCCCTCTCAATTTTGCCCTAAACCAGAACAAGTGCCTAAATAGGGCTGCAAGAGAGCTGGAGAAAGACTTTTACAATGGCATGGCATGATAAGACTTTAGACTGAAAGAGGGTAGGTTTAGATTAGTTATGAGGAAGAAATTCTTTACTGTGAGCGTGATGAGGCACTGGAAACTGGATGCCCAGGGAAGCTGTGGATGCCCCATCCCTGGAAGTGTTTAAGACCAGGCTGGATGGGGCTTTGAACAGCCTGGGTGGAGAATGTCCCTTTTCATGGCAGGTGGGTGGGAAACCAGATGATTTTTAAGGTCTCTTCCAACCCAAACCATTCTATGATGCCATGACTGTATTTGGTTTGGTGATGGGATCAAACCTTCACAGGGCCCATTTGGCCACACATAACAATTGACAGCTCTAAATCCTTTGTTCAGAAAATGATCAAAAGTGGCTGTCATTCTTGGAAAATATTTTATTTTGCTGCCTTGAAAAGGCAAGAATTTAAATGTTTTCCTGATCTGTGGCCAGAGGGCCTACTCCAGAATCCACCCCCCCCAAACCACTGCTGAATATCTTGGTTCATTGTATGCCTACTGAAAAATTGCAGCAGTCCTTATTGTTCAGCAGAAATGAGAGTGCTGTATAACCAAATTAGAGCAAGGCAAACACTTCAAGAAAGTTTTTTGTGAAGATAGACATTTATTCAGTTTATTTCTGTTAAGATTAAGTACGGGTCTCTTGTGTATTCGCTTGGTGTTACCACCTGATTATTTTGCATCTGGCACAAACTTGAAAGGCAAATTTCAAAGCCACATGCATACATTTTTACAAAATTCAGAAATTTAAATACTTACATGCTAATATTTGCATTGCAAGTGATCATCTAATCAAGGAAAATGAATCATTAACCTTTCTAAGATATTCAGGTTGAACTTCAAAATATTTGTGATCAATCTGAGACTTCAAAAGATTTGAAATAATATCATTACAATAAAAATGTTTCGAAGGCAAACAAAATTTCAGGATAAGTATTTAGCTAGCAAGTTAAGGAAGTTCTCAACACATATATCAAATAATAATAATAATAAAGCATACATATACATTCTTCCCAATGTGTTGCCACAATCAAGATGTAAAAAACAGAAATAAGAAACAGTGAAGTGTTTTAGCACATATAATTCACCTACTATTTTAAGTCTGATTTTCTACCCCTGCTGACATCTATTGTTCTTGATTTTTGTGATTCTAAGTTTAAATTTCTTCAGGTCATACAATATCCATCATGTCCTTTGGGAGCTTATTCTTCAACCTATTGGACCAGAAAAGAAACATTTTTTTTACAGATTTGCTGACTGAATTTTCCTCTGCTCAGTATTATTCAGTGACACTGGATTATATTTCCTTTTACAGTCTTAAATAATTTATTTTGTCCTTGTTATTTACAGTCTTTGCCTGGCATAACCTCCTTTCATCCTCCTATTCAGTTTTTTAATATCTTTTTTTTTCGTGAGTCCATCTGTCTCTTAATCATTTGTTGTAGCATTTCTCTGAGTCCTTTCCAATTTACTGGCATCTTTCATGCTCTAAAAGGCTTATGACTTTACAGTGTTTTTAGGGCAAGCAAACCCTTCATCGATTTAGTGAAGCCTCTTTGGTACAATGCTCTTGGCTTTCAAATACACAGCATCCACCTTTGCTTTCAGGATACCTTCAAATTTTAGTGCACAGGCATCTGTGATATAGGGAAAGGAATGGACTGACTAGAGGGTCTTTGCCCTCTGGAGACTCCCTGCTCAACACTGGGATGAACATTATCATTTCTGTTGATGAACATTATCAATTATCAAGTTTGCACCTCCCAGCTGTTGCATATAATGTTCTCCAGTTTTACAGGCACTACCCCTTAGGCCTGTCCCAGGCCAGGGTGAGCCACTGGCACATCTATTACTCCCCTTTTGTTACCTGTAGACTGCCACAGTTCCTTATTGTATTGTCTTGTTAGGAGGACCATGCTTCAGAACTAGCTATCTGCACACCTCCCTTGGCACGTTTTTTTTTTAACTGATATTACATTTTCTGTAAGTTAAGATGACAAAACTGGGCATTATGGTAGAGCTAATAATCTACTACCTATGGCATTGTCTACCTCCTTTACTATCGTTCCCTCTGGAGTGATTCAGCCCGTTGCTGATGGAACATAATTTTCATAACATTCAGCTCTGGCTTCCCTGTTCTGACCATCAAAATGATGAAATGATTTTTTTTTCCTTTTTTTTTTTAATTTGTTTCTTTTTAAAAAAATATTTTTAATTTTTTCCTTTTTTCTTTTTTCCTTTTTTTTCTTCTTTCTCTCTCTCTCTTTTTTTTTTTTTTTTTTTTTTTTTTTTTTTTTTTTTTTATTAAAGTTAGGTGCTTTTGGGGTTAAAGATAGATGGTGAGGCACTGGTGTTCTTGTCCAGCTCCAGCAGCTATTCTGCATTACCATGGGCAAAACACTGTTTCCACTTCTACAATCAAATATTAAAGCTATATAGTCCCCAAAGACTCTGAGATCTCTAAGGAGGGGGTGTGACAGACATTCAGAACAGCTACTGTTGGAAATTGCTTTGAGAATTCCTGTCACTCTTGCATGTAGGAGAAGGGAACACAGATGACCTTGTCCCTGGTAAGTAACAGCTGTGTTAATTACCCAATACAGCCATGCCCCTGATGAGTCACAGCTACAGCCAATAAAGGTAAGTGTGATAAAAGGGAGTGGGTTAGCTGGTGAAGGGAGGATCAGGAAGGTGGAGGAAGCTTGAGGAAAAGGGAGTGAGAGACTCATGAAGAAGCAAAGAAAAAGAATAATAATAAGGGTTGTGGGCAGAGAATCACTACTGTGAGATCAGTCTGGGTGTGCAGTTAGAGCCTGTTGTTGGAACCTGCAGTCACAGTCTCGCCAGGTGAAAGCCTGCAGTCAGTCTGCAAACTAACACTTGTGGTCATATTTTAGCAGGAAATAAGCAGCAGTCAGAGGCTGCAAAGGGAAACTACAGCAGGAGCTTGCTGCAGCCAGAGTCAATGGATGGTTGGAGTCAGGATGGCTGAGCTGTAACGAGGAGTAAATCAGGACCCTTTTTATGCTGTCATAAACAAGAAGTCTTGTCTCATTTTTACTCTCTAACAAGAGGGCTGCTGCAACACTTGCATTTTAATTGTAGCCAGCATAAGATGGTTGCTGATTCACACAACCCTCATGGGCATGCCTATGGTGGCAACGTGCAAGAGGAGCCGTGACATTAACAGAAGTACCAGATATCTGGATGGGATAAAAAAAAGGGTGGAGAATGTGAGGACAGCTGAGATTATGCTGTTCATTGCTGAAAACCCTGAACACTCACAAGATAGAGCATTCATCTCCTCTGCCACATAAGACAAATATATGGTAGAGTGGTATTTTATGTTTTAGTTTATATCCTGGTACCTTTTATGAAAGCATTGGAGGTCAGCTCTGACTCAGTGGATAATACTTTGATTTTCTTGTGCTGCAGTGGGAAACTTTCCGCTGCAGCCAGTTACTGTAACAAATCTCACTTTTGTGAGCCACTGTCAGTCTCATTTCAAAAAGAAAAGACATTATTTTAAGTTCTCATTCCTTTCAGTTTATCTCAGAAGTCCCATTAATTAGAATTTTTAAAGGACTAAAATTAGTAAACATGATAATTTCTTATTCAAAATGGTGTTTTAACTATGATCAGTGTTGGGGACTGTACATATTAGTATAATAGAAGCCTTCTACTTAAATAAAAAAGAAAATTCTCTGTGTTTTCTTCCTTTGGATATGCTCTCTCACATCTGGTGCCCCCACTCTCAGTGACTATGCAGAAACATCCATTTCTGCTAGTTCTGACAGGGACTTTTAAAGATGGGTTTTTGTGGTTTTTTGTTTTTGTTTTTGTTTTTGTTTTGTTTTGTTTTGTGGTTTTTTTTTTCCCAATGGAGAGTGCATATAGGAAAGGAAAAGATTTTACAAAAGAAGTCTTTGTAAGTGGGTAGTAGATAACCTGATGGCTTAGCCTGTAAAACATTGTATTTATGCTCTCTGGGAAAAGGAAATACCGTGAGCCCATTGTGCTCTTTTTAGACCAACAGAGACACCATTGGCTAATAAAGAGAGAAAAATAAGATACCTATAGTCTGATAATGTTGTCTAGAGAGGTTTACATTGTATTAGGACACCAACATCCAGAAAGGAAAATCTTTCTTCCTTCCTCCGATTAAAAGGATTTGTCTTCTCTTAATGTCCTTTGCAACTTAATTGATAAATCCTTTCTCCTTCAACCTAATTTCACTAGTGGTTAGTATGTATGCCACATCCCTAGCATTTGCACTCTGTGCTGAAGTAGAGAAATATTCAGAAAATGAAAAATTACTGAAGACAGGGAAGATTCTGAAAGGTGAAAGAAGCTGCAAGCTTATCCCATTTACCTGGATGTCCCAAGAGTGCAACATCTGAATGGATGTGTGAAGATTTTCTGGAGGCATTCCAGCATGACTGGGTTTTGCTTAGACAGAGACTAGGCACTGATGTATTTCTGTGCTGATCAAAACCAAAAAATAATGTAAGCGGGAGGTAATACAAGTCTTTGTTTTTGTTTGTCAACCTCAAAGCAGCTTGAAGTTTGGCCTGAATTTTGAATAAATGTTCAGGTTTTGTATTTTATTAATTCAGAGCAGTTAATCTAGTCTTAACAGCACATTCCACATTTCCATATAAAAGAGAAGAATTCTGAGGCATGCCCTCCCTACACTTACTCTGGTTTTTGGCTGCCAGGAGGTCTGGAATAATTAACAGCTCCTTATTTTCTTCTTATTTCTTCTCTTTTTCTGTCCAGATTGAAAAGATTGTTGCATTCTCTCTTTTGATTTGTTTTCTTTACCAGGCAATGTACTGGATACAGAGTAAAACTGCAGGGTAGGTTTGGGGAGATGTTTTTTTTACTGGAGGTATGTGGCTAGCTAACTGTGAGATATTCAGGAAGACTCCTGGGATGGAGTCCTGCACTAGGTGCTGGGAGTACCCATTAATGCCTGTGAGTACACTGTAGTATTGGCTTCATTTTGTCTGGCAGATTATTGCTGCTGCCCTCAGTAGGTGGGCCAAAACAATCCCTGCATTGAAAGGGTGAGCAGGGAGCTAACCTGTGAGCTGACCACGGAACCAGGACCCTTCTTTGCTCAGTCACGTGTGGGACCCTCCTCTCCCTCTTCCAATTTGACAAGGCCACCAACACCTGCTTCGAGGTGACACAGTGAGGGCAGTGCAGCTGCTGCTCTTCAGGAAGGTTGTTTAACAGAGACCAAGTGTAGGCTCATGCACAGGGATAGGCAGCAGCAGAAAGCTGTTGTGAGAGCAGAAGACAAGGAGCTAGGAATGCTTGAAGAGAGCATGTGGGGCAGGGCAAACAAGGTTTTGCCTCTGCCTAGGGATGTCCCTCATTGTACAAGCAGCACGAGGGTTACCCTGACATCCATGCTGTTTTAATCCTGTGCTCTGCATTAATAACTTGACTCTATCCAGGCACCTTCCCAGGAGTCTTTTACAAGTATGACCAGGAAAAGCCTATGCATGTCTGCCAGAGTGGTATCCTGCCAACGTGGGAGCAGTTGCTGCATAACTGAGATGACAAAACCTGCTTTCAGCTGCCAAACAGCTCGGGCTGGCTGAGTCTCTGCGGGGGCTGGAGTCCCAGCAAGCAGGCTGGGGGATACTCTGTGACTGCTGCAATTCAGGCACCCAGCAGACATTTCCAGTGAAAGAATCCGATTTAACATGGGCATTACCTGCTAGAGCTGCACTGGGAAATGTCAGGGAAGATGAGTTTTGGCTAATGTGCTCAGTACACTTGGTAAAGGGCAAGGCAAGCTAAGGCTAGGCAAGCTAATAGCTGTGATGGTGTATCGTGTATCCGTGATTACTTTTGCTAGTCTGGAAAAGATAGATACTTATTTATGCCAAGATAACTAGTGGCTGAGCTCTCATTGCCTTTGCTGTTGGTCTCAAGAAGATTGGACTTGTTTTGTTCCTACTGCTGCCTGCAGACTTAGCTGTGAAAAAGCAGATGACAGAAGTCTGGATTTCAGTAGTAAGCAGAGCTCCCATATGAAGCACAAATATTTCAGTGTTGTAATTAGAGCACACTGAGGGAGTGTGGTGAGCAAACCATTTTTATTAGTATCATTAATTTGCTTGTTTTAGGAGGAAAAAATACAAAATGTGCTTTTTAATGTTTTAATTGCCTTCTGATATACTGCTGTAGGTACATAGAAAAGGTAGAATGAACAGAGACTAGAGCTAAAAGGAAGCTGGAAGCCATCTCAAGAGGCATTCTTAGCCCATGCTTTAACTCCAAAGCAGAATCAGCTATATTTAAAGCAATCCTGTCAGGCATTTGCGTTATCTGTTCTTCAAGAAATTCAAAGAAAAGATAGAACTACTTCCTATGGGAAACTTCTTCAGTCCTTAACTAAAACTACAATTAGAAAACTTCCCTTAGTTCCTAAGGAATTGCCTCCTATCCTATCCAGCAGGTGCCCAGACAGACTAATCCTTTATTCCTTGCTGGATGATTTTTTGTATTCTGCATTACATTTTTGTGATATTTTTATGAGATTATTAATTCCCTTTTCCCTTCATTTTTTCTCCTTTAGTCTTTGATTCCTCTGATTGTGTCGTATTGTTTAGATTTCTGGCCTTCTGAATCTCCTTGCTCTTCTCACACAAAATGTTCCCTGCTCTTCTTGAGATAGGATGCCTGAAATAAGAGTCAGTATTCCACATGAGATCTTGTGTATAGAAGGATTATTTTCAGTGTCATAGATCATGTCCTTGTTCATACACTTAATGGTGGCATTCAAATTTGGGAACTTTTAATTTCCATAATATGCCACAATTGATTAAAATTCCATTTGTGACCCACTGTGTTCTAAAAACATCTCTTGGCCAGTTGTCCTGTCCTGTCTGAAGTCCTGCCTAACTTGCAGGACTGTCTTGCACCTGAGTTTGTTGAATGTTACCTTTTCAATTGCAGACTGATTTTCCTTTTTGCAAAGATCACTTTTATTCTGTTAGTGTTTTCTAGAGTGCTGCAGCCCCCCTCAGCCTTAGGTCACCTGCACATTTAACAAGTGGACTCCATTCCATTACTATGAAAGGAAGTAGAGACAGCAGGATAATACCAGACTCTGAAGCCATAATTGAGATGTGTTCTAGTGTGACAGAGGACTACTAATTGATTTTGCTAAGATAGATCTGTAATAATGCATAGCCACTGCTTAATAGCATGTGGTGAGCCTACCTCTGAAGGAAAATCTGAAATATTACTCATTTCTCAAAATGAACCTGAAATAAACATATTGTTAAAAAGTCAATGATAAGCATTGGGCTAAACTAAATTAAGCTTGTGATCTTTTTTCCCCAAAGTGGAAGTGAACCTTAACAGTTTTGGACAACTTTATCAATCTCAGACTGGAAGGGAATGGAAACTTGCCAATAGATCCAAAATAAAACATTAGTTAAAGAATATTATTTAATTCCCTTCGTACAAGAGTATACTATGGGCTGCATTTCTTTAGCTAGCCCACGAAAATGCAAGGAAACACTGACAAAAGCCCATCCTGGATCAAGCCAAGGTACAGAACATTGAGGCAAGAGTTGTTAGCACGGGCTGCAGCCAAAGATTGGGATGACCTCAGGCTCCTTGGTCATCCTCTCACCTAAAGGCAGAGACTGGGACTCAGCTCACTTTGTCCTCGTTTCAGCCCCATCTGCTCCTGCTTCTCCATCCATAGCTATGTAAGGAAGATAGTTCTGTTGCCATTACACTACTAAAAATTATGGATCAAGTTTGAAATAGGGGAACTTAAGCAGAGAACGTAAGTTGTCCCTTCTTTAGTAGCAAAAAATATCTCAAGCTACCTTTAGAGGTATCCTTTCCACATGAACAGAGAGCAAAACTCCAGGGCATGATCTTCAAGGCTCTGGAGAAAGTATACAGAGCATGTTTCCAGTCAATGTTGCTGAAAGCAAAACACACCCCCTGAGTCTTTCAAACTTTCTTAGGGACTGAGAGCTATCAGCTTCTTAGAAGCAATCTAGGGAAGAGGCTGTGTACCAGAATACAACTCTCCCATCTGCTAGTTCCTATTGTTTTGTTGAAATATAGAAGGGAGCAGACTTAGAGGATCACTTAAAGGAGTTAGACAAGTTTGAGTGTCAGGATTGCAGCTGAAATGTGAATTTTTAATGCTTGCTTCAGAACTGTGGCTTTTTCCTCTCCCATTATTTAGTAACAATTCTACAGTTGCCACAACTGGCAGATTGTTCATAATTCATTACCTCAGCTCTTATCTGATTAACTTTATTCTTATTGTTAATCTTTCATTCTCTTCCTCCTTCCCTGAGTTTCAGGCAGAGCTAACTCTTCTCAAGAGAGATTAGCAAACTGGTCCATAAAAACTAAAATGACCCTGAATGCTAATCCATCTGAACCTGCTGGCAGTTTCAGGGTGTTTAAAGGTTTAGAGATATTTGCATGGTGGGAGCTCAGCTATGCAGAGGACATTTTTACCAGCACAGCACTGGCAGTCCTATGGGATCCAGCTGGGGTAAAATCTTAGAAAATAATTGGATAAATCTAAGCTCTGAAGATATTTAGGATGTGCCCAATGAGCCTTCTGCTTCAATAATTGCTGCCATCATGAGAATGGCACTTGCCAGAATCAAAATCTTTCCCATGACTAAACCTAATATTCCTAAATAAGAAAAAAACAGGCTAAAGGACCAAACCTCAAGTAGATTTCCCATGTGATGGAGAGATGCTGGAGGCTCTTAGGAGCTTACAAGGGACTTCACAGTTGCCTGTCTTGCTTTACTTGGAAGGAGCTCAAACACTGGGCAGAGTCAAATCTGACTTGAGATTGCTTTTGCTTGAGTGCAAAATCTAACAGAGAATGAGGCCTTTACTTGGGCTAAATCTGAGTAGCTTCACAAGAGCCCATGGCCACTCATCTCTCCCTCACATGGTCTGCATGGTCTCTGCTGGGAATAAAACATCTCACAGAGGGTCTGTGTAACATTTCACGTCTGCAGCAGAGCACAGAAAGGCAGCTGTGTCTCTGCAGAGGGGCAGGAAGGCTTCACTTATAGGCATAGCACACAGAATGAACAGACCTGACTTCCTTTCAGTACTATTAATTGCATACCCCCCAGTAAGTAATGCTAATTTATACAGAGCTGCCTAATGGAATCAGTGTCCATGCAATGATCTTATGCTTTACAACTGCTGCTTAAGGCTATTTGACCATACTTTCCAAAGGTCAGTGCACAAAATCATAGCTGAAAAAATGGAAGGACTGGAGTAATTTGTTCTGTTCAGTAAGAATTGTGGTGACCTTCCTTTTCAGATGGTCTTAACCTGGTCATTATTGATATGCTTGAAATTTTCCATAAGCACAGGTGCTTTTCTGTGGAGGATTACAGCTTTTTTGCATTTCCAACTGCAATTGTGGTCCCTATTTTTCAACTGACTTAGGTTGAAAAGAAATATTCAGCATCAATGACAATAAGATCAGTCACAGTATCTCCTGGTAAGGTTGCTGTTAGAGGAAGCTCTGACACTGAGCAACCAGCCCTCAGTAGGAGACCCTGTGCCTGGGCTGGGAGCTACCCCAAGGCCCAAGCAGGAGCCATGAATATCTGCATGTAGGCTAAGTTTTGATTATGACCCATGGGAAAATACGTGCTTTTTCCAAGGGATCACAGATGAAGTTCAGAAAAATGTATTTGGTAGCCCTTCCAACCCTTGTGCCCAGAGCATGTGGCAGTTGGGATTTATAATTACTAACAGAATGCATGGCAACAGCATAGTGGGAAGTAAGCCAAATGCTCTGCTGAAATTTATCTTGCATGTGGCTAAAAGCTTAGTGCAGCCTCTGGTTTTTGTTGTATTGTCTCCACATATCCTAGACACTACAGAATTCTTGTGGATTTGTAAAGCTTAAAGTCTGAGTTGCTATAACCAATTTTTTTGCCTATCATTGTGACTAACAGAGTAGAATCACAATGTTCCTGTGTCCATAGGAAAGCTACTGATTATTTTTTATGAAGTAAGTCAGCAGTTTGGAATTTATGAGCTAAAGGTTTGGTCTATTCCTTTACATTTGACAAACCTCTACAGGTAATGGAAGCCAGGAGTCACTTTATGCTGAGCAACACAGTCCTGTCTAAATCAGCCAGTGGAGATACTTGTCTGTCCTTACGGCCTATAGGGGTGTGCTGGTTTGAAAGCAAAACCCGTGAGACTCCCAGTCAGAGATACAATTTAATACGAGAAGAGATTAAAAAGAGGAAAAAAAGGTAAAATAAAATAAATGGAACAATACAACCTAACACTCTGTTGGTCAGGGTGTTTGAAGCAGGCTAAAAGTAAGTCCTGGAGTGGCAGATGTGGTTCTGTTGGAGCAGAGATGATCCTGAGAGAAAAGGGCCCAGTGATGGTGAGAAGGGTCCAGTCTTCTCCGGGAATCCTGTGGAACCAGATCCCTCGTGTTCCTACATCTCAGTTTTTATCCAGGTAGGAATGGTTGGCTCCTCCCACTGGGTGGAGCATCTCACAATGGGGTGATGGAATGTGTCCTGTCCTTGGTGAGCCTTAATGGCCCATTAGCAGAAAATATCCCCCTGGAGGGAGGATGGGTGGTGAAAGAGATAAGAAACACTGCCCCACCTGGTTTAACAGCTGGCCCATTATCAGAAGGCACCCACCCCCCTCCTCCCAGAGTTACAAGAGATAAAGAAAAACATCTCCCCAACTGCTTTTAAGAAATGAAATAGAATACACATTTTTGGTTCCATAACCCAAGACAAGGGGGAAGCCAGGAAAGACAGCTGCTTCTGCACACTCATTTCCAGGTGGGTAATACTAAGGGAGATGAACCCAAAATTGTAAGTAGTAGCTAAAATCTATACATGTAAAGATGAAGATGATCTCAGTGACTTTGATGAAACATTAACTTTTAGATGATTTCCTTGTGTCTCTAAAGTCAAATAACCCTAAGGTGTCTCGAAAGTCAAATAACCCTAAGAAGTCTGAATTTATTTTTATAAAGCTCCTCATCCACAAAATATTCTTTCTCCATAATTTTTTTCATTCATCCATAACCATTTCAAGGAGTCTGTTTAAAACTTATACAACTTCAGGTACATATTTCAAGCTCTGGATGTTGATATTAGCCACACAAATGATGATGATAATTTATCACAAAGTCTGTTGTAATTCTGTTCTGTTCTTCCGCAGAAAGTCCTCTCCAAAACCAAGCAGAGAACAGTCTGTGGAAAATCTTCTCTTTTAAGCCAGTGGTGCTGGCCTCCTTTGATAAAAAGTGAGATTCCTGGGGATGTGCAGTATGGGGAAGCCTTCCAATATGGTTATGCAAGTTTAGAGATGAACAGAGGGTGGCAATATTTAGACCCTAAGAAAGAGAGAAGAAACACAGTCTTGACAAATGGTGTCTTTAAAAAGGCTGAGTTGTAGTTTTAAAAATCTACTTACTTGCCTTACCCAGAGACCTTTCACAACACTTGTAAGATATTTATTCACAGTAGATTGAGACCATCCCACTTGAGGGCATATTTCTTAATAGTGGCACCTGTTTAGCCTTTATACTCCCTTGTATATATTGCACAGACAGGGATTAGCAGAGCCTAGATCTCAAAATCAGCCTCATTCAAAAGGGGTGGGAGGATTCACCTTTGAAATAAAATACAGTATTATGAGACTTAGGAGTCTTTATATAAAGAATGAGAAGTCATTACCCAAGACAAAGAGACTATTATTAATGTGTTTAAATGCAGTATAGATATGTACAAAATACCCTGCTTTAAATTCACTTCTGAATCTGATTGATGATCTCTAGCTTCTTAAATTCAAATCAGTTCAAGATGCGAGCTGAGTGTCTTAAAAATAAGATGCTGGTCAGAAATACTGAAACTAATGTCTCTGAGCAGTTTCCACCCTCAAATCTCTCTTTATTCAAACCATAACTTTCCTGAAAGATATTTTAGTAATGCCAGTAATGTCTTTTTGATTTTGATTTTTTTTTAATTGAATAAAATAATTTTCAGTTTGGGGAAAAATACAAGAGACTGTATCTTTATTTTTTTGGGTTTTTTCTGCTTTTGTGATTTCATTATCTACTACATGGATGGGTTAGCTCCAGATTAAAAGAAAATATATATTTTCTTTGGAAGATTATGTTAAAGGCAGGATAAGAAGGTGGTGACAATGATTCTAAAGGGACTATTAAAGCAACATACAGGTGATGTAAATATCAGATATATGGAGAGAAAACAAATGGAAAAATTGAAAGCTGGAGCAGGAATGGAAGGCAGGAAAGATAAAATCTGGATGATGAAAGTTGAGGATAATTCATGGAAATATAATTGGAAATACGCTCTAATTCATATACTCAAATGTTCCACATTAAAATTGTGTAGGAAACCCTAGCCAGTATTTTGTAGAATATTGTTTGCTTTGACTTCACAATCTTTGTGTGTTCGCATCAGTAATGTACAATACATAATGTGCCAGTCCTACATAAAGTGAAAAGAGCACTTTGAATAGAATGTAGAATTGCAATGTCTGAAAAACCTAGAAAGCATACATTTTAAAAGTTTATTTTCACAAAACCAAACATACAGCTAAGAGATTTTTCAATGGTCCATGTCCCTTTTTTTTTTCTAGTTTGTGCAATGGCCTCTTTCTTTTTCTCGTTTGACAAATCTTACTTAACTTTCTTTGTATTGCCTCATGTTTCAAAGGAATGGGTCTGAAATACCCTTTCTCTGTATTTTTTTAGACAGAACAAGAGGAAAAAAAGAAAAGATTTGTTGAGAGAAACCATCCAGTCAGAAAGCACAGGTAGGAGTGCCCTTGCTGCGTCATACCTGGGATTCTTCTCCTGGAAAGGATGGTGCTTCAACTCCTGAGACACGTGGAGTTGCAGGACATCCAGGCAGTTCTTCAAAGGACAGTCTTTATGGTCGTAGAGCATTCACCACTTCACATACACTCAATCTTGAATGAGGCCTGGTAAGGATATTCAAATGTTAGTGGTATTTTTTGCAGCAGGCAATTGAAATTTTCCCTTTCCTCCACTCTTCTTCACATTGCTTATACCAGCTCAAAGGGTAGGAAAAAATGTTGCAGATGAGAAATTCTTGTCTTTTTTTAATTGGGGTTGAGAATGGCAGGATCTAATGCTGATGTCTGGAAAAAAGGAAAAGGACACATCTGAGAAGAACTTATTAGATCAAATTCTCACAGTGCAGAGCACAAGAATATTGGAAAAGGGAAAGGCAGAAAACCTGTGAATGGACTGAAACACCTGATCGTCGTTTTGCAACACTAAGAGTCCAGCAAGAGGACTGTATTTTGGCAGTATTTGGGTCAAAAATACCTGGGAAGGATAAAAGCTGCTTCCAGATGCTTCTGTTCTTTTACCCACTAATGATTTGAGAGTCAGCTGTGAATAGATCTATTAATAAGTAGTGTTTTGAATTTATAAATCAGTTTGTGCTTTATCTTTTCTTCCAGGAAAGCTCACATTGATTCCAGTTGTTTTCACAATTTGGCATTTGCTCATAAGAAGCCTGTGGAGTTTTCCTCTCCCTTGTAAAGGAGACTGTGGTGGCAGGCAGGGCTATTTAATACCTTAAAGGAGACATTCCTTCACCATCTGGGAAAAGTATTCCTGTGTCATAGTGAAAAATCAGATTAGGGTGTTACCATTGTAGAAAAGAGATTTTTAACTTCAGTCTTTTACTTACAGACAGGAACAAGGTGAGGAGTTGCCTGCACATCCTGATTTGTTGAGTGGCTACTGTCATGCCATACAGTGGCTATTTATGTCTGGTCAGCATTTTAAAGCAGATAGAGACCTTTGTAAATGAAGCCCTCAGCTCCTAACCATTGAGATTTTCTTCAAAAAGTTACTGGTTTTTACCAGCTCCTACTATGTTTAATTCTATGTGAAAGCACTGGAAATCCTCAAATGAGAGATGTCAGTAATAATTATTGGGGAACTCTGAAAGTCTGACACTTTCCATTGTTCCAGAAGACAGCTCCAACTATTTAGCCTTGCTTTTCAGGACTAGGAGAGAGAAGGATTTGGTTAGGATTTGCCTTGTCTCTGCTCTTAACATTTGGCAAAAATTTCTCCCACTGGGAGAAATTTTAAATGGACAGATTTCCAACCTGCAGATCCTGAAGGTCTGGATGTTCTGGAAGGACGAAATTTGGGTCAGGCTTGTTTTTGTGAGGTTTTTGGGTGGAGAAAGGAATGAAGAAGGGAGAGGTTTGTATCTTTTTTCTTGTTTTTTTGTGGCTTTAAAATGATTAGGAGAGCAACAAAAGTCCATTAAACCCCTGTGGCAAAAGCACCACAGACTTTGAATCTGTTACGAAATCAGAGATTGAAGGGTGTACATGGACTGAAATACTTGTACCAGTGCATGACATAGATGATTTGAATTCCAGCTTTCAGGAAGCTTTTTGCTTCATCTAAACTGTTTCAAAGAAATCCTTTATCCAAAGAACCTTGAACAAACAAAGCCTGTAGCAAAAGCTGGCCAAAATCTTCTCGGATGAGAATCCTCCAGTCTTCTTTGCTTTACAGTTTGACAGCAACAGAAGCAACTCAAAACAGAAGAATGTCATAATTGCTTTATGCCTGCACTTGCCTGGCTCCAGCATATGAAGTTTGCACAGAGAAGCTGTGTCAGCACAGGGAGAAACTGATGTGACTGCAGTTCATCTCTACCAAGCTTATTGTAAATTCTGTTAATAGCAACATCAGTGTTTCAGAAATTCATTGAAAAAGCATAAGGGACATCTGCTCTCTACAGGCTCTCCCTTTCCCCATCCTAACTGGCAGGATCAGATTCTCAGCTGGTGTAAAGTGTTGTAGCATCCCTGATACCAATGAAGTAGTGTTTACTCCATCCAACCAGCTGATTCACAGGTGCTGAGAGAAGAGAGAGAGACAAACCCATCTCATAGAACACTAGAGTACGCAGAAGTTACTGATTTCAGCAACCTGCCTTATAAAAAATATTAAGAGAAAGCAAATATCACAAGCCATTGCTTAAATTTGCAGTCACACAAACTAGGGAATTCTACCCATTTTTGGAGTCCAAACATGTTTAAAAAAATGCAAACCCCCTCTGAAGAGACAGTTGATTTTATTAAAAATGTTTTGTGTAATGATCTATGCTGATGGCTCCCAGATCAAAGTCTTGCAAAACATATGTGGCAATTATTAAGCCTGTTGTATCAGCAGCTTTAAACATAGTGTTGATTGTGGTTGTTGCTGAAATTTAGATTATTGGTTTTACTGCAGTATTTGGACATCTTGCCAATAGGAAGTACTTTGATCAGTTGTTACTTTGCTGTTATCATAACAGAGATGACAAAATTAAATAAGAATAAATTAGACTAACCAATATATTAATAGTGAAGAGATTCATTAAGTTTGACTCTCAAAAAAAAAAAAAAAAATCATGGAATTCACCTGTATTTCTTAAGGACCTGTGAAGTGGTATTCAGGGTCACAACAAAAAGTCTATGCAGCCCCAAATGTTCTTTCCTACAGGGATCAGCTGCAAATGTATAAATGTAAGAAATGTAAGAGAATAGAGAGGGTAATTCTTCCCTGGTGCCCTCAAGCCACCTTCTTTGGAATTGACAGGCGCTGGATGTTGTATCCCTTCCATCACATTCAACACCACACCAGCAGATCTTTCCCCAGGAGCTCTCTGAAACAATTTTGAATATGTTTAAACTCTAGCTCACCTCTATATCTTGCAATAATGAGTTCTGCAATTTATTTGTAAGTTGTGTAAAAGCAGCTTTATTTGTTGCTCTTCCTAATAAAAAGCATTGGAGCACCTCTAGTTCCTACACTCATAACAGCTTGTAATTACTGCTCATCTGCTAGTTAAGGCTGTGTAGACTATTTGGTGACTTCCTTCAGTCCTGCCTTTTCCAAGATGACGAGCTGCAGGCTATATGCACATGAAATCTGTTCTGTATTTCTAATCACCCTTACCATGACTTCAAAGACTTCAAAACTACACCAAACTGTTTTCCAAATTGATTGAATTGGATTGTGTTCAAGATGTGAGCATGCCATGGATTTATAAAGCAGTGCAAAGATACTTTTTGTTTTGTTTCCCATTCAATTCCTAACAACTTCAAACATTAGATTTGCCTTTATGAAAATGGCACAACATTGTGCTAATGTTTTCAGAGAAGCAGTCAAATATTTTCTCAATGGTGATAGATAAATTAGAAATCATCATAATTTATGCCAGTTTATACAGGAATTTTCCTTTGTGTGTTACTCTGCATTTCTTCAAAATCTCAATATTTTCTGCCACTCTGTTGACTAGGCAAATAATTTAATAAAAATCATACCTAGAAAAACTGTAGTTTGCAAAAGTAAAAAAATAGAGAGTGAGACTTTTCTGAGTCAAAGTATTTCAGTTAAAAATTAGATATTAACTTTTTGATGAGGTGATGGTTAGCTGTCTCTTCTTTGAGTCTCTGAAATGCTTCTTTGCAGTTTGAGCATAAGGTAATTTATTGCTCTTTTCTTTCTCTCTGATAACATTCTCCTGGACAAAGATTACCATATCAAGAAAGTCTTATCTGAGGGAATTTGCAGAGGAAGGTCTGCAGGTGAATAGTGTTGGGTTTGCTCAAAATAAAATGCATTCAGGTAGCAATTTTATATTTGCTATTATGAGTTTTAGATTTTGGAATACGCTTGTGTTCATTGAAATAATAATAATAATAAAATCATGTGCTTTATATCAATCAATGTTAAAGAACTATCTAAATTCTGACTGTCAAGTGCTCTTAATGAGTCACTTAACAGCAGCTCAAGACTAGGACTCTAAAGTCTTATTCTGATGCTGAACTTAACATGTTGTCAGCAACCCACTCAAAAAGTGTAAAGTTAAATAGCTGCAGAATTGGCTTTCAAGATTTTTTCACCAGGTATATTCTGCATCAAGCAACAATAAAATTGAGGAATGGGCTCCCAAGTGCTCAGGCAGGAAAAAATAGCAAAATAAATCAGAAACATTTTTTCCTAGTACTAACTTACTCAACTGTAATAACATTATTCACTTAATATTCCATTCTGAATACAGATAGATAGATAATAGATTAATTTCATGCAATTATTCCACATCTTTCGGTGAAGTTCTATTATATGGGAAAATATAGTATGAAGGAGTATTTTCATAATTTCGTCCTTAAAGAAGTATTTGAATAGGGCTGAAGAATGAATGCTGTGCAATGTTTTCAAGGCAGGAAAAAAGAGTTTTTTCCTTATTTCAAGACACACAGAAATTTGAAATTAAAAGAAACAGATAATAGAAAAAAATACTACTTCCCTCCTGCTTTGTTTAGTTGTTATTGTTGTTACCAATGACGTCTTAATGGTCTTGGCAATTTAAATGATAATAAAAGCTACAGTCTTGAGAATTCTTTCATAGTAGGTAACTAGTCTCTCTAGGGGGATGTAGATAATATAAGGAGGGGAAAAAACACAGTTAAGATAAAGGGGTCCATAAAAAAGTACCATGATATCTTATTTACTGTAGTAGTTTAATGGTGACACTGACATGGACTCTAGCTGTATTTTCATAATGCTAGCTTCCCTGTTTATAATTGGGTAACCAGCCCACAGTCTATATCCAAAACACTTGTATGTGCTAACTGGAGGGGCAGGGAGAAGCAAATAAAAACAAGAGGGAAAAGAAAAAGGATTGCAGAAGCCTAAGATTTTATTCATGTGACTGAGAAGCACAAAAAAATTTTATATATATATATATATATGAGCACTCTCATTTTTTTTTAAATTGTCTGCTGCTGCATTTGGCTTTGATTTGGCTCACATCTTTAGAAGTCTGGGAAATTAGTAATGTGAACAGGTGCGCAGCTGTGTCTCTGTGCCAGTCAGGACACCATCAGTAACACTTGAAGCTCATTTTCCCCTCTTTGGGAGGGCATTGCAAGGCCTAGGGAGCCTGATCTCTGACAGGCAGAGAAAGGGCAGGATGCAGACTGGGGTTTTGATTGGAGCATGTCCCTGAAGTCAGTGGTCATACAGAACAGGATTGATTCCCTGTCTCCCCACAAAGCAATCTGCTGGGATGAACTGCCCACTTTATTTTACTTAACAACTTAGAGATGAGGTTTAACATTGTCCTACTCCATGGCCACAAAAATTTACTTGCACATCGGCTAACCAGCTTTTGCCAAGGTTACCATATGTAATATGTAATATGGAGTATAGAAAAATAAGTAACTTTGGAGCAACAGGTGTGTTCTGACTTGAAATCCACTAACTTTTCTCAGTTTTGCTGTATGGCATGCAAAAAAAAGCTTTCACACTGACTGCCATATATTCAGTCTGTCAGATAACCACAAAACAGTCTCATTTATTTTTAATGTTCCTTCTGCTGGATAATGAATGGATGGAATTTGAAGTGGCAGTCTAAAATGCTGTTGAACATACTAGTAATTGGTTACTGACTTATATTTCCAAATGCATGCATTATTTTAACTCCCACTTCGAAGGAAATAATCCAGCACCAAACCTGAGGCAGATCCTCTCTTGTGAGGGATGTTGACTGGCCAAACTTGTAGAAATGAAACAGAGCAATTGTCTTGGGTTATAGAACCAAAAATGTGTATTCTATTTAATTGTTGAAAGCAGTTGGGGAGATGTTTTTTTTTATCTCTATTATTCTGGGGGGAGGGGGCAGATGCCTTCTGATAATGGGCCAGCTGTTCAAATCAGATGGGGCAGTGTTTCTTATCTCTTTCACCACCCGGGGATATCTTCTGCTAATGGGCCATTAAGGCTCAACAAGGACAGGACACATTCCATCATCCCATTGTGAGATGCTCCACCCAGTGTGGGGAGCCAACCATTCCCAACTGGATAAAAACTGAGACGTGGGAACACGAGGGATCTGGTTCCCCCGATTCCCGGAAGAAGACTGGACCCTTCTCACCATCACTGGACTCTTTTTCTACAGGATCATCTCTGCTCCAGCAGAACCATGTCTGCCAATCCAGAAGGACTTACTTTTGGACTGCTTCCAACACCCTGACCAACAGGGTGTCAGCTTGTAGCTCTGACTCTGTCAGGGTTTCCAGGATTGTTGTTTGTCTGCTTGCTTGTTCGTTTGGGTTTCTTTTCTACTACATTTGTATTGTTAATATTCCTAGTAAAGAACTGTTATTCCTATTCCCAAATCTTTGTCTGAAAGCCCTTAATTGCAAAATTATAATTTGGAGGAGGTGAGGGGTTTACATTCTCCTTTCCAAGGGAAACTCCAGCTTTCCCTGGCAGATACCTGTCTTTCCAAACCAAGACAGCAATAACATACATACAGGCAGAGCTCTTTCTCTTTGCTTGCCCTGCCAACATACATGGTAGGTAGAAATACAGGACTGGGCATCCCCAATTCCTGCCATTGCAGCCTCTTCCTCCTGTGATGTTTGCTAGTGTGGGACAGGGCTCCGAATTCCTCCCTTTGTGGCTGGAGCAGCCTAAAGAAGTGGTATTGCTCTAATCTCTGACCTGGCATAATCCCATCCCTGTCTCTGACTTGGGTTGAGAATCTGTATACCAAAAAGTCCAAAAGAGTGTTATTACTGGTGTATAGTTTCTAAAAAAACTCCCTTTTCTGCCTCCTCAGAGATGAACAGGACTATTTTGCAGCCATCTCTGAGGCAGTGAAGACCAGCTATAATATAACTTTATTTTTTTTCACTCGAACAATGCAAAGGTGACAGGACATAATGTTACAGTACAATCATGCCATTTTAAGAGGTTTCAATTCCTTCTACATCTAATGTGAATTAATTGGTATCCTATAACCAGACTGTCTCAGTCCCTTACCTTTGAATTTGGCCTCAGTATTAGCTACTTAGCCAAGATCAAACAATTTCCCTGATTTTATTTCCTTAGAAACAGGAAATACATCTGGTTGTGAGCATATGATGTTGATGTTTGTGTGAAGTGGCTGTGTATTGGACAGATCTGGAGGCTATATCAACTTGGGAACCTTGACACCATACCAGTCCCCATGCACAAGGTGTCTTGTCTTCCTCAGGCTGAAAATATTCCAATCCCCTCATCTGTACCACATGAACCATGGTGAAATTTTACCAGACTTGCATCCAGACCTAAATGTACACTTCAAGTTGTTGTTTTTCAAATCACTAATTTCTTCTCTGCTTAGATAAACAAAATAGCTCATGCTATCTCTAAAAACTGAGGGGAAAATCTGTTAGCATATTCATATGTGTATGAATATAGAACAGATAGAATGACTAAAAGACTTGATTCCAGCAAAACATGATTTTTCACCTCCAAACCCCAGCTGGCATGAAATACAGTATGGAATATAGGAATGCAGATGATTCTGTTCATAACCCTGGGTTAAGTGGTATGCAGAAATGTGGGCAATAAAAATGATTATGCAATATCAGACTGATGGCAGACATGTGTGGATGAAAACAACATGTCTTTATAAAAAATGGGAAAAGCAGTTGACACCAAAGGGCTGCAGCTTTAACTGCAGTAGTTGCTAGGGCACTGTGAGGAGCAGCAATTCCCTGGGGACAAGAAGTGTGGTGGTCCCCTGGGGAGGTAGGGCAGGACCTCACCACCTATTATAGGAGCCTACTCCACCTCTCCAGTAAGAAACTCTGAAAAAGAGGGGCAGCCCCAGTCCTGGGCACTGGGCACCTCCCTGGGGATGGGAACCTGCCAAGGGTGGGCTGGGGTGTAAGCCTGTGGCTGGGGATCAGGATCAGGCCAGGTGAGGGGAAGCTGCATCAGACACAACCCTTCTGTATGTAAATACAAACTAGAGACAATATCACCATGCTTACAGGGACAGACTGTGTAATGGTGTGTTTCTGAGAGGTGCTGCACAGCCTGCATCTTTCACCCTGCTCTGGAAGTGGTGTGCTGTAGGCTACAAAGAGGTACTTGGTACTTGGTATCCAAGAGGTCTTAATTACTGTGACCACACAGAGAATTTGACTGCAGGAAGATACCATGCCATTAGAAACATATATTTAAGTCAGTGCTCTGCTGTGAAAATAAGCTGTGCTGGATGAGGAAGCATTCTCCTGGAAGCAGAGTGGTGAGACTCCCTTGATACAGATCTTGTGACCTCTAATTAATTAGTAGCTTTGTAATAATCTTGTATACTAATGATGTGAGCAGATAATACATGGTTAAAGAGCATCAGCAGCAGGAGAAAGGGCTGGAATTTGACAGAAAGAAAAAAACAGTGCTATCAACAGGTCTGAACTAATTGAAATGAGCAAATAATGTAAAATGCAAGGATCAAACAGGAAATTGTTCAATAAACTCAGGACCACCCTTTAAAAATGAGAAATGCTTTTGTATGTAGGCAATAATTTTTAGAATTTCTGTCAAGAATCAGTTAGATATGAGCATGGAAACGCCAAATGTCAGAAAATGTTTTCTACAGGGAGAGGGGATTGCTAGCACCATTTTGCAAGGCTAGCAGGAGATGGATAGATAGATAGATGGATGGATGGATGGATGGATGGATGGATGGATGGATGCCTGTGTACAGGCACAATCAGTCAGGTAAAGGCAGGAGATGTGGAAGCAAGAACAGCTGCAGGGAAAAGAGGATTGGAATGATCACAAACAGAGCTTGTGAGAGGTGACTAGAAAGGAGGGTGTTTTCTAGCTTGGCAAAACGATTGCTGAGAGACAACATGATTGCTCTCAAGGAACACATCAGTACGTGAACACTAGACAGTAAGGTGCAGGACTTGTTAACACACGACAGAATGTTTTTAGTGCTTGCATTTTTCGTGTGAGCCTATGAACCACACACTTGCTAGTGCTAGACATAAGAAGAAGTCATTTTCCTGGGAGGCTGAAGGTCCAAGTTGAATCATGTTCAAAGACTGAATGACGCAAGCTGCTTTCCAATGAAATCAGCTGTAGGTAATGGCAAGATCTAACTGTTGCTTTCAGCTCTGCTAATATGCCAGGAGTGAGATCTGTTTTCAGAGCTGTCAGAGAAGTCTCAGAGACTGTCAGAGTGAGAAGTAGATTGTGGTCTGCCCTGCAAACACCACAGGTACTTAAGCAGAGATGAGTTTCAGTGCCTCTCTGCTAATGTGTGAGGTGCAAGCAGTGGGGGCTCTATATAGCACTCTGACGTGCTTTGGCAGCCCGTACTGGTGACGATGGGGTAACTGGGGCACAGAACTTTCTATCAGAGAAAACTCCTCAGTGTCTTATGCAGATTTCCTCCCCCCTCTGTTACATATTTTCATGCTGACACACTCGCCCGGCCCTTCTGGAACTGCAGAGCTGATCTTACAGATGATATTTCTGATCCTGATCCCAGGAAAGTGTAATGTGCCCTTCAGAAAGTTTCACTTGGTGGCTTTAATCTGCTTCAGATACACACATATCATAACTCAGAGATGAAGGAAGAGCAAGTCAAATACGAGCAATAAAGCCCTGATAATAAAGCCTTTTTAATCACAAAATAAGTTGTTTGAGCTTGAGATATATTATTAATTCTGAAGAAGTCCTTCTCCCATGCTTAATGTTAGCATTTATGTTCATTCAGTTATTAGACTCTATCAGAAAGCTAATTTGTACCTCACTGCACATACTTCTTGATGACTTGTTAAAAATTGCAGCAATAGAAAGTCTGTTTTTAAATCTCCAGTGATGGAATTGGACAGGGGCAGGCACATACAAAGAACTTAGAGGAGAAGTGGGAGGCATTAGTTTTACAAAACTTGCAAGTAAAGGAAAACAAGAGACATTAAAAATAACTCTGTTGTTGCAGCCATGCAGAAAGAGACAGAGTACCTGGCATTTAAGAGCTGTTTGAAGGCTGCTATCCAAAAGAAGTTACTGAAAATTGTTTAATAGCATTCTACATCTGGACAGCTGGAACAAAAAACAATTGTGATTTTTTTTGGATTTGGGTATTAGGTTTTTTGGCAGTGGTGGTGTTTTGTGGTGAAGGGAGGGGTGCTGGTTAATTTTAGTTACTATCAGAAGTCAGAGATTTCTATGCTGAGAAAAAAACCCTTTCCTTTTTCCTATCTGTTACAATAAGACATAAGCACATATTCCAATTTTCAAGGCAAGCTGAAGAAATGGAGAGTTTTCTTTTGGTGTTGCCTCCCTCTAAGATATCTGAGAGTTGTATCCATTTTTAGTATATGCTGGTTAGTTATCCTGTGAAAAACAGGTTTTTTGAAGATGCAAGATTCCTTGTATTTCATTTGGAAGAACTAGTGATCTAATTTTTAGTATAATGTTTCATGAAATATGAATTGCTTGTATGTCTCAGAAGAGAAACTAAAGAACAGATGAAGCTCATTACAAGATCTGGTTAATAGGAAAATTTTCATTGAAGAGTTTTTTGGCAAAACTATGATCACATGTAGTTTGGTTTTTAATACAGTATAACCATGTCTAATGCAGTACAATCTGGCAGAATTACTTATCCATTATGTTCTTAGAGGATCATTTTTTATTTTTTTTCTAATTGTTCTGGAACCAATGAGCAGAAAGAGGGGGGAAGAGTGAAACATTACATGTGATGTTTTGGGTCACTGGTGGCAAAACATTGTGTCACAATCAATCAGAAACTGACATCACAAGCCAGTGTGACATCGTTCTGGGGCCAAACTCAAAAAATTGTCAAACTTCAAATGTCTTTAAAAGCAAAGGAAAATGTATCAGGAAAATAACTTCTATAGGTTTTATTTCCCATTATATCAATGACAGGCTGTATCCTCCTCTCAGACTTAGGAGATTTGTAGATCAAAAATATTAAAATATGTCCAGAAAGAGAGTATGTGGTATAATTTTAGAATAAAAATAAATGGAAGTTAATAACAGATTTAAAATATGCATAAATTCCAGTATACAAATTGTACCTTTGAAATTTCAGAGTTGACACACAAGCTGATTTCTCCTGCTTCCCTTCCTAGAGCTCAGCACACTGGCAAATGAAAAGCAGGTAATTTCATTAACTACAGGCAGGTGCATAAAAGAAAAGAGGCTGAAGGATTCAGGCAGTGAGATGTTGTCATCTGAATTTGGAGCTGTGGGTCTCAAACTCTCTGCTCTTCCACCAACCGTGGGCAAATCCCTCCTGTGCCTCTATTTCTGGAACTGAAAGAGGAATTTGCAGTATCATTTTGTGAAGAGCTTTACACGTAAGTGTCACATAAGAGTGTGTTTTTGCATAGTGGGTGCAAAACCAGACTGTTCTCTGGTAGCATCCTCTTGAAACCATTAGAGGCGTGTGAGGTGCTGCATATTCCAAGGAACAGCCCAAGTCAGGGACTTAGCACCTCTTTGGTTATGGTTTGCAGCATTTATTAATTACTGATCACAGGTGTTGACATTGCAGGGATTCCTTGCCTGTACTTTCATCTAAATGGGGCTTACTCATTCAGACAAGTGAGTAGCTCCCCTGCTTTCTTGTTGGTGGAGGAAAGTCCTGTGAGGCAAACAGAGCATTTTTATGGTCACATTTTCCTGCTGGTTGAGGAGAATACAAGTGTTGCCAGAACTTCCTGGGCAGAGCACTGAGACCCTGATTACCCGAGGACAAGAGGAAGCTCCTGCACATGTTTGACTGAAGTGGCACTCTGATTTCCAGGGCAGCTCTCAAATCACCTTGGCTGAAGTACAGGAACTGCTGGTTCAAGGGAAAGGCCCCCCAGCAATGCTGAGTGAGGGCAGGAGAGGGTTAGGAAAGGGCATCCACATTTTCCTCCAGCTGTCTCCCTCAACTGGTTTTATTTTTCGCATAGCTACTTTATAAATAAAGAAAATCTCAGAAATAAGATCTGTTTTCTCTCAAAATAGCCCTGCTGAGGGTATGGTCTGTGTCAGGTGCATCTAGTTTTTCCTGCTCTTTGAGTAGGGCTAGATCCCAAGCTCAGAAAAAACATGCAGGTATGAGATGAAGCTAAAAAGATGCCCACAACAGTCAATAAAAATCCTTGAAAATAAAGGAATTTACTATTTGGCTTAGATTGTCAATTGAGTGTGAGTGATACTAGGGAAATTTAAAATATAAAATGGTTATACTTAATCTTTTGTCTCTTTTGAGTTAAAGTATATTTTCCCATCTCCTTTTCTTGCTTTTGTTTACAACACTTCCAGAGAGGGGGGGAGGGAGGGACCCTGGAAGGAAGAGAAGACAGGCTATGATGTTGACCAAGGGTTTATAAAGACAGTTTTAGGGCTCTCAGCATAAAACTGTCTTGTTATGGCTTTCTTGGGTTATAGCTTTCTATAGATTTCTTCAAAACCTTGAAGGCACAGAAACTTCAACATTCCACATGTTTAGGAAAAATAATTAGCTAGAAACTTAAAGACAATAAATATTTTCCTTTCATGCTTATATAATACCTTTCCTGTCTTTTGGGGAACTCTGGAGTTGAACAAATATGAGGGAATTTTTGAGCTAAGCAGGGTTCTTTCAGTACAGAGCTTCCTGGATAATAATAAATGACACAGACAGGAAGTTCAACAAAGGTCTGCTGATGCTTTTCAGACCACATGGATCTTCCTTTTTTGCTTAGGCTGTTTATTGCAGTGAAAACACCACTGGGAACATTGCAGCACTAATTTAGTGGTTAAAGGAAAACAAACAAACGAACAAACAACTTGGGAGAAGGAGGGAAGAATTTCTCAACCTTTTAGAGGAAATTTGGGCAAAAAGTCTGTTCAGCCAGTTAGAATTAGGTCACAGTGCCCTGAAAAGAGGTCATTCAGACTTGTTGGAGGATGTAGTGGAGGTCAGAGGTCCCCACACTTCAGAGCTGGCACATCTAATCAAGGACAGCAGATACGTATATTATGATCCTTAATATCCAAAAGAAAACTGATGGACATGCATGGAAGGGAAAAATCATAAAATGACAAAAGTCAGGGGAAAAAAGCCAATTACAAGTCATTTCTAAAACACATGAGATTCAGCTAATTTTTACCAAATCTTCTGGAAGTGCAGTCTCCATGTTTACTTCTGTAATGGGCGGGGATGTTAAAATGTATGGATATCTGATAAATCCCCTATGAAGTATGTCAAGAAATGTTTGAGCAGCTAGTCTTTATAATCTCCTATAAAGTTACAAGGGGACAAAGTAGTGGTTGGAGTTTCCATCAAAACCAAATTAAATGTCTCAGAAGTGGCTTTGCCACATTATGTGTGAAGTTCCCAGCAAAACTGTTACTTCCCTTGGGCATCCTTTTTGTCAGACAGGAGTCTCCACAGCTACTGGGTGAGCAGTGACTGCTCTATGAATGGCTTGAAGTAAACTATGTGCAGCTAACACCTCTGTGAAATGAAAGAATAGAGACATCCAGCATCAGTATTACTTCAGGACCATTATCAAACTGACCTGGATGGATATTAAGGTTCAGCCTACACATTGCTTTGGGTTTCCTGAAAATGGTACTTAAAGCTTTCTGATTAAAATATAGCAACACTGCATGCCCAAAACATGGTGTAAAATGGGAAAACTAATGGGGCTGATGGAAGTAATCCCACACAGCAGAATGCTTTGAATACTATTGGGAGCTCACATTGGAAGGTATGGCACAATTTCCTTCTGAGTACTGAAAGATTTAAAAGTAAGGCTGTAGTTAATCATCATCTTCAGAGAGCACTACATGCTTGGAGAATAGCAAATGGGGTGCCTGAATCTAGAAAAGAGGATAAAAGTGACCCAGGACTGATGACTGTTAATCTGAGCTCAATAGTGTGTAAAGCCCTAAGAATAATTTTTAAATGGAAAGATAATTACATATAACTATATGATGGAAATGGGAGAAATTGTGATATAGGGCTGGAAAAAGCAAATTATTGTATATTAACCTAGTTTCATTTTCTGAAAGTAAGTGATTTTCTAAAGAAAGAAAATTTTGTAGAAATAATTTGTATCAAAGTAAAGCATTTCTTAAGGAGTCACGAGGAAACTAGAGGAGACAAACATTCAGTACAAAGCTTGAGCTTGGCAAGAACTAGTTAAAATGGATGTAACAGAATGAGATGCACACAAGAAAACTATCAAGCTGGAGGGAAGTTAGAAGAAAGCTCATCAGAGATCTGTCTGTCTTGGTACCAATCTTAAAGACTGGCACCCTAGAAGTTGCTTTTGGCTAACTGTATTTGACTAATTATTAAAGCTGTGTTCAAATAAACCTCATCCTGAAGAAGAAAGTGGGTGAACTGGAAGGCTGGAGTAGTGGAAATTGAACTTGACTTCAAGGTGCAGCCTCATTCACAGTACAGAAAAAAGGAAACTAGGTTTCTACAATCAGGTGAGATTTCATTCCATGAAAAGGTCAGGAAACAAAAAAATGTTTCATGTTCTAGTGAATCACAGGCTAAATACATGACAACCAGACACAACCCTGTCATGTCATGTCAATCACTGTCAAAAAGGTATGGTACAACTGTGAAACACCAAATGTCAGCCAGGGAAAATATGTTCAGCAAATATCAGCAAGCATTATTCCACCACATCTCTGCTAGGATCCTGTGTACAGTGCCTTCCTTGCATGGTTCTGCTTATTCATGTTCAGGGAAACTGTAGATTGACTGGAGGAGGAACACAGTGGAGTTGAGAAAGTGAAAAGTTGTCCTGTGAGAAAAGACTGGCAGCATGATGGAAACTGGGTCAGTGTCTCACACTGGAGTGTATAAAAATAGAGCACTGGGCAGTGCTGCTGTTTCAGAGAGCATTTCTCTCCCAGCTGAGGTTCTGCACCATTGGCCACCCTCCTTTTTTGACTGTTCTCTGTCTTCAGTGAGTGCGTGCAAGAGGGAGCGGGATAAAGTATTCAGACATCAATCAGCAGGTGTTGGAAAGGGGTCTTCACTATAAGCCTAAATCAAATGCTTTGGAATGTCTGAAATAACCTTGATGAAACTGGACATGTTAACAAAGTGCCCCAGATGGCTGGGTCACATCCCAAACAACACACTTGCACATCCAGGCAAAGGTGAAATCAAGAACAGCAATGAAAATGTCAGGGATTTGGCACACAGCAGTACCCATGAAGCCACTGGGCACCTTCAATCTCTCACCCCTGTTCTTGTTAAGTGTAATTAGTTTATTAATGGTCTCCCGCTCTTAAATGGATCCCAGGAGCTCTAGGTTGGGTCTGAAATGTTTCATGTGAGTAATGGAAAAGGGCACTGGGTTTTAAGATGCTGTAGATGTATCTCAGGCTTAAATCTGGCTGATTTCTCACCCCTACATGAGAAATGAAACACAGAGAAGGTCTGTGTCTGAGTCGATAGAAAGGATATTTGGGGCTTACTTATTTAATTGAGAGAGCTATTCTGAGTCAGCTGCTTTCTCCCTAGGATGGCAATGTCCAGTCAGCCCCTCGAATTTGCTTCTCTCCTACAAAGTATAAAAATTCCACCTTCCATTGAGTGCTGAGGTGCTGACAGATCTCATCAGCTTAGCTATGGGATTGCTGTTGCATTGACATATGAAATATCTCTCATATGATGAGTCCTCAAAGCAGAAAGAACTGCAGTCACTCACAGCTAAGAGAAGTTTTTGCTGATCAGACAGATTTAGTGGTGGAGATAACTCATTTTTTCAGGCTCCTGGATATTTAGAATAAACTGTCTTGGCAAGCAGCTAAGATGGGGTTTACACAGATGATACATCCCACCTGAGTTTTCCCTTTTAAAACATCAAGTTTTGTTGGAAGATTAAGCTCAGGATAGCATCTCAATCTATTGAAGCCTGTCTGGCAGGGAAAGGAGAACCTTAACAGTGGGCAAAAGGAGAAGGAATCCTCCTTCAGAAGGTGTCAGGCAAGGGCAGGTGAACTGCGGGCCCAGGACTCACAAGCATGGAGGAACATTTCTGTTTGTACCCTCAGCTGGTTCCACTCTCTTCCCATGATATCTGAGGGGCTTGTGTCAAGGCTGATTTCAGTGATGGCTGCCAGCTTCAGTTAAGAAAGCAGGATCCCTTCCATCCCTGGCCAGTTCACTGTGTGTGATGGAGGAGCTGCATCAACCAGCAGAGCTGGTCTGGGGAAACAGCTGTTTGTACACATTTGAAAACCCCCCACTGGTCATTGTGTTGCTCTTATTCCTGGGATAGTTAAAGGCTGCCTATGAACAACTTCTGAACCTGAGGGATGCAGCTAATTTCCAGCAAATTACATAGTTTAATTGGTACTAAAAAATATTGGGACCCAGAGTGCTGAAAAAAAGTTCTTAGCAAAGTATATAAATAACTTCTATTGCATGAAATATCTCAGATTACCAGACCTTTCAGCAGTAGCTTTACTTAAAATTATTAACAGTATTAAACATCTATTAACTTTATTACAATAAATAAAAAATAAATACACAAACAAACAAATAAATAAGTAAAGGAAGGCATGAACAACAAAGTTCATGTCACATTTCTCCTAGCATGGTAAACAGTGTGCTACCATTTCTGGGTTTGAGATAGATGGTTATTCACTTTCTATTCTTGTACCTCTAATGTAAAACCAGATTAGAGTCTTTCTGAAATACGTCCCTCTTTCTTGTGTTCTACTCTTCATATTGTTGGAAGTACCCACATAAATGATTTATAAGGTAATACTTGTTTCCAAAATGCTTTTATGCCTGGAACCATATAACCACAGAAGGTTGGGCTGCTGTATTGCAGTGGGCATAATTTGCAACTACTATGTCTAAAATATTGCTGGACCTCTGCCTTGCATAAGCAGTTACTTCAAATCTGTAACAACTGTGTGCAAGAGTGTGTTTAGAAACAAAGAAAAAAAGCATTCACTCGCCTGAAATCTTAAACATGGAGTGAAAAAGAGAGATGCTAATTATTTATTTAAAGATTTCAACAGTACGAAGATGAAAAGAGATTTTATTCTGTCTAGCACAATGCCTATGTTTTGAGTAGTCCACTTAGTTTTGCCAGCTGTTTTTGCAAACTTTGATTTGAACTGAGCCAAGATTTGAAATAAGAAAGGAGATAATGTATGGCTTTGTATAAAAATTCATGAAGTTTCAAGTACTTCAGATATAAGACCCCCCAGAAAATCTGTAGTGTCCTATAGTTTTGTTGTATTTATTGAGACATGATCTAAGTTTTACTCATCTCTAGAAGATAATACAAAGGCATTTTAGTCTGTCTGAGTGAGTAAGTGGCTTAACAGTGAATGAATGTTTTTCTGAAAATATTGCAGAAGCATACTGCTACCTTTCAGTTACACAGTCAGCCCTTGTTACACAGAACATGAAGAATTATAGTTTTGAACATTTCAGTTAATCACACACTCTATTGCTTCTATTGCTTAGGAAAGACATGCAGGGTCCTCCTCTCGTAATGAGCTGTATCATTACCTCAAAACCCTCACACAACTTGGAAGGTCCTTTTAGATGCCCTCTTATGACTGGTAGTTTAGCAATTCGTTCCAGATATATTACTGGATAAGATGTGGCCCTCACCCTTTCTTTATCCAGCCTGCATTACTGAACTCTCTTGGTCTCTCATAAACCCCTTCACTTGTGAAAGAATTCCACTGAGTGGAATTCAACTGTTTCTCCAAAAGTACACACTAAAAAAAGATTCACTAAATCCTTTTCTCTGCTGCAGTATAGGAATTGTTCCCCTCATTAGACGTTATTTTCTACAATTTTTTTGCCTTGATTGCAAAGCAACTTTATAGGTATGCTGGAGTGGTGGCTTCATTCTGTGGTCTTACTCCCAGGAGCAGTTGTTCTACTCTGTCTATAACAAATTTGGAAATGGTCACTCATCATCTCATTCCTCTCTTCTCACAGTCTGAGCATCAATGGCTGGCGTGCTGCCTGCTTTTTGACACAGCCTTCCTGTCACTCAGCAGCCCTTCCTTACCTGTTATTTCAACAACACATTTCTGAATCCTGTAAAAAGCAAATTCAATATCATCCCTCAGATTTCTTTTGTTTCCCTGAAATCTCAGCTGCAATGTATTGCCATTCTGCCTTGATGTAGATGCCTTTCCTTTGATAGGTATTATTATCCCATAGCTTGGTTGAGGATGCAGCTCTCGTGGGAGAAATACAAAGAAAATGAAATCATAAAAGTTCTCTGAGCGTATCCACAATACCTATAGGGGAAGATATTATACACACAGAATGGGAGATTATCTTTCCTCTCCTTTCCTATATTCAACTTAGCCTAAGTGCCTAGGCTGCCTCATTCTTTGTGCTGGATTCTGATCGCAGCTGGAATGCTAACAGTGGCTTGTGTTATTGTGGTAAAATACAATTAAGGCATCATTATATTGAAAGAGAAAGTATCTCCAAAAAAGAAAAATGACACAATTATTTTTCCAGTCTTTTGTTCAGAGAGATTTGTTGTTTTAATTTGACTGATTATCTGAATTATTGCAGCTTTTTACATTAGTGTTAAGGAAAATATATTGCTTTGGGGTCTATACTCTGCATATGGATTCCTAGGTAAAAATTTCTCTGATATGTTTGCCTTTTCCCTTTGAAAAAAACCCAAAATAAAATAAAATAAAATAAAATAAAATAAAATAAAATAAAATAAAATAAATCCTTTACTTATTAAGGATCCACCTTATGTGCTTCTCCTTCTGTGCAATAAACCTTCGTTTTTTGATTTGTTTCTTGCAGCCTCAGCATTTTGAGGAAATGCCCTTTTTGATCCCTACAGAATTCCTGGAACTGGCATCTATGCAAAATATCTTTTTTTCTCTCAGAAATCAGTACACCTAAAATGGTTTTGGAATTGCCAAATAAGAGCAAGTGATTGAAATGCTCTATGCATGGAGGTACAGGGAAAACATCAGACTGGAAATTCATTGATGAGCCTCCACATTTCTCTGTTCTTATCTTCCCAGTCTTCCTCTTTTTCATCCTTCTCTTTCTCCTAACCCTCGTTTTTTCTTCTCTGTTTTTCTACATACAATTTTAATTTTTTAGAGAATCATCCTTCTGGGGCCTTCACACTTAACAGAGTGACTGTGGCACCATGGGGAGTCGTGTCAGACTCTGGGTGGGACAAAAGACACCCAATTATTGTGTCCTCAGTGCCACATTTGCTACACAACAGAAAAAGACACTAGAATAAATGAAAAGAAAGGAAAATGAAAGGGGTGGTTTTGGTGTCAAGATACAAAGTAGAGTGCTGGTGGGCTGAAGTTGGGATGAATGCTTTACATGGAGTAGTGGATTGACTCTGGCTGCACACTAAGCACCAACCAAAGCCTCTCTATCACTCCTCTCCCCAGCTGGACAAGGGAGAGAAAATACATCCATTTGTAATGATCCATCCATTCTTCCCACTGCCAGCATCACTTTTCTCTTTCTCGTTGTCACTCATTATGTACCCACTACTCATCTTCAGCTAAAAAGTCTTTCTGGTTCAGCTTTATCTTCATTATTTTTCTTCCATTTTTGCCCCTTGCTTTTTCTTGCTGCTTCCCAGGCTGCACCCTAGTTAGCTAGGTGCTTTCTGGCTGTGTGAGCTCTGCAGATCACCACTTGCTCTCCTTTTCCCCACTCAGGCTGATGCTCATTTTCTTTAGGATATTTTGTGCCACTCTGGCTGTGTGCTGCAGCTCTGAAGTGGAAGTAAGTGTAATTGATGCAGGAAAAGATTTTCTAAGGAACAAATGGTAGCTGGGTGTCAGACTCTTGATCACTCTTAATGGAAGCTTGGTTCCTGATTTGTTTTTATGTCTTTGAACATGTCTTCCATGCTTTTTACATTGTAAAACACTTTCAAGAATCACTGAGAATCAGATGCACTATTAGAGCTTCTTTTGACTTTGCAGGACAAACTTTCTCTGGGGCTAGCCAGTAAATGCTCTGCTCTGCTTTTGTTAACTTTATTCCCTGAGGCCAAATTCAGAAATCATCTGAGTTGCTGGGTGTGTGTCTACATAAGAAAATAATCAAACTGAATTAGGATTTTAAGATTACAAGTAAAGAACTGCTTGCATACTGTTTGCATGGAGGCTGGTGTGTAAATTGCCTTTTTTTTTTTTTTTTTTTTCCCATCAGGATAGGAACATTAACAAAGCAAAGAGGGCTAAGGAGAATTTCCATCCGGATATTGGAGGAAACATAGTGAACCAAGGTGAGGAACAGGCAGAGGTACTCAATGTATTCTTTGCCCCCTGAGCTGGAGAACAGATTGGGAAGCAGAACGAAGCCCCCATAGTCCAAGGGGAAATGGTTAGTGACTTGCTATGCCAATTAGACACTCATGAGTCTATGGGGCTGGATGGGATCCACCCAAGGCTACTGAGGAAGCTGCTGGAAGGGCACACCAAGCCATTTTCTGTCATTTACCTGGCTAACCAGGGGTGTCCCAGACTGGAGGCTAGCTAATATGATGTCCATCAACAAGTAGGATTAGAAGAAGAATCTGAGGAACTGTCAGCCTGACGCTGGTGACAGGAAAGGATTCAGAAACAGATCATCACCAGTGGGCTGCAAATCCCAGGAAATAGAGGCTTCTGTGTAGGGACTCTTCATTCAGTATTGTTTCTACCCTACTACCAAGTACAGTTTAAAATCCTATTTTCACTAAAATTCCTCTGCATTTTTGAAAGATTAAAATGTTTCTGAGTAACCACATTACAACTAAGCCAACACAGTTTAGGTATGGTTGCCAAGATTCTCATTTACACTGGGATTCCTTTAAGACCTCTTTGTGTAGGCAGTGTTGCAAAGTGCAATTACACTTCATTAATACTCACCCTAAGTCCCTTGTAGCACCAGAACAGTAGAAAAGCTCTATTGTGAAAGTAAAAATCTAGCTAAAGTACTAAGTATATTCAATTCCTATTTGCATTATGGCCCATTTTCCTAACTTTGTCAATATTAAAAGACAGCAAATTCTCTTTACCAATATTAAGGCTTCCTTTTAGGAAGAAAGCAGCACCAAAACCAGCAGTGCAAATGAAAACTTGGCCCAACATCAACATGTTTGTTTTCACATTTCCAATTTAATCAGAGGAAGATGGTAATAAAGCTCATTCTCAATTAAATCTGTTCTAGTAGATTGACTGTGTGCTTGTGCATACGTGTGTGAACAGCACCTGATGTCTCAGGAGCTCCACAGTTTGGCTCCTGGGGGTTTCTCACTGCCATGACCACAACAGGCTGAGGACAAGGGTTATTACAACAGGGCTGATTGAGGAATGACTCTTTCCTTGAGTTCTCTCTTTTTTTATCCAAGCTGGTGATTGTCACAACAAGTCTCACCCTTCTTAGTTATCTGGAGTAGAACAATTTTTAAAACAGCCTTAAGAAACTAAAAATTTTTCTTTTATGGCTGAAAGTATAAAGTTGCCATTCAGAAGTATGATATGTCTACATGGGCTGAAGGTCTGTCTAAATGATTCCTGGCAGATGTCTGTCCAGCCTATTCTTCAAGGAAGAAGATGGATGTTCCACAACTTCCCCAGACAATCTGTTTGTTCCAGCAGGAGATTATGATTGCTTTTAAAATGTTTAATTTTGCTCTCCCTTGTTACAGCCTGAGATCTTTCCTTGTCTTCTATGATTGAAAAATGGTTATTTGTTTCCTCTCTGTGCCAAAGTTTTATCAGGTCTCTCCTCAATCTGTTTGTCTCTCACCTGACAAGTAGAGCTGAGCTCACTCAGTGGTTCCCATGGACCACGATCTCTAAGCCTCTGATGATACTTACTGCACCCCTGTGAATTCTCTGCAGCCCATAGGTTTTCTCAAATGAGGGAATAAAAATTGGCAGACACCTATGCCTAAGAGAGAATGAAGGACAGTCACTCTCTACACTTTTATTTTGCCATTAAAATGTGTTTCATTGAAGCGGTGTATGACCAGGGAGTTTGAATTTTACCACTGTTTCATGCAAGTAAAATATGATTCATACCAAATTAATCTTCTACTGTGTTTATACATCTGGGTTGTAGGTCTCCTTGGAAGACTAACTCAGAGCTCAGAAGAGAAAAAGAAAGCTGGAGATGAGAAAGAGCAAAGGTACATACAAATATTGTTTCTGTCTAGTTTGTGTTGGATAAATCCTTGTTAATTAATCAAATCTTATGATCCTGATCCTCTGATAATTATTTATGAATGTGATATATTTACATTAATTATTTGAACATAGCAGTTTGAAATGCTGGCTGAGGCTGCTGCTCGATAAGCTAGGAGTTATCAGAACTTGAGACTATAACCTGTAGTCCCAAATCTATTTGCAAGTTTGCTGAGACAAAAGGGTCTTACTTGAATCTGGTTTCCACATTTTATATACGGTTCTGCACTGCATTTTCATGGCACAGTTCTGGTAGCAGGGGAGGAGCTACAGAGGTGGCTTCTGTGAGAAGCTGCTGGAATCTTCCTTGATGTCAGACAGAGCCAATAGCCAGCTTTAAGATGGATCAGCCACTGGCCAAGCCTGAGCTAATCAGCCTCTGTGGCAACATATTTAGGAAGGCAAAAGAAAAAAAAATATTGAGCAGAAGTAATTGTGGCCAGAGAAGAGAGGAGTGAGAATATGTGAGAGAAACAGCCCTGTAGACACCAACGTCGCTGGAGAAGGAGAGAGAGAAGGTGCTTCAAGTGCAGGAGCAGAGATTTCCCATGGTCTTGGAGGACCATGGGGGAGAAGAGACTCACTGGCAACATGTGAAGGAGCCCCACACTGGGGCTGGTGGATGCCCAAAAGAGATCTGTGACTGTATTGGAAGCTTGTGCTGGAGTAGAGCTCTGGCAGGATCTGTGGACCTGTGGTGTGAGGAGCCCACACTAGAGCTGGTTTTCTGGCAGGACTTGTGACCTCACAGGGGCCCTACACTGGAGCAGTTTGATCCAGGACCACTGCAGCCCATGGAAGGGACCCATGCACTTTGGAGCCGCTTGTTAAGAACTGTAGCCTGTGGGAAAAACTGATACTTGAGAGGTTCATGGAGGAGTGTCTCCTGTGGGAGTGATCCCACTCCTATCCCTGAGTAGCAGCAGAAACAACGCTGTACCAGTGCTCAGTCTCCTGCACAGTAAAGTGGTTCTTCTGCACTGTCAGGTGGAATTTCCTGTTTCTGTCCATTGTCTCTTGCTTGGTACCACTGAGAAGAGCCTGGAAATATCCTCTTGACACCCTCCCTTCAGATACTGACAGACACTGATAACCCTCTCAGCTGTCTCTTCTCCAGGCTGACCAGGCCCAGCTCCTCCAGCCTTTCCTGGTAAGAGAGATGCTCCAGTCCCTTATTCATCTTTGTTACCCTCCACTGGACCCACTCAGGGGCTCCATGTCTCTCTTGTACTGAGGAGCCCAGAACTGGACACAGAACTCCAGAGGTGGTCTCACCAGGGCTGAGTAGTGAGGCAGGATCACCTCCCTTGACCTGCTGGCAATGCTGTTCCTTAATGGAAATGAGGATACCACTGGCCTCCTTGGCCACAGAACACACTTCTGGCTCATTGACAGCTTGTTGTCCACCAGGACCCTCAGGTCCTTCTCCACAGGGCTTCTTTTCAATAGGTCCCCTAATGATTTTATGATGACAGTCTCAATTTTTTAGTACTCCTCTCAAGATCCCTTTAGAGATCAAGGGAAAAAGCAACATGTGGTTTGTCTGACATATTTTAAATTTCCATTTTGAGCAAGATAACTGTGTCCTATAATTGTCTGCTTCTCTTCTTTGGCCAAAATGGTACCTTGGAGATAGAAGTTAAGATGTAAATGTAATTTAAATAAACTGCTGAAAGACACTTAAGCTGACCAGAGCTGTGCACCTGAGTTCGTCTCCCTGAAACCACAGGGTTTTCAATTAATATTCTTGTCTGAACTTTATGAATTATATTAATTATCATTATATTGGAACCCTGAAATGTATTTTATTGGAAAGTAAAACCATTTTAAAAGGAGAAAGCCTAGTAAAATATGCATGGCACCCTCTTCACCCCACCTACCTTTAAGATCTAAGTTAATCTGCCTTGTGAAGAGCATTTACTTTTTTTTTTTTTTCCCAAGGAAAAATATTTTGCATTAACAAATACAGTAAATTTTTCATCATGATACTCACAGGCCTTGGGTCTGCATAAACTTAGGTGCAGTGTACTAATGGATATATTAATTTGATACTACCACTCCTTGGCAGAATTGTGAAGGCTTCCTTTGAATTTCTGTCACGCCTTGTCATTTCCATTCATAATGAATGGCAGCCTCCTTAAATGACCAGACCTGCTGAGGTTACAGTAAAACCTATTTCTCACTGCCTTTTACTAAGATCTTATCAGTAGAGCAAAGAATAAGAATCAGAGGAAGAAAGGGAACTGGATATCTACAAAGCTTTAGTGTCTCATGCTGCGACTCCCTTTAACCTTCACAAGATGCAATTGAGGGATTACAAACAGGCTAGGGAGGGCCCTTCTCTTGCCCTGCATACAAGTAATTTTATTGGCATGACAGCTCTGCTCCCTGTAGGCACTGTGAGCATGGCTGCTGCTCCTCACAGAAGGCACCACTTTGTTAACCTGCCAGGCTCACTAGCTGCCACTGGGGTTCCAAATATAAATCAGTGGGAACATATGAAGAAGCAAATTCATTTTGTTTATGGACATCATTTATTATCAATCACATTCCATCCTGGAAGTCCTGAGGTGGCTGTGAGTCTGCAAAAAATAATTTACAGGCCTTAGCTGTGAATACAGTATGAAGGGTTTTATTGTTAAGTTTAGCATAGCTTGCACAACTCTAGAAAGCTCTTTTGTTTTAGGATGTATTTCTTGTATTAGTATGTAACTTTCTTGTAGTTCGATAAGAGTTTCTAGGACAGCTTTAGCCTCTGCTTAGAATCCTTCTTTTATTGTTTCTCCCCTGCCTCACCCCCTCTGTCATGCATAATTTCCCTCTTGTCCATCATAGCATCCTTATCTTTGAAGTACAGTAATTTTAGCCACTAACTTTGCTGGACTTCCCTCAGGCCACCCCCAAACCTGTGTTGGATTTGTTAGAACTTAAGTGACTTAGTTTGGCATGATGTATTTGAATTGTTTTATTGGTATCTGTAACTTTGAACCCACCCCAGAAATGTAGTATTAATCCGCCCACCACCCCAGGCTCAGGGTCTCTCTCCAGAGGCACCAGCCTGGTGGCTGGGGGGATCTCCCTGACCCCCTTTCCCCCCAAATAAAGCCTCTGTTCCCTGGAAACTTCGAGAGAGAGTCCCCTCTTTCTTCGATCCAGCCTTTACAGCGTTACCCAGCTGCCTGAACCGAGACCCCACAAAGTGACTTGCTGAGGCGTGCCAGAGCTGCTGGGGAGGCCCAGGCTGAACACCAGCAGGACTGTTACATTTTTTGTCAGAAAATTCTCTTGTCTCTATACTTAATTCTTGCCCCTCTTGTTACTCCTGTTGCAGAGTTTCTGAAGATGATCTTCCATGGAGCTGAGAGGGGAAGGGATCTGGGGGTGTGACATCAGCTTTCTCCTCTTTCACTTGCACTGGAACAAATGGGCACTGCTTTGCTCTACTCTGTGTTTTTGGTTTTTTATCTGCCCAGCTGCATGCAGTCAGAGAAATCAAAGTTTGGGCTTGTGATAGCTTCAGTGTTGTGCAAGCAAACAGCTAATAAATTCTCTTTGATTTGAAGAGCTGAGAGCATTTTGAGCTGTAGTAAGATGCAACAAACAGATGTGGGACCATTCATGTGTGTGTGTGTAAACTAATACTCTTTCACACACTTAGAAAAGCAAAAATTTGGTTTTTAAATTCTTTTGTTTATGTCTCCACAGAGCTTGAGCTGTCCCAGTCAGTCCTGGGGATTCCCTGTGTTGTAAACTGCAAATACAAACAAAAATAGGCTGTCTCTGCTGCAAACAGCTCTGTCTGAAAAGTCAAAGCAAACACGAAGTAGATAAAGGAAAAGAAGGTGATACCAGAAGTAAAATGACATTCCCAGCAAGACAGGTCTTAGTAAGGTTTTCAAAACAGCCCAGGCCTCACTCTAAACAAGTCTGTGCCTCTACCTCCCCAAGTGTAATCAAGTCTTAGATCAGTAGCCAATTATGATGGTCAGTAATTTACATCAGAAATGAAGGTGTAAGAATCAGTTCTTTTCTCTTGTGCTGTGTGTTTCAAACTGCCACCTATTCATCCTTCCTATCCTGTCTCCTTCTGGTTTTTCCTAATGGAAGAAATAGGTATGTTTTCCCATCACTACTGCTAAGGCATTTCTTTGGAAATAAAATCCATAGAACTCAGCAAGCTGGTAAAGAGGAACAGCAGATTTATTGAATGATGAGTTGGTGGTTCTGTGTATGTGCTTTCTTCTGGCACTCATGGGATATTCAATCTCTATCGCAGACTTTCAGACATTATCTGTGGCACAGTCCAAGTGAAGTCCCAGGTCGTGAAAGATGAGGAGTCTGGGAGACTCGGTAACTCCCAGAAAAGCCACTGGTCACTTTGCCAAGAAGAGTGAAGGGGTTTTCTATAGTAAGGCTCATATTCTAAGCAGATTAGACTAGTTTATTTAGGTTCTTTCAAAAATATTCCCCCAGCTCACTACAAGCACAGCAGCCAATTACAGTGTCCCCAAGTGCTCCTGAATCTCAATGTTGCTGAATAATGAATTGTTTACACTGCAGTTAAATGGAATTTAAGATCACATATTCTAGTGATCTAAATTCAGTTTGTTTCAATGCATCAGGAATTTTTATTAAGGATTTCTCTGCCTTTTAAGGAAAACTGTGGATTTTTAAACAGTACATTTGGATTAGAGAAATTGATTTTGCCATCTGAAAATTTTGAGTAATCCTATTTCAGCTGAAAGCATTATATAAAATAGTTTCAAATAGAGGTTTTATGGAATATTCTGATCTGTGTGAAATTCCAGCATTTCTGCTGTGTCTTCTGCAGATAAAAGAAATTGAAGTACAGGAAAATTCTGGTTTATGAATTCTGTTTTTATAAGTTATAAATGCTATGTTTCTTGTATAAATTATTTTAATTCTATTTCTAAACCATGCAACACAATCAGCATTTAAGCAACATTTCCACTGATTTCACATATTGAGAATATCAATGAATTGAAAAATTTTTCTTTGGTTACTTTCTTTGTCTCTGAATCTGACTTAGTGATAGAAATAATCCTTCTAGATTCTGTCAGTCATGAAAATTTCACTGCAATTTTGTTCACCCTTGTGCCTAAGTACTCAAAAGAGTGTCTGGAACAACGTGGTGATCCATGAGGATTAGAGAGATTTCTCTGTTCCACTGACATTAGCCTATTGCTCATAAAGAAAAGGGTTGTTTTCCCTTTTTATCTGAGATGGGAACACAAGGTATACCACAACACGCTGTGCTTCTGCAAGATACAGAACCCTCACAGAGAGTGCATTTACCAGGGCTTCACTTAAACAGTGTTCTGTTAACAAGACATTAACAAGGAATAACAGTTTTGTGAGCTATCCTGCCCCAGCCAATTACAGAGAGCCGATTTGGCACAGATAATGACAGAGATTGGTGAGTGGGAGTTTACATTTCCATTAAAGGTTTAAAAGGGTTCACTAGTCCAAGCTGGTTTTTCTTTGAAAATATCTGAATTATACAATAAATGCAGCAGAACGATCAGTTATTAATAGCTGTCTTGAAAAATTAAAACAAAACTGTGAAATGATAACTGTACAGCTAGATGTAAAGAACCCGTTCAGATGCAACTTGCTGAATGGTGCAGTTAGGACAATTTTCTTTTAAGTTTCTTGATAATCTACATTTTCCTTTGAGAGTCTCAGTTCCCAGAGTCACAGGATTGCAAAAATTTCAGAGCCATCATGGATAAAGAGAAAATTTCTAGTCCTTCTGTTTAGGGACTAGAAGAGTTGGAGTCTATAAATTGTAACATATCAAGGAGCAGAAGGCAAAATGAAAGACTCAAGCATAATTTATTTACATCTAATATATAGCATTTCATAAATTTCAAAATAATATGCAATATTATTTTTAAAATTTCATCAGGACTCTCACAGCTGTCACAAGTCTGGAGTGGCAGGTGGTATTTTAGAACCTGGAAGAAGGCAGAGGATACAATAAAACAGACATGTCAAGCCTTTCGTAAGAAGTGCTTGCTATATGTCCCTTTATACTTTACTAGCATTTTGATACAAAGCAGAGGATTCAATTAAATGGTGCTCTAGCTCTTTGAAGGGAATACAGAATTGATTACTCAGACCATTATGCCCTCAGATATGCATGCTGAATTCCCTTTGTGCTGAATACGTATATAAAGCCCTGAGCACATGGGAATTTTGAGGTTAAATTGCCATAAATATTTATGGATACAAGTAATAAAAGTAGCTTTTCAGATCTTAGGTTTCATTCAGGTGATGACTCCAAACGGTAATTGCATTTGAAAGCTGGAATTTGATAAAAGAGTATTTTCTCCCATCTTTTACCTCTCTTGCCTTTATTGATTGTGAGCTGTTTGCTGTAAGGGCTGTCTTTTATTAAATAACTCTACATTGCCTGGCACAATAAAACCTTGACTTTTTTTTCCTGAAGTCTCTAAACACCAGTGCAATGCAAATAATTAAGTTCAACATCATTAATTTAGACAGTGAGGACAGCTAGTTCCCTTCACTACAGGAATGACTGAAGGATTTTTATATTAATTAAACAGACACTGGAGTTTCTCTTGGTCTAAAATATGTGTGTGCATGTGTGTGTGAATTGGAGTAGGATCTGTGATAGCATAAGACAGTTTTTCTTTTTGGATGAGTAAAAATGAGAACTGGGTGGTCAAATGAATGTACCCAGAGAGAAGATGTTCAGGCTGCAGGGATGCCTCAGCATGGGCTCAGGTAGAAAACATGTGAGTGGTCTCATGGCTCAGTGACAATCCAGAATATTGTTCAATTGACTTTCAACTCTGTGGGAAAGGTTGCTGACTGGTAAATTCAGAGCTGTCTTTGACTCATACAGACTCCTCAGGTGTATATTTATAAGGAGAATGCATGCATTCGCCCTCAAAACCTATTCTTTCTCCTCCCCAGTCATTACCTGAACTGCCTGGTATAAAATAAGCTAAATCCATCCTACTAAAAGCACCACAGATTGTTTTTTGAGAGTACATTTTGCATGTGCTGTCTGCCAGAGCTGCATCTGGTGTTGGAATTAACTTACTTACTATTAAGTGTGCACTTAATAGTTTCTTTTCATGTTTGTAACGTGATATTGAATTATGGTGTTAGCTGATGAAAAAAATCCACTACACTATTGCAAAGTAAAAGATAATGCATTTTGATAAGAGAGAATAAGGAATATCCATTTGGGTTTGTTTGTTTATTTGTTTTGTTTTGTTTTGTTTTGGTTTGGTTTGGTTTGGTTTGGTTTGGTTTGGTTTTTTGCAGTGATTCTTGTGTCAGTTATCTGTCTTTTTTTTAAGTGGCCAGCAGCAAGTGAGAAATTTTTGTCTGTGGGTTTATTGCAAGATGTGGACTGGGGAGATGAAGCTTGAGGTTTTGATTCAGATTTTCTTTTATTCCAAAGCTCTTACAATTTATTTGGTCCACTCGAGTGATCTGCTGCCATCTGAATAAAAAAAAAAAAAAAAAAAAAAAAAAAAAAAAAAAAAAAAAAAAAGTTTGTTTAATCCCAGGGAAAGAGAAGTAGAGTGAGAACTCATGGTAAAATGTTTGCAACAGCAAGAACTGTCTGGTCAGAGTGGAGTAACAACCCCAAGTACTAGTTAGGCTGCCACACTGACTCACTGACTTAACTCATCATGCCACATAAGTGTTCTCCTCTTCTGCTGTTTCCATAGAAGATGAAAATAGTGAACTCCTCAAATGAAGACAATCCATCAACTATATTAGTGAATGCAAGTTTCCCCAAAATTTGGGATTAAGTCAAAGGGCTGCCAACTAAAATTGCTAATTCCATCATCCTGAAAGGAAATTCATAGATATAAAAAGTAAAGCTTGAAAAGATAATAAAGGGTCCCCTAGTTTCTCTTGCTTTCCTGAGGATGAATTAATATCTATTTAAATTGTTCATGACAGATGTTTGTCTAGACTATTTAAGTGTTTGAGGACACAGACACTTCTTCCTCATTATACAGTTTGCTTAGGATTGTTCTTAAATCTTATATTTCAGAATTTTTCCTATATTTAGACTTAACCATCCCTCCTGCAATGTAATCCTGTTTCTCCTCATCCTGTACATAATTTATGTTGTGTGATAACATGCACGGAGATTGCATGTGAGAAAATAAACCACCCCCTTGCAATGCCCAGTGAAGACACATGGGTACTCAGGAATGACTTATTACAGGCTACTGCTTTAATTGTAGTCTTCCTTATGAAAAAAGTTCTATATAAAAATTATAATTCAGGGACAGGGCAAGGGCTGCTGAAATCAGTGTTTTACATTGACTTTCCTTTTGCTTTGCAGCTGAAAAATGAATTCATTTTCAATGTAAGAAATGATTTAATCCTCTCTCCTGGTGTGAGAGTGTACCTCTACCAATACACTTGACAACTATGTCTGATGTTTTCAAGAAGCTTTTTTGAATGGAATTGGCCTTCTTTTTCTTCAAAGGGAGAAGGAGGTTTTCCATTGATTTAAACCAAAATCAATACCCTACTTTGTCATTAATTTTGTTGAGATCAATAGGTCATTTCTGAATTAAAATGTTGTCATAAAATTGTAGGCCTGAATGTACATAGCAGGTCTACTTTTCTTGATCTGTGGGTTCCCTATAAGTGTAACTTCACTGAGCCTAATCTTTATCTACAGCATTTAATTAAGCAATGACCTGTAGCACTCCTCCTCATCCCTGTCCTTGATAATCTCAGATACTGGGTGCACATTACAGGGAACAAATGAGCAGAGAAGTCAAGTGCAAAGGCCACACAGTCATGTATAGTTTTTCTGACTATACAGATTTGAAATAAGACAGTAATCTGTGCCTAAAACATTTTTGCACTTATCCGTTTGTGGGAAGTATGTGTGCAGTCGATTGATATCTCTCACAGCTGGAGTTTCAAAATCAAAGAGCTGCTTCTGTACTGTGCTTCATGATTCTTTCTAGAAAAATCTATCCCTCTTTTGTCTGGGTTTTTTCTGTTCTCCTCTGTCTCTTTAAGAAGTTCTCCTAAAGTTCTGTTTCAGCCTTCTGTGTTTACCTTTTGCAATAGAGTCAGATCCTTTACCTAAACAACCTTTCTTGTTATTGCAACTGTCTACTCATGTTTACATTCTTCTCATAAGGAGGAGGCTGTTGATGGACTGTTGGGTTGCCCAGTGTGGTTGAAGAGGAAGAGTTTCATCCTCCAATCCATGGTCACTGTTGGAATTCTATAAATATTGAGGTCTGTAAATAAACTGCCCCTTTTTTGCCTTGGACATCTCAGTGTGTGAGTGTCGTTTTTTTGTGTTGTATTGTGACATGCCTCATTCTTTTGCCACAGAAAGAAGTTGATCCTATTCTCTGATATGACAAAATGACATGACCATGTAGCTATGCAAGTGTATGAGAAGAGTGTGTCACAACCCCCAACTAAACCTCCTGGGACATTGAAGCAGAGGAGAGAGCATTTAGAACCTCAGTACCAGTTTATTTTTCAGTGACTCTGTGTTAAACGTCCTTGGAAACACCCTTTCATTGCCATGAGAGGATATCTGATCTCTTGGGAAGGAGTCACAAGTCTTTCATGGCCTGTTGTCACCCTTGTCTAGCACATGCACAAGGAAAGTTAACTCAGATCACTAGAGTCTCTACATAAAATGGCCAGTGGCAGAACAAATTATTCACTTGAAGAAACCCAAGTAGAAAAATGTAAGGCTGGCAAATCAGAATATGGCAACAAAAAGACTTTCAGTCAGATGTCCCACAGTAACAAACACAAAGCTATGTAGAGTCTGCTCCCTGAATCCATCTAACAAAAAGTATGTTCTTAACAGCCCTCTTTTGGGACCATTGTGCCCCTTGATGGATGCAGTTGTGTAAAGAAGGATAATTTTAAAAAGACCACTGTATCTACAGAATCCAGAAAGCAGCTTTGATCAGTCTGGGGCGGTCTGCTCAGCCGAATGGGTTTTATCCTTTGTCTCTGAGCTGAGATCTCTCTTCTACACATTCACAGTTATCTTCCAAAAGCTGTGAGTCCATGACAAGAGACATATAAATCATCATCATCTTGGGTAAGGCCTTTGTAAAGGAATTCATACAACCACAGAAGGGTAAGAACAATGAGGTGACACAGACAAAGTTTCACAGGTGGAATCTGCCAGTCCAGCACATTTTCCAGCAGCACTAACTAACCCATACTCCAAACTCTCTGAAACAGCAGCAGTGCATGTGGATGTCTGGAGGGTGCCAAAGAGTGTTGGTAGCTGGAAGGAACTGCTGCAATACTTTTTTGTAGTCACTTGAAAGTTTGGCTTTTCTTGGACTCCCTGTCTCATATCCACCCTTGGCATGGACTCTCTTTGCAGTATGTATGTTAAAGGCCTTGGGAATTGCACAGGTTGCCTTGTAATAAGTGCTTTTTCTGGTACTGAGCCTGCATGTCTGGAAGCCTATTAGCAAAATTTCAGTTTCCTTCCTGTATGAGCATGCTGAATGAGGCCACTGCTGCTCCTGCACTACTTCCCCTCAGGTGCCAAGCTTTCTTCTTGTACTTCAAATGTTAACAACTGTTATCCAGGAGCTGCTTAGTAATAGGACTAGCAAAGCCTTGCATTAGTTTCCAATATACTGAATCAAGGAGAAAGGAAAACAAAGGAACAAGTGGAATATTTGTTCAGGATCAGTGAACAACCACTGACTCTTCCCAGGCATTTAGGTCCAGACTCCCAAAAGGATTTAGTACTAACTTCCATTAAAATCAATTTGGATTAACTACTTTTTTAAAAATTCAGTCTTTAGAAAGTAAGAGGTTCACAACAAGGATCAATGCTTTCAGACACACTAAATTCAAACAAAGTTGCTGCAGGAAGAGTATTATAACTATATTTATCAATGGGGCTATTACAGAAAACTATTTATGAAGACATTTCTGTCACTGACAGAGTGACAGGGCTCTCTCTTGATTTCTTTAATGTCTCATTTGATTTCATATCAATTCCAACAAAGTCAAAACACATACATCCACAATGGGTAATTTTTTAGGGATATGAAAGGAAAGTGAGAACTAGAAGGGTGGATGTAATCAAAATATTAGAGAAGTAAAATAGCTGTGTTTTTCAGAAGACTAAGTATCTGCAACCATGTAACTATTACATGTTCTTGTTGAGAACCCACAATTTTAGTGACATTGATTTTCTAGGATTCAAAAGATGTTAAACACTTTGTGTTTCCCTCATTCAGCTCCTGAAGTTTAAATATTCCCATTGCTGTTTTGGGAAAAGGCCCTGGGAATTCCCAGATCTGCTATGTTGTTCATCTGCATATTGGGGCACTGAATAAAAGAAAAATTGTGAGAAAAGCCATGTGTGACATGAAAGTGTCGGTGAGGCTCAGGGTGTATTTCCATTGCTCTTAGGTTATATTAGAAATATATATATGACTGAAAAATTATTTGTTCCACATTAAATTCAGTATTACTACCCTCAACTCTGAAGCCTGAAGGGTCCTTCTCACTCTTCTGTCCTCAGAGGAAGAGAACTCACATTTTCTCCTCAGTTGTGATGTACTCTGAATGCTAAGTCTAACACAAGAGCTGGGCTGGATCTGAAAGACAGAGAATATCTGCTCCTCTCCTTCAGAGATAAAGCATTCACAAGATAAGAGGAGACAGCAGAATGCGTTCATCTTGTCAAACGACACTTTAACTGGAGTACAACTTCTTAACTGCTGTGTTTGTACAAATTTAGCATATAGAGTGATACTGGCAAGCACTCCTGAAAATTTTCTGAGCTCTAACATGTACAGCATATCTCTCTCCTCCCAACATGTTCTTGTGCAATCTCTGCAGCAAGAGGCAGATGAAATTTATTTCAGTGTTGTGGCTCGGGTTTTTAATTTGCTACAGGGATGGCTAGGGGTCACAGTCAGTTTTTGTTCCATACAAAGCAAGGAGGGCACCACCCTGTGAAAGATCACTGAATCCTTGTCAAAGAGACATTTGAAGAATGGCACTGGTGTGGCATAGAGCTTTGGCTAGTTACTCAAGTCAAATCTGCTGGAATTGCTATGAGCATATTTACCGAGGTTTGGTTTTCTTCATACTGTTTATATCCTAATCCATTTACAGTCTGTATCCTTAAAGGCATCATGGTCACCTTGATAATATTTTCCATCGCTCTCTTTAGCAGCCTAGACAGCAACAGATGCAAATGAAATCTAACAGTGCAATATTTCAGACAAAACTTTAAAAGAGTCAGTGAATACATGCAACCTATTACCACTGCATAAGCCTTTATTCCCTTGGGCAATTCTATAAATATCAGCCTCTTTATTTCTCATTTAGCTCAATGTCACTGAAAGTGAATCAGACCCTTAATATTGTTTCATATATTTATTTATGCTGACCACTACAGTTATCAGTCTCACTTTCACAGAAAGCCAGGATCTTTGTTGCTGCTGGAGCTCTAACGTGAGGAAGGCTGAGTCAGGAGGACATTATTAGAAACCATATAGCCTGCTTCCTGGCAAGGATCTGGTAACACCTGCAAACCTTATGTGCCTCTGTAAAACACCAGTAGATTGTGTGGTAGATTGATACACTGTTAATTAAGGTGTACGGTCTGTGTAGTCTGTTGATACAAGCCACTTTGTGTGTAATTGTTTAAAAGAGGAGAAAGCCAGACAGTTGGATGGAATCAGAGCAATTAAATATTTATTCAGAAACGTAAAATGTAGCCAACCCAGCAAACGTACACAGCCGCTGTAAATGGCATGCCAAAGAGAAAGAGGCCCCTAAATACTTGTGATTGAGAGGTATCAGTGTCCTGTGCAGCAGGAGAGAAGGTTGTTGCTTCTTTTTAACATCTAATTGAAAAAAAAGCAAGAGCTCTTGGATCATCAGAGCTTCCCAGCACAGATTACAACCTGGACTCTCTGTATACATGACAGAAAGCATGTTTTCTGCCTAATGGGCTTCAGTCTTTTCTTGGCACATCCTTTAACAAGGGGCAGAGTACTGTACTTTGACAGTTTGGGCCTGGTTTGGGTTTCATAAGGCAAAGTGTTGCTGAAGAAATAAGATGTTAAATCTGATGCTGTGCAGCCCTTAAAAAGGTTCAAAATGCAGGTGTTGCACAAGGAAAGGGCTACGGAACCTGACAAGAAATAGGCTTGAAAACTGACAGTAATGTCAGAGGCTGCTGTTTCTGAGACTGGCTTTGGTGGAGATTTTTGGAGACACAGGTCTTGAATAGCCTGAGTGATACAAGAGAAACAAGACAGAGAAATGCTTCAGCAAGACACACCAGATTTTGAACTGGTTTCAGACAAAAGCTCAGTACACTCCTGTATACTGCAGGCACACATAGAGATGTGTACACACTGGGAATATTGATGTCTCTGCCAATACCTGCATATACCTATAGCTACTTCTGTCTATAACCAACCTCCCAGTTAATACCCTACTTTCTTGAAATATCTCTTAAACAAAGAAAAAAATGTCTTGGAAATCTGTTAGTCTGTATTTATTTACACATACAGAATTTCCCATGCCTTAAACACATTAATGCAAAAGGATTTACTCTTTCCTGATCCCTTTTTTAAAATGGTTCCTCAGATTCTTGCAGTACTTTACTTTTTTTCATAACAAAATATTGATGTGACAGGAGGTGTTTTTTTTTCTTGAAGACAATCTGAAAAAGTACTGCCTTTGTAAGCCAATGAACATTATTTGTTAAATGACTGCTCAAAATAAAATAAAAATGAAAGAGGTGGACCAGGTCTGCTGGCTTAAGGATTGTTCCCACTCAAGATCCCTTTCCCTAAGGAGCTCATGTGATGGTTCTGCAGATCTTCCCCTATCATCTGCCTCCCCCCAGCACAATTTAGGATTCGCTTTGGCTATGGCTGAGATCTCAGGGACACATTACAGTTAGCTCATTTATTCAGAACAGTATCACAGTCTTTTGTTCAGCTTTAATAAAATGCAATTATTACACTGTCTCTCCTTGTGATTAATTCAGACAATGTTTACAGACAAGACATTCTGCAGATATCTGCTGGTGTTGCTGGTACTGCTGCCCAATGAATTTAACCACGTCCTTCTGCCACTTGTAATTACAGATCCATATCTTCTCTCTCTCTCTCTCTGTCTCTCTCTCCTTTTCCCTTCTAGTTTGCCTGTATAAGCCCAAACAGGTTTCAGCTGTGATTCCTAATGGGGTGGTGGTGTCTATGCTTGCAGAAAAATTGTCTCCAGCATGAGTTCAGCTGTGCTGTGAACTGCATTCAAGAAGCTTATTTGCAGTGAATAGCAATTACAGCATTATTGAGTCTATGAATGTGTGAACAATGAAACACTTTATACCAGAAGATGGCATTTCTTCTATTAAATGCAGTTTTAGTATAACCCTTTATAAGCTCTGTCTCCTGTAACACACTGAGCCTATTGATGGTGATAACTGCTCACAACAGATTATTTTCCCTGGACTCATTTAGGTAATGGCAGGGAATACAGGTAAAGAACAAACTGAGTAAAAACTTCCTCCTAAAAGCTGGTCAGAAAACCTCTCTCTCTGAAAGAGATTCAATGCAAGTCTTGTTAGTTGAAATTACCTGGCTCTGACAAGTTAGACGAGAATGTCAAATGGAATTCTTGTCTTTAAATGCGACGATTTTTAACTAAAAAAAACCAAAACTATTGAAAAGGGATCCATGTGCTACAGTGGGATCTATATTAGGTATCCTGAAATGCTCTACTTCTCTCACTTGTTCCTTCTTCCATTTCTCAATACCACATATGAATCCCATGCCCAGGCCTGACAAAGCTATCTTTTTTTTTTTTTTTAGATGAGTAGACTCAAATTAGAAAAAAAAAACCAAACGAACAAAAAGTAGCAGATTTCAACACCAGCAAGTTCTACTACTTTAAAATATTCCATTGATGCAGAACAAAAGAAAATAGCCCTGCCATTTCATCACAATGAGCCAGTTTTCCAATGTTCTTCAGACTCATACCCCAAAGTACGATACTGAGAGTCCTTGTCAGTTCCTGGCTTTTAGTACTCTTTGTAGTGATGTGCAAAAGAAGGGTGAATGAGCTCTGAACACAGACAGGCAGAAGCCAACTACCATGAAAAAAAACAACAGTCATGCTGCCAAGACACTTATCCTTGAATTTTAAAATCAACTATTCAAGAGGGCACTGCTGAAATTCAGGTAGTATCCTAATATAGCTTTTACAGCCTTTGGCTGAAACTGACTGACACACAGCATATTCAGACCTGGGAAAAGGACATTTTCTCTAGTTTTAATCAGCTATCTAGCTGTGCTTTTGGTAACTCTGCAGACATAATGCCCATTAATGTGATTTTGACAATTCATATTTTTAATCTTAGTCTCTTCGGGATTTTTTGCTCCTGTGTTTATTTAAGGTTGCTTTCTTTATTTTATTTGGTCTTAGATTCCAGAGGTATTCCTTTTTTTGCAGTGTGTTGTTTTGCTTTCCACACTCTGGCATTTCTTTTCTGAAATGTTATCACAATTATCTCATGGGAATTGTGGTTCAAGAATCCCATCCACCCATCCCATTCTCCAGTCTGTGCCTTCTCTTTAACAAGCATGTCCAGCCATCAGTGAGAGCTCATCTTTCTTGTGAGGAGGATAGATACATAACTGTTCAAAATCAGAGGAGTATTTTGTAACCAGTGGACGAATTCAAGCTCTTCCTGCTGTCTGAATCCTATTTATCTCTAAAGGCTGAGATAACAAAATTGATCTGCTTTTGCCTTTTTTTTTTTTTTTTTTTTCTTTTTTACTTCCTTACCTGTGTGATGTCATGTAACTGCAATATATGAAGTTTGGAACCGTTGTGTGCTTCCTCTGCTTCCCTCTATAACATACAGATGTGATTTTGCAACAGCAGGTTGGGAATAAGGGGAGAAACAAGAAACTTAAAATAATTTGGATCAAATGCAAATGTATCTAGAAATATTAATTTTCATATATGGCTGTTATATTTGAATTGAAGACAAAAACCCAAGAAACCATGCCAGCAATATTCCTACAAATCAAATTTGCTCGAGGACTTCTTTGAAAATCAATTACTTTCATCACTGCTATTACTATTTCTCTTTCTTTTTAAACAAACTGAAATTATTTTCCTAGAATGGTGCCTTGTCCTGTGGCCATCTAGAGCAAGAGATACAGCCCAGCACAGCCTGAAATCTGGTTTATAACCTCGCTCTCCTTGTAACTCAGGGCGAGGACAAACCTCATCAACTGTAATTTTATTTTTTATTATTATTTTTGGCCATCTCAAGAAAGCAATTTCTATTCAGCCAGCAACCTGCAGTCAAGCCCAAGTAAACACGATGGTTGTGGAGTTTTATTTCACAGTTCAGCCTTTATTACTGAAGGCACAAGTCTGAATGCATTGCATGCATTAAAACACGAGCTGGAATGCATTGCATGCATTAAAGCACAAGCCAGTTTGTCAGGCAGTGACTTTGCTGCTGCTGCTGCTGAGAACTGGGGGCTGCCAGCTTGGACTGCTGGTTTATCATTTTCAGATTGTGGTAAATAGGTATGATTCTTGCTAATAAAATTGAAACATTAATCAATACTTTAAGATAATAAAGTAGTAATGAAAGTAGTGCCAAAAAGGAGAGGGAGGAGGTTCCCCCTTCTCCTGCAGATGTTCATGAGATACAGGAAAAAACTTAGATAAGACCGGCCAAAATTACCTGTAAGACAAGGGAGATTTGGTGGAACTCCAAGAAAATTGTTATTTATATGAGATTTATTGCCTTAATGTTCAAACTTGGCATTTGCCTACATAATACAAGTTTAATATGTATGTGTAATAAGAAAAGTTTCTTAAAGGACAACGAGGAAGACCGTGAGCCTTCATCCAAGAGACCACCAAAAGAAGACAGAAAACCCCCTGGAAACAAGTGAAGCATGTGCCATGAAGTAAAGTGGATTTTTAAAATTGGAAATAGGAAGGATCTTACAGGAAACATTGATGAATCTGTATTAGCAGATAGTATATAAGTGTAGTTTTAATTGTTTTGTTTTGTATGTGAGGTAGGGCGAGAAGCCCTCCCCATACCCCGCTCGGTTTTGCTTCTGCCTTATCAGAACCTTAACCAAATTGAAATAATTTTTGTCATTTGACATTAATTTTTTTATTAAAACTGCTGCTGAATTTTAAATTCACATTTCTAACAAGATGATCTGCTCCACGACCCTGGGCAGCTTTAGTCTGCAGTGCCTCAGTTTCCCCAGGTGGGGAATGATGATCAGCCTTAGGCATTGCCAGCTGAGGGGCAGATTCTGCCGCCTTCCTTCAGAGCATCATCGATTTCAGGCTGAGGAAAGGGTAACAGCCACTGCCCATTAGTGTTTATAAAGCTGCTAGGCTCTTGCTGATGGATTAGATTAGATTTCAGTGCTGAGACATTGCCATGAAGGGTTCTTCAACACGGTTAAAATAGATTAGATAAAGAAAGTGTTTTGAGAGGTTTGGGTAAACGAGATGCAGAGAATCCTGATGATGGTGGGAAGAACAGTTTCAAGGATGAATAATAAACAGGAAGAGAGGCCCTACTGAAACAAGACAGCAAGTGTTGTATTTGTGTGGGTTTTATTCCTTTGATGTCTGAAGTGGGGAAAAGGAACAAAAGGGGAAGGCATAGTCTAGGTAAAATAAAAACATAGCATGAGTGTTTTTCTTGAAGTCAACATGATATTTTAAAAAAATTAATTATGCCCCTTTTTGGAGCTATTTAGCCTTTTTTATTTAATCTTTAATTTTTAGGCCATTCTGTTATTTTTTAAAATAGCTCTGTGAAATGAGAAGTTGAGAATTTTATCTTCACATATTCTAAAAATAAATATTTTGGCATTTTTTAAAATGCTGGCATCCAAACTGAACTTTTTAATGAATTTTCTTATTTTTTTTACAGTCTTAATTGGATTCATTCTTAATTTACCATTTTATTCTTTATAGAAAAAGAAAAAAAAAAAATTTTTTTAAAATAACGTTCTGTGCTCACCTGTACAAAGTGGGTGCCAGAGAAGATACTTGGTGTTGTACATGGGGTGTTTTTCCACTCAATAAAATACCAGAAAATCCTTCGGGACCTAGATCTCTAAGGAGAAATTGACAGGTGTCTAAGCATTTTGTAGCTATATCTTAATTTTAAGTGTCCAAGAAGTATAAATGCAAAGGTATTTGACTTTGCAGCCACTGGAGAAGGCAGTGGCCCCTCTTACCATCAGCTGCTGCTCAGCTGCACGCCTCCCTTCACTCTTCATTCATTTTCTTCAAAATTCAGTGTGAATGCTTCACCTTCAATTGATCAAAACCTCACAAATGGTAGGCTAAGCATTTCACACAGGGAAATGATTATGTTGTGTGGCGGGTGGGAGATTGATGGCTGTTCAAAGGCCACTAAGATCATGCAAGCCTCAATATTTTTCCAAATCCATCAAAAAATATCCCCTTGAAAGCTCTCTGCTATTCAGGGACTGATTTTTCTTGATTTCAAGGAGAGCTGAACAAAGTTTGCAGGAATTGCAAGAACGGGCAAGCATGGAGCTGATGGAGATAAATTGCTCATGATAGAATGGGCATCCAAAGACCTCATCCCATGATGACAGAGGCTTAAAAAGGAATAGGGGCAGTCGTAGTGACAAACATGGAACACAGAACAGGATGTGTCCCAGAGCTGTGCAGCGTGTAACAGATCTCTTGCCAGGCAATGCTTTGGGAATTAGCACAAGAATGGCACTGAAGATGGTCCAGGTCTCCTCAGCTGCCTGTGCCCTGGCCCAGGACTCTCAATAGGAGGAAAACCCATTCTAGCAGATGGAGCTTATGAGCCACAGACACACATCCTGAAAAAAACTCAATTTCTGGCAGTGGAGCACAGCAATCCCTCTCTGTCTTACCCACACACACCGTTACACCATTGTCCCCTGACTGACTGCTACCAAATGGAGTTAGGGGAGAACAAAAAGAGAGGTCATTTGAATGATATGTATTAAAAATGACTGCTTTACACTGCATCTGGAGGCATGACACAAACCCTTCTTCATCTCCCAGCCACTGAGGAAAACAGTGCTAGATCCAATTCACAAGTCCAGAAGACACAGATCCAATTCACAAGTCCAGTGACTTTGTTCAAGCTCTGACGATCACACTGGCCTCTGGAAATAAATCTAATTTGCAAAATTTCTCCTCAGATTATCTCATTTTTCATTTTGTCCACAGGAAAAAAAAGCCTAGTGAAAGGTTTCAATTAAATTAAACAAGGAGAAAATATAACTTCAACTATTTATTTTATTGTCTTCACTTTGAAGAGAACAGACAGATGAAAACCAAGTGATATTTTCAAAAGTCTTTTACACTGATATTTATCAGAAATATTTAAATATGTATATGTTTGCTTCAGAAATACCTCTTGGCTAAAAGAAATATATAAAAAAAAATTAAACAGGAAGTTCTGCATGAAATTTATTTTTGCCCCAGTAAAAATATATTTCCAGTCTCCAATCTGACTGGCTCTTTCCATTGAATAGCAAGTTTGCAAACCCCATCATAAAATCTACTTGAATTCTAAAAAGGGGGACCATGAGTCTCCAGTCTGTCTGTGGCTTTGCCATTGCTCCTCATTTTCCACAGAGGCCACTCCAATACCATAATGATGGGTGCAAAAACCAACACCCTTGGACTGACAATAGATAATAAACATCCACAGTGATCATGCTGTCAGCTCCTTTGAACTGCTCCTGTTTGTTTTGAACTTCATGTCCATGATTTGCCCTGGTCTTCCACAAAACCACTTCTCTCCTCCCTAAGGTCCAGATTCTATGTCCTGAGTCCAGGGCTCATCCTCACTCCTCATGATGTTGTTTGTGAGAAATTATCTCAGATGTGCTATGAAAGGGAAAATCATACATATGTCACAAACATATGTCATCCTGCTTTCTTTGCACAGTCTCTTTCTTCAAATTTCAATCAGTTCAGTGCACCACTGGCAGTAGACAAAAACTGGGTAAACAAGACTCAAAACATCCTGTCTTGGTTTTCTTTGCCATGTAATCTGATCAAGAACAAGCACAGGGTTAATATATAAAAGCATCCACATGCTGTCGGGCTGAGTAACAACTGTAGGTAATCAAATGAGTTTAGGCAGGCTGGGTGTTGGCCAGAATGACAAAGGATGCATTTTGAGTGTCTAGCAATTCAGTGTCATTAAGTAGCTCATTGACATCCCGTGCCTATTGTGGCTGAGTACCTGCAATGGTTCATTAGTTTTTATCAGCAGCCATTATGAAATCCTTGCTCTGCTTTCATATCTGGCAGGGACATTACTGCTGGCCCAGGGAAGAACAATAAGGGATCAGAGGAGCCATGGTGTGTGTGTGCATGTCCTGTAGGCACTGCCTGGGAGCTGAGGAGGGAAGAGGCAGGGGTGAGGGTGCTGGCTGGGCTGCTGGGGGTGAGGAGACATCTCTGTTGGGTCAGGTGCCAAAAGCCAGGTGAGGGCTCTGGAGAGCTGAGGGAGAGGATGACAGATGGCTTGTTTGTTTGCTGATCTGAGCACGTGAAAAAGTGTAACTCCTCACTTTAGTCTGTCTCTCAGCTGCCTTGTTCTGGGCAGCAGGTATGAGCTACAGTGACCCACCTCGCTCTCTGTCCTTCCAAAGCACTTCACCTCCCCAAAGAGTTCAAGAACCCTTCTTATCCCATCCTCAAAATACACCTTAATTTTTCCTTGCCATGCATTTCAGAGTCCTATTCCAGTTATTAAAAGCCCAGCTCTTACTACCTGCATTTACATGCAGCTCTCAAATGAGAATTACATGGTTTGCATTACATAGATAACACAGAAGCTCAGCCAAACAAACTTAAGAGGGTTGTTTTTTTACTTAAATCTTCTGTAAAAAAATGATTTTAAGATTAACCTTTTTAAAATTCGTCAGCTGAGTTACTAGTACTTTTAAATCATGAAACTTTAATCCCTCCTATAACACAAACCAGGGCTTATAAGCACAGCCACTGTACCATCCTTGCTAACCTGAGGTGTGATTTCACCTAGGTCCTGAGGCACAAATGCTAGGAAAAGGCTGACTGATAAACCTGGAGCACCCTGAACCCCTTCACATTAGATGTACATGCAATACAGTAGTCTGTCTCTCAGAATAAAAATTAACTTTCCAGATTTTGACATCAACCCCTTTCTGCAGACTCACATTGATTTATTTCTGGTATGATCTCGCAAAATTTATTTTATAGTTGTCATGAAAAAAAGAAAGAAAACTCCAAACCTCCCAGATATGTGGACCCCCTTGCCCTCCACAATTTGGTTCTTAATTTGCAGGATTATTTTAAAGTTTACTGTAGTCACTCACCCTTATTTTTTTTTAATTATTTTGGTTGGTACCTTTGTCTAAAAAGGCACATGTCTTTGTTGGAATATTTTGAGAAATGTGACATGAAGCATTTCAGAGGTAGAGAGGTGGGTGATGGCAGTGTTGGTAATGACAATAATAGAGTAATTTGATTTTTTTCCTTCAAAATTAGTATTTAAAATAAAACTCATAAACTGAAATCTGTCCCTGCTTTGTCATTTCAGGAAGGTCAGAAAGGAGCATTCCTGAGAACCTTGCACAATCTTTACAAAACTTAAGGTATTTTTTGAAAGAGAAAAAATATTACTGCATTTTACATGGAGTTGAACATCTAGAGCCTAAACAATTCCACTTTACATACTGATCTGCAAAGGAAAACATAGGTGGAGACACAAATGATTCAGCCTTTATATATGTTAAGGTAAAATTCAAGTTACACGGTTTGCCATGTGAATAAGGAGTAAAAGAAAAGGGAACTGCAGCACCTGCCAAAACAAAAGCAGAACAAACATGCAGCAGGAGAAAATACAGAAGCTTGCTTGTTAAGTTACACCTGTGGTATTTACTTCACTGAAATGCTGAAGAAAACTATAATGCATGCTGGACCCTGTAATATCTGTTACAAAATGCCTCATTGAGCAGGGTGTTTTGGAAGTAAGTTCTGATCTGAGGCAATGTTGTGCTCATTGCAATATGGAAGAAGCATTCTGGGGGACAATACAGGCTTTTGTCTCTAATGGAAAATCTAATTTGATGTCCATCTTTAGGTAGTGCAGCTGGGGATAATGACACATTTCTGTCACATACTCCAAATGCTCCCTGCTCTGTGGGAGGGTAGGAGGCACAAACACAGTCACCTGACTGCTGTAATGGAATATTAAAATCCAAGGAAAAACAGCTGATGGTTCCTGGCTTGAGAAGTGCATTGTGGACTCAGTTTTGTCCCCTCACACCTCCTGCTCTCCAGCTTCTGCTGACCCTCTACAGCTCCCTATCATTTTCTGCACCCCCTTAGTGGAACTTCTTGAGCACTGAGCACTCACAGCCCTGCCTCGTTCCAAGCACACAGTCCTCAGCAAACTGATGACCTTCCAAACACAAAACTTGGCTCAGTGCTCCCCCTCCCTCCTTTTCCAGAGCTTTGCAAAGAGCTTTGTATTTTCACGCTGTTGGTAAATAATATATGAATGTATATATTTGCTACTCAGGGTGTTTAACTTGATGTGTTTGTTTTATGTATAATGAGACACAGCTAATGTGTTTAAGCTCATGGCTCAGCATCTGGAATTGGTCATTAAAATGCCCACCTTTGCTGCAGTGATTTATTAAATGGCTTATGGAAATGGCCTTGTCTAGTCCATTTTCTCCTGTATGTTAATAAAATCAAAGCATACATATGTCAAAATACATAAAGGCATACTAAAACCCAAACATAAAGTTGTCGTGTATGTATGCCTGAACATAAGCACAGAAAACTCAGTCATGTTGCTGAAAATCACCAACACACTTCAAAAAAATGCCCCAAATCCCTTAAATAGCACCTTGGTGCATCATTGAGCTCATGCCTTGCTGCATGTGATTTAATTTTCTTTAAATATTTTTTTCCAGCTGTTCAGGAAAAGTCTTTCTCAATGCCCACCACCCACACACTGAAGTTCTGAAGAACCTTTAGCGACCAGCACCAGGACAAGTATTTCCTGTCAGTGTCCAACTTCAGCAGCTTCCTCCATTTCTCCTCCCTGTAATTTTCTAGACCACTGTCTTATCACTATGCAGCAACTCCAGTATCCTAATATAATGCTCTTTATCTACAGATTGTTATCAAAACAATTTTCTAAAAGAGAGAAAGAGAGAGGTAAGCTAAGTATTGCAGACAGAGTGAATACCAGTACCATTTTCATTTATAAAGTACATAAAATCAGATTGCCTTATGTAAAAAAGAAAGCAAGACTGGCATAACTGTAGCAGGCTGAAACACCTGCTCACTTAGTAAACTTCAGGATCCAAAGGATGAATTACCAGTGCTCAAGTTGCACTTATGTCGCCATCCAATGCACTTGGGACCTGTAATTACCTACCTATAAATAAAATGTTATACATTGTCTGGTCTCCTGGCTCAATAGGACTGCACATTTCTGCAGGCAGCACGAGTTTGAGGGATTTTTTTGCAACTGCTGCCAGTGATAGAATTAACACCACAGAGCTGGTTAGCTATTGATAGCAGCAAGCAGATGAGCTTTCAGTAGCTGCTGTAGCTATAGATGTGTCATTACAGAGTGAAAAGGATTATTATGAAAAGCTTCCGCCAGCACAGCTCCAGATGAGGCCTTCCCTTACATCTGGATAAGAACCAGAGTATATCTCAATACTCTGCTTTTACTCTGTCATTTTTCTTTTTCCTTTTTACTCTGTCATTTCTAGTCACGCCATGGAGTCATTTCATAGTCACTCTATGTTTCTGTGTAGCAGAGATTTGGTCCACTGATCAATGATAACTGCCTGAGTGTTCCAAAAGCAAGGCTGACTGAATGAACACACTCTTGAAAAAAACCAAAAACCTAGGAGAACACCTGTGAATTTTTAACCTTCTCATCCTCGTCAAATAGAACTGAAGTCATGACATGACAATATCTGAATGCAGCAGGCCAGTCAAATATACATAGAGGACTAAATAGTCCTTTGTCTGTTAGAAAATGCTTGGAAAATTTTCCAGCTTTTGGAAAAAGCATCCAAAATAACAGAAAAAGAGAAACCCTGATAATATATTTTTTTTTTTCAAGTGAATTTCTCTGTTTTGAGTTTAGTGACCCAGAATACCCAATAAAAAATTCACCACTTCCTAGAGGATGTTTATGCCATTTAATTATCAGGATTTATATTTTAGCCTCTATGATGTTGGCCAAGAAAGCAGCTCCTTGGCCATGGGATTGGTATCACTAGTTATACAGACTGTGTCAAATCTGTAAAAAATGCCAAGAGTAGGCAAAGGAACGGAGGCATGTGCCCTGCAACTGAAGTCCTTCACTTTCTCTAGAATAGGAAGACTCTTAGTAAGGCAGAATAACATCTCATTTGCCAACTAAAGCTTATTTCTTTATGTTTGATTGTGAATAAGCAAACATTTATTTTGGAGAAAGACACTGAAGTTGAAAGAGTCAGTAAAGAAAAGAAGTTTAGCAGGCATTTTGGACTACTCAAGTTTCTTGCCAGGGACACACATACCCAAAATGTGAACTAAGCAGCTCATGGTCAGATGTGTACACCTAAACCTATTGACATCTCCAATGTTTTTTTCCTCCTTATATGCTAAAAACTCACTCCAATACAAATATTAGATCCAGGGATTGTAGGCTGCTCACAGCCCTTCCCGACAAGTCCCAGGTGATGCTGGTGCTGGCCATTTCTGTGTCATCAGCCTTGTCACAGCCTTGTCACTGACCAGAGAGGTCAGGTCTGCTCTGACACACAGATCAAATCACCACCCCGTGTGACCCAAAAAGGAGTCAGACTAAGCTCAAGTTCCTCAGGGTATTTTGACATCTACCTGACTCTGACTTTGAAGTGAGCTGGGCAGTTGCAATGGGAGCCAAGATGACCATACCATTCCTGCACTACTTTGTTATCAGGAAATCCCATTGCATAACCCAGAGGTATGCAGCTTGCAGCATCCTTCACCACCACTCCCACCCCTGGCTGCAATTCATTAACTCTCCTGAATACATCTGGGACATCCATAAATATTTATGGTTGCAGGCTGACATGACTTTCTCAAAGTCACAGAGGACTTGCATCACAGAGCACAAAGCTCATTTTGCTTTAAGCAGAGGGTCATTTTGTTGTTAAACAGGGGTGCTCAGTCCCCCCTCTGCCCAGTGCAGACCCCTAGGGGTGTACACCTCTGCAGCAGCCCCTCCACAGCCAGCCCTGTCCCTGCTGTGAGGGTCCCTCCCCCCACTCCTGGGCTGGTACCTGCCCACTCCTGCCCCTTAAACCCTCATTTGTGAATGTAGTCTGAGCACAGACCCCAGCCAGAGATGCACTTCAGCTTGCCTGGCTCAGGCAGAGGAGCAATAAAGAATTTCAAATGCCTTTAAGGCACATTGACTTTCAGAAATGGTTGACGCAGTCATTTTTCATTTATTTATTTATTTGTTGGGCACAGCATCCTGTGTGTGGAATGTTTTCTTTTCTCCCTTTTCTGGCAAGAGATTGGAGAGTAAATTACTAATATATTATTAATAGAAGACTTTTTTTGACAGTTAAAGCAGGCAAGCAAACAAAGAAAAAAAAATACAACAGTGCATGAAAGTGAATTAGCAAATATACAAATTGAAGGGATGATCTCTGTCCTGACAGAGAATGGTAGGTGAAGAGGGATTGATGACAAAGACACATTGCTGAGACACTTCACCTGAGCAGGGTGCTGGAATATGTCTTCCACAGCACTTTTTATCCTTTCCATAGAAAAGAGTGATGCATTCTTAGTGTCTGTCTCAATATGGAGCAAATTTGACTGAGCAAAGTCACGCCTGAGCATTTGAGGGGTGTCTGACTGTTGGTACCTTCTTTCTTATGTAGCTCCTCTAAAATAAATGAAGTCTCCACACATTTACTGTTCAATGCCCTGTATTTAGACAGGGACAATGCACAAAATTGAATAAAACTAACTTCAAGGCAAGTTTTGAAAATCTGACGTAAAAGAAGAAAGACTGTCTATTCATCCTATAGTTGAGCAGCCTGGGCTAGTCCTTTTCTTTTTCTTTTCTTTTTTTTTTAAGTCTTTATTTGAATATCTTTAGAGAAATATCTTCTTCAGCAGTAAAAATTAAAATGAAACCTCAGAAAAAAAAAATCTAAGGCTACAGAGCCAAGCATTGTGTGTGGATAGATTAGAGTTAAGGCTCATTTGCAGGAGAAAAGACAGCACAACATTTGCAGTGAAAAGAACAGAAAGGATCTTGCCCCCACTCTTTCACTTAATAGAGGCAGTTTGGGGAAAATTTCTAATGAATCTTATCCAACCATAAAATCATGTAGAAAATGAATTGTATCTGACAATAAAATAAAAGTGAACTAAATTACAATGTTCCTATATTCGCAGGACAAATTAATTTCATGTTTGGAATACTAATTGTTCACTGTAGGGCCTCGCAAGTATTTATTGTCATTGCTTCGTTTGCTGCCAGAGGAACTTTTGCCCATGCAGAGTGAGGTTTTTTTGACTGTAGCACCAGAGGGAAGAGAAACCAATCTTTTGGAGCAGAAGGAGGAGCTTCCCAGGTGCCACTCCCTCTGCTCCCCAGGACGGGCTGTGGAAAGGAATTTGAAAGGTGGGTGATTTGCCCTTTGAAGATGGAGAGAGAAGGAAAGTGGACCTTGCTAGGAGTTGTGACTGGCCCCCAAAGACACCATCTGACACACATTTTCCAAACTCCTCATCAGAGGCAGAGGCAGCAGGCATGCCCAGTGAGCCCTGGATCTCATAGGAGCCTGATTATCTTTCTGTAACACACCCTATGTTCATACCACACAAGTATTACAGTCAAAATACAAATAAATAGAACACCTTCCCCAAAAGTAAGAAGCTTTTAAAAAATACACAGTAAAAATCTATGTAACTATGTGAAGGCAGTGTGTACACACAGTTAAAAAAAATATTTTTAATAAAAACTCCCATTAAATTAATAAAGCAGATTAAAGAAGTGATAATTCAGTGGGGAAGTTTGAATGCTCAATTCCATGACAAGTTCTATTAATATGACTGTTTGTAGGAGGCAGAAATGAGAAGCTATTTCTCCCATGGGGGATCTTAGAGCAATCATTTTTCCTGAAGAGAGTTCGTTTTCAAATCCAAGGATTCTTCTGAACTGCCAATGGCTCCCTCTATCCCCTAAAAATTCATGTATGTTTCTGATTGACAGATTTAATGGACTTCTTTTGCATGATGCTAAAGCCACCTGATAGTTGAATTTAGCTTGGAGTTGCATGATTGTCTCCATCCTCCCTAGGACCTTCCAGCTGTATTCTCTCCACACTTAATAAATTCCTATGTCAGTCAAAGCCAACCAAAAGAAAAGATTGGGCTCCAGTGACTAAGGCTATTTTGGGCACCCCTAATGTTTAAGAGCCTGGGCAATGAAGTGCTGAAAATGAAGCAAACCACAGGGGTTTCCTCTTTTCCTCTTACCCAGCATCTCTGTCCCACCATGAACTTCTCCTCCACTGAAGCAAGGTGGCATTACCTGGGAATTTCTCAGAAAGAGCAAGCAAGGCCTAAAAAGAACCTAAAGAGAAATCCAGATCCAGGATCCCTGCAGGATGGGAGATATGTCCGCTCGTTTTCACCCAAACAAACAAACAAACGACAACAAAAACAAACAAAAAACCAAACAAAAACCCCCAAACAAACAAACAAACAAAAAAAAGGGTCAAATAAGAGAAGTAATGGCTGTCTGGGGAAGGCTGAGTGCTGCTGCAGCCTTCGTCCATCAGTGTTCTGGTGCAATGCTTCTGTGCTCCTACTTCCGAGGGGGGGAAATGAGATGTGATGGTACCCAGCAGGGTGATTAGAGCAATCATTTTCCTTGAAGATAAAATTACAAGAAAAGATCTGAATTATGGGAAAGTGGAAGCAGTAATTGCCTCCAAGGCTTCCCTCCGCTGTGGGATAGGAAGAAGGCCAGAAGGAATCATTTGCACTGCACATCCTGTTTCATTTCAGTCCCTTCACACTAGTCTATTTTCTATTTTCCATCTTGTCTTTGCCCTGCTAAACTCACATTTGAGAGGGGTTGGACTGGCTCCAAAGCTGTCTTGAATAAGAGGAGCTGTTTTTCCTATTGACTGAGATGAAATTTTGACTGAGAGGGTGCATATGCTTCTTGTGATTTCCTCCTGCTTGCCTTTTGCCCAAATCTATGGCTTGTTCCCTGTGATGTACCAGCCTGTTATGCACTTGCTCATCCCTCTGATCCCCTTCTTCTAGGTATTTAATCTGCTGCTCTCAATCTGTGTAAAACCAATTTTAGACACTCTGACAGGATTTCCCACAACTTACGAAGATCTGTGTTTAAAATATGTGTTTGCCCAGCAAGCTCAGGTTTACTTTGCCAAGGGCTGTAGCCTTACATGCACTGCCCAGTTCTGATCCAGTATTGCCCCCTGCCAGGCATGCAGACCCACTCACTTGGCATGCAAATGGCTCCTCCTGCAGCTGAGTCTATCCAATGGGTTATTTCTTCTCTTGGAGATCAATCCATCTGGAGGGAGATGAATGGACTGCCCTGGGATTCCCAGGAGAGAGAAAAAAAAAGAGTTTTCATAGGAAAGGATTTTAAACAGATGAGAGAGAGCTCCTTCTGATAATGGGAAGCTGAAGACATGCGGAAGTGATGCAAGGTTATGGAGGAAAATAACTACTGATATTTCTCTAAAGTATTGAATGATTACATAGAAATAATTTCAGAATGAATCGGATGAGTGGATCAAACCCAGACTGGAAGGACAAGTGAGATGGGTGAAAGAGGGAAATGTTTCACATAGATGTGATGGCTTGGTACTTTTTATTCCAATGGATTTGACACCCCCCCACCCACCTGAAGCACTTAGGTTGTAAAAGTTCTCTTATTGTAAGAAAAAAGAAAATCCACTTTCTCAGAACAGAGTAAAAAGTCCATTTCATACTTGCACTGAAGAAGAATATACTGTTCTTGTTCAATCCTTCTGTCTTAGCAGGAATAGCACACCCTGATGGGTTTGCCAGGCAAGAAAATCAGGATCTACAACCGAGACAAGACCTTTATGGGAGAACATATTGCTGCAGATCTAGAGAAAAAAGGGAGAGGCTTAGAGAAAAAGGAAGGTTTAGGACATGAAGGGAAAGAGAAAGATATCAGGACTTTCTTAGAAGAGATTGGACCTAGAATTTCTTTAAGAGTAAAGAGGAATCTTTCCTCCAAAATATTCAGACACATGTTAGAGATCTACCTGTGCTCTTACATTAGCACTGAAGCCTAATAATTATTTTTGAAATTTTATGTCTGCTTTTTTTTTTTTTTTTTTCTGAGTGGAGATGCTGTTACACAGCTCAGTAGTTGATAGCTGAAAATAATGGATAAATTTTAATGGATAAATTTACTGTCATTTTAACTGTCAAATAATTTTTCAGTAATAGTGCTCTATTCTCTTCCCCCAAGGACCGGGGATCCAATAAAACACGAGCAAGATGGTTTGGTAAGTATGAATATTAAGACTCTTCCCACCAAAGGCCATCCAGAGACATGGACAACTTATGGATGTGGTCAGTACTGTGGAATTGCAGCTTGGGATAGCTGGAGCCCCAGGCTATGAAATGAACATCTCTCTTGCTGTCATTTCCAAAGGCCTGGCATAGTTGATGCCTTGGGAAGGCTGACCTGAAACAGAGACTGGACAGAGCTGGAGGATAAAGTAGATATTTATTGAAAGGTCTTAAAGGGTACACCTTGGGCAGTACAAGAGCCTGGCCAGGGCTGCACCCAAGGTGGACCCAAAATGGTCACAAAATGGACCACTGGTCATGAGGTCTCACACTTTTACGTGTTTTGGTCCATTTGTATATTGGGGTTAATTGTCCAATTACAGCTTCAGATTATGAAGTCCCATCCTTCTTGTTTTCCCTCTTCAGTCCACTGTTGTTTATGCTTTTGGGCCTGAAAGTTATGCCTGGTCTTCAGCAGGAAAAGGATTTGTTTTGTCTACCTACTCTGTGAAGAGAGCTTACTGGCACTCAATCTGAGGCTCAGAACTACACACTTAGGCAGCACAGAATCTGAAAAACCTGAAAGCTAAAATTTAAGGCAACATTGTGACTGGTCAAGGGCTTCCACTAGATTCCCTGAGGTCCTGAACAACATGCTGCCTCTCATGGAAATAGAGACAGTCCAGCTTCCTGATCCAGCGGAGCCCAGAACTCAGCAGCAACTGAGGCCAAGTACTTCTGCACACATTAAAAATACATGTATATATTGATTTCTTGCCTCAAGGCAAGCCGGCAGTTCATTACATCAGGGAAGCAGCAAACAGCAGCAGGTCCTCCACAGAGGTGAGATACTGCTGTTTTGCAGGTCAGTGATCTCTGGTTTCTCCATGGGACCACCGACCAGAACCATACTGCCAGTACAATCTGAATGTCTTGGTGACGTGGACATCTGGCCTGCAAGGCTGTGCTGATCAGAGGGGGCATCCCAAGGGCTCTCCTGACTGACCATGGAAGGGATGCAGCAGCAGGGAAAGCTGCACACTAAGCCCCACTGTGTTGCAGGGGTGTTATCATGACTGTCATGATTAAAGCACCAAGTCATCCTGATGTGGGTGGAACTCCATGTCTCCTAGTTGTATATTGAATGCTCTGTAGATGGTCACTTTAAAAGTGTTAAAGACTCCTAACAATACATTGGATGTTCTGTTGATGTTATGCATATTGTTATCTTGAATAGTTTGTACCCAGTTTGTAACCCAAGTCCCAGTTTTGTATGCCCTTACCTATTGTCGAGGTTTTGCTGCTCCCTGCCCTCTGTCTGCCCCTTTTCCTGCTCCCTGCTCCCTGCCTGCCTTCCTGCTTCCTGCCGACCCCCTGTCTGCTCCTCCAGCCGAAACTGACACCTGTTATGGAAATCGCAGAGACCCCCATGAAACCTTGCAGAATGTTTACTACAATTAACACCAAAAACCCCCCAGCAACAACGAGTCAGCACATAATCCAGACCCATAAAGAATGCCCTCCGGCTGGCAAGACCTGAAGCTGCCTTGCCAGCCATCTGTAAACCCTTTTCACCTGCTCACCATAACCTGAGGCACTCGGAAAGAAAGACACCCCTGGACTAAACTGAGCCCAACGGGTTCTTGGGGATTTCTGTGAGGCTGAATTCCCAGCTCTGCAGTGTGAGCAGCAGAATTGATTCAGGCCTCCTCCTAGCCTGTGATTGAGGGAGCAGCAGCAGAGGCATAGGCAATCCCTTGAGCTTTCCCCTTTTAATAAAGGCATTTAAGGAGTTAATAATCATCTCCTGCCCTGTTTATTTATAACAATCCTGTCAACAAGAACCAGGATTTTTTCTGGCTGTGACAGGAGTGCTAAGGCATGTGCTGCATGGCTTGGTTTCAGTGCTGTGGACAAATGTTTTAGGTAGTGTAACCTAAGACCACAAAACTCATAGCACAGCCACTGGTAAAGGGAGGAATAAGATTTACACCTGCGATGAGAAAGGAAAACTTCTGATTCTCTTACTCAGAAGGGTTTCCAGCAAACAAATATTTATGGACCAAAATGACAAGAAAACACATCCTAAGTATTCAAAAAGATGAACACAATACCTTAAGAGAAAATGCAGGAAGAGTTTTTAATGTCTGTTTGTGACATTAAAAGCTCTTATTTTACCATGACAATTGTCATCATTAAAAGATGTGCCCTGCACGCTTGAGTTTATAAAGGAAGACAAATATCAGATGACATTGAAGCATTGCATCTTGAAACCCAGTGCAAATAAAAAAGGAGTTTTATAACATAATTACATTCCCATTAATATGTTAATCTCTTATATACAGACATAGAGAAGCAAATACATTACTTTTAATAATTAACTCTGTAGTGAGGTTTTATTGCTGGGAAAGAAGATTTCTCTATGGAAGGGTATTTAACATTTTAATTAAGCTGGTTTTGATAGATGTTTACTGTTGCTTCTATTTCTGCTTAAAACAAAAGCATACGATTAGTAGAAAATGTAATTTTGTCACCAAAAAGGAGCTATTTTCATTTGAAGGAAGGTCTAAAGTTCCCTCTTCTTTGCTGTCTAGTTAGTGTACAGCAGTGGTATAGTGTATTTTAGGAGACACACGTTTCTTATGGAAAAGTTCCATTTTGTTTTCTTTTTTCTTTTCAATAATTTTATACTTTTTGTGCCGCTGAACATTGCCATCATATTTGACCTTCCACTAGAAGGCTGCCTATGTTTTGGTGAAATAAGAAAACTCAGACAGGATATTTAAAAAAAATAAATCACAGATTTCTCAGATAAAAGCTGCTAAAGCAACCAATATCATGGGAAAGTAGCCTTAATGAGTTGCAGAATCACTGGATCCAGACAGGAGAAAAGAAAAAAATGGACAAAAAAAGAACAGGACTGAAAGACATAAAGAAATGAAAAGTCTACCTGCAATTTCTAGGCAGTGAATCTGGACAATGCACTGCTCTGAAAATAAGTCAGCAAGCTTTATGCATGGACTGGCACTTGAGCTTGATACATAAACTGATAATTGAAAGACTTTGCAGATGGACACCTACTTTCCAGACCTGAAAAGGTAGATGCAGATCAGCTAACCCTGCAATGACTTTCTCTGGCAATGACTTTCTCTGGTGAACTTGAGTTTGACTCTAGGAAAAAAACCAAAACATCTGAGTGAGAAAAAACCATATGGTCTCCACGGTTCATAGACAGTGCTTGAAGCTGCCACCTGGGAGGGTCAGCTCTGACCACAGCCTGTGTCAGCATGGCTCTCAGCCTCACTACAAACAGTCCAGCAAGACCCCACTTCTTTTCATATAGGTTTGAAATCCAAGTGAGATAAACAACAGATCAGCATGTGTTCTCTGAGCAAACCAATAGCACCCTCTCATTTTTGCTCATAGCAGTGATTTCAGAAGAAATCTATAGACACAGGTTTTGAAAAAGCATGAGAAGTCCTGCAGAGACAAAGGACTCCCTTTCTGTGAGCCATCTAGACACCCCATGCACAAGATCTGTGTTGAATTATTTAGATGGAGAAATGCCTTTCAGGCACTTGTAACAGCTCTGGGTAGTATTCAGCAATGAAGGGAGATCAGCACTGAGGTTACTTGCCTTAGAAGGAATTAAATGACTGCAGGGAAGCTCTGTTACAGTAACACTTGAAGTGTTTTATTGAAAAAAGTAAATGAAGCCAGAAGTCTTGGCCACTCTGACCACTTGCTTGTAGTGACCCCAGGTACTGAAAAGCATGCAGATTCTGAGGTGAACACTGCAGCCCCAGCAGCACTGTCTGAGGGAAGCCATAGAGCTTTGGAGTCTGTCCCTGATTCCAGGACCTCTCGGGATAAGGTGTCAGCCACCTTGTTGACAAAAGTAGGTCATCATCCAATGGGTAAACCCAGTGACACTGGCAAACTTGGCAGCTGTCATTCCCACACAGCAAACCCTCCTCCTGAGGGATGGCTGGACAAGCATGAGCAACAGGACTCAAACAAGGAGCACAAGAACAAGGCATTTCTGGATTTATTTCTTATGCACATGCTGATGAGTTGAATGGATGGGGAGAGAGAGGACAGGGAGTCAGGGAGGCTACATTTCTTCATCTTAAAGAGAAATAATAAAATGGGTGCACACTGGATACTGCAGGACAGCACTGAACTGGTGTCTCCCATACCAGCTGCCTGTGAGCACCCATATGCACAGCTCTGCTGAGCTCCATGTGCATGCCAGGTTATCCACAATAACCTACAGACAATGGATGAAGCCTCATAAGGCTAAGTTCACCACCAAGGCAGGAGGAGATGGGAGAAGGTGGTACTTTGGGCAGGATTACTGTGGGCTGGTTCAATCTGCTGAAGTGGCGAGCTGGAGCAAGGAGTGCAAACAGCATTGTCCCTGCACCTGAATGTCAAGATGCAGCTTCCTTCTGACACTGTAAAGAGGCAGAAGGCAGAGGATCTGTCTCAGGATAAACAACCTTCAGGTTTGGTGGGTATTGTCCTGAGATTGCTCTTCTCCTCTGATCTGGAATTCACACAGATATTGGTGAGCTATGTACTACATTCTTGTGTCATCATTTGTCTCTTCCTGAGACAGAGCAGACATGACCCCAAGGCTACCAAAACCCTTCCACAAGTTAAAGTTAACATCTTGGGGAAATTATAACAAATTAGTCATTTTGTGACCAGGTTCTCTTTTTCTTGGCACAACGGACAGGAGATGTATCTGAAAATGAAAGCTCTGACCATCAACACCAACCTCTTATTTACAAGGACACAAAGGGAGTCTTTAGACTAAATTCACTTAGTGTGACAGAGCATCCAACAAAATTTGTACTTTCTGGGGATCCATTTCACAGCTTCTACCCATTGATCAACTCCAGCCCACTCTGTGTTTTGTGTGTCTGCACCCTTCTGCCACTCTGTCAAGGCATATTTCCTTACCCCCACTCTTATTGAATGGAATTCAGTAGCATTACTTTCAGACGTAGGGTGCTAACCTATATTGTAACCACGTATTTTTTTCCCTTTTCTGTCTACGTATTTTTTCTTCCTCAGATATTATCATGAGGGATTCTGATACCTGTGAGTAGTATGAGACTTCAGATCCCTCTCCTAATTTTACAGGATGGTCTGTATATTTATTTATATCTGTAAGTATAACACAAAACTGCAAACACTTTGTCTGAAGAATGCAAAGCAAAACAAAGCTGTATTTCATTGCCAGGATGCTTTTAAGCAATTCCTGAAAATTTTCTTCTGTCTGTAGTAAGATATTCAATAAGGAAAGTATAAGGTGATCATTTAAGAATATGACAGGCTTTTACTTTTGGTTTGGAGAGAAAAAAAACCCAAGAAGAAATGAAAGGCAGGCCACAATAGAGCAGCATGTCTCCTCTGTCAGGCACAGAGGAGGAAATGGCTACCAGCAGGTACTTCAGTGATCCCAGGGTACAACACAAAGCAAAAAACCCAGTGCTAGGAGCCAGACATCAGAGCAGTTAAGGCCATCATCTCTGCCTTCACAGCCTCCCTAAATCTCTTTGAGGTCTGCCTTTCCAACAGGCACTGCACTAACCCTCTAGTTCACAAGGGTCAGCAGCTGGCCGTGCAGAGGTGCTGCTGCCTCTGCTGCAGACCCCTCTGTCTTTCCCACACCTGCCTGGAAGTGGTACCAGTAGCAAAGAAAGGAAAAAAGTGTCTGCTGTGTGCTGGCCTAGAGGCTAGGTGAAGGTAGTGAGCATTATGCCCTCAGTGCAGCATGGAAGGGCAAAATCAGGTTTGCTTTCCTCACAGAAAGAGTGGTGATCCTTCAGCTCTGCCCCTCCTCTGCCTTTTCCTCTGCCTCTTCCTTTCTGAAGGGCAACTAAAGCTCTTGCTCAGGTATTATGAAAACACAGTATCTGCATCCCATGCTGTTAAAGTGTCATGGAAGAAAGTACAGAAGGCACTGTGGCCTTGTAAAGTGCTGCAGAGAAAGAGAATTTTGGCAGTGCAATATCATCACTCCCCTCCCCAGCTCTGGTTGTGGGGACAACATTATATGAGCCCCTTGCATTTACAAAGGAATGCTGAAACAGTAATTTTAAATAAATTTTAGCATGTCTTTATGAAGGAGGAAAGCAAAAATGGAATCCTGATGGTGTGATGAACTCTAATTTTTCAGAGATAATAACAGGCAATTTTCAAGGAAAGCCAAGTGACTTATTGTCATTCAATAGATGAAGAAAAATGGGTGAAAAGGTGCAGTTCTCTGACATTATCTGGACAAATAATGATAGAAGGAAAAATGTGTTCTGGTCCCTAAAGTGAATAGTCTTATTTAAAAACTATATTGGGAAATAAAGAAAAGATTCATTTGCAAGGAGTCTGAAGAGCAATAGCCAATTAGTAATATATCCCTGGGTCCCTGAGAATCTCTCCTAGGCTCCTGCAACCTTGGTCACACCACATCCTTTGTGCCTCAACAATCCTACCTCTGAAATGAGGATGAAGTGGTAGCAGCATCACTACCAGACATGACTGGCTGTTCCTGAAGTTCTCCGAGACCTCAAACGCAAGAGGTGGAGTGAGGTGCAGAGTTGCTAATTATTTTAAAGCCCCTTCGTGCTCATATTAATCAAAGTGTCAAGCTGATTCTCTCTAATTTAACTAAAGAAGACAGAGCTTTCACAGTGGGAAATGCTTTAAAGTTCACCAGGCTTGCATGATGAATTTACTGTATGCTTCCTGCTTGCTGGCTCTTTGTGTGCCTGACGGAATTTCTTTTGCTGTTTCTACTAATTGTCAGAACTGCTTCCAGTGGCTTTAAACAAATGTTGACTCAATCCTGCTGTGACATCTCAAAGCTGAATGTTTGATATCACAGATTGCTAGGAAACGCAGATACAGGGATGAAATGCTACTTGAGATCCAACCTGATTGCTGCTGCAGAGTGGGGCTATGGAGATACAGCCTGACCCAGAAAATGTATTTAATAGACCAAAAGGGAAGCTTTTAAAAAATGCATAAATACATGTATAAGTGGATCTAAAATATGCATTTGCAAGAGCCAAAACAAGATATTCCTAGAGAGAATGGGCTATCTCCTGGGAAAGCATTGCATGTTTCAGAACCTTCCATGAATGGTTTGATTTTGCTTTAAGAACCAGCAAGAAATTCAGTGCAAAAATAGATAAGCCTACATTTCATTTAAATATTGCCAGTGAAAGAAAAGATTTGATGCAAGCTGACAAAAGCCAGGAGATTCTAAATGCCTTACCCCTGCTTTTGCTCCTGAGTTCGTGTCTCTAATGACAGTGTGCATTTGTGTGGCAGCAGGCAGGATGTGGAGTGTCAGCCATAACACCAACGTTTCCTGGGCCTTTTGTCATTTCCATCATATCTCCAATAGCTGGGAAACGTTTGACCCAAAACACTAGACCCAGACAGCCAAGCACAGAGTCATTCCCCCTTTTCATCTCTGTCAGTGCATCCTGTCACTGGTTGTGCTGGTCCTGGCAAGGGCATGAACTCTCTTTTGAGCAAGGGACATTCCAAAGGAGAAGCTGGATGAGGTAATTGCAGAGCATGGGCCATCGTGGTACTGTGTCAGTGATTAAGATATTAAAAATTAATGGTTGTAACTTATTGCTACCCTCAGTAAGGGCAAGATGGATAGTGGTAAGGGATTTCTTCGAACAAGATCCCCATTTATTCCAGTCTTAACTAACAACTCTTAGTTATTCCAGTCCACATGATGAAGACTACCATGCAGATGATGACCCTCAGAACACAGGGTAGTGAGATCTGGGGTCTGAGTTGTGCATAATTCCCTTGCTTACCTGCAGCTATGGCTACTGCACCAGTATTGGCTGAAGTGATATCTAGTGGAGGAATCTGACTTCTACATCCTGTGCTGGCCTCTATACAACAAATCTGTCTTTACTGTTCTTTTATTCACTTGAAGAACATCTGTCTCAGAATCATTGAATGGTTTGGGTTGAAGGGGACCCTAAAGATTATCTAGTTCCAACTCTGTGCCACAGGCAGGGACAACTTCCACTAGACCAGATCGCTTAAAGCCCTGTCCAGCCTGGTCTTGAACACTTGCAGGGATGGGGCAGCCATAACTCCTCTGGGCAACCTGTTCTAAGACCCCACCACTGCCACACTGAAGAATTTCTTTTTTTGTGTAACCCAAATCTACTCTATTTCCTTTTAAAGCCATTCTCCCTTTTTCTATCACCATGTGCCCTTGTAAAGAGTCCCTCTCCAGCTCACTTGTAGCTCCCTTCAGGTACTGGAAGTTGTTACAAGGTCTCCCTGAAAACATCTCTTTTCCATGCTGAACAATCACAACTTTCTCAGCCTGTCTTCATAGGAGAGGTGCTCCAGCCCTCTTTGCCACTTCATGGCCCTCCTCTGCACTCACTCTCACAGGTCCATGTCCTTCTTATGGTGGGGGCCCCAGAGTGGGGTACAGGACACCAGTGGGATCTCACAGGAGCAGAGTAGAAGGGGAGAATCACCTCCCTCAGCTGCTTGTCACATTTCTTTAGATTCAGTCCAGGAATGTTGGCTGGCTGGGCTGCAAGTGTGCATGGTCAGGTCATGCTGAGCTTCTTGACAAACAACACCCTCAGGTCTTTCTCCTCAGGACTACTCACAATCCATTATCCACCCAGCCAGTATTTGTGTTTGGGATTTTTTTTTAATTTATTTTGGGATTTTATTTAGAAGAAAAAGCCATAGGCCACCAAATATTGTGGGTGGAAGAGCTGTCATTTGCAATGATAAAATGTCATTAATTTAAAAACCAGCCTGTTGTTTTCAGGCACTCCTCACTCCCACTCACTGCCATTTTGAGGGAAATCTAAAATTATTTACACATTTCTCCCAGCTATGTCAATTTTTTGACCTCCTATTAGTCCATAGGATGAGGTTCTCAAAGCTGTTTAGGTAATAGAGCCACAAACATTTCTATGAAATCCATAATAAGTTAGATACAGACAAAATTTTATACCAAAATGACTTTGCAAACAAAATGAGAACAGAAAACCAAGGGAAGCGAATTGACAAAAAACACAGAAGTTTTGTCAGTGTAAGATCTTTTTTCTTAGTTACTTCCCTCTCAGGCCCCTGTGCAGACACAGCAGCTATGTTTGTGGTGGCAAAGGACTTGAGGGGTAAGAGGGTCTGTCAGTGATACCTGTCATTCAGTGCTTTGGAACCTCCCAATCCTCTGGATTTCACCTGTCAGTGCAGAACAGGGGGAGACTCCAGGAGGGAAGTCCTGCTGTTGGTGATTCAGCTGCAGAGGGCATTTTCCTTTCTGGGGTGGCATTGTGACTCATTGCACTAGTGAACTCATTTAGAGAAAAAAAAAAAAAAAAAAAGGCTACAGAAAAAAAAAAAAAAGAAAATAAAGAAAGTGAGGTTTTTATAAGCTGTGTCTTGTTTCATAAAACAATACAAAACAAAAGTAAAAAGGCTAGGCTCTTTAGGTGAGGTTGATAACTAGCTGATAGCATTCACTTCTGATAGTGCACCAGAAACTTTTTGGGGATAAAATTGAGATGTAGATAACAGGAAAGTTAGACAGGCCAAGAGAACAAATGGAGTTGAAGGAGTGACTTATGTCACCTTGAAATAGTTTTCAACCTCCTAAGACCCAACAGTAGAAATGAAGTAATTTATTTCAAAAAAAGCCTGGATTTCTATTGATACACTGTGCTTCTTTATTGCATGGTGGAGCCTGGAGTCTAGTGTGTACCTGCCTCTGAGCCCTTTGAAGGGAGATGAGAGAGATGGTGCTGCTCTAGTGGGGTGAAGGGTGCTGCAGGTGGTTGTGGGGGTGCCAGTGATGGCTGCTGGATAAGGAACTCAGCTCTGCTGACATCTGTTTGCTATCAGAGCTGACAGAGATTGGAACTCTTTTTCAAAGAAGAGGAAAATAAACATTCCTGAAAAAGAAATGTTTTATTGGAATATTTTTCCTCCCTTCTTTCTCCATCACACCCACACATACACACATGAGAGAGCCAAATTCCAAACATTTCCTTCTGTAGTCTCTACTGATTGAAGAAGGCTGATATTTTGTGAAGGTCTGTACAGTTATGTGATTCAAATAGCACTGCTTTTTCCACAACTGGGTTTGGCCTTCTAATATTTTTGCATTCACTTGGTCATTCACTTGTTATTCCTGTCTTTTTTCTCTTCCCATTGCCATTATTAGAATAAGAAAAAATGTCTTCCCTGAGGTAAAAAAACAAAAACAAAACAAAAATAAACCAACAAACAAAACAAACAAAAAAAAATCCAACAACAACAAAAAAACCCCAAAAACCAACAAACAAAAAACTTTGGTAGAGCTGCTGATAGTAGGGAAAGGCTTAAGGGCAATACTGAAACCAATCCTTTCTGATGACTTCCTCTTCTGTTTCACAGCATGGGTTGCAGGCTTCAGTTTTTTTCCTGTATTTTTGCACTGCTGCAAAGCTGGGTAGGTCACCCCAGCTTCTCCCAATCCATTCATTTAATTCCTGGCTGAGTCTGGTCAGACACCTGTCTCTGGTACCCAGCTCTCTCTTTCACTCAAATCTGCTCTTTGATGGAGCACCAGCCTACCAGAGGCTGCTGACAAGGTCAAATTCATTGATCTGGGCTTCTCCACCCAACAAATGGCACACATCTCTATGACAGCAAGTCAGAGGGTTACAAATTATAATTTGAAAGAAGAAAAGCGACTCCTTTTTTTTTTTTTTTTCACTTGTCTAACATTATTCTTGTACTCACCCTGTCCACTGAGATACCTTACATTTAGATATTTTACCAAAATGTGTTTAAATAAAGTCAAAAAGCTCAAGCCAGTTGTTTGCTATGGGAATCCATAATCATCAAGAATCTCTGCTGAGACACGACTTTGGTCTAGAGTCTGAAATAGACACAGGTTAGACTGAGGCCTTGGAGAGATTGTGCCTGGGATACTGAATTTCCAGAAATTACTGAATTCAGTCTTATAACTACAGAATATCACTAATGGATACCTGTAGGAAAAACAAAAACAAAAACAAACCAAAACCAAAAACAAAAACAAAAATAAACACACCAACCCAACCCAAACCAAAACACAAAACAAACAAACCCACAACAAACAAACAAACCAAAACCAACCAAACCAACCTACTAAATCAGGAGTTATGACCCTCCTTCCATTAAGTAATGAAATGCAGCTTCTCTGTGCTGGACAGCAGACCAGGGATTAGATCCCTTGTGTGACTTCTCCAGAAACAAGAAGAGCCCTGTTTGCACCAGACAGGGCTCTGCCTCTCTTTTCTTTTGTATCCAGACACAAATGACAAGCTTGTTGCTGCATTGTGGTATAAAGGAAAATCACTGCTCTGCTTTGTAACTTCAGCAAAGAGTAAATATGCATCTACTCAGTTGATGCTTAGTGTTGAGACAGTTTATCAGAAGATGCTCCTACTATCTGTGTTTATATAACCTATGGAAATTGGGCAGCACTTTGAAAAGCTGTCACAGTAATTATTCTTCCTTGATGCTCAATGTAGCGACAATAATGGTGGTGAACTCTCTGTTGATGCTTGCACGGACGTTGAAGGCTGCTCTGTGGAAAGCATCCTTTGTCTTCAAAGATATGACAAGCTAAGGTTACTAAATTCAACTCTGTTGTGCAGGATTGGGAGGAAGATGCCACTTCATGTCATTCTACAGATTAAGGGAGATACAATTTCTAAAGGATATTTATTTTAGGGGGGTTATTCCCCAGACTATCCAACATTTAATAAAGAAATAAATTAAAGGAAATCCTGCTTCAAATGGATGTATGTGCGTGTCTCATTTAACAAGGAAAGCAAAGGGATTTGTAGCTGGTTTTCATGAAAGATTAAAAATGGTAACCAATATATTAACCATGATGATCTGAACCCCCAAGGACACTTACATAGGCAGTAAGAGAAACCAAGAGTTTGTTCCATCTCTTTATTTTGAAAGAGCTATACCATATGTGGATGGAAGTGAGGATAGGTGATCCTTGGAATGGAAAGGATAAAATCAGTTTGGCATTGTTACTTAGATATACGTGACTTCTGCTGATCCTGATTTCTTCTTTCACTCTGGGTTAAATTCATCCCTCTTTAGTCCATCAGTTCAAAGTCTTTGGATTATTTAGAGATGAGGCTTAACCAAGTATTTGAATGATTTGTAAACCTTGTGCTTGAGTTGTGCACAGAGAATCCCCTTTCAAGGACTAGTTTGCTGTCCATGGATGTTCAGTTCTGGCCATCACAGTAGCAGAAGGCTCTCTAGCCATCTATCTTAGCAACAAATAGGAAAATACTCCTCCTTACTTAGTGGTGTTCAATAGCATATTTTTACAGGCATCTAACGTCAACCCTGTGTGAAAATAAAAGGTTATACTATGGTTTTAAAGTGTCTCTTCTCTGCTTCATGGAGACAGACTCCTGTGGAGGCTTCTGAGATGGTAGGATGGATCTTGCTGGAAACAAAGCTTTTCATCAGTACAATTCTTCAGCAAATTACAAATGTGCCATCCTGCAGTTTTAACAGGAAAAGCTTTGCAATCTCTATAACCTAAAATATCATCTTTTTTATTATAAAGCTGTGTAACTTGCAACCTGAGCTACTATCAATTCTACAATATAATTTTGAAAAGTTTATTGGCATCAAATGAAATATTTGTTCAAATCTCCAGCATTTATAAACACACTAAGTAAAAATAAGAAAAAATATAAAACTGAAAGTTACTTTTAAGGGGGAAGGCTATATTTAAATCCTGAGAAAATACCAGATTTATAATATTTTTCCCTCTGCATGATTTTGTTCCTCTCTCCATTCTATAAATAAAGAATTTGGTATAACAGATTGAGTAAAGTATTGATATCATTAACCTCAGCTCTTCACCCAAAAGCATTTGTGTTGAAGAAATATGGCCAGTAGTGTTATAAGTTTAATGAAGAAAAAAACCCAAAACAAAACAAAACAAAAAATACAGACTGACGGTAGTAAATAGTGGTTCACCCAAATCATGCTATGTTCTTTACTGATAATAAATTTGTGTGAATAATGTAATCTCCTTACATTAAAGATTCTTAGTTGAGCCTGCTGTTAACCTTTATACAGAGTCTGGTAATTCCTTGTGAAGGAATCATACACACACAGCAACACCCTAGGCCTTTTGGAGTAAGCAGCAGCTTCCCTTCGTGAACAATATACTGATTGGTTGCAAAGGACAGTTTTTACTGTGAGTGATACCTTCCTGTATTACATGTCTAATGTTCTTTAATGCTGGTAAATGATGTTGACATATCTAAATGAATTTATGTGGGTGTTAATTATTAACAAATACTACTACTAATAAGCAAAATTGGTGGCACTAATTGACTCCTTAAGATGTTTTTTTTGGACTTCCCAATCTCAGAGCACTTTAAAAATATTTGGTGCAATAAGCCTTACAATACCTCTAATAGTTATGTCAGAATTTGTCGTTGTCTCTTAACACTTGGTAGGAAAAAAATAGCACGATGACATTTAATGATTCATGCAAGAACAAGGTCTTGCCAGAGCTAGATTAGTAATTGTGCCATTCTATTCCAGATGTCTGTTCTTACCACACAGCTGGACATTTTTCCCAAAGCAGCCTGTTGTCAGTAAGATTACATCAAGACCAAACAAATATGAGCTGTAGGGAACACAGGGAAGTAGACAAGTGGGAAAGCATTAAACTAGTCTCACAAGTCCAACAAAGACTTGTAAGGCTTAGGGACTTCTTCATGTTTTGAGCAGCAGGGCTACCTACTGTGCAAAAGAGTCTCTTTAGGTGAAATCCTTACGAGCAAGCTCAGAGAAGCATCAGAACAGAGATGAACGGCTATCAACAGGGGTGACTCCTCCAACATGCTGAGAGTCCTAGATCAACTTAGATCCTACAAAGATAAGGCACCAGCAAGATGCTTACACTCCCTCTGCCTAGAGGGTTTCTGTTTGTCCCTCTCAACAAGAGCTGGCTGCTCACATATTGAATTTTTGTCACACTGAGGGTCAAATCAGTCAGAGCACAAGACCAGTGAGTTGGAATCCCTCTTCCTCAGCTGAAGAGGTTTCCACACCCATCAGAGTATGCTGTGGTCCTGGCTGCAGGCCTAGCTAACACCTAGCTGTTATATCTTGCTTGTGACCCTGTATAAAAGGCTTCTCAGGACCCAAGGAGTGCTCCCTGGGCTGCTGGCAAACCCATACAGTGCTGGTGGACACTTTACCACACTAACAAATAATGGGGACAGCAAAGGACTTTGACATCCCTCAGCTCTTTTCCTACAAGCTTTCCAGATGTGTATAACTGGATCATCTCTGAACATTTTTCCAGACCACCTGGTTAGAGCTTTCTGTGGCAATTTCAGCTGAAGGTGGGGAAAGATGATACTGTGTTGGACTCACAGTGTATATAAAGGGTGCAAGATTAATTCCGACCTTTCACAGTGTTGAAGTGATTCATTATGCTGTCTTAATATTGTTTAAGAATATGATTAAATTCTATAAGCATTTATGACTGTTACTGTGTTAGTACTAACAGAGAACATCCCAATAAATTCATTCTGTTCAGCATCTTTTCACACATCCTTTTCTAGTACACACAGTGCAAATAAACAAGCTGCACTTAAGAAACAAACAAACAAACAAAAAAAAATAGGATCTGACTCTCTTAAGCACCTTTAGCAGCACAGCACTTTCAACATTGCCTGGAAACAGTGGTTTGGTGCTAATTCAATGGGAACATTGCTACTCACTGAGTCCCCAAACCTACCACCCCCAGAGCTTTCAGATTTCTCTCAAGTGAGCATCCATCCAGTTAAATCTGAGATTGCTGACAAGAATCACAGGCTGAGATGTGGGAGACCTGAAAGAAAAAAATCTGCATTTAGCCATAACTAGATAATTTTCCTAGTTATGCCTTAAATAAATGAATAAATGAATAAATAAAAGTAAATAATCCTACAGGAAGCAGTGTTGTGAGAGATCCACGAATGAACAGAAATTAGTTAAAAGCATTATTTCAGGAGTAAAATGAAATAGCAAAAGTCAAATTACAGGGTTGAATTAAAGTAATCATATTGCAGTTTTCAAATGTATTTGCAGTTGAGAGCTATGGAAAGCAAGATTAAAATTTGACCACTTAGAAATAATAGCAGCAGTCCCCTGGGAATTGGGTGCAGAAGCAGCAAGCTCTGGGAAAGCACACTTCTTTTTGCTTCTGTCTCAGCTCATCATCATGAGGCATTTATCCATGACCAGGGTCAGATCCCACTGCCTGATAGAACAGGCTTTAGAAAGTGTGTGGAGAATTAATGCCCAGGGGAAGATGAAGTCTCAGAGTCCTTAGTCTTGCATACCAATGCTTTATCTCAAAATTCACAGTACGAAAATGACAGGACAGGCCTAATGATGACTCTCTTGGTCATTTAAGGTAGTAAAAGGTAGTCTTTTGGTCATTTAAGGTAGTCTTAGCAGCATAGCTGTTTCCCACAGTCCACTTTAGCGGGCTGTGAGGAATGTCAAAAGCTCCAGAGAATGGATCAAGCTATTTTGAGAGAGGTAAATTCAGCCCTCAGCAGCACAGGTAATTGACCTGGTGCTTATGTATGTCTGCCAAGGGCCATCTGGACATAACCCTGAGTGAGGTCACACTCATACACAGGTCTGAGAATGGACCTTGACAGGCTTGAGAGGTGGGTCTGTGCAAACCTCATGAAATTCAACAAGACCAAGTGCAAACTCTTGCACATGGGTTGGAGTAATCTCATGCCCAAAGAGAGGCTGGGTGGAAAATGCATTCAGAGCTGCCCTGAAGAGAAGGACTTGGGGTTCTTGGTGGATAAGAAGCTCAACATGACCTGGCAATGTGCCCTCACAGCCCAGAATGTCAATTGTATCCTGAGTTAAATCAAAAGAAGTGTGACCAGCAGGCTGAGTGAGGTGATTCTGCCCTTCCACTCCACTCTTGTGACACCCAACTGGACTATTGTGTCCAGCTCTGGGGCTCACAACAGGAGGATGTGAAGAACAGATTACCCAGAGAAGTTGTGGTGTGTACCACACTGGAGATACTCAAAAACCTGCCTGGACCCAATCCTGTGCCCTGTACTCTGGGATGACCCTGCTTGAGCAGAGAGCTTGGACCAGGTGACCCACTATGGTGCTTTCCAACCTTACCCATTCTGTGACTCTGTGGAGCAGCTGAAGTGAGTCCAGAGGAGGGCCCAGAAGATGATCAGAGCCTGGGGCCCCTGTGCTATGGAGACAGGCAGAGAGTTGGGATTGTTCAGCCTGGAAAAGAGAAGGCCCTGTAGTAACCTTTTAGCACCTTCCAGTACCTAAAGGGGGCTACAAGAGACCTGCAGAGGGAGGACAAGGGGTAGTGGCTTCAGACTGGTGAAGGCAGGTTTGGATTAGATATAAGGAAGGAATTGTTTACTGTGGGGATGGTGACACTCAGGAACAGGTTGCCCAGAGATCTTGTGGATGCCTCATAACTGGCAATGTTCAAGCCAGGTTGGATGAGGCTTTGAGAAGCCTGGTTGTAGTGGAAGGTGTCCCTGCCCATGGCAGGGGGATTGGAACTAGATAATCTCAGGGTCTTCTCCAACCCAAACCATTCTATAATTCTATGAATCTATGAGAGGCTCCTTTGTTGTGGCAGCTTCTCTCAGAGGCTACATGAGCACAGATTCTATTCAGAGTTCTCATGCACAGAAATTCATTTCCAATTTTACCTCACCATTTAAGATGTCAGTTTTTAATATTTGAGTCGCTGCTTAAAACTCATTGTGTGTATGTCTGTGAGGAGATGGGCTGGTTGCAGGAAAGACTATGGGTAGCCCAAGTCTTCAAATGAATCGCTTTTTCCTGTATTAAAAGCCTCAAAGTCAGCTAGGCTATATCCAGGTATAAAGGTCAGGTTGACATCCCAGTCATGGGACTCAGTCTTCTTTCATCTTATATCCTGGCCTTTGCCTTCCCTTTGCTTCTATTGCTTCAGGAGCAGCCATGCCTGATGTGCAGAATCTCACAGACAGGGAGGCAGCAGCTCTTCACCTAAAATTGCAGAATGTGCTGCTAAAAGTATTATGGGATTTTAGTAATTTGGCACCTATAAGAAAGGTTAAGTACATAAGAGCAGACTTAACTAGGCCAGGGCAAAAATCAACCTAGCACAGTATCCATGCTCAAACATTGACCAAAAGTAGAAGCCTGGGGAAGAACAAGTACAGGAATAAAAATATAGGACTCCCCCCCCTCTACTCTGCTACTCAAACTTTAGGGTCAGTGACTTTCTGACCTAAGACAAATGAAATTTCTGCATATTTATTAAGCCTCAGTAAACCTACTTTTCCAAACACTTTTCAATTTCCACTTGAAGCCACATGGCCATCCTTTGGCAAGGAGTGCCAGGACTCCACTGTGTGTTACATGAAGCCTTTTGCTCATTTTGAGTCAGACTGCTGTTAGTGCCATTGGATGCCTCTCCCTTTTGCTTTGATGGAGACAGCAAGCACCTTTCCCTTTCTCAATCTCTCTGTGTCACCTTCTCATAGACAGTTACATATTTCCCTTTCAATGGCTCTTTTACAGAGTAAAAAGTCCCAAGATAGTCAAGTATTCCTCATAAGGGAGCTGTTTAATGCCTTCAATGATATTGCTCCAGTGCTCCTATGGGACAAAAGAACTTGAATAGAAAAACAATCTCAACACATGGCTAAACATTGGATTCATATTGTGGAAAGAAAACAACTTTCTCTGTTGCTCTCTGTTGTCCTAGTATTTTGTGTGCTTTTGGACTGCTACAATACCCTGAGCTGGGATTTTCACAGAGTGTCTGTTGTGACAGTCAAGGCCTGAGATACAACTGTTAGCATAATTCCCATCATTTTACACGTGACATTTGAGAGTGTTGTTCTCAGGATGAGGATGATGACTCTTTTCCACAAGTTTCTTCTGCTCAGCATTCACCTGTGTAAGGTTGCTCAGTAAGGCTGAGTGATTTGCACTATAATGGTAGATGAAATTGCCAACAAAACAGGAGTGAAAAACAATCTACATGAAGAGATTTCCCACATGAAAGAGTCTTTTGGGTTCTTGCTCTGCTAACTCTGTGAGTTAATGTGGATGGAGTTTGGCCCTGTGCCTCTGGAGTTTAAATATTAAATAAGAGCTCCTAACACTAAAGAATAATCTACAGTCCTCTTTCCAAGAATCCAATAAAGGAAATGGAAGCAAGGTCAGTGTTTTCTTTTTGTCATTTTCTGGTCTCATTTTTCCCCATCAGTCATAGAGGAAAACAGACACTCCCATGCAGTGCCGTGTGTTTCCACCAATCCTGGAAAATCCCCTTCTACTGCTTCTATCTCTTATAGTCTTCTCCCTTACTCCTGACAAGTTCCAGAGCAGGGGCAAAGCCTCACTTTTTGCTAGGGGGGTGCTGAGCTGCCGATGGATTCTGTGCAAGGAGCAGTGGCTGCAAACCTGAAGACAGAGCCACTGGGAACCTTCATTCACCTGACCCACAGGAGAAGGCTGATATCTTGGTTCTGTGGCAGGGGCCAGCAGCCTGAGCACTGTGACTGTGGGGTCACTCACAGTCTGTAGGTGGGCCAATGTATGTGGGCCTTTGCTGCCCAAAGAGGAAACAATCCCCTGTGGCTTTGACCTTGAGCTTCATCTTTGCACCTTCCCTGGCATGCAATGTGAGAGTTAATGATGAAGGAACAGCAATGCTTTGTCCTCACATAAAATCACATTTATTCACTGCTAGTGGAGACTTGTTTATCTCCCTGAGATTTTATTAGGTGTGAATGCATCTCTGGGCATTGCATCCAGGACACATTGATGATAATTCAGCACGCAGACAGTTTACTCCAGCAAGCAGAACAGAAACTACCTGGTCTGCTGTCTCATAGGAAAAGGATTTCCATGTTCCCTGCTTAATTACTTTCAAAGCAGATAATTAAAAATATCAAAGGGAAGTATCACTGTCTCATTCCTCATTTAAATGAACATAATATGGCAGGAAATTATTTTGAGCATGAAAGAGCCTAAGAGTGGACCAGTCCAATTTTTCAATTTTGTAGGAGAGAAAGAAGACCTAACTCCTAATAAACTTGAAAAAAAAAAGGTATTTTAACATAAGTAAAGGTTTAAAATAATAAATGCATTTTGTGTATTTCTATGATTAACTGGCAGTGTAACTTTTTTTTCTTGTTAAGTATAACTAAGGCTCCTAATAATATAAGCATTTTTGTTTATAGTTTGCTGTACCTTAATAAGAGTCTTGTCTTGGTAATTGCTCATTTTTCAGTGTTGAAGTCATTAAATAACACTTTTGTCAAATTAAAAGTTTAATCTAAAAGGAGGCTTATTATCAGCACGCCAGCACTTGCTTCCTAAAAATGAGTGCTCATGTACTTTACTGAGGCAATACACTAGAAAAGATAATGGGAAAGAGATGGAACAAAAAAAAAAATTATGTAATTGGACAGTTTCTGGGAGTGAAACTGAGGTCTCCTGCTTTTTTTTTTTTTTTTCGTAGCTCTGTCGCCATATTTTCCCATTTTTAAAATAGTGATATCATTGCTGAAACACTAGTAATGAAAAGAACTATTTGTAGGGCTGACATGTGCTTAATGCTCATGGAGCAGTTCCACTGATATCACCAGGACACCACAAATGGTGAGCTAAATGTAAGATCATTTCAGAGACTTAAATATATAGATTTTTGTTAGCAGTCTTTTAAATATATTCAACACTTTAAATCCGTGGTGTTTATTGACAGGATTCAGCTTTCCAATTAAAATGTAATGATGAAATATTCATACACCTTCACAGCAAAGTGACACAGTGAAGAAAATGAAGGCTAGATATCTAACTAATACACACTGGCCTAAACAAAAGCCACTACTCAGCACAGGAGTCTTATGATGGGAAGTACCATGAAAAAACAAATATAGAAAAAAATGCCAGTTTTACAGTTCTCTTCATTACTTCTGTCAAAAATGGAGTGAAATCAAAAAGTCCAAAGAAAAATTTAAATTTGGCTACAAGATATATTTTATTGGTATTATTATAATATCACCCAAAACCCCCAATGAAACTGTTTGTACCCAAAGTGCTTGCATCTGATCAATGTTCTGCAAATAACAACTGCAAAAGTTTCGATGCTCTATTTTGAAGATGTCTTGCTAGGTTTCAAAGGTCACCATCCTGATAAGGCAAAACCATGCTGGAGCAGGAAAGTAGAGTCAAATCTCTTGGCCTCCTTTCATTGCTTGAGAAGACAGCCGGAGGAAAAGACACGACAGGAGAAATGGCAAAAACTAAATTAGACTCTTAAAATCCTATTTGAGGTTTAATGATCAAGGGTGTTAACTCAAGGATTTATACCTGTGATTTTGAAACTGATGTCTGTAATTAGGTAATGATTTTGCAGAGCTTATATATTCTCTGAGGAAAGTGTGAACTGCACAAGTTTTCTGGTTGCAAGCAGCTGCACAACAGCAGCCTCCAGAAGTTAATTGCAAGGGCAAAGTCAAGACTTGGACTGTCCTTCCCCTGAAAAAAGCACTGATTGGCATTCACTGAGCTCAAATAGAGTCATTTATAGCCACTGGCAAATAAGATCCAGGTAACTTTTCTCTGATGGGGGATTTTTAGGTTGTGGATTAATGATACCACAGATACAAAGACACATATGATGACAAGTGTGATGTGCAGAGCTAGCTCAGTTTCAATAGGATTCAAGTTCAGGGTTCAGGTTCCTGAAGGAATAGGGTTATATTATCAACTCAAGCTGCACCAGGGGAGGTTTGGATTGGACATCAGGAGGAATTTCTTCAAGAAAAGGTTTGTTAAGCACTGGAACAGACTGTCCAGAGAGGTGGGACCATCACCATCTCTGGAGGTGTTCAAGAAATCTCTGGACATGGTATTCAGGGATGTGGTCTAGTTGACAAGGTGCTGATCAGTCAGAGGTTGGATAATCAATGATATTTATTGTTTCCCTGAATAGATATTTCATGTATGGCTATACCCTCTACTCTTCAGAGTTTCTCTGCCAGCATTTAGGTGCAGTGCTGCATCAGTCATTGTGCATTTAGATCAGTCACTGTGCTTAACACAAACCCTTCCAGAATGGGGAGCTTTGGGAGTTGAGATGGAGAAATGGGTCAGCTCTTGGAGAGCTGCTTAAATCTGGAAGGGAAAATGTGGAAACAGAATTGAAAGTCCTGGACAGGGCAGGTAACTGTACACAGACACTGTTACATTACACTGCAGTAAAAGGAGCTATAGTATTTGCTGGTTTGGCATGAAAAAAGAAGGAGTGGCAGGACCTTGTTAAGTGAAACTAAATATGAATGACTTAAGGTCTGAGGGGCTTGTGATCTCCTGTCTTGTTTGCTGCTGTTTCCCTTGGCCGATTCATCCAACAGCAAGGCTATGTGTGAACTCCAAAAATGAGAAAAGCCACCACACAGTGCAGTCACTGCCAAGCACAGGCCAATGTGGACAGAGAGTAGATGCCTTTATCAGCACTCACACAAGCACACTCAGCACTTGAACCAACCACAGCCTGATCCTGCTCCTCCTTGCCAGCTCACCAAGACTGTGCTTTCCAAATGGCCATGCAGACACCCCAGCTTGATTGATTTGAAGACACACAAACCGTAAGTCCATCCTCAGTCGCACCTGTTTATCCCAGATCCAGTCCTGGGTTTTTCAGTTTTTTGTCTCCAAATTGCTGGCTAATCCAACTTGAAGTTTGGTAGCAAATCATGTCCATGTTGCCCTTTTCACATCCAGAAAATGGAACCAAGTCAACAAGATGGAAACAGAGTTTAAGGAGACAATATGACAGAGTGTTGTGATTAGGTAAGTGCACTCACTGATAATCTCATTTACTGATGCCTAGTCATATATATCCTTCTTCCCCTGCTTTTTCCCACATGTGCATTCTGATCATAGAAAAGATTGCCACTTTGGAGTTTACTGGGGCAAAATTCATTATGAAGCTACTCAGTAGTCTTTGTGAGTTATATTTTAAGTCATCAAGTATTAATGAAGAAAAATGGACAGGATATTATGCACAGTTCATTAGAAATTATTGCTGTCTGAAGTAATCTAGGATGGTCAGTCCTAGACAACACTGATTGTTTTCTGCCATGGTAAGGCTAAAAAATACCATTAATTAAAGTAATTCAGGGTGGAACTGCGTGTATATTCTTTTGAAAAACTAAATAAGTCTACATTGAATTTCCACCATCTCATAAAACCAGAAAATTGTCAATATTAATAGCACTGTCAAGACACCAAAGAAAGAATTACAGAGATAAAAGTGATGGAGGCAGCACCATTATTACTTACTGTGAAGCTTTACTCCTGAACAGAAAAAAGAGGTGGTTTGGCCATAGCAGGAGCTCATGTGACAGCCCATGTGACAACAGTATCAGTTTAAAACAGAAGAGTGGTAATTTGCCTTGTTGTTGTATTGTTGCTTTTTTTATTTGGACGCAGAAGACAATATTGCAAAGATGTCCACAGGAGTTCACAAGAGCTGAAAGGTTTTTTCACTTTCCATCAGTTTCATTTTATAGAATCGGGGAACTTTTTACCATGGGTGCTTCCTCCTCTTCTACACTTAGTCATAAAATGCTTCTTGGAGCCACACCAGTACATGAATGATCATATTGCATAAGGAAAAATACTGCCAATATTTTTATCACTTTACTTGCATTCGAAGCATATCAAGCATACTAATTAAGACATTCTACAGAGAAGCTGTAAAACAACCCAATACACTTACAATCTGTCTTATTATAGCATACAATGGGTCAGCCAGATAATAAACAAGGAAAGATCAATTGTAGCTGTTGGGAGTATTGGATAAGGTTTATGTTCAGGCTTGGATAAAGTTCTGGGGCATTGACATTTTTCCAGGAATTCATTAGGCTAAGTTCCATGCAGGAGTCAGTTGAACAGCTTCAGTGAAATCAGCTCTCAGCAGCAGCCAATGGAGCCAGGGAATGTGCTGGAGCTTTAGCTCAGGTGTGCCTCTAACTGCTGGGTCTGGGAGTGCCCTAATCAGACAGTGCTGCAGGAAAGCAGACTGGCAGTAAGTACTGCTTTTAGTAACATTTTTCTGAGCAATTATCTGGTCACAAGGGGTGCAGTGGTGTTTCTGTCTTTATGTCTTGTGTTACAGGTGTGGCTGAGCACATGGCAGGGCCTCCTGAAGCAGCTGGCATTGTCTGCCTATGCCTAGGCTCTGTGTTTAGCTAGAGGAGTGCTACCAGCTCCCAGCAACAGGGGAACATTATTACATTTTCTAGGATTTTTCTAAAAACTTGTTAGATAGATTAATTAGCTTGCTAACAGGAGGTGAAGAGCATTATTCTTTACAGCTGAACATGTGACACTGACTTGTAAATTGCAAGTTTTTGCCTTTTTAAGAAAAGAGGACTTAATGTACTAAATGTGAGCTCAGTTCCCCTGTGTGACTTCAACTCACTGGGGAATGGTGAGTAAGTGTGGTGGGGAGTAGGCTCAAGGTACTGAAGTGAATTCTTAAAGAAAATCAAAATTTGTGGGGGCTTTCTCAGCTCCAAATTCCAGGTGGAGGAGAAATCATTCATGCTGCTAATTCCCATAATGTGTCACATACACATAAATGTAGATTGTTCCTAACAAAGCTGGCACCAGGGACACAAGAATCCCATGCAGTGCAGCAGTCTGAAAGAGCCCAACCTTTGTTTGCCCCGGGCTCCTGGGATGACTTATGTGCCTGTTCAGTGAACTGTTGTTGGAAACTGAACTAGAATAACTTTGGATTTTCTGAGGAAGCAAAGTAGGGAGGCATTTTTTTCAGTTCAGTTAGTACTGAAACTTTCTATTTTGGCATCTTCTTGGAGTTTTAGGTTCGCCTGATGAGGACTCATGCAGGGAGGCTGGCAGTGGTTAGTTGACTCTACTCTCTTTTGTTAGCCAAACAAGCAGATTTCCCTAGTCCTGTTCCAAAAGTAGGCTAGTCACAGGCCAAATTATTCCTACAATAGTTATCTCTTTAGAGATTGACTTCAGTTATAAGTGAAGGTGAGAGAGTTAGTGTCTTTGAGGAAGAAGTACAGGAGTAGAAAAACATGCTTTCAGCTAGAAAGTGATCTGAGTAATCAGTTACTCAGCTGCTTAGTCCCTCACTTTCCTACATCCAAGAACACTTTATGCCTTTCCCACCAGCCTACTGAAGGCTTGCAGCAAATCCTCAATGGATAGCTTGTAGTTCTGATGACTTCCTATATTATTTGAAAATTAAATGTCTTTCGAACTGTTAGCTTACAATACTAGAATCCTTCAGTCTTTTCCCTCTTGTCTGCTCAAGCACCTTGCAGCGTGTAACTGTAAGCAATTTCACCCACATCCTATTCCAGCTACCGGGGAATAATCTGCTCATTCTCTCAGTTTGCCCAGTGGAAACACTGCTGGTGTTTCTGAACAACACTTTTGCTGTTGTATCTGGAGTTACTCAGTCTGAGGGCAGCTCAGTGTGTGAATTGTCCCAAGTGTGAACCAACGCCAAGGGCTAAGGGAAGTCTGAAAGCTAAGGAGCTAAAATATGGCACTACTTTGAAATATGTTTGTGAGAATAACACCTTCTCACCCAACATTTTGTCACTTGTTGGGACTGCACAAAGTAGCTGAGCTTTGTTCTGGAGGTCATCTGCTGAAGTAGGACCATTTCAGATGGCTTTAGAACATCTCCAGGGATGGAGTCTCTGTGACATTTCTGGGCAACCCTAACCCTAACCCTAACCCTAACCCTAACCCTAACTACTACCTGGGCATCTTCACAATGCAAGTGTTTCCTGATGCTCAGATGAAGCCTCCAGTGTTTCAGTTTGTGCCCACTGCTTTTTGTCCTGTCCCTTGGCACCACTGAAAAAGAGTCTGTTTTTTTTGTTTAGTCTGCTCTGACTTGTAAAATTCAAGAAAGATGTCCAGAAAGTAAATTATTTGAGGTATCAAGATGCTCAGTAGGATTTATCTTAAAATCTCTTGTCTGAGACAAGACCCTTGCTCCACATGGCAAGCACTTCAGAAGGAAGGCTTCACCATCTTCAGTACCCTTCACTGCACTAGTACTAAGAGGTAAGGGTTATAATGTCTTCAATATGTCACCATTAAGAAACACATTGCTATTGTGTGGGTTCTTGGAGACATCATCTCCTAATGAGCTTTATATTCTCTCTCATACTCAAAGTGAAAAGCTCAGTAAACAGTCTGAACTCACCCAGTGCTGCTTGTCCACGGCATCCACTGCATGTCAAAGCTTTTTATTTGAAAAGGTTTTTGCCTGCTCTCACAGTGAATTTTTTATCTTACTTTGTGTTTTAAATATACACTTTGACGTTTGAAGCACTCGTTCCTTTGCCAAGGGACTGGGTCCTGTTTGGCTTTTGTTTCTGTTGTTATATCTAGCCTCATTTCTGCCTGCTCATTATCCAGAGTGGCTGGGACCTGGCATCTCTCATGACTGGCTTATGCTTGGTGTTTGTTTCAGGCAAGATCTGCTTTCTGTCAAATTCACTGTGCACCATTAGCCATGGTGAAATGCCAAGGTCAAATCTCTCCCCATATATTTTATCGATAATGTAATCCTCTTTTGAGGAAGCACTATTACACTGATTAGGGGGTTATAGAATGCTCATAAATCTTCCATTTCTCTGTTTGCACTTGATAAATTGGGCTTGGCCGTCACTGGAGGGGCAGATGGACTGCCAAGTGCAAAACACCCATCCTGAAGGCAGCATCTACGGAAGCACGGAGTTGAAGGTGGCCAAAATCATAATTCATGCAAAATAACCTTCTTGGATGCTTCAGCTCTTGTAGCTACTCCTACAAGGCTGCCAGTTTGCTTAACTGTAGCTAGCAATGCATATCTTGCTAAATCAAGCTCCAGACAAGACAGCCTACTGGGGACTGGAGGGAACCACTAATGTATCTTTCTCTGGCAGCTCCACGAGCAGCCCAGCCAGGCTGACAATAGACCAGCAGACTTGCTCACTCTTGTGTGCATGCACAACAAATAAAACATGTTCTGGTAGTCCTGTAAGAGGACAATTCAGTCTTTTGCATCCTTTTCCTTTTTGACCCTAGTAAACATGACTCCAGGCACAGCAAACAACTTCAATGTTATTCTCAAAGGCAGAAAATTGAATATCAAAGTGTTGTCTGGGTTTTTGCTGTTCTCCTCGGTCTCTTTAAGGAGTTTTCTAAAGTTTCATTTTTAGCCTTCTGTGTGTACTTTTTTACAATAGAGTCAGATACAGTTTGCCATAAACAACCTTTTGTTATTGTAACAATCTAACAATGTTTACATTCTTCTCATAAAGAAGAAACTGTTGATGAGCTGTTAGGTTGTCCAGTGTAGCTGAAGAGGAAGATTTTCTTCCTCCAATCCATGGTCACTTCTGGAATTTGATAAATGTTGAAGTTATAACTAAACCACCCTTTTTTCTGCCTTGGACATTGCAACCATGTGTCATCTCTTTGTGTTGTGTGCGATATCACAGAATGTTGGGAGTGATGTGAAAAGGTTTTTCTTTCTTGTGAATCACAAGGTTCCTGATTATTTAGCAGCTGGAAGAAACATAGCCTTATTCCCAGCCTCTTCCTGGAAGTAATTTTTATTAAGTGAAAGTGATACTCTTCAGGAAACAGTATAAGATCCTTTCTTTTCCTTTCCTCTTGCAATATATATGTAAGAGGTTAGACCCTCCACAAAATATCTCAGGGCAATGAAATAATTGTCTTATATTTAATGACCACCCTTCTCCAAGTTTTTTTTATGCTGTCTAAGTGTAGGATTCAGGCGTGGTGAAAACCTTTTATAAGGGATTCTTCAGTTTCTTTGCCTTGTCCTCTGCTAAGCTTCAGTGTTGTTCCTTTCCTTACTTTTCTCACTGGACTACAAGTTTAGCAGTATTCCATGTTTTCTTCATCATAGAAACAAATATTCTTCGGTTTCTGTCCATTGCATCTGATCTGAGTGGTATTAATGAGGATAGAAACAGATTACTTTCTAGCTTTGCTTGTAGTTTTCTGTATAAAGCACCTCTGTTGACTCTTGCAAGCATTCAAATTTTCACTCTAATATAAAAAACTATAGCAATAGGACAAGAAAAAGTTTTCTGGCCACTATCAATATCTTATCTAGGTTCCAGTGGCTGGACTGTTTGTTCATGTGCATCTCCATTGGGAGAAAAAACCAAATGTGACTCATGGCAGGACAAAGGCAGTGATGTAATGAAAGCATGTTCAGTATGTTGCTTAGTATGGTTGCAGCAAGAATTCTCTTTTCTCTAGTATGCTTGAGAGGAGATTTTTGATTTCACAGCTCCAACATGAGAATATGGCTTTTGGAAACAGAATTGCAGATTTTGATGAACACCAAACAGCTGCATGCAGCTCTGCAGTTGGTTCCAATTTTACCTAAACCAACAATAAGTCACAGATGTTATTCAGTTTCTTTTTGAACATTACTGATTTTTCACATGAAGATGCTTTGCAGCATAATCTCATGTCTTAATATGATGCCAATTAGGAGCTGTGCTTGTATAGAATCTCCTTGGAATGTAAGTAAAATCAGGTTTTTGAGGACAGCTTTTAAGTGAAGCTGAGATTTCAGTGGATTGAGTTTGGGTGGACATTTTAGAAATAAAAGACTAAGTCATTGTTATAGTTTAGTACACCAGAATATTTATTATCAGCTTGTAATGTAAATGTATTATCAGCTTGTAATGTAAATTCACTACATATGAAGGCCCAAGAAAAATCTCTATCTGTTGATAGAGATACTGTGTATGTTCAGGATGCATATAAAAACAGGTAATGCACTAACAGTTCCAGTATTCCAGTCTATGCTAAACCATATTGTTTTCCTATGGAGGGAAATTCCACTGATACTCCTACTCAGGCAGTTGCTTCAATACTTATATTTACTTCTGCCATAGCCTTTCCTCAATTTGCCCAATATAACAATGGATATAAATAACCTGAACTTTGCAGATGTCCTTCATTTTTTATTAGTTTAAGTGGAAAAAATGAGGCAGACCTGAGTGATGATAAAGAGTGTTCCCTCTGGTGATTCACTTTTGTTTCTCTAACCACTAATGTGTCTGGCAATCCATGAAGGGGTAACTTCAAAAAGACTTGCAGAATTTCTGGATCTGCTTGTACGAATTCTTCCTTTGCTCACCCATCTGACAAGCTAAGATCTGTACCTCAAGAGAGATCCTCCTATTTAATGTATCTTCCTATTTACTAGAGTCCTGTATTCTCACTTCTGGAGTCACACTGAGCCCTGCATGCTGCCATTAACAAAGTCAGAAAAGTGTTACAACAGCTAAGAGGTGGTCAATGTTTTTAAGAGGTGAAAGAATCATGTACACTTATGTTCTGCTAAATGCCTTTGAGAAACCAAAATGGTCTGCAAAAAATTCTACTTTGAGAGTCATTCCTCCAAGAGAACCTGAGAACAAAGTGTAATTCTCTCCCAAGGGATCTGCTGTGCTTCTGGTCTTTGTTTAGGCTTGCTTGGTGTTTGCACTGAAAGGAAAGAAAGAAGCAGTGCGTGCAATTCTGTGTTGGCTTGCTGTGTTAATATCTGCAGCAGTGACTAATGTCTGTTGTCACATATTCCCACAAGGAATAACATGCCAGACAGTGAACTCTCAGAAAGCGCCAAGAAGCTTTTGGCATTCCTCTTCAAAGACTTTGGCATTTTCTGTACTAGCAGTACATCCCTATATTTCAATTCTTTTCAGCCTGGAAAAAGTTAAATGAGCCTAGAACAGCTGAGTGTTTGCAGACATGTACTTTGTACACAAGTGCTATAGGTCCACTGAGATTTGAGATTGTTTTTAACACATCTGTCAGCATGTTCACCTGGAGATGAGTGTTAACTGGATGCATTCAAGGCAGTATTACTGATCCATTTTGTGAGAGTTGAATCAAGCTCCAGAGGTGAAGGAGAATAAACAGTGTTTTCCCCTCAGTTCACACAGGCTGATGTGTAAATTGTCAGGTAGAAAACTTCTGCGTTTTCCTCCCTAGAAATTTACACCCCATTTTATCATACAATTTTCAAATTTTCTTCGCATTAACATTGCATGTATGTGTGATGGTAGCTTCTAATTCAAGCACAGGGCCTTCCTCTGTCCCACAGTGCTTTTCTAGAGAATATCTGGGAACTCCCAATTCTTCCTCTGTTGATAGCATCCTCACCATATCAAAACACTGTTGTCTCAGGCTTGAGAAAATGGTCAGATGCTGGGGATGCTAAACAGGTGGTTGGAATTGCTCTCCCTTGTCACAGTGCAACACAAATGAGCAATGCTCACACGCTGAGATGTCCAAGGCAACAAAGGGGCAGTTTATTTACAGACCTCGATATTTATAGAATTCCAACAGTGACCATGGATTGGAGGAAGAAAATCTTCCTCTCCAACCACACTGGTCAAACCAACAGTCCATCAATTCTCTCCTCCTCCAGAAAGGAATACAAAACAATCATTGTTTACATGAAAAGTGGGTGAGAAACTCCATCTCAAAAGGTAAACACAGAAGGCTGAAGGAACTTTAGAAAAACTTTGGAAAAACAGAGAAGAAGAGGACAACACTCCCTTTTTTTAGTTATGTGGTTCCTAAAAAAACTAACTGATCCACAGAACAGCACATATACAGGAAGGTGTGCAAGGTAGATTAATTTATGGAGAGAAATATGAGGCTGTAGTACAAGGCTTTCTCCTTCATCAGTAACACTTCAAGAGACTTTCTAAGCCTTTGAAACCTAGTTATCATATTAGATTTGACTTATTATTGTTATGTGATCATTATTCCCAAATATTACAATGCTTTTTTTATATTTCAGAGTTCTGCACGTGGATCAGAGCAATCCCAAGCATGAATACAGGCTTGGTGAAGAATGGATTGAGAGTAGCCCTGAGGATCAATACTTGGAGGTGTTGGTTGGCAAGAAGCTCAGCTTGGCCCATCAGTGTGCACTTGCAGCACAGAAAACCAAATACATCCTGGTTTGAGGGAGGGGATTTATTTTGCCCCTCCACTCTGCTTTTGTGAGACCCCATGTGAAGTCTTACATCCCAGATAAGAAGGGTGTAGACCTATTTTAGTGGGTATGGAGAAGGGCCACAAAGATGATCAGACCACTGGAGCACGTCTAATAGGAAAACAGGCTAAGAGAGCTGGGACTGCTTCTACTGGAGAACAGAAGGATCCAGGGAGCCTTATAGCACCTTTCAGTACCTAGATGGGACTACAAGAGAGCTGGAGAGGGACTTTCCACCAGAGCATGTAGTGTTAGGATAAGGGGTAATGGCTTTAAAGTGAAAGAGTGTAGTTTTATACTACATATTACTGGAGCAGCTTGCCCAGAGAAGTTCTGGAAGCCCCATCCCTGGCAGTGTTCAAGGCCAGGCTGGGTGGAACTCTGAACAGCCTCGTCCAGTGGCAGAGGGGTTGGAACTACATGACCTTCAGTCCTCTTCCAAACCAAACCACTCAATGATTCTAAAATACTTTTCTTGATTCAAGGAGGATCATTTGTAAGCTCAGTTTGGGGTAGGATAGCCCCTCAACTTTGTTTCTGAAACAAAATTACCTTGGAGCACTCCTTTCTGATCTTCTCTTATCATGACAAATCTTAAGTGAGCCCAAGGCTGTGCTTGGGTCTGCTGGGATGGATAAAGAAGAGAGATGGATGATTTTCTGTTAAAAAAGAGGGGGAATCATGCTGATCTGCTGTTATTGTACTCCTTTAAGAGGCTGAGAGTGCTGAAAAGAAATTTAGGACATAATATTAGGATAAAAAGTCAAACAAACTTATCTCATCTTGTTTGCAAGATCTTTTTTATTAAATTCAGCCAGAGAAAAATTTTCCTCTTTTTCCCCAAAGGACTTTTTTCAAAACATTTATATAGCCCTGTAACATTTACACAGTGCTCTACACTGCTGACTTGTTTCTTACCTGGGTGAGTGGAGACAAGAGAAATACATGGATGATGAGCTATTATGGATAAAAATGGAAGAGAGAAATGAAGCAGAAGGATTAGGGAGGAGCACAGGACTAAGAGCAAACCAGGGCTGAGCTGAGCCTGGAGGGAAGTTATTGCAGAACACAAGAGAAGAAAGTTAAGTTATTTGTGTGTGCCAATACTTTGGGAAAGAATGAAAAAGCAGAACAACAAAGCAGCATAAACAGGGGGAAGAGCAGATGTCTAATTAACCTAATTTTTTTTTAGAGTGAAATAATTCTTAAATGTTCCTGTAGAAGTGTGAGCCATTTCAGGAGCACTACTGGTTAAATTAATGTAGCAGTGACTCTATGTTTAGAGACAATAGAGGCTCAGTTATCATGTCACATACACCCACCTAAATCAGAATTTCATGCTGTGGTAAAAACCACACAGGGAAAGATAGCAATCCCCAGGTCTGTGCTGCATAGAGAATACTTCCACCCTGCAAGGATTGAGAGTGTGGCCTCTGCTCTATATAGACTCAGAGTGCAGGAGAAAAATCTCACCAATCTTGTAACCTACCCACTGCTACACCCAAAACTACAAAAGCATTTTAAGCCTAGACTAGGTCAGAAGCCCTGTTCTATTAAAGGTGAGGTTGTGGCTCAATGTAAGGAATTATTAGAGAGCACCTTATATATGTAGACTTCACACATTTATGATATATAATGTAATATGGAAATTATAATGGAAGTTCTCTGGCCATTTTTATATGCAGAATTCAACCCAAATTCTGAATACTCACCTCCATTAAAAGCTAAGTATCAGATAATGCTGTCAACTTACACAGGCTGATGATAAAATCAAAACTTTTGTGTTAAAGGTAGATTGCAAAAGATGTAGTTTTATCACAAGTCTGTGAGAAACACATTCAAAAAGTTTCTTGCATTCTTGCAGTTTGCTGCCTGCCATTTGTAACCTGGATTTTATTATGTTGTGTTCCTTGCATGAAAACCCTTTTCTCTTTGAACTTCTTTACACCCAAGGTTGGTGAGGTTAGTAAACCCCAGGGCATTGGTATTTCCAGCATCTTCATGGTACTCCAGATGGAGATTTAACTTTCCTCTTTCACAGAGCAAGGCAATCTGTTTACATTGTTACATCAGGATCTGTGGAAAGTTAGACAAAGCATCTGATTCTGATTTTTCTCCTTCAAGGTTTTTGTCTCCAAGGGCTATTTTCTCATTTTTGAGAGCTTCCAAAAATGTTAGGAGTTTTTGCTGAATTTTGTTGCTTTGGCTCAGAGATCCTGCTTAAAAGAAAGCGGAAAAAATTGTTAAATTATTGAAGTGGATATGTCTATTGGTTGGAGACTTAGGGAAAAAAATTATTTCTATACATAACTTCAGGTCCCTTTTCCCTCCCCTCTGTCCCCCAAGAGCAGCTATAATATACAGCCAGAAAAGCTATTTTCTGAAGACTTGGGATAGATTTACTATTGAAGCCAGTGGTGTTGTTTCCAGGTGGACCTAAAATTCATTATCCTAGTGTAGAAAAAGCTTGCATTGGAGAACTTTAATAAAGCTCCAGTTACCTAAAACCTTAGGGAGCCAGATTCAGGATTTTCAAAGCTGCACATTACCCACATGAAGAGGTGGTCTCTAGTAACATGAAGATGGGACTAAATGAACTGCTAAGCACAAAAGAACCTGGGGGTGCTGGTCAACAGCAGCTGAACATGACCCAGCTTGTGCCAAGGTGGTCAAGAAGGCAGATGGCATCCTGGCCTGTATCAGCAATGGTGTGGCCAGCAGGAGCAGGGCAGGGATTGTCCCCCTGTACTGGGCACTGGTGACACCACCCCTCGAGTGCTGTGTCCAGTTCTGGGCCCATCACCACAACAAATATACTGAGGTGGTGGAGTATGTTGTCTGGGTTTTTGCTGTTCTCCTCTGTCCCCTTTAAGGAATTTGGTAAAGTCTTATTTTTAGCCTTCTGTGTTTTGAAGTCAGATACACTTTTATATAAATAGCCTTCTTGTTATTGTAAAATCCAACAATGTTTACATACTTTTTCATAAGGATGAGACTGTTGACGGACTGTTGAGTTGTCCAGTGTGGTTGGAGAGGAAGATTCTCTTCCTCCAATCCATGATCACTGCTAGAGTTTGATAAATGTTGAAATTGTAAATAAACCCTCCTCTTTTCTGCCTTGGACACTGCAACGTGTGCATGCATAAATTCTTTATGTTGTGTGTGACAGGAGTGTCCAGAGAAGGACAGCAGAGCTGCTGAAAGGTGTGGAATCCAAGTATTATGAGGAGTAGATGAAGGACCTGGAGTTGTTTAGCCTGGAAAAAGGAAGCTGAGGGGAGACCTTAATGCTCTCTGCAAGTGCCTGAAAGGAGATTGTGACAGATGAGGGTCAGCTTCTTCTCCCAGGCAGCTTGGTAGGACAAGGGGAAATGTCCCCAAGTCGTGCAAATGGATTTCAGGTTGGATATTAGGAAAAAAATCTCTTCATTGAAAGAGTGGTTAAATGTTGGAACAGAGTCCCCAGGGAAGTGAAGGATTTGCTATCCCTGGAAATGTTAAAAAAAATGAATAGAGGTGACACTTTGTGTTAATGGCTTAGTGGACCATATTGGGTCAAGGGTTGGACTTAATGATCTTGGAGGTCTTTCAATGGTTCTATGACAGTTTTTTCTTAAAAACACTCAACATTTCAAATTATTATTTTTTAATTATTCATTCTTTATTATAAAGGGCCTTTAAAATTCCAGCATCACAAAGAGATCAAGGCTAAACCTGACTGTGTGAGATGCTGCCTGGGCAGGATTATTTGAGATCACAGACATTTGTAGGTGCAGGATAGTCAAGGACAAAACTCTTCTCATAATTTTGGTTGAGATGACAACATGATGTGTGGCTATTCACACATGGGTACAGGACTTGAATTCCCTGCTTTCCTCCTGCCCTGCCTAAGCAGGCACCAGTTTTGGAGAGCTGCCATGCAGAGTACCAGCTCAAGAGCTGCCAGTCCTCTTTTACTTATTGTCAGGAGGTTAAGTATAGAGTACCAAAAAATGACTGAAGAAGGTTGATGCCTGTAGTTGTAATGCTAACCCTTTTGTGAAAGTGTCTTTACTATAACAAATAGTGAAAAGATGGGAAGTAGCCTTTTTTCCCCTCTAAAGGAAGATGTGCAACAACACTACAACACAGTTGATTGCACCTATCCTAACGCAAGAAGAGATGTGATTTGGTATTGTAAGTCTTGAAAGCATAAAGTAATCTTTTACTCCCCCTGGGCACTACCACATCTTTCTAGTCCTCTTGCTGAGTCACATTAAACAAAGCATCAAATAAAATTCATGGTCTGACAGAACAGCCTCTCTCTGTCTAAGGGGTTGCAAAGAAAGACCTCCATATCGGGATCCAAAAAGCACTAAGAAGGAGGGAGGGAATTTATAGAAAGAATATTTGCCTCATTAGGGATGATTAATGTGAAGGAAGAGCTCATTTATCTGGAAGGCACAATGTTGGAGCAGACACTGGGGGCAGGATGGGAAAATATTTGGCTGGAACAAAAGTTGTCACTTCAGAAGGAAAAGGGAAGAGAAAAAGCCTTCCATGCTTATCAAAGATGCAGGGAGACCAGATGCCTTTCTATCTTCTGCAGGAGAACTGTCTTAAAAAAAAAAAAAAGAAAAGAAAAAGAGAAAACACTTCACTAAATGTTTTAGAGCCTTGTGCTGCTTTTGACCTTCATCTTCAGCTGAATAAACACAAACCATTTCCCCTCTCTGAGGCAGATGTTAGGTGAAAGAGATATTCTGAGCACACTGCCTCTTCCTGTTACCTTGCCCTTGTTCACAGCTGCACAGTTTGACAGTGAGCCTGCAGTAAGTACTGGTGGCAGACAGGGTTTGCTGGTGCCCTTGCTATTGGAAATAAAATACAGAAGAGGGTATGAAAATCTACTCTGTATGTCTGGGTTCATCTGATGTCACTTATGTTTAGGAACCAATTCGTTGTCAGATGTGGTTGAAAAAGAATGCTATGTCCTGATAATTCCTTGGTTGTCATTTGTACTAAAATGTTCTTGGGGCTGACTGGGCTAATGCAGCACAGTGATTATTCTAACATTTATTTTTGGGGCATCTTGTAGCTTTGATCTCCAAAGGTTCTGCAGCACACAAATTATGAGGAGGAATCCAAGAGCTATGTCCAGGACACTTTGTCTCCACTATCTGTCTTTACTGTGCTACTGAGTTGCTGGTGGATCTTTCTAAATGAGTGCTGCTGATGAAAGTAACCTGAAGCTACTGGCCTCTTGATCAAAAACACAGTAAAATCTTTTTTCCAGGGTGGACCATGATTGAAAGAGGCTGTTCATGGAAATTGAAGACTGAATGGTTTAGGCAAAGGAATTTAAATAATTTAGAGAATTTCCAAAAGAAAACTAAACTGTATTAATGTGGACAAAAAGGTCTTATTTTGAGGGGTATATGACTGAAATTATTCAAATGCCAGTGTTGTCTTGGGCATCTGTAAACTTCATCTATATCCATTCCTTGGTAAGTTTTTGCACAAGCACATTTTTGATGAAATACCAAGACACCCAACATCCAGATGCAATTCAGTCAGATTCATCATAAGAGTAGCAGGGAATCTGGTGGGGCCACTCCAAAAATGAATCTCATCTCATCTGCTCATTATTATTAGGAAAAAAAAAAAAAAAAACCCACCAAAACAAAGAAATCAGAGCCATTGTGTGGGAGAAATTAGTGGTGTTGCTGCTATGCAAACCTTTTGCTAGTATCTATCATGTGTTACCATCTCTTACCTGGAAGAGATAAAAACCAGTAACTTGGAAAAAAATTAAGAAGGATTTTACAATGAAAAAAGCATTGTTAGTGAGGAATTTCTTAGAATCAGATAATTTTTTGTGTCAGTATTTTGAAATAAAAAATGACAAGAATAGCTAATTATTTTATAGAAACTGTAAAGCAAATGTGCAAAAGCACTATTCAAATACATAAACCATAAAATGGTTTACTGGGAAAAAAAAATTATAAAGTAGTTTTGACCTGCTAATGTGGGTCTTAATTGCCTGTCCTGATCAGTTTGTATCTCACTACCACTGAAGTAAAGGTAGAACAACCTTATATGTGACAGAGGTCTGGTAGATCACAGAGGTGAGTTGAAGAGGCTTGGGGTCAGTAGAGTAAATGCAAATTTGGCTGAGCAGTTCAGAGGTAGCCATATGGGGCCAAAGGCTTCCAAGTCATTGTAAATTTGTGTCTGAATATGTAAGTTAAATACTAAGAAGATGCTGAAGAATGCTTCTAAAGTGTCCCAAGGAGCTGCACAGCAGAGGTTGTAGCTCTTGGCTGCATTTTGGCCAGCGGTTCCTCAGGAGGTGTCTCCAATTGCACAAGGCTTCTCTTTCCAGGGAGATTTGACAGTGTCTCTGCCTTTGGCTGGAGATCACTGTCTGTAAAGGCTTTCCTTCCACTTCATTCAGTTTCTAATTGCTGCCTGAGATAGGACTGTTCAGTCATAGACAGCTGTGTGCAGGCGTTTCTGGGCGCGTTAAGATGCCGAGCTTTTCCTGTGGCTGTGTAAACTGTTCCATACAGGCAGCTATCAGTGTAAAAAGAAATGACACTGCAAGATGCAAACAAGGACAAAGCATGTACGCTTAATAAAACCATGCTTACACTGCAACAATCTGTCAGCTTCTAAACTCATGTGGGAAGACATTTCTTGTTTTCCCTGGTCTCTCTGATCAGTTGCAGATTTTCAGTAAGTGGACTGTAGCATCCAGGTGTTCCAATGTATCTGCTCTGATGCTGGGCAGCACCAAGATTTTTGGGTAAGCTGAAACTAGAAGTTTCTCCAGAAGCTATGGAGATGTGTTATAATCTTGTGTTTTCCTGAATGTTCAGAAACCAACTTGCCTGAAAGCAACTGATTTAATCTTTTGCAATTATTTTTCCCTTCTTTCTTCTACACTTCCTTTAAAATTTAGCTGTTATAATCCCAGGTAATATTTTCTATGTTAAATTTCCCCTTTGAATCCAGTGTGAATCTTGGCATGAGCTCCCCAGCCTGATTTCACAATGCATGACTGATGCTCCCTTCTCTTTTCCCACCTTTCAGCTTCCTTTGTCCAAAACCTGTGAGACAGGGAGACTGGATGCTCCCAGGCCGTTCTCTTCAGTGACTGCTCTGCTCTGTAAATTCTTTCCCTTTTATTGCTAGTTTCCCAATCCAAGTATTTTCTATTTTCACTGGATGATAGTTGTTTTTCCTACGATCATTTTGATCACCATTTGGAATTTCTTCTAGTTAAGAGATGTCTTATTTGGATGACAAGGCCATTACACACAGTACTCCAGGGAAGGTTGTGCTGTTGCTTGCTGCTCTGAATTCCTTGTCTAACAGAGCCTTAATAGCCTATAGAAGATAAACAAAGGAGTCGAACATTGGAAGTGACCCAGAAAGCTGGATCTAAGCACCTTTAAGCTTCAGGGAAATTTGGATTCAGATGAGAGGTTTTTTGGCTTGTACTCGGAGTGTAGTCAGCAATTGCTTCCATGACTGCTGAACCCGAGCTAAAATTTAGCAGAGTTTTATGTATAGCCTCTTTAATCTGATTTGGAAAACTGCCCATCCCTGTGCTAGTCAAAGACTGAGGAATTGAAAAGGTGACCTAAAGACACCTCTGTCTCCTTAGCTCTTGCAGGGAAGACAACTGCTGCACTAAAAGAAACATCCATTTGCCTTTCTTTTGCTTGTTCAGCCCTTGCACTGCCTGTAATTCCAGTGTCATGCCAGTCCCCTTGGATTCTCAATGTTGATGCAGGGTTAGGGGCCTCCTGACTACCTGTGCCCAGCCTCCTGTGAAGAAGCGAGATCCTCTTTTTGAGCCTTAGTTGCCATGCATATGTAAGTGAAATGGTCAAGATAAGCCAACATCCATAACAGGACATGCTTTGTTTTCTTAATGAATGAAATTGTCTAGAAGGAGATTGAAGAACCTTCCAGCTGGCACTGCTAACCTCCAGGAATAGGACACTGGACATTGTAAATGAAGTGGTAGGGTTGGGCTGGTGTGAAATACAAGCTGTCAGAGATGAAAGCCCAAACAAGACTGAAAAATACCTGTATTATTTGTTAACTTTTTCAATTAAAGTCCTGTAACTCAGGGATAAAGGGAGGTAGTGAACTGACCCTTCTGGGATCTAGCAGTAAGAGAAAACCTACTTTGCAACTCAGACCAAAGTACTGACAGGAGTTTGCTGTTACGTTCTTCTTGCTTTTTTTTGTCCTCTGAAAAACATTTCCCCTGCTGAGGAGCTGCAGTTCTTTGCAAGATGTCCATATTTTTGTTGCTGTCACTTTTTATATAAGTATCATTCCTACAGATTGAAAGCTGGGATATCAGAATAATTTAAGGAAGACATAAGAAGACAGTAGAAGGAAAAATGTGGTAAAAGCAATATAGAATGTTTTCACAGAGGCTTCATACTGTAACACTGCTCCCCTTGCCAAAGGGGGGTTGCATTTCTGTCAGCTGGTTTAGTAGAACAGTGGTGGGGTTTTTCCCTTTTTAGATTACAAGAGCCTTGGAGAGAGAAAAAAGTCTCATGCTATGTTTTTTATTTCATTCTTACCGACTGCTGTTACCAAAACAGCTTAAAAGGCTTCTGGAGATAATATTTTTCCTAAATCGCTCTGAAAACTGAAATTCTCTCTTTAGGTGAAGCTAGTATATTAATTAATTGTTCATAGAGTATTTAGGCAGATGGAACATGGATGGATCAAAGAGTTAAAGAGCTTAAAAGTGAAAGAAATTACTGGTCCTTTTTTGTGCATTAAAAGTCAGACTTAATCAAGGAAAAAGTAAAATAAAAGAATTTATCACACTCCTTAACATTTCCTGCTCTTTGTGCCAAATTCTCTAGTTTATTGCTTGGTACAGATCCATTTTCTATTCTACAGAAAGATTCTCTCTAGCTTTTTTTTGCATCAGGACTCCTGTCCTTCACCCCAGTCATGTGGGCACTTATCACAAGTTAACATTATCAAAAAGTTTTAGGCTCAGAAGACAGAATCACCTGCCAGCTCCCCCTCCCAAGTAAACAGTTTAATTTTGTTCATTTTCCTCTGTTTCCCTTGTTTCCAAGAGGTTTCCCTTGCAACCTCTTTGTTGCAAGGGAAATATTTCAATGGTTTTGTCCTCAGCAGAAGCTGAGATTGCCCATGTAATTAAAGAAATTGCTATGTTGACTCAGGGGAAGAGACCTTTTGAAATATCTTGGAGGAGTGGTAACACCTGGCAAGCTGATGTCCTTGTTACTATGATCTGAACTGGGTCTGGTAGCTCTGAATTTGGACTACAGAATAGAAAGCTGAGGTGAACTTCTGATGTCGTCTCGCACCATGTCCATATGTGACACTACCTTAAGTCTTCCAAGTAAGATTTTTTTTTCCTCCCTTCTAATGGATAATTATGTGACTTGGAACCTTTTGGGCTAGTTGCACTGCATTTTTTCACTGTAGAAATTTACATTATAACCTTTTCCACTGGAGAACGTCAAAATGGCTTGCAAGCATCATTAAATTTTTCATTTCTTCTTTTTTTTTTTCCTCTCATTATAGTAATTTCAGGAGGAGATGTCAGTTTTGCAAGGGTTAGGGAAAATGCACAAGGTTATGGAATAAAATGTCAATAGTCAGGGACAAAACTGGTTAGTCCTTCTTCCCAGTCTCTCACAGCCTTCAGAATAAGACTCTGAAATGTAATACTGAGAGTTAGTAGCAGCCAAGAGAAGTTTTGTGTGATTTCCCCTTATATAACTAGACACATAATTAAAACTTAATCCTTAAAGAATAGCATTTCATACATGGCAAATATAAACTTTTTCGAGTAGGCTGCAGATATATATAAACTTCTCAGTTTTCTTTATGAGAAAACATATTCACTGTCATCCTTGTAATGGATGTCCATAGGAAATGAAGGAAACAGGCTTAGGAGAAAGAAGGAGACAGGATTAGTCATTCGGTGTATCTACCACAGCCCTGTGGGACACAATTCACCAAAGTACTTCTTGTAGATATATTTGCTGCAGGTGAAGTCAAATTTCCAAATCTGTCACTGATTCTATGTCACTATATTGGCAGGTAACATACATGTAGGTATTTTATCCAAAGAAGTCTTTAGATTAATATTTTGGCCTCTTTTTGCCTATTAGTTTTTTCACTTGGCGGATATTTGGTAACTCTCTTTGCTGAGTGGCTAACAAGAGATTGAACTGAAAATTAAACTGTCAGTTGCAGGTAGGATTTTGCAGATGAACCAGAAGATGAATTGGTAATTCATAAGGCAAGAGAATGTACAAACTTTTCCATAGGCGTTGAAATACTTACAAATTGATACCTTATTTCTAAGATCTCATGCAATACAAAATTCTGTATCCATCGGATCCTCAACTTCTTTGTGCTTAGCTCTTAGATTTTGAAAAATCAGCTCTCATGTTTGAAGCATTGTATGGTTGCTGTTTAAACTGAGGACTGTTTCCCATCTCTTCCCTTTTGCTTTTTACCGGTGCTTCTTCAATCACCATTGTGCTGGTGGGTTACTTTCAAATAAATTTAACACTGCTTTCCAGGTTTGGGCATATGTTGCCCTCATTTTTCAGCCTTCTGATGTTTTTATAGTTTCTGAATTCTTTCTCATGTGATGTTATAAATAGAAGTAATGTTTATGGTAAATACGATTTACCCTCTTCTGAGGAGGGAACAATTGATGGACTTTTGGTTTGACCAATGTGATTGGAGAGGTGGCAATCTCATTCTCCAATCCATGGTTTGAGTGTAAATACTGTATAATTGGAATCACACAAAACAGAGGTCAGAGGGTCTTGCCCTGTTGACTGGAATGGAGTCCGTGTCTTCCTTTCGTGTCCTATTGCGACAGGCATCCATCCATGTGGCCAACAAATGCATCTGCTAGCAGTGCTAATGTAAATTTGAAGGCTTGTCTTAATTACACTTGGCATCAGCCTGCAACCATGTAACTTAGGAACTGCCATTTGCAGATGAGCTGTTGTCACTTTACTGCCCCACACCTTTGACCTAGAGCAGACCAGTGGTGGGTGCCTCCAAAACAAATGCGTGGTTTTTTACAGTAATTTAGGTGTGGGGAAATTTATGCGTATTTTGGCAAATTTCCTGAGCCCTACTGAACATCTTCTTTGCCATTCCCTGTGTAAAATGAAAGGTTGTACATATCTTGGACTCTGCAAATATGTTTGCATTTTCAACATTGCCAGTGTTTCTTACACACAACCTGTAAGGTGTGATCTGCTGCCTGGAAGAAGAGACAGGACAGGGATGGTTATGCAACTTGGTGATTCTCTTCACTGATCAAAGACAACCCTGTTGCATTTAATGATGTGTCAAAGCAGCAAAATACATTAGAACTAATTTAGTTCTCAAGCTTAAATCATCCCAAAAATAAGTAGTGGTGTTTGGAGAAAAAAATGTATGTTTAACAGAAGAAAACATGTTAATACTTTTAAAGGAAAGAATTTAGCAGTGCTGGGTGGTTTGCTGGTACCAGATGGTCTTAATCTGAAATACATCTTGAAAAAATACTCTTTCTCTGTGGGAACAGGTCCAACAGCAGTGATGATCCATAGTCTTGTCAGGGTCATGAATGTGTCCCAAAGTGTGAAATGCAGAAATGAGCCTTTCTGTTTCAGGTACCTCATAGTGGCAATAGCTGAGCACATTCTCAAGCTTGAGATATTTCTCTGCAGTATGTATTATTATGCTATTTTTATTAAGGATGAGGGAACTAAGATACCAGCTATCATGACAAGGGTTGCTAACTGAATTTTTTAAACAACATTCTTAGGGTAAAAGCAATGAGCTTCTCTCTGCTCTGAAAATATTTTCCCTAGTTCATTCTATGGGCATGTCAAATAAATGCCATTTTGAAGAAACTGCCTCTCCTGATGTAATTCTTTTCAGGGCATAAACAGGTTTTTATTCTGCAAAGCTAAGCCAAACTAAAATCATTCACAGGAATTCATATTTAAATAGTCTTTTTATTCTTTGCTTGGCACAGGAGAGATTGCCTTCCTTGATTGTCATATTTATGTGAATGAATTTGCTCTGAGTTAAGTTCCTTAAGCTGGCCATGAATTCTACCAAGCTGTGTCCATTAATGACAAATGACACGTTGCTGGTGTCTCCTGCATTTTGTCAGTTGCCACTGGCACACCAGCCTCTGGTATTATGGATATTACGTGATTTACCAGGTTAGGGTTTGATGAACTGTGTTGGCGTGAGGGCTGCATTAGCAGCTGGAGGGCAAAAGTAGCTGTGTGTACAAGCTGTACAGCAGGTACTGGTGCCTCTAGCAACTAATCTTTTGTGCATGTTTTGCATATTGAGAGAGCCCATTGTTATGCAAAACACAGCCCCTGATTATTCCATTACAAGATTTTTCCTTTTCAAATGAACAGAGTGACTAATTTAAAATTAATTTGGAAAGCATTCTGCCTATGTGATCCTGGGCAGGAAGAAGTGGAAAAGGAACTTGAAACTTTGACTACTGGCAAAGGTTGTAGTGTGGTTTTGGTGGCAAGGGAAGCCAGTGAAAGGGCAAAAGAAGTCCATAATTTTGGTACAGTACCATAATTTTGGTAGGGTACAGGCAAAACAGGATGACACTGCTCTAGTGTGCCCTTGTAGGAGATGGTGTGCCAAAGAAATGCAATCCTTTCTCTCGTACAATATTCAATAGTATGTTTTCAACTTTTCTTCTGTGGAAATCCAGTTACTCCCAGGTGGAATACTTGATATTAGGCATTTGGTTATGAGTAAACAACTCTGCTTGTTTAAATACTTGTTCCTAAGGCTTGGAAATCACTCCGTGTACATTTTTAGCACCTATACAATGTGGTTTTATAAGTTAAATGAGACCAAAGATGCTTGAAATGAACTCAGTTAAAAATACCTGTGGTTAGTTGCAATATCTCTTATCTCACTTAGGAAACTTACGGAGTCTGCCACTCTATACTCTCTCTATTGATTTTTCTTCCTCTGTCTAATGGAAGTCTAAAACAAATACTTGTTTATACTAAATATGATAAAATGGATCAGTGTCATGGTTTAGGGATGGTATTCCTTAATTCAGTGCCCCCACTGAGGCTCTCCAAAGCCACACTGTCTCTGTCTCTCTCCCTGTCCCCCACCCCATTTCTCCTCTCCCCCTTTCCATGGAGTTGAAGACTGCAGGCAAAGGTCACCCACTGGGTGAGATAAAACAATTTGCTGGAAACAACAAAGAGATAAGAAAATGAACAGTAACGGCAACAATATTAATAACAAAAGGTATAAGACAAAGAAATTATTTGCACAGTCTTCTATAAAGAGCCAAATACCAAAACCCAGCATTGATGGGCTCCTTTCCCCCACCCTGGCAATGACATGAGGTGGTATCAAATAACATTAGGGTCTTGGCCACAACCTTCTGGCAATAATAAAAAAAGAGTTAACCCTGTCCTGGCTGAAATCAGAACAATCAGAAAAGTTATAAAAGTGTGGTGGTTTTTCTTTCTTTCTTTCTTTCTTTCTTTCTTTCTTTCTTTCTTTCTTTCTTTCTTTCTTTCTTTCTTTTTAATTCTTTAGGGACTTTCCACAGGAATTATTCAAAATTGATTCTCATTTATTTGAAGCATCCTCCCTTGACTGGACTTCAGGGTCTTTTGCACAATCACTGTCCATGCACTTCTGCCCTACCAATAGGATGATAAATGAGGGGGGGTGTCAAATACAGATGCAGGTTGTTCTTCACTGTTGTAGCTGACTTGTTTGATAATATATATTTTTTAAATGTTGTATTTTCTTTCTTTCTAAATAATGATGTCATTTCATATTTCTGTATCAAGAAGTTTACATATTGAGGACTCTAAGTAGCTCTGATGTAAAACATCTTTTTAAAAAATGGGGAGCAGCTTTATACCTAAGTGAATTGTGAACTTCTTTAAAGAAGAGATTCAGGTTTTTCCATTCCCCTGTCCTCACATACCTAGATAACTTCTAGTTTCTGAACCCTTTTAGTTACTGAGTGAAAACTCAACAAGCATTGAAAGCACTCCTTAATGCATTTTATTGTGAAAAGAATTAAAATAAAAAATAGCTGAGACAGAAAATATCCTTTCCCTTAAATGAGTGGTTACCTGATTTCCTGAGGGATGAAGCATTATATCCATCCAAAATTCATGTTAACAAATATATATATGTATATGACCCATGGACGTATCTAGGATTGATACATATTTGGGTCAATACATCCTAAATCAAACCTCCATGTAAATATATAGAACATTATACTTGAATTAAACTCTTGGGTGTTCTTTTTACATGAGACTCTAATCCTTCCCAGAAACTTGTCTAGTGTAAGGTATTTATGATAACTTGAGGTAGAGAATTTCACTTACTAAATGCATAAATGGCAAAAAGTATTGCTTTTCTTCTGAGTATTCCACTTTGTTGTGATCCAGTGTCATTTTCCTCTGTACTCTAACTGGGTTAGAATTTTCCTACTGCACTGATTCTAAGCAAGTTATTCCCCTATTTTATGTTTCTCCTCAGATTAGTATAGACTTTGTCAGTATAGTTCTGGTTGTAAACTTTAGCTTCTCTGCCTCTGCACCCTTCCACCCTCAAACACTCTCCTATGAGGAAAAGAAAAGTCTGTTCAAGTCTATTTTGTTTCCCAGTGATGTGGATAAAGCCTTACCATCACCTTTCTATTTTCACCTCCCCTGCTGCAGCTTATCCAAGTCTCTCATTTTCTCAGCCAGAACTTGCTGGATTTTCTTCCACCTACCCCTATGCCTCTCAGACTGATGTCCCATTGACTTTAATGCATGTTGTTTGGGGTAAAGTGCATCAGTCTATTTGGTCCTGAGGGCACAATAACACCCTTGTCTCTAGATAGCAGAATTATCTGTCTGCTAGGAACAATCATAGATCGTGGCACATATTTTCATCCCCTCCAGCCTGGACTTCCAGATTTATTTTTTTTTTCATTGAACATCTTTATTCCACACACCAGATGTCCATCAGGCCACCCACAGAGCAGTTCCCTTCAGTGGTGTGGGTCTCCATCAAAGAGGGGTTTTGCCATGGGGCAGAGTTCAGAGCCACATATGTTGCAGGTACAAAAAAAAAGCTGTTTAGGTTATGCTGGCCAGTACATGCCATGTCAAGATCATCTTTTCTGCCAGGCTTAGGCTGAATTAGGAACCAGAGAGAGAGGAAAGCTCTAAGAGTTTACTGCAGGAAGGCATAGAGTCTTTTTGGTATGAATGGTGAATTTGGTCTGAAGAGAGTTCCAATGCCCTCCTAGGATGTTTGCTTTAGGAAAAAAAAATAGCATGTGTTAAGTTTAATGTTACAGAACACGGTATGTGTCCACTAAAAAATAAGTGTGACAATATTGTGTGCTAAGAGGAGTTTAAATAGCTTTCCTGCAGAGCAGTCAAGGAAGATAGCAAGATAAAGCTGAGCAACAGGACAGGGCTTATTCTTTTCAAGCCAATAACTTACTTGATGACCCTTCTAAAATACCTCTCCTCTTAGCTCCCCAAAGCCCTTTGCAGACAGTTTGGTAAGCAGATTATGTGAAGCTTTTGCAAGCTCTGTAAGGAGCAGGAAGGACTGGGATCCTTGAGGGGTTTCACATTACTAAGGATGGTGCCTGGCTGCTGAGCTCCCACCGGCCAGAACTTAACCCTGCGCAGGCAGGGAGACAGCGAGGCTGCCAGGCACCTCCAGCCACCTCCCTGTCCCTGTCCCTGTCCCTGTCCCTGTCCCTGTCCCTGTCCCTGTCCCTGGATCGGGCAGTGTGTGAGATGTGACAGCATGAGATACTCCCTCGCTGTCCCCCGGGCTCCTGTGGCTTGCTCAGTTCCTTTAGAGGCTTTGGAGGAATATCTCAGGGAAACAGGTAAAAGATTCCAAAAGAGGCTCTCACCCCTAGGATCAGTCCAAGGCTTTATTCTCGAAGGGTTCCAGGGAAAAGAGAGAACAAGGAAGAAACAGGACTTTATCTGGTCTCTGCTCAGGAGAGAGAGCTGGACCTGAGCCAGTAGAGTCAAGATAGGAAGGAAGTTACATGGTCACAGGCTTCAGGGGGTTCTGGGGGAAAAACCATTGCCCAGAGGAATACAGCAGCAGCAGGCTGTCACTGCAGGCGGGCAAGGAGGGGTGTGCACAGCCGGCTGCAGTTAGCGAGCGCTCTCAGAGTCATTGGCACCCAGAGAGAGGCGGCACAACATGAATCTGCCTCCTGCCCTTATCCTCAAGGGTTGCACTTAGGAAAGCCAGGTGGTGGCAGGGGAAGCTAAAAGGGCAAATAGATGTGACAAGGAGGTCTTTCAGAGGAAGGAAAGGAGGCTGAGGAACACTGGAGACAGACTGAGACCTGTCGCATCCTGTCAAGACAGCTAGAATTAGAAAATTATAGTTATGTTAGGAAGGATTTTTTTTTTTTTAATGAGGCTAAGGTCCTCAAGAAAACTGACTTTTACAGTAGAAATTAAGGGGTTGCGTGGGTGGGTGACTATACTATTGTCTCAGGTTATGGAACCAAAAATGTATATTCTATTTCACTTGTTAAAAGCAGTTTCTTCTTTCTCTCTTGTAACTCTGGAGGGAGGGGGTGGATGCCTTCTGATAATGGGCCAACTGTTAAAACCAGATGGGGCAGTGTTTCTTATCTCTTTCACCACCTCTCCTCCCTCCAGGGGATATTTTCTGCTAATGGGCCATTAAGGCTCACCAAGGACAGGGCACATTCCATCATCCCATTGTGAGATGCTCTACCCAGTGGCGGGAGCCAACCATTCCTACCTGGATAAAAACTGAGACGTAGGAACACAGGTGTCTGGTTCCACTGGATTCCTGGAGGAAGACTGGACCCTTCTCACCATCACTGGACCCTTTTCTCTCAGGATCATCTCTGCTCCAACAGAACCACATCTGCCACTCCAGAAGGACCTACTTTTGGACTGCTTCCAAAACCCTGACCAACAGGGTGTCAGGTTGTAGCTCTGACTCTGTCAGGGTTTCTAGGATTGGTGTTTGTTTGCTTGTTTGTTTGTTTTACTACTACATTTGTTAATATTCCTAGTAAAGAACTGTTATTCCTATTCCCAAATCTTTGCCTGAAAGCCCTTAATGGCAAAATTGTGATTTGGAGGGGGTGAGGGGTTTATATGCTCCATTCCAAGGGAAACTCCAGCTTTCCCTGGCAGATACCTGTCTTTCAAAACCAGGACAGCTATGGGGGGGGGGGGGGGGGGCGGCGGGGAAATGGCAAAATAAATGAAGAAACTTCAAAAGAACTTGTTGTTGTTAAACCAACAGTGTGGGAAGGGGGAACTAGCCAGGAAGCAGCCCAGTAGGAAGGAGGGATCTGGACTCTGGTGTACATCGTGAGCCATATGCAGCTGGGTTTTATTATGATGTTGTGGTAAAGCAAATACCAGGGGTAAACAAGGAGTATGCCTGGACTGTATGAGGAATAAAGTGATCAGTGTTTCTCCAATAAGTATGGTGTATTTTACTGAGACAGAAGCAGGGAGAACATTGTGTGATAAATATCTATGCCAGAAGGTAGAGCTTGTGACTCCATCTTTGCTTCTTTATGAAGTGTCTTCTGATTGGGCTGGAAGAAACTGAAATTTCTATTTTCAGTATGTTCTCAGAATGCATATATATATATATATATATATATATATACACATATACACACACATTTTGCTTTTTTTTTTTTTTTACCTGACATATAGGGAAATCAATCTGAGAAAAGTGGATGTGCACAGGTAAGAAAAGGCACTGGTCTAAAAAGAGTGAAAAGAGTCTTGTTATAGATTATGAAGTCATTTACTTAAATTATCTTTCAAGAATCCTTTGACACTGGGAAAGACAAAATGACAAATACTTTAAATTGCTATGAAAGTAATCCTTTTTACTTTCTTCATGGATATTTGGAGCTTTCTGTTAGAAGCATTTAGAATAAGAGCTACTGCACAGAAATGTTTATTAAAAAGTTTCCCATACTAGTTCCTATAAAAATCTTAAGTATTCAGCAGTTTTATGCTAGTGTTCTTTCAAAAAGGCTTCATAGAAGAGGTTACTACTTGCCAAAAATAACAACTAAAAATACAGACAAATTATTAAATATGAGGAGTCATTTTACTTGAAATAAATCTAAGTCTTAAAGGGGTAGGATTATCAGGGGGATTTTGACTGTCTCCATTAGCCAAATGGTAGCTGCTTCTGTGCATTGCTGCTGGGTAGTGGAGCATGGAGAATTGCTGACAGCTGGAGATGAGTGACCTTCTCTTTGAATGATGGAACTTCTCACAATTGGCCCAGGACTTCTAATGGCCCTGAACTGACAAGTTCTGAAGGGAAGCAGGGCCTGAATGAGCCATGCATGAACCCTGCCAGGAAGGACTGCAGCCCTCTGACACTGCCCCAGATGCACATCACTTGTCAGACAGGTAATGAGAGAAATGGCTTTGTTCTCCAGCAGTGCACATCACTTGCTGCTTGGCCAAACTCAGCTAAAATTATTGCAAAAAGACTCCAGAAGTCTGGGAGGGTATGGGAAGGTTGGAGTATCTGGAAAGACCAGAGCAAGTGGAGGTTGGCCAGGACCACCAGTTGAACTAAAGTCAGAATTTTTCCAGAGAGATTGTGTAGCAGTGAAGGAAGTAAGGTGTTGTAGTCTGACAAAGAAGATCAATACATGTCTCAAGAGGTAAACAGCAGGATTAAAGGTAAGAAACAGAGCACAGAGACAGGACTCACAGCTGAAGTGTGATGGTGAGCATCTCACCCACTTTATGTCTGGGTGCAAATGGGCATAGATGGATGGGCTGGTTAAAAGGTGTTCTACCTAAGGCTTTTTTCTCTGAAAGGTTGCTTGCTTTTATTAAATAAGAAGCTGTAGCTAGAAAAGAAAATCAAAACAAACCAACAACAAAACTCTAACTAATGATAAACCTCACCTTTCATACCATCAGAACCACAAAACAACACTGTTAAGTTTTTGGGTTTTTTTCTGTCAGAGAAGAACTCTGGAAAACACTGCTATGTGACTGTTGATGGGTACATCTGTTGTATATTTACACATTTTTGAGCAACAACAATTTAAATGGTCCGAGTTTATGCTGCCAGACAAAGGCCACAGTATTTTCAGAAACTGTCTCTTCAAGAAGAAATAAATGTACTTTTCAGTAGCTCCAAAACCAGTTCTATTCCAGCTACGTTAGTAGTGTGAGTTGTTTCAAGCAAGGAAATGCAGAAAATATGATCTCAGTCTAATGCAAATGAGCATGATCTGTTCCCCCACTCACAGATGTACTAAATACCTAAACCCAGGTTCTGTGTCTGCTGGAATGGTGCAGTGATGAGCTCAGCATATTTTTGGTGAGTAGCCAAGCTGCTAGGCAATATATCTGTAGTGAAGAGGCCTCACAAGGAGCCACACAACACTCTGCTGGACCCTGAGTACGAGCAAACTACTTCTCAGACTCTAGAGATAAGAAATTTCTGTGGTTTTTGATGCAAGGTTTTGCTGGCTTACTTTAGTGCCAACTGAGGGAAGTACATGTCATGGATATAATTACAGCCATGAAAAATTTAAAAGGTTAACAGACATGTTTTCAAGGAATTTCTGTCTAGAGTGGTGCTTCCTGTAAAAGATGAACATTCCTACATGAAGGGTTCCAGGTAAGTTCTTACCCAACATCCCAACAGGGACACTCAGTTCTTGTTGATCACTTAATAAAGCATTTGTCCAGACTGCTTTATTTCAAGCTAAACTATACATCAAATGTAATCTGATGATGTATCCAACAATGTATCTCCTGCTCATGTATGACTCAGGGTGCACCTGTAGCTGAATTACCTGATTTTTCTAAAGACCACTTTTCTAGGTGTTTTAAGTTAAAATCCTTCACTTGTGTTGGGTCCTAAAGCAGAAAATTGGAAGGTTCTTTTGCAATATTATGGGGCCATTTTTGACTTTTTGTTTTAAATTTGGCCGTTCTAGGCATTGGATTAAATGCCTCTGGAAACTTTCGTGCTCACCAGAGCTACTAGGTATCCTGACTGCCAATGATTCCTGAGCCTACAGGTGAAAAATCTTGAGCATTCTTGACAATGCTTTGTGAAAAAATATTTGCAGTTTTAGTTCCTTAGGGATTGGATGCTTAGAATAGAATGTATTTGACTGTCAACTGTGTATTAAACAAAGAGCAACATCTCATGGAGATGTGCTTTTTAAAGTTACTGTTTTCTACCCTAGTTTTCAGGAGCATTGCAGGAAGCTTTAAGTGCTGAGTTAGATGCTGCACAATGAGCTATGACATTTGGCATCCTGTAATCCTTCAAGTGGTGCCATGGTAATAAATTGTATGGGGTACCTGTGGATCAGATCAAGAGCTGGCAGATTATGGTTTTGACAAGATGGAATTAATAGTCAAATAGCCTTTTCTTGTAGTCATGTGATAATTCCTATTCTGGAGAAGACCAGGGCATATGAAGGAAAAACAAAGTGAAACAGTAAAAAAAATAATCAAGAAGACCTGCTCTTCAGCTCCCACAGCTGAGTATTTGCACATCCCCTTGTGGTGCTCCCTGGGGGCCTGTGTGGTAACTGGGGAAACAGGGACCTGGATGCATACTCTTGCTTCTCCAGACTTAATTACTTGTGTTCCCAAACTGGTGTGGAATGAGCTTAGTAGGTACTCTCAACACAGAAAAAGCACAACGTTGACCTTGTGGATCATCTGGTTTGTCCACCCAGTACAAGTTATCCCATTGTTTTCTCTGGCAAAGGCAACTTGGACACAGACACCACAAGACATCTTCAAATTACTCTTGAAATCTAGTGGTTACAGTAGTTAGGGGTCTTGAATTTGGACCTAGTCAAGTGATCCCATATTCTAGGTCTGGATGATCAAATAAATTTCTTTACTGCTTTATGGCTTCAACTTTCAAACCACATTTTAAATTAGTAATGCCTGTGTTGGGGAGGATTTGAAGTAGCATTACAGTTTAATTTGCATTTTGGTTACATACACCTCATTGACTGCTTATTTTTGTCTGTGCTTTGCCTTAGAAGGTGTCCATATTTGAAAATTATGTCTGATTGATGGAATAACAAATTATGGAGATTCAGCTGATCAACTGCAGTTATGACCTACTCATTCCTAGTTTGATTCATTTTCCTCTCTCTCCTATCTGGATTATTTTAACAGGAACCTACAAATGATATGCAGTTAGTCCCTCTATTGTACCACTACAACTTCTATATTATATCTTCAGAGGAAACACTGTATTTTCTTTCAGATGAGTGAGTAAAAACAACTTCTCTAGATGACACTACTGGGGGAACTTGAGATGGTGTATGTAAACCTAAGGTGACCTTCAGTTTGTCATGCACAAAGCATCATTGTGCTTACTGATGATCACCAGCAGAGGAGGCTTGAAGTGTCTAAGATGTCACAGACACGCATATGGATCACTTTGAATACTTCTCATTATCAACACACTACTTTTCTTTCATTCCCTATCCTTATATTTTAGTGTCTGCTTCACTACAGAAAATGTCTTGACACTTATATTTGCCTGAGTTCCATAGAAATTTGAGACTGAAATAAGAGGGCCTCTTGCATCAAGGCCAGAGAAAGTTGACTCTGCTGCAGTAATATTTCTCCCCAAATGGAAAAGCTTTGCTTGAAAACAGCTGCAACCTCATAACTATTGCTGAAAAGAGAAGCCAGGATTTGTAATGGATTTCTGTCTTGTCTATTCAGGAAATGTACTGCTTCTGCCTCTGAGCAGTTAATAGCAGCATTAGAGCCAGGTATCATGTGGACAGGTGTCATGAAAGTTTTGTTAAGTAATCTCAGTCCTAAGGTGTTGTCTCGGTTGTGTCTAAGGGTAGGCCATCAGCATCTGCTGCTTGCCTCAGCCCTTCAGGTGTGAGCAGCAGCCTCCTTTAGACCTGCCTGAACTGTCAGCATAGTGCTGTAAACCCACAGCAACCTTTGCAGTGGCAGTCCTTAGTTCCCAGTTAGTCTGCTGACCCAATCTGCAAAGTCCATTCACCCTCTGCTCTGTCACCCAGTTGTCACCCAGCTGTAGATCAGACCTGATTTGATGCCTTTCCTGTGATCATTAAAATATCACTCAGTTCATTACCACCAGTTGGGTGGTATCAGTTGGGTTTTGGAATGAATCCCCTTTGGATTTTCAGCCTTAGCTGCTGAAATCACAATCCCTCATGTACCTCTATAGTAGCTGATTGTTTTTGTCATGCCTAAACTTTTTTTTTCTTAAAGCATCCCCTGTTCAAATTCTGGGACACGCAATTTTTGCAGACACTGGAGCTTACAAATCTGATGTTACAATGGAGAATATGGTGCTCAAACAAATTTTCACAAGCCAATAAAGAGCTCACAAAGAAACTAGATTTGTCTGCCCTGTCACCAATACTATTTATTCTGTTTCCACAGGGGCAAATTTACACTTAAACTGTTTGTTAATGTATAGATTTCAAAGGAGAAAATAGCCCAAAACAACTAAAAAACCCTCACCACCCAAACAGGTAAGCCAATTTCAGAATTTCAGAAATATGAGAAGGACTCCTGACCATTCTTGAAAATATTTTGATCTTGTAGGTGCCCCACACATATTTGGAAATTACTTTCCTTTCTCAAGAACATTGTGTCTGTTAAAAAAAAATGGATCCTGACTTCATTGCACAGGATTATGCCTACCTAGATACTGAAATCAACATGTCTGAGGGTAGCATCAAGGTCCTGGTGTTAAAAGTCTGTATTCAAGGAATTGGAGATCAGTCAAAATGCAATGATTTTGTTATGGGAGCATACAGTACTTCTATTCAAAGTGTGAATGCTGTCAATGGCAAAGAGAAATTAAATATTGGGTATTTTTAATTAAAGATTTTCAGGAGGTGGTTCTGGAAAGAAAGACTTGGATTAAACACCACTTTCTATTGTTAATCTAAAGTGTAGTTTTTACTGGCAGGAGTTGAATGCCAGCAAATTGATAAATAAATGAATGTAAGATAAATACAGGGATTCTTCTTTTGGCAAAATCTTAGTTTCCTGGTTGATTTTTGCCAAATGTAGCCTCATGGATGTACGTCTCTCTGTTGTCCAAGATGGAATTAAGTAAATGATAAAATTACCTTATTGTATGGCCAGTGGTGGGCTCTGAAAGGAATATATGTACTGGATGACCTCCATAGTTTTTGCATCCACAATATCATACTGGGCAAATGGAGTGAGACTGTGGAAGGGCATCATTATTGGGCTGACAGATATTGATTGCTTTCACTAGTTTCTCATACTTTATTACCATCTATTCTTCACTCTGCAGATGCCTCTGCACCTCTCTTGTACTTAACATGATTCATAAGGTGCAGCTAAACACACCCAGACAGAACTTGCAAAGGGATCAGCAGGACAGCAGCAACAGCAGCAGCTAAACACTCATGCTTGATGCAGAAAGAGAGATTAGTATAAAAAGTGATTGACTACATCAAAGCCTCTTTTCTCCTTGTGCAAACCCTCTCTACAGTGAGTGAACTTCTAGATTACAATGCATGGGAATTTTGATCAGCTCTGATAGGATAAAATATTGCTCTAATAAAGAATGAAATAGTTCAAGAAACATGACTGGAGGAATGCTGAATGTCCTTTAAAACCCCAGAAGAGTAAGAAAATAAGATGTTAACAGAACTGGATGAACAGAATCATAACAGATCTTTAAGGGCTGCTTGTCCAGGTGACATTGTTCTTTGGGGTGCCACATCTTCTTGGTGACACTTGGGACTAGTGAGCACAGTTCAACCAGTTGCAGGGGTTGCTCTTCTTTACAGAACTCACCCCACCATTGCTGGATGGGGCTGTCACAGGCCCTTGCTTGGGATCAGCCTGCCAGAGCCTGGCTGTGCTTAGATGGCAGTGCTGCAGCAAAGAGGGTCAGCAGCAAACTGGCCCCAGCACACTGGGATCCTCTGCTCTCCTGGGATCTCTGCTCCATGTGGCAGGTTTCCTCACTGTACCAGCAAGTCATTACAACAAAGAATGGTTCAGTGACTTATATCACTGTCTTTGTTTGGAAAGACAGGTATCTGCCAGGCAAAGCTGGAGTTTCCCTCAGAATGGAGAATGTAAACCCCCTACCCCTTCCAAATTATAATTTTGCAATTAAGGGCTTTCAGGCAAAGATTTGGGAATAGAAATAACAGTTCTTTACTAGGCATATTAAAAATACAAACACAGTAGAAAAAACCCCAACAACAAACAAGCAAACAACAATCCTAGAAACCCTGACAGAGTCAGAGCTACAACCTGACACCCTGTTGGTCAAGGTGTTGGAGGCAGTCCAAAAGTGAGTCCTCCTGGAGTGGCAGATGTGGTTCTGTTGGAGCAGAGATGATCCTGAGAGAAAAGGGTCCAGGGATGGTGAGAAGGGGCCAGTCTTCCTCCAGGAATCTGGTGGAGCCAGATCCCTGTGTTCCTAGATCTCAGTTTTATCCAGGTAGGAATGGTTGACTCTCCCCACTGGGTGAAGCATCTCACAATGTGTTGATGGAATGTGTTCTGTCCTTGGTGAGCCTTAACGGCCCATTAGCAGAAGATATCCCCCGAGGGAGGACAGGTGCTGAAAGAGATAAGAAACACTGCCCCACCTGGTTTTAACAGCTGGCCCATTATCAGAAGGCATCTGCCCCCCTCCTCCCAGAGTTACAAGAGATAAAGAAAAAACATCTCCCCAACTGCTTTCAACAGAAGAAATAGAATACACATTTTTGGTTCCATAACCCGAGACAATCACATGGCCTGCACTTGTACTGATGACAGACTATTGACTGATACAGTTAATTTCACCTATAATATGTACTTAAAATTTTAATTATTCATCTCATAAACCATGAAAGAAAATGTCCTTGTCAAGCAGGTAATTAAAATCTCCTTCTAAATATTGTAAGAATATTGAAATTCCCAGCACTATTTGTTGTTGCTAAAAAATCCTGCTGGCTATAATAGTTTTTTGAGATTGTAAATGGTGACACCTGTTATTACTGCTGCGTAGTTTCTGGTATAAATGTCCTGACTCTGGAAAGAAAAGTCTATTGGGGGTAACAAAAATAGTGAAAAGGGGGATGGACAGAGAATGGCAAGGAAAAGGAGCTATTTTTTAGCATGTTAAGATAGTGTTGATTATTAAGACATGCTGGCAAAGTCCTAAAATTAATTCTCCTCATACAAGAGACCAGAAAATAGCACAGCTTTCCTTGTCAGTGTTGGGTGTGGGGGTGTTTTTCCCACATGCTCCATGCTTACTTGGAATATATAGGGAGAACAGTATGGTTTATTTTTAAAGGAAAAGTTTCTATACCGGCTAATGCTACAGTAAAGAACTAATCATCATTTCAGGCTGTGCTACCTCCTTGCAAACAACAGCTAAGAGGTGACGCTTGCTTTTCTCTGCAGGCTGTTTTTATTTCAGTATAAAACAGCAAATATGCCCTATGTTAGCTGGCATTTTGTGTCTTCTTAGAAGGAAAGGTCCTTCCTTATTGTCATTTATAAAGCTGGAAAGAAGTGTTGCTGAATCATAAAATACAAGCATGTATACAATGCAATTAAATAGAATATATGCTGGCAAAGCACTGGTTTTCACAAAGCTGGAAAGATTTCTGAGTTTTGATGTGTCTTTTGCACTGAGATGTATTCTCTAATTGAATTCTGCACTAGGAATAAGGTAAATCAAGGTCTTAGGTGATGTATCTCTTTTCATGGACATATATTCAATGTGAAGTTTTAAAAGTAAACAGGGAAAGAGAGCACCAAATCTCATTCAATTCCTGTGGGGAACAGTTGCCTAATCATAATTTATGCTTTTAAAGTATAACTTGGAGTGTGGAAAACATTTGGTAATGCTAAGTGTCTCTGAGGTGACTTCCCTGACATATAGCAAGTGCCATGAGAAATTGTGGAGGGAAGAATAATAGGTCTTAATAAGCTCTTCTCTTAATTGCTGGGTACTGTAAATTTGCCTCTGTGTAATGTTCCATACCTCAGTTTTTCAGTGAAAAACAGTACAATGACATAGTTTTCTTTCCATGTGTAAATTTACTGGACTCCACACCTACTTCAGTGAAAGACACTTTGAGTCTCTCTGCTTGCCAGGATGAGCAAGGACTGTTGAGTTTGAGCACCAGAAACCTCAAGTTTGTTACCTTTTCCTAAAGAGAAAGTCCAGGCAATAAACTGGGTCAAAGAAAATTTCAGAAAATCACAAGGGAGTGCTTGGTGTTCCTGCTATTAAAAAACCAAGAGCATAAAGATGTCTGGTATTAAAGCCAAGCTTGTGATTATCCATTCAGGATCAAGTGTGCTTCATTCCATATACTTGAGAGTATATGGCAGATATGGCCATTGTAAGACTGTCCCAAAAAATAAGAAAAAAAGGTTCTATAGATATGTCTGTGTAAGACTATTTTCCTTTCTGGACTTGTTTTTTTAGTAATATCTCTGTCAAGAATATCAACTATTAGTGGCCTTACATAGTTTATAATTCAGATTTGCTTTGTTATCTGAGGACTGGATATGTAACAAATTTATTTTTTAAAAAGGGCTGTAGGTCTGATTGAAATTGATGATTTTTTGCCTTTTGTACAGGTCATAACTGCTAACCCAGCAGCACATATATGAATGACTATGATATACTGGAAAAGAACTGCAATATATATTGTATATATGGAGGCCATGTCTTACATTATATTTTAGTTCTCAGAAGGAGTCAGAGCAGTGAGTGATCTGGTCAGCCACGACTTATATGGACTGAAAAATGGTCAGGTTTTACAGCTGAGAGGAGTTTTTAACATCATCCACTAGGATCTTTGGAAGTGCTTGGATCAGCACTACTCAACAAACTCATAGGCTGTTTCTGCAAAGAAATTAACAGTGATGAGAAGATAATAATTGGATAATTTTGTTTTTGTTTTAAATAATGAAAAAATTAAAAATGTGTTGGAAGTATAAGTGAGTGAGGAGACTGAGGCTGGAGGTAATTCCCTTTTCCTAGTTATACAAACCTAGGAAATAAATACAGGAAATCTGCAAAAGTGTGCTACAAAATGTCTTAAAACTCAACATGAGTTGAAAAGGCAACTAGAAAGATGGGAATGATTGGAAAGGGAATGGAGAATAAAACAGGATACATCATTATTCTGTGATACATTCTATTATTCCATTGTGCCCTAAGTCTCTTCCCACGTTTTGAATACTGCATAACATAAATTAGATTGTAAAAGGGTGCTTAGGTCACAAAAGAAGTAACTGGGATATAGGCCTACATAATCACAAATGACGGAAAATATGAGAAATAATGAGTAAAAGTTCCATACTCACAGTTGAAGAAGCAGAGGAAACCTGACAAAATGATCAGGTAGAAGATTTAAAACAGAAATTTGCCATGTTCTTTTACAAGCACTGACCTGGAAGGTCATTAAATTCTAAGAAATGGCAACTTACATTTCTTGATACAGCAGTTGTACTCAAGACTATTCTGTATTTCTTTTGTATAGAATTGGGACACTAAACAGGACAGACTCTCCCTTTGAACTAGGCACTCGATAAGAACCATAGATTTTCATTTGAGCCTTTTTGGAGGATACCATAGGACAAAGGAATAGCAGCAAACTGCTACACAACTGATGGTGATATGCACTGGGAAATGGTCTGGAGACACTGAGCATATCCTAGAACTGTGTCTCATGGCATTTATTTCCCTGTCTACTGTCTTTTTTTTTTTTTTTTTCCTTTCTGTCTTTCTTTCTTTTCCTTCTATTTGTAACATGCTTACAGAACAGTACCTTTAGGAAGGTATTTCTTTGAAATGCCCCGTGTGGGTTTTTGTCTCTTATTTTTCTTTCCAATGTGGTAAGTACTTCTACACTGAGACCAGACTCTTTATCTCAGGTGCAGTCTTCTATTCCCTGTCAGGACTGAATTAGTCCAAATCTTGTGCCTAATAGAGAAAAGCTGCAGCTCATTTCCTTATTTGTGTAGTTTCCTGTTTCAACACCTCCTTAGGAGCTGCTAGGTGGAAAGGCAATTTGGACACTTCCCTGCCTCTGAGGCCAAAGGAAAAGTGTATTCAGACAGAACAGCCATCAACAGAATAATGGCTGAGTTTTTAAGAGTACATTCCAATCCCTGAAAATTTCAATATAATTTTTGTTTCATTAACACTTTTCATCAAAATGAGCTTAGCACATTCTTTAGTTTGAAAGGAGCAGTACAGATTTACACCTACTGAGATTCTGCTCATGTGTGTCTCATCTCTCCCCAAATATGCCCCATTTGTATGCTTAACTCGTCAGCATGGGCAGCATGAAAGAGGTGCACACACTACAGCGATTCATATGGTATTTCTTAAATTAAAAGCCCCTGCTTCTTTAGTTTGGTGCCTTTCAGCTACATTGGATTTATCTGAAGAAAGAGTTGAACCAAGAGGCCAAACTGATCAATGTGCTTACATACAGACTTGTTTGTCACCTGTGTCATAAGTACATTTATAGACCCCATAGCTGTGAAGATCTGTGGTTTTATTTTCCCTCTGTTCCCTGTCCTATTTCTTGCTCGTTTCCTGCAAGTACACAGAAGGCCCAAAGCAAAACAAACCACCCTGGCCATTCTGAGCATGAAATATATTTTAAGGCCAGAGAGAAAAATATTTTAGATCATAAAGCATTGCTAGAATATCACAGGTCAAAAGATGATTCAGCTCAATGTTTTTTCCGTGTGAGCTCTAATGCTAATAAACCCTTTCACTTTTTATGTGGCTACTATTACACCTCTGCAACATCCACTCTATAACAATACTGGAGTGACAATGGTCCATGCCTTCTCAGGTGATCATGAACAAGTTTTCTTTGAGGGTCCTTGTACCACAATAGCAATTGAATTCTTGTTGTCAGCAAGGACCTGCAGCCTGAGAGGAGGGTTTTGCCAGGGGCCTGTGAGTAGTGGAACCAGTGACAGACTTAATGCTGAAAAACAACAATGAGTGGTGGGATCTGTCCTGCAGGAGTCTCAGTTGCTGTGGGAGGAAAGGGGTTGAGTGAGATCACGGAAGGCCACAGCATTGAAGAATATCCTGGTTGGTGCTTAGTCAGCTCTTGCTTTCTCTTTCTGCTCTGGAGTTAAGGCAATACTGTCCATCTGAATGTCCCCAAAGTGAAAAGCCTGACAAAGTTATTTCAGAGTGTTAGGTTTTCCCTATCTTTATCTAAAATACAAATTATGGACAAGCTGCCAGTGTCTGCCTTTCTTATGTATTATCAGTCACTGGTGAGGCTGTTTGCCTCGGAAGCAGGAATCTGCTCAAATTTTTTGTTTGATTTGAGATAGCTCTGACACTAGCTTCCTACTTCCCCTGCATCTGCTAATGACTGCCCTCATTTTTCAGAGACTTGCTCCACTCCTCCCTGCTCGTTGTGCTTCACTGGTTGTGACAGCACATGAAGTCGAGTAACTGTAGACAAGTGGGCAATAGGGGAAGTTTGATTCCTGGTCCCATCCCTGACCCAAGAACTATTTAGATATTTCATGCTTTTTGTGAGATAAAATCTAAAAGTGTTCTGCAGGCAGGGCTCAGAAGAGAGACAGTAATTGCAGCTGAATCATTTCCACAGATCCTACTTAAAGAAAAAGAAAACTATCATCTACCAAAGTTGCTGTCATTAACCTTTTCTGCTTTTGGGGATCAAAAAAGGAAGAAAGAATAGAAGAGTTCAGTGAAAAATAGCTTCTGAAGTGGTATTTCCACAGTCAATTAAAATTATTTTTAGAAATTATTACGAGCTGGATTAAACCTCTCTGAAACTGAACATATTCTATGTTCCAGTAAACCAGTAGCGTTCTTCATGAAACTGGAAATTAGAATCAGTAGTGCTGCACATAACAAACAAAAGCAGATTTACCTTGTGATACCTAGTCATGAGCAACTATATTTGAAACACTGAACAACTACATTACTGAGTTTTACATTTGCAAGTGGTGACATGATGGAAATAAGCAATCAATTACCATTTATCATCTACTGTGGGCTATTTGTCTGGAAACTGCATGCTCCTCTCCTGTGGTAGATGTTTTATTTAGAGGTGTTTCTTGGCCCCTTGGAAGTGTGCTAATGGTCACAAGGGATTTTTCAGCATTCAACGTTTGCAGAAAGTGCCAATCATTGATCGAGGTGAGGGAGTTATCTGCTCAAAGGTTGCTGAATGATGTTAATCTTTCTAGAACCTGATTTTCTCCCCACAAACATATTTCTTCAGAAGTCTTATCCTAAGACTGAGCAGAAACAGGGATTTTGTGTTACACACCATAAATTACAAGCATCCAAAAATAGACACATCAGTATGAAATGATTTCTCCCTGGGCAGAGAAAAAAAAAATAAAGTAAAGCACTGAACCTGCATTTCTTGTGATCACTAATCTGTTGCATGATGATGGGATTGCATTTCTCTATGCCTATATGATTTTTATCTGTGTTTCTATCTGGTATATAGTTTATAATTCTGTTCCCCTCTACCCTTGCAGGTAAGAGTTCAAAAGCAACAGTTTTAATTCTGGTATATATTGAGAGCCAAGAGTATTACTGAAATCTCTTGCTACCTTCATTCTTAATCTTGTGTTTGTGTGAACTAGTATTTTTTCTTGGTGTAGCTTTTTAAATTGCACCTTCATGAAACAATGATTTTGTCATATAATATTCATTGCATGGCATAGTTCAGTCAGAATAACTAGATCCTTAAATTATTTATAGAATTAAATATGACTGTACTCAATTAAAATATTTGTAAAATATTTCTGTATATTTTGTTACATGGGAATTATAAGATGCGTAGGACAGGAGCCACATTTTGCAAATTCTGCTTCTAAACAAAACACACCTACTGGCCTAGGGCTGGATTTCCCTTCTGTATGTATTTGCTCAAAAACAAGGCAGCATGAGTAAAGCTGCACATGCTTTCACCCTAATTGTTAGAGGTAAGCCTATTCTGTGTTGACACACCTAATAACCCAAAACTGTCATTATTTTAAAACATTTTTTTTTTATTCTTTAAACTGTTAGCAAAGGCTCCAGCCCGTTGTTCCTTGTTAATATGTATTGCACAGGAAAATGTCAAGTTATAGCCCTGGTGACAGTACTTGCTATCTAAGTATTCTGGCATGCTTTACCAAATGTTATTTTCTGGTACAACCTCTTTACTTTGCTGTCAATGATCTGAATTAGAGATGTGCTCATCCATACTGTTCATTGCTGTGCCTAATGTGTCATTACACAAAAAAACATTAAAAACAAATCTCTTGGGTTTTACATTACTCAGCTCTTTAGTTTTGTTTAGCTTGGTATTGACTTGTGTAGCAATTTGCTACCTTAGGAAAATATTTTCACTATTCCTTAAGTTCAGTGCTGTCAGCTGGGGCCTAAATGCAGAAAGAGCTCTTCTTTCTCTGTCATTGCCTCTGGGTACCCACCTTCTGTCACCCCTGGGGCAAGTACCTGGCAATTTAGGGGCACAGTGTGAGCAGAGCAGCAGTGCTTGGGTGGGAGCCACACTGGGAGAGTTCAAGTTTTGCTCCAGGCTCTGTCCTTAAGCTCATCCCCGGGAGGAAACAAGTCCTGCTCTGCCCATCTTCTCTTGACACTGGACTTAAAGGAGCTTTTTAAAGCACAGAGAAAGCCCTGTGGCAACCTCTGCATCAGATTCATTTGCTGCAGTCAGTTTTTTACATTACGTTGCATTTCAGCTCTGTCTCTGAAACTTTCTGACAATCTGGTTATGGCAGCCCACAGTTTTTGTGCATTGCTTGTTTTACAGAGATTTTTGTACACATGATCATTACAGAAATGGGTTCAGTACCCTGGACTCATTTTCATATTGAATGGAAGTGGTGTCTACAGTTTCCATATTCAAGTTTCACTATAAATATCCATTATATACCATACTCTGCAGTCCTGTGAAGAAAATGCAGATTTCTGATATATAGGGATGAATGCAGAGCACTGGGATGTGCAGTGGTATAGAGACTGGCATTTTGAGATTATAAGGTACAATTATCTCTTTTTCTGTTTAAGGGTCTCTTCAGACTGGGAGCAGTTAAATATTTTCTGTCAGTAGCCCAGTGTAACAAATGGTTCTTGAGGGACTGAGCTGTGCTATTATTCTCAGTCATGTGTTTGATCAGATTTATGGTACAAGGTTAATTACAGTTAGCTTACAGTTTTAGGATACTTTTGTTTAAACAAATACACAAAAGCTAATTGTCTGGGAAATACTTTTTAATAAAATATTAAGTCATCAATGCACAATAAGCAAGGGAAGGATTCCTCAGTGAATACAATTCTTCCAGATGCATGCTCACACTTCCAAGTCTCCTTTTTTCCCACCTAGAGCCAGCATAACCACTATTACATTCATGATCATTATTTCCACTTACAGTAGAGATTTTAAACAAGAGGTTTAATTACTTAAGATGCACAAGTCATCTTATTTTTCTGAACTACAGCTATATTGCAACAACCTGAATAAGCTTTTCAAAGAAAGAATTTACCATATGAACATAAGTATTCAATTCATAAAGGAAATTGTTTTTTTCCTGCAGCTCAACATTACACATCATGGTAATGTGAGCAGTTTGAGATCTATAGTTATAGGAAAAGTTGTTGCTGAAGAGACAAAGAGATTAAATATAGTAATATAGCACTACTGCAGAGAGATTGTCTTTTTTCTTTTTAATTAAATATTTTAAAGCCCAAGGTCCTAAATGGTTGTCGTTCCTTCATTTTCTGTTATAACATTGACATTTTAATCTGTTTTTAATTGATGAGTGCTCTGACCACCAGGGTGTTCCTGCATCTTTTGTATAACCCTAATGGACACATGCAAGGATCTACTGCAGAGGAGACTTATTGTGGAAGGAAGTGGTGCATTTCAGTTTAATTAGCATTTGGCTGGGTCTTTGAAACTAAAGGTTTCTCTAGGCAAAGGCTTGTTAATGGTCTCTTATGCACTATGTAAATACATAATAAAGTGTTATTTGAGGCCTGTATTTGGAGCAAGGACCTTAACTCAGTGGTTTCTGGGTGTGGTGGAGCACCCTGGCAAACGATGGAAGCAGAGCTGCAGGAAAATCCTCAGAAGATTTTTTTCTGGGGAAATATTAAATCAACCTCTGCACAAGTTGTGACACTATCAGTAAAGTGTTCCTGTAAATAAATATTAAAATCTGAGCATTTGCAGAGGGAACAAAATGTTGGAGGTTTTGACGTGGTTACAGTTCCTCTCCCCTTGAAATCATTTATAGAATCATACTTTTGGTGAAAGCAAGCTCAAACCACTACTAAGAATTTTTGAAAACATCACCTCGCAATTCCTGCTCCTTAAGGCAGTTCCCATGCACCTTATCATCTGTTTTCTGTCTCAGAAGGTAAAATCATGTAACTGCTCTCTCTTCCTTAGGAGCAGATGAGCTGATCCTTGTGTGTGAATGCAGGACAGCACAGCTAAGCTGGCACTGAGATGGTAGGGTAAGGATTTTGGCCTGAGGGCTATGGATTTGTTCCTTTGATAGGGTTGTAAGGTTTGTTTCCTTTTTTTTTTTTTTTTTTTTTTCCCAGCTTGCAACAGAATTTTTCTCTGCTTTAAAATCAAGCTGAGGAAATAAAAGCTGTCTTTTTGGGTTTTAGGAAAATAAGCTGCTAAATTGGCTAATGTACATTTCTGAAATGACATGTCGTAGAGCCATAGAATCTTTTAGGCTAGAAAAGAGCTCTAAGATCATCTAGTCCAACCATGTTCTAAGGACAGATTCTACTGATCTAATCCATATTAAATCTTTTAATCTGGAAATAGTAAAGTAGATGAAAACATTACAGGATGATGGAAATTTTCTACAGTTGCTAACCTCCTTCTTCGTGCTGAGTCACTACTGCCATTTCACTGAATTCAGGAAATCTTCCAGGCTTTTATCAGTGTCATGGTATGAGGAGAGGGAGACTCCTATCATATTGGATACTATCCACGAATGACTTTTCTTGGCTGGAGTTTACCTGCATGCAATCTCTGATGCTTGGACTATGGAGGCTGACAGATGGATTCAGGATACAGATCTGCAGCAGATACTGAAATGGAAGGACCACTGTGCAGATCAGATGCCCCATACGTATGTGTAAATGTTGAATTGGTTTGGGAGGTCTGAAGCATCTTTTTTTTTTTTACATATGCAGAGAAAATTAAAAGCAGGAAATAATATAGGAGCCACCATGATGACAATAGATTTGATCCTGACCCCACATTTACCAAGGGAAGTAAGGGGAGTGCTGCTGCTGGCTTTCTGTTTGAAGAATCAAGTGGGTACTGAGGATTGTAACCTTGCTAATTGAGGATGTCTGTCCTCCACTGGGACCTTGTGGTACATTGGTACATAGTTATTCACCAGCAAATCATGCAGCAGCAGGTCTTAGGAAAGACTTGCTTAATGTCTGGTTTGGTGTGGGTTTGTGTTTTTTTGTGTGTGTGGTTTTTTTTGGTTGTTTGGGTTTTGTTTGTTTGTTTGTTTATTTGGTGGTTTTATGTTTTGTTTTGCTTTGTTTTAAGTGAACATTGCCATGGATCCTAACTTTGTTCTTGCAACCTCTGTGTCACATTAATATTAGATTATTGTAGCACACCTGAAAAGGGGAGATGTCCTCCAGGTGTGTTGTAGAGGTTGTATGTTTGCCTGGCTGTTTGAAAGGCTGGGGAACGGGAAGGCGGGTGAGAGGGTACAATAATAGCTGTACTTGCAGTACATTTTTCAAAATAAATTTTTTTTGAAGTAAATTTCATGATTTCAGAACATCCATCCTAAAGTGCTGCCTAAATACCTCTGAAAAAAGTATTGATTCAGATAAAGAAAAAGACTTGGACATGTAAGATCAGCAGTGTGACCCAGAAAACTGCTGCTTGGTGTCTGCTGGTCTGTAGGACTAAGGCTTCTAAAATGCCAAGCCCTCTGTTTTTTCACAGATTCAGATCTGCACCCACTTTGCCAGAGCTGAATCTTTCATTATGTGTCTCCCACTGAAGCCATTTCAGATCTTGAAATTCCAGCATTCCTCTGACTGTGCTGCTGAAGGGCTTGGTCTGTCACACCTAAAGCACCTTTCCCACACTGAAATCACAGAAATCACCATTGTCTTTCAGTCACTGAGCAAGGATCTTAAGGCCTGAACTGATGGATTGATGGTAAAATGGGGATGTGGATGGGTATTGTGGAGAAAAAAGACCTCCTGAAGAGTCCTGAATTGTGGTCTGAATTTCCCTGTTTTACTGGATAATAGTTAGAAATGCAAATATAATTCAGGGAACAGGGCTGTTGCCCAGACAACTGTCTCCCAAATGCATTTTGGCCTCAGTAAATGCTCATGCTCTCTGTTTCCTTCTTCTAATTGCACACCTATGCCAGGAAGGACAGAGAAAGTGGTGTCACAGGGTTCAACAGTAAGCAAACCTGTTTAGTGAACAGATACTGACTCAAGCTGCCTGATCCATGCTGGGCTGTGTGTTTATCACTTTCTGGCTCTTTTAGCATAGGAATCTCTGTGCTGGTCTCTGGTCTGTTGCCTCAGGCTGCTCCACCACAAAGGTTTGTGAATATTCAGATGAAGAATTATTTTCTCTGTCTCCAACATCACCAGGGTTTAGATCTCTGCCCAACAGGCACCCTCACAAAGTTATCACTGAGAATTCAGTGCTGGAGGAATGATCTTCTGCATACTTGCTCTGCTGTAGGTATGAACGTGGCATCTTAGGAAGACAGGGTGATCCCTGCCTTGATAGGTCCCAGTTTTCAGAACCACAAGCTGAATATGCAAAATGGAAGAGATGGATAGAATGAAGAGACAGAAAAGGTGGCATGTCAGACACAGGACAATGGAAATTGCAGTAGGTTCAAGTTTCTGTTAAAATGAACTGGATGCTCCATTGTTTCTGGAAGGTACTACAGATTTTAGGAGGAGGATGATAAGCTGATAGGAACTTCGATAGCTGAATAAGAAAATATGTAAAAAAATAAAAAAAAAAAGACTGAGTAAAGGTTTGGTATAGAGCAAAGAAATGGAGTTTACCTCATATTCAGTTCATGTCCAGTCTCGTGCTGGGCTTTGTATTCACTTTTTCAAGAGGTCTTTGTCACAGCTGGTTCCTAACTTTTCCTCCTCCCCACAAACGTTGGCATCTCTGTCCTCCTTCACTGTGCAATCTGCTGAATTCTAATCTTGTGGTTAAAACAAATGCTTAAGGTGTTCTGGGACCTTGTCTCTCCCCAAACAGTGCTGTCAATCAGACGTCTTTCACAATCAATTGAATCAGAAAACTTCAAGAAGGCAGATATGAGCTAAAAGTTAAATAAATTTTTGCTTTAGGCCCAAAGGACCAACTTTGAAAATCTTTTGGACGTATCTCCAAAAGATATACTTTGTATACTTTGCGATAAGGTTAATTCCCTGCAGATAAAGTCAAACTCTTCAGACAGAGACAGCAAAAAGTTCACTGTCACTTTAAAGGGGGTTGAATCCATCCTCTCCTTTGACAGCAGAGATAATGTAGCAGACTCATTTTCATATCTCATTCAGAAAGCAGATGAGATGGGAATCAACTTATTTGACAGATGAACACCCTGGAGATAATTTCAGTTTGTCACAGTATGTGTGATTTCTTTACAATTAATGCCAAGCTACAAGAGTGCAGAAGACTGGCCCATAAATGCCAGCCATTCTGATTTCTTTAATTCCCAGAACATAAAACACTTCTCTAATTTTAAATATAAAAAAGATTGTTAGAAATTAAAGCCTTCACTGGAAAAACAGATCTTTTTTTTACAGTCAGATAGGAAAAACAGAAGAAATCACAAAATGGAAGGGAGATGGGAACTGTGGGGTTTATTTCTTTGGGTTTTTTTCTTCTTCATTCCTCAATTTTGAAGGAAATTATTTGGAGGAGAGATGTCATGTGCCTGCTCCCTCCCTTGCTTCAAAAGGGAATGGTTGAGTGTGCTGAGCAACTCTGTGCCAGTGCTCTCCTAGACAACAGGTATATGGGTCACTTAAAGTGTCAAGAGCACCAAAAGTTTGCAATAGTGAAATGCAGCTGAGCTGTTGCTCCTTGTGTATATCCTGCTGCTGCTCTCGAGGAGCCTGACACGTCTCTTCATTTAACACTGGCTGCCAGTATGGCTATAAAAGTACTGGAGGGGAAACCACCTGATTTCATGGGCAAAGAAAATTATTTTGCTGCAGTCATCAGAACATTTCAACTCTTTCAGAAACTTACCGTGTTCCAACTGAGAGCAAGATAGATTCTCCTGCTGATTATTTTTACTGGAAGACTGTCTCAGATCATCACATCTCCATTGGTTATAAGACTTATAAATTTCTTTTAAAGTAAACCTATAGTGGTTTAAATTCATTTGTTCTTGAACCAGAATTATACTTTATCTCTTAGTCTCCTTCTGTGTGTTTTCGTCAGCTTGGTTTGTTTGTTTTTGGTTTTTTTTTTTGGTTTTCCATCAACTTTTTTTCTTCACAGAGCTGTAATAGACTTATGAAACTAATCTGTATGTTTTCTCCCATTTAGGACTTACAATTGCTGGTTTGTTACATTTATTATAAAACAGATAAGGCAAAATAAGCACTGAGCAATTTTTTTGTGGAAATCGAGATATGGAAAATGATGGGTCATATCTTTAACCATCAACATTCTGAAAAGTTTATCATCACATTTGTAATTTCCATACAACTAAAGATTCTTCCTACACATTCAGTAATTTTCATGCCTGATATTACCCTCCCTAAGAGTAGAGCTGAACCAAATTTCTTTTATCTTCTATTTCTTCTTTTCTTTCTGCAACTGAGGGATCTTAAAGGTCTGATGTAGAAATTTGGCTTTATCCAGTCCCTGAGCCTCTCCCAGTGATTTTCATTTCCTGCTGTCTGTCCATCACAGACCTGGCACTGATCACTACAGTGCTGCCCTTCAGTGTCCTTACTGAAAGTGCTGTGGTTGCTTTATAAAATCATTACCCTTATTTTTTAATGTTTCAAGTATGTCCCAAATGACCACTTTCCAAGTTGTAATTGCTCATTCTAGAAATATGTACACATGGGATTTTGGTTGATTCTAACATCTGTGTATAAAACTCTCCAGTTTATTTCTCCTACCCCTATAGGACACCAGTCTTTCCCTGGTTTCCTAGTTCTGGCCACAGCAGGGCTGTGGAGGGGTAGAGGGACAATAAGGAGAAAAAACCATGGCCTCAGCTCTTGATGTGGTTTAGCCCTGATATGCTTGAAGCAACAATTAGGTTACTCCAAACAGCGCCTTTGAGACAAAGTCTTCAGTAACTGCCCACCAGCAGAGTGCTGGGATTTGCCCTGACCCTGTGAAACCTCTGTGGAATGTTTGACCAAACATCTCCTCTGTCCTGGGAGGTAAAACTCTGGTGGTTCATAGCAGCAGCACAGTTCCCTCTAATATACGGCACTCCTGAGCATCCAACCTTTAATGCCCATGACTTTAAATCAGTGGTTTGCCTAAGTATAATTTCATATGTATGTAGTGTTGGATGCATCTTTGATGTACTCCCCCAACGTTCTTGTGTCAGTTTTACTCTTGGCTGTCCTGAATAACTTGACAGAAGTTGCACACAACAAAACCCACCGTGGCTTTTCTTCTCCAGATGAACCTGTGTGTGCTCAGTTTGTCAAGCTGGCCTCCTGCACCTCTGCAGAACCAGACCTTGTGCAAAGGTTAGATGCCCTTCATCAGCCTGTATGCAACTGTGAGCTAAGAAATATGATTTCCATACTGCATCTAACTCTAACATCTTCTTTTGCCCTTTCTTCTCTAAGACATTTATTAGATAACACACCCATGCAATCTCTACAAAACAGACAGGTTCCCAGGACCCCCCTGAGAAATGGACTAACTCATAGTTCCATTCTGACACTATTTCAGTGCACACAGTCTTCTCCTGAAATGTACAATGATTTAACAGGAGGGGCTTCATGTCCCAACCTGATTAACCCACACTTGGGTGGTTAGGTTGTTGCCATCTCCCTGTTGCTCAGGAGATATTTCTAACACATGCAACATAGGCTAAAAAGGATATTCAATAAAGTGGAATACTGCTTCCTTCTCTTGAGAAGATTCTTTAAAATCTGAAAGCAGGATAGATTCTCCTTCATTATTTCATTATTTCATTGAATGAAATAATCGTGGAAAACTGTTAGAATCTCCATTTTATTTAGGAAATTACCTCAGTATTTTTCAATACTCTTGTATGAAATTGATTGTATGAAATTGTTGATTGTTTGGAAAATCCTGCAAGTTCCATGAAATGCTGATGTCACACTGCCTAACTGTGGGGGTGGGCAATGCCCCGGTGGCCCTGCCCTGGAGGGAGGCCTGAGAAGAATTGCACAATCTCCCTGCAGAACCCTAAGATAAGGAAACAAGCTTTCAGTCACGGCCACCACCAAAGAACCCACAATCCTCCAGGAGATTTTATGTCGATCTGTTGTAAACGATTGGCTTTGTACCCTTTCCCCTCCCACCCTAGTTTCCCATAAAAACCCCCTGGGTCCCCCTAGTATTGGGGTTTATTTCATCCCTGTCTCCCTTCGCTGGTTCCTTGCAATAAAGCTACTTCACATGGAATTGCCAAATGGGACCCTCTCTCTCTTTCCTGGGCCAGCTAAAAGAGAAGCAACCTTGCAGGGCAGGAGCTGAGAAATCACTGAGCTGAAATCACAAGAGCTGAAAAAATCACTGCTCTGCCCCCGGCTGAGGCGCTCTCTGCCAGCTGAGGGAGTGCTCTGACCCCCCAGGAAGCTGTCTTTAACCAGACTCCTTTTGGGGTGGCCCTAAGCCTCCTGGGTCCCAAACTGCGGACCCCAGCACCAGCTGGAATACCTAACCATCACCAGACCATTAGGTGTCTTCTTTCTCACATCATTCCCTTCCCCGGTGTTTTTAGAAAGTCTTGGGACCCATGTAGTGTTTCTGAAAGAGATGACTTGAGAACCAAGCCCACTAGTTAGGCTTGGAAGAAATTCACAACCCAGTGGTCACAGGGTTATAGGTGTGTTAGCCAGTTCCAGTTTTAGAGACTTAGTAGGGACAAAGAAATAGATTTTTTTCATCATATATATACTTTTTTTCCCCTGTTTTTTATCATCTTTTGCAATATGTGCAGTATATTTGGACTGTTACTGTGGGTGTTGGCTGAAACTCAGAATAGTAGGACAAAGGTAACAAAGAGAGGTGAGAAGAGAGAAAGTGAGACAGAGAAATATTTACACTTCCTTCTGCTAATTATTGTGTGCATGAAGTCTCACCAGCTGGCCTTGTGGCTTCTCTAAAATTACATTGCTAATTAATTTCCTTACCTTTCATCCTTTGTGAATCTTCCATTGTCCTTTCCCAGCCTTGTGATCACCTGCTTTGTGCTGCTCCATACATCCTGAAAGAGGTGAGTGCCCTGCTGGAGGGGAGCAGCCCTGCTCCTTCCCTGTGCACTCTGCTGATTGTTCCTCCTGCTTTCCTGAATGTCACCTACAGGCACTCCTGGCACCATTCAGCTGCACACCACCTCTGCTGCAGGAGACACTACCAAAACCATATTTGGTGGGAACAAACAGCACCTAGAGGGGTCTGTGGGGCAGAACAGTTGGGAGGACTGCATTACTCATGCCTGGAGAAATTCTAGCATCAGCAGTTATTTTCTCCCTGGGAAAAATTGATTGGGGATTGGGGAGCAAGAAGTCAAAATTTCAATTTTTTTTTTAAATTCTATGAAGAACAACATGAAGAAATGTAAACAGCCTAACTGAATTTGTCTATAAACGTAATCAAGACATTCAGTTTCCATCCTGTTTTTACATGATGCATATAAGCCAATGGCAAAGAGCAGATATTCTCTGTCAGCTGCCAAAACACTTATGGTCTGAAGCAAAGCTATTTGCACCTTTCTCCATTCAGTCTGAAGGACCACACCCTGTGTGGTGGTTTGACCCTGCCTGAGTGACAGGTGTCCACCAAAGCCACTCTATTACACCCCTCCTCAACTGGGCAGGCGAAAGAAAATATAACAAAAGGTTATAATATGCAGTATGAATAGGGGGAGGTCACTCACCAAATACAGTCATGTGCATAACAGACTTGACTTAAAGAAGTAAGTTGAATTTATCATTGTCTGGTTGTGATTTGTAATAATAAGAAGTAAAACAAGTCTTAAAAACACCTTCTCCTATCCCTCATTTCTTCCCAGGCTTAACTTTATTTCCAATTCTCTACCTCCTTTCCCCTGTGGCACAAGGAGACAGACAGGGAATGAGCATTACTGTTATTTGTGTTATTGTTGTTTTCTTCTGTCTTTTTAAGAAGATTTTTTAAAGTTCTATTTCAGTTTTTTGTGTTTACTTTTTGCAATGAAGTTAGACACAATTTTACATAACTTTTTTGGTATTGTAACTGTATAACTATGTTTACATTCTTCTCATAAGGAGGAGACTGTTGATGGACTGTTGGGTTCAGTGTGGTTGGAGAGGAAGATTTTCTTCCTCTAATCCATGGCCACTGCTGGAATTCTATAAATGTTGAAGTTTGTAAATAAAGGTCTTTTTTTTTGCCTTAGACATCCCAGTGTGTAAATATTGTTTCTTTGTGTCGAACTACGACACATTACTGTCAGATCATCATGTGTTGTTCCTGCTGCTGCTTTTCTCCTCAGGGATAGGAGTCCTTCCCCTGGTCCAGCATGGGGTCCCTCCCATGGGAGAGACCACAAACTTCTCCAGCTGAGCCCTTCTCATGGGCTACAGTTCTTCACAAACTGCTCCCGTGTGCCCCTCACAGGGTCACAAGTTCTACCAGTGGGTTCTAATGCGGGCTGCTATCTCCATGGGTCTGCAGATCCCTGCCAGGAGACTGCTCCAACATGGGCTTCCCATGTCGACACAACCTGCTTTTGGGCTCCCACCTGCTCCCTGGCCTGCATGGACATCCACAGGCTGCAGAGGGACAGTCTTCACCAGGGACTGCAGGGGAGTCTCTGCTCCAGTGTCTGGAGCACCTCCTTCCTCTCCTTCTTCACTGACCTTGGTGCCTGCAGAGTCATTTCTCTCACACATTCACTGCTGTGTCAGAGATCATCAGGACAAGTCTGGAAACTGTCTGGAGTTGTCTGAACATACTACAATGAGACTTGTAGCAAGATCTTTATCCCTCCAGCCCTCTGCAAATGTTACTTATTCATTGAATTAAATAATCGTGGAAAAACTGTTAGAATCTCTATTTAGGAAATTATTTCAGTATTTTTCAGTACTCTTGTATGAAATGTTGATTGTCTGGAAAACCCTGCAAGTTCCATGAAATGCTGATGTCACACTGCCTAACCGTCACCAGACCATTAGGTCTTTTCTTTATGAACAGAGAGAAGATTTTTTCTTCTTTCCCACATCATTCTCAGTGTCCTACAGTATTTGAGCACCTTTTCCTGCTCCCAGTTGTCCCCTGTACTTGTCAGCACATCTGTCCCCCTGCAGGCTGGCTGTCCAGATCTCCATGGCATCTCATATCTCATCTCATCTCATCTCATCTCAGTCTTTGGAGAGCTCTTTTCTCCTTGCTGCCGGTGCTCTGCAACTACTCATCTCCTCTGCTGAGTGATTTCCTGGGTCCATGAAAACTCACATTCATTCTTCTCTGCCCTCAGCCCCCAGCATAATCCTGGATGGCATAGGAAACAATGGCAGTTGAGAAACCAAGAGGTTACAAGGCTGGAAAGAAAGAAGCAAGTCGATAATGGAAATTTCAGCAGAATATTAAACATTCTGATGTTCAAAAATATTTCCAGGCTCAGCTTATCTTCAGCTCACCCAGCTATATCCAGACTTTCAAATAAAAATAGGATTAAAATATGAACAAATAATTAAGTAAAATTCAAACAGTCTCAGTGTTGAAGAGGTTTGCATTAAAACCAGTACTTATGTAAACATGTAATTTTTGGGTTTTTTAGTGCTCATTTTTTGGTGTAGTCTTTCTTATATCAGACATTTCAGAGAAAAATAGATTTTATTGTTCCTCCAGATATTACTTTAGAAAGCTTCTTTATAAAGGGAGGAAGCTCAAGTGGAATAGATACAGGTAAAACAAAGAACCAAAAATAATAAACATTATGTTTTCAGAGCTTGAGCTGACTGAGGATACCTTGTGCCATCTCAACTAACTCTATGTTTGTCCTTCTACATTTTTTGCTTATTAAAGCAAACCTCTGCAATACTGAACCCTTTTGCTCTTCAATGCAGAGGTGTCTGTCTGATAGTACCAGTGAAATGTAAAAAATATACTATTGAAAGAGCAGAAACTTTTTAAAGATTACTCTGAATGAAAGTACCAGCTTTTACTATTTTATTTAAGCTTCTAAATGGTGATTTATATTCTAGAAAGGCCTTCCAGAGAACTGAAGCTCTCCAGTATTAAAGCATTTGGAAACCCTTGTTAATTTTAGTTTTACTTAGAAATGTTTTGCTTAGAAACAAAGCAAAAATTATTTGGAGAACTTTATATAGCTAATCTCTGTTCAATCAAAGTTTTAAAGTTGTTGTCAAATGTGCTTGTTAGAAGTAAGAATGCAGAGAACACAAGCCTATTGTTTGTGACAATTCAATATGTATTTAATGGGTGCCTTAGCCAAGCAATGAGTTATGTCACAGAAGGTAAGTCCAGACTGTGTAGTTTTGTAACAAAGATTAATATGCAAAAGTTACAGACAGGTTGTTTAAGATTTGAACAGTAGCTATGTATTCAATGGTGCTCTGAATGTAAACCTCTGGGTTTTTTTCTTTATAAATCCCACTGTGCTCAGTTCATTTGAAATCCAAACTTCTGTCAGTGGATTGATTTTACTTCCCATTTAAATTCTTGACATATTGTTTTCCTTTTCAGTAGACTTCCAAGCTTCTTGAGTCCCTTTTCATAAACTTGTCAGATGTTGAAGTTTTTGCGACCTCACATAATTTTAAGCATTCCGTTTTCTCTCGGTTCACATTACCTTCATCTGAGCTTCCCCAAAACAGCCTTGTAGTACATGTCTCACACACCAGTGTGTCACACCAAAGCTTTTCCTTGCCCAGCACCATTTTCATTACTGAGGAAAAGATTATTTCAAAACTTAGTGAAAGCTCACCTTTCTCACAACGTGTCACCCAAAAGGTTTTGAATACCCATTAAGAGATTTTGTTTTTGGAGAACTTATTTGAAATGGCTTGAAGTGAAGTAGAAAAGTTTGGGTTTTTTTTTAAAAATCAAATTGCATATTAATTATCTTGATTTTTTTTTTTCTGTAAGCAAATAGTTTCCAAAGATTTCTCACTATTTAGTGAACCTAAATAGATGGTTAGCTGGACTAACCATCAATTTGAAGAGCGGGAAAATCCTTCTTCCAGTGTTTTGTGGTTTCTGTATCATCACTGTGAGAGAAACACTTCTCTCCTCCTAGCTAAATGGCTCAGAAAAACTGAAACAGGTACACATTTTCTTGAATGGAGGATGCCCTCATGTGAAGATCAGCATTGGAAAGACCCTGACCTGCTACCTGCCAGCTGGGTAGGTGCAAGATTCCTGCAGAGACATTGTTTTCAGGTACTTGCTTTTTTTATCCCCCTCTTCTTAAAGTTTATGAAAGAATTCTGTCTCAATTTTATTTTCATGTTTCTGTTTTAAAATTCTTGTTATTTTATGTTTTAATATTTTACTTGATTTAATGTTTCTCTAAATTGCTGCACAAGCAGCATAAAAGCCATGAATAGAATAAGGGAATGTCAGGCACAAGCATAAAGGGGGAAGAATGACATCAGGTATTGACTGTAACTGCAAGAAATTAATGGCTGTTTGTTGACAGAAAAACATAAATTGTGACTAAAGCTACTGTGTAAAAGCTGAACAGAAAATAAGTTTTTACACAGAAATCTTCTCAATTGCAGGCTAAACCATCAAATTGGTTTATCGCAGTGCAGGTTACTTGCCAAAAATATGAATGAGATTTATGTATCCAGCTCTGCAGCACAGACTGAAGGTTCTTTCACACATGGTGGCAAGAAGGCACTGGAAATTGGGTCTCTTCATTTTGTACCCCCTCTGCAAATATCTCCTCTGTGCAAAGACAGATCCTCTGATACACGTGTCAGGGAATCATGGAATAGTTTGGATTGGAGGTGACCTTTAAAGGTCATCTAATCCAACCCCACTCCAATGAGCAGGGACATCTTCAATGAAATCAGGTATGTATGAAGACAAGTAATCAAGATCAGGTCTTGCTCTTTTCCTGTCTCCAACAATTATTTTTCTTAATTATCTTGTTGTTCAAGCCTCACGATTTCTGCAATTTACTGGTTATGACAGTTTGCTGCTGACCTGAGTAACTCTGCGCATCTGAAGTGCCCCGTGGACATGATCGTACCAGACACTCCATGGTCCTGGTCTGTGTCCCTGTCTTGAGTCCCTGCTATTCCCTGATTCCGTGACACATCATCAGACCTCCTCATATAAATCCTGGGCTTGTGGAGAGAAGAGCAAAGCCACATCCAAGAAGAGCAAATAAGCTGACCATATTGTGCCAGTTTGCAAAGAAGGTTTATGTCAACATACTCATTTTTTCTTTATCCATAGCTAGCATTTTCTCTGATGATGGAAATGGATTTATTTCTCCTTGGTAGCCTTTGAAGTGCAGAGTCCATTGCTGATGGTTTAGAGTCTTCTGTAGTCTGTAGTCTGCTTTAGGGGGCAATCACTCACCTAAGTGTGGGTGGGGGGTGGCAGAGCTCAACTTCCATTATGATCTTGTGAATCCTAAAGCCCATTAACATCCTGTTTAACTTCTAAGGTTAGGATTCTTCTCAACGACCTGCACATGAAGTCTCTTCTTGATGCTGAAATCTAAGCAGACCAACAGTTCTCAAGTATGCTTATTAAACATAAAAATAGTAGGAAATATAAATAATAGGAAGGAAGGAAGGAAGGAAGGAAGGAAGGAAGGAAGGAAGGAAGGAAGGAAGGAAGGAAGGAAGGAAGGAAGGAAGGAAGGAGAAAGAGAGAAAGAAAGAGAGAGAGAAAGAAAGAGAGAAAGGGAGAAAGGGAGAAAGGGAGAAAGACAGAGAGAGAAAGAGAAAGAGAGAGAGAAAGAGAGACAGAAAGAAAGAGAGAGAAAGAAAGAGAGAAAGGGAGAAAGAGAGAAAGGGAGAAAGGGAGAAAGGGAGAGAGAGAGAGAGAGAGAGAGAGAGAAAGAAAGAAAGAAAGAAAGAAAGAAAGAAAGAAAGAAAGAAAGAAAGAAAGAAAAGAAAAGAAGAGGGACTCCCAATGATTCAGTATCACCCCTGTGTCTGCAGTTCCTTCTCCTCCAAGGAAAAACCCACTAGCCCTGCAGATGTGAGTTGTTGCTTCATCTGTCTCTCTGAGTACTGCAGTGCTTCTGAGGTGAGAGTTGCTACTCAGATGACAGAAACAAAGGACAGTATTTAGGCAAATGTCATGACTTCTGAGAACAAACAGAGAAGGGATTTTTTATTTTCAGGCTATCAGGATATCCTCATGGTATACACCCAAAGTTTCTGCCTGGAACTTGCTCTAGTTAAACGTTTAAAGCAAACACGTATCTCTTGGTTAAAAATGCATTATAAATTCATGATTTTTTGATTTCTGCAGAAGTTCCTTACCAGGGTTATTAAATCATATTTTATGCCCTTTTCACTTTAATCTCCGAGAAAACCCAACTCATGCACACCTGATTTGCTGTCACACAAACTGAAGCAGAATTTTGGTGATTCAGATCAAATATCTAATTGTGCCGAAGGTCCTGCATCTTGAACAGATGGTTTTCTTCTTATCCATTCATCTTTACAATGCATAGATTTAGATTTCCTACTGAGAAGCTTTTCGTAATATACAGGCATATTTCCAGAAAGCAGAAAAAAAAAATAGTTTATTAGTGTGCACAGCAGATCCTTGTATATGTCAGTGCTGTGTGTGGGAATTGCTTGACTGGAATGCCTGGAGAGGAGCAAATTCCAGTTAATGTCTTTCCTGTGATGGGGCATTTAAAAATTTGCACTCAGTGAGGTAACACCTCCTGGCTAACTAACTCTCATTTAAGGACAAAAATAATGGCTCTTCCTCCCAGTTAGTGATTTTTGTGGAATTAGTACTTTCTTTGTACTTCCAAGGCCTCTATCTGCATGTTGGATTTGATTGACCAATTGTCTAAGTTATCTGGGACAGAACAGGGAGGGGGAAAAAGTAGGATGAAAAAATGAAAGGGTATTATCTATAAAGCTCCCTTTCCCTAAGATATTTCTTTCCCCTTATGCTTAATGTATTTTTTTCCTTATCCTTAAGTTTTGGTTTTTTTGGCTTGTGATTTTTTTTTAATATATATAATTCAGATTGCATGTTTTTTTCATCTTTTAATTTTCTGCTCTACCAGTATATGACTTGTAAAATTGGAGGAAATGTCAACAGAGGCTCACGAGATCACCATGTTATATCACATATATATATATATATATATATATATATATATATTTTTTTTTTTTTTTTTCTCTGTAAGGGATTGCTTTATTGTCTTTTATTTTCCTCTGTTTTTGGAAAGGTGTATACTGCAACCCCAGCTTTTTCAAGCTAGAAGTGCAGAGTACCTCTTGCACTGCTTGTCACTTTAAAATGGAAAGTCAGTTTCTGGGGGCAGGAGTTTGGCTGCTCTCAGAAGAGGGGTTGGACTTGATCTTAATTCAGTTCAGGACTTTTTCAGCCATGGTCACAGTCCTCAACAGCTAGTTAAAGCTACCCTGCTGCCTTAAGCCAAACACTCACACAACCTCATTTTGCAGAGCTTTTGATCTCTCATTCTGGGCAGCCTTGTCGTTGTTATAATGAGTTAAAACTGAGATGGTGAGGAAGCTGGCCTGATCCTTTAAAGGGACTGCCATGCTTACATTGCTTACATGGTACCAGCACATTTCAGGGAAGGGTGGTGCTCCCCTTCTCCCCTCTCATGCAAAACTAAGTTTTGAATTGTCTTTCTCACAAACTGGGGGTTAATTATGAATCTTCCCAGACCTGTAGCACTGCCCATCAAAGGGACTTCACTTTTCCAAGCATCAAGGCAGAGAAAACAAAGTGAGAAGATCCTCTGCCAACACCCCAGAAGACACCCTGGTGTGAATTACGAAGTGTGTTTGCACCCTCTATGTGGGAGGCAGGCAACATTCAGTTAATTAAGGCTTAATTTGTTGTTTATTACAGCGCATATGTTCTTCAAGAGAGGAAAAAATTGAACTGAGGTCTTGCTGTGAATATTTTTCCTTGCTCTGACCTGAAGTAAGGCTGACTGTAACAGCAACCATACTTTTTAATGCTCTCAGTTACTTCTACATATAGAACAGACACTTCATCTACCACACAACACTTGGCAATAGAGAACATATTTTCCCATCAATGTAACAGAGGTATATTGGGAATGACAACAAAACTTGAATATAAAGGGTAATAAAATATATTCTTTAGATCCTACTAAACTCTTACAGTCTCAGAAAAAGTAATGGAAACATGATTTAAGTGTGACATTCTTTGCTTCTTAAACAATGAAGAATAGTAACTTTTTTTTAAAGGAAAATACTTTTCAAATAAATTCTGCGTCCTCCATATAGAGAATTTGTTAATATAATTGCAATTCTCTTTGCAAAATTTACCAGAGCAGTTCAAGAGACAGTTGTTGCACAATGGTAAATTCTCTGCAGTATGTACCTTTCAAGCGTGATGTGCATCCTTTTGCAAACAGTTAGCACAGGGTCACTGGTTCTCTAAGACATCAAGAATAGGCAGAGTCAGTGTCCTCAATCTCCACAGAGAGGTGAATTGAATCTTTAGGAAATGGATGGCTATTCCTTTTATAACCCTGGTCTAAGATTCAGGTCTCTATAATACATAGCCAGACACACCTGTGAAGAAAAATCAGATTTATTAATCTCCTTATAATTATCTTTGCAGGCAGAAAGTGCACATTTGGCCTGGACTCCCTTATTCTTCCCCATCCAAGTAAGTGCACAGTTTATTTCAAAAAATAAACAGGAGAAACCAGTCACCACAGAGTGAATACCCACAGAGTTATTTCACAGAACCTTCATTACCCCAGTGGCTTTATTGGGGTCTGTCACCCACTTTTTTATAAAGACAAGAAACCACACAGTGGACACCATGAAACCTTTACTGCCACATTTCTGCACCTTTTTAGGGCTGATTGAGACATTTATGTACATTCTCTCTGGTTGGCTCATGCTTCCTAGACCTGTCTCTGCTCAGGTCTTGAATAGTAGAAGTCTATCAGTTCTGCTGAGTATGGTGTTTTACCATGGTTTAGGGGCCTAAAATTTAGTAGTTTTGGTCTTACTCTCTTTTATTTGACAGGACCTAGAGGCTGGAGGGGGAGAGAGCCTGCCCACTCATACTCAATGCAGAGCTTCTCTATGGGGTATTTATCAGGGCATCATCCAGAGAAGCTGCCAATGACTGCAGTGACAGAGCTGAAAATGTTTCCTTTCAGGAGACTGCATCAGGAGCACAGCACACAGGCTGTGTGCACACCCTGCCCAGATTTCCTCTGTCACGTTTCATTCTTCTGCTGCATTGAAGTGCAGTCACTTCACAGCTGAAGTGGTAAGCAACAGCAGTGTCCAAGGGGGGAATGTGAGCTGAAGGATATCACCTTTCCTGCCTTTGATAAAGACTTTGTGTCAGGTTCTTGAGGAGACTTTGACTTGCAGCAGCCTCCTGGATCTGGCAACTGGGCTCTGCAACCTGGACATCCACCATTCATCTGAATAGATCTTCCCTTGGGAACCATCTTCTCTAATAAAAACAGTGCATTCAGACTCAGCTTTAGATATATGACTCCAAATTTCCTGATTTTCTTTAAGATACCTTTGAGAACAGCTTTAGAAAATAGTGCCATTATTGCAGAAGTCATGTGATGTGCACAGAGCTGATGAAGAGTAATATGGGGGAGGAATAGCTAAAGTTTTTAAGGGTTGCAGGTGTATTACACTTCATCTACAAAAAAAGAAGCCTTTTCAAATCTACTCCTGTAGATTTCAGAGGGGTTTCTCTGATACCTCTGCCATACTCTAGAACATAAAAAATTGGCCTGATCTACATGTATTCACAGCCTTGCACTGGTGGTACTTCTCCTGATCAGGAGTTCATGCAGTTAGCTGAAGTTAATAGAAAGGGGAAGCCTGAATCTTAATCATTAGATGTTTATTGGTCTTTTTGAAGCACGTGCACCACACTTGCTTGACAATGACTAACAAAAACATGTTTCTACATGTTGTATTTGATCTCAATTTCAGTTTAATAGCTTCTCACCAAAGGAACTTCCCTCATTCACACTCTGAACCTAGTTAATATATACTTGTACTTCCAGTTTTCTTAAACAATTTTCACAATTAGGTGGGGCTTTTTGCTGCCATCAAAGACAGCAGCTTGTGGGTATAAGCATTCCACTGGAATTATGGCACAATTGCCATGATAGGTGTTCTGATATAGCACTGAACTAGAACTGGCAATTGCACAGTTAAATTAAATTTAATTTGGTCGATTCAATTTTCATCGTTTTGTTTTTGGACACCTTGTGACTTAATCCTTTTTGAGAAAACAATACTATGGTTGGAAACATACTGAATTGAATGCTTTCATATGAGAATCAGTAGAAATAATATTTTAAAAGAGATCTATTTTCAATATTAAACTATCTAGTAGAAAATTAGGGCTATTTTTAATTTTTATCAAAATTTCAGGTTCAGACCACATAAGTATGTCTGAGAAGAGCTCAAACCTCTGTAGCATTTTTACTCCAATTGCTTTCTTCTTTCTGAGTGAAAGTAAAGAAAACTACTTCCTGAGGGTCTCTGCATATTACTATCATTCTTTCTTGCCTCATAGCTTGATCTTGCTTGTCTAATTTTCAAAACCTGATTTGATGGAACTACTGATTTCACATCAGGATTAAAAACAGGTGGCCAAGCCAAGGTTTAGGTTTAAGCTTTAGATTAGAACTGTATCTCCGGCTGAAAATCAGAAGCAAAAAGATACCAATTAATTTTAAATAAATAAATTGGGAAAAGGTAGAGAGTGAAATTGTTTCTGTTTCTTGAAAGCACCTTGGGTCTCTAGCTGGGTTATATTTGTAGTTAACTGTCTCAGCCTTTGTACTGCACCTGAGGAAAGCTGTACTCTATGTGAGGTTAGATAAATGAAGTTCACAGCAAATGGGTTCCTTTGCAGCACCAGGAGTGCTTTCTTGCTGCATGAAAAGAATGCACTTGGCAGTACACGTGCTTATTTGGCTAAATTATTAAAATACACACCTCAAAGAGAAGGAAATTTATCAAAGATCAAAGTAAATGGCCAGCTTTATGTGTTCAGTGAGGTCTGATCCAAAATCCACTGAGGGAGGCGAAGTACATTTCTGTGTGATTTGAAGGGCTTTGGTCCGTGAAATGTCAATGGTTTGACAACTCAGATCAAAGTTGCAGGGACATTTGCATGCCTGGCAGTGCATTTGAGAGCTTATTGGGCTTTTTTTCGCCTGGCCTGAGCAGCTTTGGCACCTGTCAGTTAGGGGCAGTGGTAACATCAGTCCCCTAGATCATCAGCTTTGCACGGGTGTCCCCTTCACCCAGGGAGAAGGGTGTTTGCTGTCGCATAATTTCACTCTTGGCCTGTCTAGGCAGGACTGCAAATGTCATGTGGATGCATAAGGGCAAACACCTGCACCAACAAAGGCATTTCCGACTTAAGTAACTGGATGGTCCAAGAATTGAGTGGAAGTCTCAGTTAACTATTTAAACTGAGAGTGAGTTTCATGTCCCGTGACCAGATTTTGTCATGGTGTAGCTCTTGCTGTTTATTCCCTGGCTTATGTCTATTTGGGTGCTGTCTGTGGCTGAGCCATGGTCCTTGTGTAAATGAACAGATCTCGTTCCCAGACAGAAATATTAATTGAGAGTGACACAGCTGCTTTTTGGTGTGTGCCTGTGTGTCATACTGTTGTGCAGCCAGTGATGGGAGCTGGGCCTGGAGCTGCCACTGAGCCCCCAAAATATGCAGGTGTGGGAAGGGAAGGGCTGTGCCCTGGATCTTAGTGCTGAATGCTGCCTTCTCTTTAATATCTGCCTCTATTTTTGCTCCTCTCTCCTCTCTATAAGAGTGGTGTGTTTGATCAAAAGGAATGTGCTGCCAAAATTAGAACATATATATATATATATATACATATATAAATGTCCCTTTCCTCTGCCTGCCTACATTAGGGAAAAGCAGTTACTCAAATCACGTGAGAACAGAAATAATTAGGTGTGTGATTGCACATCAGGCTTCCCTAAATACATTCTCATCAGACATTCAGGAAACATGACAATTTTATTACCAAGGGAAGGCTTTGGTTTTATTATTTTTGTAGGGGTAATTGTTTTGGGTTCTATAAAATACAATCTTCTAACTAAAGAGTGTGTTTGTTTTGAAACCTTTGGCATGAAAGAAATTAACATTTCAGTTTCATAGCTCTTACAATTGTAGCGAGTGTCTCTATTAGCTGCTGTGAATCAGGGAGTTTCTGTTATGTTTGTTTAGCAGCACCTACCTTAGGTTTGCAGCCCTCATGGTTGATGCACTAGTATGAGATTCTGGGAATGTATTCCAAAAAAATTTGCACACTTCAGTGATGTCCCACAAGACATCATGTCCTTCCTGGTGGTGTTGAAGTCGTCAGACCGTATTTTACTCGTTGCCCAGAATAGTAAGGGAAAAGATGACTAAAAATTCCTTCTGCCCCTTTTGGCTTCCTCACCAATTCCCTTTTTGGGTTCCCTGTTTTTAATTTTCTTTTTTTTTTTTTTCTCTACTCTGTTGTTTTCACTCAAATTCTCTGTTCTTATACACATGTAAGTCTCAAAACCCTTTGTGGTGTTCCCTTTAATTCTCTGTTTTCTTGTTTCACGCATTTGGTGCCTGTTCTCTCTCCACATTTGTTTTATTTGGCTCTATCATTCCTTCAGGGATTTTTGTTGTTGTTGTTGTTTGGTTGGTTTTGGGCTTTTTTTGTTGTTGTTTTGTTTTTGCTTTGTTTTGTTTTGATTTAATGTTAGTTCTGCAAGGTTCCCTGTCTCTTCCCAGCAACCCTGGGAGACGTGATAGGACTACTTCTATTTCCTTCTCTTTCTCCTCTGCAAACCAGGAATTGATCTCTTAGGATGGGTTTCAAAGAAGTTGGGCAGCACAAAGGGAATTTGTGCAACACACAGGGGAATTTGCATCCTTGCTTTCCTGCAACAACATCTATCTCTACATTGCTATAGCATGGGAGCATATGTGAGCTCTAGAGACAGGGGTACTTTGGGGTGCCTTCAGCCCTCATTTTTATCCCTTTATAAAGCAGGATGGTGTCAGCTTGATGGTGCCTATTTGCAGCTGGTGTAAGTGCTTCTGTAGCCAGGTCCTAGGCAGGAATAGAATCTTCCAGTTAAGTTACAGCAGGGCAAAGTGGAATGATAGAGATATCCATTAATTTCATGGGCACTCCAGGGATGGCTGGAGGAGGTCCCTTATGGGATCTGGGGTCATCAAATATCCCAAAGCTCTGAATGCTCTGCTGCTGAGGAGACTGTTCAGATCAAATTTATCATCAAAGGGCCCAAATCTCTACATCAGCACACATTTATTCATTGTCTGACAACCCATCTAGTTTGTAAGTTCTGCAGACAAGTATGGTTCCATGTGTAATGTACTTGGTCATGTGTGGAGTACTGTAACCTTTAATGGATCCCAAAGTCTCTGAGGCAGCTCTCCAGAACAGCTGCCATGGAACCTGTGTGCTTCCCTGTGCATGCATGTACACTCACATCTGTGGTCTTATACAGGCCTTATTGAGGACTAGATTTAATTTTATAATGCCCAGCTACAGCTTCTCTCTCAGTATCCTCTACTTTTAATATTTTCAGCTGCCTAATTCTTATGAAAACCATTACTCTCTCCACAGTTTTTCATCCAGCTGTACAGTAATTGTCAATGCCTTCTAAATATCCCATTTTATTCCCAGTTACAGAGACAATGATTTCCAGTTACAGGAGAAACAGGGAAGTGTTTCAGGCTTCTGCTCTGGTGGCCTCATGTTCAATCCTATGTATAGAAATCAGGGCAGCTGTCAAAAAGAAAGCAAGAATTGCTCATTCTGGTTTGTACATTTTTGTGCCTGGTTTCTTAGAGATTTCTGTATCTCTTTCATAATAATTTCCTTTTAACTTCTAGGGAGTATTTACTTGCTCTGTAGTGAACCAAATTCCAAGCCTTATTGTATGTCTTTCTTATGCCTATAACCACAAAGGCGTTTTCTGTCTCTCCTCTAACACAACTGTGATAAAGACACAGCAGTGGATCAGTATCCAAGTTCTTCTGAAATTCATATTTTTCCTTTATTCTCATCTGAAACTGAGCTTGTATTGAATAATTTTAGGTAAAGTTAAAGTCTCTTGAGGTAGATCGTGGAATGGTAGGAGAGGCATCATCTGAGGAGGACCCAATGAGCTGAAAAAAGTAGCAGCACTAACAACTTCATTTAATTTAACATAGCTATAAGTATTTGACGTTTTATAAGGAAATACAGAAATTAGGTCCATCTTAGTGATTATCATTCTCTAGGAAGTACAGATTTTCTTCCATGTGTAACCTCTGTGAACACAGAGGTTGAGGAGGCTGGTGAAGAGAAGTTCATGCAAAGATTGTCCAATCCCTATAGAGCAAACTTATTGCAAAAATTGAATTCCCAAAGTTTTTGCATTGGGTGTTAAAATACTGAGCTGCATCACACATGCCTTGCAATAGCTGCTCAAGCTTTTAATACATGAGACAAGTTTTCTTCCATATACACTTATTGCTTACATGCTCTGTTTTCTCCAGTGTCTCTGTGCAGAATAACAGCAGAGGGAAGATACTCTGAGATGCCCTGGATATGCAAGGTCTAACTGAAGGTCTAACTGAAGCTCCCATTTGGGAGCTGAGAGCACAGAGAACAGTGAAAACCATGTCAAAATACTCTCTACATAGGTTGCTCTTAAAATGCTGTCTTTCTTCATACCATGCTTAAGATAACCTGAAACCTCTGAAATTACTCTGTGCAGCCTGTTGCTCCTCACAGCCAAGTAGTTCTTGCTGTGCCTCATTCTGATCACAGTTTAAATTTACATGCTTTGACTTAGCTCTTGAACTCACTGATGCTTTTTTAAGACAGCTGTCATTTTTCTCTTTGATTTCTCTTAACTTTATAGAGTAAATAAGGAAGAAGATATGGAGTGACAAGAAGATATGGACCAATTTTCTCATTCCTTTTTTTTCCTCTGATAGAGTCAAATAGGAACAGAGGCTGAGAGAAGAATCCAAATCACTTGTTATCCTGACATTGCTGTTCTGCAGTACCACAAAACTTCCTCTTTCTCCTTTATTTTGATGTGCCCACCTGGGTTATGAATGGGAGCAGGAACCTCACTCATGCACGTTCTTCAGTGGCTTCCAAGGTCTCAGGAAGAATTTGTTGAATCTCCTCTCTACATATCCACACTTCATTGGCATCAGGATTGAAGAGGGTAGACCTGAGCAATAATTTGGGAGCAGTAAGGAACGCATCTTCCCCCACGCTGGGGCCCAGCAGAGCAGGGAGAAATCATACACTGCATTGCCTCTGAGGCTTTCACACCCTATTCTGTTTCCTGTTCCCTTCTGCATCAAACTTAATAATACTCCTGTTACAAGTCAGATCCCAAGTCATGCCTAGTTTGTGGCTTTTCTTATCTTCTAACCAACATATTTTGTTGAAGTAATATTAGGAATAAAAACTGCAATTTTTTGCATAATTTTCTTAATGAAGCTTTCTTAAGCTTCAATAACAAAAATATCACCTTGTATTTTTTCTTTTGCTCTGTGTACTGCAAGCCCTGTGTTACAACCTTAACTCATTTCAGAGGTCTGGGATTGTTCCTTTTAAGTGCCTGATCCCATCCTTGGCAAATTTAGTAGCTTTCAGACAATTGTGACCACAGAAACTAAGTGCTCTGTGGCTGGGAAGAGCTCTTCCCACAATTTGCAAGATGGATTACTGAAGTTATTGACAGACTCATTCCTTTGACAGCTCCATGCTCTATAATGTGATGACTGTCAGCAAATGCTGACTTTATGGTGATGGCTGTAGTTTTGATACAAAACAAGTTTGCCCCAAAAATTCTCTCCTCCACCATGTACTTTTAATTTAGTTACAGAATATTAACCATTCAGTTCAATGGCTGAGACAAGCAATTTTGAAAGGACTAGAATGATTCCTAAAGAGCTTAAGGAGCCCACCTTGTCCTAGATACAGACTCTTGTCCGTTGTAGGCTAGAGCCTTCTCACATGATTAGCATAAGACTGGTTTTACAACATTATCCCTGGTTGACAAATCCTGTCTGAGGGTTGTCTGTCCTCAGTTTTTCACGATTCCTCTCTCCTTAAAGGTTAAAAAATGACAAACAACTTTCTCTTCCTCCAAACTGTTTCTAAAATGACAATTAGAAAGCAAACTAAGATCTGTAGCACGTAACAGGGCACAAAGGGGAGTCACTGCAGCAAGTCCCAGCCAGGGCAGTGGAGTGCCTGACCTCCCTTACATTGCTCCTATTGCCTGTGGAATTGTAACAGATGCCTAACAGCATCCTCTCCAAGGAGGGACTCCCTTCTACATGGCAAGTACACATATCCTTTTTCAATGGAGAACATTGGCATCTCTTATTCTGCGTGGAAAATTCAAAATATTGGATGAAGACTCATATTCACACTCCTCTTGTGCCATGCCTTTATTGCACTGGGCATCTGCTTCCCCCCCCGGATTTCAATGGTGACTGGAAGCCTACTGCAGAGTGAATCAATGCCAGAGGTTGCAAACCCACCAGGATGAGGTCCTCGTGGGCAGGTGGCAGAGTACTGCTGCCTCCAGGTGTACTGTGGAAGCTAATGCTGTACTTTTCATCAAATTAGGAGAATTGGCAAAGCACTGTTAAGGCAGTCTCTTATTCTGAGGAACACTGTACTAAAACAGATATCCACTTCCACTAAACAAGAAGTTTAATTGTTTGCTTGTTTGTTTGTTTGTTTGTTTGAGTGAATAATTACACTGGTCTCAAATAGGAGTCATTTGCCCTCAGCAGAACCAATCTACTTGTCTGGGAGAGACTTCTGCTATTCCTGAGTTTTCTGAACAGGGGATTCCCAGCTGTAATTCACTTTGAAATTTGATAACATACCAAAGTCTTTTGAGTAACAAAATGCGGTGTGGTCATTTTTGAGAAACAGCAGTAGTTAAAGATATAAAGAGAGTAGGGAGTGAATACACCATCACTTGAAATCTTTAAATCAAGATATAATCATTGACTGCCTTTATAAAATATATATTTTTGCATCAACCAATATTATGATGATAGATGCAGCAGCTACAGAGAGGATTTCTGTGACTGAGGTTATGCAGAAGGTCAAATGAGATGGCCATAATGATCCCTTCTGGTCTTAACCTATCAATCAAAGGGCATTAAATTTTACACACTGAGCTGGACATGTGATTATGCAAAACAGAAGTACAAGGATTTTCCTACTTATAAAGGGAGAACCTGGAAAGAATAATAACCCTGGGATAAAAATATTATGCTGACCTTCTTTCAGAGCATCTTCAAAGTTACAGTGGGTCCTTTTAAGGTTAGCACAAGTATCCTGGTTATTCCAGATGAGATGAATGCTTAGAATGGAGTGGATTATGAATATAATATGACCTGAAATAACTTTTCTTGGTATTTGAAAACCCTTTTGCATTTAGCTGCAAGATGGACAATAAAAGATTTTTGTGGAGTTGTTGAAGTATTTTAACGAAGTTCATACTCATATTTTTGTTCTGATATTAGTCTATGCTTTTTATAACAGTGTCTTGCAAAAGGGACCTTTTATGATACTTTTGTCTCATCAATACCCTCAAAACCCTTTTTCCTTTCACTGCACTGTAAAACAGCGCCTGGTGTCTGTTGGTCATCTGGGTCTAGAAATTTGGATTAAGGATTCCCCATGCTAAGTGCAAGAAACTGAAAGGAAGCACATTCAGCTTGTCTGTTGGCTGGAGCTGCTTTTAAAAGTAGAGGGATGTGTGGGTGGAGGATGTGAGAAGGAGATTTTGTACTGGCATATACGTGTATGAACAGACATTCAATGATTTGTAAAGAGCTGAGCTGTACAACATCCAAGAAATATACAACCTTGTCCCAAACCTCCAATGTTTGAAAGCTGGTGGGTTCAGCTCCTGACAATTGTTTTTCATCAGTAGGGCCACAGACCAAAGGTTTTTTAGACTGTCTTTCAATCAGTGTAATTGATTGGCAGCCATTGATTAAACAGTCGAGTGGACCACTGCTGACAACCTCGGTTTGGAAGGGTGTGGGCAGGAAAAGGGAATCACCAATGTCTACAGGCACATGCTAAATTGTACTGTCAATCGTACTGCCAAAGGCTTCAGTGTTTTTTCTGCTAGACTTGGAGAGGAGAATGGTGTTTGTAGCAGGTGAAGTTGTCCTGCAAGTCTCAAAAACATCTCAATTTTATTTTTCTCTTGCTCTGCTATCCTAGTTCAGTTTTCTTAGGTTTTGATGTTATACCTAGCACTGTACGTCAAAGGAGAGGGTTTCCATTACAAAATTTCTGTGTCAGGCTAGGTCTTTTCAGTGATTGACACTGCTCAAGAAAACTTGTATGAATGTGATTTTAAGGATTTTTTTTTTGAGTTTTATGAGTCTCTTTTCATAGATAAATTATGCATTCTGTTGGGGCACAGGATTTCCTGCATCACTGAAAGCTTCAGCTGCTCAGCAAGATTCACAGAGCAAAAAGTTAGCCATCTGTAATCCTGATCCCTCATGTATTTTCTAGATCCAAGTCTGAATGGAAAATTGAGCCTTGACAGTTCTTTTCAGGAGTGAGCACTGTGGGCCTGAGAGATAATGACAAACTAGGCAGAATGAGACTTTTCTTGTGGCTCTTTGGGTCTGCTGGGATTTCTTTGGAGGTGGAAATAACAGCATTTGTAGCTCAAACACCTTGTTGGCTGGCTGGGAGCTAGGGCAGGATTGGAGAGAGGGGAGGCCTGAGCAAAAGAGATGAGTGGAAGTGGTAATCTGCTAGGAGGACCAAGAAAGAAGATGAGTGGAAGTGGTAATCTGCTAGGAGGACCAGTGTTGATTCACTGAGAAGCTCCTTACTTGGGAGCAAAGCAATATATAAACACCAGGGATGGTTGGTGAAGAGAAGAAGATGAGGGGAAAATGTCAGAGTTTTCTGATTAAATTCCAAAGGGCATCACAGAAAGCTGGAAAACACCCTGGTCTTGCATACTGGGGACCCACAACACCACAGACTCATGTAAACCTTTTTTTGGGTGATTTTACTTTCTTTCCCAGGATTTTATCATTTTTTATTTTTCATTGGGAGATTTCACTGTCAAAACTGTAGCTGGTGAAATATTTTTGGAAGATTTTTGGAGTGCATTGACGGAGTACACTGATTTCTGTCACTGAAAGCAATATTTTGCTTTCAAATCAGACTCTGAAACACTAGTCTCAGAGTCTATTATTAATTCTTGATGTCATTAAGAGATGTCTTCTCTGTCTGTGATGCACTGACATTTATTTTATAAGGCACTGACATGATTAGAGCTTTGATTTGATTTTCTAGCCAGTGTGCTTGGCCCAGGATTCCCAGGAGTTATGCTTAAAGTTAGCTCTCTAAGTTCATGTTTCAGTCATCTATAAATGAAGTAATTTCTTAACATTTTAATGCCCAGTTTGGCAGCTTTCAGCTTCTCAAGTCTCCCTTTGGCCAGGCCACTTGCTTCAGTGCCCAGTAAGATTAATGACTGTGGTAACTCTTGGACTTCCTCCCAAGAGGAGCCCTTCAGCACTGCTCCACATAGAGAGAGCCAAGGAGAGCTGAACAGGCTGAAAAAGAGGTGATTGCTCTCTGTGCACACAACTTCCTCATCTGTTTAACCACAGTCTGGATCCTGTGTGTGCTAAATCTGCACCTTGTCCCTTAGGGATGCAGAGCGAGCCACCGGGAATGCAGCGGGCACGAAGGAGCCAGACTGCTAACAGTAAGGGATCTAATGTCTGCAGCACAATCTGTCCCTCCAGGGAAACCCCTCTATGCAGTCATTCACAAGAATGTCTTCAAACTTTTCAGTTCAGTCTGCCCTGACTTTCTAGGGGCCAAATTTGATAGCTGCATATTATTTGGGTCACCTGGTTCTTCTACCTGCACTGGATAGCCTTGAAGTACATCTGATGTTTCCATCGGGAGTAAGGAGTAAATGAGGAGAGTAACTAGGCTAAATGAGGCTATAAAAATGCACTTCTACCCTAGACTGAAATACTATAGCCCTTTCTGAACTCTTGGCCTTTTTTCACACTGGGATGTTTACAAAGCATCAGAAGGTTTTACACTTTAGATCTCGAGTGCCTTGAAGAAGGTGTACTTTACACCAAATACAAAGGACCTCAGAATCAGACCTTACATGTTTAATCTGGATGTGCAGAAGCAGACTGTTCCAATGCTCATGCCTCAGTGCATTAACTAATCTTTAAAGAACAGGGATTAAGGAGAGGCTTTGCCCATGAACAGGTTAGCCCTGGCTGTCTAGCACAAGCTGCACAAACTCATTCAGATTCCTCAGAGGTGTGTAAGTGCTGATCACTGTCCAGAGACAGGACACTGGATTAAATGGACCACAGGTGTGACCCAGGGCCACAGTTTTCAGGTAAATTTCCACTGCAACATGATACTACTTTCTTGGGGTTTTTTGTGAGGTTTTTTGTGGGCTTTTACCCCCCTCCCCCATTCCTTCTGTACATTGTTAGTTGTTCTTTCTGCTGATGTATTGATACAGATGTGTAGCACGTTGAACGAGATAGATTTTTTTCCTCCTCTTTTATAGTCAGCGCTCATCTTTTTCCTGGCTCTGTCTAGGAGCTTCTTCAGCCAAGAGAGGCAGGAGAAAATGAGTGTCTGTGTCAAGAGAGAGGAACCCACCAGTAAGTGGGAAAGGCTGATCAATCTTCATGAGTTCTTTTATCTCAGTTCAAGTTTTATTTAGGCATTGCTATACTGTTCAGTGCAAAGGGAGAACTGCTACCACTTTCTTGACACCAGCATTAGAAATAATAGTATTTAACATGGGCAACCCATGTGCATGTTCTTCTCTTTGTCATTTAAGTTTCTAAAACATGGCAAGGAAACATTGTTTCCAGTATTAAATAGTGTGAATGGAGCTGACAGTGTTATTAGAATCATAGAATAGTTTAGGTCAGAATAGACTTTTGAGATCATCAAACCCAACTGTTAACAAAGCACTGCCAAATCCACCACTAAACTGTGTCCCTAAGCACCACATATGGTTTTTCTCTATCTTTTCCTACATCAAAACAGATATATATGAATTCCACTAGAACATTTCAAGCATCGGCACCACCTGAGAGCTCTTTGCAACTGCAGTTATGCATTTTGCAGCAAAATTTGTCTCCTCTTCTCTCTTCCCTCCTCTTCCTCCGCCCCCAGAGGACTGACAGGCTTTCTACTGACAAATGTTGAGTGTAGCTCCTGAGGATTTAGCATGTCAGGCTGTGTCTACACAGCTTAGGTTTCTATTATTATGCAATGGCTTAGAGGGCAGTGCTTTGCCACATAATTACAGAGCCAATCTCTGTTAGGACCAGGAGTTTGAATGCCTCTTTCTATACCAACTATCTGCCTCCTGCCCACTTCGGACTCCTCCCTGTCACTCTTACTTGTTTATTGCCTTCTTTTTGTACCCTTGTTTCCTCTGGTTTCTGCTTTTCTTCCCTTTCCTACGCTACATATTTGTTTATTTCAGAGGTGAGGGGTCTGACTGAGTCGTGCCTGCACGGATTCCTATGCAGTACAAAGCACTTGCTGTATGTTGCATCGTCAGAAGAGGTAAGAAGAAATTCCTGAAGCTGCCTGCTAGTCCTCTCGGGTTTTTCACTCTCTGTCTTTTTTTTTTTTTTTTTTTCTTCTTCTCCTTTTTTTTTTTTTTTTTTTTTTTTTTTTTTTTTTTTTTTTTTTTTTTTTTTCTGGTGTGTGCACATTGCTTGTCTTACAAGCCGTGCAGGCTCTGCCATCTAGAGCACTTTGTGAGATCACTCCACTTTGCTGTTTTTCCTTCTCCCATCTCTGCGTGCCTGTGTGTGTCTGTCTGTGCCTGCCTCTCTTCCCCCCGCGGTACGGCTCGGCCCCCACCCCGGCACACACGCACACACACACAGAAGCTGGGCTTGCTTGTATGAACTTGAAGACTTGCAATTCTGAAATGCATGTGGTGTTACCTGGGGGTGCACTGGGAATCAGAATGCTCCAAAAGCCTGCAGGCTGCTTAGTCCTCCAAGACTGGGCTTTTTAAATCACACAGGAAAAGAACAAGTTATTCAATTTTTTTTAATTCTTTTTTTTTTTTTCTCCTTTCTTTCTTTTTTTTTGTGCTTTGGATATTACTGAACAAGGAGTCTCAGGGATTGACACGCTCGGACTTCACTGAATCAGGCTGCATCTGACAAACAATCTTGTCTGCATTTTGGTTTGCTAGAGATCAACTGGGATTTTTCTGATTCTATCCTCTTTTGAAAAAAGGATGCATAGAATAGAAAGAAGGTCTAAGTGCCTGTCTGAGACTATTTTACCAAACCTGGGATAAATGTTACTTCTCAAAGGTAAGTGCAAGGGGTTTTTTTCCTATGTATGTGTAAACTGTGTAGTTATAGCATAAACTATATATAGATATGCACCCAAAACATTTTATAAACAGCTGCCTCTGATGGCAAAAAATGCCTCAGTTGTGCATCTTAAAGCATTGGAGAAATGTATAACTTTATGTCCCTTTTCATGTTAGCTTAGATAAGATTGTTTGTGTAGAGTAATGGATCTCAGTTTGATTTCTGCCCCTCATGGTATGAAAAGGCACTTCAAAACCAGTATTTTTAAGAGTCAATAGGAATTTTTTATGGTAGTTTTTTAAAAGTGATGGAAAGATGTTTAAAAGAAAGGATAATAATTTGGTTTCTAATAAGGGAAGAACTGAGGATTGGAGTAAAGCTCTGAAAGTAATTTCAGCTTTCTGAGGAATTAGTAAATCTTACAAAGCAAAGGAAGAACTTTGCTGGACAGATCAACTCTGCTGTGTGTAAAACCGGAGAGTAAAAGCGTGAGGACCTTGGCAAATGTCCTTTGAAGAAACAGAAGGCACAGGAACAGCTAGAGAAGGGAAGGGAGTGAGGGATGTGGAGGGGCAGTGGGCACCCACCTCAGTGGCTGCTGTCACAGAGGCTGTGCTTGGTAAGGCGATGCCACTGGTGATGGATGTCCAGAGCTGGCAAGGTGGGCATGTGGGGGATGGGGTACACAAACAGGTAGATGCTATGTCATGTCTGTCTGACGTCAGCAGACATATATGCTCTCAGCAAGACTAAAGGTACTGAGAATTGGGGTGGGGGAAGCATCTAAGTGGCAGCACAGGACAAGGTATAGCAAAATGGAAACGGTCTCTCTCTGATATGCAGGGACATATGCACATGTTTGGGACACAAAGCAAGTGCATGACTGAATAAAAGAAAGGAACTAATGGGGTGAAAGAAATTGGCAGTGAAGTCAACAAGTCCCAGCATGGTAGATTAGTAACTGGAAATGTAAAACTGTCAGTTGTTGTAGGGTATGTAAGGAAGGGTTCTTAAACGGGGTAGCTCCTACCTACACAAAAGAGACAAATAATATTGATTTAAAGCATGAGTAATTTTTTCTTTTCAGACTGCATGATCTAGTATTTTTGGGAGAGTGCCATGGAGATATTGAGAAGAATAAGGTTTATTTTATCTATTCCATCTTTGAGATTACTATGACAGAGAAACTCTTTTGATGAGAAGAGGGAAGGAAACAGTAAGCATCATGTCAGTCTATAAAGTCACAGTTAAATAAATTGACATCTCTTAACTTTATAGTACAATGTTCAGCATGGGTACGTCCAGCAGATGCAACACAATTGTCATGGGGAGTTTCTGTTCCTCCAGAAAGAGGAAACATTGCCGTGCAGGGGATTAATTTCTCATTGGACCTTGCTGTGTACAGAGGCTGTACTAAGGCAAATTTAGGCTTGTGATGAGAAATAAGAGAGACAAATAATTACTTCCACTCTTGCCATGTTTCAGGCTGGTTGCAGTCTCCTTGTTTACAGCTTGCTCTGTGTCAGTGGTGAGTTTGCATTGCCCACAGATCACCACTTGAGCACAACAGAGTGCTTCTCGTGTGCGCTCGGCTCCGAGCTGCCGCGTCGCAGCACCACGGAGAGCTCAACACCTTCCCTGAAACTGCTTCTAATTCTCAGAGAGAGAGGGGATGCAAAAAAATGAGCTATGCTAAGAGACAGGTAGCAAAACTCACGCTCAACCAACCTATTTTAACCCATGAAACCCAGCAAAGATCTTCATCACCTCTTGGATCAGAGAGCGTGTCTGATCTGCTCTCCCCAGCATAGCTCTGGTTTCTTTAGGGTAACTCTGGACCAGATGTGCCCCTGTGTCTGGCTGTGTAGGGCACTGTGTAGGACATTCAGGCAAGCTGGCTCCCCTTAGTGCACCATTAAGGGTGAGAAATGTGACCCAGCCTCAGACCACTTTTCCTAAGGAGAGGTTCAAATGGCATGTGCAGCCTTGCCCCACAGCCTCCCCTCTGCCTGCTGCTCAGGTGGACCCGAGCTGACAGCTCCCAGCAATCCTAGTCAGAGTGCTTCTGCTCCCCTTCTTTGCTGAGGAATCTGACCACTGACTCAAGTTTGCAATGTAATGATTAGAGACCCAACTGATCCTCCTCCTCCCCCCACTGCTTTTTTTTTTTTTTTTTTTTTTTTTTTTTTTTTTTTTTTGTACTTGTGGGCAAAAAGCAAAATGGGAGGCTGATTCAAAATTATCAAGGTTTAACTGGTAGTAGGCGGGAATATTCTTCAAGTGACTTAACTCCCTGCTGAGGGGTTGTGGACTGAAAACCCTTGAGGCTGCATTTGCTACCCACCCTCACAGAGGGGAGGGAGGGGATGATGACAGTGCCTGTTCACTCCCAAATCCCATTTTGCATTGCTAATGCATTTCTGCCTTGACCTACAAAAATCACCTGTGGGAGAAAAGGGGTAATTTGTTCCAACTGTGTATTTTTTTTTTTTTCTGGCCTGAGCACTCAGCCTTACTTTCTTCGTGTTTGTCATGGGTTTGTTTTTGTGGAGAGGCTAATTATCTTCTAGGTGCTGAAATGAAAAGCAGTGATAGTCTTTTTGAAGGAAATCTGTGGCTCCTTCAAACCAGTCCAGATGACTCTGGAATTTACTGCCCAACACCAAATAGGCCATTGCCTGTAATTTCCTTTCTCCTCTTTGCTTTTACCATGTAGAATTTGACTGTAGCAACTAAGGCTCTCACCAAGGGGCTGGGCTTTACTCTGTCAGTGTCCAGAGGCCACATGTTGTTTGCAAGGGGCTGGACAGCTCCCAGTTATCAACTGAAACTTGGTACAAAGGACAAGGTTTCATCTGAGTGCACCGGAATAATAACAAACCCCACAAATCAGAGATCAGCGTGATGCAGTGCTGCAGTGAAGGGCCAGCTGCTCCTCTCTGCCCAACCCAGCTCCACCCAGGATGCACAGAGAAGGGAAAGCCTGGAAGTGATACTTCTGGTTCTAGGAACTCAAACTGCCTCCTGCCTGGGTAAATGACAAACCTTGGCAGGAAATTAACATGTGTAAATATGTCATTAGAAGGACCACAGTGATGTGACGTGGAAAACTGGGAAATGATCATTTAGAAGTATTTCTGCATGTATTTCTTCGATCACCGACTGTCACCTTACTTCAGAATATTTGTATGACGTTGTTTCTGATTTTTCTTTCTTCCTGTCATTTTCTTTGTCTTACCCATGATAGGGGTTTTTGATGATATCCTCATCTTTATGGAAAAAAACATTGGTGATAAATCCAGGATACCAACTTCAGCATATAAAATGAGCAGCAGCAGTAAAAGTCAGAAAACATCTTTTCGGTTTAAAAAAATGCTGATTTGAAAACATGGGAGAAAGGAAAAGATGTGCTGTCAGGGTCTGCCCCCATGCAGAATCACTATTGACCTACATAGAAGACAGGGCTGAGTAAGAGTTTTCCACTATAAATATTTTTGGTTTTTGCAGGAAAAAAAAATTTTTTGACAGACAGAAACATGATTGGGAAAGGGTCAGTCTTATGAATTTTCTGACTCAAAAACTGTAGGGACAAAATTTCCAGAACACCTTATCTTACATTCTTTCTGCAAGATAAATTTTATTATTTCTTTCCAGTTCATGCATTTTGTATGAAAACTAAAAGTAATTCATATGAAACTTGATCATTAAATCCCATTTTGCTCAAGACAAGCAAATCCAGTGAGCTGAACCGGAATTAAGCATTTCTGGCTGATCAGAAGGCTTGCATACCTTCACTTTGGGACAAGTAAACTGTAGACATTGTCATGTTGACTCAAGAGACCAGAAAACTTTTGCCTGCCAAGCCTTACCTGAAAGTCAATTTATTTCACCAAATGGGATTATTCCAGGGGTATCTTGGCAACAAGTGCTGTGAGATATCAAGGCCTCTGAGAGCTTGCTCTTGAAATCATTTCTCCAGCTATGGAAAACTTATGCACTGAGAGGATGTGGCAGCTAAATAACAGCAGGTAGGAGGGGATAGCTGCAGCAAGAGTATAAGCAGTACAATGGAGTGTTTAGGAGGCTTCTGCTAATCACACTTCAGGAAGAAACAGGTCTCTAATCCTCTGGCAGATCTGCTGCCACTGTGGGGTTATGGAAAGAGGTGAGATAAGGCGAGGGTCCTGGAATAGCAGTAAATCCAGGGTCCTGGACAATGGTTGGTCAGAAGGTGAGAGGTAGGGCTGGTGCATCCCAGTGCACAGCAAGACAAGTTCTGAGCAGAACAGAAGGTGGATTAAGGATGAAATCAACAGAAAGTACATGATGGCTGAAAGCATCTTGTCTATTTTAATAGCACTAACGTTGCACTAAAAATCCCTGGAAAACACGTGTGTGGCACTGGTGCAGAAAATCAGCAGTGCAGCTCCTTTCTTGAAGCCAGAAGAGGTAGGTCAGAGTGGTGCATAGGTCTTTGTGTGCAGGACTGAGACAAATTGCTGCAGTTGTCCATCAGGACTGTAGCATTTGAGGTGATTTGGCTGGGAGAAGGAAAGACTATGAAAAACCTAAATCTAACCAAGTCACATGGATTGTGGTGACCAGGCACAACTGAGGTTGGAGGAAATGCATGCATTGGTGGAGAAGTAAGGAATTCTTCCACTTTTATCTTTAGAGGAGCAATTTCCTTTAACAGGCTGAGGGCTAACAAAATGGCACCAGTTACCAAGAGCCCTCAGCCATTCTTTTGTCATGTCTAAGCTCCTCAGAAAAGCTTCAGTATGCATGTCGGTCAGAATGAGTAATCCTCCTTTTGTTACAGCCTGAAGATAAAAACTAAGAACAGGAAAGGAAAAGAGGATGTCTTAAATGTGCCACATCCTCTGCTGCAGTGGCAGAATGGATAGGCTGTGATATCAGCGAGAGAACAGCACCTGTATGGGTGCTAGAAAGGAAGAACTGGCTGTACCAGGGTTTATACTAGATCCCTCAGTTAACAGCCTTAAAAAAAATCTATCTGCCCTTTCAGTACAGAATGAAAACAATGAGCAATCAAATGGCAAAAGGAAAAGTCGAGAAAAAAAATTGCCTGTCATGGCTTGTTTAGCATTTCCTGTCTGGTTTAAAAGTAGTCAACAACAAATGTCTGTCTCCTTAAAGATAAATATGAAAACCTTCCCAATCATTTCAGTAGACATTTGATCTCCTTCCCTTTGTGAATATTCCTGTGAATAGGTAAACACTTGATACTCAGAAAGCTCTGCACAGTTTGGGTGTGAAACAACTATACTAAACTAAGAAAGAAAAAGGCCAAATTATATTGATAGAAAATAAATTGTCTGGACTGAGACCATTTTGTTGGTTTCCTAAACTGAGGAGTAGTTGGCATTTTGTATGAGTTATCTTCAGTGTAAGTGAATGTTATCACTGCTGCTGGCAGATATTTACTGTATATTGGTTTTTAAATAAGGGTACAGCATTGATTACTTGCTCTCCAAACTATTGACTGCACTTTCTCCCTGTTGTCAGGTCAGATTGCTTATCTCCTCTGGAAATGTTCAGTAGAACAATGGGAAAATGTGTTTGTTCCCAGAAACTCTCATGGAGAGGAGGATCAAAGATTTTTGGTTTTTTTCTGGTTTGGTTTTAGTTTTGTTTTGTTTTGGGTTTTTTTGGGTTGATTTTTTGTGGGTTTTTTTTTGAAAGCTGCCTATGATGAAAATATCTTGTAGTTATCCCTGAAAATTGACAAATTCCTCTGTGAGACATGTGAGTATTCACTAATCCCATTTCACGTGATCAAGTAGCCCACTGAGCCATGAATGCTTCTGTTGACACCCACTTTGGAAGGACAGCTTTCCCTATTAGCACAGCTACATCTTCTGTTCATGGCTCCATAGATGCATTCTGACAGCAATACCTTCTTGAGATGAGGGGGGAGGTTGTTCCTGGACTTCACAGTTATGCAGTGTGGTCAGGAGTCTCACAGAGGATGAAATTTCCCCTGTCCATGGTCTCCCATCACCTTACCCTGACTGGAACCAATGGGCCTCTGGCTGGTGGGAGAAGTTTCAGGGGCATTAATTAATGATTTTTTTTTTTCAGATCTGGGGGTGGGTGACAGCAGTTTCATGTGATCTGGAGAGAATTGGTCATACTGACAGAGAGTCAGGGCAGAGAAGTTGAAGCACAGCTGATGGATAGTTGTGAGCACAAATACCCTGAGAGCAAAGAGAGTAACATTGGGAGAAAAACTGGGGAAATTTGGGTAGGATGAGGGGGAAGACAGAAAGCAAAATCAGCTGTGGTAAAGCTAAGAAGATGTTTCTGTCTCTTTAGTTATTTGTACAACCCTTTTTGCCATCGATCCAGAGTACCAGGCTAGGCGAAAGACAGACTTATGGTGTGTGCCTTTGGTCACACTGTACAGAACTGATACCTCTCTCAGCCACTCAAGGTTGTTTTATTTTTCACATCTAACATGTTCTTCACCTATTTTAGACTTTTGGTGAACATGAGAAAATGTACTCAAGCCCTTTGTGCATTTGTTTCTGTTGTCTCAATCTTTCACCTCCCTGGATGAGTGAGTTGAGTGAAGAAGCTTCTTTTTTAATTTTTCCTCAGGACTGAACACAGAGTTTCTTATCTTCAGTTAATACTTATAACCACTCAGTTCCTAGTAGAACCTAGCAACAAGCTTTCAAAGTAATGTGAGAGACCCTCTAAAATACATCAGGTCTCCCTTCTTGTGATATCTTTTCCAGAGAGAATGCAACTGATTGGCCGAGATCTTTCCCTTCTGTTCTGGATGTCTAATGGCTACATTTCATGCTCATCTTAGTGTTTTTATTTACTCTTCTACAACTTTTTCATTTGTCTAATGCTGTGAGCAGCAAAACAAAGGTCTGTGATGATCTTGTGGGTCTGTGTATCACGAAACCTCACTACATTTTGGATTGTGCCAAGAAGAGGAAGAAATCCATCCTCCTGCAAGAAGGCTGAGATAGGACATGGTGAATTTCTGTGCACTGGTGACCTCTATCCTATGCCAGTGTCCTACTGCAGAATGGAAAAATCAAAGTTATGCCACATTTTATCTCAGCTATAGGATTTACATTTAAAAATAAATAATGCCCTAGGGCCAAGTAACAGCTGCTGCAGTTCATTCCAGCACAGCTCATTGATATTGTCCTCTCATTTGACATCTCCTGCTACTGCCATGGTGCTGTAGTTAGCATTAAATCACAGAGAGAGCATGGAGTGACCTAACTGAAACTGAGACCTAGTTGGGGTAGACTTTGCACACAGATATATCAGTCCTTACAGCACCATCTCACCACACAGTGGAGAAAGATCTGAAACAGAGTCTTTGTTAGGCTGTGCTCTCTCTATCTCTTACAGAGGTTTTTTTCTTGTTTTATGTTAGTGTAGTCAAGTTCACTTTAAGAAATTGCTTTCCACTTTTTTTTTTTTTTTTAATAGCAGGTGGTTTGTTTTATGAAATGGTGATGAACTTAATACATATGTTAAAAGTACAGTATTTCACACAAGTCCTGTATAGCAATCTTTTAGGAAATCCTAAATAAAAAGCCTCCCAAGTTTAGTACATAATGTAGTTTTCTCACAATCATTCCCCACATTTTTCACAATCATTCTTCTCTTTTCTTTATATTGACAAGTACATGAAGAGCAAAAAATGAACTCTGCAGCCAGCTGTTCTTCCTAAATATGTCTTATCTTGCTAGCTTGGGTAAAAGGCAAATTGCGCTTTGAGACTTCATTTCTGCAGCAAATCATGTCTGTTTTCAGAAGGATGCTTCTTCAGTTACAGTATTTCAAGATGGGAAGTCAGGGGGTGTTGCTGATTATACCATGTTTGCAGAGACTTTAGTCATAGGGTGGCAAAAATGTTTAAGAACAAAAGAACACAGTTTTGGAACTTTGCTTCCATTCCTTCCACTGGTGATTAAATTTTCAGAGCCTTTCCAACATTTAAACAAAGTATTATCTGAGGGCTGTTTGGAAAGAATATGGAATCTTAGATTGTCATTCTCAGAATAATTTCCACTTTGTTTCAAAACAGTCTCTCCCGTAGATATAAATTCATTTTGCAACTTATTTTGCAAATAAGTTTTTGTGTTCCTTCTATTGTCACATTATTTTTTTTTTTAAAAAAAAGTTTGTTTTTATTTCTGTAGTCTTACCAGGAACAGAAAAAAACCCCAAAACATTTACCTTGCCAACACACAGTTCTTTTTTTTTTTTTTTTTATCATGTCACAGAATAACAGATAATGCTGAATGCTTATAGGGCACCAAGTAGTAAAATCATATTTACCCCACACAAGAAAAGGATGTTTGAGCTTACTGGCAGGACTTTGTATATTGATACTCAAGGGAAAGTTGATTCCTCATAATTCTGTTGATAAATTCTAAGCTTTGGGTGACATTAACTGATGCTGGTCACTGGGATTTCCATTATTTTTTCTGAGATTGTTTGACTAGTGTGATATTCAAATGTCCATGCTTTCAAGTGTTTTAGTCATTTAGAGAAGCAGCAGTACCCTGGGATGAGATAAAAAAAATAAAGTAAGAATTAAATCATAGCAAACATTTTTTTGAAATTGATACTTCTAACCACCATTAAAAATTAATAAAAATAAAATGTAGACTGTATCACAGTAAGTGCATTTTAAAATTGATATCCAGTAAATCCTGGCATCTCACAGGGGAAAGGAATGGCAGTATCAACCCCTTCGACATATGTGTGTATTAAAATATTTTCATTTATTTACAGGAAAAAACTGAGGAAGGAGGCATAACCTTTCAAAGAAGGCTTTGGTCTTAAAGACAAAGTAGGCCTGCAAGAAACAGTCTGTGCAGGACTTACTAAGGTTGCAAAAGCCCATAGTTGACTGCAAAGAAAAAGGGAAAGCAACTTCCAATTTGCATAATTTTGGAAAGGTTTTCCCCTTTTGTACATTATACACTAGGTCACTTCTAAAATAGAAATGGTAATTTGAAATTAAATGCTTGGGTAATTACGTTTCTACTTCAGATTCAATAAATGTTTTTGGAAAGGTGAAATGAGTCCAACTGAAACAAAGGATCTTTTTCCTGTATAAGTAAAAAAATGGCGAGTCTGCTCAAAAAACGTATTTTTGATTTTTTTGGATCCCTTTTAATTCCATTTTTGAAATAATTAAACATATATGTACAATGTACATACGGTTAGATGCATTCTTGGCCATAGGTATAAACTTTGGTTTTCACTTCTGCCTTTGTAACAAGAGATAATGGTGACATATGTCAAAGACCTGACTTAGGCCTGGCAGCACTGATGTTTATGAAGTGTTTAGAGACTAGTGAAGATAAAGGATCCACTCAGGGGAGTACCTGTGTCAACAGAAGGAGACACACAACCTAATTAGAGCTGGTGAAGAATTTCCAGTCAGCCTGGGATGTAGACAAGCTCGAGAAGTCGGCCTACAGGAGTCTCATGAGGTTTAACAGGACCAGGTGCTGGTGGTGTACCTGGATGGAGCAACCCTGGTATCAACACAGGCTGGGGGATGAACAGATCAAGAGCAGCCCAGCTGAGAAGGACTTTTTGGGTGCTGGTGGAGGAGAGGCTGGACAAGACCCAGCCATGTGCACTCACAGCCCAGAAAGCCAAATGTGCCCTGGGCTGCATCCAAAGCAGCGTGGGCAGCAGGGCAGGGAGGGGATTCTGCCCCTCTGCTCAGCTCTGCTGAGAGCCCACCTGGAACACTGCATCCAGCTCTGGGGACCCAGCACAGGAGAGACATGGACCTGTTGGAGAGAGTCCAGAGCAGGCCACCGAGATGATCAGAAGGATGGAGCACATCCTATGATGAAAGGCTGTTTGTTCAGCCTGGAAAAGAGAAGGTTTCAGGATGACATGGCTTCTGGTCTTCTAGTACCTGGAGGGAATCTATAGGAAACATGGAGAGGGACTTCTTAAAAGGCCGGTAGTGATAGAACAAGGGGGAATGGTTTCAAACCAAGAGAAGGCAGGTTTAGCCTAGATATTAGGAAAAAAATCTTCCCTGTGAGTGTGGTGAAGCACCGGAATAGGCTTCCCAGAGAGGTAGTGGATACCCTATCCCTGGAAGTGTTCAAGACCAGTCTGGATGGGGCTTAGACCAACCTGGTCTAGTGGAACTGCCTCTCTCCATGGCAGGGGGCTTGGAGATAGCTGATCTCTAAGGTCTCTTCCAACCTAAGCCACCCCATGAATCTATGAACTTTTTTCATTAGGGAATAGGTTTTGTCCAAATTAGCTTCCTGACTATGTTGTGGGAGTGGGGCGGGGTGTATTATTCAATAATATCTCCATAGGTTCTCTCTTTTAAAATATTTTTGGCTGGAGTATTTATGAGTTTTGTTTCTAAATGAAATTGAGCTTTATATCAAGTTTAAAGCTTTAGTGTGGCATTTTGTGCTATTTTTACAGAAAATAACTTCTTATATTTTCTGGGAAGCAGATATTCTTCAAATATTAATGAGACAGTCTAATCTAAATAAGTCAAAATTTTCTCTCAATTTCTGACAAAATTATGCTTTCTTAACATAGTTTTAAACAATTCTGAACAACTTCTAAACAATCATTCTCAACATTAACTGATAGCCATACAGCAGTAACACCACTTCTCTTTGAGGAATTTTTTCTTTTTTCCTTTCTCATTTTCTTGAGTTCTTGTCCTGGTAGGTCTGTTTTTTGTGGATGGTTATGCACGAAGGGAACAGATAGTTCAAAGGCTTCTCCAAATAAAACAAGCTGTAAAAATGCTGACTTTACTTTGAGGTTCAGAGGACACACAATATGAAGGTAAAATGGCAAGGAACATGTGGCATTTGAGAGAGAGGCTTGTACCAAGGCAAAGCAGACCATCACAATTCCAAATTAACCTCTGAAATATTGTCTGTGCAGAACCAATGGGGGCTGAAAGGGGACACAAGTGATCATCAATGAATCAAGCAGTTCACTGTCAGTGCTCTGTGATAGCTGAAAGGTAAAAGAAGCAGCTGAGAAATGTAAGAAAATTTCCTGTGGTAGAGGAGCCACCTGCAGCAGCTCAATACCCTTCTTACTAAAAATGCTGTTGGGCCGTCCATGGTTCATATTCTCTTACTTGTAAAAGTGAACCTGCATCTACTCCAGTTTTAAATGTGTTAGGGACTATCAGTAACATGTGATTCATCATTCTCAGCCATGGCAAAGGGGAATGAGGGGCTCCTGACAGTTTATATCAAAGTCTTCCTGGAGTGCAGGGCTTTTGGAGACTTTGTTTTGGCACACTGACACTGCAGTATACACTCCCTTTGCTTTTAGTACATCTTCCACTCGGGACTCTGAGCAAATGAATTGATCCTTGGTGCTTTCCATGTAAATTGGGGTAGTGTCACTATTCCTTTATCGAGAAAATTGGCACCTGGGTTTTGGCTTAAACTGCTCTGTGATCATGGGCAGTGCCTACAGCAGAGTTGTTGGTTGGGTCAGACATCAAACTGGCTTTTGTCATCCTGCTGAGGCAATGGTGAGGTAGTGCTAAACCAGGGGAATGGAAAACAGATCAAATCCCAGGGCTGTGCTGCAACAGCAACAGAGTGAGCTGTGCCTGCACAAGTAAGCCCACTGGAGAGCTTCATTTAGGCTTTTCATTTCAGCAAGAATATTATGAAAACAGTATTCAAATAGCAAGCCTTAGCTAAAGTGGGAGCCACTGAACCCTGTTGTACAATTTTTACATGCTCTAATAGAGTTGAAGAAAATAGTCATCACATGCATTATCTTCCTGCTTATTTTTGCTATGTTTATTTAATAGTCATTTGAGAGGGATATGGATACACCAGCAACTAGAATAAAAAAAAAAAATTAAAAAAGGCAGAAATAGATATACTAAGCTTTCCATCTTGCTTGGGATGCTAGAAATCATCCAAGCATACATCCAGCCAAACCCACTCTTCCTTATGTATATTTTACTTATCATCATGAATTGGCATACTGAATTACTGATGAAATTCACACCAGGAGAAATTCAAATGATGTATTTATTTTACTCCAGTGATGGACTGAAATATTTTATTCATATTACATACACAATTTTTCTGCTTTTATTATGCTACACCTAAGATTTATTTGGCCTCTTAATTTTTAGGGTTCTTGTTTCAGCTGAAGTTCTGAAGGATGTAATTTATGTCAGCTCATGGCTGACTTATTCCTTTAGTTTTCAGATGAAGAGACCAAGAACTTCTCACCTCTTTCTCCTCATTGTGCAGGTGCATAACCTCAGTCTCTGGTAATGAAAATGCTCAATCTAGCAAAATCAGAAAGCTCAGGTGACCTAAGATCATTGATCTAGTTATTCACAGAGGAAATATGCAAACTATTCATAAATGGTTCATATAAAAAACAAAAGTAGAATTTATGCTCTAGATTTATAGTGACTTATGTAAACTCAGAAAAAAAATCCTAAGTCCTTTGATCAAACCTTTTCTTATCACTTTTACAGGAGAGCCTTTTTAAGCCCACACTGACAAACAAACAAAAAGCCATCAAACCCAATAAAGTTCTGCACTGCAGCTGTTGATCACCCATTTCACATTTGGTGCAGTTTGGTTGGTTTGCAGCTAGTCCCTCCTACTACAGACTACAATCCAGTCTCAGCTGTCCAAACCTCAGCTGCCCAAAACAGAATGATGGTCCTCTGTGTCTGTAAGCTGCACAGATAATTCCCATAATTGCTTGGACATGCTTCATCTCCCATGACATTCAGTAGAATGAAAATGCACTGCCTGTTAAAAACTTCATTTTAATGTCCCACTCTAATTCCCCCCATAATACATTCAGCAACAGCATCTTTATGTGTTCTTCTTGATGTGAAAACTTCTAATATATGACTACAGCAGAGGCAAAACCAACAATAAATATTCAAAAATCACCAGTATGATTAGCACACATAATCCATAAGAGAAGTAAGAAGAGCAGTAGTTATTAAATATAGATGGTTTACTCACTGTGTCATCAATAAACATGTGATTTGTGATTTCCTGAGATTTTTAGGGGATGATTCATTCATGATTTTATTCATTTTACTGTATAATGAAGCAGAATAGCAGAAGGAAGAGATTTTAGCTGATGCCACAAACATCTCCTTATTTGGTGAGATGTCTTCCTGTACTTTCCAGCTTGAGAAATTAAAGTTTAGGGGCTCTAGTCCCTGTAAGACTCCTCGGCATCCCTGCAAAGTGCTGTGTGAACTTTTCTGTTTGGTTCAAAGTGGTACTGCTCTGTAGGTACTGCAGATGCTTATCTAGTGACAGTAAATTAGCCTTAGTGATAAACAGATGCCAACAGAGATCCAGCAGTACAATTCTCTGGCTACAGCAGCCCATTTGGGTGCAGCTTCAGCTGTTAAGAGACTTTGGTGCTCAATAATGTTGCACAATCCTGATCCTAGAAGAGGAACTGAAAAAAAATTAAGAGAAGGAGATCATGGAGGGATAGATGGATGGATAAGCTTTTTAACAAAGAATGATTGGATACTGCAGCTTGGAAGGAATTTGCTCTAGCTTGATACGATACAGCTATCTAAGACCATGAGAATATTTTTGCTGCTTGCCTCTTCCAATACAAATCTTGCAGGACAACAGATTAAACTGGCAAGTGACAGGTCCAGAAAAAAAAAAAATTAAGCATTTCTTATCTTGGGATAATGAGAAGCTGTGAAACCCTTTTCTGCAGGATTCAGGTATTTCTAATTGTTTGCTTTGATTTATAGACCATTTGGAGAACTAAACAAGAGAAAAACATATGGATTTTTTTCATGCAAAGACATGATCTTTAGCTAACAATGCTAGCTGCACCACAAGCAGCTAAGAAGCCGAGAGAGAGTATGCTGGGAAATGATCACGAAAGGCTTGCATTGCTGATTGTTCTTCCTATTAGCTACTAGCAGAGACAAGATTGTGGGCTGGATATATCATAGATGTGACATGATTCAGATTTATTCAGCCTGATTTTACTCAAGATATTGATTCCTACAGTGCTCATGACACAGAAGGATGCAGTGTTTTGGTGCACAGCTGTGCACCAGCAGGGTGCAAGGAGGTGCAAATTACTCAGAGCTTGCACATGTGGGCAGAAACAGTGATCTTCTACCAGGATAGGGAGATAAAGCTTCACTGCTGAATTGAGTAAGTTATTAACGCCCTGGACTCTGAAACTATGCTGATATAATCACAGTCTCTGGCTCAAAAGTTTCAGATAGCTTTTATAGTGCTTCACTCCTAGTTAGGTGAAAATTGTTCTCTCTACGCTTTGGGCTTCTTCAATAGCTGCAGTGGCCAGCTGTGTTGGTGTGAACACGAGGAACTTGCTGCTGAGCTCTGGCAACTGGAACAGGTAGGCATTCATCTACTTACTGAGAAAAAAAAAAAGTTTGAATGGCATTAGGGGCCTCTTAAGCTGGAGAAAGGAGGAGTATTCTTCTTTTTCTCTTGTGAAAATGTTCTTCTAGGAATTTAATAATGGTAACGTCTGAGTGTATAGACAAGATTTCTTGGAAGGCTGTAGTTCCTGATGGAGCAGCAGTCTGAGCTCTTGCATATAGTGCTCAAATTGGAACATACAGCAAATAGGGGAAACTCTTTCAAGTAAACATCTGACTGATAAACAGATACGGTTTCTGTGACTTTTATTGATTTAGTTTAGGATTTGTGGTGTGCATTTAGTATCTGGCTGAATTGAGTTTTATAGGGGTGGAATTATTCACTGGCACCTGCCTTGCATTACCAAGGAAATTTTTGGTTGTGCTGGTGTAGGATCCTTCAGAGGAGAGTTTTCAGACTGACAAGAATAGAGGGAAACCTCTACACTAAGACAAAGTAGGATTGGGGGGGAGACTAAAGAACTACCAACACGATAACTGCTGTCAGAAGAGCTCATTTCTTTCTAGACCTGTGTGTCTTGTTTTGTTAAATTTCTATAGCGATAAACCACAAATAGAGTTCTCAAGACTCAGAACATCAGAAGGCTGGTATGCAAAAGAAATATATTAAATGTTGTAATTATATATATATATATATATAAAATTACATATATAACTTAACATATAAGAAATTTATTAAATGCTATAAATTATATATTAAAATATGTCTTTATTTCCAGTAATTTTTCTTAGGTTAATTTTTTAAAACCTTTATTCAGGTGTTGCCAAGGTACTCTGAAAGCCTAAGGAAATCCTGAGTTATTTTATGAAATAGTTGGGTCCCAGGAGGGGATTGTTTAGCCAAAATTCTCCAGTCTGTTCTGTGTGTTTTGAATAATAAATATTTGAGTTTGTGAGACTCCCTTCTTGGATAGACTCATAAGCATTGACCATTGGGTTTTGACCTGTAATATAAGAAATTATGATGGAATTGCCTTTTCTCCTTGGATCACCCCATTGAATTCTACCCTATACTCTATTCTTCTCTCTCTCGCTCTCTTTTTTTTTTTTTTTACCAAAATATCTAGATTTGTGTTATGTGGTAGGATTAAATGAAACTTACCCCCAAGAGAAAACTGCACTGATTCTTTCTCTAATACAGCCATTTACAGAAGTGTTAATGTGTCCTAGGAAACATGAAGGCACAGTACTGTTTTTAGAAATTGTTCTACAGAGTTATCAGATTTTTCCCTTTTCTTTTTTCTTCTTTTCTGCTCAATATTTCCAGAACTATCTTTAGACTGAACAGAAAGAAAAGATTTATCGACAGCAAGATTCATTAGACTGTGAAATAGTCTCCTAAGGAAAGTTGATAGAAACTTTGAGATTTTAGAAGTAGCTTATCGGGTGCAGGGGAACTCAAACCTTTTAATGTACTGCATGAGATAAGAAATGTGTTAGAAGAGGGAAGATGGACTAACTGGCTTGATAAGGCCATCTTTTGATGTGTAGTTTCTATAGATATTTGCACAGAAACACTAGCATTGCTAATTAACTGCTCATCTGCTTCGTGTACTTACGGCTTACCGGCTATAGTCAAATCCCATCTGTCACTTGAGGACAATTAAGTGGGCTGAGAAGCATCATTTTGTGACTGCACCTGGCCAGGAGGAGATATTCCAGATGGACAGCACAGGAATCAGGAGACACCTAGAAAAAGAAGGGGAGGAGGCTGTCTCTTCAACAGGCAGTTGCAAGTTGTTGAAAGCCTGTTGATATAAAGCAAAGAAAACACTTTCTGGAGTGGCTCTGACAGGAGCACGCAGAACTCATACTTGTGCTTCCAGGATCAGTGCAAGAGCTGTGTGATTTTCTTCAGACTGCCATGGTTCCTGTCTTTGATTTTGTTTGGGTTTTGACACCACAGATAGGGGAAAATTGCAAGAGCTGACCAAAACCCAAAAAAATATTGGAGTTGAGGAAGAGATGATACAACCAATGTTATCAAGTGAGACCCAAAGCCTGGGGCAGGGTTAGGGGTGCTGCAGCACAGGTATATATATGATATTGTCTCTTGGTTCTGCTTGGGACATGGTCCTGGGGAGTGAATAAATGCATAGTTAAATACCCAGGACCAAATTTCCATGGTGTTGTCATGGCTCTCACTTTGTGCATTTTCATTCAGGCTGCTCTTGCTGTCTGCTGTCTGTGGCTTGCAGCGTGGCCCTTTCATTTGAGCAAGAAAATACATGGTGAATAATTACATTTGTCCCTAAATAGAATGTTTTCTCAAAGCTCTTCAAGCGGTGTCAGTGGCCCTTTAGAGGCCATTTTCAAAGCTTGCAGCAGTGTGCTTGGGTAATGAGGTAGTGATAGTGCCCCAATTATATGCTGCAAGTGAGGACGCAGCCTTGAACTGCCATTCAGCTTTAGAATTACTGCTGTAATTTTAAAAAAAATATCTACCCTCCTTTCTCTTTAAGCAAAATCATCAACCCCATTTGTCAAGATAATGATATCCATGGCCAAGCAGGGCCTCCCCTTCCAGTGATAGCTTCCTTCAGAGGGATGCCACTAACAGCCTCATTTTGTATCACCTGAATCCATGTGGTTTAATCTATCTCAATTCTATTTTTTTGGCTGTTGTTCACCGTATCTGTCCATTAAGCATGACCAGGATACTGAAAGAAGGGCAATTGTGCCATATCACCTTTTGTGCTGATACTTCCCAGCAAAGATTTTACATATCTATGTACATATATATATATATATGCACACAGAGAGATAAATTTTTATATATATATATATATGTGTGTGTGTGTGTGTGTGTGTGTGTGTTTTATCTATAAGTAGATGCGCATGGGAGAGAAATCTGCTTCTTGGCAGGAAGAAAAGAAGGACTTTAACTTTTCCTGGTAGTAGATTTTGCAAATCCTGGCATGGTGATAAATTGCAGTGGGCTCTGTGGTCCCTTCTGGTAGGGCTGCACTCAGACCAGAAAGACACATCAGTAAAAATTTGTGGCAGATGGACTCTGCATCCCCTCCATGGGAAAACAGATAATTGTCTGTTCTTGCTTGCACATCTCAATTTGAATTTTTTTTTTCAAATAAAACCTTTTTTGTAGAGGTGAGGGGTCTTGTAAGGTGGCAATGAAGAAACAGTAGGTAATACTAAGTCTTGTTAACCATAAGCATTCAGAAATCATCACTCTGAACATCAGATGAGAGAGCTTAGTGAGGCATAATCTACCTTTTGTAGCAGTGCCTATTTTTAGGCTCCCTTCTCCAGTTTCTAAACTATTGTGGTCCATCTTTAAAAAAATAAATTCTTTCCTAACCACGTGCTTCCAGAAGCCCTGTGCTCCTGTGTGTTCATGTGTCCATGGCCCCTGTGCAGCTGGATAAAGGAACATTTTGTATTATTTACTCTTTGTGCATTTCAAACTGAATCAAGACAGTTTCTCAAAACAAAGCTGAGCAGGATTTTGTGGAGTTTGTTGTTTGCATTTCTTGGTTTTTGTGGGATTTTTTTTATTTGGGCTTTTTTTCACTATGGTATTTAAAATATACTTTTAAAAATTGTTGCTTAAGTATTCTGAGAGCCAGGCTTGAGCATCAGTTTACCTGTTTGTTCAGGAAAACCATGACATGGAATGGATTCCTGCAATGGATTCATTTGCCTAATAGGGTTGATCAAGACAAGAAAGATGAAATAAAAGCCAGCAAGTAGAAACAAGTAGAAAAACAAAATACTTTCATTCTTGCCTAAGCAGAAGGATTAGTGTAAGAAATATAGGAGAAAATTCTGAAGAGAATTTTACTGAAATTGAGCCCTTCACAATTTCAAAGACATACCTGAACAGATTTTTCTCAACCACCAAAGTCATATCTTTCTCACCTGTACACCACCTTCCAAATTTAAAAATATTTTTTCCCTTCTTCCATCCTCCCCTGCTAATCTGAGGCTCTTAATAGCCCTGTGTGAGGAATGCCAGAAGTATTTTAAGAATTTCTTTTTAATTCTGTTCTCTCTCTAATACAGAGATTTTATCAAAACAAAAATCACAGTTTTGATGCCTGTAACTGGCACAAGCACAGCCCAAGACTAAGTGGTGAATAACAGGGAAGAATAATCAGGTGTATTTTGGCATACTAGATACCCAGTTTGAAATGACTCTGATAACACTTTTCTCCCCTGTTACTTTTGTCACTAATATAGCACCAGGCACATTTCCTTCAAAAAATACATTTTGATCCTATTAGAGAGAATAAGGTCAGATTTTTCAAATGTGGTCAGCATACTGAATGCAGATGGGTGCTAAGTGCTCTGGTGTTTTGTGGGTTGTTTTTTGTTTGCGTTTGTTTGTTTGTTTTAATGATCCCACAATAGGATTTATGGGCATAAAATTACTTTGAAAATTCAGCTGCTGTGTAAATGCTCGGGTCTGCAATAGCTAGTTCTTAGCAATTTTTTTTTGATTTTGGAAAAAGCACTTTGGCTGTGGGATTTCCAGGCATTTTCCCAACTGGCCAAATTCTGCTCTCATTGAAATCAGTGAAAATAATTTTATATTAAACTGATGTTATCTGATTTTTGGATTTTTGGTCCTGCCTGTCTTCTTTACCCTTTGTCCAGAGCCATATGTTTAGGAATGAACTTCACCTGAGCTCACAAAGGACTAAACCTCTGGCTGAGCACAGGTTGGAGCTCTTTGCTCCTGTGCTGTGGGTGGATCAGGCAGCTGATGCCCAGTGACTCACACCTGCCAGCACAAGTGCGAATTGTGCCTTTTCCTTAAACCTAAACAAACATCTGGGGCTTGGATGGCTGTATGGGTGTTTTCCATATGCAATCCTTTAGGACTGGTGAGGAGAAATAGACTTTCACGATGCAGCTGGGCTCAGCTGGAGTAGATGAAGCACTCAGTAAGGCAGATATCAATAGTGAGCATGATGAGTTATGTCTCAGAACTAAGTCTTTTGGTTCATCCACAAGGACCACCAGATGACAAGGTAATATGTGAATGTCTAAACTACAGGCCTCAAAAAGGAGATCAAAGCCACTGCTGTCCACGGTTGTCATTGTGGATGAAAAACACAGGGGTCCTCCAATATGCAAAAGCTTTTCATCTCTAACTTTGCATTCTTACCTTATTTTTACCCAACTGGTTTCACTTGAGAAAAATAATTCCGTATCAATTGCTTCTGAAACCTTTACCTACAGCTCAGGCACTGTGTTGCTCTACACTCTGGCCATTTCCCTTTAAATTGCTTGCTTTCTTTTTCATTTTGAAACAACTTGTGCCTGTTTTTGTGCCACAGACACAGAAATGGACCAGTGACTAACTGATTCACTCTCTAAGACATCATGTATTTCACATTGTACCCATCTGTGCTATGATGATACCTTCTTTATTTGATTATGTTCCTTGAACTCTCTAAATGCTAATTTAGGAAATTATTTGCTTGGCATTTTTAAAGCTTTTGTGTTGTTGTTATCACCATTATTTATAGAGACAATGAGCATAAGGAGATATTTGGAATCTTTGTTTGGGTTTTTTTTCTCAATTTATGAGAAGATTTTTGTTTTTGACAGATGAACTTAGGATAAAAGAGACTAGATCCTAACACATCACTGGTGTGGTGTGTTATGGTAAATGAATACGTAATTCCTTGACTTATTACAAGCTAATACGAATCTGTATGGTTTTTCTCCACCTCTTATAACCTCCCACATTCTTAGAGCATATGTTGAGAATGCCACCCGTAGCAAAGGATCAGTGTAAAGCATCTGTTGCAAATTATCCAGCTGAGATTGATTGATTTTTCAATTTATGCATTTAACTCTCTTGGTTTAGATTTCAACCTAGACCTCGACTGAATTTCAATAATGACACATGCCAGACTTGCTGGAGAGCTCCTGAAATTCAATAAATCCTACATCGGTAATTAATAGATATTTAGGCACTGGTTGACCTTGCACCTTTCTAATAAACCTCTAGGAAACTAATGGGTTAAGACATAAAGAACCTTTTTGAAATGTCCCCTGTGGATTAAGCTTCTAGGGTGGCAGGCACTGAAGGTTGCAACCTTCCTGTGTTTGAAGGTGTCTTGTTTTGGAGCTCCCTGTGCTTCTGAGGTCTGCAGCAATCCTTCAAGAATTGTTTAACAAGATTTATAGCCAAGCAGTAAACCAAACTAGCAGTAAAAATTCTTAAATTATTGTGCTAGGCAGTCTTCTAAGCTGTACTGAAAAAGTAATCACTTTCACTTATGAGTCTTGATTTATTGTTTCTGAAAGAAACTCTGTACTCCAGTAGCATTTTCGTCAACTTATTTTCTTGTGACAATAAATGTGTTTTACCTAGTTCTCTTCCTCTATTTCTGTCAGTATTTTTTGCTATTTGTAGAGAGTCTCATTCACTTCAACAAAGTTACTAAGATAAATAAATAGGAAATCCAACTGTGACCATATCCCTTGGAGGAAGGGTAAAGGTTCTTTGTAAGCCAATCAAGTAAATGGGATAGTTTTCCACACGTCAGTTGGAACATTGGTTACTTGACTAGCAAGATAATTTTCAAGTTTGAAATCTGCTTCTGTTTCTAATGGAAATGTGAAAAAGTAACTTCTGAGAAATGTTTGTAGAGGGGCCAGAAAGGGAGATGCCAATGTGGGTAGCAAGAAGTCTAGCCATACAAAGCACTTGCAGAAAATTTAGAGTATCAGAACCCTTGTTTTGTTGGGAGTTTTTTGTCTGTTTGGTTGTGTCATTTGTTTTGCTTCTGTGTGCAATGAAAATTTAGAGCTGTGGACCTTTTTTTTCACAGACTCTAGACTCTGTGTCTGATTTTTCTCTTCCCAAAAGAGACAAGGTGACCTGAGTGCAGAGCTTTCTCTGCTATGTTATGAAATTGCAAAGCCTGATGAATAGGTAACTGCACAGAATTGTGGCACAGAAAGTCACCAGGACTTTGAAACTTAGCTGAGATCCATACATAGAATAGCAGATCTGTGTAGCCTTGTTGCAAACTGTAGTGCAAGGAGTCAAGAGTCATGTTTTCCCTGTGATTGCAGATAATTTTTATGTTTCTGAGTTTCTGTTAAACAAGAAACCTGCAGTTACAAGTTAGTTCACAGTGAAAAGAAAAGCTTATTACCTATGGGACCATTGAATCTAGGGAAGATTCAAGCCACATTGCAGGTGAATACCCAATCTCAGTTACTGGCTGCAGAGCCAGGGAAACAGGGCTTTCCCAAAGCACCAAGCCAGGAAAAGAAAAGCCCTCACATTGCAGGAGGTCTGTGTCTCCACAACAACAGGAGAGAAGGGAAACGAGGTGAGCACACGGCGGGGATTGCTCCCTTATTTATCTCTCAGGAACATGGATGCAGAGGACCACTGTAACCATTGACTCACGGGGCAAGAGAGCCCTGGGGAGGTGCTGTCACCAGTTGCTGCTGCCTCCCTTGCAATGGGTGCCTTGCTCTTTCAGTTATCTGCAGCTTATGAGGCCTGAGCCTCCCTTGATGCACTGCCTTCCAGCAGGTGTCTTGGTTTCCTGCAGCGCCTATTTCCTTTATGTTGTCTTATGCTGCCACACCTATACTCTGGTAAGCAAAGAGTAAATCCTTTATAAGTGACTGCGTGACAAGCACAAGACAGACACAGGAGAAACTGTCCTATTGTTATGTCTGAAAAAGGATTTGAGCTCTGTACAATGTGCCACAAACGATTTCACACAGTGGTTGGAGTTGCGTTATTTGTAACCAGAAATAACCATGACAAAGACAGTTAAATTCTGCATCTGTTTTTGTCACCTGCATTCATGTTTTGTGATGAAGACCAGTGAGACCAAAAGAGTCAGGCTTATGGCAATAGTGGTGTATGTCATGCTTTCAGAATATTTATCTGTAAACAGAGACTTCATTTGAATTGGCAATTGTGATAAAGCAACAGAGACTTGCAGTGAAATGCCTTTATAGTTTTGGTTATGGGTTTGGGGTTTTTGGTAAATTGTTCCTCCTGTTTCTGCCTTGAGGAAGATAATTCATTCCCTGCTAATTTGGTAGTGATGAGTTCATTTTTTTTAGCTTGATAAATGATGTAACAGATCGGTTTCATTTCACAAAGGAACAAGGAAAAGAGTACAGGCTTACAGGACGGATAAAATATCCTGTATCCTGTTAAACTTAAGTAAACCTAAACCTTCAATTACAGCTCAACAATGGTTGAATAAGTCTTTCCTTTCCCCAGGTCCCAGCAGGTATCCTGCTTGCTGACAGCAATTCCCGAGTCTCACTAGAGCACATAATTTGAGCTAAATCATACATTGTCCCCTCATCTCGTGTTCAGAAGGTGAGGAGCTGATAAGTGTTTTCTGAGGTGTTTCTGATATATGTGTTTCCCTGAGGTTGTGAACACTGATTCCAGAAGCGAGTCAGAGTCCGTGGAAAAGAGAGTTTTCTGCTAGATAAACCTGTACAGTGTGATTTCACTGCAGGTCAAAAAGTGACTTCTGTCAGCAAGGAAAAACAGGATTAACTTTGAAGGTGGCCCTCAGAGTTAAGGGCAAAAGGCAGCACTACTATTACTGGGCTAGATACCTTCTTGCCCTGCAGAGCAATTTTGTGGTTTCAGAAATCTCCCTCTTGCCCCCATGAGGAGAGGTGAGATAACCAGGCCTGGCTGTTCAGTTGGAATGCTGTAGAAAGCCTTGTTCCCCCTGATATAGAGCAGGAGCACTAACTCCAGTGTCCCATCTTCAGGTGAGTCACTGTGATCTCCTGGCTGCTCTGAAGTTTGCTTCTGGCTCTTTTTACTGCACGTGCACCATTAAAAATGGGCAGATGTCCAGGCTGGTGAGAGCAAGTGAATGAGCATGACCAGACAGAGTGTCTGAGTTAGGAGAAGCAGAGCCCAGGTGTCCTGCCTTGTGACAGTCTGAACTGGCAGGTAGCTAAGGAGCTCTGGGCTGGTTTTTTGTTCCGCTCTCTGTGGCTTTCAACAGAATAAGTGGAGAGATTTGCTCCTCTGTTTTATCACTATGCTCTCCCAAAAGGAACAAACAGGCTGTCCAGCTGTGGAGGAGGAATTTACCTTATTTGGATGGCATGAAATTGGCTGGAAGCTGTCACATTGAAATGTTAGAGAAGGTGTCTCAATATGTTCTACTTGAAGTGACACCTGTCCTTTTAAAAACTTGAATGTTTGCAAAGACATTTAAGTGCATGCATTATGAAGAAAAAAAATCATATTGCTCTTAATGAAATATTCAAGGCTGCCTCTTTCTGTCTGTCTGTCTTTCTTTCTTTATCCCTGCCCCCCAAAAATCTGTTTCAGCTTGAAATATCTCATTCCAAATCAGAAATACTTTGGGGGGAACAAACTTAACTAGTGAGTACCTATTATCTACACATCTGTAGCTCTGTAATCACACTTCAGATGATTGACTGTCACTTCCATGTCTCCATAGGAAGATTGAGTTTTTCTGTAACTAAAACCACAACTAATGCTATCAGAAGTTCTCTGTTTGACAAATCTGGAGTCTAAAGTTCTCTTGCAGAGTGAAATGTAGACAGGATCTGAAATGATATGTCCTTAAAAAGGGGAAATGTTTATTTGGGAGTAATAACCATATCATTGTGGCTTTCTGTTGCATTGCAGTACTACTTGGAACAAACAAAAAATTTTGTGGCATAAAGTTTTTTTCACTACAAACAGTAAGAATTAATTTTGGAATTTTCTTCATGGGTTCTGTTTATTTAACATTAGAAGCCTTTTTAAAGACTTACCTGACTTTATTTTGCCAACTGATGTGACAGTATGAAATTTCTACGTTTACATCTCCTGATGAGCAGAGGGAGATGGATGAGGAAATATATTGGAATTTATATTTTTTCCCAATTCAAAGCACACAGCTTTGTCTAATTAGCCTGAAGATGTTTGTGGAAATGAAGGTGTGAATCGGGGGTAATCAGTTTTGACTACTTAGACCATCCCTAGGTGTTGAGGGAGAAAGAAGAAGAAAAACAAACAAACAAACAAAAAACCCCCACCACAACACAACACCAAAACTCAAACAACAACAACAAAAGCCCACAAAAAATACTATGGTATTCTGTTCCTGTTGAGGAAAACCATTTTGCTACTAAGTAATGCAAATGCTGAGCAAACTTCTAGCTACTATGACTTTCATTGTTATTTGGCAGATGGCTGTGCTTGTTTTTAATGGTCCTGATTTGCCTTGATTATCTGCATCTTGTCACTTCTGGCTGAGCACAAGGAATACGTTGGCACATTTCAGCACGGACTACCTGTCGGTAGGAATATGCTTACAAACACTAACGCTGCAGCTGGAGTTAGCATATATTTCATCACTTGATTGATGCATGGAGTTGCTTTCTGGGCCCTGTGAACCTACCAGTTTCTACAGGAGGTATCTTAGCAAGACAGGAACTCCTTGCTCCTAGCATCCTCTTAGGGACACACAGTGTGAGGCCACATGATGTTTGAGTGCCAGCCTCTGTCTTTAGTAGGTCCCTCCTATTCTCACTGACACCTGCTTAGCCAGAAGATAATTTGGTTTTTTGCAAAGAGCTGAGACTAACCCCAGGTTTCTGGACATTGTTCCTCTGCTTTGTAATGTGGCACCTGTTTATGCCCATATGCCCATGTTTTGTACTCTGGGTTTTGGTGGTGTTAGCCAACAAAATTCTCAAGGCTGACTTTAAGCTTAGGCAAAGTGGGCATTTGCCAGCAAAGCAACTGTGGGGCAAAAGACCAGCTCGTGATTCTCTGTGGTATTTTGACTGTGCTTAGGAGCCTGGAAAACTGAGCCTCAGAAGGGGCTTATGCTAGAGAAATATAGCAACCAGCCTTCTCCCTTGCAAACAGCAAATTCGACTCTCTTGATCTTTGCTCTTTTTCTGTCTGTTATCTTTATCTTGTTTCTTTCCATGGCTGGAGTTATGTATCCCTGTTAGAGGCTTAAGTTTTCATCCTTGGAAAAGTTAAATTCTCACTGCATTTCTCAAAAGCTTTGAGGTGGCCTCATCTGTCACTGTATATCTGGATTCCTCTACCCTACTTACATAGCTCTGCAGTTTCTGAGAGTTATGGGTGCACTGTAGCAAATGATTTGCTTTCCCACATCCCTTCACAGAAGAATGAGTGGGTTTTTTTCCTCGTGTAGCACTGAGCTCCTGTGAAAGCATCCATATTTCTACGTTCCCAAAACGTCCAAGGACTGATGGTGTCTTTACCTTTTTCTACCTCACCTTTCTTCTCTCTCTGCCCTTTCTGAATGGGCAGCACAGAAAGCTCTGCATATGGGGAAGACATGGGGTTTGCACATACAGCATGAGCACTGCCAATTGCACACACAGTGGAGCTTTTTCATCCCAGAAGAATGAGGGAGGACCTACCACTGTGTTAAATGGAGTGCAGAAATAGACACTGGTGACTCCATGGTACAACTCCCCCTCTGCAGGAGCACAGCCTGCCCGAGCAGCATGAAGGGAATGATGGCAGCAGGCAAGTCCCTGCACAGGGACTCTCTGGATTTTGGAGTGGTGTGGGAGCACCTCCTTTCTGGAGCAGAACAGCTGTTTCACAGCGTCCAAACAGCAGCAGACCAATCAGAGGCAGTGCCAGTCTCATGGAAACTTGGAAAAAGCTTGCCCAGCTTTCTGCATTCGGTGCTGTGGCCCTTAACAGAGAGCTGCAAGTGTTGCATTGTGAGTGATTGTTTTGTTGGTTCTCTGTCTGCTGCCAAAGAAAGTGGCCTGGCTCCCGTGGGTGAGGTGCAGCTGCTGAGCCAGGCAGCTCTCAGGCCAGCCTGGCTGCCTGCCACCCACATGCTGGCTGAGCCCTGGCTGCTGGGGATGGATTCAGTGGGTGGCTTTCCTTCTCGTTGCGGGGTATGTTAGTTTTGCATCCTGCCGTGCCTCTGATTGGTATCTCTGCTGTGATATCGTGGGGGAATCTCTTCAAAACAGCTCCATGTGAATGTCTCTGAGCAAATAGTCTCCTGCTTTTAAATGCTGTTTATGTACCCACAATGAGCTGTACAGTGCATGACCATTAGCATTTGTTAAAGGAGTGGGATGTGCTAGGTCTCAAACAAGCAGATATCTATATCGTGCTGTCTTTCCCCACACCTGCTAGACTGGCATTTCTCCAGACAGTTCAGCGTGAGGGCAGAGGTCAGATGGCTTTCCTTAGGTATCTTCTGAAGGTAACCATGTGGTCTCCAACATCATGTTCTTCAGGTATTTCTTTTAGAATAATTTCAATGCCCCGCTTCCATTTATTTATTTATTAAACTCCTGAGTTTAATGTTGGTGGAATATTCTTTTTTTCTTTTTTCATTGCTGGCAAAAACTCTAAGTAAATTGCAGAGGAGCAAGTCCCAGCAACATGACAGCATGCTTTACTCACAGTTACTGCTGCTGTGTGTGTACACACATAGATGTATGTGCGGCTGCTTTATCCAAAATAGTGGTGATTGTAGATGTTACTGGTGGTAGTTTTCCTTGAAGTTTAAATGGACTGAAACAATAAATTTGGTAGCTCAGATTTCTTTCCTGAGTTCCAGTTGGTAGCCCACAAACAATACCATAATTTTAGTTACAAGGGTTCTATTTATAACTGGACAGGTTTTCTTTGCATTAATCATCCAAGCTCATGAATACTCCTATCCTGCTAAGACTGTACCAGGCAGTAGAACCCTTCTGAATTAAAAAACCAAAAAAAAAAAAAAAAACAAAAAAAAAACACCCCACCCAAAACAACAACAACAAAAAAAAACCCCAAAAAAACCCCAAAAAACCAAAACCCCAACAAAAACTAAAAAAAAACAACAACAAAACAAAACCACACAAGCAAAACAAAGCCACTAAAAAAAAACACAAAAAACCACCAACCAAAAAAAAAAAACCCAAAACCACAAAACAAACAAATAAAAAACCCAAAACCAACCAACCAAACAAAAACAACAAAAGAACCACAAAACCAAGAAAAGAATAGAGAATATTATTTCATACCTCTGTTTAGTGTGATTTCAACTTCAATCATGCTTCTAATTGTTTATCAATTGAACAGCAAGACAATTATACCTGGTTCTGGCTTCCTTTAGAGCAGTTCCAGGCTCTTTTCAGTGGTGCCAGGGACAGGACAAGAGGTAACAGACAGAATCAGATGAGGCTGCATCAGAGTATCTGGAAACTTTTTCACTCTGATTGTAACCAAGCATAGAAACAGGCTAGCCAGAGAGGATGTGGTGTCTCCATCCTTGCAGGTGCTGAAAACCCACCTGGACATGATCCTGAGCAGCTGGCTCTGGGGGGTCCTGCTTGAGCAGGGGAATGGACAAGATGACCTTTGGAGCTCCCTTCCACTTTCAACTGCTTTGTGATTCTATGATCACAGCTCTTGTCCCTCTTCACCTTTACATGATTTCTTCCAAGACAGAGTATGTGATAAAATGGGAAGAAAGGACACAGAATGATAGGGGAAACCCATAGGGATGGGATAGGGAGACATGATGGAGCCCCTGAAATGTTAGGAAAAAAGAGGTTGTCACAAATAAAACCCTGGAAATGCAGTGCAGCAGAATGCTAGGGACTGCCCCAGGTGCAGGAGGATCAGTCCAGAAAAGTCATTAAGTCTTCAGTGCTCTGGGTGTGAACACCACTGGCTTGCACATGGATAGTGGTCTGTAAGGAGCTTCTTGGATGTTCGGTCCTCTACCTTTTTATATAATGCTGCTGTTGCACAGAGCAATACTGTAATGCTAAGCATCAAGAATCCAGGCTCCCTGACAGTTCTTGGCATTGAAGTGACTTTTGCTCCAGGCCCAGGATTGCTTGGCAATGTGGTCCCTTGATGCTCCTGGAGGCCTCTGCTGGGGGTCCTGATCCTGGGGACTGCAGAGAGAGTGTCAGCCCAGACACGTGGTGACTACAAACTGAGAAAAGGGCTTCTGTTAGTTTATAAGCTTAATTTATAGAAATATCAAAAGAAGCTGTAAGAAAAGAGGAAGCATTCTGTTTTCATCATCTTAACATAATCAAAAATGTTGCTTTACTTTTTTTCTTTTTTCCTTTTCCTTTTATTCCCCTATCCCATTCCTCCCCATGCTAATGTCATTATTATGCCTTTTCTATGTACGGCCTGGGGGTTGTCACTGATGCTTTCACCATAGAAAAGACCCCTCCATACCACAAAACAAGTTGGGGCTGTGCCTATACAATTTGTTGTTGTTGTTGTTGAGTTCTGTTTGTTCAGTTCCCTGCCCAGTGGTAAGTGACAGGTGCCACTCTTCTGGAGAGAGATCACATTGAAGTGTGAAAAGAGTCCTTTTAGCAGGCTTTTATATTAATGATAGCTAGCTGGGTTAATGCTTAATTCTCCTTTTTTCCTTATTGTTTTAAAATCTTCATTAAATAAAAATGTGAAACAGTGGTGTTGCTATGGCCACTTGGAGTTTAATCAGAACACTTACTGTGTTATTTATCTGTCCTTACTAGCAGTAACTTTCTTGGTTTCCAGAATATTGTTCCTGAAACTACTTTCTTTAAAAGAGGCTAGGCCCTCTCTTTACAATAAACAGGAATAATTTCCTGTTTATTGTGTGGGGTTTTGTTGATTGATTGTTTGTTTGTTTTTCTGGGGAGAGGTGGTTTAGGGGTTTTCTTGCCCCTTTTTTTTTTGTGGTTTTTGGCTTTTTTATTTTTTAAACCTTTTCTTAAATAATAGAATTTTGTTGCAAAATAGATGCATCAGTGAAGCTGTTACCACTCAAGACAAGAGGAGTTCCTTGAGAGTCTGCTGATGTGTGTGTGTGTATGGGGCAGCTAATGTTAGGGGCTGGCATATCCTGGCTACTGGGAGGGAATGTTTCAGAAGTTCCCACATCAAAAACTATTGCTGTCAGCAGGGGAGGGCAGCAGGCTCAATGCAGGGACTGAAAAGGATTTTCTTTGATTTGTTATCTCCTAGTGAAGGAATTTTCAGAACATGAGTATCTGGTGGAAGAAAACCACTAAGATGCCCAACATAAATGCCTGAGTGGATTGGGAGTGAAAAGAAGTCGGACAGTAAAGCCTGTCCTCTTTTGCTGTCATCTTTCTAGTGCATTCTTTGGTCTTTTGATGATAGTTGTGGCTGAATATAGGTCTAATGTACCCCAGTCCTGATCCCCAATCCCAACTGCTCTCTTCTTCCCATCCTCCTAGAATTTGTACTGCATGTCCCACTGACATTGCAGGAACACTTGGAACTTTGCCTCTTTTGGTAGTCTCCTCCTGTGGATTCCATTGGGTCATAAATTCTTGCAACTAAATATTCTTCCCTAACTGATTCTTCTCATCTCCACCGTGTTTCCAGTTTTAAATTTGTTAGTATACCTCAGTGTAAACCTGAAGTGTCCCATTAAGACTTGCCTTTTGTTTCCTGGGAGAGTGTCCCCTGAAGTAACCTCAGAGCGTCCACTGAAATTTCTAAGGTAAAAGAAGGTTGTCAGGACTCTGGAATATCCAGAGAAAGTTGATGTGTTTCCTGGAGGTGCTCAGATGTTCTACACAGCATTTCTTAAATGCTGCATTACGTTTTCCCTGTGGCACTCACATAATCTCATTTCAGTAATTGAAAGTTACAGAAATTGGAGCTTTATCATTTAATAACCTTCCTACTTGCTGTTTGCTCAGATGACTGTGATCTAGTTAAAAACATTATGTAAATGTATTTATAAACAAAAAGTAATCAACCTGTAGAGGAAGGAAAGCCAAAACAGGAATGCTCTAAAAGCAAGAGACAAAAATAATATACCTGAGACTTGAATTCAGCCAATACTGATTGGTCCCAATTTTATGTGAAAACAGTGGATGTGCTGACTACTTAACAACCATAAAATTCTTGCTTTCTTGTTAAGTGTTAGCTTTAGTAATGGGATATTTTGATTGACATCAAGTGAGAGCAGCTTAATATCTGACTAATTTCTTATTAGGACACTTTATTTGCACTTGTCAAAAAGATAATTTCTTCTGTCTTTTATGTCTGTGATCTAAGATCCAGCCCTCCACTACAGATTCTAGTTTGTTTTTTGAAGTTCTGGAATATAAATCATCAGCAGAAATGGAATAAAAGTAAATCTCTGGCTACTTCAGTGAGGGGGAGGACAAGTACACCTGTTTAGTTCTCAGACTGAACATTCAGCTCTGAGCCACTGAATATTTCATGTGGTTATGAAGTTGTATGTTACCAGCAGAAGTCTCTTAGTGTGAATGTGCAAGTACTTGATAAAGGACTGGTGGTTTCATCAATCTGTAGGCAACATCAATATTTTTTCTTAAGTTTATGTTCAGGAAGAGAGACCATAAGGCATAATTTAATCTGTTTTGGGGTAATTGGCACCGTTATCAGTGGTAATAGGAGGGGTTGGTGGCTCAGATAATTCAGTACTTGGAAAAAAGCATCAAAGATTTCAGTCCAAAATAACTTCCAGGTTTTTTGATAGATGAGCATGATTCTAGATCAACTAACCCAACATAAAGAAGCATTCTCATGCCCACTGTTGGCAGTAAAGGACACAGTATTTTTAGGAGAGGTGCCAAGCACACCACTCTAATTATTCAATGCACAAACATCTTAAAAGGATAGTTAGGGATGATTGTATTTCTCTCCACTCCTCAGGTGATTAATTGAATGCTGTTCAGTGAGCAACAAAGTCCATCCTTTCACAGGACTGTTCTCTCATGAGTGTTTTTCAAAAGACCCATAAATCCATGGACTTTTCCCTCTGACATTAAGATCTAGCTAACAGTTCTACCTCTATACATTCAACAAGCTTTGCACAGTTTCTGCTCACATAAGTTTCTAAATCAATGTGTAAGGCAGATGTAGAGGGAACACGATTTCTGTTCCCAGCCATCTCCTTCCAGGGCAGTTGGTACAAACTTTATTGGAAATTGCTCCTGGCAGTATGTGCCACTTATTTTCCTTTAATCCTGTTTTCATCTCACCTCATAATCATTTCAGGAATGTTTTTAGTTTCCAAAGCCAAGGAAACAGTTTCTTCTTGGCGGAAATAGCATTGGCTGTTAAATAAAAAGAAATGTGCTTTTCTGGCTGAGCTTTATGAAGATGATTGTACAATCTGTACTGTATGCTTGGAAACTGCTGCAACAAGACGTGTACCATATGGTGTATATGGCATTCCCTTACCTCAAGTGTTCCCTTACTCAGGCTGGCATGGTTGGTAATGAGCTCATTTTTGAATAAGAGAAATATGGGTGATTTTTGTCTTTTTTTTGAGTGGGGGTTGGGATAGGTGAAAGGAGGGAAGCAGAAATCTCTATGTGCAAGAACAGAGCAAAGAAATATTTTCATTCCTCATCTCTGCTGATTCTCTGAAGTCTATAGCAATCAGGAACTTCATTAGGAAACAAAAAAAGAGAGACTGTTGAGCTGAAGTTAAGTTTAACATGATGCCATGATAGGAAAATAGAACTTAAGTAAGAATGTTTTTTGTTTCTTTCCCTCTGGCAGAAGCATGGTCCATAAATATGTGGGAAATGAGCACAGTAGGCAGGTGAAATGTGATATCAGCTCTCTTACTGTGTGAGAAGAAAATGCGAGGTCCATAACCTTGGGAAACATGTTGCATTCTTCTTCATGGAAGTCACCTTAGAGAAAACTCTAAAAGAGTGATACAGAGAAGTTAAAATTAATTTTTTCTCTACCTGTGTGCTCCTAAAAACCAGACAGAGAGGGAAATTCATTTAGACTATCACTGGTCTCAGGCAAAGTGGGTTTAGCCTGTACTTTCCTGATCTGCCCTAAACAGAAACAACCATTTCAGGGAAATTGATAACCTGTATGACCAAGCTGACACAAAACACTGTTTTGGACTCCCTCCTGTTAGATGTACTTGTTGGTGGTGCATACCCTGGTAAAGGATGGTCTCTCTGAAATAAGCAAGCAGGAGACCACTTGTGCCTATGAAGGCTTGATGGCTTTTTTCCCTCTCACCAAGATACTGCATTCCACATTCATTAAAGATGAAGTCCCTCCAAAGTGATATACAGTGACATGTCAGGCACATTAAGGATAAGTGTCTAAGATGTGTTGTGTCAGGAAGAAGTCTCGAACCTGGATAAAAGGTTCTTGAGCTTGCATATTCTTACTAATCCATCCTAGTGTCCTAACACAGGACAAATCATGGGACTAAAAGGAATACATTGATCCTGAATAAAAGGAATATCCTTTGTCAGGAGCCAAAACACAATCTTTTGCTACAAGCTATAAGTGTTACAAAGCCTGTGTAGAATTTTCTCCAAGAACCTTGACACTAACCTGTGGAATGTGGAAAACAGAGGCATGCTGGGGACTAAAACTGCAGTTGCGGATCAGGCAAGCTGCATGAAAAGTAAGGTGTAGTAGCAGCACACACTTTTTCATGTAGTGAACAAAACTAGTCTGGAGTCCCACTGTAGTTATACCGTGAACATTGTTAGGGCAGCCAAGAGCTAGCAATGCTTCAAGAGGATTTTCCTGTAGGATTGCTTTTGCCATGAGAGGTGCGATGTGTTGCCTTGGAAAAAAAAAAATTGAGCATGGGATGATGATGCAAAGCCCAAAGCTCCTTTCTTGAATGCAGATGGTCCTATTGCTCCCCAAGGTTTGGGGTTATCTTTGTTGAGTTATGGGTTCTCACTTTCATTACTTGGGGATAAATATGAACAGAAAATGGAAAAACAGACTGCATCATTTTTGTTCCTGTCCTATCATTTTAGCTAAAGACACCTCAGTAAGGATTCATCACAAAATAAATATGTACAGTATTAAGGGGTAAAGAACATAATTATAATTTGAAGAGTTTGAAGAACGGCATCAAGAACAGAGCATTAGACTGATAGACAAACAAAAGCTGAATTTTCTAAGCTTAAATTCACACTTTTTAAATGAAAAATAGATTTATATTGTAATAAGTGTTAAGAAACGGACCATTATCTGTGGGGTATCATTAAACTTATTGAAATGAAGACAAACATGTATTCTTAATTTTTCACTATCTGAAGCCTCCAGAAGTTTATGAGGATTTGTCCCCGCATGTTTTTTATGGTGTGTTAGAGAAAGGAAAACATGCCTGAGCCAATGAAATATATTTGCATAGAAAAAAAAAAGTAATTTCATTTATATACATGGATATGTATGGTCAGGTTATAAGTCAGTAAACACTTGCATATTTCTCTCTATGGAAGCACTTTTTACTTTTTACTATATTACTTTTCATCATTTATCAATCTGTAAATCAGAATTTAAAATGCTATCACATTGATTTGACAAAAGCCTTTTTGCATGTTAAGAAAAGGAGAACCAGAACCTGTAAATTCAGTGTCTGTTCAGAAAATTGTCAGACAGGAATATGTGTCCTGCTGCCACTTGGGAGTGGACTTGAATTAAAATCCCAAGTTGTGTTTGCACTGTGGATCACTATCTCACTTCCTGGATTGCATAAACCTATTCAAGGACAAGGATCATTCCACGCTCTGAGGTGCAAATAGAAGTAATTTCACCAAGAAATTGGTGAAATATAGAGAATAGAAATATCTAGTTAGAGGCCACCAGAATCATGTTTCCTCGGGAATACTCAATCATACTTTGCAGGACAGACTAAGATAGTAATAAAACTTTGAGGGATATAGCATGGCCTCCTTGTCCAAGAGCTTTAGAACATGCTCTTTTATATATTTATTTTATGTAGCATATATTACAACTCCTGGGAGAAACAGCTTTCAAACAGAATATCAAATATTAGAACAACTGGACCAATCCTTACAACTTTTCACAATATACTGGCTTCCAGTGGAAGTCTCAATGTAAGTAAAATGTTTATCTAATTTGAAAACCAAATACCAAGTTAGATTGGTGCTTTCCTTGTAAAATTCAAAACAGGGAAAATATTCAGTTTCCACAGAGATTTTCCTTTTAGATTTCAAATGAGGGGCTTTTGTAATGAAAAAAAACCCCCTCAGCTCTCGGGATGTATAAAGTTCTTTTCCTGCTTGGGATGACAAAAGTATATGCTTTTGTATTTTTTCCCTAAATCAGCTTGACCTCAAGTCTTACCATGATTTATTGCCTACCTGCAGTTCCATGCAGAAAGACCTAAGGACACTTTATTACCTTGTACTTGGTCTTGCACATGTGAGCCCAAATCTTCCTTGAGGTTCTGAGCTGTGGTGGCTGAAAATCTTCCCTGTTATGTAAACATGTGTTTAGCTGAAAAAAATCGCTGGATTGACTAGGGAATCTGTTTAAGGTGCTGTGTTTCTCAGGATAACCTCTTGACCTGAGCGTACCCAGTACTCCTCAAGTTGTGTTACCTCAAGAAATGATGAGCTTTAGAACAGTGCCTTAATTGCTACTTCCAAAACTGTGATTATCAAGCTTACTATTGTCACCTTCTTGCTGTTTCACCCTTTCAGCACACACTGCTTTGCACATATGTATTGTAGTCCTGGCAAGCACCTGCTCCAGCTGAGAGCCAGGTCTGAAAGCAGGTGTGCTGAACCCCACCATAATCTGCATCTTTTAATTTTTAGTGTTGTCTGATCAGCCTGTTTGCTGGCATGCTTCCATCTAAAACCCAAACTCTTTCTGGACTGTATTCCATTCTTACAAATGGATTTTTAAACTCCTTATTGTTCTCCCAGGTGCAGGAAACAATAGACCACGTTACAAATCTCATTTGCCACTAAAAAAAATTCATTTTAACCTTTATAGTTTTGAGTGAATGCTTAGAGATTTGTTCCCATTCTCCACAGCTAAAAACAAAACAAAAACAAAACAGGGAAAAAAAACCCAAAAGCAAATAATAAAGCATCTTGGCATAATAACCATTTTCTGGTTTTCTGTTGGCTCAATTTATTATTCTGTGTGTGTGTGGTTTTGATATTCAAGCCCCTGAAGACCTTATTTTAGACTTCCTGAGATTCCACAACAGCTTCCAGAGGTTTTTGGTTGAGTGAAAATTCAGGGGTCCTTTTGTTAAAATTATAATCCCAGCACTGCACCACCACTTTGAGCAGAGATTAAATTAGTTTCTCCTAAACTAACTCTGATGCCAGTTCTGTGTCTGAGTGAGGACATGACAATCTGAGTGTAGCAGGAACTATGGACCCACAATATAATTACCTTCTGGCCTCTAAAGGTCAATGCTACTTTATCCTGCAACTACTCCAATCTTCCTTGAAGCCAGGAAATGTTGATCTATTGATGATGATCAGGAGCATGACAAGCATAAGAATCCAAGCTGCTGTCTGACCTAGTATCAGGTGAATGCTATTTTTTTGGCTTCTCCAGCATTCCCAGGAACTCCTAACTCTTCTTTTTGCCTGGTTCCTCTTTGACCAAAGCCCTTCACCAGGGGTGGCTCACCCGGCAGCTGGAGGAGGCACATCCCTTCCTGCCATCACCGAGCAGGCCCTGGTGCCTGGCTGCAGGTGCCAGCTTCATACATGTGATAACAGCTGTAAACCACACATTTCTCAGGCTTAGTGAAGCCTGAACACCATATGGTTGTTGGTGTTTACAAACAAGGTGTTATTGTCAGTTGCTTACAGAATTGAAGGGGAATGGACTGGGTGAAGAGGAAGGAGTGACCTTGAGTTAATAGAGACTTGTGCCACACTAAGCAATGAATAACTCCATGGGTAATAACTGGCTTGTTCTCATCCATATCCCTTTTCATGTGCACCTTCTTTTATTACATCAATGATCAAGTAGTCAGTGCATAGGGCTGGAGGCAAGGAATTAAAAGGTATAAATAACACACACTTTAATTGAAATCCTGGACACTGAGATTAAACCCTTTTATCACATGGATTTGTCCCACCACAGATACATTCATACTACTCAGAGAACTACTTAGCTTTTTTAGAAAAAAGGCCTTTCTTTCTTTAAGATGTCCAAATTGAATCATTGGAGAGTCTCTTTGGCAGTACCAGGGCAAAACTGTGGATATAACAAACACATTCTTGCTTGTATGTACACTCCTCCTGCGGTGTCTTCTGCTCAAATGCTGGTGGCAAGCACTTTGAACATGCCAACACTGGAAAGGGAGAGGCAGCCTGACAGACAGCATTATGGATACTGAGCATCATCTGCCTTGGGGTTTTCCACTCCTATTATAGCTCATCGATGTGGTTCCTAGGATTTCCTAAAAATAATGAAAAAAATGTTGGATTGGGCCAGCCTTGGTAGCGTCGCCAAAGTACAAAGGCTTGATGCTGGATTTCTCCAGGCTTTCTGTCTTTATCAAACTTCAGTGAAAAGGCTTGATGAGCAGGCTGCTGAGCTAGCAGTGACTCCTAGGGGGATTTAGCTGCATGAATAGATCAACATTTCCCTGAAAATAGGGGCACCACTGGTGTCATCCTTTACACAATGTCTAGCAGAGTGGGACCTTGATTACTGTGATGGAAACAGCAATGGGTGATATTTATTATAGATCACTTCATGGGCAGACTGTCTGCAGTGATGATGAATTAATGTTTTCCAGGAGAGAGGGATGACTGGCTGTTGCTAAGCCTCATACTTAGGAGTTTAGTTTGTTTATAGCTCTGTCTGGAAAGAGTTCTCCAAACATAATCCAAGATTTACACTTATGTGATATGATAACCAGGCTGAAAAAAACCTCACTGTTCTTGAGAGCAGTATCCAAGTATTTTTTTCTAGTTCAGGTGTTCAGTTCAGTTCAGGTCACATCTGCAATGTGATGGACTTTTTTTAACAAGTCAGTGCTGATATAAACTTGATGCTTGGTATTCCCCGAATAAAATTATGGGGAGGAAAATCTCTGTGTCCAAGCTACAAAAAAAGCTGATTGCTGCAGAGAATGCAGAAAAATAACATTATATAAAGCTCACAGTCCTGCATTAGTGCATTGAATAAAATAACCCTGATAATATATTTTAAATTACTCAGTTAAAGATATCTGGTTTCTCTCAAGGAGATTTATCAGCCAAGACAAGCTTTTGTGGAATGTTTTTGAACCTAAACTACATAAAAGAGGCCAGTAAATATAGACCACCAAAAGGAGAGAAAGGCTCTGGGAGCTGTTAGGGTTATAAATTATTTAGTTTTACTGCAGGATGCAGCTGGAAGGTTCTTCCTTGATTTAAACAGAAGGTTCTTCCTTTTTTTTCCTCCTTTGTTGCCCACCATTTGCACTTGACCTGCCGAGTGTCCAAAGGCACTTAAGCCAGGTAAATCATTATTTCTAGTACTGCAGTAAACATGCCAATTGAATATGGCACCGAGAAGAACTCTGAATTAAAAATTTAACTGAGAAGTCTTACATGACTTCTGGTGAAAGGAGGAGTTTGAAACTGGCAGCACTAGCTTTTCATCTATAGAAGCCAACAAGCACCATGCAGCACCTAAGGTTTTGAACCTAAACTGTTTGAACCTAAATTGCTGCAGCTTTCTTAAGTTTTACCTTTTATTTTTTTTTTATTGTATTTAAGGAGCAGGAGTACATGTTTCAAGAAGAACACCCTTGGCGTTTCAAAGAAGAGAATTTAATAAGCTAAATTATAGAAAGAAACAGATTCGTTTTTTACCCCATGGTCTTCTTTCAGAAAGGACTCCCCAAAGCCCTTTTCAAATCAGCAGGTTCCGTCCCAGGGAAGGACAGGATGAAGGCTTACCTCGTTACAGTGTACGCCAAAATTTTCTCTAGTGTGTCTCTGTCGTCTTCTCTGAGACTGCTTTTGCTTTGAAGCAGGATAGGAGAAAGCAGAATCCTGCAGGGACTGTGCAGGCAAAAGTAAGTGCTCTGATGTACTCCACAGTGGTTCATGCATACATACAGGGGATGTATAAAAGCTGTTCTATTGGCAAGGGGGCTGTTGGCCAAGGCACCATGGTTATACAGTAGTACCCTGGGACCAGTACGTTCCACAAGAGCAGACACTGTGAATTTTGAATTACTGTTGCCTCTAAAACATTATGCTGCCAATAGTGCTGTACCTCCACACAGTAATTGTCATTCAGCGCTCAGACTTTGCCAGCTATTTTGAAGTTCCACGGCAAATCAATGTGTCCTCAGTGTTTCACAACACCAGATCCTAGTGGTTCAATGTCATCCTGACACAAATGAAAGACTTTATCTTATAAAAAAACTTGGTAAACATGAGAATGTATCGATTGTGGGGAATGATTCTCTGTTGCTGAACCTTGGACTGCTCAGGAGCTCACATATGCCTATTCTATTTTGGGCCTTTTGCAATAATGCTGAAATATTTCAGCTTGCCATGAACTTTCTTCCCACCAGTTCATACTGGGTTAGAGATGAAGCAAGGAAAAAGCATGGTGTTATGCCGAAAAACACCCCAAAATTATTCTCTCTCACTAAACTCGTGGAAGTTTATCGAATTTATTGAAGAAGGTAACCAACCAATCAAACAAATCCCCCCAAACCAGCTCTGGGTGGTTTTATCAAGCATGACCTCGTGCAGGTCAGAGGCTGTAGAAGGTCTTCAGTCTAAGGCAGAGTGGAGATTTACTAGAAGGTTTGAGATCTGTTTGCAGCAGGGTAAGAATAAATCTGGAAAATGTATTAAAAGGGGTTATGACCCAAAGTAGTCTTTTTGAGTCTTGCTAACCTACAGAACCTCAGTCTGCTCAGGCTCTGTTGTAAAAGTCTAAGCTTTCTTCTGACATGTCATCCTGTCCTTGATGGAAGCTTAGTGTTCACAAGTCCTCCAAAAGCCTTGGAAAACTCTCATTCTCAAATGCAGTATCAATCTGTGACATAATAGATGTCATGAAAAGCATCCACATGAATCCCCTGGCACAGAGAAAATTATATCTTGGTAAAGGGGTGTTGTCAACAGGGACAATGTCCTTGGTTGGAAGATGATCCAATTTGTTGTCTCTCCTTGTGTAGAGGTGGCCAGTATCTTGAGCACTGTACAGCTCCATTGTCATGATGCTACCTGCAAAATTAATTTGTCATGCGTGTATATTTGTGTAATTTGTGCCAAACACTCTCAATTTTCAAGTGATGATCATGTTCAGAAGCAAAAGCCAAATAGAATGGGATTCCAAGAACATTTCAAGCTCATATATTAATTATCAATTACTTCATTTAAAATTGCACCCACAATCTAGGTAAATTTTGTAATATTAGATTTAGCTTCAGTATTGTCAGTAAAAGTTTGTGACGTTACTTGAACTTATAGTCCAGGAATGAAATCATTGCAGCAGTGGAGGAGAAAGAGTGAGTAAACTACCTATATTAATTACTGAGCTTTTTCACATGAAAAAATTGCACATTTTTCCTTTTTTTCTCCTGTTTTCTGTAGAAAACATTGTTACCTTATATATGTGGACTATGTCTTGTTGACAGGGGGACGTTTTGCTTTTTAGCTATGCTGATATCATTAAATTAGCAAAACCCCTGTAGTGTGAATACAGTTATTGCTAGAATAAAAGTGTTTATATTAGTATATCTTATTCTATTTCAGCAGGAGAAATAATTTACACACCCATAAGTCACCTTATGTTTTTCAGACTATATCTGCACTAGGGCTTTTATTATGGTACTAAACTGGCAGTCAGGCTCACTAACTCCCTTTCCACCCTGACACTGAATCAGGGTAATGTGCCAGTAGAAAAAAAAAAAAAGAAAAAAGAAAAAGTTAGAGTTTTCTCTTTTTGGAAAGTATAAAATCCTTTTGAGCTCAAAAGGTAAACAAGCTTTAGCCATAAACCTTTATCTGAAACTCAGACATTTCATTTTTGAATTCTTCCTCTGTGTCTCTGCAGAAATGCTTAGATTGTTTATGTTGTCAATCTGCACTGCACTCCCAACACTCTGTGAAACTCGCCTTCCAGCTTCAAGTCCTTGTCTTGCAGGAATGTTCATCACTGATGTCCTTGGCAAAGGGCAAAGGAGCCAGGTGGTGAATGCAGCCCATAAGGAAGCCTGAAAAGACATGGAGGTAGTTACATGTGAAAAATGGGAGAGGAAAGGTATTTGCTGTTCATAAACTAAAAAAAAAAAACAACAAAACAAAACCAAAAAACAAACCCAAACATTGTGCTCTTGATCTCAGTAAAAATATCCCCAAGGAAAGGATACTTTGGAGAAGAAAAAAACCAAAAATCTCCCAAACACATTCTCCTTGATTAAAGGCCATATTTCGCTTTCTTCTTCAAAAGAAATGGATTGCAGGAGAAAAGACACCAATGAACCTGATAACCTTTGGTCAAGAGTGTTTGGATTACAGTCACCAGCTGTGGTGTGTCATGAGCAGTGACTGAGACCATTCGCCTCTTACAGCTCTCACTGTGTGAACCTTGTTTTTTCCAGCGTTTTTCACCATGACATACAGCATGAACACGTAAAGAGCAAGCTTCAGAAAGCCATTGCAAAAGGCTCCTGAAGCATCTGTTTTAAAAGCAAAGCCTGTAAAACATGACTTGAAATTAACATGCTGCTTACAAAGGATAAATCCACGCAACTGTCTGACCCATCAGATTTCCACTTCCCTTCAGTCTGAGGTTTCACATGCTTCAGTGACAAAAACAACTATGCTGCAAGCTAATGACAGAAGAGGTAGAAGAAGGAAGGCTGTTTTTCTCTGGCCACAAGTACAAGTTCAGATTTCATGCCCCACCAGAATGGTCTTGGACTCCTTTAGAAAGATTTTTTTAGTTTTTGGGAACCAGTTTACTGTCTCCTCTCTTCTGCTTGGATATAACAGTATTATAAATGTTAAAAGGTAAATATTCAAAGCATTCAGAACATATTGTGCACTACATTCATTCAAATTAGAGTTCCTTGAGTTAAATCCCTGCCAAGCAATTCCTCTGAAATTTAGAGACTTGTATAAGCCAGGGACCTAGACTAATGTGCTCACAAATTTCTAGTTAATTTAAATCTGGACTCAGGCATTTTATTGACATGTTTACTTGATGTGATTTTTTTTTTCTTTTTTTTTTTTTTTTTTAAGTTTCTGTCTCTTTATTTGCCTGTCTGAATTCTGATGCCATATTAGGAGAAAAAAAAAAAAGCCTCTGAAATTTTCACAACCTAGGTAAAAACAGAAAAGTTAAAAAGCATTAAGAAGCCTTTTCTGGTTTTGCAGGATTCTTATTTGCATTTTGTATTTTGAAGATTTTGGGAGAAAAAAAAAATCTGAGATTTGCCTGCTTTTGTGAATAGAGCACCCACGCCTTTTAGAGACATTCCTACTCACAATCTTATCAAATTACAGATGGGCTGAACACTGATTATCCAAACCTTGGCTTTTTATTTGCATGATGAAGTGTCACCATGGCATTACCAGGCTTAATAATTTGGAAAGTCACGATTTGATTGCCTCCATTTTAATACAGCTCTACCTTGGCAATCAAGTCTTTGTGGGTGCCTTGACTGCAGTCAGTCTCCTGGGAGGCTGTGCCTCCAGCCAGTCCTGTGGCAGGGCTGGCATCTGGGTCTGAGCAGGAGGGAGGGGAGCCTCGCATGACCTCTTTTGTTGTACAACATCCTCTGACATAGATCCTATTTGCTACTTTCTAGCCCAGACTCCCTCTCTGAGTGCTTTACTGTTGCACAGTTTTTATAGCATGGTCATACTATCCACATTTGTGCCTGCCCTGTGCCAGTTAATAGCATCCACCCTCTACTGCACAACTTTACTCCTGCTCCTTGTCTCCAAATTCCTGCTTAGCTTTTTGTTTCTGTAATCAGGCACTGGCCTTGCTCCAGCTCCTCAAAATTTATTTCCTTCACTTTTACTGGGGTGCCCATACTTCTGGTTTTTGATCCTCTTTTCCAGCTTAATTTTCAAACTGGATTTTCCACCCCTGCTCCCAGACCCTGACTGCTAACCATGCTTTATGCCAAATGCAGTGGTTTGCTGAGGATTTTACCTTATCTGTGTTCCTAGTTTGTACTTGGTTCAAATTTAATACATGGATCTCCCCTGTTTTTACACTTAGTGGTCCCATCTGAAGATAAGCATTTTCTACATCCTTGTGAAGAAAAGGTCTACAGTTCCAAAACAAACCATTCACCTCCATTACCCTTGGCCAGGAGAGCATTTGGGCTACAAGGAGCTAGCTTGCCATTTTTTCCCACTGATTGCCATGGTGAGGCTAAAGGAATTGCTGTTCCCTCTTTGGCTCAGCCACTGGCCATTCTGCTGTCCATCCCCGTACTTCACTTTTATGCCCTTCTTTGACATGTGGAATGATTCTGCAGGCAGGCAATTTATGGTAAAGGATCTCACAGCACATTTCAAATCGTTACTGTCCCCAAGACACATTTTCCAGACAGCTGGTTCAGCATGCAAGAGCTCATAACTCAGTATTTCCCATCAATGTCTTATGCACATTAGGATTGTCAAGGGGATTTTGTCAGGACCATTTTCAGAAGGACTGAGCTAATAGAGAAACATTCCCCTCGGTTTGCAAAGAATTTGCCAGGCAATGCCTATTAATAATAATGGTGATGATGATTGTTATTGTTTGTTTCACTGGGATGTATGTCATTCAGATGTAGATTTTGGTCTGTTGTGGTGGTTCTATTTGTGATCCGATTTTCCCAGGGGTGTGAATGGATTGCTGTTTATACAATGCAGCTGTGTTTTGGGTAGGCTGGTACATAAGCTGTGGACACAATTTTTCTCTGAGAGGCTCTGGTTTTATTTCCCTCTGACAACACTAATATGCAGCTTTTACAATTGGCATGAATGGTGGATTTTCTGAAGATTCATCAGAAAAATGAGGAACACAGAATTTTTAAGCAATTATAACTAGTATCAATTATGAAGCTGTTATAATTATAAAGTAACACAAAATGAAAACAAAAACTCAATGAAAACTCAGGCACAAATAAATGTTTGTGTCCAGAAGAGTGATTCTGGATTGGGCCTTGTCATTCAAAGCAGATGACTAAGTTAAATAATACAGAACAAGTGGCTGCATAGATGGCAGAAAATTATTAATTTATTAATGCTTAAAGACAAAATTTATATAATAATTTACATACTATACATCAAAACATTGTATTTCGTTATATCCAACTGAGATAGTTTTATATTTTTAATTATCCTATATTTCATGTTATATATTAAATATAACATATAATTATTTTTATAATTTATATTTCTATTTAAGACATTTAATATGATGAGGAGGATAGATTTTTTTAAGCTATATATTGGATTGTATCAGGTCAATGTCTCATTAAAGCTGGTATCATGCTCCTTGCAGCTAAGATCTCCAGCTGGAGATATGGGTGAAATAAACCCTGGAAGTGTTTAGGCAGTGGTGGCTCCCCATTATCAGGGAACTGGAACTGAAAGGTGGCATTCCTGACTATGTTGACTGGGTCATTTGGGCTGGACAGAAGAATTGATACCATCACAAAAACTAAAACTCTAAACTTTCACAGTTCTCTGCAGTGATAGGAGGATCCATGTAGGGAGTGCTGGTACTTAAATCACCTCTTCAAAGTGGATTTAGTTTGGAATCATCATCTAACATCAATATACCCCTTAATAGCAGGGGAAACATCTGGATGTGCAAGAAGGCAAGACAGTCAGGGATGTTTTCAGAGATAACACCCTCTGAAAAAGTAGACAGCTGTTCTTTCTGCTCTTTGGTTTAGGAAGGCCTGGAAATGAGAGACCACTGTATACAGAACCAAGCTCACAGTGCTTGCAAGGCATATCTAGTTGGAGTGTTTTGGGAGGGAGAGAAAAGAAAAAGCAAGAACAGACAAATAAAACAAAACCAAACCCCAAATCAACAAAAAGCAAACAAAGCAACAACAACAAAATCCATTATAAATTTCCCCAATAAATGACTTTACTCCCCAAATTCCCCTCCCTCCAAACACCTTACTATATGCCAATTTCTGAAGCATTCCAAGTGTTGACCAAATGATTCTTGGCCTGTTGACCAAGAATCTTGGGCATGATTAGAGGTCTGGATGCTTTTGTTTTGGGAGCTCTCACTTTATTCTGAGAGACCAGATTTTTATTTCTCATCATGTATACTGAGATACCAGTCATGAATATGCCCTAAGAAGCTCCCAGTTGCTATTAAAATCCCCAGGCCGTCTGTTACAATATTCACTTCCAATCTCTGCCCATGATGGAATGCATGCATCAGTTTTCCATCCACGTGTGAGCAAATACAGCAACTACTTCTGCTCTAGCTGTGTACAGCAGATAGGATCTGAACATCAAAATATTCATACCATTATCAGGGATAGATTTTTGTTTTCTTTGTTTCTTCGTACTTTGAAGGTGCATTAGAGGAACTGACTGAAAAAAGGGATCTGATGCAAGCAAGTCAGAAACACAGGAAAGTTAACCTAGAAAGCAGTTTATGACTATAACCCTGAGTTATGGCACTGAGAGAAGGTGAATGAGATCAGGAGGTTGAAGAGCCCAAACTCTTATCAAAATAATGGGGTCTCATCCTAAGGTAGCTATTAGTGTGCCATCAGAACACAGATGTTTTCCCTCTTCATTTAATTTCTTCTTTTTCTCTATGCTTTTTCCAAGGTGTCTTCACATGCCAGCACTATGCAGCCTCACAGCAGATCTGTGTGCTTTCATATGTTTGTGTCTTCACACCTGCACAGTGTGATGCGTGAAGGTTTCCTGAGCTGAAATAGGTACATTCAGACCTATAGAGTCAATTTATAAAGCAGATCAAACTAGACTGCCATAATCCTATAAATCTGTACATTGACTTTGTGTATCAGGGCCTTCTGTAAGCTGTAGATAGGATAGTAAGGATTTGCCAGCGTGGGCTTGGAATGATTGCATTACTCACAGGTAAATAAACTGAGTTGTCTCTAAGAACAAAAAGAATGACAGCAAGGACTCAGCAACAGATGGCATTCAGTCTCTAAGCAGCCATTCAGGCTAAAAATCGGTTTCTGTATTTGTGTTCAGGAGTGGGGAAAGGATTCCATGAGACCAGGCAGTGTAGCAGTGGTACCTTTTCATATGTACCATGGATGAAGTCATGCCACTAATAAAGTTTGGATGGGATCACGCATTAGATTTTTTTTTCTCCTTTAGTTACAGGTTGTCATTTCTGAAAATGCCTTATTGCTGCTAGTTTTACTGCTCTACCTGCCCACAAAGCAACTGTTCATCCAGCCAGTTCCCTCGCCCAAGCAACACCTGCAGTGTCACCTGTGCTGGCATTTGGCTGTAGGGGTGGCAGAGTGCTCTACACAAGGCATGGGGCTTTATGCTCACCTTTTCTGTTTCATGTCCCTTTCCTTTCCCTGCTTGGCACTATCCTACCAGACTAATCCACAGTCGCAGACGTAAGAGCTTTATCCCATTGCTGGTACTGTCCTCAGTGGTTCATCTCAGACTAATCCAGTGTCAGTACAAAAACAGCTTTCTCACTCTGCAGAGAGGCTTTCAGCAGTTCCTTACTGGATCCAGACAGCAGGAACTGTGTGGTGCCAGAAGCAGGGCGGTGATGGACCCTTGGCTTAGCAAGAAAACCAGTGAAGAATCCATGCATGTCCTCTAGCTTCTTCCATCTCTGTCCCAATTCTGGAATATGAGTCAGTTCACAGCATATTGTGAGCAGAGAAAGGAGAATTTACTGATTTGTGCTCATGAGATGAATAAGGTATAATTCCATAAAGGCATAAGTATATATATATATATATTTAAGACGGAAGGAATTTCAGTAACTTCATTTTTTCGAAGTTCAGGTGAGTTAGAAAAGATCTGTGTTTTTGAGTTACAAGTGTCAGGATACTGTCACCGATTTCGGCGAGAGCTGAAAAACCTCAGCATTTCTGATAACTTAAACACTACAACAGGTGTCAAGATCAGCATCTAAATACAAACAAAAATCCTGGGGAGAAGTGTTGCCTGTTTTTTCTTGTAGGTCATGTGGCCATCAATCCAAGGAAAGAAGCCAGGAATCCTGAACCTAGCACCTAAGAAGATATTTCAGCCTGTTTTCACTTCTATACATAGCAAGGAAAAAAAAAAAAAAAAACCCACATCTCTGTGGCCAAACCACAGAGGAGAATTTGTTCAAATCATAAGATCACTGTGGTGTGTCTGTGTGCTCTCTCCTCCTGGCTCATGGGCTGTTGCTGTTTCATATGGTTAACAGCTTAGCAGAGGAAAACTTACTTAGGGTGAGCAGCTTGTGAATCTCAAAGCATTTTGATTTTCAGTTTAGATAAATATCAGAAAGGTCAGATGCTTGTAAAGAATTCCTCTCATCCCTTAATGAAGAAACCAAACTGACAGGTGTGTCACATAGAGAACTACGCTGCAAATTGCATCAGAAGTGTCAGGTGGTACCATCTTTTTGAATAAATAAGGACCTGGTTATTTGAATCTGTAAAATAATTTTCCTGATTTGATAGGAGAGCTGGCAAAGTTCTAATGGGGACAAAAAATCCTAACCTTTACACTTTTACTTATTTGGTGATTTGGTGTTCTAATTCTGGCTGAGATACAGTTGTTTTTTTTTTTTCCCTTTTTAACCTCTAGAGCATTCTATTTTGGAAACTTAATAGTCCTAGACTTCTTTAGAAGTTTCCTAAATTCTAAAATTTATGCTGTATTACCCAAGTTTTGCTCAGTCAATGCTCATGTGTCTCAAATGACAGTTCTTACATCAAGGTGTTTCACCATCTGGTCCATCATCAGGAGACTCCTGTTTCCTTCACATCCTTCTACCTAGACATGACTGCAGTTGAAATTCTGGGGTTTTTTTGTCTCATTAAGCCATTGTTTTAGAAGTTAATGCATAATTAACAATTTGGAGTAATAACTTTTGAATGAAAACGTATTGTACTTTAGTAGTTTAATCATTGCAGCTGTTCTTTATTAAACTTTCCTATAAACTTTTCAAATTTTATGTCATGAAAGTTTCCAAAAAATAAAGGATTCCCTGCAAAGTCCTGTCAGGTAACAAAACTTTAGGAGCAGGAATTTCCCTGACCAAATAAATAATGTTTTTAGTGGTCTTGGCTTCTCAAAAGCTTGTGGAAGCTGTTTATCTGTGGCAAAAATTCAAGTGCTGTACTGGGATGGTATCATGTTCTCTGATTGCCTACCAGTGTGCAATCTTTCTGGCTTGACCTTCCTAAAGCACCTAAAAAAGCAGACCCTGAAACTAATCCATAACTTCAGTGTTTTAGTAAAAGAGTATTTGTCTATCTCTGCCCATCATCTTTCTTAGTTTTTAACATCGACAGTAAATGTGGGTGTCAAAAAGCTACTCCAATGTCATGTACAAGTGAATTGCCCAATACCTTAATTCCCAGGAACAGAAGCAGTTCAGATCAGGTTATTTCAGCTCTCAACAGCATCAGAGGTACCCTGACACTGACACTGAGAACAACTACACCAAGCAACTTGGAGGGGTAGACAGAGTATCAGGGGAGGAGAAGATGGGTAGAAATTCTGCAGAATAGTTTGTTTATTTATTGCTTTTCAAAGAGTGGTTTCAGTGTGTCTCTCACATCTGATTATTGGGCTTTTGGTAGAATCCAGAAGGAGATGGAAATTGTTGAACTTGAGCATTTTGAGGAGTATTAAGAAGTTATTTTCATCAAGAAAGCCAGCAGAGGTGATGGTGTCCATCTGGGTAGCAGCTCTCTCTGGATCTCAGGTGTTTCTCAGCATTGCCCTGTAATGCTCTTACACTCAAGGTTGCTGAAGCAACAGGCAGCATCCAGGAAGGTTTCACACCCCTGGGAACTGAGAAGTAGAAGCAGACTGATCCACCAGAAAGGTGACCCTTTCTCTCTTGAGACACCTTTAGAGGGGCTCTGGAGGTGAAAGGATAATTCTTTACCTACAGTTTCATCCGTGTGAATAGAGTCCCCCTTTTCACTTGCAAACAACATTGCTATCAAAAAATAATAGTCTCTTCTATTTGAACATCCATTTTGCAAGCAGTAAAATACTACCCTTATGGAAATTTTTATTTATATTTATATTTATTCATTTCCAGAAGTGCTGAAGTGGGTTTAATTGGCACCACTGTGATGAAGTTAGTAATGCTATAGACTTGTGCTGCAGTGTGAGTGTGCTTGCAGAAACAGAGGTGGCTTTGGTGAATTTGTGCTGTGTTCTGTCCAAAAGCAGGCAGGAAGGAAAATCAGTAGAAAGACTTCCACTTGTTCACTTCTTAGGCTGAGTGACTGTATTTAATTTCTCCAGATATCCATGTTGTTAGGTTGTTTTTTCAGTACTTGCTGCTTATGGCTGGAAATTCCCTGGATCGATATGGACCAGTACCAAGAACTGTGAATGATTTGAGGTGGAGATTATTCTTTTACTTTGGTCTGTATAACATGGTGTCAGTAAGAACAGTAACAGGACCCCATCACCGTGTGCAGGGCTTTGTGCCAGGCTGTGGGCAAGGTGGATCATGACTTGTGTTCTCGTGTTACAGATATCTATATTCTGGCTCTGACACTTAGGTGTTTCTCAGCAAGCTGCCACAAAAAAAAAAAAAAAAAAAAAAAAAAAAAAAAAAAAAAAAAAAAAAGGTGAAAAACATAGAATGCAAAAAGGGAAAGCTTAAAAGAGTGTGAATCATGTCTCAGGAGCTGCTAATGATCGCCCTTCAGCTGCTAGCACAATGCCTGTAAATGCCTATTTAGGAAAAGAGCAACATGAATTCTAATGCCAGTGATCAGCACTCTTATGGTTAGTAGTTACACATGTGGTGCCATTTTGCGAGGTTAAATCACATCTCTTCTTTCTCAACTAAGTGTTCAGAATGATTTTGTCTTTTTTTTTTTTTTTTTTCATTGCTCATTAGAGAAATCAGAAGTGAGAAAAAGCTACTGCAGTTGATGTGTGCACACTCTGATAAGTAGGAAAGTTAGAACAGACTAGTCTGTGTCATTTGAAAGGGATTTATAGTGATCTTCTGGTCCAACTGCCTGACCAACCCAGGGCTGACCAAGAACTAAAACATTTTGTTAGGGACATTGTTCAAATGCCTCTTCACCACTGACAGGCTTGGGGCATCAATCACTTCTCTAGGGTGCTTGTTCCAGTGTTTGACCATCTTCTCAGTAAAGGAATGCATCCAAATATCCAGTCAAACAGCTTTTCTCAGAAATGAGATTTACCTTATAATCCTTTTGTTGTACACCTGTATACTTCCAACCAAATCCATTCATGATTTTTGTCAATATCACAAAAATAGAAAGAACAACAAGATCCTATAAACCAATCAAGACTTATTTAAATTAACTTGTTTCTAATTCAGAATAGGAAGTATTAATACTTGTTGTTTTTCAAAGACTGTTTTGTTTGGGTTTTTTTTTTCTCATAGGCTTGGACCTTTATGTGCCAAAGGTCAGATTTGAGCACTGTTTCTCAAACCACATATTGTACTTTTGAGTTGAGTTGATCTGTTTCAGTGTGTAAACAAGAATTAGAGCTTTAGGTTCATGTTCAACCTCACCAGTATTATTTGAAAGGCTTGATATTTCCCCTGAAACTGTCTAGGATGGAAGACTCAAAATTGCCCAGGACACTTACATTTTTCTAATGACACAACACTAAAGGAGGAAACCACTGTCCCTATAATGTGCCACTAAAAGGTGAAGGGAGATCTGAGGTGGGCAGCTGAGACTTTCTGTTACAAGATATTTGAATGCTTTGATGGCATGGCTAAAGATGCCAAGTTTGAGATATTTATCAATTCCTGATTTGTAGATTTGGGGTTTTGTCTAATGTAAAAGACATATAAGGAGTTGTTCCAGGAAAAGTACTGCTGACAGGAGCCTGCAGCCAAAAATAATTTAGGAAAGATTATGCTCCATTTTACCTGTAGCTAAAGCCTTATGTGGTCATTAGCTCTTCCCTTCATCAGCTCTGCTCCTCAGTATAGTCCCTGACTCTGACTGCAGTTAAACTCTCCAAGCAGAGGGTGTTTCCTGCTTCCTTCTCCTTCTCTACCAATGTTTCCTACGGAACACTCCAGTTTCACAGGGAATGTCCCAATGAGGTGGATCACAGGTGTACAGTCAGAGGGAGAACTTCCCATACCAGGAGTGTTTGGAGAAAGCATCTCTCCAGCAGTGACATTAGCTCACAGAGAAGGCTCACTTGGCAGGTGTCCCAACATTATAACGTGCTCTTTTCCCTCCCTTTAGTCCCACTATTACTTCATTCTTCATCATTGCCTTAACCAGAAAAAGAACTAGACAATGCACATACTTGCAGGTCAAATGCTATGCCAAAATATAAATACCCCAAACAGTAAACCCAAACTAAAATGGGTTTCATTTCAACTGAGGGGGAGAATTCTGGGTCTGCTGGCTCTCACTGCAGCAGCAGTCAGGTAAAGAGCTCAGCAGCATCCCACCAAACCACCTGTCTTAGGAGGTGGGGTAGCAGGCAGGCAGGCAGGCAATTGGGCAACATTTCCTTGCCAGTAATGCTCCTGCAGATTTCAGATACTTTAAGTGGTGGTTTTTCAGCATGAAATAATTCTGTGGACACTTCCGTGCAGCTGCTGTTCTGACAACGGTGATTGACAGAAACAGGCTGGGAAATGTGCTCAGAGCTCAAAAGAAAGGCTGAGGAAGGCAAACAGAGTGCAAAGATGGGGTGGGAGGAGGAGCTGTGTTATGCAGGAATCTGCGAGGGAGTTTTTGTATTCCTAATGCTTTGATCATGTACAAGAAGCCCTTTTCCAAAGCCCTCTTGACCCCTGTTGCTCTTATATGGTGGAAAAAACCAACAAATCCACAAACAACCACGGGACAGAACTCTGCCTAATATGTTTTTCATTATATTGAATACTACCTTGTTATTAATAATTCATTTAATTTCTTCTCCTGTCCTTCCTCACTTGTTCATATTGTATTCTTGTGCTGGAATAAATACTTTGTATTCTGAGCTCTGAAAGACGATGGCACTTGCTGTTAAACAGACAGGTATGGATTTTAAAAGCAAATCACATATCATTTATTTCACTAGTGATTTTGTCATGCATAAAGAGACACCTCTGAACATGATTATGGATAGATTTTGTTTATGCCTAATGGGCTTCTTTGTGGCACTACGAAATTCATGAAGGTTTCTCTCTGACTTTTAAGAGATGTGGCACCAAACTAACAGAGGGAAATCAATGAGGGTGTTATCTTCACTCTGACCACTGATTTGACTTTTTAAGTTTTCTTGTCAAAAAATGCAAACACCCTGGCAGTATTTTGTTAAGGGATATCTTTATATTTTGATTGAGCCCAGAATATGAAATATAATATGAATATAAATAACTTACACAAAGTGTGTGTAAATTATTCCCTTCTCTGCTGCATAAGATTGCAAAGGAGCAGTATAGATCTGCACTTTTAATAACACAGAACTGTATAGAAGACAGAGGTGCAAAACTAGATTATTAAAGGTCATTCACAATCTGTTAGTAAGATATGGAAGATTGCCCCAAAATAATATTATCATCTACCATTTTGTTTATATACATATTCTGAACCATATTTGCTGTAAATATGGGCTTTTTAAAAATTAATTTAGTTATGTTTAGCCCTGGGAAGTGGGTTGCATAAGGACAGCAGAATTTTGTGTTTTAACATGGCAGAGAGAGTGTCCTCTTGCTGTGTATTTATTCACAGCCCAAACTTCATCATCGGCATGTTCATCATAAAATCCTGACAGTCTTTTAAGATGTCTGCTCCCCAGAAGTGTTATATTTGATATTTTTTCAAGGAACGACTTTCATCTTCTCTTTTATCTAAGGTCCCTCTAGGTATTTGCAAAGGTTGATTTGTGCAAATGGTCACCTGATTTCCTCTTTTGATCACTTGAAACAGGGGAATAGTGAGAGATTAGCCTTTACAAATACTTAGCTGCTGTTAACATTGGGGAAACTTTCATTAGGGACTAAAAAACTCTGTGAACAATGAACAAGTTTCTGCAAACAACAGACCTGATGTGTCGTATTTATGAGTGAATAGTGCATCTAGGTTTTTTGTTTGCTGCTTTCTGGTTTGTTCCATTCCCAACAGGAATCATGCTATGTGGATGCTTAGACTACTGGCAAGATTATTACATAACAACATAATGATTAGATTTTTTTTTTCCAGAATATTTTTTGTTGCATATTCCGTAGTGTAAAATTTTTGGAGATGCCTTCTATTTATTTTTAAACAATTCTGAATGACAGAGAGCCCAAGAAGGACATTGTTTGAGATAATGTCTGAATTTTGGAAAAAAAAAAAAAATCCTTGCAATCAGAGGAAAGGGAATCAATCCCCAAAAGCATGTAGTGCTGGTTTTGAGGCTTACGTGGCTGTGTCTGCACTGAGGAAATTTCCTGTTTTTCTCATCCCTGCTTCAAAGTTATCCAAGGTAGGCAGTCTCTCCGAATGAACTGGGGTTGTCTTCCTGCACATTTACTCAGATATCCTTTCAGAAGATGAGCAGCACACCTGAGCACTGGTGCCTTGTAAATACACTTGACATCTGTTTCGATAAAACTTCCATTTACCAGAAATCTGTGCCAAGACACTCTCCCTGGTAGCTGTCTGCTGCAACAATTACTGGAGAATGAGTTTAACAGAGTGGTGGGAGAATGGTTCACTCAGCTGCAGCCTCTTGGCTTTGTTACTGAAGGCCCAGGGCTGCAACTGCGCTGCAGTTTACAGCAGAAAATGGCTTTTCATCCTTTTATTCCCAGGAGGCTGAAGCAGTTTGCAAGGTTTATGCATTTGATAAGATCAAAGTGCTGGAGAGTGAAAGAAGCTGTTCAGACTTATTAGCATGATTATTAACTCAAATGACAGTTTTTTTGAATGGCAGGGTGTTTCAACCACATTCATAAATTCTTCTAAAAATGTTTGTGGTACAGGTGATTGACAGCTCTTTGAAGGTTTTAAAAGAGAATGGGAGTCTCTTACACAAAATGACCAAATGATCTTGACTGAAGTTTGCCACCTGTTTTTTCTTTCCCAAGTTCCTTCCATTCTATAATGTTTTCTGACCAGATGGTCTATCTCATCTCTTTCATCTACAGTCAGAATTGTAATGGAAAGTGGCCTTAATTTCTAAATCAAGTGATAACCCATCTTAGAAGTTCAGTTAACATGCCACAAATCTCACATTGTGCCACTGACTGCTGGGAGAATGTTCTGGCATCTTAATATAAGGTGTTGCTAACCTGTTTCTGAAATTCACAGAGAATTTAAGCCTACAAAACCAAATAGCATTTCACGTCAATGTGATTTAATTCTGATGAATATTTCAAACATTTTAACCAGCATTTTAACACCAAAGCTCTGAACTCTAATTTAAGCAAGTACTGCTATAATTCTTGGGTGTACCCCAACCCTGAAAAAACAGAAAAACTCTGTTTTTGGGTAACTAAGAAGACAATATGAATGAGAGGTTTAAAACCCACTCAGATTTAGAACATGTGTACTCAATGTGCTCCAAAATTATCTTCTTTGTATTTATTATATACATGGTTTGCTTCTGCTAGAGGAAAAAAAACCAAAAATAACCAAAAAACCAAAATCCAAACAGGAAGTAGCATAATTTCAACAAGAAGGTACTTGAGTAAATTTGCAAAGAAAATAGGTGCATTCCTGTTGTATTACTGAATGTAATATCATCCTTAAGAAATCAGATGGTTTTCTTGAAAAAAATAAAAAAAAGAAAAGCAGTGCAGTTACAAAATAAAATTGCTGTGATAATTGTGAATGAGAAAAGCTTTGGGCTTGACATAGTGAAAAGATCTAAAATGAGATATATTCAGCTGAGAGATGATTTCCTGTTTTCATAGCTTTTGCTTCTGCTATTGTTTCAACACAAACCAGATTTACTCTATTCGGTTCTTGGATGCAAAACAAGAACATTAGGTCCTTTTCTTTATTGCTGTTTGACTACCAAATCTTCCCAGGTGATTTTGTTACTGGATATATTATTAACCTTTATCAGATAAAATCTAACTACAAAGAAGTCAAAAAATTTTGGTCACCTGGACACAAAATTAAAATAACACCTTGAATTAGAGTATATTGGTTTATGTTTACTGTGTCTTGTCTCCTGGAATTAACTTTCTCTGTAAGTCCCTATGCTAAATGCTCAGTAGTCTTCTACAGAAATGGCATTTGACTCCATGTCACGGTTTCTTGCATTTATTCATTTTTTATAGTTTCTTTAGCCTCAGTGAGGCACTTTTTCCTTCTTTTCCTTCATTTTCTCAGCAGCTTGAGTGATTCCTATCCATTTTTACCAGGCAGCAAAGGTGAAAGCATCTCTATAATAAAAATGTGTGTGAGGAGAGCAGAGCAATTTGCAGTGTCACAACATTGTGACACTGGTATCACATCATGAGATGCAAATGCTGTGCTCCCAAGAAAAGATCATGTCATGCAGCCACTCCTGGCAACATGTCAGAACTGCTCCTGACTTGCCTTGTTCCCTGCTGCAAAAGTTACACAAACCTTCAATCCTCATTATCCAACACTATTAAATACAGGGCAGAAAAAGGCATGAGGAAATGGGTGAGGTAGATGTTCTGCAGGTTTTTGAGAAAAAATTCCTGTGTCATGGAAGATCTTCTACTCTTAATTACGACACCCAATACAGTACTCTTTTCAGGGCTTAACTTCCATGAGGAGCAATTTACATTTTGGATAGTAGTTATTGGGTACTGATGATATGGTCACATCACCTTTCAGTGTCTGGGAGTGACAGCTCTGCAACCAACAGAGGCAGGGAGGACAATCCATTGAGCTGCTGAGCAGCAAGAACCAAGCCCCAGGGTTGTGGTGACTGCCATGTTGCTATCTGTGGGTTAACCATGGACTTCCATTTCTTAGCAACACATTGCTAAATGTGTAAAGCTGCTAGCTTTAGAACCCATGAAAGGCTCCAGATGAAGAATGGATGTGAGCTCCTTTCCTGTCCCCAGACTCCACGTTTGCTTTTGATAACAGCCATGACTGACCATATAGACTTGTCCTCCTGACAGGGCAGCTCCATTCTTCTGCTAACATCAGGAATGTGTTCATTTACTGGGTTAGCACTGCAAAACAGGCTCATCCAAGTTAAGAGTAACAGCCTCAGGTCACAGATATGTCTGTGAATTATCTGCCAATCATCAAGAAAACCTTCACCCTAGTTAGTCAGATGCTACATAACTCTGGAGTCAAAAGTGTTTGAAAATGGTGCTTTGCATTTTGTCCAGGGGGTTGGGGATGGTTTTGCAGTGGACCCAAGGAAGGGATCCCTCAGAGGGTTGGCATCCCTCAGAGGGTTGGCATGGAAAGGCTAGATACAGATATGCAATCTTGGCAGAGACCAGGTCTATGCCTGACAAGTTAGACCTTGCACTGGGAGCTGTGGAGAGCAGCTGAAGTGATTTCCTGGTGGGTGGTTTGCATTTTGTAGCAGCAGAAGCCATTTGGTGGGGAAAACTCTTCTTGGTAGTGATAATTTTTCTTAAGCACTCAAAGCAGGGGTTGCTGTCATTAGCTGCTTACCCTGGGGCTGCAGTAGTGCTGCTCAGCACACCTGCCCTCATGCTTGGCCCCTCCACATCCCCATGCTTCAGATTTGCTCATGTGGGAGCAGGGGAGGAGTGAAAACAGAGGAAATGGAGATGGCCTAAGTCTGCAATGTTTTAAATCAGCCCCACGACACTGAATTCTATGGGGTTGACTGGAGCAAGTGGTGTATGTACAGCACAGAGGAATCCCTTCCACAAACAGCAGTGTCAGCAAAGAAATGCTCAGGAGTAACAATGTGAGGGCCAGGCCTTAGCATCCACCTTGAGTTTGTGTCACTAAAAATTTTCTAGTGCTTTATTAATAGTGGCTTGAGTGGTACTGCTTACTTAGGTGCATGAGAAGTAGAAATAAAAAAAGAAACTTACTTGTTTTGATCTGTGGGAATTAAAAAAGAAAAAAAAATTGTTTCTAGTATAAACATTTGTAATCCCTGCAGTGATCATGTAGAAGATATCTGTAAAAACCTGATTCCTAATAATCCCAGTTGCTTGCCAGTTGTTGATCAGCAAACTAACCTAGGGCTATTGGGATTCTTGCCATCAAATGATTCCATAGAAACCAAGGAGCATCCTACCTGCTCCAGCTAGCAGAAGGACCAGCTTGAATGCCTGCAGTGCATCATTTTCCAATCCAAAGGTGGGGCCATCAACTTTATCACTGTACAGAGGATGATGTTGTGGGAGTCAGGTACAATGTGTTGTTCAGAACCAGCTCTCAGGAGTGTTTGCTCTCCAGTGTAATTATGAATATCTACAGACCTCGATAACCCCTTGATCTGTACAGCTGCTTACCCTCTCCCAGACAGGTATGGGTTAAGCACGGTGATCAGGCTCTCTGTCATCAAGCCTTCTTGTAAGCAGAAGAAAGGAAAACACAGATCTAAACAGTTTGCAGTACTGTGTTTCTGTGCAGGATGTGAAAGAGCCTGTCTGCTGTTTTGAGAGCTGGGGGGGTAGCTCCTCTCACAGTCATTATACCTCGGTAAGGATATTTTAAAAACAATCAATTGTTTTAGTCTGAGAGAAATAAAATGTCTTGTTGACTTTGTATTGTAAAAGCCCCGTTGAGATTTCCCTTCTTCATTTAGATATTTTAGCTGAAGTGATTTAACAGGACATCTTTAATGTCTTGCTATGAGAAGAGAGAGAAGTGGTATGTGGTTGAGTTTACACTGTCTGCCAGGTTGCTGAGGCTCAGCAGAAATAAGATAACCTCACAAATAAACAACAGATGGCCGATGGCCTAATGCTTTGATTTGGGTGTACATGACAGGGATTTATTCTTTCAACCTGGAGAAGGAGCCTCGGAAAGGCTGAAACTGCAGAAATGCCTGACATGAGGACAGACACAGTTTGTTATGGGGATTTGGTCTGAGCAGATGGTATTAGAATACAGATCTATTATTAGGCATCTGCTTCCCATCTCAGTTATATGATGAGTAAGACTTAGATTAAATTCCCCAAGGAATGCCTGGATCACTTACTAATTTGTGCATGTGCATCTCTATTTGTGTCTTTGAATACAATGAGCTACATCCTGAGCTAAGTTACAGAGGTTCACATTTATAGAGTGACAGCAGTGTAACTGCCAGCACCATCTCATCTGTGTTCTCCTTGCACAGAGAACTCCTTAGTGACAAACCCTTAGTTAAGGATTAGTATTCAAAACAGACTTTCTGAGCTCTCTGAGTAAATGTGCATGGATCCACATACTAAGAAGACAGCAACATGTAAATGTTCTGTAAGTCCCACAACCAGGTAGGAACAATATAGATTAAGATTTATTTCTGCTTTTTCTCCCTGTTCCTTCAAGTTAAGGTACATCATGGGATCAGTACTATGGATGCCTTCATATCCTCTGCTGGACATAAGGAAGGAGCTATTCCAGGCTTTGAAAGGAAGGTTTCAAAGCATCTGCAGCAATGAAAATGCCATGTCTTGCAACAAGCCAAATAATTTAGGGACTTCTGAACTCTGTTTTTTATGTTTCCCATGTGAACAATGTGAAGCTGATCAGCAGAGACCAATGGCTTCCTGCCTTGAGGAAACCTCCCACTTGTGGGAATCCAGGGCATTCCTTTGGTTGCCCTGGATGGTCAGGGACCTCGGCAGAAATGTCTAAGACCTGAACAACAGAGCTTGAAACCTGTACAGGGGGGTTTGGAATCTGTACAGGGGGGTCTGGGATCTGTACAGGGGGGTTACAGACCCTGGCACAGAGCCCAGGAAGACACTGGCTTTGACTTTAGTCCATGGGAAAGACTTCCAACACTGAGAGAGGAATTACAAACCACAAAGGTGTGATAGAGAATAGTGTGGTTTTCACATTTGGGTTTTTAGAATAGGGGTGAATGGGGACGAGATGGAGGATTCTGGGTGGTGCCCTGAGTTCTTTTTCTTCTTTGTCTCCATCTTCTGCTGTGACAGTGGCACAAAGTATTTCAAGGAGATTGGGTTAGTGTAGAAATGACCTGTTTAGTATAGATTGTAGATATTGGTGTATAATTGTAAATAATAAAGATGTAATAAGTAGTATAAGAGATGATCAGCCTCCATGGGAGGAGGAGTCATCATCTGATGCCTGAGCTGCAGAGACTTTGGCTGGGCACAGAGTGAATGGAAAGATAAGAAATAATAAACAGAGCAAGCAACGTTGAAAACCAAGAATCTGAAGACTATTTTGTTCTTGCATCTGGCTCGGGGTCTCTCAGAGGGCAAAAAACTCTCAACCACCTGAATCTTGGGAAGCCAGCCAGCCAGCCTGAGACCCCACATGCAGCAGGTTTGAACACAGTCCTTTATTCAGCAGAAAATCCACACAACCTCCCCCGAGGGGGTGACCTGACAGAGTCACACGCACTAATGGGAGCGAGCAGTAGCTCTCAGCAGTACCTCAGGCCAGCAACCTGCCTGGTACCAGAGATGGACCTGCTGAGAGCTGTCCTGCTAAGAGCAGCCCGGGCTGGCTCAAGGATCTGTGTTTTACCAGCATAGCCACACTCCCTTCCCTCACTGCTCCACTCCCCACAAACTTCATGCAGGGGAAGGACTCTGAATCTCCCATAATTAACACTCCCACTTGGGAGCCTTGGAGCATGAGGCAGGCATCCATGACACTGCACAGCTCTCCCCCGGACAGTTATGTCCGAGCCCTCGCAAAGGCAAGAGGACCACAATCTCATCTGCTTGGCCCTTCAGGGGGACAGATTGTGTGGAGGCTGAGGCAACTAACCCACTTAATGAGAGAAAACACTCCCAACCCAGCACTTCTGTCCCTTATCTTTGAATATTTAGTAATAAACATGCTTTAGTGCAGGAAAGATGCTGCCCTAGATGTGCCTCAGTTATAGTTGGGTTGTTGTGTTATCTGCTGGGCTGCAGTGAAGGAAGGAAAAGATACTTCAGCTCCAGCAAAGTATCTCTGATAAATATGTAAAGCAAAATTCTGATTACATCAAAGAAAATAATGTATCTGTTAAGCTCTACTTCTCTGAAGCAATTTCAAGCTAGTGTGAGTTGCTTTATTAATAAATAAATATACAGATTTTACAAGCAGTTCTCTCTCCTTACAAAGAGAAACTAAGGAGTGACATGTAACCACTGAAATAATTCTTTTGCCTTCGAATTACCACCATCTTCTGCAAAGCAAAAAAAGTACAATATTTGGTTGTCCTTGTCATGTTTATGATGTTATTTATGATCCAAGCTGCTGTGTTTAGGAATGGGTGTATATTTCCCAAGTTAATAGTCTTCAAGGGTGAACAAGCTCTTACATCTGATCCCAATTAGAGTGGAAGAATAAGTGCTGAAATTCAAAAATTTACCCAGAAGTTATCTTCATACTGCTGTGATGGGTGAGCCTGCATCCTAGGGTTGCTAATGCAGGTCAGAGGCTCATCCTTTGTGGCTGAAGGCAACTTATTAGCTATTCACTTCTTCAAAATACACCAGGATGAGAGTGCTATACCACTGAAACCATCCAAGTACGAGATTTCTTGTAGAGTTGAGCAGCTGTACATCTGTTATGATGACTTTGCTGATCAACCTGAGTATTCAGTCACTGTTACTCTGGGATTTACTGATGCACATAAGCCTTGTCAGACCTACAGCCACACAACAGCCCATGCCCTTCTTTTTTCAGTCAGACAGGTATCCCAGCTACTCCACACAGTGCTCGAGGGGTGGAAAGGAAATTTTTTCACACCCTTTTTCCCATTCTTTCTGTGACAATAAATCAGTCTGGCTCAATTAATCCCAGTTTATGTAATTGCAGGAGAGCAGCCATATCAATTTGAGCTATAGAGTAGTCACAGCCTTATTTTAATTGCATGGTACTTAATTTTTGCTGACTACTGAGCTGGTCTCCTGAAATGTTAGAACACAGATGAGGCATTGCAGTAACACAGTTAAGTTCTCTGAGGAAAGTTTTCTTTCTAAGAACAGAGTAGAAGGAGATGGGTGGAGATCTGAGATCCCAGTAAACCTCTATGGCTGGGGAAGGGAGTTAATAGCTGGGGGACTATTTTTTTTTTCAGGCTATTTCAGCCCTGAAAAAATTTGGTGGCAAAGGCCATTGCACTGATCCAAAAAATGCTGTGGATTATCAAGTTCTGCATTTTCACTTTCCATACTAAGAATCATTCTAAGTAGAGAGAAAAAATAAATAGAAAAATGGGAATGGAATATAAAGCCCCTTTCATGAAAGACATGTAATGAGCAGAGAAAATTGCCTCTTTTCATTACAGCCTTAAGCCTGACCTCATGCTCTGTCTCACAAGCTGTATTTTTCATTATTATCCTCAGAAATATCTTATATGCCATGTATTTATTCTTCCTTTTGAAGAAATTCAGACAATGATGGTGATGACTGTGATGAGGAACTCTGTTTTATGGGAGCTAACCTGTGGCCATCCGCTCAAGGCTTCTAAAGAATTTAAAAGGGTTTCTCTCCCAGAATTTATAGTTAATTAACACTTTTCACCCTCAGCTGATGATATTTCAGGCTGAGTAAATTGTATCTATCATTGTTCAAGTGGAACTGTCAGATAGGTGAACCCCAGATTTCTTTCATTAAAAAAAAAAAAAGTAGAAAAAATTCTATGGATAAATAAAGAAAGTAGGAGTCTACCCTAGCACAGGTTGCAGATGGCACAAAGAGAAAATGTCAATCTTGTATTAATCACCAGCAACAATTGTTTCACATTAAGCTTAAATCTTGGCAAGAGCACTGTGTCTAATTCTTTCAGTGTTTTACTGAGGTGGTAGAAGCTGAAGGGGAAGAGTGCCAAACGTATTTTAGAATCAATCCTGAGTACAGTATTAGGTTTCACTAGAAGTAGGGCCATCGTGAAAAATAAAACTCATTGATGCAGCTAAAAAATTAGTGACACAATGCCATATCCCAGTAAAGAACTCTAGAATGCCTAATTCTCCAGAAATACAGACTGAAATGAGCCTCAATGAGGAGAAAAACATCCAATTTTAAAAAATTTCTAAATTCCATCATTTTCCTTTAATAAACGGGGGTCAAACAGCACTACCCACAATTCCTCAACAGCATGCACCATTTTAGGAGATCAAACCTGAGTTGCCTATCAGTCATATTCCAGAGGCTTATCTGTGAGCTGATGTTTCCCAGGATGTGGGGGGGGGGGGGGGGGGGGGTTGTTTGTCTGTTTGTTTGTTTTCCTGTGTATGTGTGGCTCACATTGCTGAGGATGCTGCTGTGCATTTGGCTGGGTTAAAAGAGTTTCTAAAACAAATAATTAAGATTTTATATGGCATTATATTATTGGCTGATCTCAGCAGCATCCATAGGTTTTCTTCAATTTTATTTCTTCATTCTTTTCTCCTCAGTCTCTTCTCACAACAGACAGTTTCCAGGTTCTTGACATCTCAGCTTGGTTCTTTTTGTGAAACTTAGTCCTAGTTTTTTTTCTTTTATTTTGGAGATATTCATTTACAATAGTCTCTTGTATTGATAGTATTCACTGACTTTTAAAATATTTCAGTTTTCCCTCTTGTTTTTTTGGTCAGAAAAAAGAAATTCAAAATACAGTCTTTTCAGGCAATAAAAAGATTTCTTTCCTGTGCAATATTTTTTCTGAAAAAAAAAATTCATTATTGACAATCAAAAATAAAGGAAGAAAAAAAAAAAATCAAAATTTAAGTTTTCTTCCCAAAAGCTGAAAGTTGCAATCATTTCAAGCGTAACTCCAGAGTAACTCTACCAATTTGCATCATTTTGTAATATGAAGAAATGTGAAAGAGGCTAAACCTTTTTTTTTTTTTTTTTCCTGCTGATCTGGTTCAGTTGGGTGTTGCTTGAGTATGAACTCTCAAACCTCTTCTAAGATGGGCAGATCCCTTACCCAAAGTTGAATAATTTAAGGATTTCAGGTGCTCCTAAGAAATGTGGTTTGAAGAGCTGACATGTTCTCAAATTTAGTTGACACTCTGCATCTTAGACAGAAGTTGATAAGACAGAGCTCCTGCTCATCCAATTCTCTTTTATGTGGTCCTGAAAAAGTAAAATCACCTTTCCTGCTACTGTATCTGTCAGGATCAAATATTTATCATTAGACAAGATACCTTACCCATAATTTTAGGGGTGGAAAGAAGGTAGAAATATATCTCATAGGAGATTGACACATCCAAAGAACCTAGCAAGGTTAATTCTCTGCCTGTGCATCACTGCTTCTGAATGGAAGCTTTGTAATTGAAGGGGGAAGACCTTCTCTAGCAAGTGTTTTCCTTATTGACGTGATCATTTATTGTTTATTCATGCTCACTATAGCAGGGAAGACCTATTTTCTGCCAAAGAGGCTATTTATACTGCTTTCTAATTTTCCATTTCAATGGCTTTATGACTTGTCCTTCAGGTATGCTGAGGAATTTTCCTCCTCTCATAAGCATAGAGGAACAACTTGAGAAAAAAAAAAAACAATGTAGATTTTTTTACCTCCATTACAGCAGGTAAAAACAAAAGCCCCTAGAAGTGTGATTGGGCCTTCTGTACTTCCTGCAGAAGTCCTGCTGTCCAGTCAAGTGATTTAAGCCTCAATGTAAAAAAGCTAAATGAAACCAGAAGGAATAGGAATGCAACGACATCTCAACAGAGCAATGGAGTCAAAATTTTTTGTAGCTGTTTTGCAGGTACAGTGTAGGTCTGTGCTTGTTTGGACTTGGCAAGAGTGAAAATCCCCATGGACTCAGGCTCAGTGACAACGTGGTTGAGTTGTCACTGAGCCTGACACTGCTGGATTCCACTGGTTGAGGAATCCAGCATCCTATCAAACACTGACATTACTTGTTTCACTTTTTCAGCCGAGTGATTCCTGTAATTTCCCTTGACAACAAAGTGATTCACTTAAGAAAAATTAAAGATTATTTCCTTTTCTTCAGAGATCACTGTGAGCTAGAAGTCACCAAAGGAAACCTTGGGTGACTTTTAGAGCACACAATATCTGTGTAGGTCCAAAATAATTAAAATTCTGGATGTTCAGGGAATTCATTACTGTTTTGTTTTGGTGGATTTTTTAGGATTTATTTCAAGACCGGGCATAGCTCCACAGAGGGAAAGTAAAGTGCTTTTATTGAAAACACTTTGGAAAGGCAACTCAGCTGTTTCATAGTACACTGCTAGCTTTCTGTATGGAAAGTTAGGGCCAGATTCCTCTGTTATAAATAGTGTTGTCTGCAGCTTGGGGCACTGGGGACAAAAAGTCACAGCCACTTCCCTCATCATCACAGCAGCCAGCTCTTCAGTCTCTCATGTGCTGCAAAGATTTCTCTAGCTAGTTTTATTACTCTGGCTGAAGAAAGTTTTGGGCTGCTTAAGGATCTAGAAACTGCAAAACATAACGTGAATTTCTGCTCTCCATTGTCCTTTCACACATCACACAGAGAATTGAAAAGGCCTCTCTACCCTACATGAAATTTCAATAAGAACTACGTTTATTTACTCTTTGCGTGCGCTGTTAGTGGATGGGAAGCAGTCCGTGAACAATATTTTAATCACAGAATAGTGTGGTTTGGAAGGGAGCTTGGAGCTCAGGAGGTCTTTAGAACAACCTTCTGCTTAAAATGGAGTCAGCTGTGAGGTTGCATCACCTTAGTCAGGTCTTTAATTGGTCAGGTCTTGAAAAATTCCATAGATGGACACTGCTTCAACGCTTGACTGTCATCGTTGTGAAAAAGTCTGTTCTTGTATCTGCCTTGAACCTCTCCTGATTTATTTATGACAATCTTTTTTTTTTGTTGTCCTATCCTACTCCTCAATAAAGAGCCTGGTGGTGTTCTCTCAGTTACTTTCTTGTATGCATCAGAAGGCTAGGTCCCCCTAAGTTTTCCTTCTCCATGCTTGTCATGGGTATCCCAAAATATTACCAAATATTCTCCTTTAAATTGTCTCAAACCAGGACAATACTGAAGATGTGTGTAGGCAATTTTCCTTTAGTCATTGGTGTCACAGACAAATAATGCCAGCGTTTTGGTTACTGTTACGTTGTTGTGATGGTTTATTTCATAAATAGATATGTATTAGAAGTAAAATAATTCCCTTTGCCACATGAGGTTAAGCACTACCAGAGTGACCCAGAAGTCCATAGACACTCATCAATCTAGCTCAATTCCCATGTTTAGTCAGATAGAAGTTCTCTCTGATTCAGTCTTATCTTTTTAATATGCAATCTTTGTTGACTGAAGCCTTGGGGGCAATGTTTCTCTGCCTCAGCAACACACTGTAAGTCCCACTGTTTCTTTGAAAATGTGGTGGGAGATGACACAGAATTACCCATTTACTCATGGCACACAACATCTGCAAAGCTCTGAAGGCAATTTTACTTGCAGGACTATATTTTTGAAGATTTCATTATCATTATTTCAGGAATAGGGTCTTGTCTCTCCACTCAAGATATCTGTGTATAAGTTAGGAGATGTGCTTTCAATTCCCTATTCCACTATCAATTTCTTTTTAGACTGTATAGGTATAAATAACAGGGCTTTTATCTAATCTTTCCTTATAGACAAAGAAAGCAAGCAGGCATTTCCAGGGAATGATCAATTCCATCCTAAACCAGACACTGAGAACAGTTCAGCCCTACAAAACCCTCTTTTTCTCTAAAGTCTCTTACAGAAAAACCTCGTTTCCTTGCTTAGGTGCCCACACCTACATTTCCAACTTCTCAAGTTAGATGAGATGAATTTTACTCTAAGTTTTTCTGAGCCTCAGTTCTTGGCTTTAAACTTGTCACTGTGTCTCAGGAGGGATTAATTGAAAGGATAAGAGCCTTAGGGATTTTGAGGTATCCGGTGCCACGTAGAGCTGGGGATTGTGATTTAGTTACATATATGCATCCATTAAGGTATAGATAAAACAGCTGTGTGGGGTGAGGACAGTACAAAGACTATGATGGAAGATCTGTAGCTGAGGTTCTTTCAGAAAAAGGCACAACATAACTCCCAACTTCTTCCTGCAGATAAGAGCACGGAGAAGGTGACACTGCCTCTCCGTGCAGGTGAATCTGCCTCTCATCAACAGCACTGTGCTAAAAAGGAGGAACCAAATTAATAAAACCCAGAAATTCACCTCAGCTTCTTCAGTTGCAAGTCATGCTTTAAATTTTTATGTGGAATGGTGTGATGGGTATAATGTACGATTTCATTTCAGGTAATTACATTCTCCCTGCTTAAAATGATCACTGTAGTTTCCACCAGAAAAATGATTCTTCATTTCTCCCTCCTGCACCCCCTGAGTAGGTACTATTGCTGCCAGAGAGTGGCTGCTGTGTGCCACCCCCATGCCCTCCATGTACATACACATACAAATTGTGGTGATGTTAGAGTGAGCCCTGCATGTGCAGACTTTTGTCCTGCCTGTGCCTGAAATCGGTTGGAATTGCCTGGGGGTAGCTGAGAGCAATATCTGACCTGTGGTTTTCAAACCACAGGGGATGGAAGAGGCTGGGAACAATCAGTGCTACAGTCAGACTTTGCATCTAGAGGATAACATTTTAATAAAGTATCCAGAATCACAGAATTCCTCTTCATTCCCCAGTGAAGCAGATTTTGATGGATTGTGAGACCAGATAATCTGGGGCCGGGTGGGGTGAAGAACTTGATGGCTACCAGGCATTGTGAACAGTCATGTGAACACTTGCAATGTAGTCTGGGCTTCCCAGGAAGCTAACAGCCTCCCACATGGATTACATGGTGCCACCAAAGGTGATTTAATTGGTCTGTTTTACTGGGCAAACAATCCAGGAGAGCTCATGCAGTCACTGCCTGTTGAAGGAGGTAGCAGCCAGAACAGACAAGGGTAGCTTGTCTTAAATCTCCAAACCAAGCTGGCAACACTTTTTAGCTAGGCACTGAGACAATAGAAAGACATGGCTAAAAGCCAAGTGGATGCCAGTTTTTCCCTCTTCTGCCAAATCCACACACAGAGCAAGCCTAGGGCCCTCGAGGCGAGTTCCACATTTCATTTGTGTTTAAAACTCCCTAGTCACACAAGGGGTTTTGGTGTTTTTTGGTTTTGTTTTGGTTTTGGGGGGTTTGTTTGTTTGTTTGTTTTTGTTGTTGTTGTTTTTGTTTGGTTATTTTGTTTGTTTTTTGGTGGGGGTGTGGTGGTGGGGCTGGGGAGAGTGGACACTCTATTTCGTTTGAAGTTTTTTGGTTTTCCTTTGGTTTAGTTTGGTTTGGTTTGGTTTTTGAGCTGCTATATTTATATTCCCAGGCAGCTGCCACACTGTGGTATGTGTTAGCAGTCCTGGAACTGGCTTCCTCTTGGCACGAAATGAGGCAAGACCCAGGTGTTCATCCTGCAGACTGTATTGCTTCATTCTTCTACATTCCTGCAATTGATCAGTTTCCCTCTTTTCTTTCTTTCTTTTTTCTTTCTTTCTTTCTTTCTTTCTTTCTTTCTTTCTTTCTTTCTTTCTTTTTCTTTCTCTCTCTCTCTCTCTCTCTCTCTCTCTTTCTCTCTTTCTCTCTCTCTCTCTCTTTCCCTCTCTCTCTCTTTCTCTCTTTCTCTCTCTCTCTCTTTCCCTCTCTCTTTCTCTCTCTCCTTCTCTCTCTCCCTTCTTTTTTTAAAATTCCCTTGCAAATGTTTCCTTCTCAAGATATATTTACATTTTATTCATGACTCTGTCAGGATTAATTTCAGTGCTTCACGCTGCCTGTGACTCCTCATGTATAATGAATGAAGCAGCAGCTGGTGCAGCTGACAGCCTGGGCACTCCAAGGGCATATACACACCAGCATCATTGGCAACTTCCTACCAGGAAGGATTTTAATACCCCTGCTGTCTGAAATGCACTTCTGACCAGGGCATGATTTAGGAAAAAATTGTGGCCGCTCTAAGCAGAAGGTACTTCTCAAATTACTTTCTTGCTGTTTATCTATGTGCATTGATAGCAGCAAAGGCTTTGGCTCCATCACTGTCTTAAGGCTGTAAGATGCAGTGTCTGGACTTGATTACCTTGGTGAAATCCTGTGGAATTACTTAGCCATCTCATTACTGTAAGAAACTAATCCTGGATCTAGAGTAGCACACAGGCACAGCCTCTCTTTTCCCTTTTTGATCACACAGAATAACTTCTTTATGTCACAGCTCTCCACAGGCCAAGGATGCTTTCACACTCAATATGCTCTCAGAGAGTAAAAATCTGATCCCTGATTCTGCCCCTGGGTTCTTGAGTAACCTTGGCATGTTGCTCACTTCTTGATGTTCCATGCTCTTCACTTCATTGAAAATGGGGGTTGATATTTCTGTTTTCCTCACGTATTTTGCCTGTTTAGATTAGAGGCATCTGTAGAGGACTATGTTAGATGTTTGGATAGACCCTAACCCTGACCTCTTGATCTTCCTGGAAGTTTTTAAGTTGAGCCATAATAGGAGCAATTAAACAATGTTTTCTGGATTCCTAATTGAGCTGCTACCTCAGCCACATACAGCACTCACAGTCAAGCAAAAAAAGAAGTTACCCCAACAGTTAGTGTTTCTTTAAATTATGGAAAAATCAAGTTTGCGGTAATTTGTAAAAAGACATTTCAGATTAATCTTCAAAGATATCAAAGGACCAACCTTTCTAGATTATCAAGTTTGCTCGTGTTTCAATATTTGTAGTTATTATGACTGCTGTAATTTTAACTCTGTAAATACTTTGAACATTTCGGCGTCTTTGCAATGTTTGGGTTGTAAGGCAACATACAGCATACCAGATTGTCATCTCAGAATTGAACTCTATTTTCAAACCATGTCAGGCAAAACCTCAGATGGCAGAACTCTCTTCCATCTTCACATTTTCTTGTGAGTACAGCTCACAAGACAGGGATGCAGAATCCCTCCTAGCATCATGATTAACTACTATCTGTCTTCTGGTTCATGAAAGTCATACTTCTTAGGAAAAATAAAAATAAATCAGTGTTGAGTCTTATAAGATGATGTCATCAAGATGTCTTCCAAAACACTGTGTAAATATTACAGTCTTAGGTAATGATTAAATATCTAATTCCAGAGAAATTAGACAGATTAGCTAGGTGAAAAACTATTCATCTGAGGGCTAAGGTTTTGTGGTCTGAGTCTTCTTGACTGATTTTCACACTGACAATTTGACAAATTAAAGAGTTTGCTAATTTTTCACAGGTGGGGAAAATGAGGCCTATGATTTACAGATGGTTTGTCATGGATTCAGTCACAGGAAAAACTAGGATCATCACTTGCAGGGATTCTTATCCTGCAGCACTGTGTTCAGTCCAACACACCCTGAAATAAATAGTGAGGTGCCACACAGCACAGAGAACACATCTTCAGGATGGATTTTGCAGAGAAAATGGTTGTGGCCCTTTACTCTTCCCACTACTGCAGGAGAATATAGGTCCACTTATCCTTAGAGTGTTTGAACTCTAAGTGTAGGATGTGCTCTAGCTCGTTTATCCATTACTTTGTTAAAGCAGTTACATCTGATTGCTGTAACTTCCCCTATTTCTCCCTTCTCACAGTTCTTCTGTACTTGCATTTGCTTCTTTTTCTTTCTGCTAGCTGAAGAGAATGCAAGGTAAGTTTTGCCTTTTATAAACCAGACATCTCCTCAGTCAAGAGGTTTAGAATCATTCAGATAAGCTGTCACTTATGTAGTTCTTCATGTCTGCCAGTTTTGTGACCAAAACAGGTCTAAGGGTGTTTATTAAACAGGAGAATTCAGGTGCTGGCAGCTCAGAAGACTATTTTTTTCCTTACAAATTCTAATTTTTTTGATCCAAAATGGTTGTGATCAGGATACTAACCAGACCTGACCCCTCTGCACCGAGTTGTTCATCCTTGTGATTATCAACTTTTGTGACACTTAACACCCTGGCTGTGGTCCAGGCTGTATTGTCAATACATCTAACATACAAATTCTGAGATATCCCCCATTCATCTGGGTGCTGTACTCTTTATTGGCTGTCATAATGGTATGTGTTGTTGCTATGCATGGTTAAACGTCGAGGGACTGCTCTGCATTTCTGTGGCTGTTGCTATTTTCTTTGCTGTGTTTCCTGCTATAGAAACATTTAGCTTCATAATTCCCAAACATGTGAAAGCCAAGCCATTATTTCCTCTTAGGGAAATAAAGCCAGTTACACATAGCCTGACTCCCACAAGACACAGAAAAAGACTTATTTGTGCCTAATCTGCTCCTTGGACCTTCACATCCCCCAGTGCAAGATATCTTTGTTTTTCTTGCTTCAGGTTTTCTTGTTTCAATAACGTGCCATTACAGAAAGCCATGAGACCCCAGCACAGGGGTGAAAATAGCCCTAGAAGCTGAGAAGGCATGAATGTAATGCAATTCCTCCAACTTCCAGATTCTAACATGGTGAGGTCATGGTGCTGAGTGCCTCTGAGGATCTCCTTTGTATCAAATGTCTTCCTTATCCTACAGTAATTTATTTAGGTGTTTTTGTATTGTAAAGCCACAGGTTATTTGGCTGTTTGATCCCAGCAGCAAGGAAATAGAATTGTTCATTTACCTGTCACAAAAAATATTCTAAAATCTTGGGAATATTCATTACAATATTTAGACAAAATTACTTGTTAAGAGCAGAGTGGATGTCTGGACTGTCCTTCCAGTACTTACCTGAGCTTAGGGAGAAGCATGGCTCAGCCCCTGGGGTTGTCTATGGCATTAAATATTTCTTTGATCAAGAAGACAAGAAGGCATGCCTGCTGGTTTCAGTTCTGATTCTGCTCCCATTTGCTCAGTTTGCTGTAGTGTTCAATTCAGGGCAGCTTATTTTTTTCTACCTTTGAAACAGCAGCTGCAGAAACTTGCTCACCAGTGGCAAGACAGTGGTTGTCCCAAAGCTCAGCTAGAGGGGCTGAGCAAGCCTTTCATGCTGCTGGCAGGGAACCAACCAGGCTTGACTTGTGTAGTCTCACAGGTTAAAAAGTTCTTTGCTGTGCTCAAAGTAGCAGTCTGCACATGCACAGTGTTTTTTCCAATCTGAAATCTTGGTTGCAAATGACTTGAAGTGCCCCCTGACACATGGATCTGTGGTATTTTCTCAGTCCAAGTCACCAAGGAATTCACAGAAAAATACCTTGTTTTTCAATTAAATGGTGTGGTTTCATGCAGAGAAGAGTCAGAACCAAGAATTGAGAAAAACAAAGCTCTTCTAGTCCAAAGGCTGGTTAGGAGAAGAACCAGGCAATAAAGTTCTGTAAACTTTACCTGGATTGTGCCAGGCTCTACCAAAAAGCCAAGATGATATTTGCCTTTTTCAAGAATGAATGATATCTTAATTTCAAGGCTTTTCATGCAGTAATTTGTAAATGTGAAAAATGTTTAAGATCTGTTGAGCCTCCCAGACAGTTCCAAGTTAGAAATTAATTTCGAGGGACACTTTGGGAACGACTTGTCTCCCCATCTGAGTGAGTTTGTTGTTCTCCTGCTTCACATTAGGAGGAAATGACACGTTAACTGACAAAAGAGTGTATCTTTTAGTGCTACTTCTAAGTCTATAGAGGAACAGTTCCCCAGAAAGCAATCTAATTCCATCTGGAAATTGGATGCATGGGTATGGCTATATACATATATCTATTTTAAAAGTAACCTTTATTTTCAGTTTGCTATTGATCACTAGTCCAAAACATTATAGATGGAGCAAATTTGGTTCAGCAACGCTGAGATTACAATAGCTCAGGATTTTAAAGAGTGCCAGAAAGGTCCCTGGGCAGCCAGATCTAATTGTTCATACTGTTACTTTGCTGGAAAGGGGCTGCAGAGGATTTGGTTTGTACACTCTCCTGGATGGTCACATCACTCAGGTGTTAGCAGGAGCCACAGGATTCTCTCAGTAGGTAGCCAGGATGAATCTACCCTGTTGAAAGGATGAGGGGATTCAGCAGTAAAGCTGTACACCAGTCTGTAGCTGTTCTCTTCAGTGCTAAAGGGAGTACTGGCATAATTAATTTATGAGCATGAGAAGCAAAATCTCTACACATATAGCTGCTGTTTTTTTTCTTTTCTGTTTTTCTCCAGAGTAGATGAGATTATTGCTGCATACAGGCTTTATTTTCTCTTACATATGAGAACCAAAATTCACAATAGTAAGACAGAAGTAAGTGCAAATAATCCTGATGGCCCTGTGGCAAAATACATAGGACACATAGAAGGAATTTTGTTTCACTTTCCTTGAACTAGAGTCTAAATCCATGATCACATTTCCTATGAAACATCTCAACATTGGACCAATAGCCTCAAATCACCCATTTTCTGCAGAGAAACCCATTCTGTTACTGAATCTAAAGATCTTTTCTCCAGATCTTTAGATTCAGTAACAAGTTGATTGAGTGAAAGGAGAGTGCAGGCAGTATTTCTGCAGTCAGTATTTAGAGTGCACTTGATTGCATTAGTAGTTGTACATGGTGTGTTACATAAGCAGAAAATGATTAAGACACATTTTTTGAACGGTAACAACTGTTGTTCTTGCCAATAATAACAGCCACCATTATGCATGTGAAATGCAATCAGCCACTGTGCTTCAAGGTGTCAGCTGATAGCTTCTGCTGCTGAAGGTGTGCAGGGCAGGGTCAGAAAGCATTCCCTTTCCTTAGGTATTGCCATAACCCAATGGTTGAAGAAAGGTGGACATGATGAATGGCTGGCAGAGACAAAGACTGGCACACTTTGCTCAGATCCAGGTTAAGTTTTCCTTGGTGCTCTGTCTGTGTGACTAGCACCTACTAAGGACTTCCTTCTCTCTTTGTGCTTGGTGTGTCCTAAAGCATCTCTCAGAAAACTGGGGTTGCCTCTGACATCCAGACCTTGTTTGTAGTATGCTGCAAAATTCAGTGAATTTATAACAAAGGGTAACTGTTTGTGGGGCAGAATTATGGAAGAAACTGGAGCAAGATGAATGTCAATATAGCCTTCAGTAAGCAGTTTCTCTTCCCTGAACTGTCAGAAAAGTAATTGTGTCTCTGATTACCCATTTTTCCCCAGAGCACCTACTGGGAGCATCCTCAGTGTATACTTTCTCTTCCTATAAGGATAATGCTTATAATAATGTTGTGCAGGTCCACATGCCCACCCTGCCACTCACCTTCTCCTCCAAGACTTATCCAGGCCAGTCACCAAGGCAGGTCAGTCAGCATTTTTATTTCTCTGTGGATCATAAAGATAGACACAGTTCTACTTTAACCTGCACCAGCACCAAGAGAGCTTCTGCAGCCTAACTCCAACCTTACACCAGAAAAAAGAGTGAGCAGATTCAGGCCAAGCAAGTGTCTGTAAGTGATTAGAAGCAAATGGGATTTGGCAAATACCGAGTTGGCAGGAGGCATTAGAGAGCAGCTCTTCATCAGTAGGTTCCCCATGGCGCTCTGAAGGGTCATTGTGTGTACTGGCAGAATTCTCATGTTTTCTTGCTTCCTCCTTCCCAGAGGCATTTTGGGGAGGAAGATTATTCTTTGCCACATAATCACTTCTCCCCTCCCTCTCCCCACAGAGTGCCCTTCCTTCACAGGTTTGTTTATCATGCCGAGCCATGGTGCAGGGTTTTCTGTGCTGCTTCTCCTCTGCCCCCCTTTCTCTCCTTACATAAAATTTTTGTTGCAGAAGCAGAGCCTCGAGAGATTTTTGATCAGTGAAATATTCGGGGTTTCATGAATTGCTTCTGCGTTTAATAGGATGCTAGCAAGGAACTAAGTGAATGCTAATGGAGTGCTGGAGGAGGAGGTCCTGCTTCACGTTTATCCTCACAGATATCTCAGGCACTGACAGGCAGAGTCCATAATTGATTGCTTTGATAGAAGCATCTTCCTTTACTGAAAGAAAGAGGTAGATGCTCAGGAGGCTATGGAATCTGGGGTGATTTAGCCTCTTTTTGCCATTTTCTTCAAATTGTAACTGATCTAAGCAAATTTCTCTGCCTGTCTAGGCAAAGGCATTTGTCATATTGGGGGTGTATGGTGCATCTGGAGACTATCAGATCAGACACATAACCAGGGATTTGAACTATGCCTGAATTGCTATATTCCATGCATCTTAGGAGTAAGAAATATTTAGAGGTTCAGTCAGAAAAAATATTGGCAGAGTTTTGGTGAAATTTGAGTCATTTGTTTCTGAGCTTTGTTAATTTATTGATGGTTGCAGCTGTTTCTTAACATTAGCAGAAATAAAGTTTTCTGTGAAGAGTGAGATAAGGGTCAATAAGAGGAATTATGTGTACAGGGAATAAAACAGAAAAACAAACCTTCAGGCTGCAGAATGGCTATTCTTCAGGCTACTGTGGAGAGAGGAATAAGATAGCATAAAATGAAGTTTAATTTCAAAAAGCTGAAACAGCTTCAAGAAGGCAACAGGATTTTTCTGCAATGAAAAATGGGAGTGTAGTTCCTCAAGACAGAAAGACAGGTCACTGTAGAGCCCTGGGTGTTTCAGTATGACAGTATGACACATAGGTGTGGCATAGTCCCCATAACAGTCAAAAGATTTCTATCATTGGGATGCAGCTCTCCATATTCCTTCTCAACTTTCTGAAGCTGGCTTTGCTGTCTGAGGCTGTCTTGGGTCAGGATTTTGCAGGTGGAGTTGTGCATACCAGACATGACTGTGAAATACATTTGTTTTACAGTTCCTCTGTGCTGGAATGAATAATGTCCATGGGTGTAGGTGTGAACATGCACTTATCTCTGCTAAGAAAATCAATCTTTGAGGAGTTTACCTTGTTCATACATTAAACTTTCTGGTGAATTATCAGTCTAGTTCTGCATGCTTCAGCTGCAGATGACAAACATGCTGAGCAAATTTCTAATGAACTGATTACTTAGCTTAGCATTTAAACTGCCACATTTAACATCCTTCAACACTCATAAACATATTGAACTACTAAAGGGATTATGGCTGCCAGGTTTGCTGTGTCATTACTATAAATTAATCTAAGAATTTAATCAAAGATACCACCAGAAGCAAAATAACAGAATGAGGTGTTGAGATGATAAGTATTTAACTGAGAGCAAAAAAGAATTTTTGTACTGAGAGTTCATTTTCAAGAAGGTTTGTTGTAAGCAAATGTAAAGGACACAGTGAAATATGCTACATACATATGCACAATTGTATATTGTGCTTGGAAATTTTTAGCACATTTTCTGATGGTTTTTTTCAAATTTTCAAAGATCTTTTTTCAAGGTCAGGAATTAAGGAGAAACTGGTGACTCGACAGTAGAAATTACACAGACCCTGGGTATTTCAAGCCTTAGTGTTGATTTTACATCTATAGGGAAAAAAAAGATTCATTAATTTCCATCCAGTGAAATCTCCTCCACAAACCAAATTTTATCTAGGGCTATAGAGGCAACACCTTTCATGTGTGGCTGTGTTTTCACAGGAATTGAGAACCCATGGTTGCCCCTCTTTACATTCTGAACATCAGGTCTGTGATCAGAGCTGAAAAGCTATTGCAAGTGTGTTTCCTGGTCTCTCAAATGTCGAGAGTACATCTTCACCAGCTATTCACATAGCCCAGTAAAGGTGTATTTAGGGCACACTTTTCTCTCCCTTCTGGAGCTCTACTGTCTTCTACGTTACATGATGCATCTCTGGATTTTACCAAAGGGAAGGGTAGGAGATGAAAAGTATAGAAAAGGATCTAACCTTCAGTTCCCACTAGGTGCCAAACTATTTGCCCACATCCAATCCACATGACCATCCTCCATTGTTCTCATTTTACCCCTCAAGACATGAGTTATTGCAATGAAAATTAATTGTTACAGGCATTTCTTAACTTCTGGGACGATTTGCTTTCAGTTTTTCCCCTTTTAGTTTATATAAATTTATTGTTTCAGGGCAGAGATTCATTGTTCTTAGTTGTAGACAGAAGATGTCAGCATTTCTAGAAACTGATTCACCAAATGTCACGCTGAATGACCAGAAAATGTTAAAACAACTGTGAGCACTCACACAAATCTGTGTTAGGGAAGTTGCTGATCAGCACCTAAGAACTTATTGATGCAGACATGTAATTCACCATCTTGGACCCAGAGGTCTGGAACATGACTTAACTCTCACTAAGCAACCACATGTAGTCTTTTTGAAACTCACACTTTTTCACAAAAGGTTAAAGGAAAGGTTACTGGGAAAGATAAGTAACCCTTAATGCAGTTGTCTACTCAATTAGGATCTCTTCTGTAATTTTCATCACCTTTCATCAAATCCCACTGATAAAGTTGTTTTCCTGCTAGCACCTGGTACAATGAAGTGACTGTTTTTTCACATATCATGGCTCCTTTACTGCCTTTGCCATCCATCCTCCCTTTCTAATGTCCTCGTGTCCACATGATGTGTTTATCTCTGGGAGAAAAGGGTAGGACACCCTGTGGATAATAAAATTCTACAAAGCATCCACACAGTCCACAAGAGCTAGTGAACTGAATCTTACCCTAGGCAACAAAGTTTCTTTGGGAACAGTTTTATTTGTGAAAGAGTTAACATGAATTAAATATTAATTTCTCCATTGTTTGTGTCCATTAGAACTGGTCTGAATCTTAATTAGCATTGGAGAGTTAACAGATGCTTCACTGATGTGTATTGTAGCTGTTCCTTTCAATCACATTCCTTTCAATGTATACAGTGTAGAAAATAAATGGAAATGAATCAGAGTAGAAATATGGGTCTGCAAAAGAAGTTGTGTTGCTTGGTAGCATGGAGCCTGTGCCTGCCAGACGTTGATCAGGAACCCTGTGCTTTGTGTGGCATTTGAGTCACAAGATAACTATTATCAGGGGGTTGCATGAAGTTTATCAGGCAGTGGCATGAGCTGGCTAAATGACTAGTTACAGATGTTACTGGCTCCTACATCCTCCTCTCTTGAGCCATTCCCTCCAGAAAGCTCCTTTCTGCAGAGTATGATTATTTCTTATTTCTACTCTGTTATACACACCATTAATCTTCCTTCCTTTCCTAGTTATTGCTGTCACCTCCTTTTGTAGCCGGAAGGGACTTAGAACTGACAAACAAGAAAACTCCTGTCCTGTAATCTGCTGACAGCACAGCATATCTGTTTCTCACACAGCAGCTTCAGGGGTTGTGCTTCCTCACAGACATCAGCTGAGGGAGATTAAGAGTAAGAAATTCTCTCCTAATTCATAAGATAGGAAGTGGTGGAAGAAACAAAAAATTATACACAACGAAGTAGATACTGTCAGTAGTGGAAGTAGTTTCTTGCATGTTGAGTTGCTAAGTGCATTTTTACCCATGTCTCATGTGTTGCACACGACACAAAGGACTGACACACACACAATGCGATGTTTAAGGCAGAAAAGAGTCAGTTTATTTACAGATTCAACATTTATCAAATTCCAGCAGTGACCATGGATTGGAGGAAGAAAATCTTCCTCCCCAACCACACTGGACAACCCAACAGTCCATCAACAGTCTCCTCCTTATGAAAAGAATATAAACATTGCTAGATATTACAATAACAAAAAAGGTTATTCATATAAAATTGTATCTGACTCCAAAACACAGAAGGCTAAAAATAAGACTTTACCAAACTCCTTAAAGGGAACAGAGGAGAATGGCAAAAACTCAGACAACATCATGGATTCAGAGATTTATTTGAAGTTTCCAAAGTGATGTAAAATAGGGGTCTAGAAGCTGTGAGAGCCCAAGATCCATGGCAGAAGGTGGAAACTTTCATTCAACATCTAACTGTGCATTTATTATCTCCAAATACTCCCAACAGATGTTAATGTATGATAAATGAAAAGCAGTAATCATCTGGGAGGTGGGAATAGTAATATTATGCTGTATTTCATAAAAAGTTGGCTTAAAGTAGGTAGTGAGAGATCAAGATAAGGTGCTCTAAGGCTGGCCAGGAAGTACAGCTGTTGAAGGAAGCAGAAAATTAGACACATCTTGCTTGATACAAGTCAGAGAGGTGTACAGGGGTCAACAGTCACAGCAAGATCCATCAAAGGGAAGCTGTCATTGTTATCTGGAGCAGAAAGAAGTATTTCTGTGTTCTATAAACTGAAACGGATTTTTTTCTGCTCTTGGCATACATTGCTTCACTGTCCCATGCCCTTTATATGAGTGTGCTGATCCAACTTCTCCTGAAATGTGTGTCATCTTCCAGAGGTCTATGAGCATCTGTGCTTACTGAGAGTAGCTGCTAATAATTTAGTCATTGCACTCCAAGAGGTTCTCTGGGTTTCAGTAGAGAAGGTACAGGAACAAAATCAACACATTGGCAGCTGTTCTGTTGATGTATGTTTCCTTAAAGAAAGATGCAACTTAAGCTTGCTGGCCGCTTCCTTTACATTAAAAAAAAAAATGAAACATTTCAGCAACAATAATCCTGTGATTAATTTTAGAAAACATATCTGTAGTTATTTTGAAGTGGTTTTCATCTACCTTTGTTTTTCTGCATTTCTCTGTGTGCATCATCTCTCACCCATCTGAGAACACAGCAGATGACAGCTCAGTGATACCTTGCTGATGTACGAGGGAGTGTCACTGTTGTCTATGCAGAATGTATTTCTCCATGTGCTTAGTCTAAAAACATTCTGTACTGTATATATTTCCTCTGCTTCGTACACCTGCTTCTTGTCAAAAGCCAGCAAAAGGTAGAAGTATGCTTGCTGTTTGCAGAAGTGGATGTTTTGTTTGGATGAATGCTAATCAAATGATTACATTCAGGCCAAGTTTCTCTTCAATGCTTCAGCAGAGTGTTATGACCCAGCTGCAGGGGATTGCTTATCAACAGGTTTTGGATGAAAACCAGGTAACTGAAGGCCTCTTTTGACTAAAGATTATTAGGCATTATATTGCTAATTATGACCAATGGGATTGTATGCTTAGAAATCCTTTCCATACTAAGGCATGCCGCATCACATTGTTTTGGCACTTCAGTGCAGACAGGCAAACTGAGAGCTGGAAAACCTCCATGAGATCCTGAAAAGCAAGTTTTGCCTTTAATCTAGACAAGTACTTAGGCCATGGTACATAGAATGACACATCAAAGACCCCAGGATGGTAGGTCTGTATGGAGAAATGCCCTACACAGAGGGTCAGACTAACTCAGGGCTGGTCTGGGCTGAGCTGGGCTGGGCTGGGCTGGGCTGGGCTGGGAGCAGTGCCACTGAGCTAGCACAGTGCTCTTTTTGGCCAAATACTCTTATTAGTCCAGGCACATAAGCCTATGCAAAAAATTATGTTAGTCTTATTCTCAAGCCTGACCTTAGCATTCTGCTTGGTTCCTAATGGCATTGCAGTGTCACAGTTCTAAACACAGCTAAAGGGCTCAAAAAGACCCTGCAGGCCCACCAGACACCCTTTTTTGAAAAACAGTTATTGAAATTTCACCGTAAAAAAACTTTAAAGATCAAAAAAATTGTGATTAAAAAGGCAAATGAAATGTGTATGCTTCTGCTGGGGCAGAGAGACCAGGCCATTTTTAAGAGTTTTCTGCAGAAATATTTGCACTTTCAGGCTTGTCAACAGGACACAGAACACTTTATCTGCAAATCACCACTTCACATTTTGTTTCTCGAAAGTCAGTGGTATCATGCCAGTCTGTGTCTGGTGAACTGATGAAATCATACATGTCAGATGAATTGCTGTCCACACTGCCACTGACACCAGAAAGAATCCATGGTGACAGAGGCAGAGAAGATGGAAAGTAAGATGGGCAGAGATACTGAATTATTCTGCTGTAGATGTCAAAGAGGTATTTGCTTTAAAAAATGCTACATCAGCCAATCCAAGTAGTCACATTCCCAAGCAAGGCATATGGGAAAAAGGCTTGTGATATTTTACTGAATCTCTGAATAACAGAGTCTGTGGGATCTTGCCCTCCAAAGGGTAAACTGTGGCACTCCTTGACATTGGTCCATCAAATAAAAACCACATCTTTTGTCTCAGAAAGTTCTTCATTTGCAAACTTTTGGGTCTTCTGAGAATATTCTAGAGAAAGGTTGATAAAAGTCTGCTCTGTTCCTCCATAAATATTTTGGCCGCTGTCAAAGGCAGAAAATGCATGAGGTGGGTCTTTCATTTGATCCTTTCATCCAAGCCAAGATACAAGGTCTAACTTTCGTATTTCCATTGGCTCCTAAGATACTCAATTTGCCATTTGACATAGCACTGTTAAGATAAAATTGTAGGCTATCCAGAACAGTCAGTTATTAAATTGATCTCTCATCGTTATTGTTTTCTGAGTGATGTAAACTATGTTAACGGTGATGTGAAAAAGTTTATTATCCATGCTTTTATCTCTAGGGAAAAATAGTAGTTTAGAGCATTAGGTAGAAGGTTGTGGAGCTAGGTATTAGTTTCAGATATGTTACTGGTTTCTAATACAGCCTCAAGCAAAATACTTCTCTGTGCCTTTTCATGTTTAAAATGATGGTTACAGAGCTCTGTGAAAACATTTGGCCATATTAACATGGAAAACACTGTTTGATAGCTTAGAGCTTGTTACTATCACCATGCAGAATGCAGCAAAATCAAAGCATCCTGAAATGTCTTCTGTCCTCACTTATATAACTTATTCCATGAACTCTGGAATATTTCTATCTGAAGATGCATATCAGATGGAATCAAGTTAGAAAAGAAGAACCTTCCATACTTCTCTGGGGTTCTAGATCAAACTGGTACAGAAGCCCCAGGAAATCACAGCGTGGCTTGTTGACTCTGTTCCCATGGGATATTATCATAATTCAACCAGTGTCACCTTGGTGTCTGTAAGTCATTTTAGCCAACCACAGAATCACACATAATCACAGAATTTTAGGGTTGGAGGGACCTCTGGAGATCATCTGGTCCAACTTCCAAGGCAGGGTCACCTAGAGCAGGTTACACGGGAATATAACTTGTTCAGGATGTATTCTATCCTTTTGTCCAGATCATTGATAAACAAGTAAAAAAAGTCTACTGTACTGATCCCTGGGGAAAGCCACTTACTCCAACTGGATTCTACTCCACTGATCATGACCCTCTGAGCTCTGGCATTGAGCCAGTTCTTGATCCACTTCACTGGCCATTCATCTAACCCACATTTCCTGGGCTTATCTAAGAGAATGTTATAGGACAGTGTCAAAAGCCTTGCTGGAGTCAAGGTAGACAACACCCAGTGCTCTCTCCTCATCATCCCATCCTCCCAAGCCATCATGAGGTCTATCAGATCAGTCAAGCAGGATTTCCCCTTGGTGAATCCGTGCTGACAACTGCTGATGGCTTTTCTTCTGCAGGTTTGGTAATGATCTCCAAAATTATCTGTTCAATTACTTTGCCAGGGATGGAGGTGAGGCTGACTGGCCAGTAGTTTTCTGGGTCCTCCTTCCTGCCCTTTTTGAAGATTGGGCTAACAACAGCCTTCCTCCAGTCTGGCATCTCTCCCTTTCTCCCTGATTTTTCAAAGACGATGGAAACTGGCATAGCACCAAGATCTATCAACTCCCTCAGCATCCATGGGCGTATCCCATGAAGGCCCATGGATTTTGGCCATGTGACCACCCATAGATTTCTAGTTCTTCTTGTTTATTCTCCATGCTGCGTGTGTTTGTATACAAGCCCTTTAGAATGGTAAGCAAGCATCCAGGTTCCCTACAAGGGATGTGAGAGGGTTCACCATAGCCATAAACACCCTGGATATGGTTAACTCTCTGATCCTCATCTTGAGAGAAAGCCAGGGAGTATCTGCCACTACCCTAGTCAGCCTGGCTTACTCCCCAGCAGGACGAAGTGCCATGAACATTGCCACTTCAGACCCCAGCCCCCAAGTTCAAACCAAACCAAGCAGCCAAAAGGGGAAAGCTGATCTTCAGCTTAGTGTCTCCCTGGCAGCCTGACTTCCTCTGCCCATACAATCAGCATTGCTGCTTCAAGTCCCCAGAGCTTTCTTTCTTCTCACTCACTTCAGGGACTGAGTTCTCTTGTATTTTCTGTAACTTAAAGGCATCCCTGCTTCATTCTTTTCATAGCATTGGTTTCATAGCCTTCATAGCAATGGTATCTCTATTATAGTTTCTCTTTGTAGAGTGATGTTCCTTTTGGACCAATGAGGCTGCTTAATGAGAAGATAATCTTGTTCCTTCATAAGGAAAAATTACTCAGCATTAGAATTTATCCACAGAGAAAACAGATTGTCAAATAAAATAGCATATTATGCCCTAAATAATTAAATAAACACCAAGATATTTGTCATTATGCTATTCAACAGACTGGTGTTGACTGAGAAAGCAGATATCTGATTCCAAATGATGTTGGCTTTTCTTTACAAGTGAAGTTACAGAAGAAAAGCAATTGTCAAAACTACAGAGTAGCATTCCATATTTTTTCCCTCTGTGACTTTCAGAGCAAATTCATTCAATTTATAAGTTATAGAGTGATTTTTCTAAGTGCCACCACTGCAACCTCTGACTTAGAAAATTGCACTACAATTCCTCTGTTTCTCTTGTGCTACTACCAGGGAAGGTAGCACAATCACTGTTTAGCTGACAGGTTTGTTGACAAACAAAACAGAATAGGAATTTGCTCACTTCTCACAACAATAGTGCCTCAGACATCTGAACACAGTGGTGGTGGAGTTTTTCTGCTGTTGTTGGTTTGTTTGGTTTTGTTTTGGGTTTGGGATTTTTTGGTTTTGTTGGTTTAGTTTGGATTTGGTTTTGCGGGGAGGGAGCTGGTTTCTTTAATCACCTCTGTACCAACAGTAGTGGAAGACGGGAGTGGTAGTAGCGTGTCTTTCATAATAGTGCATATTATTCCTCCTATGAATAAAAAGCTGGGGTGGCAGAGATATTTATTTGGCTCATTGCACAGTAAATAGTTAAACTGGACAATAGGGTGTGTTTGGAATTTAATGCAAGAAGATGCTGACCCAAATATTCAGTAAAATATTTAAATATTAATAATGTTCAGAAAGTGTCTGTATTACTCACATAGATTTGAAAAGATCCCAAACTTGCGTGTGTGTGTGTGTTTATATTGTTCCCTGCTCCTGGTAGATATCCCTTTCTCCATCTTTCCTGTCTTTCATTTACAGTAACAGGTTTCAGTTCAATCCCTGTTTAGATTTGCTGCCGTGCAAGCTATCATACCCAGAAGCACTTGCTGTGTCCCACTGGAAGGAGGGACTGTGAGGCCGTGATATACCCAGCATGTGTTCTTTCATTCGTGTCAAGTTGTGAGCTGTATGACTTTAAAACTGTGCACACACACCACCCCACTGTTGTAGGCTCTCCAGCTAAAGTAATATTTAGAATTGTACAAAATGTCTAAGCACTGACTTTCTACCGCTCCCAGAACTGTGGACATAACTAAATCAACTGGCTTCACTGGCATAAGAGATACAAAAAAATTGTACCAATAAAGGTTTTATTACTCTAAAGTATTTCTAGAATAACCTTTTCCCCTCTCTCTTAAAAGGGAAGTAAATGGAATACGTGATAGTGTGGCAAAAGTGTTTTATAGACATGCTTGGGTAAGGCAGCCATTTCAAAGTCATACCAATAAAAGGCCAGCTCCTGCTGCCATTACTCATTTGTACAGACCTAATGACTTCGATACAATGATATGCTTGAGCAATTTGAGCAGGATTTAGTACAAAATATTAATTTCAGAATGGTTTATTGGAAATTAGAAGGTTTTATCTATGCTATAAATAATATTTTGGGCTATGAAAAATGAATTGACATTTTAACATCTAACTCATATTGCTAAAATAATGGCACCTTTCAGACTACTTGTTTACTTTTTTCCTTCTGTCTGCTGGGTCTGAAAGTGTACCACTCTGCTTTACTTTGGATTTTCAATCAATATCACTTTCCTGTTCCAGTTCAATTATGTGTGCTTGAAAGTCAGAGTAGTTACTTTCATCAGCTTCTTCTCATGACTTTGCTCTTCATTTTGATATTGAAACATTTTCCAAAAAACACCAGCTATAGGACATCTGTTTTGAACAAACCTTTCCTTTGGGACCTTATCTGTCCTTTGTAAAATGCCCTTTGTTGGTCCCTGGTTTATCATTCTGATGCCGTCACCAGTGGTGCAAGTAATAGGGGACAGCACATTGTCCATCTTCAGCTCTGAGAGTGCTGAGAGCTGATTTGGTTCCCAAAGAGACTAAATGGTCTCTGGGATCCCAGAAACACCAACCCATGGCGTGATCAAGCCACATGTTCTAGTCATCAGGCTGCCTTGGATCTTTTTCTGCTTAGTGCCTGACTGTGGAGACTCAGAGACCACAGAGCTGACATGGAGTTTTCCAAAGAACATCTCTGCTGTGCTCTTGGCTCCCTGAGAATAATGGCACAGCTGCAATACCATGGTGAAAAAGAGATTTCAGGCAGCTGAGAAAAAGTCTCATTGAGCTACTTCTTTGTGCTTCATTCTCCCAGTGAGAAGCTGATTTGTGACTAGGTCTCAGAACAGCTACGGTAATGAAAACACTGATAGTAACGACAATAACACTTGGCACTTAGCAATTCCTGTATCCAAGCACTTCCAACAAATCTAAGGCTGATATTCCTCAGTCAATATGCACGAATGTTTAAATGAAGAATCCCATAATTGGTTTTCCTGTCTCATCCTTCTTAACCCGTCGAACTGCCATGCTACGATTTCCTGTTATCAGACACTTGCCAGTCATGAGCAATCAGTCAGGTACTTCACAATTAGCAGGGAGAAAATATGCAATTTCTTTGTGTTGGTAACAGATGTTTAACGCCAAGAACAGGATAAGCCAGAAAAATGCTCCACCCTCAGAGTGCTGCAAGTTGGTCTCCTGCAGCATAGCTTGTTGTCTTGGCTATGCCTTGTAGTTTTCTCCAGTAACACAAGAGTGAGAGTTAGATACTACTGTCTTTGTCTGTCTTTGCATGGAAGTTGGATTATTCTGTGCATTCAGTTTGCTTTCAATGATTTCGTGCTGAGATCCTTCAGAATAAGCTTGTTAGAAAAGCAAGAAAATAATGTCAGAGGGATTTTCTTTCACAAGGAAAAAAAGTCACCAGTGTAAGGAAGGAAACAGTCCTGGAAGCATCAGCATGGGCAATGAACCCTCTCCAAAGTAATTGCTGGACATAGTATTTGTTGTACTTTATCAGGCTGGCACTGGGGGTTTCCTTTTGAGCAATTTTCCATCTGCACAGGTGGGTAGCTGAGATTAGAGTAAGTGTCTGGTGTGTGTAATTGAATCTGTACTACTTATCAGCACTACTGAGAGCTCTCAATTGCAGCTGAAGGTCTGTTGCCTGTGCTCTGGTTCACATGCAGAGAGAGAGCCAATGCTCCAGAGTTTTCAGTCTGCTTACACAAGGAAAAGAGGGATGGGAGCAGAGAGCATGGACCAGAGCAGCAGTGAGCACAACAGGCAGATGAATAGCAAAGAAGAGGCCCAGATCTCGTGACAGTTGTGATACCTCACATTAGAGCATGACATGTTTTGTGGCTTGATGGTGTCCATCACTGTGTCACATTTTCTGCAATGAAACTCCAAACCATCAAGAACTTGGGAGTCTGTGTCAATTACCCAGAAAAGGTAACTGGGTGAGCTGCTGTGAAAGAGCAACATATTACTTTAACTTTTTGGTCTCTCCAGGGTAAAATACAGCCCATTTCCAGATATCTGGAATTGCTACCTCTTAAGTTAAAAAATCTGAAAAATCTGAAAATCTTAACCAAATGCTATTCATGCCTGGTTTGGATAATCTCCATAGTCCTGAATTTTATTTTTTTTTTAATTATGGGAATGTGGAAAGGATGAATGAGATTAAAATATTTGCATTTTGTTGCAGACACTACATGCCAGACAGCATTATTTAATATCTTGTGGTTTGTGTGATCAATTAGACATTTTTATTTTATTGTTATTCTTGGGGTTGAGATGCATTATTTCTGTCCCTCCAGATATGAAACACTGCCTTGATATTTAACTTTTTAAATTTCCTCTGACTTATTTGGTAAACTTTATTTTTTTTAATAATCTAGCATACTTAAAGAGAAAAGAGAAGAAAACTTGCCATGTGGGTGTTGACAGGTTGCTTGTTCCTCATTTAAATAAATGCAACCAATAGTGGAAAACTGTCTCTCAGAGCCTGGGTGAGGAATTATCACTCTTTGAAGGGAAACTTGAAGTGAAAGCAGTTCCTCTCCAAGGGAGTGTGTTCTGTAGTGTATCCCAAAGCATACACCAAACTGTAAACAAATTAAGAGATGCTACATTAATAAGGATTAAAGAAGAATGGAGAAAGTCTTTGTGTTGTCTTTGCTTTGCACAATATTGCAAAACTTTTAGCATCTCCACATCCTGAACCTGGCTCTTATCTGAATTTCCTGGGAAGTACAATGACAAGGATCATTGCTGAGTGGCCTGGGTGAGATGTTACTTAGCATCCTCTGGAGCCAAAGCGGAATTCTTAGGGAAGAGTCAGGGAACTTTTTGAGAAATTAATCTAATATGTCAGCCATCAACTGTTGAGTGCACACTATTACACAGCTATGTCACACCAGTACTGAGGAAACAAATAGGCAGAGAACAGATAGAGGGGTCCGTTGCATCTCTGTAGAACACAGAATTTAAAGTCCATGCCCAGGGATGCTTGAGAACAGGGAGATATTCTGGTTACTTCTCTGGAACAGCCAGCCTGTAGCAAGCTGCTGTACTGCACATCTCTTGGCAGCCAAGTGAAACAATGTGAGTACCTCACAGGTGCTACCAGCATAAAGATCCAAATCTGTTTGGATTTGTAGTCTGTGGAGTCAAGTGCTGTGCTGTGGCAATGCCATATCTGAAGCACAAGGCAGGAGGAAGAGGTCAGAGGAAGAAGAAAACTAGGGAATATTAATTGTTTTAGAAAGGGCTCCCACCTGAAGTCCCACTTTTTTGGAATGGCATCTTGTTAATCCAACTGATTGGAGCACAACACTATTCATACCACTGAAAAATCATGCTGCCAAGGATTATTGAGCATTTATTTAGTAAGAATAGGCATTTTCACATAAGGCAATAAAACAGTCATTGTACTCAAAAAATTATTACATTGACAATGAAGACGATTGTATTCACTTTTTCTGAAATAGGCAACTTCCAATTTTGTGTGTACATGGTTTTGGTAAATGAGGTTGGTTTGGTGGTTCAGCAAGAGACTTGTCTGTAAATATTTTGGAAAGGCATAGGTTTTCATCTTTTCTGAGAACAACATGCAGTAAACAAGATATTGAACAATGGTAGACATTTGAGAGAAATTTAATATATGGCTGTCTTAGGTGTTGTGGATAGCATTGCATATAGGGGATGGACTATATGAACATCAGGTGTGAACCAGTGTAGCTGCTCTTATGTTCCTATTGGCCAATGTAGGAATAAGCAGCTTCTCCCTACAGAGCACCTCTTAGTTGTAACACTCAAATTAATTTTTAACAACTCTTTTTTGCTATTCAGCACAAAATATGTTTATTATATCCCCATTTCTCCATTTTCTTCCATTATCTCTGCACACCGCAGTAGGGCTGTATCTGAATCCAGCGTGCCAGACTATGCTCTTGGGCATTTTGAAATCCCATGAAAATACTTTTCACTGGAGATGCTGAGTTTATTTTTAAAGAGCTTACTGTGAAAATGTAATGTAAATGATTCATATAGTTGGTGTTAAATGCTGACAGGAAAATATTTGTTTGTGTAAAGCCAGGAACTTTCCACTACAGGAAAGCTTCTGTGACTTCGACATTTCTCTTCTGTCTCCCTCGGCACAGTAGCAGGGGTTGGCATTTTTCTTGACAGGTTTCAATGCTTTTGGCAAACGCCGATCAGCTAAAAATTATGTTGTCACTTAGAGGTTGGTACGACAGAAAATCATTGCTCTTTTATTTTTAGGGAAAACCAGTGCAAGGGGGATTAAATTATTTCCCTAAGGTCAAGGAAAAAGGCAGGAGTGAATGAAAGAATCCCAGTTAGAATATAGTTCTGAAATATCTCCTGGTGTTTTGAAATGTGTCTCCGGAATACCTAAACCCAAATGGTACCAGGAGGTCTGAAGAGTGGGATTTTCTTGCAGAAGGCTGGTCTGGGTTTCTCTTTTTTCTCCCTTATATGTGACTGATGACTCTTGGAAAGTCAGAAATCTGACTGCAAACATTTCCCCAGTGTTTCCTCCATCGATTTCAGCTGTGATGAACCAGCTGAAGCGTTCTGTTGATGAGAAATTTTGTCAAAACACCTCTCAGAGGCTTTGGGCCAGTCTGTTTGCATGGTGCTGTAGTCATATGAGGCTCAGTCCCCACGCTTGAGTGAATGAAAGAGCTTTCTTGAAGAGTTTGAAAAAGCATCTCCACCTCCTATCAGAAACATGTTAACAAGGATTGACAATATCCATACAGATCAAATTCAAGGTCAGTAACTGCAAGTGGGTGGTTCCTGTGGGCTGTCTTGAAGAACAGTGAAGAAGTTTTTTCCCAGCTGGCATGCTGAGCAAACTGCCTCTCAGAGCTGTAAGACTGGTGAGTCTGGAATTTTATGTCGTGTTGAAGTTGATGGCTCTGGACAGGAAACAGCATCATGAATGGACAGACAAGTGATGCTGGTGTTCCTTCAGGGAGGAGTAACATTGCTGCAGGTCAGATTTTCAGCATTTATGATATGACATTAAAAAATATAATTGAGGTATGAAGCTAGAAATCATAAGCTCTTCTGCTTCTTGAAGAGAATTTTTGTGCTGCGGAAAGTAGCAGATTGGCAGTCCCTAAGTCTGGAGTCAAAAGGCAGGTGCCTCATGAACAGCAGCAATATGTTCCTGCTCTCTCTGAAGACTTTTAGGGGAATGAGACTATTACAGTCTTTTCCAGTTCCTTTGTTTGCTATTTTAGTGTTGATTTCCATGTATGCATGGAATGCATTAGTTGAATCCAGGCCTGCTCCAAACCCCATTGACGTGGATGGACAACTTTTCATTGGTGTGAAGGAGATTTGTCTGGAGGTCTGTGAATGATGATGAGAATGCTTTGACTTAGGGCCTGTAAAAACATCCATGTGAGAGCACCATCCCCAGCAGTGATTGCTGTCTCCTGGAGGACCCACAGCCCAAGCATCCCGCTGCCCTCCTAGCAGGTCCACCAGAACGATTCCCACTTTCAACTGCAAATCTTCTCATCTCATGCCTCCTAATATCACTCAAATGATGCAACTCAAAAGATGTCTACACAACACTAAGTACCATGAACAGACTGCAAACCAATTATGCTAATTCCTAAAATTCTTAAGAATGGCTTTTCTGGAAATGTATTTATGCCAGTATTAGACAGCAGATTCCAAGTGCCTTGAGCATATTTTCTGCCTTTCCCTAGATACACGTGGGATACACAGGGCACAGGAGAGCAAACATCAAGCACCTTCCTCAAGACAAATAACAAAGTAATAAAAGGTGTAGGGATGTACAACTTTACTAGGCACTGATTTTCAAAATATTGTGAATATGAGCACAACACATACTTTGTGGGATCCCTTGTGTTCAAAATCCAATTCAGCAACTGGGAATTGCTAGTTAGCAGTAGGTTATTTTCCTCACACTTTTTTATATCAGGACCATTTCTGACTAGTTTGTGGAAACCTATTTTTCTTTTGTGTGTATAACAGAAATTTTTCCTTTTTCTGAGAATATTTCCAGAATTCATAATTTCATTTTAGTGTTTTCATGAAATTTCTTACTTATTCTCTTCTCTCTGTTGGATCTCTTACTGCAAGTTGACTTCAGGTAACTGTAGACTTACTACTTACTCTTCAGGTAAAAGTAGGCACTGTCATATACATTTTACATTGATGGATTTGCAACAAACATCGTCACCTTAGGTTTTTTTGTTTTTCTTGGAGGTAAGGACCACTTGTAAGGTGTTTATGGGCTTACTCTAGGACATACAAATTGGAACAGGTTTCCCAAATAAGTGGTTGATGCCCCATCCCTCTGAATTCAAGGTTTGAATGGGGCTTTGAGCAATGTGGTCTAGTGGAAGAACTCCCTGTTTATCAAAGGGGTGTAGGAATAGATGGGTTTTAGGTCCCTTCCAGCCCAATCCATTCCATGATTCTGTAATTCTAAGTCTTTACTTGGTTTGTAGACCATAAAAGTATATATGGGTGTGTGTGGAGGGTAGCAGGGCTTTACTTCCTTAATAATTATAATGCACCTCCTCAGCCTCCAAATTATATTACATTTTGATGCTGCACAGTAGAGAGTATGTGGAGGGAAGCCATCCCAAACACAATCCACAGAGATCTGTTTAAATGCAGCACCAAATACTGTAGGACACAGTGGGTAGCAGCCGTAACACAGCTGTCTGGGGCAACAGGAGGGGAGGGTAAAAGGGAAAAACCAGCACTACAGTACCAGCAATGTTGCACATCATATGTGGTGTGTTTTTAGAGGGGACTTCGGTCTCTGGCTCTGTAACTTCCAGCAGTGACATATTTGCTGAGACAACTGGAAAAAGCTGTAACACAACAGGCTAGTTTTAAGTGGATTTTTTTATTGGTTGCTTTGGTTTTCTACCAGGCAACTGTCACGTAACACAGCAATGCACCAAATTCATTGGGGAAATTTTACCCTGTAAACATTGCAGCACTTGCTCTTTTCTTCTGCACTTAGAAAAAAACAGTTGCACTTAGCTTAGTTTCAGAGAAAAGTAACATATCAATTTCCACCTTGATGAATAGCCCTCTTTTTCCACCTGATTGCTGTAGGTGCAGCTCCAATGGGATGGCAGGAAACAAAGAGTGGAAAAGTGAACATATATATTGTTCCTCTCTTTTTCTTTTTTTTTTTTTTTTTTTTTTTTTTTGTTTTCTTCCCTTAAGTACTTAAAAGCAGGATCTAATGCCAAGTTCTAAAATAAAGGTCTCGTAGAAAGAGCACTGGCTGTCAGCCACTCTGAAATAAATCCACCTGTTCAGTCATCACTTCAAGAAAGTGTTGACAGCACGACAGTGAATTTAAATAGCAAATGATGGCTGTGTTCACCTGACAAACCTAGTTTTTAGGACTGTCCCTAAGGAGCTCCTAGAGATCTTAAACTTACTGAGGAGCAACATATCGAGCTCTACCTAGGGGCTGTTAGTGCTCAAATTGAGGTCTGGGTGGCAATGCTTGGACAGGAGAAAATCTGTCGTTTGTAATCAGGCAGAGTGACAGATGTGAATGCAAAATCAGAATAGGGAGGCTTTTGAAACAGAAACAGAAAGCACTGATTCTGGTTCCTTCAGAAATTCTGCTTGGGTCTTAAAAACTTTTGCTTAAGGTTATGGTTATCAACCTTGCACTTGTCATAATTTGAGTGTGCTGTATAAGGCTGTGTTTCTACAATGCCGTTGGGAGAGGAGCACAGTCTTCTTGTGAAATGTAGTGTCAGGAGGGAAAAAAAATGAAAATTAGATCTCTTTCACTCTTGGTTGAGTTTTGTCATTACAGCTCTCCTTGCCTATTTTGTCATGTGAGTAGCTATTAATGAATATATTTAATCTTTTGTATGTCTAGATTCCCACCACAGAAGTCAGAGAATTTACCTGCAGTCTCCACTCCTGTATGCTCAACCTCAAAACTGTGCAGTGTGACTAAAAGTGAAAAATACCCCCAAATGATCACATAATGTATTTAGTCAAAAATTCACGAAGTTTTTAGAAAGCATTAGATTGTCAAGCTTTCACAGCAAAATAGTCGCTTCAGAAAACCTAAGGTGCTTCTTGCCAGTAATGTTCCTGCAACTAAATCCCTTCACAGACATATTACTTCCTGCAGATCAGTGGAATAGGTAATTTGAGACCTCCAGAGCTACTGGAATGAATCTGGCTGAAAGATTAAAACCTTGCTACTGGAGCAAATTCTGTGCCTCATCCCATACTGACCTAAGCGATAATGTACTATTTTAATGAGTAAAGATTTTACTTCAGGGCAGCTGGCTGACATTTACTCATCGTCTTGGGAAGAGTAGAGTCATTTAGGAAGGATTTGGCCTTTTTTCTACTTGTTTTATCTCCCAGTATGGGATAGAGGATTACTGTGCTCCAGAAGTGGGCAGTACTGTTGACTAACACAGAGAAGCTGCAGTTCTTTTCCCTAGTAACTGAGGGAGGCTTAAATGTAAAGGTCAGAACTTACCTTTTATGTTGAGTCTCTTGCTTTTTAGTGGGCTATTGAGGGATTCACTGTCCAGCCTATCTGTTAATACTTAAACACACACACCTCCTGCTTCTTTTCTCAAGGTCAGGCTGTTATATTCAGGGAGTTACACAAGGAAGTTCTACAAAGCCCATTTTTGTATTAGAAGATTGTCCTGCAGCTGCTCTCTCTGTTCACAAAGCTCCCTGAAGCAGAAAGCCACTTCTAGTACAGCTGTGGAGAATAGTATAAACCCATCAAAATAAAATTAATTTTAACCTCTCCAGTTAAAACTGGCACATGTACATGGAACTTTTTAATATGGAAGATGAGGCAATTAGAAGGCAAATCTTAGTGTTGCTGCTGTAAGAACAAAATGAAAAACCTACATTACATATATACCTGTTTACTTTTCTCTTTACTAGGATAAAAGTCAGGTCTGGATTCTTGTCTGGGAGCTGAGAGCATAGTAGTCACTTGAGCCACTGTCTGTTGTCACAGGATGGAGATAAATACCTTCAGATGATAATTCAGTTTTGAGGTATGGTGAAAAGTCCATCTCCTTTCACTGACCACCAAAAGTAACTTGGAGTTACTGCAAACTGAGCCTGACTTCCTAAGAATAGCCCCAAGAGTTACATGGAGTTGTACAAATTAAAGCCAACTGGCATTTCACCTAATGATAAGATTAAACCAAATTGTTTTGTTTCTAGAGGGAAATTTCTTTCAGTAAATGAGGAGAATGCTTTCAGTAAAGCATAGAATGCTTTAGTTCTGAACATGAATTCTGGTCTTCTGTCTGCATTAGAGATGCTTCCTGCTATCTGCACTTGAAAGATCGGATGTGTAGGAAATAAAACAGAAACTAAACATGTAAACAGGAAGTTGGATTTGTGATAAAACGTAATGAAAGACCATTGTGAATTTTCAAAGAATTTCTGAAAACTGAAAAAAATTTGTTGTTTTTAATAAATATACCATGTTTTTTTTCACCTCAGACAGTTATTTGCTATTTAAAACTGCAGGAACAGGGCTGACCAATCTTTAAAAAAAGATGAGAACTCATAAAATAAAGAATTAACAATAATAATAATAATAAAGGCCTGGTGTTCAGTAATCTGAAACCAAACCGCAAATATTAATTTTTGAGAAGTCAATATGTCAGGCAGTCAGAATAAGTACTGGTAGCATGTAGAATTGTAGAATTGTTAATGTTGGGAAAGGTCTTTTAGACCATTAAGTCCAACTGTTTACCCAGCATTTCTGGGTCCAGAACTAATCCAGGTCCCTAACTGGCTTCTAAATACATGTCTTGTAAATACCTCCAGGGATGGTGACTTAACCACTTCCCTGGGCAGCCCCTTCTAATGCTTGAGTAACTTTTCAGTGAAGAAATTTTCCATAATATAAATCTAGACTCCCCTGGCACACCTTGAAGCTGTTTCCTCTTACCCTGTCACTTGTTATCTAGGAGAAGAGACCGACCCCCTCCTGGCTGCAGCCTCTGTCCAGGCAGGAGCAATAAGATTCTCCCCTCTGAGCCTCCTTTTCCCCAGGCTAAGCAACCTCAGCTCCCCCAGTCCCTCCCCATAGAATTTGTGTTTCAGACACTTCACCAACTCTGTTGCCCTTCTCTGGGCACTCCCCAACCCCTCAATGTTCTTCTTGTTGTGAAGGAGCCAAAGCTGAACACGGCACTCATGGTGTGGCCTCACCAGTGCCGAGTAGGGAGGGACAAACACTGCCCTGGTCCAGCTGGCCACACTGGTTTTGATACATTGGCCTTTTTGGCCACACTGGCTCATGTTCAGTTGCTGTTGGGCAGCACCTCCAAGTCCTTTTCTGCTGGGCAGCTTCCCAGCCACTCTGTCCAAGCCAGTAGAATTACTTGGGGTTGTTGTGACCTAGAGGGAGGATCCAGCACTTGGCCTTGTTGAATTCATACAATTGGCCTTGGCCCACTGATCCAGCCTGCCTGGTTTCCTCTACAAAACTTCCTGTCTTCCATCAACAGTGCCACCCAACCTGGTGTTGTCTGCAAACTGACTGAGGGGGCACTTGATCTCCTCTTGCAAGATCATTGATAAGGATGTTAAAAAGGACTAACCCAAATACTGAACCCAGTAAACAAAAAGAAACATAGCTGGAGGTCCATCACAGGAGGAAAGAAAAGATGGGAAGATGGGAAACTGAGGAGGTAATATGTTTTAGACAGGTATCTTACATGTTGGAGTTTAGAACTACAGAGGGGTGGCAGATATGGTGAGACACTGCTGTAGGACTGGTATCTGCCCCTCTGTCAGACTCAGCAGTAATGTGGAGCAATGCTGGTCCTGGCATACTGATAAGCTCTGACAGCATCCAGTTTGTCTGGGGTGACTACAGTGAGTTTTTTCTTGTCCCCACCATTGCTTCTAGAAACGTGTCCCTGTCCATATCAGAGGCAGCTGCCAGGCCCTGAAATAATCCAGCAAAGCTCTTGCAGTGACTGCAGGCTCAAGAGGACTCAGCTACATCTCACACCTCTGTATTTACCTTGTCCTCCTTTCTTTTAAAAGCTATAAAGTCATATCCGAGATTATGTGCTTTTATGCTTGGTGGCTTAGGGATGTGAAAGCCCATATCAAATAGAATTGATCAAAGTAACTGTGGAAACCACACCTGGCAGCAGTTTGTCTCTTGGGTGCATTTTGTCATCAAGTGCTTACAGAGAGTTACAGACTTAGCTGGCCAACCTAAGAGAGAGGCTTTGCAGGGTTTTCTGCTGTGCAGCGATAGAGACGGTGGTAAATAGCATTAATGGTGAGTGGCAGCCATGCCCTATTTTCTCCACGTCACTCAGATGTTAGCCAGCTGCCTTCACGAAGTGAAAGTTTCCTTCTGCTTTGCATGAGGCTCAATTTCAGACTGAATTATGAGGTGCAGGGTCAGTAGGCAGGAATTTATACCTGTTGAGGGAATGGACTGGTAAGTTGAGGTTATGGACATACACAGAAAAGAACAGAAGAAATGGGATAAACCTCTGTGAAAGCTGGCACAGAGGATTCATAAAATTAGGCATAATCCATAGAACAACTGCAAGGGGAAGGGTATTGTTCAGCAAATAAGCTACTTCATTAAAAATGTAAATGCTGCTAGAGTTACAGATGAGTGCCAACATTCCAGCTTACTTGGAAGATGACAGGAAGGAATGATTGACAATTTTTTTCTGCAGTTTAAATTCCGTTTTGGTTTTTTTTTTCAATATCCGAAATATAAAGCTATGGGCTGTATAAAGTGTTTACTAAATCTAAAAGTGAGCAAATTAAATATATGCATAATCCACAGCAGAGTGTTAAATGAGGAACAATTTAATTAAAACAGCACCAGTGATAGCAATATTATCTGCAAAAGGTCTGAAAAAGAACATGCTTCTGTGGTCTTAAACCCACGGATAGCTACGATGGATGAATACTGGAAAAGACATAACATGACAGTGTAGGGAGTAGAACTGACAGGATTAAATCAGTATTTGATTTTGGACCTATGAGATGTACAAAGGAAAATTTAATTAACTGATGTGACTCTTCTATGTGTATACATTACTGCAGGTGCAACTCCCTGTGCAAATAGCTTACAAATGCTTTGAGATATTCTATGATTAGTGCCACTAAATAATGTGAGCTGGGATCGTTATTAATCATTATTTTATTACAATTGTAGTAAAGATCTAGAAATAGACACATTAGATCTAAATGAACGCTGCTCTGTTGACTTTTAATTTGGTCATGCTGATGTGCATCACTGAGGAGTAGCTCAGTATTTGGACATGGGTACAAGGGCTGATTCCCATGCATAGAGAAAATGTGTTTTTCTTTTATTTGGGATAAATTAGTATGTTACCTTTCTACTCACCAATACAGTGAAAGGGACACCTGTAAAATACCATGCATTAAGTTCATATAATTGCAAAACTTAGCAAGTGTTAAACATGAGTTCAGAGTAACAGAGTAACCCTGGTGGTTTATTTCATCATAACAAATTTTCCTGCCTGATGAGATGGTGCTCTGCAAAACTAAGATAATGGAAGCATGAGATTTGTTACAAGAAAAATGAAATTTTGATTTTTCATATGAACTGTGTGGCTTGTGCTGTGGTTTTGAGACCATTGATCAGACCTAGTCAGAGAGTTGCTTCTCCTCGTATGGGAAACCCTGCAGGGAGAGGGATACCACGCCAGGAATGTGCTGTCAGGATGCAGCAGGGAACTGCTGTACATTCCTGGTGTTAGCCAGAGCCTCCAAAAGGCTCCAGGGCAGCTCCTGCAGCAATGTGGCTGTTTCTTTAGTGAGCCCAAGACACCTTCTGCAAGGGTAGGTCACAGAGCTTCTATGCTCAAGCGGGTTCCAGCTCATCTGCTTGCTTTTTGCTCTACTGAGGTTCTCCATGGAGTTTCCATAACACAGCCCCCTCCCAGCTCCAAAGGATGGAGAACTGGGGGCTGAGTGTTGAGCCCCCATGGAGAGAGCCACATGTCAGTAAGGGGGCTCAAAATTATTATTCCTGCATATAGCACAGTATCTGCACAGCCTGGGGATCCAGTTCTGGCTGAAAAGAGCTATAAATGTGAGGTATTATTAGCACATGGCTTTGTAGTAAGCCACCCTCAGGCCACATTAAGGTTTTTGATGTTTCTCGGTTGCACTCTAAAGGGATTTTAACATGATTTCAGAAAAGCAAAGAAGAAAAAGAAAGAACTTCCAACCTCTTTTTAAATTTTAAATAAAAAATGAAAGAAACCACTTGTATTTTGATTTTCATTTCTGTTTGGAGCTGAAGATTTGTTTAGATGCAGGCTGAGCATCTTGATTATTCTCTTTTTAAAGTGACCTTGATCTTTTAAAAGTGGAAATGGAAATAAAAGATCTGGTGACCTTTTTATTGAGGTCTTCAGAGAGCTGAGAGGAGCCTTCCCTGTCTTCCCGTGTTGCAGGAATACCTCCTACCAGGGAACACAATGTCAGGCTGAGTTAAAAATGCCCCAAGGGCCATATTGATGAGGGGAAGCTCACTCTCCACGGCCTTTTTAACATTCAGCCACGGCATAACTTGTTTGTTTCCTCCGTGTTGGAAATGTCAACAAATGTCACCCAAGTTCTTTGCTTTCCTTTCTTATCTTTTGAAATATTATTTCATATATGTGTGAGGGTGTAGAGTATATTAATAAAGGAGCTTTACTCTCCAGTGTATTAAAGGAGTGAGTGCAAGGCTGTACTGAAGAAAGGTTTCTTCTATTAGTTTTGCCATTAGGAAAAAAATAATGCTCTTCAAAAGACTTACTGAAGAGAGAGATCAAAAGAAGACCTGTTAGCCTCAAGTGGTCTATACTTCTAGTATGGGGTCTGTATTCATTACTCTAGGACTTTCTTTGAGACAAATTTTGAGTGCTTTGTCCAGATCATTTGAATATTCTTTGTAACAATGTGACTCCTGTTGATTCCCTGGGAGACTTTTCGCAGAGAAGACTTCTGGGTTCAAAATTTCAGAAGTCCTTAACAGTCCTTCATAACTTTATACAAATTTTATAGATTACTTAGTTACCCAAAAGTGAAATTCCCAAAGGGTCTCAATGATACCCAATGCCTGTAGGTGTCTTCTTTTTTTTTTTTTTTTTTTTTTTTTTTTTTTGGAAATATGTGTGCAGTTCCTAAACCACTGAGATTCTTTGAAACTGTAGCCTTTGCCTTTAACGAGACTGTTGATATTTGGGTTGAATTAGCCTTTGAAAACAGTAATTTATTATACATTATAGCACTAGGTACATAATATAATTAGACTAGGTAGAATATGACATTTAACATTTATAAGGCACTTTTTGTGCAAGTATAATTATTTAATTAGGGCAGTGCTGCAAGGCCCCCAAGGCAATTTGGTACATAATTTGCTTATATTATGTGAATCCATCGAAAGAAACAATTTTGGCCCAAACTGCTTTCAAATGTGTTGACAGGACAGAAAAACAATGAGTGAAAGTCTTTGATTTCTTTGTAAGGACAGAGAACTCAGATGGAAAAATATTAAGAGAATTTCCAAAGGACGAATGCCAATTTTCTGTGACAAAGCAGTGAATTTAATTGCTTGTGCATGACAAGATCATCTTTCCTTTTCATCTTCAGCTGTTTCATACACACTAAATTCTGATGATTTATATACACTTCTGCAATGTGTTAAACAATTGCTTTTCATCTTTAACAGTCAGATGTTTCAACTATTTGTAGACAGTTAGTCATTGCTATATATATATTTCATTTTTTGTTTTGTTTTTCATTCCAATCTGTTCTCCTAAAAAAAAAGATAAAATAGTTCTATTAAAGCATCCATGGATCCATCTGTGAAATTAATACCCTGTAAAGCATTTCAATGTATCAATGATATGCTGCCTCCTTAGGGAAATGTGCTCTGACTGCAGTTTTCAGCAGCCAGGATGGAACAAGATGGCAAGGTTGAATCTCTGGGCATGCAGTTGTGCCACTGTCAGTAATCTCCAGTCTCCTCCCTTTCTTGCCATTTCCACCCATGGAAATTTCTGTGAAAACTTTGCAAAAACAAGGCTATGAAAGGCCAAATACATCCCTCATCACTTCAGTATTCCTAATATCAATTATTCAGGAATATTGTGAAATGGAATTCTTGAAGTTGTATAATCTTAAAGAATTATTACTATCAGAAGGTGAAAACTTCACCAGAAAAACAACGTCTTGTATAATTCTTCCATGTTTTATCAATTTGCGACCAATTTAACCAACCTATTTAAGGCCCATGGTTAAATTTTGCCTTTCTTTTGCACTGCAGGAATGAAAAGCTCTTTAAAATTATGTATGACCAGGAGACTTGGATTGAGAAGCTGATCTGACCTTAATTCCAATGATCAAAATTTTCGAAACTGATGGATTTTTTTTTTTTTTTTTTTTACTAATTATTTTGAATGTGGAATGACAAATAAGGGTTAAATGCTGAAGGCTTTAACTGACTCTACCACATCTGCAATTGAGGTATAACTAGGGTCAAGAAGTCAGTCCTTGGCATCTTTTTCTCCTATGTTTGCTTCAACCAACCTCTTATATAGGTCATTTCTGTACAAAGAGTTTGGGCAGCAGCCTGTAAAATCAGCCCTGTGATTAAAGAATATTCATGCCAGCAATTTCTTGCAGAAATGATAACTTCCTACAAGGAACCAATTCAAGCATAGTGGTTTGGAAATGCTGGGAAATAGTGAATTAGGCACCTGAAAGGATAAGGGACCTGTTGCATTTTCTCCCAGCTCTTTGTGCTTTGATTAATCATTTGCTTGCATTTTGATAAGCAGCTGCACTGTGTGAGTGTATTCCAACCTTGAGATGTTCATATTATTTCAGGACATTGCATCATATGCAAAGCAGTTTTCCAGCTGCTTCCTGACTCATGCTGGTAAAGGAGTAACTCACACTTGTACTGGATTTTAAGGGTGGTAAAATCCTAGAAACTGAAGGCTTCTCATCAATAGACACTTTATCAAGAGAAATTAGATTTCTTTCATGCTTCAACAATATAGTGGTTGTCAGGTTTTCAACAGTTTGACAGAGGGATTATTTTGGCTCTATTTGACATAGATACAAACTTTCTGTATTTCAGATGAAAGACGCTGTAAATATTTTAGGCTTGTATGTCACTGCAGCGATGATGTACCCAGTTCCACAGGAGGCAATAAAACTTGCTTTGTTATCAGGCCCTCATGTTCTGGGGAGCAGTAAAGTAATTCACAGGTATTCCTACAAGCCCCATCACTGATTTAGGGTGTGCCTTTCTGTGTGCAGGTTCTCCCTGTGGCCATACTCTATCATCTTTCATTGCAGTGTCTCACCATATTCCTCAGCATGAGCTGTGGTCAAATGGAAGATATGACACTTGAGGGGAATATTTCCATATTACCTTAGGTTCTGTCTGTTTTCTGATCTTGTTTGTGTCATCTCTGTGTTCCAAGGCACTTTACCTGATGACAAACAGGCATCTGTACCTCTGGGAATGGAGCTTTTCTTTAAAGGTTTGAATCCCTTAGATTGTAGTCATAGCCATATTATATAAATTTCCATAGCCAAATTCATAGCCATATTATATATAATTATATATATATATATATGTATATAATTTCCAGAAAATGCCCTTTTTTTTTTTTCTGGAAAGTCATTAAAATGCGCCATTCCAGTTGCTCTCTAGTCTTCATCTTTTGCCAGAGAAAATTTGCATATTCAGTTTCATTGCTGTAATGAACCACATGCACTGTATACAATCAAGCCAGGAAAGATGGAAATTCAGGGCAAGCCAGAGAGATGGAACTGGGACTCCTGTTTGTTTACGAGTCATAACCAATCCTATTTTATCCATGTTCTCACTTTCTTTCCATAGAATGATGAGCACAAATATCATCTACCCCATCCACCCCCTCTTTGCACCCCACTCCTCTGACAGTCATAGGAAAAAGTGATGACTTCAGCCACATCCACTATTTACCTAAAGTAGGGGAAAAATAAACCAAAAGTAAAATAATGTGATTTCAGTTGATTTAAGTGGGCAATAATGAAAGGGACAGTCTAGGACCTTTGCTTCCCTAAGCAACATTCGGTTGCAATCATTCTCAGTCATTTTAACAAAGAATTGATTTTTAGCAATGAGTTTACCATAATTTATCAGCCAGTTCAATCTGACCCTATTTGTGTATGGACTATTGATCCATGAGTGTTGGCGGTTCTCAGCAATGCCTGGTGCCTGAGCCAGGACTACAAAGTGAGATGGATGAGGGAAATCATTAGCTTGTGTTCTGGAGTGAGGTATTTGCCATAATCAGAGCTGGTTTGACAGAATCATCTTCACTAGAAATTAATTTCCTTATGAACAGAGTTCATTATTGTAGAACTCATTGGATACTTGGCTGCATCATGTTCAAACTGCAAGAGAGGTGATGTTGTACAGTACAAGGGCAGAAGCTGTTTTGCCTCTGCACTGAGATCTAGAATGCCCTCTAGATAAGCAACATAAAGATACACAGCCTATTTACACCTCAGAATAGTTGAGTTTGAAAGACACCTTGGGAGCTCATTTAGTCCACCTGCCTGCTCAAAGCAGGGTCAGCTAGGACAGGTTGGCTAGGACTGTGTTCAGGCAGGATTTGAACGTGTCCTAGGATGGGGGCTTCTTGTACATGACACAAAGAAACAACACTCACACACTGAGATGTCCAAGGCAGAAAAGAGGCTTCAACATTTATAGAATTCCAGCAGTGACCACGGATTGGAGGAAGAAAATCTTCCTCTTCAACCACACTGGTCAACCCAACAGTCCATCAACAGTCTCCTCTTTATGAGAAGAATGTAAACATGGTAACACCGCTAAAATAAAAGTTGTTTATGTAAAATTGTGTCTGACTCCATTACAAAAGGTAAACACAGAAGGCTGAAATAGACCTTTAGAAAAAGTTCTTAAAGAGATAGAGGAGAACAGCAAAAACCCAGACAACATTGGCTCCTTGACTTCTCTGGAAAACACATTCTGGTATTTAACTGCCTTCATGGTAAAAAAGGTATTTTCTTGCACTGAAGTAGAATTGACTATATTTCAATTTTGTGTTTCCTCTTGTCCTGTCACTGAATACAACTGAGAAGACTCTGGCTCCATCTTCTTTATTCCCCCTCATCAATTATTGGTACATACTGGTAAGATTCCCCCTAAGCCTTCTCAAGGCTTAACAGTTCCAGCTGTCTCAGTCTTTCTTCATGATAGAGTGGCTCCAGCCCTTCAACCATCATTAAAATGACACTTTAATGGCACTTCTCTGAGTTCAGTCTGGCCTTGTGTTTTTTCCCCTGGGGAGGTCATGATTGACCCACGTTATCATCCCACCAGTCCAGAATAGTCTCACCAGTGTTGAGTACAGGGAAGGAAACTGTCCCTCAAGTGCTGGCAACACTTTGCCTGAAGGCTGTTGTTGTTCTTTGCCACAAAGGCATGTCTCAGATTCAGGTTCAAGGATGTGTCCACCAGGGCTCCCAGACCATTTCAAAGCTGTTTTCCAGGTTGCTGGCCCTTCAGCAGCCCCATCAGAAGCTGGGGTTTTCAGTTGTACTTGGAGAGTCCTGGAGAAGATCCAATTGATCTCTTTCTCATAGTTTCTGGAGCTGTGCAGTGTGCTGACCTTGTCACAGCCACATCACAGGGTGACATAGACCCTTCTCAGCCTGTGGGCAAAGCCCCAGGCCCACCACAAGGTCCCAAATGCACAGGGATGCATTCTCCCTCAGGAGCTTGGTCCGAAGGGAGGTCTCTGATGTACCAGGGTACTCCAGGGGGTTCTGTAGACTGTTCCCTGCTATGTGTCAGGACCATTGGAGAGCCCTCAGGGAAGTTTCTGGTCTTAGTCTGGGCACCAATTGCTGTGTCTGCTGCTCTGTGCTTGTGGTGCACACCAGCACAAACATGGCTTGCCACTGAATTACCTACGTAGATGCTGGCAGGTATTTAGAACTTCCTGTTGTGCTGTCTTTTTTCTAGGTCCCAATATGTCATTAAATCCTTAAATATAACACTCTGTTTTGACTCTCAGTACTGTCTACTGGGCAACGTAATTTGCCCCTTCAGTTACTGTGGAAATGAAGCCCAGAGTGGGATAGCATTTGAACAGAGATTACAGACTAAACTACCAGGAAAGGAGATCAAGCATCCTAGCCCTTATCTCAGTGCCTGCATTACATTTTACTTTTATTTGCTGTGGATTAGTAACTCTTTGCTGTTACCAAGGAAATGTGAGACTCCTGGGCATCTGGCACACCCACAGTGCACCCTTACCATTGATGAATAGGAAAGGAAGCATGAGTATACTTCACTGCATGTCAGAGATCCAAGGGAAAACAAGCTATTGAAAAGAGATAAAGTAAACAAGATTATCTGAATGAAATCAAGAAATACTTTCAGAGGAGGTTAAATGTTGTGTTTGTTTAGAGCTCTCCAGCAAAATCGAAGATTTGATGCTTTTTGAGACACCCTGAAGAGGGCCTGCCACAGATGTTGTATTCACCATCCTTATTTTTATTGTCAGGAGGTGCTACTGAGTACCTCTGTATAAGAACTGAGATGTCCTTGTAATACAACTTCCAGTACATTGGACAGGGGTATTTTGCCATTTTTTTGGTGGCTTTTTCAAGGAGTTTGTGACTCAGAGGTCCATGTCTTGAAATCCTTACTCACATTTCACTTGGGCAAACCTCCCACAGGTTATAAAAATGGAGGCTCTGGAATCTAGTTTAGGAAAAAAGGGAACAGATCAGTCTCCAGAATTTAGACATACAAAATGCCTTCCATGAGTCAACAGGAATAAAGCAGCATGAGTGGGAAAATGCCCAGCAGAAAGTAATTCCTGCAGCATGGACACTTCTGGGCAGTTGTTACAAGGATGTGCATGTGTTTGCAGACCTTGCTGTGGGCAAACTCAGAAGTGAGAAAATGAGTTGAGTGTGTGTTGGGCAGATAAATTTCATCCGGGAAAGCAGTTTGGGAGTTATAAAATATTTCTGAGATTGAAAGGTGCTACTCTCTGAGTTGCTCGGTAGAGGTAAGAGATGTGTTCCTTAGGCCATTTAAACACAAGTTGGAAAATCACTGTGAATTGGGAAAATCCAAGACTTAATTTTTATTTGTTCCTGAATTATTATTATCTGATTATTTTAATCTCTTCTTTTATATGAACATGGATCCTCTGAGAAAAATTTCTGCCTTTTCTCACACCTCATGATTTTATATATATATACATACACAAATAGCATGAGTGAGATGATGGAGCTTTTCTCCTATATTTAAGCTGAAAAACTCATTCAAAACAAAAATTTTCCATTGACATGAAAAGCAACATCTCATGATGATCATAGTGAGGAACAAGGGACTGTCAAGTTCACTCTGCACTTCAGCAGCTCTCACTTTAAAGGCCAGCATCACACTCCAGCAGACCAACACCTTTTCTCTCACAATAGCAGATATGTCATCCCTCTCTGAGCTTCCTGCTTTGGGGAAGGAGCACTGTGGGCCTGAAGCAGCTCTGGTTTTATCCAGAGGCTCAGTTTCCTTGAAACTTCTCAGTCAGATCAAGTGTGACCTTTGTGCTGATCTTATTCAGGCTTTTGGCAGCAAGAGAGGGTAACGTGTTCATACTGGTCTACTTAGATGTGACATCATCCTTGGATACAACTGGACAAAGTGGATCGAGGCATTTGTAGATCCTGTCAAGCACAGAGCTGTATTTAATTAGCTCAGTCTAATACAGAGAGACCTTTGCCTCTCCTCGTGCCTGCTGGGCACGCAGCTCGGTGGCTCAGTGCCCTTACTGTGCTCTGCACCCTTCGCTAGGGTCTCCTCTGACTGCAGGCCCTCTGCAAGAAATGAACAGCAGCAATATCACTTTTTCCCACTTCTCCTGGCTGAAATGCTGCTGTTTTTCCTCGCTGGAAGGGGAGGATTTTACTGCTCTGCTGAAGAAAGTGGATGTTTGGTTGCTAATATAGGGGAAATTTCCATGTACGTCAGGCTAGTATTTTATAGACAGAGCTAGCTTCCAGCAACTCTGAGTACCTACAAAGCAGTGTGTTTTGCTTTGTAATTGTTCTACAGGACTCTTGTACTTTCTGGAAAACATTGATTTGACTTTCCACCTCAAAGCTTGAACCATCTTTCTGATTATTTCCCAAACAGTAGATGATAGGCACAGAATTTAAGAAGGGAAAGTCCAATAATGTGGACGTTGTTTCTATAATAGCCCAACAGAAAATAAATATGTAGACCTTTGGGATGTGTTGCAATTTACTGAAAAATGCAATCTATTCTTTGAGTGTTCTTATGAACAGTGAAGAAAGTGCATCTGTTGTAGTATGAGAATACCTCTAATTATTTCCCCTTGATTTTGCGTTAATGCATCTAGACCTTAGGGCAGGGAAGAGTGTGTTGTATCTACTACAAATAAATCAGTGCAATTAACTGCTGATATATGCAAACTGACCTTAAGTGCTAATACATGTCTGCTTCTAATATCAGGAATCTAGCTTAGAACAGGCAGTAAGGGGATCTGGCCTTGGATCAATGAAGGAAATGTCTTGAACAAATTGGGACCACAGAGGTCAGGCTTCTGAAAAACATAATTAAATTGGGACTGAGGAAGCCTTACACATCAAAGAAGTGCAGTGATCAAATGATTAGGGAATGAAGGGTGGGGGGGTGGGATGCAGCAGGAAGCAGGAAAGAAACAGCAAAGAAATGTGTAAGACAGCAGCTTTAGAGATGGTGTTTGAGAAAGAGTTTAGAGGCAAAAAAAAAGGAAAACTAGTCAAAGACAGACTAAGTAAAAAAGCCCAAAATGTGTGAAACATATTCCAGGGTATGCTGGTACACACTACAAAGTAAAGAGTACGTAAGGAAATGAGAAACAATAAAGCATGCAGAAAGGCAGTATTAGGAATGCAACAAGAAAATCCTTGGGTAATGGAGCTTGTTGTTGGCAATATAAATTTAAATGCAGTGTATAGCAGCTGGCTGCTCTTATCTGATAAGGCTGTCATTCTGAGCATAGCTGGTGAGCACAAACTGCAAAGTGAAGCAGAATATATATTTGAAATATTGGGGTCTTATGTATTTTATTTTATCGCATGTTTTCCCTTCATTTTAATTTTAAGAGACTTGTTCTTTTTTTGCTGACTTAGTGCCAGTGAAAGGTGCTGCACAGAGAGCCCTGGGGATTGAAGACTTTTGTTTCCTCATAAATAAACATAGCAAGTGTAGTAGAAAATCAGCTTTCCTCAACTTGCTTTCCACTCACCTTCCTCCCGACGAACCTGAAAGCCTTTCCATCTTTCCTGGAACAAGGTCTCCGCAGAGCAGACGGAGTTTGACGAGCAGCCCAACATGAGCTGGCACTGTGCACTTGCAGCATGGAAAGCCAACCATATCCTGGGCTGCATCCAAAGCAGCATGGTCAGGAGGGCCAGGAAAGTGGGTTTAGCCCTTTCTCTGTTCTTGTGAGACAACACCTACAGTACTGCCTACAGTTCTGTGCTCCCAACGTAGGAAGGGTGTAGAACTATAGGAGCAAGTGCAGAGGAGGGCCATGAAGTTGTTAAAAGCACTGGAGCACCTCCCCAATGAAAACAGGTTGAGAGAGTCAGGTCTGTTCAGTCTGAAGAGGAAAGGGTTGCACTGAGATTTTCACAGAAACCTTCCAGTATCTGAAGGAGGCCTATAGGGAAGCCAGAGAGGGACTCTTCCTCAGGAACTGCAGTAACAGGACAAGGGGGAATGGCTTCATGCTGAAAGATAGTAAATTTAGATTGGATGTTAGGAAAAAGTTCTTTACTGTGAGGGTGGTGAGGTACTGGAACAGGCAGCCCAGGGAAGTTGTGTATGCCCCATCCCAGAAGGTGTTCAACACCAGGTTTGTTGGTGGCCTGAGCAACCTGATCTAGTGAAAGGTGTCCCTGAAGGGGGCCTTGAACTGGATGATGTTTAAGGTCCCTTCCAGCCCAAATCATTCTATGATTCAATCAAACAGCACACTCGTGGAATCATAAAATTGTTTAGATTGGAAAATGCCTTTAAGATCACTGAGTCCAACCACTAAACCATGTCTCTAAGTGACACACCTACGTAGGAAGGGTGTGTGACACCTACGTGTCTTTTAAATGCCTTCAGGGACAGTGACTTAGCCAGTTCCCTGGGCAACATGTTCCAGTGCTTGATAAACCTTTTGGTGAAGAGAATTTTCTTATATTCAATCTAAACCTCTTCTAGTACAACTTGAGGTCATTTCGTCTTGTTCTACTGCTTGATACCTGAGAGATGAGATTAACTCCCACCTGCCTACAACCTCATTTCAGGTAGTTGTAGAGAACAATAAGGTTCCCCTTGAGCCTCCTTTATTCCGGGTGAAACAGCCCCATCACTCTCAGCCACTCCTCATAAGACTTGTGCTCCAGACCCTTCACCAGCTCTGTTGCCTCTTGGAAAGGGCAAAAGCCTTCAGTCTTGTTAGCATGACTGAAATATCATCGCATACTTGTACTGTTTTTACTTATAAAGTAATAGATTAGGGATGCTTTTTATTTCCTTTCTCCTGGTGCTGTTTCCTGGTGTACTCCTTTGTACTAGTCAAGGTTTCTTTGCAGTCAGGAAATTTTGAAACCTACTCCACTACATATGGACTTCCTACTGGTGACAGGTGAGTCTCTGAGCTGTGGTTAAGCCACTGGAGAAGAAGAATGTGAGATTGCAGGAAAGGAAGTAAAGTGCCTTTCAGGAGCATTGTTCTGCAGGCACTCAGGGAGCAGATGGGGCACTGGGGACAAAGTCACTTCAGCCATACACAGACACACACTTCCTCTGCCTTCTGCTGACTGTCAGTCATGGGGTGATGAAGAACCAATGACTGACTAGAGAAAAGGCTGTACAAGATGTCTCTTATCTGTAATCTCCCTTCCTGTGCCATGACAACAGATTTCCCCATGAACTGTTCTTACACACACACACACAGCTTCCAGATACCTGGAACAACTGATTAGCAGAAGTCAGTATTTATAATTATCTTACAGAGGAGAAAGGGAAGTTAATTGAAACTCATCCAAGGTTACATACATAGCAAGACATGATGAAGTCATCCAGGAGTTGATGTTAAAGCCAGATTTCTTCCCCAGATACACAAGCTCTGCACCTCTCCTTTCAATGTAATTACATAAACACTATCCATGACACCAGATTTGTGTTAAAAGGTTGTGCAGTGATATTCCTTATATGTGGAAACATCACTGTGCAAAGAGAAGGTATGAGAGTTGGGTTTTCCATGAGGAACGTGGTGAATTATTGTGGGATTGCCCCACATATTCTCCAAGGGTCTATTCCTGTTCAGAGTGCTGGCTTAATAATAATTAGCAAGACAGCATGATTGGGTGTGTCTGGATAAATCAAAAAGGTTTAATAAAATAATACAATATAATACAAAACAGCAAACGAAGATCAAAGCTGAGCACAGTGTAAAGGACAGATCCTACACCTGCTACAGCACCCCAAGAATGCCACGAGACCCTTTGTTCTGTCACCTTTTCTACCTAAGGGTCGAGGATGGATCTATTGACAAACTGCCAATAGGAAGGGTACAGGTTTTGACAAACAGTGACAAGGGCCAAGAGGTGCTCCTGTCTTGGCACTGAGCCAATTACAAAGAGAAAAACACAGAACTTTCTGGCTAAACTTCCTAAAATGTCCAAAACTGAAACCCTTTCCTTATACAGAACTGCCCACTCTGTGGGAGTGGGGGGTGCATTACTACAAATTATCTTGGGCAAAACATTTGAGGCAGGTGCTGCCTTTTCTTACCCACCTCTTAAAACCGGGTAGGAGTTGGCTCTTTTTTGAAAGTGTGAAAGAACTGGTATTGCTACCAGAAGCTCTCCTTCCTCTTTCCCATCCATTTACAGTATTTGGAAATAAATAACTGTGTAACCAGATGCAACAAAGTCTACAATTTTGAAAAGCTGATCCTCTCATGGTAGAAGTAATGGGAGTGTTAAATCCTCCAGAGAAACAGTAAATTATCCTCCTGCAAGTGAATCAGAAAGAGAGAAGTGCTAGAAACGGAAATTTAATAGACAGGTCTAGTCCCATCCAAAGGGAAAAAAGCAAGAAAGTACAGTAGAAAGTTTATCAGGCTGCTGAAAGAGCCCCGAGACTGGAGGCCATGTGTTGTGTCATGCAGTGGCATAGCAGGGTTCTCAGAACACTGCCAATTTCTGACTGAACCATGAGCCAACCACAGAGACAACCACTGGGGTTATATTCCCTGTAACTGGGGACCTCCCACCAAATGCCCACGCTAACATCCTTAGGGAATCCTGGGGCATTCAGCAAAGTGATTGTTTTGTTTGTGTGTTTTTTTGATTTGTTTTTGTTCTTTTGTTTGGTTGGTTTGTTGGTTTTTTGGTTTGGTTTGGTTTTGGTGGGGTTTTTTTTGGTTGTTTTTGTTTTTGTTTTTGTTTTTGTTTTGTTTGTTTTTTTTGGTGGGCTTTTTTGTTGGTTTTTTTTCCCTTTGTTTTTTTGGTGGAGTTTTTTGTTGTTGTTTTTTTTTTTTTTTTCTTTTAATGTGGATTTCAAATTTGCCTTGCTTATGTTTCAAAGGATTTCCAGATCTTTGCATATCACTTTGTGTGCCCAATTACATTTATGAGAAAAAAAAATCAGATAAAGATCCTTAGTTCTGTATGCCTTGGATTTCCTAGCAGTGCCTCTTTGCATGTAGGTTATACATGAAAGAAAAACTGCAGTTTGCACTCCAAATAAAGAATGCTTCCTACAGAATATTGGACAGATTTTTTTCTCTAGGGCTGAATGAAAGGTCAATAAAAAAAATAAATAAGAAGATTTTTTAAAAAAATAACAATCCCAGATAAGGAAGAGAATCCCAATTCTAATTATCCTGCTCTTCCTTTGATGTGGAAGGAAATAAGAATGCATAAAGACTTTTTTGAGAGTTAAGGTAAGCTAAAGAGTTACCTGAGGATATTCTATTATAGCTCAGAGCCAAGGGGAATTTGGATTCAGAGCATAAGAAGAGGCCTTCAGTTGTATTTGCAGAAAGCAGTAGGGTCTGTTGATGGACATTTATGTTTCATGCCATGGGCAGTATCTCTGAGAGAGTTCCTCCTTAGCACCTTTGCAGCTCCTGTGTGTACTCAAAATGAGTAAGAAACAGAACAACTGGTAACTTCTCTACTGTGCTGATAAAGCAAAACGTAGGATTGCTGTTAAGAACAAGATAAATAAATGAACTGGATGGCTAAAAATAGCAGAGGGGCCCAGCTTAGCTGACTCATGAGCTTGTAGATGAAATCTCATGGAGACTGGCACACAGCATTAAAATAGGATAAACGTTGACAGGCATTAAATGAACAAGCAAAAATGAATGGACCTTCAAATGGTCTGTGAGAGAGACAAAAACAAACCAGCCCAAGCCATTTATAATTAGTGCTCAAGCCATTTATAATTAGTGGTGGTGAAAATGCTGTTTCTCATCTCCTGTGTATCTGTCATGGGAAATCACCATACTGCACAGATGCAGGTGACTGCACTGGAGAGCTCTAGGAAACTGCCCAGACAGACCTGTTTGCTGATGGAACACACCTAAGTGTGCCTGTTTACCAAACAGACACACTTGGATTTTCTAAAGGGCCTCTTCGTCTTCAGTTTGGTTTTGTATGCTTACAAGTAACTGCCTGCACATTTAAATTTTGTACATTACCAAAAACCATTCAGGTAGCTAAGCACTGTTTTGTGCCAAAAAAAAAATCAGGCAGCTAAAGCCTATGCCTTCCAGTCAGTGAAGGTAGAATGATACAAGTACAACTGTTTTCACAGGTAAAATCACACTAGTCAACAAAATCTGGCTATGATTATTAAGGTTATAATGTGCCATTCACAAGTTCTGGATACAGCTACATATTTTTTTCTATTTTGTCAGAAGTTTTACCCACTGGCAGGTATCAGCCTGTGAAAAAAAAGCTTGTTTGTAAGAACTGTTCAGGTTTCATGAGACCACTTTAAGAAAGGTGTTAGGTAAAGCATTCAAAATGTCTGTTTCTAGTGTTTCTGAAATGTAATGTTTTCACTTGGATGTCATGTGTTTCATGTAGATATCTTTCTAAAGTACAATATTTGATAAATGAGTAAATCAAGCATGCCTATTGGATTCATGCTTTATGACTGAATTAATCTACTTACTACAATCAGCACTCAGCAATTAAAAATTGAACAGTAAGCTTCAAGGCAGATATAAATGAGACTGACCTTGGCATTGCAGGTAGGCATCATTCTAGAGTAAAAATTTCCATCTTCTGCAGCACAAGAAATTTAGGCTAGGTGAATCTTAGGCCCATGTTTCTTTTGCTCTGTTCTCTGTGTGTGCATGAAGGCTTTTCAGTCCCACCTTCAAGTGGCATGATGCCAGATCAGACTAGGTCTAGAGATCAGTCATAAGGAAGCAGTGGCACCTGTACCCTGTGGATGGAAACTAGGAGAAAGTCTGGCTTCCAAAGGATGTGTGTCTCTAACTGACCCAGCCCTGGTATTATAGTGTGACTGTGGAACGAGTTCACTGCTTATTAGACAACGGAGAACCTGCACAGCTCAGACTATCCTAACAGCAGAGTGGACTGACTCTTGTCTAAAAAGGCTGAACTCAGGCCAAAGCCTTTTCAGTAGCCAAGATGTTAAGAATGTCTGTGTTCCCTGTGGATACTCTGATTCCAAACATGAGCTGGACACAACAATGCATAATTTCCTTCACAGAAATCTAACAAAGCTAACCAAGTGTCTCTCCTCTGCTTTCATGAAACTTACTGTATTCTTAAATGTATTCTTGAAAAGTGAGAGTAGTAAATAATTCTGAGGCTTCTGCACTTCAGATTTTATCTGAAGTGATGAAAATGTCCCAAATGTATTGTGGGGAAGTGCCAGACAGGCAGATGCTTGGAAGTACACAGAATGTGTTCCCTAAGTTTTATTTTCTCACACAATGAATCTCAAAATCTTGACTAATTTTGCACATTTCCTAAAACCAAATGGCTGATAACAGTAACTTCATTTCAGCAAAGTGCTAGCAATAGTGAAGAGTGATCTAGCTGACCTATGCCTGGTGTCCTTTTTACTTAAGTGCTCTTTCTACATTTCTTAGGAACTGGGATGTAAGAGCATTGTAGGCCTAAGTGCTCTAGGGTCACTCAGGCTACTAGACACACACAATGCCGAGACACCAGGGACATCTGCATCAGAAAAGCAAAAAAAAACCTTAAAATGTTTCTCCTGGATCGATACCTCTGTGAGAAATGAAAGCATATGAGTGGATATGGACATACATATTCCTCAGAATTTCTTCTTCTGAGAAGAAAGTAACTCTATCCCAGCGGAAAGCAGGACACTGAGCACACACACATTAGTGCTCAAAATGCCCTTTCCATATATACTGCAAGAAAGTGACACTAGGAAGGAACTTGTACCATGGTTTTCAAGAGCTTGTCTAAGAAGCATTTGCTAGTAGTTTAACTATATCAAACAGAAGGTAAATTTTTAACTGATTCTGAAATTTGATAAGATTTGGGGTTACAATTGTCTTTTAAGTCTTATATGTTAAAACTTACAAAAGTGTCCAAGGGGTTTTTTTTGGGTGTTTTTTTTTTTTTTTTTCCTAAGTAACCTGAAATGTGAAGAGGTGACTAATTCCAGAGATTAAGTGTGCTGGAACAGTAGCATATGGGTTTGTTCTTTTAGGATACATGGAAAGTACTGGTTTTAATGAAAGAAACTGGGTAACAAAAGGAATTGGGTAATGTTAGTATTTAAAAAAAGAAATAACATGACTTGTGTCAGGAAAAAATCAGGAAAGCATTATGAAAAATAAGGAAAAGTTTTGCAAGAATGCAGATTTTGCCTGTGACAGACTGAATAAGACCAGTATCTTCCTGTGTGAGAAAGCCTTGCCTAAGAAAATATTTGGTTATTTCCTTGGGATCTGTTGAATGGATTAAATCAGCCCTCACAGAGTGAGCTCTCTTGGAAATTAGTTTTTATGCATTATCCTCATGTTCTGGATCCAGTTACAACCAGATTTATAAAGACTGCAACTTTAACAAAAAGTGTTCTTACATTTAGGACCATCTTTTGAGGCAATTTTACTTGGACACATCCACCCTTTTAGCCTAGCTCTTCCTAAATACTGGCAAGCTAAAACTGCTTCCAGGGCTAGGGAGCACAGAGCAGGTAGGAGGGACTCGCAGCTGCTTGGAAACATGAAAACAAGAGAACAGCACTCAAAAGAATCAAACCACATAAATAAATTTCATAGTTGTAAGGGGTGAAAAATATTTTTAGTTACAACCTTGCTATGGCTGCAATATTCAAGAAAAAAAGTTGTATAAAGGGCAATGAATTTGTTACACTTTACCCTGAGTTGCCTTTTTTCTGTTTTTGTGGAAACAATATCAGTCACAATATGGGTGGAGTTTAGTATAGACAGCCACAAGTACCTGGAGAAACGTGCGCTGTCAATGTTCCCCCTTTATGATGTGTAAAATGTAAGGTGGCTGGAGAAAGCATGCAGTTCACCTGGTAGAGCTATTAATTTTTTTTCAATGTAACCAGCTCCTTAAAAGGCCTAGACAAAACATCCATTGTCTGTATGTGAAGTATTCCTCCCCTGCCCCCTTGGGCTCCTGGGCTAGCTCAGTTTCTGGGGAGCTTTGGGGGGAAAATATTTCCAGGGATAGGGTAAAAGATTCAAAAGAGGCTCTTACCTCAGGGTATTTCCAAGGCTTTATTCTCAAAGGGGTCCCAGAGGCCAAAGAGGGCGAACAAGGAAGGGCACGGGTTTATCTAGACTTTGTCTCAGGACAGATAGCTGGCACTGAGCCAATTGGCCAGAGACAGGGGAAAGGTAGGGTTAAACTAAAGGTTACAGGCTTTGGGGGTTTCTGGGGAAAAACCATTTCCCCAGAGGAATACAACATCTATGCACCTGATGAATATCAGCTTCAGCCCCAAAGAGTGAAGGAGCCTAGGCAAGCAAAAAAGACAAAAGCTCAACAAAAGCAGTGTTGGTTATCCTGAATTAGAAGCCTGTAAGCTGCTAGGTGCAAATTGACTTTAAACACCTGAAGAATTTCACAGGCGCTCACAAAGTCAGCAGTGTCCTAACACCAAACCTTTGTTTCTGTGGATGTACTACTGAGGACACATCCAGATGCAGAGGTATTTACTTTCCTCATGGGCATTGCAATTGCTTGGTGAGTGAAGCATAAACTACTTGCATGGATCAGGGAGAACACAAAACCTACCTTTCCACACAGTTTTTTGGCAATGCAAGAGATTAAGGAGTAAGTTTTGTCCTGACATTTGTCCTTATGAAAATGCATATTTACCTTCAACCATCACTGCATTCCTTCAAGCTCTGCATTGAGGGTAGATTTCCTAGTCACACAAGTTCACTTAAAACAGAGATAAGAGAAGATAAAGAACAAGGAAAAGGCCAGCTCTCAGGAAAGAAAACCCAATTCCTCCACAGCACCTACAAAACTGAAGGGAGGTTATCTTAGCTGACCCATACCGTCCCTGGAGCCTGGGTACCAGGGTGCTTGGAAACTGAAGAATCAGAACCCCACTACCCATCCACCTCTCCTTTTTAATTTCTTTTCTTTCTCTCTCTTTTTCCCAGCCTTTATGCTGCATATTATTTGTCTGACAGTTACCTTGCGCTCAGCACTGTGGTAGGCAAAGGTTATTGGATTTAAATGCAAAGTTCAATGAATATAGAATTAAAAAATGCCTTGGAGACATTGCTGAAATGAGATGCCAAATCCCAGAATTTGTATCTTTATGAGGAAAATTTGAATACAAAACACCAAGTTTTATGGCTCTTGCACATATTAATTCATACCAAACCATGTTCTAAGAGGACAAAAGGGGCTATTTTTCATCTTGGGCTGAGACAGGAACTCCTCCAGATTTACTGACTTGCTGTGAGAAATATGGTTTATCAGGCTGATAGATATCTTTAAAATGTAAATCAGAATGGGGAGCTTATCACAAGACTGCCATTAGCAGCTTATAAAATTCTTGGTGTTGCAGTTAACAAGAGATTTTGTGAACATGGTGAACATACTGGTCAGCAAAAACAGACCCTAAACTTGACACTTTATTTTCTGTCTTACAAGAAAATTACCAGAAATTAAATCAGAACAATTTTTATTATACATCGATCTCCTTGGCAACTAGCAATTACAATGACTTTGTGGGATGGTCTAGACTTAAAAGGATATTAAGAATTGCATTTTTTTTCCCATGAATGCTTTTTATTCTGATGCTTAGAGTCAACCATCTCCCCAAAGCACTGTGATATTTACCAGCATCCAGAAAAAACGTGGTTAGAGAATTGAGACACTTAAAGAATTGCAGTATTGCCTGGAATCATCCTTGGAAGTGCTCAAGTCCAGGCTGCTTGGGGCTCTGAGCAGCCTGGTCTAGTGAAAGGTGTTCCTTGGCTGGTGGATTGGAGCTAGATGATCTTTACAGTTCCTTTCCAACCCAAACCATTCTATGATACAATTAGTCTATGAATTCTTACCTCATCTTTGGCCCAAGTGCTTTGACCCAAGTCTGGAGAGAGAAAGGAAAATCATTTACCTTCTGGAAGTCCCAGATTTTCTCTTAAGGAGTCCTGTCCATTTCTGTTGTCTCCAATGCCCTATAGGAAGTCCTTTGGGCTTATACCCTCTTTGTTGCATTGTGAACTGTTCACTTCAGGATTACATTGTAGAGAAACCCAGGGCTCTGAAGCTTGAAATAACAATGCTAGCAAATGATCACAAAGACAAGAAACTTCCTCTGTAAACAAACAATATTTACATTAGTACTTTCAAGTGCGTGCAAGAGCTGGAAGGACAGTGGCTGTTGCCAGTTTGCCCTCTTGCTGGCAAAAGCACATGCTGCACTCTCTGTGACTTTCATGCACACGTGCAAGCACACACAGGCAGATGATGTGCTTTTGAGCCACCCACAGATGGTTTCCCCATCAGGGTTTGCTTTGCCATTTAGGCCTCCTGCTTCACATCCTCCTCTCGGTGCTTCAGTCCCTATTTTATGTAATTAACTTCTGTTCCTCCCCCCATTTTTACGATTTTTTTTCCCGTGAATGCTCTTTATTCTGATGCTTAGAGTCAACCATCTCCCCAAAGCACTGTGATATTTACCAGCATCCGGAAAAAAACGTGGTTAGAGAATTGAGACACTTAAAGGAGACACGGCTGTCGCAAGTGTGCATTCACATTTTTGAATAGATATTCAGAGGGTGGGAATGTAGATGAGGGAGAAGCTATGAAAGGGCTTATTACTAATTAACTGTATCTATTTTTCCCCCTTTTAAACTGTTTTTTGTTTATCATTTCAGCTGGTAGGGTAATACACTAAATTAAAGCTGCATAATACATTTATAATTAAGATTGAAAAAGCCAATTGCCTGCTGCTAAACTACCAATTGATAATATTGTAAGGGATATTTATAGCTCTTTGGTATGTATGTCACAGATTTGCATCAATAACACACTTGCTTATCTCCAAACATTTTATTCAGTGGCCCTTTATTTACTATTGAAGGTAAGATTACTCCTCTCAAGCCATCCTTTCTAAAAGTGTCTCGCTTTCATCTTGTTTGTAAAGCTCAGCAAACACAGATGCTTCAGTCGCTTCCTCTGCTATGAAATAGTAATAACAGTATATAATTACCATCATCACACCATGCAGAAAACCTTGCTGCAAAGAACACACTCTACATAGTTCAGCACTCATAGCATCTTGCATTTCTGCAGTTCCTTCTTTCTGACTTGTCTTGCATATCCTGGAGAGAAGATACCAAGCCACCTTACCCAGGGCATGAGTCGGGAACTTTTGGGCAGAGCCCCAGACATAGGCCCTTAGTTTTCATTCCTTTCACAAGAAGGTAGAGCAAGACCTGTTTAAAGAGTTCTTTAAAAATTGCTGAAGTGATAGGGGTTTTTGGGGTTTTTTTTTTTTGTGTTTGGTGTGTCTTACTGGGGGTTTAATAACTCAAAACATCAGCCAAAAAACTGCGAAGTGTATGAGCACCTGCATGACTGAGAAGGGATTTGGCATATGCCACACAGTGGTGCAAGTTTCTATGGTGACTGAAGGTCAAAAAGAGGCAAAACAGCCACGTTCAAAATGAGAACCTGAATTGTGCCTGCAGCTAGTGCCACAGAGGAGGGTCTTGGAGTCTGGAGCACACCATCCTAGCAAAAAAGCCTGGGAGAGCCCTTACAAAAATATAGCTCCTTGTCTACTTGCCCCTTTCCTCAGATGGAGAATGAGCGCTAGAAATGAAGGATCTAGCCATTCTTCAGCCCTGCTTGATAGCGGGGTCTGGGAAAGGGAGAAACAGAAAGAAAGAAAGTTTCCCTATGTCCTGCATGTGTGGGAAGAGTGTCAGCAAACCTGTGTAAATAAATATTCCCAAACCCAGGGCTTCAACTTCTCCCAGCCACAGTTGCCTCAAAGCCAGCCTAATCATGAGTGTTTTTTTATTCTCCAGGCACATCCCTGCAGTTTGAGCTGGAAAAGTGTGTGAGAGATTGGAAAAAATGGTTCAAAGAGGAATTGACAGGGTGCAAGGAAGGGCCGTGGAGACGGGCAAGAGCTTCACTGTCACTACAACAGTGGGGGTTACAGTGTGAGAGCCTGTCAAAATCTTGCCAAGGGCCTAAGGTTGCACAGTCTTCTCCTAGATCCCTTCTCTTTGGAGTTAGATGCTGTCATCCTTTCCATGGTTTTGCTGAGCACAGGGTGAAACCAGGTGGCAATTACACATATGATTTCTGCTTCTAATGCTGTCTATCATTAATTTTATTATGAGTGGGCAAGTGGCTTGCCCCAGAACTGGCCAGATAATTACATGGTCATTATTAACCACATTACTGAAGGGTAAAAATGCAGTTATTTTTATCCATAAAGTCAGCTGCTTCAACCCTAAAACTAATTGCACATTATTATGCAGCAGAAAGTAATTATTATAGATACTGATTCTAGCTTCTACTCCCAAAGAAGCAGACACTATTTCAAATGAAATCTTTCAGGATTTTTAATAAGCCTTGTAATCTGTTGTGGAAGGAAGGAAGGAAGGAAGGAAGGAAGGAAGGAAGGAAGGAAGGAAAAGAAAGAAAGAAAGAAAGAAAGAAAGAAAGAAAGAAAGAAAGAAAGAAAGAAAGAAAGAAAGAAAGAAAGAAAGAAAGAAAGAAAAGATTGATTTTATAATGTTTTTATAACACGTAACTGTCCCATCCTGGTGGGCTGATGCCTTTAGATGTGACTCCTGAGAGGAGGCATCACAAAGTCTGTCTGTAGGTAGATGTTAAGCAAAACATAGGAAGAAAGTTATCATAATTATTATATCATATTGCTGATGTTCTTTTTCCCTCTTTTTGTTTCTTTCAGGTACTGTTGCGTGATTTACAATGGAAAAATTGCTCTGCGGCATCCTGGTGTTTGGAATGGCTGTCACAGTCAATGCTTGTCCCAAATATTGTGTCTGTCAGAACCTGTCTGAGTCACTGGGGACTTTGTGTCCCTCCAAGGGTCTCCTTTTTGTACCGCTGGACATAGATCGAAGGACTGTTGAACTGCGTCTTGGGGGAAACTTTATTATCAATATCAGCAGACAGGATTTTGCCAATATGTCTGGACTTGTTGACCTTACTTTGTCCAGAAACACCATTAGTTACATACAGCCCTACTCTTTCACCGACTTGGAGAGTCTTCGGTCTTTACATCTGGACAGCAACAGGTTGCCTGAGATTGAAGAGGATACTTTAAGAGGTTTAATTAACCTTCAGCATTTGATTTTAAACAACAACCAGCTAAGCAGCATTTCTGATGAAGCCTTTGAGGATTTTTTACTGACATTGGAAGACTTAGACCTTTCCTATAATAACCTCCGAAGCATTCCCTGGGAATCAATAAGAAAGATGATAAACTTGCACCAGCTCAGTTTAGATCACAACCTAATAGATTATATAACAGAGGGGACATTTGCAGATCTTCAGAAATTGGCCAGACTGGATCTAACCTCCAACAGACTGCAGAAGCTCCCTCCTGACCCTATATTTGCCAGATCACAAGTAATTCCATTGGTTGTTACCCCGTTTTCGCCACCCCTGTCCCTCAGCTTTGGGGGAAATCCACTGCATTGCAACTGTGAGCTGCTGTGGCTAAGGCGCCTTGACAGAGACGATGATATGGAAACTTGTGCTTCTCCTCCAAGTCTCAAGGGAAGGTACTTCTGGTACGTGCGGGAAGAGGAATTTGTTTGTGAGCCTCCTCTTATTACACAGCACACTCACAAGCTGCTGGTTTTAGAGGGGCAAACGGCCACGCTCAAGTGCAAAGCCATTGGGGATCCCACTCCCATCATCCACTGGGTGGCCCCTGATGACCGTCTCATCGGAAACTCCTCCAGGACGGCAGTCTATGACAATGGCACCTTAGATATACACATCACCACCTCCAAGGACTACGGAACTTTCACATGCATAGCAGCCAATGCTGCAGGAGAGTCCACTGCAACCATTGAACTCTCGATTGTTCAGCTTCCCCACCTCAGCAATGGCACAGGCAAAGCGGCTCCACCGAAATCTAGGCTCTCGGACATCACCAGCTCCACCAAGTCCAATCGTGGTGAAACAAAAGGCCCACCAGAAAGGGCTGTCCTGGTGTCAGACGTGACCACTACCTCAGCTTTGGTCAAGTGGACAGTCAGCAAGTCGGCCCCTCGGGTAAAAATGTATCAGCTGCAGTATAACTGCTCGGATGATGAAGTCCTGATCTACAGGTAAGTGCATTTTTGTTTGGTCCTCTGATGATGGCAGGGGGTGGAAATCAACACAAGAAGTCTTTTACTGTTTGACTTTTTACTGATTTGACTTTGAACTGAGATGGTACTGCGACCAGTAGCATTAGTGGTATCTGATTAATTTGCATTCTCTCTGTTTGGCAAACAGTTGGTCTGTTCATCGCTTTTCTGTCCAAGTCACACACTGCAAATCTCTGTAGTACTCGTTTTCCAACAGCTGTTTTCAGTAAAATTTTCAATTTGGGAAAAAGTAGGACTGCAGTTGGTAGTCTCCTTAGTACACTTAACAAAGAAAGGAAAACTTGAAGACTAGAAGTCAGAAATTTCCCTTTCCACCTCCTGTAGGTGGGATTGAAACAGACTACTTAGAGAGGAAGCGACGTGGGAGGAAGTTTGTGCTGTCTACCGATAACATAGGCTCTAATTATTCTGTGATTCAAGATCTGGGGCTGCTAACAAGACATTTTTCACCTATATGAAAGAGCTTGTTTCTTATTTCACTAACATCTGTTTACACAACCGTAGTGACTGACAACTTCGGAGCATTTAATTTTTTATACCATATTAAATGCAAGAAAAGGTAGATGTAATTTCAAAAGCAAATACTGAAGGTTCCTCATGATCTTCCAGTTCTACAACTACTCTGACTTTTAATGATGTAAAGCAGGAATTGTTCTTACAGTGAAGCAGCAATGAATTTTTAGGGACTAAAAATGTGTAGAAACAGTACAGGAACACAGTACTACTGTTTTTTCATTGTCTATTGGAAGAACAATTCATGCTAGTGATGAATCCTTAGAAACAACCTTGTCCTTTCTTTTTACTGCAAAGATTTCATTGAACTGAACTGTATCTTTGGTTGTATATGATCTACCGCAAAAGTCAGAATCTCATGGATAAGTAGAACCAAACACATCAACTCTTATAGCTTTATAAGCATCCTGAAGCAGTGGAGAAAAATTGCATAGAGATATAATGGGATTTGGGGTTTGAATCTAATTTGAGAATGAACTGTGGCCAAAATATAGTCAAAGCCACTGATTTGCATGGTACGGTTGGTGTTACTAACTGATGGCTATTCTCTGCTTCTGCTCTCCAGGGAGAGCTGAGGCACTCATCAAGTCATTGTACTTGGCTTCCAGACCCAGACAGCAAGCCTTGTTATTTTCTTCTTTACCACAGAGTGGCTTTGTTTAGCACGAGGAAGTCAAAAGGAGAGGTAGTAAACATTCATGTGACATCTTTCCTTCACCCTCCTTCTGCAACGAAATCTAATTTTAAAGCTTCTCCAGAACAGAATGTTTAGTTGACATGGACAAAATTTTGTGCCAACAATACCTTTATCTGAGTTAGTTGTAGAACAGAAAGAATAAAGCAATCAGCTTAGCTACTCCAAATTCACTCACTCATTGTCAAGAGCAGGAATATTGACCAGCAAGTCCAAACCTCATTTTTTTAAAATATATTTATTCAAATATTGAAATAATCTGATGAGGAAATTTAGTTCTGTCCACCTCCATTCCTCAATTGTAAAAAAATTATGAAATAAATCAATTAGAAAGTGAAAATTATTCATTTTGCTCTGTCTATGTAAGTGTAACCAGCTTTGGGAATTGCAACTGTGTGGAGTTAAGTAGAATGAAAGGATAAGATAAAGTTAAGTAATGATATAGTATTAGGAATAAAATGGAAGAAAACATGCTAGGGCCATTTTTTTTTCCAAGGCAATGCTTTTGGCAAAACTCAGCAGTAATTAAGATCTTAAGCACAGTGTAAGGCTGAAAAACACTCTGAAAGATGCATAAGTCATATGTTCATTGTAAAATGAATTTGGCCCAGTGAACAGGAATACCCCTGCAACCAGAAAGAGAAGTTTGCAGGGATTGTCAGATGTTGGAAGTGGTTGGATGTGTCAATTTTCTAGGGAGGAGGATGGCCAGGGTAAAAAACAAACAAACAAACAAACAAACAAACAAACAAACAAACAAACCTATGCAAAAGCACTGACGTGCAGTCTAGGAGCTGGATGGGTGAGAATTGGGTGCCACGGGCAGAAATGAAGAAAGATGCCATCTTGCTAGCCTGGTCTGGAAGAAAAAGTTGCTGTCAAGATTTTAGGCAACCCCTAAATTTTTTATCAAGTCCCCACTTGCACCTCCCAGTGAGGTTTTGGCCCTTTGCTGCTCTATTTGGTTGTGGCTCAGTTTTTCAGAAGCTCAGTGAGGACAGCGCTATTTTGAAAAATCTCCCATCAGGCCTTTTTTGAGGATTCACTGATGACGCATAGCTCTTTTCATTCACAGCTCTCAAAAGCACTTCACCAAAGAAAACAAATTCTTTCTCTACATTTTCACCAGGGAAAAATGAAGCATAGAAAGATGAAGTGATTGTCCAGCGTCTGAGAGTTAATCAATGGTACTCATAATATCAAAACCCGTTCTTACAACTTCCAGTCAGGGAACCACTCAGTCCCTTAGAGTTAATTAACTAAAGCTGTTTTGCTTTAATTGGTCAGATGCATATCACTGCAATGAGTCTGTGGAAAAACCTAAGGGAAAAGGATTTCTACAGTGCTGTGCTCTATAAAATGCTGTGTATGTGCTAAATGGGACGTGATACTGCTTAGCTGCTAAAATGATGGGCACTTAATATACGCTAAGACAGTCGGTATTCCAGGACTGAGACACATCAGCTGTGCTCATCTTTTAGGAATCCTGCTTCACTAGCAAGAAATGTATGCACAAAAGACAGAAATCTGCTGCTCTCTCTGCTAAGATTTTTTCATGAACATTGTACTCATTGTGAAAGAGTGAAAGGAGAAGTTCTCCCCTCCCCATTGATGTCACAATCTGCCCTGATCATTACTCAGGATACCAGTTCCATTTCCCCTTCCATGCCAGCTGTGATTTTCCACTGGCAGGATGGTGCAAAAGGAGACTACAGTAGGGTGCAATGGCTCAATAAAAAGTTTTGGGAGATTCTGGCAAATGTTTTCTGCTGGGCCTCCCACTTGCACTGAGCTGAAATGGTACCAGAATCTGAAATTTGGCTTTGGATGTGCCAATGCCATTATAATGAGGATTAGCAGGAGCACTGTTTGCCTGCTGTCCCATCTGACCTTCCCTTGTATTGCTATCTCAGGGCTTTTTCTCAAGTTCATAGCAGGTTTTACCTCTTTCAATGCATTCAGGGTGCATGTTTCTGATTCTGACCTAATGAGTAGGTCCTGGATCTGCACTCTGTGGGTTTTAATGCAGCAGTCTTTCCATTCTTTCATCTTTACTGTAATACCAACACCAGTGACAGTAAATGTGTATTGTACCCATCACTTTTAGCCCAAACCAGAAGCTTGTTACAAGTTGTTACAATCACTCCTTATTTGAAGGAAAAACATGCAGAAAGAGTAACCAATGTCCAATAGAGAAAGGGATAGAAGAACACCAAGGTCCACAAAGAAATGTCTGTTCTTGGACTCAGGGTTAAAGAGGTGAACGCTAGGAGACCTCTTCTGCCATAAAAATCTTACCTACTCCTCTCACTCTGGACTCCAAAGTGTTTTAGGTGTGTAAAAGCGTCAGGCTTAAGATCAGTGCAACTTACGCACTGTTAAGCTTGAATCATTTTAAATAAGGAATTGAAATATAAATATTTAGAAAAGTTTAGAAACTGAGCCTCAGTTTCCCCTCTGTAACCTGGGTGACAGCACCACCTTGCTTCACAGGGATAAGCACAGTAGAAAATATTATGGAACCAGGAGCCCAGATAAACAAATAGGGAGACTTCCTTTGAAGTCATTGTGTGGTCTGCAGCACCAGGGATAGTCATCAATGATTAAGATAGAGCATTACATAACTGCAAAACTTGAATTCAAGTAAGGCATCTGGGGAGAGAGATTGTGTTTTTTCATGCATAGAGCACCCTACGTGATCGGGGAGCAAGTCTCAGTTTTGGCCAGCAGGCATTGGTGGAAAATACACATTCACTACTTTTTCAAAAGCGAATAAATCTGCAAGTGTTTTGTAGAACTTCCCAGGTCACACTGAGCCTTCTGGCTGTGTTTTGAATTAAAGCAAAGATGCAGCTGTTTAAAAATGTGCATCTGAAGTGTGGCACTACCATTAGATTTATGAGAGATTTCGGTCTGCTTTATTTTGTGGTATTTCATACTAAAAGTGATGAAAACAGCTGTACAAATTAGGAATTACTGTAGCGCTATATTGTCCCTAACTTATAAATTCAGGACTGGAGAAAAAAAAAAAAGTATTTTATATGTTTCTGAAAGCTTATTTTTTAAATATATATTTTATGTAGCAGGCAGTCTAAGCATTAAAATATGAATAAATGGCTCCACATCTCCAGTTTATTTAAACAATGGTGCCTTGGATTTGATTACTTAAACAATATAATAATGACATATTTACACAGCTCCTTTCATTGCAAGTGCTTTGCAGGGTGGCGGAACAGAGATCCCCACTAGCCTGTCACCTCTCAGTTAAATATTGGCTGCAGTTTAGCAATCAGGAGATTGTTCGGTTCCTTTTCATGAGCAAAAAATAGCTTCAGCATTTGCAGTTATGGATACTTTAACCTAGGGAGGAAGTAATTAATTGAGCTTGAATTTCCCACAGCACGGGAATATAAATATACCCATGTGCCCTTCTAGTCAAGTGCATATCAATAAGAAAGTGCTTCATGAGTGAGGTGCTGCAAAGTTCAGGAATATCTAATTCACGTCAGGGTGTTCTCTCAAACAGCAGTGCCACACTGAGCAGCAGAGAGGATGCCATTGTCTAATGCCTCTTGCAAGGAAAGCCTGTTGTGTGAAGATCTTCCAGCTAAAAACTGAAAACAGAGGAAGCCCTGTCCTCTTGCTGGTAGGGCAAATTTTCTCAGCAGCCTGATACTGTAGGGAAGTTGGTTTATGTCATTTTCTCTCCGAGGAAAGTTAGAAATACAGAATATGGGTTAGCTTTGGAAAAGACAGAGGATTCATTTATTCTGAAGGACTCAAACATCTGTCCTTACTTGTGATTTGGTCACAGACAAGTAAAGACTTGCAGGTAAATGCCTGCCACACTTCTACACAATTTTCAGTTCCACCCATCTCCAACCTCGCTGGGCACTGACCTGCCTACATGGCTCACACCTGGAGCAAAATTCCTGACTCAGCCTCAGCATATGAGCTGAGATATTCCAGCTGCATTGTAGGCAGGATAGAAACCTTGATTTGGCCAAAGCATCTACATATTTAAACATTAAATAAAACAACAACTGGGAGGGAGGACAGCAAATGAAGATGTTAATTAGCATGTATTAATCTTTTAGATTTGGCAGGTAGAGAGCGCCACTTTCTAAAAATAAAAAGATGAAGTCACTGTCCCAAGGGAAGCAAAATTTATATAATCAGTGCAGAGGCAAGTTTGGCATGGACATTTGGTTCTTCAGATCATATGAGAGTTGTTTGCAACAGGAGTGTCTATTGGCTTCTGGAGATCCCTCAGCAAGTGCAAGTTTGCTGCAAGGCAGCAGTCATAATGAGGAAGCTGCTTTACAGATGCCTGTGTTCTGAGGCTGTGGGGCTTTATTTGTATTTTATTTATTTAAACATTTTCATCTAGTATTTTTATTTTTATTTTTATTTTTATTTTTACTTTCATTTTCTTTCTTTTGCTGGGGGAAGTACAGGGACAGGCTTTGTTGTTGTTGTTGTTGTTGTTTTTGGTGTTTTGTTTTGGTTTGGGGTTTTTTTGCTTGGTTTTTTTGTGCTTGGTTTTTTTCCCCACCACACCATCCTCTCTTGCAATATGAGAAATCTTTAAAAAAATAAAAAAAGAAAATGTAGTGAAAATGAGAAAAAACTACATGTATTACCAGAAAATGAAGTGGAAAATGGAAATATAAAATATGAAATAAATGTATTAAAAATAAATATATGCAAGAAAAGTAGATGTACATCTCAGTAATGTCCCTATAGTCATCGTTGATTGTTGTGACAAACTACTCATCCACTTGATGCTTGTACAGAAACTGATGAGGAATCCATTGGTCAGAGCAAGTCCAGTTCAGGATGAGCAGAGCCCGACCATGTGGATGCTGCCCAGACCATTTTCTTGTTTGATCAGTGACATAGAAAGGCAAAATACTAAATGGCCCCTTATCCCTGGGGGAGATATGCCCCTGACATGAGCACGTGAGATGTGAGGGCTCATGAGAAAGTGCTTGCACTGCTGCTGGCTGGGCTGCAGTGCCCCAGAAGAGCAGTTCAGCACAGGTACTGCCATGTCCCTCAAAGTTTAACTCCTGCCAAATAGCATTTATTGAGGCCTGTGGAGAAGTTGTATGTGACAGCTCTACCCCCAAGCTCAGCCTCAGGAGTTGAATATGAAGGCAAATCACCTGATTCTCTTCTCACCCCACATCTAGGGGTGTTGGAAAGTTGGAAACACTCTCATGCACATGGCAGGATTGTTAAGTCCTGTGCATGGCCAGGAGCTGGACTTTGATTAGACTTTGATTAGACTTTGATGCTCCTTGTGGGTCCCTTCCTTTCCACATATTCTGTAATTCTGTGATTCAGAGTAAGACAGCAGTGCCCTGTTTTATCTCTGCTACCAATTATTAATTCATCTCAATAAGGCTGTTTTCACTCGAGGGGAATTCAGGATGAGCTAGTTCTTGACCATAACATCTGCCACGTCCCCTCTCTCAGATGCTCTGAACCTAAGTGCCAATATCTGTTCCCACCCCCTTTATTGCAATAAAAAGTTATACATCTGATGCCAAAATGAACTGTTAAAATAAGATTTTTATTTAGCTTCAGGTGAGTCAACAACTTGATCTCTAAATGAAAATCTTTAACATATCCATAATTTGTATGTGTAATGCATATTTAACCACCCAAGAGGGTACATTTGATCTCTGCATTTTCACTTCAGCACCTGCAGCAAGTTCCCAATACTCCTTTTCTCTCTACTGCTCATCCATTGAATTCTAATTGGTGTCAGAGATCCACTCTAATATCTCCCTCATCTTGGGCCACATCTACTGATACCTGGGTCCTTATAGGAGGAATGGAAAAGGTATCAGCAACCACAGAGTGTGACAACTACTCCTAGTCTTTCTAAATCTGTAGCCGAGATTCCTCAGCTCACTTCACCCTTCCTTTCACTCCAAATCCCTCCCCTCACTTCAACCCTTCATTTCAATTGGATCACCACCAATTCAGACTATTAAGAAATACCCTTCAAGTGTGTTGAACCAATAGTAAAAGTAATGGCTGAAAAATACCTGCTTGAAGGAGAGGATGATTTATTTTTGTCCACAGGTGTTTTGCAATAGAGTTACAAATAAAGAAAATGCTTAGAAGCATATTGTGCTCTAAACCACTGTATTACTAAAATTTGCCTTGCCAGTTTGAGATCATTCTGCTTAACTGAGCTCCCACTTGCTCACGTGCAGGTTCCAGGCTGTAGGCAGGTGAAAGAGGCTGCCTTGACAGCTCCTACCTCCCCAGCTTTCTGACACCCCACCCCACACAGCTCCCATCTGAAGTCATTGGAAAGCCTTCTCACCTGTTTCAAAGCTGATGTGGTTTTAGCTTCTTGGTAGGAGGGTCTTGGAAGAGGGCACCTGTTCCTCCTGCAGTAGGTTCTTATTTCCCCTTGTCTTTTCAGTGCTGAACAGTTAAGCTCTGACTGTGAATATTGTTTTGAGGCTTGTGCAAGCAATCGTACTCATTTGGTTTTGTAGGACTCTTTTATCTATCAAATACATGAGACAGGGCAAGAAGAATGGCAGGGAAAGAAAAAGTCAAAATTGCAAACACAGCCAGAACATAGTGCCTTATTTCACTGGCATAGCTGCAGACTTACCTACCTAATTGCTTGCTCTGAATTTCCTTTTACACCCTTTCTCTTTCACACCAAGCTGCTTGTAGGCTCAGGCTATTTTCAGAAGAAAATATACTTTTTTTGTACAACGATAAAACTGTTTAACCCTAACATATAATAGCAATTATACAGCTTGTTTTCCTAGAGAAATGACTTAAAAATATAGAACTGGAAAAGATACAGCATTGGGGAAAAATAAAGAGAAGAATATATGGGACTTAATAAATTATATTATAAAGACTTGATTAGCTTTAGTCCTTACAAGTCTGCTTATTTTTGGAGTTGCCTATAAAATACAGGTTTTCTAAGCAAAACATTTGCACTAAGAGTGAGAAAAAGACTCTTTTCAGATGATAGAGTGCAAGCTGAATACAATATTTGCTTCTCATTTAAACCTGATTTGGGGCTTCAGTTGGGCTGTTGATGGTGGATAGTCTTTGTGTAAATGCTTTAGTTAGGGAAGATGAAAGAAGAGGATTCAGACAAGCTGAGGAACTTAAAGTTTGAGGCAGAAATGAGGTTCATGCTCTATGTAATTTTTTGAGTGCTGTACTTGTAGGTTTTCAATGAAGGCTTATACTACAAGGAAGTAATTTGTCTTTTCTTTGTTCTTAAATGGGCACAGGATAAATGTAGCTCAAATTTTCAGTAGTAAAGGAAGAAAACATGAGGTATTGGATGTCTTTGAAAGCAAGATATGGGTTATTTCATTGTCATACTACCCTTTCCCACAAATATATCTTGTTTTGCAGTCTAATATGTAAATGTACCCTGTAGTCCATAATAATCTGTAATAGGGCCAAGCAAAATGGTAATCCAGCCCTAGCTGAGGATATCAGGCTAGTACTTTTATCTAGAGAAACCTCAAAATTATGATGCCCTTGAGAATTGTATGTTTAAAATGAAATGTTCTGATTTTCATAGCAGAGAAAAGCAGCCTGGCCAGCAGGCTGATCTGCCCTATTGTCACAGCCCTACTGACCTCTCAGAGTCACAGCATGATCATATTCCTGGAACATTTGTCAAGAATCCGGTAAAATGGCTCTGTCCAGAAAGGAAATAGGCTTTGGCCTTCTCAGGTCACTGTAGAGTAGAAGCAAAATCACCTGTGTGCCACAACAGCAGGGATGTTGCCCACTTGTGCTGGGCAAGAAAGAGGGATGTTAGTCTTGCATCCTTGGATGGGAAAGAGTCCATCCACTACATGGCTCTAGCCAAGCTTTAGGGTGACTGAAAAATCTCTGGAGACAGCAAGGTAAGGCTATGCCCTAAGCCTCTTTTGATCAGCTGCTCCTGGTTTACAGATTAGTTTATTTGAAGAGATGAACAGTTTGAGACAGCCAGCACTAGGTGTGAATTCATGCTGTATTTGCCCATCTGTCGTCCCTCCCCTTCCTCTTTCATCACATTGAACTTGTCTAAGCATTGTAGTACATTTATTGTCTCGTAATTTACTTCATTTTGACTAGAAAACATATAAAATTCCTATTTGCTCAACCCAATACTTTTTTTTTTTTTTAATTATCCGTTTATTTTCTCAGTTTAGGTTGTGATGTAGATATCCCAAACCGTGCTCTGAATTTTTCTCAGAGTTTTTTTGAGTGGGGATTGCACAGGCTGTAGCTGCCCAACAGACATATGGGCAGCTGACAGCATCAAGACACCCCACCAGCAGCTCTGTCGTCTGGCAGATTGCCTCGGAGAGTCAGGCTTGATGAATCAGCCCTGCTGGCGCTGGGAGGGTGCGGACGCCTCTGCTCCAGAAGGCTGGTGCGGAATGAGAAAGATGCACAGCCCCCACGCTCCCTGAACTGCGGGCTTGGGACGGCTGGCAGTGTCCAAAGGAACTTGAATCTGGCTAATTTGGGTGTGCAGAGGCAGAGTTTCAGCTGGGTTACTCCGGGGTGAGGATGTTTCACTAGAGTGGTGCCTGCTCTTCTCCCTGCTGCGGTGCGGAGTTTTGCAGCCTGCGAGTGCCTCAGGGAGGAGTTCAACAGTGCTGCCAAGGTTGGGCAGTGGGAGAGGGGATGAGAAAAGAAATTGGCTTGGAACCGTCCTGTTTCTCTGTGTCTCCCCCCTTCTAGCCCTGAAAGGGAGCCAAATGCTCTTGTAAGCTGAGCAGGCAATGAAGCCAAGAGGCCCCCTGCGTCTCTCCTCCACCCCTGGGTCCTTGCAGCCTTCTCTGGTTGTTGTTTCAGTCAATGATGTGGCCACCCCTGAGCAAGCAGAAGAAGGAGAAGCCACCAGGAGTCACCACCAGAAACTGGCTCCTCCAACCCAGGGTCTCATCGAGGCTGGCTGCTGTCACAGGCTGCTGGCTGAAGAGAGGGGCAGGGACAGCTCTGGCTTCTCTGGATGGTGTCAGACAAACCTCCTGCATTCTCAGTGGCACTAGAAATGCTGCAATGTCTTTGCTAGAACAAAACAGTGCAGAAGTACATCTGTCTCTTGAATAATTTGCTTAGGGGTATGACCCCCATTGAGCACACAAGGCTGTATGTATGGATAGTAGTTTAAACCGTTTGTTTTTCTTTTTCTCTGGGGACACTAGCAGCTTCTATGAGGTGAAGAACTCTTTGCAAGGGGAAAGATGAAATGAACGCTGGGAGCAGGATTCCCACTTTTGAGGAGTATTAACAAAAGCCTGAGGGACTGCAGCAGTCCCGTGTCAGGGCACAGTACTGCACCTTTGTACAGGCTGGTGTGGGGTGAAGAAGTTGGTTTGTGCTATACAAACTCTGCCTAGTGAAAGCATATGAGGTTTTATCTGTGTGGTTTTTGGGAGGTAAGGTTTTTTCTCACTAAAACATAATATTGCTTTTGGGTTCACCTTTCCTCTTTTTTTTCCTATTTGGCCTCTTTCGTGGTAGATGATTTTATTGGCTGTGGTTTAATTAACCAATTATGCCCGAGCTGGAGTATTTTTCAAACTAAATCCTTTATTTCATTCTTCTTAAACAGCTTCCATTCTGATACAGCTCCTAACAGCTTGCTGGTCCCTGTACCACCCCATTTAAGGGCAGGGTTAATGTGCTTGCCAAGCTTCATGCCCATTTGTTGGTGAAACCATATATGTCTCCACTAGGTTAAAACCTGTTTTCTGCCCTCTTCATGTGGCTTCAGTCCAGAAACTTTCTGTGGTTTTAAGGTAGCCAAAGGAGTCCAAGAAAAGCCATAGAAACTTAGAGGAGTCCTTCCTACATAAAGTCCCTGAGGACATGATCTGAGTTTTCTTGGTTCCTGTCATTTTCCTCTCCTCTGCCTAACTCCAGTTAAGCTTGCTGATGACAGGGAGCGTATACTCAAAGGTGCTGCAGGCTGCTTTCCAAATCAGGTCACATTTACTACTTCCCAAACAAAAGGTGTTATCCTGGGGAAGTTTTGATTCTAGAACCTCAGTTTAGCCAAAGCACACCTTAATCTGGCCTAAAATGGGACAGAACCACAATGTAACTGACTGTTCTTGACATCAAACAAGGAGCTGATTTAACAAACCCAGATCAATGGTAATCGGTCTTGCAGTCATTGCAGCAATGTGCAACATCTGTCTAGCACACCCTCCAAACACCTGCCTCTGCAATGGCTATGAGGAAACAAACCATCTATCAGCTCAGTTTTATTTTCTAGCCCTGTTTAAAATGGAACAAACACTGGAATATCTCTCCCGTGGGAAATTCCAATATTGCAACATGTGTTTCAGTAGACTGAAAATTCTCCCTACCAGTTGTTTTGTTTGCTTACGGGGAAAAAAAAAAAAAAAAGAATGGATTTCATATGGAAATGTACAAGTGTTGCTATCAATCTCTTTGGGGATGTTACAGCTTTCAGAATGACAGTCCCATTTCCACCATACATCATGCCCCTTGAGGAGTTACTATCTTCCTGGATGTAAGGCTCCCTAAAACCATCACATTCACTTTGCACTCTCCCGCCCTCACCACAAAGTTCCCACCTTCCAGCCCTTCCTTGTCCCTGCTTTCACCTCCTTCAGTGGCAAAGGAATAGTTGGAGTGTGCAGGGAGAGGAGGCAGCTGCTCGTGGGTGAGTGGGAAAGGAGCAGAGGACAGGGTAGAGGGGCAGAGCAAGGGCTGGGAGCAGGGCACCTCTCACAGTTGCCACGGCAAGGAAGAGCACTGTGGATCCCCACAGCTATAGCTTTCATTTTCACTTTTCTTACAAGAGGCAAGAAAAAAATGGATCTAGCAGAACCTCCTATTTTAATACTAAAATGATGTTTAATTTGAGATATCCAATCACCTTTACAGTGAGAGTGCACCATGGGTTTAGTAGCATCCAGTGTTACTGACTGTAGGAGCTTTGAACACGTGGTCCAGGAGACATGCAAGTAATATATAAAATACTTTATACAGGCTCCTTAAGGGAGGGGATTGTTTGGCACAGGTAATGAGTCCATCTGCCAGACACAAACCAAACAGCCCTGCCTCACACAGTTGCAGCTGCAGGAGCTAAAAACCTCCAGCTGAAGTTCCTGTCCTGGGAGTCATCACACTGAAAGGTCAGCCTTTCTCTGGCAGCAGCATTTGTCCTGTCCCAACTGCATCCTCCCTGCTCCAGGTGAAACAAAAAGGCTCTCTTACATATTCTCAGATGTTTTGCCCAATTTTGAGTGTGTGATGATTTGCGTTTTTGCTGGCAGTGACAGCACAGCTCAGCAGGTGACACGCAATGCTCTTTATCTGCAGTGCTGTCTCTTACACCTTGTTTTAATGACAGTTAAAAAAGCTTCAAAACATTTAGCTAAAGGCAGAGGAATGAAGATGGAAGATAAAATCTGAAAAGGGTGACATGAACACATAGAAAGATACATGAAGGCAGAGGGACCAATCTGGGGAAAAAAGTCTTCTTTATCTTTACACCCCCTTTCCATTCCCAAATAAGAATTACATGTAACTTTATTTAATGTATTCCTTCTTTTCCTTTTGTTCCCTTCTGGATTTTTCTACAAATCAAGAGCTTAGTAGTGTTAAGTCACCAAAGACATCTTGTCAGGACCAGTTCCTCTTTTCCCACTTGTGATTTAATTTATGGCCAAGCTGAAGTTTCTTTGCTTTTATTTTCTGTTCAGAATTATCAAGCTTGCAGGTCTGTGAAACTTTTTTGCTAACTAGTGAACTGTAAGATCTATGACTGTTGACTTTTCTGTCTTAGATTTTTTTCTTTAAATGTTTCTGCTTGATAAGTCATTTGATTCCATGTTTTATGGTTTGACTGCCTGTTTATCCTTCTGCTGTTTCTTCTCACCCCACTATTTTTAGATCCCTCTTTTAATAACCAATATTTTACTGAACAGATAGATGAATATATACTTAGGACACAGTTTCATGCGCCAATATAGGATGCTCCTTACACATGTGTCTATCACAAACATAATGGTAAATACAGCTGAGATAATCACAAGTGAGTCTGTGAGGACTCAGAGATCAGAAATTCAATGCTGCTTCCAAGGATGGGTTAACACACACAGTTCCCTAAAAATCCACTATATTCTGTACTCCACCACAGAGGTAAAATGAGGTGATTTCTTTTGCTGTAGAGCAGGCCAGGAATGGAAGCAGAACAGACTTTTCTGTGGGTTTCAGTCCTATTTTCCATCCTCAGAAACTATGGAAATTTAACTGCCGTTCAATCAGATCTGGATAAGCACCAAAACTTTGTGGAGACTGACTATTCAATGAAAAATTCAAGCTTTTCTTAATTAGGGCATTGCTAATTCTAAATATCTATAAGTAGAACAACTCAGAAAATTGTAGATCTATTTTCCCTAAAATGAAAAGTGAAATAATGGAAGGTGTAAAAAAAATATGTAGGAAATAATATTCCATTCCATTAATATTTTAAAGGATTTCACTGAAAAACAAGCTTCCTAAGTTCTGTTTTTGAAAATGGGTATCTGAACAGGGTTACTTTTTTCTTGAACCTATGAGGACTCTTATTAAAAACAAAAAATGCAAACAATAGTACTTCATTTTCCTTTTATTTTTTATGAATTGCCACTTCTGAGAACTACAAGATACTTTTCTGTTGTGCATCCAGAAAAGCTCTGTTGAACTTCACAGCCGAAAACTACAGCGTGTAGCAGACTCAGCATTTTGGCAGTCTCACATGCCTTCTGTTTTGTTTACAAAAAAGTTGAGTGTAGTTGTCAGCCTACACAAACAGACAGCCTGGCTCCCCTGGAGAGGTTTCTGAACCCCCAAAATCCAGTATTTAGTTTGGACAATGGCTGCAGAGGCAGCCCAGGGAGGCTTGCCTTTCCTCCTCCTGCCAGCTCCCATGCTCAGCTGGAGTGGGGTGAGAGGGGCTCCCACTTTTCTGAGGGCCACATCTCAGGTGGACCTAAGAGTTCACCAGGGCTGGCCTCTCACCTTGGCAGGACAGGGGCAAGACTCTGTCTCTACATAGTGATTCGGAGCTCTGAGCAGCCAGGAAGGCTGAGCTTTTGTGGCTGAGCCATTTCTAGACAATCCACCAGCCTAAACATAGTCCAGCTCTCTTTGATGCATGATTTTTTTTCAACAGAGCTACCAGAAATAAAAGTTTTTGGTGGTTATAATCGGCAGCTATATCTCCAAGTGACTGATACACTACTCCCACGGACAGCCCTTTTGGAAGCTGGTTCGTGATGTTATTATACTGCTGGTTTGGGGGATAAGTCGTGTGCTTCAGAATGCACTTCTCAGCACAACTGCAAGTGAAATGTCTGCCACAGACACAGATAGAGTGGACAATAAGTTATTGCCTTTCTGACATTTTCTTTCTGCAGACTGAGCAACAGTTCAGTTCACAGCCAATAAAATTACCTACCATGAAAGAGCCCAAATAGGGAAAAAAGAGGAAAGGTGAACCAAAAAAACAGTATTATGTTTTAGTGAGAAAATACCTTACCTCTCAAAAAACACACAGCTAAAACCTCATATGCTTTCACTAGTTAAGAAGTGGCAATAATCAATCTTAAACTATTTCTCTGATACCTCCCATCAGTGGCCTGGTTTTCCCACTCTTGTGATACGTGCACAGGTTAATCTGAAAATGATACTCTGACTTGTGAAGAACCCCCTAGAGAACTGGTGATTTTTGCTGGCTTGGAAGGATTCAAAAGTTTATCTGTAGCTGGAATGTTCCATCATTCTCAAATTCTCAGGTGTTGAGTAGCTATGACCCTGAGGGGAGTGCAATGCAACTCTTAATCATGGGTAACAATGGGATATTCTCCATGGGCATCATGTGCCATTGTCAGTAGATCACAGAACTGCTGCTGACCTTAAATGGAGAAAAGCAAAGGATAAAGGTCACCTTTGTTTCATCTACACAACAGAAGTTTTGAGAATGGCTTGTCATGAAAGCATTAAGGATCTGCTGCACAAAACCCTTGGGCTGAACGGTGCTGGCTTCCCTGACATGTGTGATAGTAGAATCACTTTAGAACTGAGTAGTACTGCACAAACTAACCTGCTAAGCTGAAAAGGTACTGGTTTTACATTCTTCTGTGTTCATGTAGTCCTGTGACCTTCAGAGAAAGCTGCTAAATCTTTGGGGACTTTTTCTATGCCACTTTTAATAGTGATAATAATGCACAGAAATACCTCACAGTCACAGACATGTTTCAAATAGAAGTGACTAAATACAAAAAAAACCAGCCTATCTTTCGACACTCTAGAACCGGCTTTAAATACCTTTTACGCATGAAACATCTTGGTCTTTCTCTTTCCATGTTGTCTTTGTATCCCCTTCAATTTCAACCAGTTTTCCTAGGTATTTTCCTATAATTAAACTCTTGATGCTTGTCTCCATGTTTATCATGGCCTTGGACAGGTTGTCTGTGACCACCTGGGCTTTCTCAAGTCTGCCTTCAATCAGTTTTGTAGAAGTGATTTTATAAAAATCCATTAACTATTTAGCCAGTCATCTTAACCAGTTATAGACCATCCATCAACCATGAGATTTTTTATTTTCCAAATCTCCACAACACCTTGCCTCCTCTCCACAAGTATAGAAGTTCATACCATCCTCTGACTCTTCCAAAAATAAATCTCAGAACTTTAATAAATCTCAACAGCTTTAAATAGACTTTGTAGACTACATAGGCTCTCCATCCTGCCTCAAAGTCTTTTCTTTGCTTGTTGTTTTTACTTTGTATTCAGATGTGTAAACCATTCTTTACCTTTCTCAGGCTGAAGTGAGGACCTATATATCCAAAGTGGAAATGAGATGTGACATTTTGATGTTGTGGTACAAACCAGTATGACAGAGGTAGAGTCAACAACTTTTCATCCCCTGAGAAATTCTTTAGTCCCTGTGTCCAGTAAACCACAGTGCTGTAGATCAGTGGAAGAGTCCCTGGATAAAGTCCCCAGCCTGTGCTGGACTCTGCTGAACAGAAAGTCAGACTAGATGATCATGACTACCCATACCACTCTTAACATTTGAGAACAACCCCTTACAAAGGCAAGAATGTAAAAGCAGTCAAACTGTCAATCAGAGCCTTCTGGTGAACTCAGCAAGTTCAATAAAACTGAACATCCCTCTGTAAGCTAATGCTACAGTTGTATGCATTGGGGTTTCAATTGCCTTAACTTTTGTGAGTGAGCACTCATTGCTTTGAGTAGCAGTCACATCACAGCAGTCATATGGATCTTCTCAGGCTGTATCAAAAAAAGGCACTGCATGGCCTCATCTTCCTTGAGAGCCTTTATAACTGACGTGGCAGGGGCTGTCAAGCTTTTAGTCAGTACTTGTCTCCGAGTACCAGCCCTTCCTGAACGTTACTGAAAGTAAGGCTGATGGAAACCACAGGTACTGACCATTTCAGAGACTGCTGGTTGTCTACAAGTGTGGTAGGAAAGATCCCACCAAACCTTAAGCAGTGCCCACAGGTGCAGAAAGCACATGACATGATCAAAGCCTTTCTCTGTCTGTGTTTATTCTCTGGGTAAGCTATTAAGCTCTAATTCACAAAGTGTCTCCAATCCTGCTCCACTGAAATCTCATGGATTGATTTTATCAAGATACAGCTTGCAAAAAGCACTTGTACTTGAGTAAACTAAGAGGATATTATGACACTTGGCATGGGGGCTGCATCTGAGATGGAAAAATATGAAAATGTATACCTCTTTCTTTCTTCACGGTAGGGATGTTGGATGTTGGATTGCTGCATCTAAGGATATTTTGAGCACTGCAGACGCACCTCTCTGCCTTTCAGGACACCTTCTGTGCTGCTTCATTGTGGAAGAGGTTTAGTCTAAATGTGTCTTTTGAGGTGTATTCCTGTCTGGGATGGTCAGTGGTCCCTGAAGCCATTCATCAGTGTCACCCTCTCTGCTGCCTCTCCTGCTGTTTTTGATATGCCTGGTGCAGGCCTCAAGCATTGCAAAGGCAGCAGGGCTGCAGGGGAGAGACTGCAAGAGTAGATTTCTTTTAAGAAATAATCACAGGCTCAGTGCAGTGATACAGATTAGGCCAGGTTTCAAGCTCAGCCTTGAAACGATTGCTGGTCATCACTGAAGAAATTATTAAGACACAGTGTGCTTGTGGCTGGGTGAGCAGTCTCAGCAGTACCAGACAGCTCACTAGGACCCCTGTGCACATACCCATGACTCTACTCTGATTTAAAACAAGATGAAAATGCTGATGCCTTTGCAATTTTTATGTATTTTCTTTTATGGTCATATTGACCCATATACTTAAAATTCACCTTTATCTGAGGCATCCCGCATCCATGGCAAAACTGTCTTCTTCCCCTCCTTAGAAGTGTGCATTTCTGACATCAAACTTGCAATTTCTGCTTAGGTAAGGGGGTTCTGTTTCAGACAGTTTTCCAGGCTAGGTCTGCTTTTTAAATGACTTAGTAAACTTTTTTTCGTGGGCAACTACAGCAGTGGTTTCTCTACCAGGCTTTATATGTATTTTAGCCAGAACCATTGGAAGAGTCATCTTCACCTGTATAGGACTGTCTTATAGACAAAAAATGGAGCCAGGTGTTCCTTCAACTCACAGTAGTTGTCTCTTGAGTTATAGCAAGCATTTCCATCAAAGACTATTCTTATTAAATAGTTTTGAATACTGGTTAAAGCTTTCTGAAATCCTCAAAGTGTTTGCCTGACACTAGTGAATGTTCATAGAAAAATGACCCTTTCTTTGCTGTCACCACGTGGGTCACTCTGAAGATGTCCACAGCTTCTTGAGGAAGACAGACTTTGTAATCTGAGGAGATTGCTTTGGGATAAAATATTATGCTAACACCTTCTCTCTCCAACTGAGAGCAGTGTAGAAATTTGTAACTTTGAAAATCTGTCTCTTCGCATGATTGATTACAGGTTGCTCTCTTCAGAGATAAAATAGTGTCTATAATATCACACAGAAATTATGAACACAGAAAGGAGGAAAACTTCTGTACATTTGTTTTTGAACCTTATAAAACTTGTCCCTGAAAGTAGAGCAAGTCCAAGTTTGCTGAGCAATATGTAAAAGGCCAGTTGTACTGGGAGTGGGCTTTCCTCTCTCGAGGAATCATGACCATGTTGGAAAGCAGTAGACAGAGAAATGCTGAACATGAGCAGCTTGAGAAAGAAAAAGAGAAGCTATCATCTCTTAAATTCTCCGTTGGGGACGGTGTGATAAGTGATGCATACAGATACACTCCTACAAGATAACCCTTTTTTTAGGCTCCACCATATGTTCAGGAGCAGCATTCACATTTGTCTTCGTGCTGGAGGGAGGGTGGAGTGATTCATTCCATAGCAAGGTAAGAAAAAATATCATCAGAAATATGACTACAAAAGTTTTGGGACGCTTTAGAGAATAAAGAGGCCAGTATTTGCCAACAAACCCAGAGTGCACATGAGCAAAAAAGACCAGAGTGAAATCTGTGGCAGGCCACCATACAGTTACACTATGGAGTGAGATATTTTGCAGGTGTTTATAGAAGCTTTTCTGTTCATTCACCTTTTCTATGGCACTGCAAAATGTTGCCAGCATGGTCATTAAATACCTACTCATTTTCTGAAACATGGTTATAAATTTTAGTCATGACAGAACAAATTCTTTTCTACTGCGGAAGTATTGGAACCAATTAAGCATTCTTCAATATTTCATTGAAATTTAATCACTACGAGTCAGAGTTTTATCTTCATTAGGTGCATAGCCACATGAATTTAGGATCAGACTCATTTTTGACTTGTAGCTTATAGTCAGGTTACTGTGGAAGAGAAAAACACATGCATTGTGAGGAGTCATTTGGCGCTCTCTGGGGTTTCTGTTCTCTGAGGTAAGTTAATTTTTGTCTGCCTTTGAGGTATATTAGATAGTAAATTCTAAGAGTTTTGTAAAAGCCATAAGCTCATAGAAGTTTTCTGCAGTGCCACAGTTATCTCCAATTCATCTCTGACTGCAGCCCTTTCCAACCACCAAGTAATGATTTTGGGCACTGTCACAGTAGGGTAAATATCAATAACATCAGTATCAAATATCAAAGATTCATGCTTGAACATGGGGGGATGGTACATATACACACCTGCAAAGAGTAAACATGGCAGGGAAATGACTACATCCTAAATGGGTTTGAAAACAATCTTAAAGTGAATGACAAGCCCTTGAGGCACCTGGACACAGGATTTTTTGCATCTCTACTATCTCCTGAGAGAGGCACAAGGGATGAAACAGGGGTGTGCTCAGCTTGAGATGTCTCCAGCCACTGTGGAAACAAAGGCAGCTCCCAAGCAGATTTTCGGAGAGCTCTTATTAGACCATTCCCACTCTGTTTCTTGTAGTACATATATGAGGGGAATGTGGGGGTTCCTTTGACAGGCAGTTGAGTACAGGCTACATCCTCCCATCTTGTGCTCTCAGAGCTGCTGTTCAGATGTTTTGCAGCTTCATTTCTTCGGCAGATGACCATCCTTCCATCATTTTAGTGAGACAGAGAAATAAGGAAAGAAAATAAACTTCTAAAAAAATTAAAACCTCTACAAACCTGGCTGACTTCCCCAGCAAGAAAGTAGGGAAGGCTATCTCATCAGTCAAGATGCTCACCTGGCCCTTATTCTCTCTTCATGCCAAAGACAGATACTGTGCCTTGCTGGAGTCCTGCCACAGACTGATGGTTCCACTTACCCTAATTCCACGTGTCCTGGGATTGGCACTGCCTGGGTGTGACCCAGGAAGGGGCCTGAAACAACATTTAGACAGGTGAACTTAGAGCCCAGCAGCTGTGTATCTAGTGGTACAGAGGCAAGTTTAGAACTGCCTCTAACCCAGCCCACTGCAGACAAGCCAAAATCAGGAGTTCTGCTAATAAGGCACAACTTTGCAGTACTTGCTAAGGGAGTAAAATTTCCTTATTCTCATGTTCCTGCACTCTGAGCTGCACTCTGGTACTTCTAAGGTCACCATTTATTGACAAGAGGGGAAAATGCTTTCCTGAGTGCAATGTAATTTGTTCTTTAATCACAGCAGATCTAACAAATCTCCCAGCCCTTAGAGTGTAAGAGAGGATCATGCTTAAGCTTCCTCTTTAGGTTTACATTGGGTATTAGAAAAGTTGAGTCAAATGCTGATTACTAAACTGATAGTACTCATGACAAATACACATATGGGAAAAGAGAGTCCTATAACTAATACACCCCAGAATGCAGTGCTGGCTGTGCTCTAGACAGAGGCCTGAGATCTTATATTTCTATGCAGTGATTTTTAAATTATTTATTGTGCTCTTTTTATAGGAATGAGTCTAACTTTTGACTTCTTTGTGTTTTTGAAGGGATCACACAGAGGTTCTAATGCTGCTTGGTGTAATGAGTCCAATACTTCAGCTCAACCTTTTTTTTCCTAAATATCAACAAACGTTTGGCAAATTTCTAATACTGTTCATTCTGACAGGATGAGGACACAGCACACCCTTGACTGATAGCAGAGGTGACTAATGATTCTGTATTCTTCAAGCAGGCAAAAGTTGTGCACTTAGTACCATTGTGCATTTGATTTGCATTTTATTCCACACTCCTTTTTAGCTCTCAGGGTAATTTTTGCATGTTCTACTTATTTAAGCTATCTGGACTTATAGTAGGAAAGCTCAGAGAAGATTTTACGGAGTGAAAATTTTGAGGTTTTCAGTCTTTACCCTTGAAGCTCTCCAAAGCAGAGCAATCTGTCAGTCTCTTCCTTCATTACTCTTTGAGAGTTTTTCAAGCAAAGATAAAGAAAAATCCATTCTTTCATTTCCCTTTCAGAACAGTACAGAGCACTCTTACATGTTATTCCACAGAATTTATAGTTTTTCAGTAAAATTATTCATAAACTGCTTTTCATTGTCTGTAATGACCTCACATGGATGCCTATAACAAGTAAAAGCTTTTGTTCTCCTGGTAAACAATGAAATATCCATGCCTGCAAAGACCTCCAGGAATGATGACTAGCAATTAATCATGGTAAAGGAACAATAAACCTAGCAGATCTGGATGTAGCTGTGTCAGCAGACTTGATGCCATAAATACCATTAGTTGTATTTGAGGATTTTGTGTAAACAAATTAACTTGTTGGTCACCTGCTCACTGTCTGAGTCTATTTGATCTTAAAACCATATTTAGTAATTTAAGCCATTAGTGAGTAAATTTCAGGAGCCAGGTAAAACTTTAATCAATTGGGGAAGTTGAAACATAAGAAGAAATTCTGCTCTCTTCTAAGTGTTATGCCATCAAACCTAAAGAGAACAACAGGGGTTCTCTTAGATAAAAGGGAGATACCAAATTTGAGCAGTCCTATATTTATAAACTCATTTAATATGCAACTTCGTTAAAGAGTAGGATTTCTTTCCTTTTCTGGTACTTAAAAATGTTCTGCATACTTGCTGTGAGTGAGAACTAATTTGAGGATGGCCAAATATATATTTGCAAAGTATATATCTGATACCTGGAAGAGAGAAAAATCTAATGAACACTGCTCAAGCTTTGCTCTTTCCAGTGAGTTCACTAATGGGATGCATAGCCTGGATTCTGGCCTGCTGATCTTTACTAGGCTGCTAGTAGTCTGCTTTTAGACTCTTAGTTGTAGAGAGTTTTTAAAATGCAAATAAAGAGTAGACTACTTTTTACTAAATTTTGTTTATGTACCAGAAATTTGTGGCACTTATCTAAGATCTTTTATCAGAGAAATGTATTCCTAAACAATAAAACATATTTCTAGACAATAAAATCATGTTACTATTTGAGGCTGTATCTGACTTGTCATTTTCTTCTCCTGAGGTAATTATAAACTGAAACTTGTTTTCTTTCTGGATGGGTTTTACTTTCCTTTTCAGTGATGGGTTTGTCACTCTTCATGCAGTACACTTTCAGTCCAGTCTCAGCTTTGATAAAAGATGGGTGTCTCTGGTTGGTGAGCAATGCTTTTGTCTAATTTTGGTATCACAAACTGAAAGGATGTATCTTTGTTCTATTCTTTTGTAGATCATTCCAAAATTCAACATCTCCACATCTTTCTAGGCTATCCAGTCCTTCTAGCCTTCCTTTTCCTTTGCTTTATGTGCAACACCCAGAAAATGACAAAATGTCAAACCTCTGCTTTAGGAAATGCCTTCATTACATATCTATGTTACTTTTTTTTTTTTTTTCTGCTTTTTTTTTCCCCCTTAGGAGACATTAATTTTTTGACCATTAGTGATTTTTGCAGCCCTTATTCTGCATATGAAAAAAATCCCTAATGTTACTACAAAAGTTCATCTTGAATTATTCTGGTTTTCTCTACCATGTGCATGCTTGATGGAATTTTTTTGTTCCAGAAGATTTTCTCTGTCTTCTAGCTCAGAATCTAGAGGTTTGATGAGTACTTTGCTTATATGTTTTTCAAAATTTTCCTCAGTTTACAAGAAGCAAACAATTCTTCTGTATCCCTTTTACATTGTAAAATGTAATTCCAATGTTTGCCAGTTGGGTAGAAGGCTTGCCAGAGAGGTTCTCTAAACATAGGTAACTATATCTGTGTCTTTGGTGGGTTGATAGATATTCCTTTAGCTCATTTTTTAAGAATTGGTAAATGCAGTTCTCCCTTTCTCTCCCCTGGGAATTACACTATATTTTTAACCTTCATGATAAAGAGATGCTTGATATTCTGGTAGATTCCTTATCACTTGAGACTATCCACAACAAGTCCAATCACTGAGGTGGGGAAACGCTTGAATGATATGTGTTTAATAATAATGCATAAATTGTGTCTTGAACTAATGCTGAGACACTCTTCTGTACAAACTGATGTATCAGTGTTTACACAATTTCTATGGATAGTGATGCACATTTCATTTCATTTCATTTCAAGATTCTTTCTTTTGGTTGGAATAATTAGAATAGTCTTGTCAGCTGTTAGCTGACTCCACACTTCTCTTACCAGTGCACAAAGATTTTTTTGACAGAAGAACTTGAAACAGCATGTTGGAATATGCTTTGGCCAGCCAATTACAAAATATGGTCATACATAACTTCAGGCAGTGCCTGGAGTTTTTGTCATTCCAGCATGACCTCCTGGACATAAAATTATCCTGTGTGGTTGGACACCAAGTTTCTACAGGACTTGTGAGTTTTAACTTGGCATAAGTACTTTGAGTTGCAAGCATGGACAAAACTGCTGATGAATCACTGAGGATCCTGTCCATCTCAGCTCACATGAGCTCTCACAGAAAAAGGGGGTGGACATCTGTGAACTGTCGCAGCACGACACAAAAGAAACAACTCTCACACACTGAGATGTCCAAGGCAAAAAAGGCAGCTTTATCTACAGGCCTCAACATTTATAGAATTCCAACAGTGACCATGGATTGGAGGAAGAAAATCTTCCTCTCCAACCACACTGGACAACCCAACAGTCCATCAACAGTCTCCTCCTTACGAGAAGAATGTAAACATGGGTAGCGTGTTACAATAATAAGAAAGTTGTTTGTGTAAAATCGTGTCTGACTCCATTGCAAAAGGTAAACACAGAAGGCTGAAATAGCACTTTAGAAGAACTTCTTAAAGAGACAGAGGAGAACAGAAAAAAACCCAGACAAGAGTTAACCACTAAAGGATCCCTTAATTATAATTTACACAGATTTCACTGCCTGGAAATAAATGGAAAACCCCACTTGTAACTCTCAAACAAGGACAGCATATGGCTAAATCTGACAGCTGTGTTCTGCCAGGAAAATAGCAGATTTCCTTTTCCAAATTAATTTCATTTGAGTTTCTAAATGTGCTCATTACTTCTAATGTTGCTCCCTTCTGGTAACCTCTGCTGGTGTGGAACGATGACCTTTTCTGATGTAACTGTCCAACACTGCTAAAAAGAATTCAGCATTACTTGAGTCAGAGAAAATAACCATGACCCCTCAGACAAGTGTATGAGACATTTATCTATAAAATTCTGGGAAAAGCGTGTCCCAGGTCCAAAATTCTGCTTAATGACTTGAACACCCTTTTCATGAAAAAGTTTTTCCTCTCCCCATATTTAGAAACTAGGTGGTTATAATAGTTGCTGCCACTGTCAGTGGCTAACTTTACATACTGTTCAGTAATCTGAAATATACATGGCTTTTTGAAACATTGCTGTGAATTATGATAGTTTCCTAACTCTACATTTACGTGTAGATACAGGGTGAATTCATTAGTGTGCCTCTGCTTTGTTTCCATAAATACTTCAGCTTCAGGTTTACTAACAGAAATATTGTGTGGGCTTTCAATTACTCTGCTAATGAGGCTTAAATATGTTTTAGTTGGATTTGAATTAGTGTGAGGAATTTTTTTTTCTGAGGCAGTTAGTATAATGAGGTGAAAGGTGTTCTGTGTGTTGCTGAATAGCTTGGGTGTGACTGGATTAATCTTTAGTGCTGACAAGGTTTCCTAGAGTGTATCTGCTTTCCCTCTAAAGATAAAATTGAAAGCTCAGGGCACTAAATGTCTGCTGCTGTTGTGTGCACATGAAAGAAATTATAGCATAGATCAGGGAGCCTGAAAGTCTAATTTTGTGTTGTCATACCAACATGAACCAAAATGAGATTGTCCCAGAGCAGTAGCTTGCACCTGGACAGCTGAAGTGAGCACCTTCATTGATTCAAAGAAGCAGATGTTTCTGGAGATCTTCATCCAAGTGCCTCACCCATTATGCCTGATTGCAGCTCCCTGTGGTTTGCAAGAATCTTGTTGAGAATTGTAAAGAGAAGAGAGTTTTCCTTTAGAGCAATGGCAATGGAGGGGAGCAGAATACCTTGTACCATGGTTCTCCTTTCTCAGCCTTGGGAAGTGATGTCCCCTAGAGGCCTGCACTTTCCTCTGTCACCTGATAAACTACTTCAAAGTACCCCCAGGGGACATGATTCAGCAGCCTATGAAAAAAAAAAAAAATATTCTCTGGGCCAATAGTTTAAAGTTCGGGATGTTTTGGTTTTTACTTTCCCTTATAGCACAAGGCATATATCAAGTATCAGAATCTCTCTGGCTCACCATCTTATGACAGGCATATCAATTGCTTTTGTCTCTACCTTCTCTTCCCCACCTTCAACCCCAAAAGAGCAGGAAAGAACATAAGCAAATTAGAAAATAATGATGAAATGATGTGTACTATGTGCTTTATTTGACAAGACAGATTCTCTGAAGGGCAGCTGTATGAATGAGTGATGAGGAGATAAGTTTCAGAAAAGCAAGAAGGGATTTGTGTTTAATAATAAATGTTCCATCTGAAGGCAAAATTATGATTGCATATCATAAAAGCCCCCAAAACTAATAAAATAAAAATGCAAGAAATTATTCATGCTGGGTTGATTTAGTGTTTACTGAAAAAGTCTGGCTACCTCCTGGTATTATCTGACATCTCCTTATGTTGACATGACTGACAGAGGAATTATACACTGTTGCTAATACTAGCAAACATCTCTTTTCCCAGGACACCAGAAATAAAATTGTCGTTTTCTCAAGATGCAGGTCAAAATAGGTCTCTGTCTTTCCCAGATTCTAAATTAAAAAAATCTTGAATCAGGTGCCAAAAGAGAGATCTCACACAGAAATATACTTGGTACTTTTTACCTGTTTTTTTTTTTTTTTTTTTTTTTTTTTTTTTTTTTTTTTTTTTTTTTTTTTTTAAATTCCTGAGGCCTTAGGATGATCTAAAGTCACATATTCAACTATTTCTTTTGAAATCTGAAGGGTCAGAAATTAATCTCCAGTGTTAGCTTACTTTATTTTTAATAATGTTTTAGATTCTGTTTTTATTTCATCACTACAGAAACTGGGGCTTTCCAGGATAAAAATACAGAAAAATGTGTATATCTGTATATCACATAAAACTTTCAAGCAAATCACAAAAGTTGGCAGCCAAGAGGAATGCTAAGTCTGCAGCCCAAATTTGTCAATGGCATGCTCTTGCTCCCAGGCAATACATCATGTGTGACATTTTCACTTCAATTTAGATCCTTCCAGTCTTCCTCTGATCTTTTTCTGCCCTTTTCTCCAGACTTCTTAATCTCTGTCCACCATCTGAGGTCTTTGCACTCTTGATTCACTTCACTATCTTTACAATTGTCTTGGCTTTGCTGGAAGATCATATTTTTACATGATTTTTAGTCAATCTTTCTGTAGTATGCCCCCACTGATACTTTCCCTGTCCCCTTTCTCTACCGTCTTACTTCTATCCTGCTGAGATTGAAGGTGGAAACTCTACCTAAAATGTAGGACTCTCTCAGACACTCAAAGGCAAATTACCTAGAATCTTTTTTTCCTCCAGAAAAACATATGAAACCATACTGAAGGAAAAACAAACAAACAAACAAATATCTTAAATTAGGGGACAAACTTATTAGTGAAAAAAAAGGATCATTTTTGGCATGAGATTTTTCTCTGAAAAATGAAAATTGTTCAGATTCCAGTGTTTAACTTTTCTGGATTGATTTCTAGTTCTGAGAGTAATATTTTGCACTTAGATGAAAGCAACTTTTATCTAAGAGGAAGTTAAAGAGTGTGCAGTGAGACTGACATTTTCACAGCAAGGCTTTATTATACAGAAATGATAGTGTGCTAACTAACTGGAATATAATTTTCCCAAACAATCACTATTTCACCCTTGCACCCCTCTTTCTCTTTCTTTTCTCCCCCTCATTACAAACTATAGTGCATAATGACACCATTGGTTAGCAGTTGCTCCATAATTAGTGTATAGTTTACAACAGCTGCAAAATTCACACCCAAGGAATTAAGGTTTCTTAACCTTTTTTTCCCCACCTTTTCCTGATACAGCATCTAATAAATTAGCATGAGTCTATTTTAAAGTCCTAGCATTCATTTCAGAAGGAGGAATTGCATACAGGTAGTCTATAGACCCTGATAATAAACATTGATGTTTATTATCAATTTGTTTATTAACAAATAAAAAATTTGGCATCAGTAGTATGTAGTCCTGGGTAATGTTAGGAAAAGGAAAAGGAAAAGGAAAAGGAAAAGGAAAAGGAAAAGGAAAAGGAAAAGAAGAAAAAGAAAAATAGATAAAAGAAAAAAGAAAAAAAGGAGAAGGAAAAGAAAAAAGAAAAAAGAGAAAAAGGACTACTGGAAAAGCAACATAGTCTAGTATGTTACTGTAAAACTGAGTCTTGGAAGTTGCAAGTTCCTTCCCAAAGGAATTGCTTTGACAGGTCCCCGCAAGTTCTGTGATTAAAGTAGTTTTAGGTTAAAACTAGATGGTATCATATCCCTCTTTTGATGGAGAAAAGGAAGAGAATTGCCTAGCCAATTAACCTAATCTGGGTTTTGTCTAATTTGTCTGTTTTGCATAACCACAGTGTTAACCAGCAGTTCAGTCCTGCTAATCCCCAGTGCTACATGGAAGAAAAGGACCGTTTGTATATTACAGTGTAATCACAATATCTACTAATTTCCTCCGATACACTACAGGCCTCTTTTGAAAGGAGATTGCTGGCATTATCTCCATTTTATAAATGAGAAGCCTTACAGTACAGCAAAATGATTTCTCAGGAACTGAGAGTTACTGATAAAGTGGAGGCTGATATCAGTGAAGCTGATAAAGGAAGAATAAAACTCAGTTATCCTAAATTCTCAGCACAGCTCACTCTCTGCAAGCTTCACTGCTCACTTACATCTGGGATTATGACAGAAGTCTGCAGCAAACCTTTTTCCCCTGCATTTCTAACTAATTTACTTTCTAATTTTCTTAATATCACCACACACCAAAGTAAATAATTGCAAAATGGCTTGCTTTCTGTATGTTGTGTCCACAAGGACATAACAAGGACATTTTTGTGATGATACAAAATAAGATTGACTTCAAGTAAGAGTTCTAGCACGCTCCTTCCCTTTTTTTTTAGAAGTGTCTCATGGACTCATTCTGATGCTTTCACAAAATGAGACACAAATCTCCATGGATTGAAGGGAATGTTTTGTTTGAAAAAGCCCTGCAAACCTTCACGGCTTCACAGCTCTTCCTCACACATTAACTCTCCAAGGAGCATCTGTCTACTGTTGTTCTATTTCAGACACTTTTCCATGCCCCAGTCCTGACCATAGGTCTCCTTCTCTTCCAGTAACTACAGCTATGGTACCAAAGTATGAGAGAAGGGGGCTTTTTCTTGTAAATTAAGAAGGTCAGTTGTAAGATCCCTATCCTCATTTAATTCCTTATAAAGGCAGGATTTTCAGAGAGGTTAGCACCTTGTTAATATATGAATAGCTTTCTTTGGGATATTCTGACCTTCTGATAGGATTCAGAAGCTAAATTGAGAATCAGATAACAAAATCCTGGCAGGAATGTAGAGACTTGCCTGCTCTTCCTACTCCAAAGAGAATAAACCAAACGAGAAAGGCAGAAATTACTGTGTCTTATGTGTCTTGACAGTGAAATTTCCATAAGATTTTCAAATTTTGTCTTGACCTAGCTGGAAATAAATTTACACTTTCTCTGTTAACATATTTGTGTGTTTGCTTTCCCAGTCCTCACTCCTCCAGGACTAAAACTGGATAGATTAAAACCTTTCATAACCTATTATCTATAAGCAAGTCTTTTGTTGGTTGATCTCTTCCTGCACGTGGTCAACTGTCACTTTTTTTTTCCCTGAAGAAAAGCTAGTATCAGATTTAGATCTTTATTCCTCTTTTGTCATATGAAGCATTGTAGAAATGCACCCCACACCCGAGCAGGTGCTTCCATATAGGGAAAGGTTTAAGATTCATCCTTTGCTGTTCTAATAAGGCAAAGGATCCAGAAACTTCTTTGGTCTCCTGGCAGTAATTGGCTCAGTACCAAGACGAAAACACTGATAGGTCTCTTTATCTGTTCCTCAGAAAGGTAACTATTCTCTATGGTGCTCTTTGCCGAAGAAACCCCACCCAAACTGTTCAATGCTTAAGGGAGAGCACAAGGCTTCTCAGCACATTTTTAGGGTGTTGTAGCAGGTGTATGGGACCTGTCCCCACACTGTGCTTGGCCTTGTTCTTTTGTTTTGTATTATTTTCTTCTTTTATTAAAGACTTTTTGCTTTTTTAAGACACACTCGGCCATCTCACTAGTTATTTAAGCCATTCTCTGTGAGGTACTGGACACCCTCAGAGGTGTTGGACTCGCAGAGCTAATTACATCTGGCTCTCTGAGAAATTTCATAAAGCATTTCTGTAAGGTCACCCTGCCCTGAAGAGCAGGTGGACAATATCAAGCTTGTTGCTTTGAGATACCACAAGGGTTCAATATGTTTGCTATCTGAGGGCTGGCAAGTGAACACCAGGACCTTCCAAGTTCCAAAAGATAACGACTGTAAAAAGGTATTTTTGACCTCTAATGCGCCAGATCCTTCCTATCTGAAACCAGCTTTCTGTATTTAGGTGATGAGTGGACTGAACCAAGCCTAGCAGAATCTCTGCCTAGACCCAGTTTTATTGGCCCCTCTTAGGGGTCAATGGCAGGTCTATGCTATTGAGCCCCAGAGTTAAGGGCATGGTGCTCCACAATGAATGGAGCAGCCATGAGGAGACACCCCCTCTTAGGCAGCAAAGCAAAGATTGAAGTGGCATCTTGCAGCCACTTGTGTTGGGGACAAACAAATAAAGAGTCATCAATATCCCAGAATAAAAAAGTGTCTGCATGGATTTTAGATATGGGGAGCGTTGAGAAACGTCATCCATCATACCTGACTGGCAGTATGTTTGGGGAGGGTAGACTGAAGCAAGGAGCAATGCCAAAATACTCTTAAAATATGGCAAGTTAAGGAGAACAAGATTGCCTTCCCTGTAAGACACAAAACTGTCTGAAATTAGTTACTTATCTCCTAGTACTCCTGAAATAGTTGCTTATTCCTAAGCTTAGCTGTTCCTTAGCAGAATAATTTGAATAATTTACAAGAGCATTTTAAAGTGTATTTACAGAAACATCCCAAATTCTTAATTTTAGATCTATATGGAGAATTGATTGTTTTTTCCTTAACTGGGATTACAACTGTAATCTTTTAAAAACACATTATTAGTCCCAGTATTATCAGATGTAGCTTCTGGAATTCATGGAATTTAGAAATCATTCTGTTTCTTTTTAAGGCTAAGATGAGGTTTTTATTGTAGCACATTTCAACACAGTTAACCTGTCCAAGCTTTAGGACTAGTTATGGCCTCACTTCTGTACATTCAAAGAAGGATTTGCTATACATTCCTTGCCACAATTCACTACCTGCCAGTCCTTGAAATATTCTAGGCAGTTTGCATTTCCTTGGAAGCTTCTTTGTAATTGTGTTTGAAGAAAGCAAGCTGTAAATGATTTGGGCTATCAGCGTTCACTGAAATCAGGCGTTAGTGTGGGTGGCTGAACAACTGTATTTCTATTTTTGTATGTTTGTTTGCTTTTCAAAAAGAGCCACATCCTTACCTGAGGCCAGACTGAAGGGTGGTGTAAGTGGTGAGGGAGCATAAGTGCACAGATGACCGGACACATGCAAAGCTAATAAAGTGTGTAAACCCAGGTGTTTGCTGCTTGCTCAGAGACAGTGGTCTCATCTCTGTGTTTCACCAGTGCAAAGCCAAAGGAACCACTCTAACAGATGGTGTTATAGTCCTCTTTTTCCAAAACCTGTGACCCAAGTCCAAGACCCAGTTTGTAGGGCTGACTGCTCTTTATGCTAACACTGCAACTTGTTTGTAATGAGGTTTTACAGTGAAGCAACTTCTGAATGACTTAACAACTGCAGAATTTGGTCTAGGAGTGGTGGTGAAAAGTGAAGTATAGCACTACAGAAGGAGATAGGAAGCAATTGGTGAAACTCTTCAAGGGTTTAAAATCAAATGTTTGACAATCAATAGTATTCTGTTATTCTATATATCATCCTTGGTGTGTGCATATATACCTGAACAATTCAACAAAGTGCAGTCTGCTGTGAGCAGAGGTGTTTTGTTCACGGAGCCACAGGGAAATCATTGCAATTAGAAATAGTTTGAGACCAAATATTTCAACTTTTGGAAACCATTTTAGCAACAGTTTCTGGAGTGTTTCATGAAGGCTTCTTTATGACCTCTTGGCTCATTCTGAATAGCTCATCTATATCTGTGTCAAACAGCTCCATTAGGATGATAAATGTGCCTAGAATTTTAAATACAACACTGAGTAAACCTGACAGATGATGTTTATATTCCAACTGTCTCTCACTGATATTTCTTTTCCTTACAGAATTTATTTTTTCTCTGTTTGTTTGCTTTTTAACAAGGAGCCACATCCTCGCCTGTGGCCAGACTGAAGGGTTGAGTAAGTGGCGTGAATGCATAAATGCAAAGATGATCAGAAAACCATCTTTGCAGTGCCTTGACGTTGCTGCTTCTCTGTGCAGGTCTGTTCCCTCCCACTGCACAGAAGGTGCTCTGCAGAGCTGCAGTTTGTGCTAGCTGTGGCAATGATTTGAGGCCAAGGAAGCCTGGCGCTCCCACAAGGAGTCTGCCTTGTTCCTGTGCCCAGGCCTTACCACCCCAAACAGTCACACCAGCTCACTGTGTGTTCTACGTGCCTGTAGGACTCCCTTGTTGCTGGTGCAAAAGACCTAAAAGATCTAAGTCCTAATGGGCTGTCTTAATTTCAGCTTTTTTTTTCTCTCGCCCAAGCCTGTAATGTAGCAGTAATGAGAAACCTGCATGGAGTATCTCTTTGGTGTTATTCTTGGCTACCCACCAGGCACCAGATCTGAGATTCTCCATTGTGTTCCGCTAATGTGCTGCAATTTCCACCTATTTGAAATGGGGATAGACCATGTTCATTCCCATCTGCTAATTTTGAATGCTCAGTGATGCTGTAACATTGCATGAGTTCAAATGACTTCCTAAGTTTTGTGGCAGCAAAGAATAATGTCCATAAATATCCCAACTTGGAGCTTCAGCCTAGCTATTTGGTTTTTGGAAATGGATTTATACATGAGTAGAAGTTTTTTATTTTAAAGAAACCTTCTTATTTCCATACCTATATCTTCCTACCTCTCCTCACATTTCCACAGCCCATACTGCAAATACCAGTGTTTCTTTCTCACTCACACAGGGGAAGGTAGTTGCAGTGATAAATTTCTGGCAAAGATGATGATACTAGCTGCATTTTTAGGAGATATTTCCCACAGTGGGGAGTAGGAGGATGGGAAAAGTAAGTGGGAGAGTGGAGAAAAAGAGTGAAATGGTTGCCTGCCTTTCATTCTCAGTCAATGAGAAAACTAAATGTAGACCCTTGCCTTCACAAGGTAAGTAACCTGCTGATGTTAGACAGTAAATGTTCAGGCACCTGTGAAGTGATGTGACAACTGCCACACTGAGACTCAGCAAGCACAAGGGTCATTTGCATACTCAGAAGGAACTGCTCTTTGTACGCTTTTATTCTGAGTTATTTGTTCAGGTTTGAATATATTTCAGATTAGGGCAGATGCAAGTGAGGAGAAACAGAATTCCCAGTTTGGTTTGGTCTGCTTTTTCTTATTCCCTTTATTGTACAATTGAGAGCTGGCCCTCAAAACTTGCGTGTTGCTGGGATGTTCAACCCTCAGGTGCTGGGAAGCTGGAATGCTTGTTTGAATTTTATGGCTCTGAATTTTATGGCTCTTCTCTGCCAGTACTCGGAGCAGTTAACATCATGTTGTTCTAATCTCTGTTCTCTCTTTTACCTTTGTGTCAAGAGTAACCAATTCTTTTTTTTTTTTTCTTCTTTTTTTTTCCCCCCAAGGATGATACCAGCTACAAACAAGGCCTTTGTTGTAACCAACCTTGTTTCTGGAACAGGCTATGACCTCTGCGTCCTGGCAATGTGGGATGACACGGCCACAACCCTTACTGCCACCAACATTGTGGGATGCGCCCAGTTCTTCACCAAAGAAGACTACCCTCAGTGCCAGTCGATGCACAGCCAGTTCCTGGGTGGGACCATGATTCTGATCATTGGAGGCATCATTGTGGCAACTCTGCTGGTATTCATTGTCATTCTCATGGTCCGCTACAAGGTCTGCAACAATTCCCAGGGCAAGATGTCTAACGTCAGCAACGTCTACTCACAGACAAATGGAGCACAACCAGTTCAGAATGGAGTCTTGCCCCAGGTCAATCCCAAAGTGGTGGTGAGGAACGAACTTATGGAGTTTAACTGTCAGTCTGCGAGGAGCAGCATCTCCTCTTCCTCCAGCTCTGCAAATAGCCGTGACTGTGACAACTACAGCCTCCAGAGTGAACAGGGCACATTGTCCAGTAAATGGAGGCCTCCTTCCCGGTCAAAACACAATATTGACCGGCTAATGGGAGCTTTTGCCTCCCTGGAACTGAAATGTCAGAAAAAGGAGGAAATGACAGACTCCAGAACTTCCACGGTGGCCCGCCACTCGGACAAAGAGCCACTGCTGGGCCAGACGGAGTCCAAATTCCGCAGCTTCCTCATGTTGCCTCTGGAGGGCAAAACTAAACGTAGCCATTCTTTTGACATGGGGGACTTCGCCACATCTCAGTGTTGCACCTACCCAAAAAAGATAACAAACATTTGGACAAAGAGGAGCCTCTCGGTCAACGGCATGCTTTTGCAGTATGATGACAACGACCTAACAGGGGCAAAAGGGACTTTTGGGAGCTCAGAGTGGGTAATGGAAAGCACAGTGTAAATATCAGTGTCTCCCCCCTCCTCTTCTCCCCTCGTGTGTTATAAAGCGTGGTTTGCATCAGGGCCATGCAATTGGAAGGAGAGGGGAGGAAACATTTTCTGTTGTACTGGCCAAAAAGATAGGCAAGCAAGTAAGTTACAGGAATATTAAAGAGAAAGAGGGTCATGAAACGTGAATAGGCACATATGGAACCATTCCTGTCTGGTCCAAACTAAACCATGCGTGAATGTTTCAAGGAATTTGCTAGTTGTATTTAGCATTGCTTTCCAAAAGTTATTCAGATTCTTGGTGAACCTTCACACAAGATTAAACAAGGAGGATGAAAAGTGGTTTAACAGCAGAATTTTAATTTTACAGGGTTTCTTCTTACTTACTTTCTTTCTTTTTTTTTAATGGCACCTCCTTTTTCTTTTTTTTTTTTTTTTCTTTTTTTTTTTTTTTTTACCACAGAAATACGCTTCTGTGGATATGATTGGTGCTAGGATATATCTGGTTGTCATTGCAAGGGATTTTCTCAAAAGTGCAGTCAGGGCACCCACGGGGGCAGATCAGAGTAAATTGTTCAGCATAATCTCATGGTCTTAACTGTGACATCTGGGCAAACAATATTTGTTGTTGAATGGACTTTTGGTTGGTATTTAATTATTTCTATTCTGTTTTGATTTGTTACTGGTTTTGAGTTGCTTTTTTTCCCACAACACAAGGTATGTTTCCATATATATTTTGGTTTTGTTTTCAGCCTCATCAAATCCCCCAGATGGAAAGGAGGATATGTACAAAGGTCAAATATCTGATGTACTGTATAACCCACTTCTAATACCATCCCTTTTTGTCCTAGGGACATTAAATCTAAGGGAAATTAAATCTAGGGAAAAATAATAATAAAAAAAAATCGTCCTCTTTCTTCCATCTCCTTCATAGCCTCTTCTACTCAATGGTCAAGGCAGGTTGCAGCAGATATTGATATCTGTAGAGAGGTTGCTATCAATGACGGGGAAGATAGTGATCAGGATATTCTAATAAAGGATAAAGAAAGGGAAAACAAAAGCAGCTCCTGGGAACTCTCCACATTATGAGTAGCAGTGACTTCTGGTTGAGGTCGTGCTCTCACTCTGCTAAAATGTCATACTTGCACCCTACTGTGACAAAAGCTCCTTGTCTGTACAGTCACCAGGACATGTCTTGACTGTATCAGCAACATCAGGAAAATCAAGTTTTTTTATATTTCAGGAGATTGGTAATGTTCCAGATTAGTCACAGAAGCTGAGTTAAATTTGGGTATCTCAGAGCAGGGTGTGTCCCATGTATCCCCTCCATTACATACAGCCCTTCCCCAGTCTGGTGCACTCCCTCTCCCCTGCCTCTCACCTTCAGGAAGATACTTGTAAGGAGCTCTTCAGGGTTTGTAAACAGATTCTCAAATTGGGTTTTGGTGAGCATTGCTGTGGTTATAGAAATACACATGGCCCATCCAGAAGAATTTATTTTCCTTACCTATTTTACTGAATTTTCTATCATTCTGCTGGTTACTGCAACTGTCTTGTCATTTGTTTATTTATTTGTTTGATCAGTGGTTGGGAACCATTCTGAAATTGCACATTGTTACTATGATTTTGTAAAAGAGGTGGAGAAAGTATGCAAGGCACAGAGAAAATAACACATGAAAAACTCTATGTATATTTTTTTTTAAAGGTTCAGAGATATATTGTGACATGGCTGTGTACTTGATCTTGTATTCGTCATGTTTCCTACTTGGAGTTTTAGATAATGACATCCCTGTGGTCAGAATATTTTTTCCTTTATTTTCTTTCTCTCTCTCTTTTTTTTTTTTTTGCTACAAAATGTACAGTAAAAAACATCCTTGGGGAAAAAAAAGTACCTGCTTTTCATTTATTTGTTATTCTGTGGTCTGCTTTGAAGCCTAAGAAGTAATAATTTTTTTAATTATCTTTAAAATTTAGACATTTGCTTTTTCTTTCCCACAAACTGTCTTTGACTTCAAGAATTTAGGCATAAAGCAGGAATTAAGAAATATATACCTTTTTGGAATGCATGAGAAAAGATCCTGTAAAAGGCATTTCACCTCTTTTTCTGTTGTCACATTTATACAGATCTATATTATTAGAGTACTCTAAACCCTGACCTAAAATCTGCAGACAGAAGAGGTAGCATTTTTAGATTTAGATTTAGGACCTGACTTTTGCAAGGTTTTTGCTCAGATTGTTGCTCACCAACAACATCAATGGATTCAAGTGAGAGCCAGTCAAACTTCGGAGTATTTTTCAAACTCTCTGTTTTTTCTCATGCTTTCTGAGATAAATGACACCTCCAGTGCCAGAATCTACATAATCCAACTGTCCAGATGGCAGTTCATATCAACCATTGATGACATGTATATTTATGTTGCACTGAAAACTCTTCAAGACGTTCATGTAGTGAGTTAGGAATTTCCTTTTCCTTGTTCCACTGTGGTAAAGTTGGAGTTTTTTATGATGTTGCTACTTCACTCTGAACATGGCATCTGGGTTGTTTTTAATTTAGACATTGAGTTCATCTTCAGTATTAGTAGTATGCAGCCATGAATTTTTGAAGTGCATCATATACTGTTTTCTCTCTTAAAGAAGAATACTCTTTCATATTCTCATATAAAATTAAGGAAAGTAAGCCAACAGACACAGTTTTAAAATAATGGATAGCTGCCAAAGAACCAAAGTAATAAATTCCACATTCTAGCAGCTGCATTTATTACTGTTAACCATAATATTAATTCATTTAGTTTTAATGAATGAGGCTCAATCTGCATCAGCTGATTTGCAAATGCTGAGCAAAATTAAACAGGTGCACAGCAACTACCTTTGGTGCTCACAGTATATAGGAGGAAGAGGATTCAGGGGCTCAGAGGTGAGGCAGGGAGCCTCTTTTTGGGTCAGCAAGGGGCCAGCCCTCAGAGAGGAGCTACTTATGGGTTGTGATCATCCTTTAGGTGCCACCAGTTGCTGCCCTACTTCCACTACCAACAAAGCAGGCCTTTGGAATTATCCTGGGGCTTCCTCTTTACCCCTGTGAGAGCAGCTGAAGGCAGCTCTGTAATCTGGGTTACATTCTGAATCCATCCCCTTATTGCTAAGGTGCAATTAAGGCCCCAGGGTTCTCCACACACAATCTGATTGATCTCTACCTTGCCTCTGTTTTCCTGCGTGTACCTCACTCAGCACCTCTGGATTTGATTGTTCTCATGTAGTGCAGCTGTGTGGCAAGGATTCCTTCTTGCCTCACTTCTGAGCACAGATGCACGTCAGCGGTTCCTAAAATGATCCATAGATGCCCACTTATTGGTGCAATATACATTTTCACTCATCATTTAGGGGCTGAACTAGCGCCAGTGGCCTGTTCCTCTCATCTCAGAAGAGAGAACTTCTACACTGAGAAGCTTATATGGTGTCTCACAAGTTAATATGGGGTAGCCTGATGGGCAGCTGCACAAGCCATGTTTTAGGGGAAAAGGTCAGGTAGTGCAGACAGTAAGGGACACAACAGAAATCAACAGGAGCCTTTGGATAAGAGAAGTCTGAGAAATTAAGGATGCTAGAGAATTTAAAGTGAAGCCTATGGGAATAATTAAAGACATCGGCATATATAACTCCTGTAAGTTAATTTTTTTGCGTGTTTTATAATAGTGGAACTAGCTTTTCTACCCTAAAAATGTATGCCATTGGCTTGAAAGAAGAAGATATGATTTCCCTGTTAAATTCCACACAGTTAGTCCTGTTAAAAATCCGACCTAAATCCCCAAAATATCATCCTATCATCTTGGAGAATATTAAACAAGATGACGAAATGGAAATTTCTGAAAGTAGCGATTATGTGGATTTCATTTGATGTCTGCTAAGAACCAAGTGGTTGTATGAAATGAAAAGTGTGTGTGTGTATGTGTGTGTGTGCCTGTGTATGTACATATGTGTAGCAAAGCAGACCAGATTATTTCCTTACATTTATATCCTTACAGATTTCATGAATTGAAATATATTTCCGGTTTCAAATGTTCTTTCTGAGTCTGCCTGCTCTAGCGAACACCACACTTTCCCACTTTCCCTAGAGGAAGATAACCCATTTGATATGTCTTCAAACTACACATTGTACTTGGTTATAATTGGGATTAATTCACTTGTAAAGCAATGCATAACAAAAAAAAATAAGAGGTGTCTCTGCCCAGCATGATGTGAGATTGAAAAGGTGGTAGATTTTCTTATGCTAAACTTGTTTATATTCCACATCATGGGGCTGATCTGCTCTAGCAAGACAAGAAAATAATATTCCAAATGCCTGCTTGTTTCATTTCTCACTCTTCACCCAGCAAAGGGTTTAAAAGACAGATGACCAAAGTCACTCTTTGGAGGTTTCTGAATGAGTGCAGCAACTTTAATACAGCAAATTTAAGCACTTTCTAACCTGGAGGGCAATGAATAGCTAAGAAAACATTTTAGTCTTTGAACAGCTTGAATGTCACATCTGCTTGCAATGTTTTGCACCCATTAACCCACGGGTAACCCACAGTACACCATATGGTGCTCACAGCACACCCTTCTACCTCTTGCAGCCTATTTCTCTGGAACCTTTTCTCAGTGACTCTCCATGTTCAGTGTTCGTAATTGGGCAATTCTGGATGTGTAATAATATTCTGGATGTGGAATTATCAAGAAAAGTTATTAATATCTTGTATATTTTGCCTTTAAATTCCCCAAACCTGATGATGGGATCCCTCTGAAAACATTAAATGAGGGTTGGTTTTTAGGCTGTGGGCCAGATGAAAACCAAATCAGAGTTCCTTGAAACTCTTGCTTTCAATATAGGAATTTTATGTTCTGCAGTATGTTTTCCTTGTCCTAATTAATTACTCCTAAATCCCCAAAGGTACAGCATTCCTTAGCATCAGCTGTCAAAAGGCCCTACTACACGAAACAGTGCCAGATGCTCATTCCCGGTATTACACTTTCAACAGATGGCAAATGTCAGAGATATAAATACACACCCAGATACAGATATCAGCAAGTGCAGGCATTTGTATTCATGTACACACGTTCCTGTGAACATGTGTATGTGTTGCACTCTTTATCTGTATGGTTTATGATGCAAAGGTTTCCTAGCTTGGCAATGAAGAAGCATTCACATTTTTCATTAAATACTAATGGAAGAAAGGGGGAGAGAGAAGAGAAACCTCTTCTTTATAAGCAGCAGATTAGTTGATAAGCTGCATCTCATCCCAGCTGGGAGACATCAGTGCTTCAAATGAATTTAATTGGTGGTGAAAGGGTTCATTCATTTCCTATGACCACAGCGAAGGCTCAGCTCCTCCGTTGGGGCATTTACTCGCTGATGCTCCCACCACATGCTGCAGATAAGTCTTCTGTCAGTGAGGACTTGTGTTTTGCACAGAGGCAAGCAGCCACAAGGAGTTACTGTGCTGCATTCACTGTCCCTGTTTGGGCTCTTAAATGTGCTTTGGTGACACTGTCCTTTAGTTAATTACTTTGTTTCTTGGGAGAGGGTAGCATCACGTGTTATACTCAGTCACTTGAGGCGCCCAGAGGCAAGTCTAGAGAAACCAGCAGGAACGAGAAACATTGAAAATCAATGGCCTGTAGGAGAAGAAAAATAATTCCTAGCTTTTAAATCCATAAAACTTATTTTGCAAATAAGTGAGGAAAATGCTCCTCATTGGAGCATTGGTTACCTGTACAGTTACAGTGGTGGTCATCAACTTGTAGTGAAAGTTTGCCCATAATATTTTTTATGCAATAAGAAATTGAATGGATATCTTTAATGACATTTTTCAAGTTCTTTCTGTGGGACTAGTTTATTTTAAATGTATTAATACTCCAGTCCTCTTCTCTGCAATGAATAACACAGACTAGTTTAATGCTGAGCTGTTAAACACCACCTGTACCATTTATGAGTCAAATAACAAGGTAGGTGTCTGAACAGGAAAAAGAGACGATTGTGTCAGGGAAGCTGTTCCTCTGAAAATATTGTTGATTCACAGGTATGAAATGAAAGGTCTGAGAAGGCACAGGCATGATGAAATTCCAGCTTTCATCAACCCTGAGTCTTGATGAGACTTAAAGTAAAATCCAGAGAGTGGACGTGTTAATCTTCCTTCCTTTAAACGTGACTCAGAGATGGGAAACTTCAAATAATTAGTCTCCTGAGTGTGATGTGGCACAGACAGAATAATGGTGCTCATCAGACGGATGTGATCCGAGTGTTGCTGCAGCAGGGAGCTGCGTGCTGATCCCTGGTGGGACCGTCACGCACAAAGGCTGCTGAAGCAGGATCCCAGGAGAGGATCACTGCACAGGTCACAGCTGAGACAGGATGCATGGAGATGTAGGAACATGTTAGACCCAGCTACTCCATGTCTAATAAATCATTCTGTCCTAGTATCCTGTGACAGGACACAAGTTATTTCAGAGAAAATACCTTTAGGAAAACTTCAGAGAACTCTGTTCAAAAGCCTGATGGGCTGCACATCCTTATCCCCCTCTCCATAAAGAGGCAAAGAATTCCTTCCAAAATTCACACCCTGAAAAAATAAAGTACAGCAGAATTAAAACTAGGACCAAAAAAAAAAAAAAAATCTGAATGCTTCCTCTTCTTTTAAAGTTCCTGCCTTTGAGTCTGCCAAGCCTGACTTTAAAACAGGAGAGTTCTTGTCATCTGAGACTGGGTTGCCTGAGGCACTTGGAAATGGACTGGTGAGTGTTTGCAGAGATGATGAGAATATTCCTCATTTGCAAGAAGGATAGAGTGCACCTTCTGTGTGCTTCACTGTCACTTTGCAGACCAAAGACCAACAGAAGCATTAGGCATATTAGCAACCTTATAAAATATGAAACTTTGGGCCATAATGCAAACCCCCCCACCAAAAAGTGACTTCCTTACATAGTTTTGAGAAAAAAACCCCATATATTCATTCTTGTTTTCAAATACACCTCTAGATGAGAACATAATAATAATAATAATAATAATAATAAATTCTGTAGAAAAAAAGATGAACCTTCTAAGAGATTGTTGCATACTACCAGGTTGCATAATAATATCTGGAGATGAGATAAGAAACCCTCCATATAACGCCAATTTGATCCTAAGAAACTGGTGTTTCAGAATTTAGGGCCAGTAAGTGACGCTGTCTTTTTTATTTTTTTTTTTCTTTTTCTTTTTTTTTCTTGTTTAATACAAGGCCATAAATGATGGCTTTCTACTGAAGAAACCCCAGCAGGATCGTGGACCTTTAAAATCGAGTTGTGAGGCCAATTCCAAGCTCAGCAGGTGCATGAAAATGCAAACAGGCCTGAGGCCATTAGTACAAATGCTTTTAACAGCTGCCAGAGAGCCTCAGCTTGCTGTATGGCTGGGCTGCTACACAAACACTTCCAAAATGACTGCACAGACCCAAATGATTGAAATGTAGCTGCCCATGATACACTGAGTGTTGACTAATGAGTAGCACTGGTGAGAAGCCATGAATGCAGATGAGAATAATACAGTTTTGGCTGCAACTTCTGGGCTACAATCTCCTGTACCTGCAGGTGCCCAAATCAGTGTTATTGCTAGCCTGGGCCACCGGGATCTGAGGGCTGAAGCCACCTGGGTTGTATTTCCTTTACAAAGACCACAAAGAGCACAATCTTGAATAAGGCTAAAGACCATTTCCCTGCTTGGGGAATTTAGGTTACAGAACCCTGCAGAACCTCAGTCCTGAAGGGGAACCCCACTTCTGCCATTTAGATTAGCCTGTAAAAACGTGAGTTTGAAATGGAACTTACACCTCTAGCCTTCCAGGACTCATCACCTTCCCTCCTCTACTTCTCCCCTACTCCTCCAGCCCCCTTTGCCATCTCCCCATGGGATTTCTTTCCTCCTCTGTTTCCTTTCTTTACTGCTTTATCATTTGATTTCAGGCAAGAGGCTATTTGTCCTCTGCTATGCACACCAGCCCAGCCAGTGCCATGAATTAGCTGCACACGACAGGAGAATGGATGTGGCTGATGTGCTTTCTGGTCCTGCTCCTTTCTCAGTTACTCTGCTGCAGCTTTGCTGCTGACTGCCCTGACTGATGATTACAATTACAGTTGTTTGAATTATTCAGGGTAACAAGACAACCAAATGAACTGAGATCCCTCATCGCTCACAAACTGAGGACCCAAATTTCTGGAGGTTTATCTGTCATCATCCTTTAGTGTTGTCTCAAAGGGTACATGAACTCAGTTCAATACTGGGGACCTTGCTGTATTTTCACTCTTAATTAGTAATTTGGGGGTGGCCATTTCAGGATGATTTATCCAGAATAATCATAGACCAAGCAATTGACCATAAATGCACTGACTAAACAGACCCCCTGGCTTACCATTGTTCCAGTAAGATACAAAGCATAGACATTAAGAATATCAAACTGGTGGCCCAGTTTTTAAAGAGCTAAAAGGTCAGATATGTTAGATTTGCAATTAATGCCACCATGTTTAAATTGCATTTGGCATTAATATGGATGATACCAGGTGAAGAGCTTCAGAATTAATCTCTAGGACAGGTGACCTGGATCTCATTTTTAGTGAGGAAAGGGTCTCCCACCCTTCAGGTGCCTTATCCTCTCCTGAATATTTTTGAGTATCTGCTCTATGTGTTTAGTAAGCTAATTACTGTAAATATTTTTTTATGTAGTTATATATCTTCATTCCCATAAATGTAGAATGCAATGTGCCATGTTCCCATTACTCATATTATTTGTGGTGTATATAGATGGGCCACACCATTGTTCAGAATGCAATCCAGATACCATATATTTTTCAAAAGGCACCAAAATAAATATCCAGTCCTTCAAGAATTTATACCCCTAGAACAAACCAGAGTGGGAAAATAAGAGCTAAATATGAAACAGCTATTGACAGAAACATCCACATATGCTTTCTGCCCAAAATTTCAACCTCAAACATTCTGAACAGAGGTAAATCTGAATTCTTCTAGTCTTAAACTCTCCCACAGCCCCCAGTATAACCTAACCAGTGCTAGAAACCCATATAAATTGCAGCAGTTCTACAGGTCTAAATTTTTGTCCTTTTCTGTCCTCCATCTCAAAGCAGGATTTTTTTAACAGTCCTTCCCAAAAGAGCCAGGGGATATTTTCCCACAATGATAATAGTTTCCCTTGGATGTTTTGTCCCCTGTAATTTTGTACCTGATACAAAGCAGCTGATGAAGGAATGATGTTCTCTTAACCCAGACTCAAAATATGTGTGGTATTGGTGTGGGTTGCTCAGCCCATGTTAGCTTCAACTCTTAAATGGCTTTGTCAGTTACCTTCCATGCATGTGGCTGCATGAGGAATGGCCTTTCTACCACTGCCTGCTTTAGGCTATGGTACTCCCACGTGAGTACAAGTATTCTCCACTCATTATTTGCTGTTTGTCATGCCTTCTTCATCACTTGGCCATAGACAAAGTTATTCTGGTACATTAAGGGACTAGAAATAATAACATTAGTTTTACCACAAATAGCTGTATAGGGAATGAAACAGCTGAAATTACCAGTATAATCACAAATCCTGGAATAAAACCTCCTTCTGCAAAAAATATATGCAAATAAGACTTGTGCAAAAGGTTTGGTAACAGTAGGGTGGATCAGAGGCAGTTCACAAACGAAAACACAACAGAAACAAAACAGAATTCATTAGATGATTTATCTGGAAAATGTAACTCTAAGAGCTTTAATGGTGAGTTAAAAGGGAAATTATGTTTCCTGAGCTGTGCTGCATCTACTCCATATACACTCAGAGCAAGAAAATGAGCTGATAAGCTGACATGGGGTTACAGCATGTGGTTTGCAACCCAAGACTGTACAGTTTCTAAAAGGGACATGAAATTCCTGAAGGAGAAATGCAATTACCAGAAGTGGGATTAACGAATATTACTTAATCAAATTTGAATCCTAATTTGAAAGGCATTTCCTTAATGTCCTTTACAGAAGGGAAAAGGAAGGTAATGTATTCAGATGAGTTTTGAAATAAATAAATTATTTTTAAAAAGGCTGAGAGTGGATTTGCGATCTAGCCCTAATACTCCGTTTGCTCCTAGTATCCAGATTATAGGAGATTATCACTGATCAAACCCCTTTACCAGAAAAGAGCCTTTTAAATCCACCTCAGCATTGCCCTTATTAGGAATGAAGGAGAGAGGCCCCTTCCATTGGGAGGAAAGAAGCCCTTAATTCATGGCTTGTCAGAGGAAAGGCGCTTGCTTCAGCACTGAAGGAGGTTAGTTATGGCCCTAATTTACACAGCAGCATGTCTTCCTGGAGGAAGGGACGACACCTTTAAGTAATAATGAACAAGTGTGCATTGACAGAATAATAATCACAGATTGAAAAGGTTACAGCAGAGAAGGTGGTAAAGCTAAGTGCCTGCTTTAATTCCACTGGGTGCCATAATATCAGGGCTCGGGAGCTGCACTTACAATATAAAATAACATTAGCGTGGCAATTAGGACTTAATGGTTTGTGGAGAGAAGTCTGCAAGACTTTATAAAAACATCTAAATTAGTCTGTATTCAAGTTTTACTTCACTCACACTTTTTTTTTTTCTGGCTGTATTGCCCTCTCCCTCAAAGGCAGAGTTCTTTTAAAACATTGAGAAGAAATGCTAGAGGAACTGGGGACACTTTTAAGTTTGTATATATGGGCATAATCTGAAATTCAATTATTCAAATTGGATAATTCTTTCAATTTATTCAAATTAAAGAATCTGGCCTAGGGTGCCTTTGAATAAAATTGCTGACCTAGAGCAAACATTTGTTTGCTCCAGTAAGCAAACAAAAAAAATCAAATCATTAGATGTATTGACCTGGTGTCCTGTTCACTAAATTTTGTCCTGTCTTAAGGTGCAGACATCTTACAGCACTTAGAGAAACATTACTCCAGTGAGAGCTTCTTGAGTGAATTCATACTCTACACATTTTGATAGGACCTTCTGCTTGTCTCAGAAGTAAGAAGGCACCCAGATTTGCAGGAGATAATCTACAAATTTTAAAATTCTGCTGAATTCTTGCAGGAGGGGTCTCTGTCACCATGATAGCAAGCTGCCAATGACCTGGCAGAAAACCTTGGAGAACATGTGCAAATTCCTCATGTATGGGGGATAACACAGGGCTTGGTGTTGTTTTTTTTTTTTGCAGTCTACTACACGGCACAAGATTTTTAACTTCTATGAAAATTTTCTTCAATAGTTTTCATATATGACTTCCATTCAGCATATCTGCCAATGGCTGACTGACTGTATGAATCTCAGGCACTAAAAGTACACAGTGCCATTGTTTCCATTCCTGTCTGACCATTGCACAATCCTGAAGCTGTCTGAAAACTGAATTTACACATAGTTCTCTGATCACTGGGGGCAACAGCTGGTTTCCTCAAATTTACAGTAAGAACTGACAGAAATGAAGCATATCCTTGCCTCTTCATTGATCTCTCTTGCCTTTTCTTTCACACACGTACAAAATTTCTGCTTCAATTTATTGTGCATCTTATTACTGGGAGATATGTTTATATGACTGTATATGTTCTGTCTGAAACTGAAAGCTCAGACACCACATAGGTCTGCATTGATCCAGGTACTGACAGTGCAACTTTTCTGTTACTTCCAGGGGAGATTTCAAACCTCTCCTTTCCTTTTAGGATACACTTTTTGTAGGTTTGGTGTGAAACAAAAAACTTACATGCAGGGTTTTGATTGCTGTCTTTCGCTAGGCCTATGAAAATATACAGGAAATTTGGAAATGTCTAAAAAAAAAAACAAAAACCAGTTCTGAAAAATTCTTTACTGTGAAGACAGAAACAGGCTGCCCAGAGAAGCTTGTACATATATACATCCACATACACATTTATATAATAATTCTGTCAGAAATCAGTGACAGAGATGGAATTTTCATTTTTCTCACCAAAGAAAAGTAAAATGGCCAAGCTTATGGAAAGGGATGGTGTCCAAGCAGAGAGGTTGGCTGCAAAGACACTGTACAAACAGCTGTCTGTCTCTAGTGCTGATCACATCAGTAATTCCTCACTAAAACACTTCATTCCCTCCTGATGAATACCTCCTTCAAAAGAGAAGAACTTCAGGCACTGCTGCTTTAGGTATGGTTTCCTTCTTCATTTCTGTGATGACTGGATGCATAAAAAGCATCAGGGATTAAGATTCAAGTTTTGCTGCAAGACCAGTGTGAATCAGGTCAATGTGGGACAGGAAAATGAGAATACAGCAAGATGACTCAGGATAAGCAAACTTACAGACTCATGGGTGCAGGATTGGTTTACATGATCTTCCTTTGATTTTCCTCCCTTCCACACTGTGGAGCAGAAGAGTGAAATTAAACTCAATAGCAATAAATATATTGCTTCAGTGCTGGGTTTCTAAGCTTACTCCCACCTGGTGCATTGCAATTTGAATACTTAATTACTGAGATTATCCTTCTGTCAGATACACCTTTTAACATGACATTCTGCTCTTCTTTCTGCCTGCTGTGTGGGAAATGTGTATATACTCATGCCTATAGACTGCAATGTGTTCTTTTAAGTAGATACTTCTGAAGAGGGAAGGATTTATGTATTAAATACTAAAGAATTGTACTCCCAACTTTGATCTCTGAATCAAGGGAAACAAAGCAGATTTGCACAACACAATCACTTGCAAATTGCCTCCCAGGGTATGGGTAGGGATTGAATCCTAGAACAGAGAAAGATGGATTTGTCAAGTGTCCACGAGTTTGAATGTGTTTTCTTGTTAACACATTAGGCACAAACTCCCTGTGCCTTTGCTTGGTCAGCAGGAGAGTACAGTGAGAGATTTGGGGTTCACACAGGGAGTGGAATCTGCTAGAGGGGACAGAAGATGCAGTTAGTTTCCCTGCCTCAGTCCACAGCATCATCAGAGTGGTATCTAATGGAGGAAAGACAGGAAAGTCTGATGGGACAGTCTGATGGCCCATGCCCAGCACTACAGCACTACAGCATTACAGCATGCTGGTGACAGAGGGTACATATTTACAGCTTGTATTTAATGCAGCAGTGGCCTTTCATGCACAAATATGGGGATTTATTTTTTCCAGAGTATCACAAAACACTTATTACCTAGAAAATTGTGCCTTGTCCTTTGGATTAATGACTATGTTATCATGTCATATTTCTTTTCCCATACTACTTAATCCTGCCTATTTAGACCTACCTGAAAAGCTGGATCTGGTGTATGAATCAAGAATAGTCCCTCCAAATAGGGGGACTCTAATCAAACCTCGTTCATGTTTTTTTCAACTTTGCCTTATGTTCTTGTTAGCAGAGAGAAAGCCTACAAAGATTATCTAGGCCTCCTTATAGCAAATAATAGTTACAAAAGCATCTGGATTATTGAGTCTGGTTGCTTTTCAATCTCCAGATCCAGGAGGTGACCAATGAAGTATTTATTTAACAGCTAAGACCTCTCATCATTCGTGTGTGTCTCCTGGTCTCATCTACAATGTCTCCAACACTGGAGAAATAGGAGACTTAAAACCCTGTCTTGCATCCCTAGTCTTTGGCCACTGTTAGCATTCCTGTTCAATTGGAGCAAGAGATTTTTTCTTCCCTTCAAGATAGAGATCATAAACACACTTAAATTTTTTGGTATAGCTGACCTTACATTGATCAATAACCAAAACCATAAACTACCCTGATTTCGGGTTCAAATCTTATATCTTTTGAACATGATCACCCCATAAACTTGTAGTACTAACAGATCACATGCAAAATCAAGTGCAGAATCTCTTGTTAAAAAAAGCAAAATAGTTGTTCATAGAAAAAAGAGACTACTTTAATTACTGCCAACAGACAGTGACCTTGAAATTTTTAGTATATTTTAATTTTATGAGCCATTCAGATACTGGATTGATGGGGACAGAATAAGTACCCAGTCTGAATCTACTAAATTATTAGGCTTTCTAGCTGAAAACATTTCAGTAAAAGGGTTATATGTTTCATTTAGGTAAATAATGATAGGATCTGCAGCTACTCTTACTGGCATGAAAACTCTGAGGTCTGTCACTTTGTGTGCTTCAAGGCAAAAAATGGATTCGAAGTCAGTGATTTTTATCAGGACACTGCTATATTTGGTGTCTTTCATAAAGGTCCTATACTTAAATTATTTTGACAGATTGTCAGCTTCCATTAAAAAAAAAAAATTAGCCCTCCAGACTATGGCAAAAAAAAAAAACCCTCTTGACTAAATTTGAAGATCAGAAGGTAATTCAAATGCCAAATTTATTATTTTAGCACCATATTATATTCTCATTGGGTTGCGGTGAGCCTTGCTCAGGATTTTTTGAAAACTTAAGGCCATCCATCCTTTGTATCAGACTGGGTCAGAAGGAAACCACATTCTTTCTCCCTTTAGAGCAAAGCCTGTTGACTTTGTCTTTTACAGCACCTGGCAGAGTTGACAGCCAGCTATAGGACACTTAAACTGGAGGTCTCACGAGGCCCACTAGAGAAGTCAGTCCTTCTTAGGCCCTACTAGGGAAACACACTGTCAGCTATTCCAAGGGTGTGTTTAACCCAACACTTGAAGAGGAAAATAGCAAGTCTACTTCTCTCTGTTGATCCAATGTGTCTCAGCTGAGCCTCACACCTTGCACCTGCAGCTACCTGAGGGCTCCAGCCGCCGTGGGCACTAAGCCACTAACCGGATAGCAGCCCTCCTCCACACCCTCCAGGTGACAGGATTTTAAGGGACAGAATGAGGTTTAAGGTTAACTACCTTCTTCCAGAAGATTATAAATGATTAAGTAAGGCAGGCATGTGAAAAGATGCTGTGGACTCCTGCAGGGGGACATGGCCTGGGAGCCTCCTGCCCCTCCGGTTGCACGGGCAGGTGAGGATTGCCAGGCAGATGGGGAGCAAACGCTGGCCTGGGGACAGTCGGGTGGCACTGCAGGTGGCCACATGCACAGCTCCCTGAGCCATCTGCTCTGAATTAGACTGGATTAGAGACACAGCATAGACAAATCCCTTCTTGCTGCTTGTGCGAGATAGATTTATCCCATGTGAAATATGGCTTGGAGGAAGGAGCTACCTCTCTCACTTGCTAGGGGAAGGCAGTGAACAAGGAGAGCGTCTACAGCCAGATAAAATAAACAGCACCCCTAAATGAGAGATGAGACTTTGGCAGGCAGTCTTTTTTTTTTTTTTAATAGCCCCAGCACAAAGTAAAAAAAAAATAAAAAATCAGGACAGGTACCAAAAACCCCATTCAGGATTCTCTGAAGGCAAGAAAAGACACAGGTAGGCAAAGAAGTCAATACGAATAGCAGTGTATTCTCAATCGTTTTACAGAGAGGAAGAGTACATAAGAGGAATGGACAAATCAGGGGAAAAAATGTCCTTAAGCACCATTTACATCACAGCTCCAAAGAAGAAAAAACCCATTTAATTCTTGACTTTCCTAGGTGGTTGTCTTGCCATGGAGGCATCAAAACAAACAAAAAAGAGCTGCAGAGCAAGTCTGTTGTTAGTATTTCAGGAGTCTGTACTTTTTATCCAGTTCATCATTATTTTGCTTACTTGCTGCATACAGAGGGTTCCCTGAGAGGCTGTCTTGAACCCAACTGCAATGACCCACCATGGCTGTGTAGCCCTCAGGTTTGTGAGGTGCTAATTCTGCCTACTTATGCTTTTTCCACCTGTATGATGGCCCTTTGGCAGAGTTAATCTTTGCTTCTTTCTTTTCTAAACAGCTGCTGGTTCTGCCTTACAAATGCCCACTTTTCCTTGTGAATGAAAGCACACTGGAAAACATAAGGGAAAAATGGAACAAAGGTGCCAGTCTCTAGTTTTGAGAAACTAAAAATAAGCAGTTCCAAATGAAGTCAGGCCCTGTACCTGCCTCCCTAAATCAAATACAGAGTAGGGTACACTTTTCTGTGTTACTTGCACCCACGGTTCAACTGTTTTAAAATGAGAGCTCTCCTTGCCTTTATAATGTTTGGGAGCAAAGAAGGAGGAACGGTGAACCCAGTGCCATGCAAGAGACTGAAGCAAGGTTGGAATAAAAGCAAATAAAAAGGGAGAAGAGAAACACTATAGTAAATGCAGAGACTAAAGATTCTGAAGATGTCATAAGAGGAAGGAAAAATGCCTTCTCTTTCCAGATCCTGTACAATAATAGACCTTCATCAGAGAGTTTACATCCCTGTTACATCAGGAAATTGGAAGGATCTACACAGTTTCAAGCAAATTTTGAGACATGATACCGAAATCTTTTACAATAACAAAAATCAGAAAAAATTTAACCCAATGGAATTACCCAGACCTGTATGCATTATATTGTCTAGGACTGAAAGAAGGTTTTTTGTCATTTCTATTCAGCAATTACTGATTAATAAAATAAATAAAAAAATATTTATGTGAATAAGCCATTCCTCATGAGGTGCATTATTCACATAGTATTTCAGGAAAATATAGCAGAACTGTCACAAAAAGACATTTCAGCTCCTTTTCACAAATAAAAGGCATCATTTTCAATTGAAAAAGGTTTTTCCTTATTTTATGAAATGAAAAAATACAACTCAACAATGCAAAAAAATTAAAGAATGGTTTGCTTTTGTGCTCCTGTTGGAAATGAATGCTTTTTTCAGCATTAAATTTTCATAGAACAAAAAATCTACTTCCCATGAAGTACTAGTAAAGACATGCATGTGACTAATCATTCTTATTTGTTTCAATGTCCTCATCTTTGACACATAGAAATGTTGTACTTCCAAAACCTCTAATTTTTTATGTCCCTTAAGACTATATCAGCCACATGACAGTTTTGGCACTGTGCCGTGCTATGTTGTTTTATTATTCTGCAAATCTTAATAGAAATTTCATATTTAGCATATGTTTTTGATTGGCCCAAACACTGAACAGCTCTGAATAATATAATATAATATAATATAATATAATATAATATAATATAATATAATATAATTAGCAACAAGTTTTGCAGGCAAATCCTTTAAGTATCATATTCAGATTTTATGGTCCTTTTGATAGGTGTAGCCTTCTATCTTACTTCTGAATGGGATCCAGTAGTGGTACAACACAGTTTTCCCTGCACATTACTGCAATATGTTAACTGTATTACTCAATGAAATTCAGAGAAAATGCTGCTGTCAAATTCCAGACAAATTCTTAGAATAATCCTGGAAAAGATGAGCAAGATATTCCTGGATTCTGTTCATACTTGACCACTTTGCTTGTAAACCAAACTACAATTTTTTTCAGAAATTTTCCTGTAATTTCGGGAAGAAGTGAACAATTTGCCTGTTGTGATACTTTAATTGCCAAATGGCCCCAAGATCAAATGTGACACAAGTAAGGTCAAATGAGATTTCTTACAGAATACAGCAAACATCACACTGGATTAGAGAAATGTCAGCCCAGCTTGCTGTATCATCTCTGACAATTCTAGCAGCAGGTTCACAGGCACTCTGTTATTGTAAGCTAAATACAGCCCCCTTCCTTTGTTTGACAGTAAATTCTCTCCAACAGGTCTTACAAGCCTGGCTGAAGTCACCTTGTACTGGGTTCTTGTGACAAGGGGGGCACTTCATGGGCAGCTTCTGTGAGAAGCTCCCATCTCTGACAGAGCCAATGCCAGCCAGCTCCAAGATGGAATCACCACTGGCCAGGGCCACGCCCATCCCCATCAGTAGTAGTACCTCTGGGATAGCAGATTAAAGAGTGGGAGAAGAAACTGTATGATTGCAGCCAGACCCTGTGGGAAGCCCACACTGGAGCAGGTTCCTGGCAGGACCCATGGAAGAGGAGCCCGTGTGAGTGCAGGTTTGCTGACAGAACTTGTGAGCCCATGGGGGACCCACACTCAATCAGCCTGTTCCCAAAGACTGAAGCACATGGAAGGGACCTGCTCTGGGGCAGTTCATGAAGAACTGTAGCCTGTGGGAAGGACTCATGTTTGGAAAAGTTTGTGGAGGATTGTCTCCAATGAGTGGGACCACATGCTGGGACAGGGGAAGAGTGTGAGAAGTCCTCTCCCTGGGGAGGAAGGAGCCTGGGAGAAAATGTGTGATGAACTGACTGCAGCCCCCATTCCCTGTTCCTCTGGGCAGCTGCAGGGGAAGAAGGTAGAGAAAATTGCAAGCAAAAGTAAGACCTGGAAGAAGAGAGGGGTGGGAAGGAGGTGTTTTAAGATTCAGTTTTATTTTTCATTACCCTTCTCTGATTTGGTTGGTAATACATTTTCCCCCACTCATATCTCTTTTGCCTATTACAGTAACTGCTTCGTGGTCTCTCTCCCTGCCCTTCTTTCAACCCACAAGCCTAAAATTTGTATTTTCTCTCCTCTGTCCACCTGAGGAGAGGAGTGATAGAACAGCTTTAGTGGGCATGTGGCATCCAGCCAGGATAACCCCTTCACACACCAGTGAACAGCTCACTGAAGTTTGTTTACAACATTAATAAAAAGTCCATGCATGCAGGTCTTTTTGATGTATATACAGAGGAAAATTAAAGGGAAGATCTCTTGTCGTTTCCATTTGGCTCTGTTTACCACCAGTACTGGAAATTTCTGTTGTCTGCTGCTAATTCTTTTAACTGGCACTTCATAATTACATGCTCAGACATCTGTTATTTAAGATAGATGATTGTCCTCAACAGCTCTTAATAAAATTAAGACACACCCTTCTGGAGGTCTTAGTTATTTAGTAATCTCATGACATCTTTATAATCTTTTTGATTCACTGCTCCTGTGTGTCCAACTGTTCCTGCCAATGCTGACTGCTATGTGGCAAAACGGTGCCATTGTCACTTCCAATTACCCTGGCAGGAGCTGAGCCAGAGGCTGTGGACCTAATGAGGTGTACCCAACCAGCAGCAAAATGCAGCTCCGTTTCTAGTCCCTGGGTGACAACTATTTTGTAAGAGCAATCCATACCTGGTTACCTCAGGAAGTGGAAATGAACGTGCGTGCATAATTACAGTGTGATCTCCTGCACAGCCAGGGTGAGCAGAGAATTGGGGAGCCACGAGAAGCATGGGAAGATCCACAGGCCGAGTCATTGAACACGTTCTGCTGCTGTGATAGCAGCATCTGTCTTTGTAGTAAACAAGGAGGGGCATTAGGCTTGTTTCTGCAGGTGTGAAAAGCAATCAAAACCTCCCACTGACTTCAGGGAGAGAACAAGCAGGTGCTTTGCAAGGACACAGTGCTGCTGCACTGCTCTTTAGATAAGGGCTAGGGCAAGAGCGCTGTTAAGAAAAACAGACAATAAAGAGGAGCAGAGCACTTAGGCTGGGATTAATTTTACCTATTTTTAGCCATCTAAAACTTTAGTGCCTAACATAGATTAGTCATTTAAGCTCTCTCTGCGGAGGGAGGGATGCGCTTCAAGAGGCTGATCAATCTTTTCTGCTCCACCAGCAGTATATAGGGGTATGTTTTACAGAATTAGGATGATGCAGTCTCCCATAAACAGGTCACATAAACTTTCTGGATGGCCACCAACAACAAAGATAGTTAAACCCTTTGGAGATGACCCAAAATCTGACTCTAGTTACCATGCACAATATTCTTTCCACTGCCTTTAAGTGAGTATATATTAGTCCACAGTAGCCAAGGAATAAATTAATATTCTCAGAAGACCTGGGTGGACTATTTTATGCAAAAAAAAGTTTAAATCTAAGGTAACTTTGGAAATGCATGAGGACAAGCCAGCAATGACGAGAGTAAGAAATATCTTGCTTTTTTTGACTCTCCATTGTAGGTGACAATCTACCTATAGGCACTTGATGCTGTGACTGTACAGGTTTGCCCAATCCTCCTCTCAAGCTGAAATTCTCTCTGTGTAGGGAGAAAAAAACAGGAATGAATGATGCAGAATCCACATAAGACACATTTATTGGGAGCCTATAATCTTGTGAGAAGAGAACTTTGATCAAGCCTGGAAGAATTTGACAAGGATATTTTTGACATGTTCCAAGTAAGCCAACCTTGCAATAAATCACATTTACCATGCTAGCCTTTACTGAGTAGCACTGAGTTTGAATAAGTGTTGCATGAAGGGTATTGAGAGAGGCTTAATGCACAAAGTTTTATTAGTGGGGTCTGGAGGTGAAGACATATATACCAACTTCAAAGTTACTGGAGGTGTTAAAAACAATGAGAATAGAAAGACAGAAGAGGGGGGAAAGGCCAAAAAAAAGCTTCTGCCTGTGACCAGCTGGGAGTCATTGCCAGGCAAGCATTCCACTCCACAGTCTCCCTCATATCAGCAGGTTATAACAGTGATGGCAGTGATCCCCATCCCCTAGCACCTCATGCCTGCATCAGGACCTGTAGCAGATCTTATGGGCTGTTCCCATTCGTGGTGCTCTTCATGCTGACTCTGACACACTTGGCTGGGCACAGGCATTGTGCACAGATTGGCACAGAGATTTGGAGCATGTGCTTCACTGGATAATCCTGACCAGGCATGTAGGTGACCACTGCCTACTTTGCTATGCTCTACACTTTGTGTTTCTGTCATAAAAAACTTGAAGTCATAATACGAGCTGCAGCCAAGGGGTAGGAAGGACAATTCTCCATGCCAATGGTGATTGCATCCTGTAAGAGCTGCCTGTATGATCACTCTACGGGCTTGAAGGTATAAGGACATGAGGCAAACCCTATGAGACCAACAGAATAAAACAAGTTAAAATACTGCCCTCACAGCTCAGACAAAGCCCTGCCACAGGAGCCCCAGTGAACAGTTACAGTGAGCTTTGAGCAAAGGCAGCAAATAGAAAGTGTTCAGCTTCATAGTGATTGCAGCACCTAAGGCACTGTGCAAGAGAATGTATTTTGGCTGTAGATTTCTATATTTCAGAATTACTTTTCCTTAAAGCAAAAAACCCCAGCCCACTGTACCAAATATACCGTGTTGCACAGTTCTGAAAAATGCTGTAATCTGACTTACAAAGTTTCCAAACAATAAATGTTTATATTTTATATTAAATTGACAAAAGTGTCATATTTTCTTTTCCTTAATATCCAATTTTAAGTCTATTTTCACAAGACTTCTGATTTGTTTGAAGTAAAATTAAACCTGGAAAAATATTTACCACTTTCACTTCAGCACTTAAAAATCAAATCATTGACCTGGAGTCAGCTTTAATGAAATAACTTTTTCTGTAGAGAGGGTTAGTATAATGTGAAAATATTAAAGCATCTCTTTGAATCATATTCTACACAGCCTTTTGTCTTTCCTACATGTACGTTTTTCACTTCATGTTTCCCTTTAGCCACCTGTTAAACTTGCACCTTCACATATACACATCCTGGTTTTTACTATGATATTATTTTTCCTCTGATAATGTCCTCTTTCTTTCATTCCCTACCTTCTCGTCAAGTTCTCTTCCCCTTCTTTGTTGCCCTCTCACTCTCTTCTTCTCTTTTGCAACAAGTCCAAGGGAAAACCTAGAATAAAAATTTCAAAAAAGGCTGTCTACATGTGTCATGGATACATGTATCCATAGTATCTTTCAAGACTTTTTAATTTCCATGAGAAATCTGAGCAGGTTGTATAGTCCCTTGGAAGACTGTACTCCCCAGTGCAATCCTTTGGCCCACAAGAATATAGTTCTTCCTTCTCACTCAGTTGAGAGCCAAGGTTATCAGATCCATTGTCTTCCTTTAGAAAATAAGTGGCAAAGGTGTGCTCTTCTTCCTTTGAACATTTCACATTTTCTCCCTAAAATGTCCTAGTGAGAGAGAGAGGTGGCCATTGTTTAGTAGGTGAGGAAATCATGACTGAATCAAATTATTTTGACCTTGAATTGATAATTAAGTTCTTGGACACTTCCAGAATGAGAAATTCCGCTTTGTCCAGTGTGGGAACCTAAAGTCAATGGCACAAGTTATTCCCCTGATGTTTGCACTGTGTGTTTGCACAGATTACATGACATGTATACTTTGTCAGTCAAATCCTGTTCAGTGAGAGTCAAAAACTGACCCCTGCCTCAGACCCAAGATCACATATTTCTGGGACATCTTTTCTTCCACTTTCTGGCCTTTTTACTATGTATTTCTAATTTCTTTTGCTGGGCTCTAAGTATGAGGAGAAGACCTTAACTGTGTTTCTACTCCTACAAAAAACACTCAGTCATCATCAGTCAGTTTAACCAGTCATTATCCAGTGTGAAGATGCAATGCAAACAAAATCTGCCTCTGCTTTTTTACAAGAATGCTTCCTTTTCAGTCATATGTTAAAAAAAAAAAGAAAAATAAAAAGAAAAAAAAAGAGAGAGGTGACAATTTCCAATTAACAGCCTCTGCACTCAGTGTTTAAAATGAGTTGATTCAGACTGTAAACTGTGCACACAGTGATAATATTGCTGATGCTGACTTTGCAAAGTACAACTGCGTCCTTTATGAATCAATCATCCTTGCCTGGAGGAAGAGGCAAAATAAAAACTGTGGAGAAACCATCAAGAGAGCAGGTGAGTGACAAGTGCCTGCAAGTACACAAGTACCAAACTAAGCAGAGTTTATCTCTGCATCACAGTATGGCAACAGAGAAGCCCTATTCATCTGTAAGGTTACTGTTTAATGCTGACAGTGTTAGGTGTATTGGATCCCAGAAAAATGTAGCACAAAATGGTGCCTCAGTGGATGCTTGACATGCTGCAGGGTCTGGTGTCATGATTTGGGTCATGGCCATGCTGAGGGATCAATATCAGTTTCTGTGGTGAGTGTCTGCCCCATGGCAGCAGCTTGCTCAGTCTTTCTCCTCACTCACGGGTATATTAGGTGAACAGACACCCTCCCAGGGATCATCACCAGCTATGCTGGCTCACCTGCTTCTGCAAGGCAAAACCATGAAGGCCAGCCACAGAAACAGTCACTCAGAGTAGAAGAGATTAGAAATCAGCACCTGGTAACTCAAGTGAAAGCTGCAAGAGATGATGGGGAGAAGGAAAGGTTCTAATATGCAGAAAAGATGTCCCCAGGTGATCTGGTCCAGCCAAAAAGGCAGATGTGCTCTTGCCTTCAAGTTCACTCCTGAGCAGCCAAAGGATCCCATGAGAACTTTGGTCAGTCACTGTCACTGTGCTACCCATGCACGTAATCCTTCTGCTGGAGATGCCAGCATTCCAAATGGATCATTTCAATGTATCATCCCAATTGGCTAGTGCAGGAAACATTTCTGCCTGTTTATGCTTGCAAATTTTTCTACTCTACTGGGTGTTCAGACAGGCTCACAAAAGCAGCTGTAAATGAATTAGCAGGCAAATTGCTCTGCACACTGGAAGATCAGAAAGAAAATGCAAAGAGAAATGCACATTAATGCTGTATTTGCTGTAAACAAAGAATTGTGTTTTTCTTTTCATATCCTGAATGACTGTAATAGGGCAAGAGAAAAAAAAAAAAAAAAAAAAAAAAAAAAAGAGGAGACAAGAAAACAAAAACAAAAGAGATAGCACATGTCTCTCCTCTGGACCATCCTACATCTTGAGATCAACACAAAATGTCACCTCCTCTGATAGAAAGATCCTTGAAATGCAAAGTGCAGACTACAGAAAAGCGGTCACATGGATGGCATCCAAACAATATGAGATTTATTTGCACCAAAACAATTGAGGAACTACTGGTATTCATAAAGCATTCACATACCAGACCCTTTATGTTCAGGAGATTTAGAGAAAACTAGAAAAGACTCACAGGAACAAGAACATCCAAAACTGAAGGATTCCTTCACTATAAATAATGATTATAATAGTGTAAAGCTTTTCGATTTTAAGTGTTCTAACTGAGAATTTTCATAAAGCTTTTGAAATATTAATAAACGTTTAATTTTCCTATGTATGTGTGAAATAGTTAAATACTGGTTACTTTTCAAGTAGAGGAAACAAGTGTAATTGATTCACTGAGTCCTGCTAAGATTGAAAGCTTCTCAGACCATAATTTATTTACAAGGTTACCCTTTAGTTCTTTCCTTTTGACACCCCCCTTAAACTATGAAGAGAAGAAGAAAAACTAGAAAACAGTAGAACACATGTTTATTCCTTCATTCTTTCTAAAAAGAAAACCAAAACAAAACAGCATAAATTCCACAAGATTTCATTAAAAATCAATTATTTTAATGGTCCAGTGTTCATTTCTGCAGAAAAGAGATAAACTAAATATCCTTGGTATCTGCCCAAAGGGAATATTTAGATTATCTAAGCTGTTGCAATAGCAAGGGCTCTATCAGGCAGCCAAACAAGTGGTTTATATTCATAGTGCTCCATACATATTACCTTGCAGGGCAGTGGGTAAGGCTCTAAACTTTAATGTAGTCATCGTTCCATAAGCATAAATGTTGCTGCACAGTCACAACATTTCACAGCACTGCACTTTTCACCTGCAGAGCAACAAATGCATCAGAAGCTGTGCAAGTACTACTTTCATTTCACAGATGGGAAAACAGAGCAGCCAGAGACACACAGCAGCTGAGAAGAGAACACAGCCCTGGTAACTTCCTATGATGACACAAATCCGGACTTGCCAGATTTAATTTTCAAATTTAACTAAGAAAGCAATGTGAAAACTGTCAGTGGGGGAAGGGGAAGGAGATGGGGGAGAAAGATACATCCAGAACACTACTGAGGCTGGCTCCTCTAAGATCAGCTTTATCTCACCCATGCTATGTGTAAAATGGGGTGTGTTGAATGCCAGCCAGCTTCTTGGTTTGGACCATACTGTTGCCTAGATGAGTGATTAATATTTTCAGCACACTGAGAAAACATGTGGTCACATCAGTGTATTTTAATCTAACAAACACTGGACAGCTTTCTCCCAGACACCCAAAATCTACTTCCTTTGTTTTAACTATTCCTCATCCTTGTCCCAGGCTAGGGAGCCAGTGTTTCCCTTAGTCCTCTCCAGCACACACCTCCACACCTCTTTAAGCCAGGCTGGGGTTTGCTGTGGACAATGAACCATATCAAGTGCATTGATACCAGTTCTGTGAGATTTGCAAGCCACACAACTCTTCAATTTGTTTTTTTCAAATATTACTATATGGTCAATGTTAACATCCATTTACTGAGTTTTACATCCTTAGAGAGCACTGACATTTCAACGACTGATCCTCACAAAATGTGGAGTAAAGACATTCAGCATGCAAGAGATATCTGTAAATTGAAGCATCCAATCACATACCCTTGCCAATCTGACAGGAATAATTCTCATTTGTTTGTTACTAATGAACATCATTAGAGTGTTGAAGGAGCTGGCAGTGCAAGGTCACTCTACATCATCTTTAAAGAATTTAAAGTTGAGGGAGATATCTAATTCCTGGGGAAAAAAGGCAAATATTACAAATTTCTTCCAAAAAGACAAGAAAGAAGATGTTTTTAAGGACAAAAAGAAACATAAAAGTTTATCGACTCTGATCTGCTAAAAAGCCTCACAACATCACAAAACAAAACAAACCCAAAAGACACACAAACTCATGTACACAAACACTCAAAATTGTCACAGGTTTCAGTTTCATGAATCCTATGTCCAATCTTTCTGTTGGAGAAACCAATCTGGTTAACCAGATGGAATCCCAGCATCACCACCTGAGTCAGCACACTAATGACTTTTGGACTAAGGTGGTGGAAGTGTTATATTCCATGCATTGAAAAACCATGACAGATATATTTCCTTCAAACAAGTTTGACAGAAGTTTTGTAGACTTCTTCGCACACTTCTTGGTCCACATCACAGGCCCCTGGTTGTCTGGGTTTTTGCTGTTCTCCTCTGTCTCTTTAAGAAGCTTTTCTAAAGTTGTATTTCAGCTTTCTGTGTTTACCTTTTGCAATGGAGTCAGACACGATTTTACATAAACAACTTTTCTTGTTATTGTAACTATATAACCATGTTTACATTCTTCTCATAAAGAGGAGACTGTTGATGGACTGTTGGGTTGCCCAGTGTAGTTGAAGAAGATTTTCTTCCTCCAGTCCATGGTCACTGCTGAAATTCTATAAATGTTGAAGTTTGTAAATATACTGCTTCTTTTCTGCCTTGGACATCTCAGCGTGTGGGTGTGGTTTCTTTGTATCGTGTGCAACACCCCTTACTCACAATCAGAGGTTGCTGCCCATAGATGCTTTCAAAAAATTAAACCAATGCTTGTCCATGATTGTGTCACTGTAGATTTCAAGAGTACTGATACTCTTAAGGCTGTTGCAAAGTAAATATCTGAAGGACTGAAAATAGGAGGTCTTTGTATGACCAAATACATCTCTGTTTTTAAAAAGACTATGCCTTTTAAAGTTATGCAAGCAAAATCATAATCATCATACATTTTACAAACACAAATCTCCTGTTGGACATTCTCATTGTTTGTCTTCTTACCACTTTCAGTTCAAGGATAATGCTACAGATTGAGCACTGCAATGAGATGCTAACTGAAGTTTTACATGCAGGAACAGAATAACTCTAGTCCTGTGTGGGCCAGTACTGTTTGGTTTACGTAGTTAATATCAGATGTTCTCTTTAAAAGCAATACTGAAGTCATACAATTTATTGCCCCAGCCATTAGCTATTGGCAGCTAAAACCTCAAATATTGCAGTGATAACTGCAATATAATTTCACAGACAGACCAAAATGTATGAACTTATGTACCATTTGGGAAAGCAATCCAGCTTCCTCAGAGAGCCAAATATGAAGCTCTGAGATCAGCTGAGGACCCACAAGGTCATCTGAGGAGAGAGAGCCTGTATCATCAAAGTTCCAGAACTTTTGACATAGTTCCCATTCAGGACTTTCTAGCAATGCAAAGTGAAAAAAACAATTGTGATCCTGTGAAACTAATTAAGAAATAATGAGCAAGATGTTAAAAATAATTTCTTCTCTCTGGATAGGTACATTGCAGGATATGAAAATATGGTCTGAGCTTTAGAGTCATCTGCACTTAGGATGATGTTTTGACTTCCAAATCCTTGCTCTGTGACTTGTGGCTATTACTTGTGGAGTTTAAGGAGGTTAATGATGATTTATAAATGATTTATAAATTTATAAATGATGATTTATAAGAAATACGGCAAAAAATACAAAATAAGGTGAGCAATAACCCAATCATGAGTATACACACAAACAATATTAAATAATTTTCTCTCTTTTCTCTTTATACACACAATATGTATGCAATTTATTTATAGATGCACACTGAATATATAAAATCATCAAATATAGACTATAGGCACATAACATACATGTATATTCACTACGTAACTCAATAATATTTCAACAAACATAAAACTCAGGCTCAAACAGTTATAAACCTAGAAGTCAAATATTTTAGAGTTCATGTTGAAGCAGATGTCTGGCCTTCCTCCACATATGGCAATGATGCTGTTTTGGGGTAGATGGAGAACCCCAGGTGTCTCAGGGATTAAGAATCTCTCTGTAGCTAGCAACTGAGAAGCTCTGAGAAAAGATTTACATTCCAGCCTTCCCCTGACCTTCAGCATCTGACACAAAGTTTTTAGAAAGTAATGCTCCACCTTTAGGCAATAAGTTATTCTGAAATGGCAAGTATCATTCACATAACCTCTTCTTCCCTCCTCTTCCCCCATTAAAAATTTAATATTTATTATTCTCTGTTCATGATTCAGGAAACATTGTTAGAATTGATATTCAAAATGTTTTTTTTCTTTTCTTTCTTGTGCAGCAATAGCATTTTCCAAAATCTGGAGTTAGATTACAGAGGTGTCTAATTCTGTTCTGAATGCCCAGCTGCATGTCAAGTGTTTGAATGGGGCTGGCAGAGTGTGAGACCTGTGGGATGGTGTGCCTTCATGAATTGGCAACTGGCAGGCAAAGTAAGCCTATTTTACCTCCCATACCCTTCAGCTGTGCAGTTAATTTGAATAGAGATGGGTATTTAAAACAATAATAGACATCTTTTTTTAGGGAGAGAAATCCCACTGTGGGAATTAGGTATTGATCTTTAATGTTCCTCTCAGCTGACAGAACATTTAGTGATCCCATTAGGCTTTGTGACACGGCTTAGCATCCACAGATTTGATAGGTCAGTTTACTTGAATGTTCTTAAAGGTACTTTATTTTCCTGCTCAGCAGTGCATTTGCTGCACCAAACAAGGCTCATGCATTTATTAGCTTAGGGCTCAGTACAAAAAGGGGTGTAAGGGATAAGTACTTGCTTACTTGCTAAGAGAGAGTGGCTTAACAGGAGACATCTCTGCATGTAGGATGGAGTTATGCTCAGCAACCTGCACATCCCTCATTTGCCACAGGGTGGAAACAGTCTCAGGAACGCATCCCCATAACAGCTCAAACTCAGCAGTTCAGTGCCATATGCTGTGCATACAGATCAGATGCAGCTGACAGCCCCCAACAGCTCTGATCTGAGCACGTGCTGCAGCTGTAAGCAGCTGCCTGAATGCTTCTTTGCACCCAAGGAAACAGCACGGCTCCTCAGGTGCCTTCTCTAACCCAAATCTAAATAGTATGTACAAGTCCTATAAAATTCCACGTAAAACATGTTGTTTCATAACAAACTAGATTACTGTACAAGGTCAGAGTACTAATAAAAGCAGGAAGAGCTCAGATCCACAAATGCATTTAAGTACTTAATGCCCCTAGGCATTTGTCTCCCATTAGATTTTGAATGGGCAAATTAGGATATAAACTGCTCTTCTGAGCTCAGGCCAGGATTTCTCCCCTACATCACTAATTTGGGAAGATTTTCTGATGATCAAAGACAGATATATCTCTAAAGAGACTTTTGATGGTACAGAGAGAGGAGATGGCATAACACACATCCCTTTTTTTCCTCTACGGACTTGAATGACTGATATGAAGAGATGCACAGAATTCTCCTGTTCCTCCCAAATAAGGGACTGGTAAAGCTCATCTGACTCGAGGCAGTGGTGTGTCTTGCAGTGCAGCAGCCTACTCCTGGTGAGCCAAGCAAGTGATCTCTGCACTCCCTGTTCTCCCCACTTGCTAAAAAAATAGATTCCTGTCCTCTTGATGTTTAGATTTTAGAAAATGTTTAGATTTAGAATGCACACCTGGTGCATTCCTACTCTAACTCAGTCCTTTTATCTACAGCTGTCTGTAGGTTCTTCCTGCTTTTCCTTTTACACAACATAGGTGTAAAGGACTTTTATGTGGAGAATTATGTTCAGTTTGTATTTTAAAGCAGATAGCATTTCCAGTGCAACATCAGGGGGCTTAGTATAGTCAGGAGCTTTCACTAGGAAAACAGCAGCTTAGTACCAAATGATCTGATCTGAAGCCTGTATGAAAAAAAAACAAACTGTGGCTTCAGAAGTCCCCCATTTTTGGGGTTGCCTGCTTTGAAGCATTTACCCCCAGGGCTAAGATCAGCCCAAGCCTTGCAGCAACTGCCGTACAAGGGAGCCCTTTGAGTCAGTGTGCTGCCACTGGCATTTTGAGGGCTGCACATGACTGGCAAGAGAGATGTTTGCTGGCAAACCTTTGCCATTCCCCTCCAGATATGCCACATCTCTTTCCCAGTAGATCTCCACGTGCCCCCGCAGTGCAAGCGTGCTCTGAGCTGTTTCAGTTTTAGGCACTGTGGTTAATCTCTGTCATTTCAGCATCTGGATGCTGGGAAAGGCTGCTGGAGCCTTCTGCACAGACCTGTGAAGCTGTTTGCTTTCCCCTGACCCATAAAGCAAAGAAGAAAAATGGTGACAAGTCATTAACAAGATATTCTGTGTTTCATTTTATGAGTGCCAGCTGTTCCCCAGCAATCACTCATATAAAACCAGCACTAAAACCTGACTGCTGTGGGATGTGAGTGCAGAGCACATGAGCACTGAGCAGCTTAGGGATAGAGTGGATGGTGCTGTGGCACTCTGGGCCAGCAGCTCCTCAGGACTGGGAGTGCTGGGAACTGCAGGGGATCCCTGGGCTGGCAGGGAGGGAGCGTGACAGCCTGAGGGGCACTGGGGCAGCCCCAGCTCAGAACATCCCCTGAGGATGGGGGAAACCAAGGCAAGGCTGGGACAAGGGCTGCTGGGTCTGGGCAGGGCAGGGCTGTGGGCAGCAGCAGCCCAGCCCTGTTGGGTGGTGCTGGGGCAGGGATTGGTGGCCCTGGGAGACTGCCATGGGGTCCCAGGCCATGGACAGGGTGGGAGAACCCTGGGGAAGGGTGGGCAGGGCTGGTGGTGCCCCCTCGGGCTTGGCAGATAGACAGAAACTGTGCAGAAAACTTTCATAATGAGGAAGACCCTGACTTTAAACAACTCAGGTGAAAATCTCAGTGCTGCCACAAAACTGTGACAAGTCCATGACATCTGTAGAGGCTGAGCCAAAGTCTGTGTTTCCTTTGTAGTGAAAATCCTGAGTTCAGCCAAGAGGAGCCAGCCAAGTAACAGCTACAATGACAGTAATCATGGAGTCAAAGCTGGCTCCATTAGTTTATCTGGGGACTCCCCCTTGAAATCCAATGTGTTAAGAAACTAAACCCCTACAAACCCTTTTCTGATAATGCTTGGAAAAATGCATGACCTGGAAGACTGAGTATCAGACAAAAAATACTCAATGCTCCATGAGTTGCTTGAAGAGATTCCTAAAATAACTGGTAAGACATATCAAGGGCCAGGAAGCAATTTAGATCAGAATTTTCTAAGTTTGTACCTCCAAATTGGGAAGGAGCTTTAGTGTTTGGTACGTATTCTTGTGAATCTAGCTTGTTTCAAGCCAGAAACACAGTTTTGGAGTCTCCATAGATATTCTCCTTACATGCCCAAAGATCAGTTCCTGCTTCATTCCATCAAAATTTTAATTTGTATGAAGGAAAAGCCAAATGAAAAGGAAGAACAAAAGCCCCCATGGTGGAGAGCAGAGGACCTTCTGCAACATATGTTATCTGCAATGAACACAAAATGGCAGCACCTTTCAGCAAACACTTGGAAATTTAAAGATGCAACACACAGAAAATTAAGCCATAATTGCTTCCAACAATAGCAGCATAAGCCATAGCTAGTTATCACCTGAACCATCTGCTCCCCCAAGCAGCAGCTCTTAACACAGGCATGAAAGATCCTCTCACTTCAGACACACACTCGGTTCACATAAGAAAAATGGCAACAAAAATCAAGTGTTTTCCTCTGCACTTCAATATGCAGGAGATGCAACAGCAGGATTAGCTACAGAAATACAAAGATAGAAATTGTATCAGTCATGAAAGTCTCTGCAGCACAAGCCCAATCCTGTTTCACACAAATGCTGACAAAACTGATAAGCACATTTTCTCCTTACAGTCAGAATTTATAACCTGAAGTGGCTGTTATAATGGAAAAGTAAATGATCCCCTGATACTCAAATCAATCTTGTGAGAAATAACCTGAATAATGAGTTACAATTGCAAGAGATGAAATTAAGACAAGAACAGTTAAATAAGGATCTAAAGGAACAGATAACATTTAGTATGGTATTGGAACCCTAAATTAGACTTTAAAATGTATGCAGAGACAGAGGAAGAAGGGGAGAAAATAAGGAACTGGAGCAGAGGCCTCAGATAAAGATGAGCCTTTGATGAGAAGTAATCAGAAGCAATGTCAGATTCGCATTATTTGAGGAAAAATCCCCACTTCAAATAGAATTTTTTATGCAACTAGGTTTTAGAGCTTGGCAGTATAGGAGGATTTCCATTTACAGTATGAAATACACCAAAATGCTTACAGCTCAAATCAATTTGTTGCAGATGTGATTAGAAATTGTCTCTAAGACCATGCTGCAGCCCAAGATGTGGAACTGAGCTAGTAACGTCTCTTTCACAGTTTGATGCCTCACACTGATGGATGGTCTTCACCCGACAACAATATGACAAAAGGAAAATATTATCCCTGTTTTAAAGGAAGAGACTGGAATAGTTGACACCTCAAAATCACCTAGAACACTAATGATTAACGGAAGGTATTTATTGTGGAGGAAGGGGATATAGGATCCTGACATAGGTTCTTGACTACAAAATCAGATCTGAGAAACAAAGAACCAGGAAACAGACATCTTAGTGTTTACCAGTATTGGATTAGGTACTGTGAACCTTGTTTTCCATCCAGGTTTGGTAAAACTGAGTTTTCCTCAGAGTGCTACCTCAAGCTGGAACATATGAGGATGGAATTTATCTCATCTGATTATATATGTCTATGGTGTGACCATTTCACTGATTGCTCTTGTACTCTGCTTTATAACAAATGGGGGGAAATAGTCACTCAAAGGATGTGATTCAACTTGTGCTAAAGCAAACACTTAACTCAGGTGAGAAAACTGATGTTCTGTCCTTGCCCACAAAATTAGCCTGGTAGGATCAGGTCAGATGTTAGCTCAGACATTTATTCTGCAGATATCCATGAGGTGAGTGCCTCAGGCACTGGAAAATGATAGTTAAACTCTAAACAAAATGCTCTGGTCTATATATGTATTATGATAACATCATCCTATCCCCTTCCCAACTTCTCCACGTGTCTGTTCAGGTAATTCCTATTGCATCTAATAGAAATACAAGTGAGTCAAGTGCTGGGGAAATACAACAGGAAAAAAAAACAAAACATGATCATTCACTCTATAGGATAGGGAGGAAATGAGAAGGAGAATTTTTGCAACCATTGATGGTAATACATAGTGCTTGATGTCTATTTTCATCCAGATCCTTCTGCTGGACACTTCAAATCAATAATGGCAGAAACACTAGCAAGAATCTTAAATAAAAGCTATTTTGCATTGCCAGGGAATAAAGGATGGAATAATAGATCTTTCCTACTGTTTGCCTCATTATGTATTCATTCATTGCCTAGTTATTTATCTACTCCTCTAGTATTTGCTGGCTGATGTATTTCCCTATGAAGAGAATTTTTAAGGAATGTCTCAGGTTATCAGTCTTGAGTCTAAGTACCAGTCCTAGCTCCTGTGATTCTATCCTGCAGACTCCATGGTAAGTGAACCACAATGGAACAAGGTCATTATTGACAGGTTAAACAATGAGAATGAGCTATGGGGAAGTTTCAACAGACGGTTTCTGTCATGAGACCAGTTAAATTTAGATTTTCCAAATCGGTCATTATAACAAAAGAAAAACAAAAACAAAAAAACCCCCACAAAAACAAAAATAAACCAAAAAAGAAACACAAACACAAACCAAACCAAACCAAACCAAAACGAAAACAAAAAAAAAAGTGAGAAAATTCTTCTTTACAACATAATGGAGAACATCAGAGGACAACCATGACAGAGGCCCACTACTATCCAATTGGCTGCACAGCTTCCCTTCAGGAAACGCTGGCTTAGAAGATCTACAATATTTCCTGCAGTATTTAGTGTTGGGTTTGGCTTTGACATCAGCTGGGATTAGATCAGCTCCTTCTAACATAGCCTTGATTATCATGCAGAACCTGAAAGATGCTGGAATATTCAAGCTTTCAGACAATCAAAGGCATGTTAAAAGTATTAAATGCATATCTAGAGACACAACTGTGTAACAGCTAACAGGCAGTTACAGATCATTGGCTTTCGAAAATCACAAAGAGAAACACATCTTTTATTTCATGTTGTTATTATTTCAGTGACATTCTGTAATCCAACCAAAGCCCCATTAAAAATAACTAAAGGAGTTTTTATCTTTAGTGTATTGTGCTGTTTAACTATGATCAGGGCACCTGGAAAGACTCTCCAAGCTGAGGATGATTATTAAAAATAAAATACATTGTAAATAATAAATCCTTAATAACCATCTTTTCAAGAAATGTTGATTCTCTAAGTACATTTGGAGGAAAACCTGGTGTATTCCAAAAAGAAAACTGAAGCTTGAGTAAGTTTTGTGACCCCTCCCCCACAAGTTAGTGCTAGTAGCATCACTATAACCTAGACCATCTGTTTCATAGCCTAATTTTTTCTCTCATTAGGATACAGTCCTAAAGTGATTTGTGAAGTCACTCTATTCCCATTATCAATTACTGTATTAATTCACTTCAGCCTGAAGATTTAAGACACACTACTTAAATATAAAGAAGTAATCTAATTGCTACTCACTTTTAAATGAGTAGCCAAGAGTTTTTTGTAGCATTGGATGAAAAGACATATGTCATTGGACACCAGTGAGGTTCAAAACATGGCTTAGATTTCACATTAAAAAATAAGCCATGTTATATACCATCTGCTTATAGCCAAAATCATATCAAAGTTGACTAACAATCACATCTGCTTATAACCAAAATCATATCAAAGTTGACTAACAATCAGTACCCAATCACTGAGGTGCTTGACTCAGATTAAAGCATGTGACATGCCAACAGATGAAAGCATCTCTTTGCTCTGGAGGCTAAAAGAATTTGATGACAGGTGGAAGATTTTGGGAAGGAAAAAAGAAATCTCTGTAATGTAAATGGCATTATACATACAGTTTGTAAACATGAAAGGAATGAAATGTACCTGCTCTGCAAATAAATGCTCTGCATCAAAGGAAATAAAACATCAATGCATATGAATCAAGGTTGGTCTGTATGACTTGGGCATAGTGGCATTAAGTTTCTGGTTTTTTTCACAAATCTCATTTTAATTTTTTTTTAATTTTTTCTACAATTTTTAGCACTGGGGTGCATAGCAGGAAGTAAAGTTATAGGACAGGATTGAGTTCCATGGGCTGAAAACCCTGTCCCTGATATCACTAAATATTTTTCTGTGAGCTTGTGTAATTTTCAATCTCTTCCTTTCTTTAATTCCTAACTACACATCCTGGTAATAGCTAAGAATTACATATTGGGAAAACATCCAGTCTTTTCTCTGAAGATTTGATATTTCAGTAAAGCACTGTGGACAAAGGCAACACATTTGAAGGTGCCAGACCAAAGTCATCGTGGAGGTAAAAGTGGTGAGATTTTGAATCACAGAGTAGATTTTTTTTTCCTAAACACAACTGTCTCTGACTGCAATGATAACTTGATTTTTTTTTTTTTTGGTAAGCATTATATTTACCATTGATTCTCCTTTTCTTCCCCCTTTCTCTCTCTCTCTTTTTTTTTTTTTTTTTAACTTCTCAATAATGCTTCCTCCAAACTTCAATGTTTGAATGACAGAAATTCATAAAACCATTTGGGACACATGAGCTGTGAAAGGTTTTAATCAAGTGATGAATGCAATTTTCGTTTCACTCTGGTCTCATTTATTTCATGCAAGAAGAGGTTAGGAGCAATTTTGCAGGACATTGCATCATAAATTCTAATTTGCGTATTTTATTTCTATTACAAACCTACAGACTGTAGTGAACTTGACAGAATTCATTAGGCTTTTGTCCAAGAAAGTCCCAAGAGAAGTCTGGATTGGGACAGCTCTTGTTCAGTGTACACTTGACTAAAAGCATATGTAAAGCTTGAGTTTTGAAAGAGACACCCTCAAATAATCTGAAAAGGACAAAAAGTAGCACGAAAATCAGATTCAAGTTTGTGGAAGGAAAAACAAAGAAAAAAAAACACAGTTGAATTTTAAAACAGAAGAAAAAGCAATTCTAGATAAATCTAGATAAATCTTCAGTAGAAGGTAGTATGGGTACTTTCATTCCTTCCCATAGTGGGAGGAAGACCACCAAGCATGTCTGCACATTACATAACATTTCAGAAATGACTGAATTTAGTAATTGGTAAAATGATTACTTGGGTGTGTGGGGTTTTCAGACTCAAACATATCTCTTGGACTGTACTCCCATATATAACTAAGAACCAGCAAAATAATCAAAATTCTTGTTGAAACAAACAAAAAAAAAAGACAAAGAACAATTTTTTTTTTTAGAATTCACAGGAGAAAAAAGCAGGTCACCTGAACAGGATAATTATAATTTGCTACCATGATTGAAGAATAAACCAGAGGGAAGAACGAAAAAGCCACAGGAAAAGGTCAACCAGAGAAAGAAATATGCCCAAAGTTTGGTTGCCATGAACTCTATGTCCCCATGCAACAATTAGAGCAATGGTTTTCTACTCAGTTTATTCACTCTGTTGTATCACTCAAGAAAAGGGAAATAAATCAGGCTGGTGCCTGACCTTTAAAAAACAGTGGATCCCAGTGAATCATCCTGTCATTGACATAATAATTTGATTTCTTTTTAAGGCTCTTTCTACACATCCAGCAGCTGGCAATAATAGAGTTATGGCCTGTGTTTTCATGAGGTGGCCTTTCTCCCTTGCTTCTTAAGGTAAATAAAGTATAGCACTTGGAAGCAACTGAAAGATAAATTTATCATCATGTCCACTGTGCCTATAAAGAGAAAGTCAGTTCCAGGAATGAGATCTGCATGAAACTATAGCTGAAAACTCAATATGGCATCAAAACATTTCATTTTAAAGTATTGAAAAATTTGTTTCTTTCTCTTCACACTTATTTTTAAGGGGTTGTTCTGGGTTCCTCAAAGATAAAGTGCTCAAATACCAGAAGAAAAATTTCTATTTATACTTTGAGCTTACTCACTGTCTTGGTTTGGAAAGACAAGTATCCGCCAGGGAAAGCTGGAGTTTCCCTTAGAATGGGGAATGTAAACCCCTCACCCCTGCCAAATTATAATTTTGCAATCAAAGGCTTTCAGGCAAAGATTTGGGAATAGGAATAACAGTGTTTTACCAGGAATATTAACAATACAAATGTAGTAGAAAACAAAACCACCCAACCAAACAAGCAAACAAACAAACAACAAGTTTGGAAAACCCTGACAGAGTCAGAGCTACAACCTGACACCCTGTTGGTCAGGGTGTTGGAAGCAGTCCAAAAGTGAGTCCTCCTGGAGTGGCAGATGTGGTTCTGTTGAAGTAGAAATGATCCTGTAGAAAAGGGTCCAGTGATGGTGAGAAGGGTCCAGTCTTCTTCCGAGACTCAGGTGAAGCTGGATACCTTCTGGGTTCCTGTGTCTCAGTTTTATCCAGGTAGGAATGGTTGGCTCCCCCCCACCCCACTGGGTAGAGCATCTCACAAAGAGTTGATGGAATGTGTCCTTCCTTGATGAGCCTTAATGGCCCATTAGCAGAAGATATCCCCCATGGAGGGAGGATGGGCAGTGAAAGAGATAACAAACACTGCCCCACCTGGTTTAACAGCTGGCCCATTATCAGAAGGCACCCACCCCCCTCCTCCCAGAGTTACAAGAGATAAAGAAGAACATCTCCCCAACTGCTTTCAACAAATGGAATAGAATACACTTTTTTGATTCCATAACCCAAGACACAAGGGCCTGGGAATCTCAGAAAAAGACAAGATAAGGAATATTTTCAGAGACATCTAATAAATGAATGGAAATATTCTGCTTTTGTACATTTATCCAATCTCAACATTGAACTTCTTCCTGGATTAGAATTGATATGAAAAGTTTCTGCCATGCAAATATGACAACAATGTAGAAGAGAGACTCAGTTTTTTGTGAACTTTTAAAAGTTCATAATTAGATAGTGGATATTATGCCAGCATCAAAAACTAAGAATTTGTTACTTTTATTGTGTCATTTTGTGTCATAAATCATTGGAAGAGAAGGAAGTGGCAAAATATAAGCTGGTTTTTTTCACTTATCCTCCTTTCTCCTATCCTGTTCTAACTGTTTTTATATCCAAGGTAGATGATACAGAGAAAGCACTGGAACTGACCTAATATTTATTGCTGCCTCTGGAGTTCCTCAAAGATAGGAAAGGACATTTGCTTTGGACCTTCAGTGTGGTTTCTAATAGATATAATGGGGCTGTGAAGTCTGTGTAAGACCTACATACCTGTCCTGTGCACAAAACCATTATCTGCTCTGCAGCAGAGCCCTTATTGGCTCCTGATCCTTTACTGACTGCATAAGGAATAAAACTTATTTAGGAATTTAGGGCAAGTGAAGATCAAGGGAATGCAATGTATGGAAGGATCTCAAATGGATGCCACTTTCTTCCTGACCTTTGTGTCTGAACCTATTGAAAATTTATTGATCTAAGTTGTCCATTTAGACCACCTAAGTCACTGACTCCATGGTATTAGAAATAGCAATCTCTTGTAACTACCAAACAGCATTAATTTTCTGTGTCCCCCAGTAATCTCACTATAGTTCTCTAATAAATTCACTCCTTTTTGCTGTTCTTATCACTGCTACTCCAATTTTTAGGAATCCTTTTCTCATTTCAAGATTAAAGTTATTCATAGACAGTTCATATCTATTTATTTTCATACAATTATTTTTTCTTTTAGTTTAAAGTGGCTCTTTTTCTTCCCTGATCTTTATTCCCTTAGCACATTTCAGTGATATTCCCTCTACATCTTTATTTTGCTGGGCTAAGTAAGGCAAGTTTTCTTCTAGTGTCTCTTAAACAATAAATTAATCATTCAACTATTCATCTAGTAATTCCTTCCTGCACCTACTTCAGGTTGATTTAATCTTTCTTGACTATGGGTTTACAGAATTTTCAGTGTTGTAAAATATTTTTACTGGCATAATATGAAAATTTCCCACATCTGGCACATATTTAATTGTGGGAAATGAATATCCATTTTATCCTTTTGTCAACTGTGCCCTATAGTTTAAACAGCTCTCTTCCTTCTGTCATGTTTATCCTTCTTTTTTATTCCTAGATATCAATCATCTGACTCCTCAGCCTGTATTTTGCTAGGCTGGGAAGCTCTCTCCTTTCACAAGTAGATATTCACTTTCTTAATCATTTTAGCAGTCTTCCTTCTTCTTTCCTCTCATCTGAATTTGTCTTTCTTGCAGGTGGTGAGGCTCACAGTATTCCAAACAACACCTCCCCACGACATGCTATGAACACTCCCATATGTCTCCTGATATAGCCAAAAAGAACATTTGACTTTTCCATGATGGCATCATATCAGTGGTTCACAGTCACTTGGGGACTGACAGATATATTCAAATAGCTTGTCTTCTCTTTCTGCTCTGGACAGTAATTCTGCCAGGACTGCAGAAATTTGCACTTATTCCTGGTGCAAGATGTTACACAATAGCTCATTTTGCCATTTTTCTGTTACCCTGACTCTTCTGATATTTTGTTCTTCATGTATAATATTCCTAAGGTGATTTCTATTACTGCTGTCTCTTGTGTTTGTGTCATCATCTCCTCTTTCTCTGTTCCAAGATCAGGATCATTCACAATAAGAACACCCAATATTGCTCCTAATTGTAATTTTTTTGGAAAATCCACCACTAATTATTTTAAAGCCCAAAATTTCTGGTTCTAATATTTCCTTTTTTTTTAATGTCTGACTTTTACCTCCTTCTGAGCTATGTCATGCTTTTTGCTAATCTACATCTTCCTACACAGAGCTAGTAATTCCTCAATTCTTCACACAGCTTCATAACTGAAATCATATCATTCTGGCTGGATAAGATCAGATGCACTTCCTTTGTATAGGGAAAAAAACCCAAACAAACAAACAAACAAAAAACCAGCCAAACAACCCAAAACACGGAAAGAAATCAGGTTATCCTGGCAGAATCTACATTCAATAAACCCCTGTAATATCCTGTTCCTCAGTCTCTCCAATTCCTATTTTCTTGCAAGTTCTTAACATATTTCCAAGGTTAGATCCATGGATTTCTTATTTTCCATTACACTTCTTTTTCTACATAAAGGCATTGCATTTTCCTCTTCCCAATTTCATGCCACTGCAAACTTCAAGTAGAGGCTTTAAACCTTTCTTTTCTGAATTATTTCATGTGCCAGTTCTTTCGGGGTTCTGGGCTTTATATACGATCTATTCACTTTCACTGAGACCTTTTCAACATTCGGATTTCAGTTTCTCATTCCCATTAACTGTCTTCTCTTTGTCTTCATATATATCATGAGTCACACTTCAAATTTTTTGTCCAATGACCTCTGCCATCCCATACACAAATTAGGAGAGCCCTGAAATTTCAGCCATTCTTTTTTCCATGTGACCAACTTTCTCTATTTACACCCTGATAGCAATATTTAGAATGCCTTTTTTTTTTTTTTTTTAAGAATGTGCAGACCAGAACAGCACTTTAAAATATTAATCAAATCCTACTTAAAGTATTTTGAGGGAAGGTTGCCATTTGAAATTTTTCTCTCTGTCTGGATTTCCCTGGATTCTATCTTTATGAGAATAGAATATGTCTCTTGTCACTCAAACTCAGTCCTGGAAGTAGTAATTCAAAAGGTTTATGCTTTAGCAAAAAATAATGCCAGGAAATCAATGTTAATGCCAGTATTTCCAGCTTCAGAAAAAGACTCTTACGATAGGCAAATAATGGAAGTCTTGATTCACTGCCATGGTAAGAAAATAAATGAATAAGAGTAACTGATTCTGGTTTATTAAAATATTTCATTGCTGTGTTTTTCTCATTTACTCCAGTAATGCTTACATGGCATCTGAGAAGTGGGTCATTTTGTGTTTCACTCTGTGAAGCATAGCAGGAATGACAGTGTTTGTCCTCAGAGGGCTAATCCTTGGCTATGGTGGGATACATTCAGTGGCTTCAGCAGGATGTGGAAATTCCTCCATGCTTTCTGTGATCCAAAGGACAAAGACAGGCAAGGACCCATGGTGCTGTCAAACGTTTTTCCACGCAGGGGCTTTTCGGAGGAGAAAGGCTGTTGAAGAGAGGCAAATCAAGTACATGCATGCGTGTGAGAGAAAAAATGATAAACTTTCTGTAGCTCCATTGCAATATTATAGTGAATTTGACTTCCCTACAGGCTTTTTTAACTCTAATTTTGGTTTCCTGTCTCTACTCATGGGTAACCTGATTAAACCAGTGGTAGGTCTGCAGAGTTCTGATCACCACACAGGGCACAAAATCTCTGGTTTAATCAACACATCCATTTCCACTGACAACATGGGAATGGTTTAGGAAATAGCTTTAGTTTTCAAGAATTAAAACATTGTCTTATAAACCCCTTTATTTCCTTGAATCTCTGAGTAGGCTGGGCATTTATTTATGAAGAAGAAAATAATCACAATGACCTATCAGCCTCTGCAATCTTCTTATTTTTGTTGATGACTTCCAGGGGATGGAATAATTTATTATGCTCTTGGCTGCATATTATTCCGTTTTTATCAGTGTTGCACATATAAAGATAGTTATTTGAAAATGATTTCTGGAGGTAGGGATAAAAACAAATTACTTTTGCAGTGGCCAATGAACACATGTAAATGAAACTAATTATGAAGTGTATTGCTCCTCATGGACCAAAGAACATCCTGTGTGGCTCTGCTGGCCCTCTACATTCATTTGTTGAAAATCTATTAATAAGAGCATATTTTGACTTGTAAATCAGTATCTCCACAGCTCTTCTAGTACAGAAATAATGGAGATGGCCAGAGTGATTCTATGCAATCTAAGACATCACAGCTCTGAGTAAAATTTCTCACTGGCTTTGGCTTTATTTTAGAAAAGGGAAATGTATCCCCAAGGCATTCTGACACCCCAGTGTCAGTGTGCTTGCTACAAATGGGAAGCAAAGACTCCTATCATGCCACAGCACAATACCCTGATGCCAGTGTTCCACTGTTAGTTCCCTACACAAGCAGTTCTTTACAGTTTTGTTCTCCTAGCCTTTACAAAAACCTGTATTTATAGCTTATGAAGTGAGCTTTACCTGTTACTCACAGATGTGGCAGGGAGAGAGATGAAACCTGGTACAAGGTAGCAGCTGAAGGGTTTGTCAGATGGCAGATGTTTTAAACCATTGGCCGCTATTAAGTAGTACCACCATTTCTGCCACTAACACAGTAATTCTGTCTAACACATGAAAAACCATGTGACAAAAGACAGGTTGCAAATGGGTTTGCAAACATATTTCTGTAAGTCTAGTGTGGCAGTCACCAGTAAAGAGGATGTGATGTGGAACTCAGTGTCTACATCTATGATATCTGTCATCAGCTTTCATTTTAATTTTGAGCCTCTGATAATTGCCTGAGACAGCTTATTGTTTCTCTAATTAGAGACTTGGAGTAAGAAGTAGTTATAAAAATATCTGGGGACTTGTGTTTGTTTCCTGTAAAAGAGCCAGGTGAGGCACTTTCAAAAGGCTCATTTTGAAAAGACAAGCTCAGACCCTTCAAGATGCAGTAAAGCTAAGTGTTGGATCCTGCACTTTTGTCATAACAACCCCAGACAATACTACAGCCTGGGGGCAGAGTGGCTGGGAAGCTGCCCAGCAGAGAAGGACCTGGGCATGCTGGGCAACTGAATATGAGCCAGTGTGTCCAAAACAGCAGATGGCATCCTGGCCTGTATCAGCAATGGTGTGGCCAGCAGGAGCAGGACTGGGATTGTCCCCCTGTACTCAGCACTGGTGACACCGCCCCTCGAGTGCTGTGTCCAGTTCTGGGCCCATCACTACAAGGACATTGAGGTGTTGGAGCATGTCCAGAGAAGGGTAATAGAGATGACAGAAGGCCTAGGGAGTAAGTCAGACAAGAAGAAGCGGAGGGAGCTGGGGTGTCCAGCCTGGAGAAGAGGAGGCTCAGGTGGATCTTATCACTCTCTACAGCTCCCTGAAAGGAGGTTGTAGCCAGGTGGGCATCTTCTCCCAGGCAACCAGCAACAGGACAAAAGAACATATCCTCAAGCTGCACCAGAGGATGTTCAGCTTGGAGATCAGGAAGAATTTCTTAACTGAAAGGGTTGTCAAGCATTGAAATGGGCTGCCCAGGGAGGTTGTGGAGTCACCATCTCTGGAGATGTTCAAGAAACGACTGGGACATAAGACTCAGTGCTATGATTTAGTTGGCAAGGTGGTATGCAGTGAAATGTTGGACTCTACAGTCTTGGAGGCTTTTTCCAACCTTAATGATTCTATGAATCTTATGGAAAATTAGTTTCCTTTATTATTTTTCAAGTTGTACATCTGAAACTTTAGGCATCCAAAACTTAATGTCCCTTTTAAAATATTTATATTTATCTCAAATGAACTCCCTCTTGTTTGCTGTTTTGAAAGAGTGTCCATGCTCAGCCATGGCAAAAAGTATGAGATAGAATTTTCCTTGTAATAAGTCACTACAACAGGATTTGAGTTTGGATGAGGACCATGAAAACAAATTAATACGGTCAGAAGCACAGGATAGTACTGTCAGTAATTTTTACAGGCTTCCCCAACTTCTTCAAACATCAGCATTCCCATTTAGCAAGGTAATTAAGCATCTTAAATTATGCATCTGTGTCTTTTGGCATACTTACAAAGAACCTCCCAGAAGCACCACAGCCAGACATTATTTGTCTACCAACAATTGCTAAACAGTTACAGTCCCCACAATGTGTAGATTGAGATATTTTACCAGTCTCTTGGAAGGAAATGTCCATGGTACATACACACAGATTTGTGTTTGTCTGTGTAGGTATACTTCCCCCTGTCTGAAATGACCATGGAACACGCAGCACAAGAATGGGTATTTGATGTTGTCCAAGTGAGGAGCAGCATACATACCTACCACACAGGAGGTATTATCAGCCAAGATTTCCGTTGTTAGTTACTGAATGGTACTGCCTTTCAGGAACCAAAAATCTACTTTGGGACCAGGGAAAAAATTAACCCATCCTCCTCCAAGCTACCTTGTGCTCTCTCTCTTTCTCTTCCTCTCCTTCTGTTCTCTCTCCTTGACTACCTATAAGTTTTAAATCTTGTTAACATGATTTTTTGTGCTTTCTTCCTTAATGACTACCTTGCCACAGCTCCTGATTTTTCCAGGGTCTAAAGGAAAGATGTCATTTGGCCAAATTCACTGAACAGGCTCCTGCATGAAATGACAATTTATAACACCTAATTAAATGTTGGGATTAGTCTCCCTGTCAGAGGATGCCACTGGCTAATAACACACCCCTCTGTCAGTGAAAAATGATGAGATGTCAGCAATAAAGCTGCTTGGGGGGGAAGAACTTGCACATCAGCCATTTATTCGTCCACACTTATCCAAATCAGTGAGCTTCTTGAAAATACCCACTGAGTAGCTGATATGATTCAAGTTGATATGGACTGACATTATAAGTTATTCAGCAAAAAGGAAACAGAAGAATATTCAAGACTTTATCTTACTGTCTCTCTGTAGGGCTTTACCACCCCCTAGTCCTACAATAAGGACACTGAGATCACCTGGCAATTTGGGACCAGCTCTCCTGTTCCTAACTTGGGCTATGGATGGTCTGCCATGATTCTCCTCAAGAATGACAAGGTGTTAATGAAATTATTTATAAATCTCCCCCTGGTTTATGAAGGGAATGCTTCTCAGTGCATGGGCTGTGATTAAGTGAACAGCTTTTGTGAAGGATGAGTGCCAACAAAAGGAACAGATAAAATATTTGCTATTTAAAAGAACCTGGTGGTACAATACAGAAGAGGGAAGCATTGAACAAAGTAATCCTGCCACCCACATGGTAGCTGAGGAGTAGCACCATGAAAAAAACAAACAAACAAAAAAAAACCACAACCCAGTAAAAAGTATCTGTAACAAATTACTCTGACACCTGGGCTGAAATCCAAGAAAAGCTTTCAGGCAATAAATAAGATATCTAAACTGAATTTCTTACACTTGTGGTAGCTATGTGCTGGCTGCCATCATGGTAAAGCATGGGTTAAGTACAGAATTCAAAAATTTTAGTATGTTTGCAGCTCCTCACTATTCATAAATGCTGCCTTTTAGCTGAGCTTGATAACATTTCCTTTTCATTGTGGTTACTGCTGTGTTGCATATGCAAGCACTAGCTGGGAAAAGGGCAATGGTAGGTGCAAGAGTGGTGCAAAGCAGTCAGAGATGCACTGAACACCAATACATTGATGGGTAGAATTTCATGATTCTCTTTCTACAAATCTACATTCTCTAGTGCTCACCTGGAATGTACACAGAACACTAAATTTGTGACAAATCAGGGAAATTATGGTGTTTGTTTTCAGCCCTATCAAAGCTCCACTTCATTTTATCCAACACATTGCTTCAGAGATGATGGCCCTGTCCTTCACATGGTTGTTGCCTGCAGCCAGCACCATTTTGTTCTAACAAAGATCCTATTTAATGCAAGAAACACCTAAAGCTCATTACCCACCACGGGCTGAATAAAATTACAGGCTGTCAGTATGTGTTAGATGAATCCATCTGGAGAAGATAAAAGAACCGTGAATGAAACTGGGTTCGACTTTCTAGATAAACCATTTTTTAACATTAAAAAAAAAAAAAAGCCAAAGGGAAAAAAAAAAGAAAAAAATGTTATTCTCTTCATGTAAACTAGGGAAGAGGGCACAGAGCTATTAGACAATGCAGTCAGCTTCCTAACTGTTTGAAAATTGTATTTCTGAGGCTTCTTTATTTGAGGTAGGTCTTTCTTGCTCAAAGGGCGGTCCCTCTTCTATCATTGACTGCTCTATTCTGGACTTTGTTTTTTAGCAGGAAAAAAAGAGGTGGATAAACTGGAAAATAACAATAAACTTGGTCTGGCTGAAAGAAAAGTATATTAATGCTCCAGGGGGTGGGGAGTGTTAAATCCTTTTCACATACTTTGCAAAAATAGGAAAAACTCATTTTCATGAAAAGCATCCTCAGACTTTGTTTTATTCATGTCAGTAGGATTGAACGCAATGATTAATAAATACAAATACCCCTCAGCCTCAGGATATCTTTGGGAGCATATATAGATGATGAAATTGTCTTAAGTCATGTTCAGGCCCATCAAAAGTCTTTCACTAGGGAAAAAAAATCTAACAGTGCTGCACAGTGATTAATAGTCCAGCTCTGTAAGAATTTTCCTATTTACTTCTGGGAAGAAGAAGGGGACACTTGGATTAGGACTTTTGGGAGATTGAGTTAAACTATCAGCTACATGATATTCACTACAGAGTTCATCATAACCATAAAACAATCTGGGTGCCAATGTATTATCTAAGCAGTCAGCTTTGTTTCATATAGATGTGAAACTATGCTCCTTGTTTTTCTACTTCCTCCAAACGAAGTGGGAGGAAACACTTTTTGACTCACAGAGTCCTGGAGAGAGAGCGACTCCAAGATGCAAAAATGTAGTTCTAATTCTTGGAAGTAGACATAATTTTTCCATCCTGTAGTCCTTTTTTTCCCCACCCACTCACTCATGTCTTGCCTGCCTCATTTCTTTTCTACTCCAATTCCTCCTTTTCATATGCCACAGGTAAGGATACAAAGCCATAATAGCATCCTAGAAAATCATATACATAAGATCTGTGCAAAATACATGGATCACATTAAACGGAGGTGGTAAAAAGAAATAAAAACAAAGGCACACAATTCCTCATCTGATGACAGGTGAAGCTGATATGTGTGTAAGTTTTGTGGAAGTGAATCTAATACAGGAACCTTGGGTCAGGTCTAATGTAAAAAACAGCAGCAGATTAAGCACGAGCCTAAGCGGAGAAAAGCTCTTGCAGTCCTTCTGGCAGGAGATTAAAATAATTGCTAATGGGAAAGCTTTTCAAAATTATGAACATTTTAACTCCATATGGTAAAGGAGCTGTGGAGAATTGAGAAGACCACCTTTCTAAAGAAATGCTGTAGAACAAGATGTCTTTTTATTTTTTTACAATTAAGCAATGTCTCCAACCAAGAGGTTATGTGGGGTGACAGGAAGGGCCTTATGCACTATCCAGACAAATGTGTGCAAAGAGGAGGAGGATGAGGAATGTGGATGTGAGTGTGAGAGATTTTAACAGTGAGTGTGAGTGTGACAGCATTCTAGGGGTCTGAGACACACCCCAGGGCAGAGAATATCACCTAGACAAGAAGTAAAGGTATTTAAATACACTCCCAGCTCTGATCTTGACTTTCAGTGTACTCCAGGGTTCCATGTAAAGGAAACAACTCTACCCAGTGTAGTGTTGGCATTCATTTGGTAAAATCTTTGAAATTCATTCAATTAGAACATTCAAAACTACTTGATGATGATGATGATGATGATGATGATGATGTTTTATTAAGTTATTATTATTATTATTATTATTATTATTATTATGGTGTGCCCACAGACAATTTGTGAATCAAAAAAGGAAATCTGCATTTGTTCAGTAACCACTGTTGTAGTGGCTGTGTCTTCACCACTTCCTTCGATCGTTAGATCTCCTCTTACCCCCCAGCTGGTAAGGAGTGAATTGCCCTCATGAGGAGCCATAGAGCAGTTCTTATTTCCTGCAGAAATGCATTAAGTTTCATGTTAGAATTTGTAATAATTCTGTGGAATTGAAGCCATAATTCTTTGGCATACTACTTCATACTGCCAGAAGCAAAGACACAGATGGCAGGCCTGGCTCAGTATCTTATTGACACATCAGCTAGTCCAGGATAACACACCTAGATGCAAGCAACCTGCCCACAAAAGCAATCAGAGTGCAGAAATACCTCTTGTGAATCTCTAAAGAGTTTATGATCCCTATTCTGACAAGGTCATGACAGAGCATGACTCCATTTTTTACCTCACCATTGTGCTTTGGGAACTAGTCCATTTTAGCTACCTGGAATATGAACAGAATGGATTCTAGCAAAACTATTCTATTTACAAGAGGAAAACTTGGATGGGAGCAGGCTGTGTGAAAAGCACAGAAATACAGAAAAAGCAGAGCTGGCCAAGAGAGTCTGCTGTTGGTAAGCAGAAGGTCACGACAGGGCATGCCACCTAAACTGTGTGCAGTACACACTAGATGTCCACACATCCCATTAACAATGCTCCCAGGAAGTCACACTCTTCAGCTGGAGGAGGAAAAGACAATGAGCTTTATATTGTAACCCAGGCAAGTGGGTCCTACATGAAGTAAGATGGTGCACTCCAAAAATTCTATTCTGCTGAATACAATACAAATACTGCTAAACTAAAGCTCTAAGCACTTAACTGGCTGGCTTTCATGCTTCCTTCTTGCTTTTAATAGCTAGAAAAGGCCCATAAATACTGGGGAAGGGGAGCAGAATTGCCAACAAATTGAAATTCACAGTCATATGGAAAAAGAGGTCAAAGTAGCACAGCCCTCCATTGCAATCACAGGTACTGTGTATGCCTCATTAAAAGAACTGAATCTGTATACAGATTATAATGACAAGAAGCCTAAAACACCTCTTGTCATTATAATCTGTATATTCATTTCCAGGCTATGACCCTGGACTGGTCAAAAGCCACTGTCAAGGTGACAAAAAGGATAAAAAAACCCCACAAAATGGAGCAGCAGAGAACTAGAGATGAAGATTTCAAATGAAGAAGAGAATGGAAAGAACTTTTCGGATTTGTAGCATAAATAAGCTTATTGATTTCTTTTTCCTTTGTAAAAAAGTCAAATTTCTGCTGCTAATCCAGCACCAGAAAAGATAGAAAATGGCTAAAATACGCATAGGTTCTCCTGGTTTTTAAACTGACACAAGCATCTTTTACTGTTGGATTCTGTGAGACAGCAGGTGAAATGTTCCTAAAATTAACAGAGGTTCAGGTTCTTTTCAAACCACTGAAAAACTGTCATGACATTACTAGTGTCATGCAACACTACATCTTACATAAATTATGTAGTAATCAAAGTCCTGTACATTAACTCAGTGAACAAATCTCTTCTGATTATTTGGATTTTGTTTCAGGCAATAAATCTATAACCAAGGAAGCTTTTTGAAGACCCATGAATTCAATAGTGCCACAAACATGGACATTATTTATTTACTACTACAATAGTCTGAAAAATTATGATCTTTGTTATATTATTAGTAGCAGCTGCCTTATGCTGCAGTCATTAAGAAACACACCCATTTATGAATTCTAAAATCGACATTAAAGAAGTTGTCAAGACCAAAATGCTTATAGGACACTCCTTAAGAACTTTTTAACCATGCTGGAGAGACAGAGAAAGCAACAGGAACTGTCAGTGGTCTAGAAATAATAACATACAAGGAAAGATTGAGCAGAAAGATTGTTTAGGTAAGGGAATAATGAGAGGAAATTTGGAAACAGCCTGTAAATATTCAGAGGGATGCTCCAAAGACCAAAGGTATCATCTCTCTTCCTCATTCATGAGAGCAGGACAGGAAGTAAAAGGATTTAAAATGCAATAAGCAAGATACAGGTAAGGCATTAAAATACCCTTTTAGTGGTAGACCTCATGAATCACCAAAGTAGGTATGGAATATCCATCATGAGACACTGTTAAGAACAAGAAGGACAAACTTGCCTTAGATAAATATAGCTGGCACCACCAAAGCAAGAGCATGGGTGATATGTCTTCTCAAGAGTCCTTCTAACTCTTTCTCCTGTGACTAGAAATTTCACCATTTCTATTTTCACAATAGGATCTGGTTTTCATTTATTTCAGGAGGTTTTTTTGGTCAAATGAGAAAATAAAAAATAAATTTTTAAAAAAATTGCCTGTTGAAAGATGGATTATTTATATTATAATTAAGCTATAACTCTTTTGGGTCAAATTTAGAAACAAAGTGCTGGCTTGGAAAAATTACTGAGCGTTATCTCAGTATTCCAACACAGTTTTATTATGGGAATCAATCTTTTTAAAGATACAATTAAAAACAGTCATATAGTGGACAGAGCAATAAGCTAGAATAATTGTTCAAACAAGATGCCATACCCAAAACACAATGCTAGAAATTCTCTAGCATTCTCTAGACAGGATTTACCAGGCTGAAAAGATTTCTTTTCAAGTGAATGTTTGCGTCAATGCCTCTTTTTGTAGATGAAATCCATACTCCTCTGTAAGCTGTATGTACAGACTTTTCCATCACTTAAAGTTCAGTGCATGAGAAGCAGCTCTGGGCTTATCTTCTACATAGGAGGGAATTTCACCAGGACCTTTATGCATCTACTTTCAATAATGCATTTCTCCCATACTGTAAGCAGCTGTCTGCTCCATGGAAAATCTCGGTTGTGGGATGTTCTAAAACATTCCCATAAACTGCTGCCTAAGGGTTGTTGAGAGTTGTTTTATTTTGTTTTCTTTTTCCAATTATAATACGCTTGCATTGGTCATGACTTTCTAAAGTGGCAGTATTTTAATCCCACATGCTCCTTACATTTTTGTAATGAACACATGAAACAAAAGGAGAAAAGACTTGAGTTAGTATTTCTTATTGGAAGGCTAATCAGCTTGGAGATGGCAATTTTTATTTAAATCCAGAGGAACAGCCAATACTGAAATACAAACAATACTACAGCAATATGCCATGTAGTCAATCATGTAATATGTGATTCAAAAAGTCTTTATAAGAATGTACTACCAATCTATGTATGGGCTACAAATTCACTATGAATCACTACAAATTCAATAATGAAAAGCTGCAAATTACAGACACAATAGAAACAAGTTTATGTAAGTTCATGAGTGATGTATCAACCCAGACATTGGCAAAAATCATAAACTGTAGTTGGGCAAGTATAAATCTCCATTTTCACCGATTTTATGGTGTTAAACAGATTGTGAGCCTTGGCTGAAATTTCATCTGCAGAACATTGTGGGGATCAAATGGCATTATTATGTTTCCACAAATGTAGTAGAAAAGGGAGGGGAGGGAAAGAACATGGAAAAATTCTAAAAAAAAAACCCTGCAAATAACAGGATACCTTAACTGCAATACAATAAAAGCAATTTTGCAGCTAAGACAAAGTAATGGCCACATTTGTTTCTGAGATTTGTACTACATAGCAGGAGCTGGGCCAAAGAATACTTACATACTTACACTGGCAGGGTGTGTGCCCTTCCAGCACACATAAAATATTATAAAGCTTGGTCTGACACCGTCAGGAAACAGTCTACACATTATGTTGGTACAATGAATCTAATTTCAATAACAGCTCAGGGCCAGAAGGAAATAAATTAAGGAAATAAATAAAAGGAGGGATTAAGTAGAACAACTAACTTTTCATAGGAAAAAATATATGACTGGGCAAGTGACATTTCTCTAATATTATCTTCATCTCTGAAGATCAACTCACCTAGCAGAGCTCAAGGTTTGAAAAACTTTGGCAACAGGAAATGAGCAAGGGAGGGAGCTTTTAAAATGTCTGTGACCTTCAGCACCTGTGGAAAGAGGAACTGAAAAGTGATGTTTCCATGAAAAGGCCATATTAGAATGTCCTGCTACTTTTGGAGGCCAGGTTCCTGAGATTTTTACATATGGTGGATGAGGTGCTGTTAAAAATACTGATACTTTGCAGAGCTTCCTGAAATCAGTTCCTAAAGCCATCCCCAATCACTTAGGATCTGTGAACAAGCTATTTCTCATAGAAATTAGCAGATAGCTGCTCTGATCTGGATACTGTGCTTTTGCGAGAGGGACTCAAAATAAATTTTGATGCTTTGTGAGCCTTCTTCCAGTTATGAGACAATGGCATGGGGTAGTGAACCAACCTGTTTTCCCAAAAGGTCTAAAAGCTGTTCACATTTCTATTCATTGTTAAGTACATTGCTAATTTTCTGAGTGTCAGTGAGTGGGATAATGAGCTGCCTCCTCACAGAAAAATTCTGGCCACTGGCTCTGAAGTCTTTCACACTCACAAGTCTGGCCATCTTAAGCTGCATCTCAAATGTCCAAAATAAGAGAACATGAATACAATGTTTGACTCCTCAAGTATGTGTTTTCAGCTTTGGAGACATTTCTGAACGTAGGGCATTGAAAACCTGACTGAGCCAACTGCAATAGGGCATCCAAAAGGCATGAAGAAATATCCAGCTATTCTTTTAATTATGCAGATTAAATAATAGCCATCAAAGAAAATCCTGATTTGTTGGTGTCAGTTTTTCTGGAAGAACAAAAATGTATAGAAAGGATGACATGACACAGATGTCTCTGAAATTAAAATAGAGTTGTCAGGCAGCCGTAAGTACCTTGTACAAAACTTACCATTGAATTGTCTTCCCCAGGGCTAAACAGCCTGGTGTCTGTGTTGCACTCTTTGCCATGTTTCTTGCATTTAGGTCTTCCACAGGATGCATTTTTGTTGTCTCTGGGCAGGAAGAGAGTTTAAGATGCTTATTTCAGTTGCTCACTGGAGAGATTGAACCCCTCTAACAAAACAGAATTTACTAGAACTACACATGGTTTGGAATTACCATTTGTTCATAAAGGACTGCAGGCCAAGATTTTGTCAGAGACAAATGGTTGAGAAAAATCATATGAAAGAGATGAATGAAAAACCACCTGGGCTGGTACTGTGTGAATTGACAGAAAGTGAATGACTGATCCAATGGGGAATTTGTTATTGACCTTAGTGACGACAAATCTCAACTTCCCTGTTGTTCAACACAACCACTTTTTAGGAAAGTACTTTACTGGGGGAAAAAAGAATATTCAGCACTTACAAAGAGAGATTGATTTCTTTCAGCTCCTTCAGTCTGACCTGGAAAGATAGATGGTGAGGTGTTAATGGACAAATGTAAAAGGAGTACACAGGATAATGAATAGAGTTAGATTTGCTCCCCACAACAGGATGCACTTTCCAGGTTTACTGCAGGCCAAGATGAAGGACACAAGTGGAAATTCAGAAATTACCCTTCTATCAGTCATACAATTTTATGACGTGGAAGAGAAAGTCACAGCAGGCAGAAGAAAATTATCTTAGGCCTCTTGGAAGTCCAAGACAGTTTTAATGCAGGTTTCAAAGTGCTCTGAAAATCCCCCTTGAGCCAGAAAGCATGAATAGGTAGGATGTTTACAGACAGTGACTGCTGGCTGAGGATCAGACAGGATTGTTCCTCGCTTTATATCTTACCTTTCAAAACCTGTCGTCTCCCAGTATTGGAAAGCTCCAAGCTCCATTATAGTTAAATTGTTCCATTTTACTACATCCTACTGCTCTTGAAGGTGGTTTGTAATAGTTACTCTCCTGCCAGGTAGGTATAAGGAAATAAATGATATATTTTGATACAAGGCTATTTTGCTGAACTGGATGGATTAAAGAACTGGTAATAAATTTTGTTTTGTCTTCTAGGCCACTGGTGCAAACTAAGACCAGTTCAATAGTGACCAGAAGTTATTGCCACCTGACAACAGAACCAAATACCAATGTGAAATTGATTGGCAGTTCTTAGCCCAGGTCTTTGTGATTTGGTCATGAAATTGCCACCCTTTCTGACACAAATTGGACCCAATGAAGCTGTGTTAACGCAAATGCCCAGGAACAAGTAGGGTGGAACACTCTACTTTGTGACAGGGAAGATCAGATCACATTTTTCATTTAAAAAGATTTCTTCATAAAATGTAGTTTTGTCAAGACTGAACTTTACAATTTTACAACTTAAGACCATTGTAAAATTTCAACACAGTCTTTTTGTTGGAAGTTTCAAGCTAAAATATTTTTTCATTTTACTTTAAAATGTTGTTCTGCTTTGGAATTTTATTTTTTAGAAAAAGGAAAAGAAATTACATGTTATGATGAGTGTTTAAGATGAGAGAGTGGGATTCATTTTGCCTAACTTTAGACATCCACACTGTGGGCGTCAACATCAGAGCTAGTCACTGCAGGCTTCCTTTATAGTTAATGGAAAGAAACAGGTACATTTAAGGTGTGATTCGTCTGACCTATTTTAAATATCCACTTTAAGATCAATAATGATTTTAAAATTACTGTCTCTCTCCACTGCCTATGGTGTGAGTCTACAGAGATCTCAAATGGAGATCTACCAGTCACCTTCTACTGTTCAGACGAGTCCTCTCCCGGTTGTCTAACTCTCCATTACATACACTTACTTTTCAGGTTTTTAACAGTGAAAACCATAACTAATAATAAGTTCTCACTTGAAATGAAAGGCTGTATGTTGCCTCAGAATTTTCATTTAAAGACTAAACTTATTTTCTGAGTGAATTCAAAATTTAAAGTAGAAAACCCTATTAGTGGGAAGCTGAAGTTATATAAGGGACATTTTAGTAGGCAAGAAGGATGAAAAACCTCAGGTTCTCTCGCTGTGTGTCTCATATCTCATCAAATTATTTCCACCCACAATTACCGAGGTCAAGAGAAAAGCTACAAGGAGGTTCTGTGGGGTGGAGGATTCAATGGTTTTGCTCTCCAATCTCAGCTGCCATGAAGGAAAGGAACAGGAACAGGACAGCTAGGATAGCAGAGAGATGAGATGGGGACAGATGGGACTGACTGGTCATGGGAAGCACGCAGTGGGTGGAAAGAGCATGAGGAAATAGATGCTTTAAAGAGTGGCTGAAATCAAGAAGGGGCAATAGTGTCTGAAGGGAAGGCACTTTGTAAGACACAAATGTAAGAAAGCACAGAATGGGTAGCTGAAGAAAAGCAGCTCTAGAGACATTAACATTTTGCTTTAAGTTGAAAAACTAAAAAATGAGGATTGTTTTCTCACAGTTCTGATGATAATTTCCTAGGTTGCCAGGCACATGTCAGACACAGTAAAGAAGAGCACGTGGATCCTGCTTTTCCCTCTATATTTAGTGTATCCTCATTCAGCTCCAGAACTGTTTGCAACCCCCTTTACTCTTTCTCCTCTTATACTTCCACAGATCCAAACCATTTTCTTGCAGATCTTTGGCTGCACTGGACTCAGATTTGGCCACACAGCTGGGAATATAACTCATTTCGCTCAGCAGAACCAGCTTCATTGGTAAAAACAAATTGACATTGATTGCCTCTGAGCCTAACACACACACTCTCTCTACCCCTCTGCCTAACAAAACTGTGAAGGAGATTTTTGACTTGCCAATAACCACACAAACAAATTAGCTTGATTTTAACTCCATTACTGAGGCTAATCTCTCTTGGATTTCCTAGCATTTACACAGGAAATGGTTCATTCATAATAGATGGTGTGTACATTTAGCTTTTGTAATTCAAGGAATGTGTTAGGTAGTTTGTGGTGACATTTTTCTTAATAACGTGGGCAGCACTGGAATGTCTTTCTCCAGCTACTGTTCTCTTGGTGGATGCACACATTATTTAGATTGAGAGCAAGAAACTCTCTCAAGTGGTTTTCAGATAAAACAGAAACTATCTGCAGGGAAGGTTAGAAATAAAATTGAGATGTGTCTTTGCCTGGAATGAAATCCCAGACTGATAACGGGGTTTCATGCAATTGCCTTTTAGCAATCTTCAGCAGCCTTCCCTTTCCTTACCACTTTCTTTCAGGTGGGAGGAAAAGTGAAAATATAGGAAAATGAAAATACAGGAAGCTGTTCAAAGTCAGACCAGGAAGAGGCAGGAGTATTAGGCATGACTCTAAAACTGATTCACCCTTCAGCTTCATGCTAATGCACATCCTCTCTGCTTCAGTGGAACAGGTCTCCTAGGCAATGTCAAATTAGCCACACTTCTGATCCTGCACTCAAAACCAGACACTGCTACCATCACATTATTACTATGCAAATCTAATCAAATAGGCAGCCTCAGCCCAGAGTCTTAACATCTAATTGCTTTAGAAATAGGCTAAACTTCTAAACTTCTCTTTCTAATGTGGTCAGATTCAATGACTGGCAAAACAAGTGGGCTTTAGACATCTCAGACAGCCTCCTTCCTCTATGTTTTTTCTCACAGATCTCCAAAGAAACTATGTAGATATGTAATATTTCGGCCATTGTGTAATTTTGAGTTCTTTCACTCCTTCCTTTGCCTGCAAATGCACTTGTCTCCCAAATTCAAAGGAGAGATAGGAAGTACAACAGACAGCATTTTTGATGTAGTAATTCACATGACTTAGCAAAGTTTTCCTCTCCTGAAAGTGAAGGATACCAACAAGATCTCTGATACTGCCTGCCTTCTGTCATTCCCACACCACAGATTTTCAGCTCTTCACTGCCCATTCAGGAACTGATCTTCACACTGCACAGAAGGAATAATTGACATGCGAAAGTTCACCTGGGAAAGAGGCATGCTTTATTTTAGCAATGGAATAAAAGCAGATCAGAGCCTTAAACTAAAAGTTATGATGGATAGCATGACAACAGGAAAGCCCTGAGACACAAATGACCTTTCCTATTTATCTATAAATTATTTTTGTACAAATTTTGTACTTTTTTTTTCCTCTTTGTCTGGAGAAAAGGTTTTAAAAATAGCTTGAGAAAAATGGGAGTAGCACAGAGGACTAAGCAAAGATAGCATAAATAAAAGAGAAAATTCTGTTAATAATTCCCTTCTGGTCTTAGGTGTCAAGGGGCAGTATTTCCCAGGTCTATGTGCTTCCCCAAATACACTATCAATAAGGTTTTCTAATTCCACTGTAGAATCCTACAGCTTATAAAACCACTTAGATGTTTGTGGTATGAAAGGCGGATCATACTTACATTTGCCACACGTATATGTTGAGCAGGAAACAAATATATCACAAAGGCTCTTTGCTAAATTTCAAAGCCAAAAGTTGAAGAATTCAGGAGCAACAAGAAGTCAGTGATCAGGGTAGCTTACACACAAGCAATTTTGTACATTTTGTACTCTTTTAGCAGCTCAGAAGGCATGATTATCTGTGCACCCAGATTCTTGGGCCACACCATCAGAACTGCATTTCTACTGAATTGCACATGGTGCTTAACCCACTTACAGGAGGTGCCCTACTACCCCCACGAGGCCTTCATTATTTCATTAGTTCATTTCAGCACCCTGCCCACCTTAGCCTCTTTCATCTCAGGAGCAAGTTTATTCTCATGAAGAGCCCTGCAGAGCCCAGGCAGTCTCTCCTTGTTTGTGAAATCTGGGTCCCTCACGTCTGATCTTTAGCTGCACGTGTCTGCAGAGAACCCCTGTAAGCTTCAAATACAGATCCACAGTAATGAAATGTGTCTGGAGTATGCTTCCCACAAGCATAGGAACAACAATGAAGATTTTTAATTCAGCATGTAGCACAGACACACTAAAATGAAACACTCTGCTCTAGGAACAATAACTTTTGTGCGTCTTTCAGAAGAGGTAGAAAGGAAGGAAAAGCTGCTAGTTACTGCAGAAACAGATAAAAGGAAAATTCCTTTTCAAATTTTCATGACATCCTTTTTTCAAAGACTCAGCAGACAATATGGAGATTTAACATAGATTAGGCTTTACATTTAAGGGGGTGACAGCGCTATTGTCAATTAATCCTACAGAAGATATGTTCTGAGAACACTGCTTCTGGCCTGAGTTTCTCCTGGTACCTTTGTCTGGATTTGTCTATATTGAGAATTCAGATAAAGTTGGAAATCAAGATTACAAAGTATGTTTATATTAAAAGTACAGTCATTGTTATACAAAGCAGTATCTTTAAGGAGAGAGCTTAAGTGAGAATCATCTGAGCAAATGCAGATGCTGCCCACACAGCTGTCTATGCATGAGCTAGCCAGGTACAGTCTTCTTGTGAAGCCTGGCACCCTTGTCATTAATTCCCTCCTGAACTATTTGGCTGAAATGGGTGAGACTAACCACATACTCAGAGCAACTAGCTCACAAGTGAACATCTGTCAATGAATGTCTAAATATAGAGGAATCCAGAACAGTGTGTTTGCCCGAGGGTACTGTGAGGGTAGGTTTACAATGGCTCACAATAGCATTCTTGCACAAAAGTGTTTACTTTCCTGTGGTCACAAATGTAAGTCAGCCTGAGGTATGACACAGCCTCTAACTCCAAAGCACTCATATGCTGCCTGTTGACACACCTTGACGCCCACACTGCTGTATCTTTGCAGATATAATTACCCATATTTGCTAGACCACAACAGTGAAGGTATGATAGCAAGTTTATGCTACCATCCTTTCACTGGTCTCATACATCCCCCATGCTGTTTTCAGGGGAAAACAAATACCTTTTTCTTCAACAGGTTCAGAGGGCATCTTGCACTCTGTTTCAGCTGGTAGAGCTGGCAGTGACTCATGTTGCACGAAAATACAAAAAGCAAGATAAACAGGAAGTCTTGTGATTCCTGTCTCTAAAATAAGGCTTTAAAAGCCATTAGAATGATCCTGTGTCTCTGTTAGCCACCATGGATCCTGGCCAGTTTCCAAAACAATGAGCATCACCCTCATCTCTGAAAAAGTATCCTGGCTCTCAACGTGCAATGTCAGCTGACAGGAGGGGGCGAGATAAAAGAAACAAACCAAAAGCATCCTACAGAATTAATTAGGAGTTTGGAACACAATTTGCATCTAAGAAGCAAATGGAGAGTGCGCTCACACATCATTGAGGAAAAAGCATTGATCCCTGAACAGAAATTATATCCCTCTCATGGAATCAGTACTTCCTAAATGTATGTCACATTGGCTATAGTTAGTACCAATCACTCCTCTTCTAGCCAGGATGATACAAGTATGTGTGTGGGATACTAAATGGCCCTGGGGAGTTATCTGATGTGTCTAAAAAATCTTTTTGCTAGATGTTGCTCTTTTCATAGCTAAATGTTTCATTTCTATGAACTCTTTCCTTTCTTTCACTCATTTTCTGCACACTTCTTTTTTGAAGACACACAGATTTTCTTGAACGTAATTTTTCTCTGCAAAACATTCCATCCTGAGAAATATCCTGAAATAAAAGAAAATGGAAATGTCCATTTTGTGTGTGCATCGTAATTTTGGTTCCAAAGGTTATTCATTCATTTACAAATCCATTCTAACTGTCCAGCTAATTTCATTTTCTTTCCCACTTATACCAAATCAAATTATTACTCAGAGTTAAATAAAATTACTTCATTTAGATTTTTTTTCTTCTAATGAAAATAAAAAGGAAACCACTTCTCTCTGGAGCTGAGTGCCTTTCAAGGTAACACATCAGTTACCTTTTCTTTGGGTGCATCCCTCCATACACTACCTTTGAGTACTCACTGTCAGAGGCATTCATGAGAAATTCTACCTCACAGAGCCTAGGTTCTGTAACAGGGAGAGCAGTGATGTGCCAGCACAAGAGGCAGCTCATCTCAGTGGAGAACAATCAGAATTTTGAAACCTTGAGCTCTAGCACTAACTCTGCAATTTTAGGTACAGCATGTAGCAGTTTCCCATCAGTGAACTGGAATGGCTTTAATTTTATTTCCTTCTTAAAATACTTACTGATCTTACAATTCAAACTGCTAAGCAATAGGAAAGAAAAAATAGGTAATCCTGATAAGAAAGACAGTATTTTGTTCTATATCATGCATTTTATTGTTTTGTCTTTAACTAGTTAAAAACTACATACAAATAGCACTGGCTCAGGACTTTTCAGACAATTAGTATGATCATTCCTAAAAGAAATAGTGGTATAGATTTAAAATAAAAATATCACTACTATCAGAGGGCTATGTAATATTGGAAACCTGGTAGTATGTTAAAGTTTAGGAACCTACAAAATGAATATTTCTGAGCTTGAAAGATGATCAATACTGAAGTGTCCAAGAGGTCAATATTGATAGCAAGTTTTTTTAATGTGCAACTAAGCCCGTAAAAGAAGTAGAGAGCAAGGTATTAAGAACTGATAAAGGTCAAGTTATTTCAGCTAGGAACAGTTTACAGAGGATTATGAAATTCCCCAGATGTGCTTAAAGTCATTGGAGCTCTAGGCAGCATGGTGGCATATTAAATTTATCTTGGATAAGCAGGAAATAGTGTACATTGACACAATAAAAAAAATTAAAGTCACTGACAGTCTCTAAGCCCAGCAGCTGCTCTAGTGGAGAAAGAAATGGAGAAGCCAGCACAAGAAGATCAGAAACAGATGATGAGTACAGTTAAAAATACATGGGCTAGACATAACATGAGGAAGGATACTCAAAGTAAAGGGCAGGGAGGAGCAGAATTAGGGACCTGGGATTCATGGGTAATGATGATTATTGAAGGGATTGAAGGGATGACTGCTGAAGGGAACATCTTAAAATATTTGTAGGAAGATTTATAGGAAATACTTAAAAATATGATTGATTTAAAGAAAAATACTTTCTTCTTAATACGAACAGCTGAGACAAAAAAGGGAGAAATCGAGAAAAATATAAACATAAGCAAACCCATAGGAAGGTTATTGACTGCAATGAGGTCTCCCATCAGTCTCCCTTTCTCCTGGGTGAACAGACCAAGTGACCTCAGCAGCAACTTCCCCTCAAGAGACCCTTTGTGGCCCTTCTTTGCATGCTTTCTAAAAGCTTTCTTATATTGTCATGCCCAAAACTGTTCACAGTACTAGAGGTGAGAGTACACCTAACAGAGAAATCATAAGCATAGCAGAGTTTAAGCTTCAGTATTTTTTTCTGAATGGTGGTCTCTTGCTGAATCACAGGCTTACATTAAGGATTCAACCTAGTGGCTGCTACTCTCTGTTATAAAGCAAATGCAGATGCATGCTGGTAAAAAAAGCTCCTTGAGTCATCTCAGGAAAAGCTGCAATGACATTCCCTATTATGCTTCACGATAGGAGTTGCTCTTGACTCTTTGCTTTATTTCTCAAATCAGAAAGAGAAGGAGAAAGGAAATACTTTTCCTCTGGTTGACTGAGTTTCAGAGAATTTAAGGTCTGGTCTCTCTTGCTTTCCTTAGGATTGCCCAGATGGCTCCTTTGAAAAGGATGTGTCTAATTTTAGAACAAGAAAGGGGAAAAGAAAGCTAGAGAGGCTAAAGCAAGGTGACTTTTCCCTTCTGATGGTGGTGTGTTAAGATTCTGTGTCAACATTTTTCTCTTTTCCTTTGCTTGACTCTTCCTCTAGTCTCTCTCTCTTTTTTTCCCCACAGATAAGCACATTTGTTAACTTTAATGAAGTGCAGAGACTGAAGTACAGAGACTGCTCTGTGTTTTATTCATCTGGAATTCTCTTAAGCATGTAAAGGACTCAATTGCTTTATTGGTTTTCTGTGGCCATCCTGAGAAAAAAGATGCATCAAAACCACCTTAATATCATCCTAAATGAGAGTAATGGGGCATGAATTTCAGGTTACTGAGGTGACTGCCCGTGGAAGTGAAACAATAAAATAATACATGCTGTTATTGCAGTTGTGTGCACTTTGTGAACATGTGTCTCAAGTCTAAAACTAATCACTGTAGATTTTATGTGTAACTTGGCTTTTATCATTTTAATACAACACAAAGTGGCATACACAAATAAAACAATGAAGTATTTTTGAAGTAAAAAGATTCATCATTAGAGCCAAAGAGCTGAAACTACTGCAGACAAAGGATACACATTTCAAGTGAACTTGAATTTAAGATCTTTGATGTTCTCGTCTTGCAACCAGAGTAGATGGCAGAGGTGCTTCACAGTTGCTTGCAAAATGTTTTAGATGATTTATTGTTTAGTTTGTACAGCCCTTTGTAATAAAAAAAAATCAGCCTTCAAAAAAAAAGGGTCTGTTATGTTGGATAGGTAAAAGCCTAAGAAAAAATGGGAGATTCCACTACAAGCAAGCAAAGGAGTTTTGTGTTTGTGTTCATGACTGTTACCCAAAGAATAAGATCTTTGCAACAAAATCTCCCAAGGTCTCCTTAACACCTAGTTCCAACACCCCTGCCATGGGCAGGGACACCTCCCACTAGCCCAGGTTGCTCAAAGCCCCATCCAACATGGCCTTGAGTTATGAAAACTATAAATAAAATAGAGGCTTTATATCAAAAATTATGTCTATTCCTATTGATCTGGCTCATTTGGGAGCTTGATGAAGATCTACAAGCAAAGAACTGAGCTCAGGCAGTGTCTCATGTTACTGAGATGAGTTTGTCCTATTAATTAAAATAAAACTTATTGCTACCTAAAGTTTCTCTGTTCTATCTTCAGTATCTTAGTAAATTAATTTTCTGAAGTCTTCTTCATTCAGCTAAGGTACATTATGATAGATGATGCTATTTCTCTATGTTAGTTTGAAAGGTAATTTACAAGAGGTCTGGTGGAGGCTAATGCTGGAACTGATTGATTCTTATTGGCTCTGGCCTTACCAAGGTAAAAGGGCAGCTGCAGCCTGGGATAAGGACAAATTGACAACTGCTGTGTCATCTCCTTCAAGAACATCATTACCCTGCATTCCCGTGGAGATGGGTGGAAGGGTTCATGTTTTTCTTCAGGTTCTGTAGGTTTATGCAGTGAAGTGCGTCTTTGAAACCCTGATGACGAAAATTTAATGTCGGTTTTGGCAAAGGTATACCTCAGCACCATTGAACTGCAGGATGTTTTGCATGTGTTGTGTTGAATGAGTCAGGGTTTTTTGAGCAAGAACAGGATGATATCAATGCACACTTTGCTGTTAACAACCATTAACACTGGACATTGGACAGGAATACCAAATAAAGGTCCTGCTCTTGGGACTCTGATTTCTCTGGAAAAGACAAACCCTTTGCTTCTGTTGGTTTTGTTATTAGTAAATTCACTACATGTTGTCTTTTCCTGATTGTTTCTATATGAAGGATATACATCTTGGAATAAATATTTACATAGAAATATCAACTAGTTTTTCTTCTAGAGAGCTAGCCATTTTCAATAAACTGGAGCTGTGATGAGATTTGGGAATATTAATATGCAAATATAACAGTGAGTCCCATTTACAAGAATGGGTCTGAATTATGCATTTGTAGTTCAATGTCCCAAGATTTCTAATGTACTCTTGAGGATAATTGCAGCTGCAGTACAACTGATGCTAAATACAGTAAGTATAGAATTTTTGTTTTCCAATTTTTGCCTGGTTTTCTCCTTCAGATTGTTTTTATTTCAGATGCTAACTATGACTCTCTCAGAACTCCCCAGTGGATGCCTATTGCAAACTGAAGTTCCTCATCCCAGCTCTTACATCTAAAAGGCACAGAAAATAACATGAAGAAAGCTTTCTATTAGGGAATGTGGTAGAAATATGTCAGCACATAGGGATTCTCATAGTAGGAGATACTGAAGACAAAACTAGCACTCGGAGGAGACTAAAAGTTGAGAGCCAACAGTGTTGTGAAGAATGGAGCCAAATCCGTATTCAGATCCATATCCAGATGCATTTCCCCATCTATATCCAGATCCATCGTGTATCCAGAGAAACAAAGGCTCTGGATTTCACCAGCATCCTAGCAAGTACTAAAACAAAAGATTCACGGGGTTCTCAGAAGTCCTCAGTTCCTATTTTCCTGTTTAGGGACCACTTTTCCAAGGAGCAGGGTAGTATAGTTAGCGTACTCTTTGGTATCTGGACTGAAATGCACTTGGGCAAAAAACTCTTCTAACCTCTGTTCCATTCCACTTCCACAGCCCACAGCCCTGAATTACTCCACCTGCACATTTCTCAAAAGCCTCTTGAAGCATTCAGGCTCAAGAGGTGCTCAGAGCTTATGACAATCTAGTTCCAAAGGAATCTTTTAAAAAGTCCTGTCCTTTTGTTGGCAATATGCTATGACCATGCTACAAGAAGGTATTCCTTTGTCGGAGTATTTTTTTTACTTATGATAATTGTTATTTTTACATTATTTTTCAGCTGATAACATATGTGTTTGAACATGGGAAGCAATCAAGGAAACAGCTTGGGAAGAACAAATTTTATTACCACAGTGTCTTGGGTTATGGAACCAAAAATGTGTATTCTATTTCATCTGCTGAAAGCAGTTGGGAGATGTTTTCCTTTATCTCTTGTAACTCTGGGTGGAGGGGGGCAGGTGCCTTTTGATAATGGGCCAGCTGTTAAAACCAGGTAGGGCAGTGTTTCTTATCTCTTTCACCACCCATCCTCCCTCCGGGGGATATTTTCTGCTAATGGGCCATTAAGGCTCCCAATGACAGGACACATTCCATCATCCCATTGTGAGATGCTCCACCCAGTGGGGCGGGGTGGAGCCAACCATTCCTACCTGGATAAAAACTGAGATGTAGGAACCCGAGGTATCTGTTTCCACTGGATTCCTGGAGGAAGAAGACTGGACCCTTCTCACCATCACTGGGCCTTTTTTCTCTCAGGATCATCTCCACTCCAACAGAACCACATCTGCCACTCCAGGAGGACTCACTTTTGGACTGCTTCCAACACCCTGACTAACAGGGGGTCATGTTGTAGCTCTGACTCTGTCAGAGTTTCTAGGACTGCTGTTTGTTTGTTTGCTTGTTTGTTTGTTTAGTTTTTCTACTACATTTGTATTGTTAATATTCCTAGTAAAAAATTGTTATTCCTACTCCCAAATCTTTGCCTGAAAGCCCTTAATTGCAAAATTATAATTTGGCGGGGGTGAGGGGTTTACATTCTCCATTCCAAGGGAAACACCAGCTTTCCCTGGCAGATACCTGTCTTTCCAAACTAAGACACACAGCTCAGACTTCTGACAACACACATCATTTGATAGCAGCTTTTCATCTACTTGCCCTTCTATGAGAATAGGTACTTACATAGCTCTTTCAATTAGGACAGCATCCCACTGCCACTTGTGCCAGTAAAATGCTCCAAAACTCAGTGAAACAGCACTGGCAAAACACCTTGGACTTAGATGCTTTACTGTTATGATGAAAAACCTGATGAAAGAGAGAATACAGAGAATAAATTCCGCAGGGAATAGGGCTAACAGCCCTGCAGCTTTGCACAACAGTGAGTCTTGTTCTGTAGGTTATGGACCAGTGGCAGTGTGTGAGACACAGACATTGGAAAGTGGACCATGAGATGATCACAGAGAAAAAGTTAACAAACAAGGCACTCCCACCCACAGTCACTCAAGTGAACAACTGAAATGGGAGGAAGTGAAAGGAATGAGAGAGAAAACCTTAACTTAATTTGTACTTTTCTAAATTAAAAGTGTGGCAACACTCCAAAAGGTAGTGCAGGAATCTTCTTCAGATGGAGTAAGTGCCCATGGAACTTTTTAAAAAGGCTAGATGGTGTTTTGATTAAAGAAAGTGATGATAGTATACAACATATTGAGAAGAATCAGCAGCAAGGTTGTGATGAAATACGTGATTATTACAGTTCAAGACAAGAGTTTCTAACTGTGGTTGATGCAGAAAAAGTGTAAGGAGACGTGAAAGATGTATTAACAGAGCCAGGCTTCAACCTGTTTTTGACTGGAAATTCTGCTTTAGACACAAGGGACAAGATTTGCTGTCAGCATTATTCACATTGCTGCATTGAAATACATGGAATTACATTGATTTACATGTAGAAGTCTTGATTCCTTCTCTGGGAGACACTTGTGTGCTTTGGTTTGCAAAAATACAAAATGTTTCCATTAAAAAAAAAGCAGTTTGGGCCTCTTCTCCATTGTATGATATCAGCGAATTTTCAATGAAACATTTTTCATAAGGAAATGCTAGTTCTTGCTTGCCAGAAGAAGTCCATTCTGAAAAATTTAAAATTTCAAAGCAGGCAGTAAAAACAAACTTGTCAACTTACATGAGATTCTGTGAATTGTATAACTAAGTACTCCTTTTTGTTTTAACATTTCAACAAATTCATTTTGACAAAGAAGAGGAACAACCAAGAGTTTGCCCTGATTTTTATTTCACAGATGTATTTTGTGTTTATCATTTGGAACAGCAAACAAAACACAAAACATCTTGAAAATTGCCTTGAAATGGAGATAATAGCTATAATCAGATGCCTCTGAGCTCAAAAATCTATCCACTGTCTCCAACACGGCAAGCATGGCATCCTCCACACATTGCCACATGAGGTTATTACCCCTACTGGTAATCATTGTATCAGGCCCTACCTTTCCTATTGCTCCATTAAGTCAGCACCTTAAGGGTTAAGGAGGAAACTTTGTCAGGGACTTGTTCAGAGGAGTTTTCTGAGAACTGTTAATTTGCAGCATGTTATTTAAAGAAAACGTCTGCTCATCAGAGGATAATCTCAGAAATCTGTGGGTTTGCAAAGTGGCAGGTACCCAGCTCTCCCTTGGCTGAAAACAGCAGAGATTTACTTTCATACCTACCTCCCACGTACAGGAGCTTTTGCCTTGGTTTTTCAGCTCAGCTCCTCATGACAAGGCATTTGAGGCTGTGAATTTGAACTTTGTTGGAAGTTGCTTTGTGCATTTAAAATGAAGGGTGCTGAGCCAAGCTTAAGGCTTTCTGTAGAACTTAGAGATGGGTACAGGTCATGTATGATGAGGGGTTGCTCTGGAGGTTTGTGCTCACTATTTTTAGGTTCAGTTTTAGTATTTTTCGTTAATGCAGCCATGCCATTTCCTCAGTCATTCCTGATGTCCTTCTTTGAACATATCCTGGCTTTGGTAATTACAGTTTCCAGCTAAGAGTTCCAGAAATGAACAGTTTGTCAAGTTGTGGAAATAAAAAGGATTTAAGTTATAGTACAATAAATAAATAGTAAGATAGATGAATGGTGATGTGTGAGCCAACACAGATCAACATAACTGTGATCACTGGTCTGTGTCTGACACACCAAAACTTATCAATGTCCTTGAACAAACGTCCTTGTCACGTTTGGGTAGCTCCTGGTGAGAAAAAAAATAAAAAATAAAAAAAAGTGCACACTTACTGTTGGAGTCCTAGAAACTTAGAATTTGAGGTTTTAGTGTATAGTAATACATATGAGTCAAGATGGAGGATTTTGGGTGTTCGTCCTTCTTCACTTTCTTCCTCCTTCTTCTTCACGGATTTAGGTGGTTTTCTGTAATTGGATTCACTTCATGAATCTAACCATCTTGTTATATGAGAATACTTTTACTCATCTATCTCTCTCTCTCTCTTTTTTAGCCAGACATAAACGGAGACTCAGATTCTACTGTTATTAATTCCAAGTCTCTGCACTTCTGGGTCACAAAGCATACAGATAGAGGGAGTTCATGCAGGGCACATTTCCACTTTGCATGGGCACTGCCAGATCAGCCACACTATCAAAAGGACCTTATCACCTACAGATGGCTCTTATTTTAAATTGTGACCCAGTTTTCCAGATGTCTCTTTTGGAAGCCATGCTCTTTTACATGGCATGGTTTGCACAGCTGGCCAGGGAGAGACAAAGGGGAGCAGAGGCAACCCTGTCCTCAAGGCCAGGCAGAACTCTTGGAATCATCCTCCCAAAGGTGGCTGTATGTCACAATTCTGTCACCATTTGCACCTCAGCCTTTTGGTTTCTATAAAAGGTAATCCTTGCAGCAGAAGGAACAGACATGGGTATTCAGGCTTGTTCAAGCCTCACAAAGCTGCATAGAAATTCCTACATGAGGAGTGAGCTTTCCTGAGTGAGCTTTATGTACACATAAAGATGCAAGAATGCCCCACATCTCAGTGTTTTCCTTCTGTCTCAGCAGCCACTAGCTTTTCAGCACCAAGAAGTAGCAGCTGTTGGGACAGCTCCCCTCTGGAACAGTGCCTCAACAAGAGAGCTTAATATTCCTATTTGCACCTTCTTAGCTGCTCGCACTCTGAGGAAAAACGATGAAGGATGGTGGTGGGAACTCTGCTGAGATGGTACTTCACAGTCACACATATCTCTGAGAAGTGTTCAGGATCAGCTCTGCTGAGGAGGAGGACAGCATGACTTTTTGTTCTGTTTGTCTCAGGCTTCATCTGCAGTGGCCCTGTCTTTGTTGATTGAAAATTATTTCTTATCTACATGATGTCAGGGTGAGATTGGCATCCCACAGGAAAAGCATTTTGTGCAATGGTTATGTTTTCCTGCTTTATATTTTTCTCTCAGTAAGTTTGGCTAGATTCTTTGACTCCTAAAGCAGCAGCAGACAGATCTGATCACTGAATTGAGGACAGATGAATAATAACTGATAACAAGCTCTGCAACACAGCAAGGGGCCTGAAAGCAGAAACCTCTGCATCAGTGGAGCTGGAATGGAAAATTTCATTAATGAAAAATTGGTTTAGAGTTTATGCATGTCTCTACAAGCAGCTGGGCTTGCTGGAAGCACAGGGGAGGCAGCTACTTTACTAGTTAGACCTTTTTCTCTCTGCCCTTGTTTTAATTAACTGAAGACATTTGATATGAAAACCTTTTACCATCTCTCCAGATCAGGCGTAGGTACAGGCAGGAAGCTCATCCTGTGCTTTATCTGGCTGGCAGTCACTGAAGGGCTGCTTTTTGCTGCAGTCAGCAGCAATGGATATCATGAATTCAGGCAGAATTTTTTCTGATGGCTGTATACATAGGCAAAAGAAACTGCACAGAAATCAGAGGGCATTAAAATAAATCCTCTTCTTCCTGACCTGCTTTGGCTTTCATAGTTTGTAAACTCATTGGAGTAAGTCAGAAGGGTATAAAATCCTTGAAGACAAAGAACATTAAATATACACCTATAATTATTTGCATGTTTATATGTAGGTAAATGTATATGCATAAATTGCAAACAAACATGAATAATATACAAAAGTATTTGTGTACAAAGGCTATTTCTGCTGGCTTTGTGTACAAAGGCTATCGTTCAACACACATGGAATCATTAAGGTTACCAAAGACCTCTAAGATCACTGAGTCAAAACGTTAACTCAGCACCCCTGTGTTCTCCATTAAACTATATCACCTCATGCCACATCCGTGTCTTTTGAACACTTCCAAGGACAGTGATTCCATCACTTCCCTATTCCAGCCTGTTCCAATGCCTGATTCACCATTTCAGTGAAGAAATATTTTCTAACTTCCATCTAAGCCTCCCCTGGTGCAACTTGAGGCCATTTTTTCTCATCTTGCCACTTTTACTTGGGAGAAGAGACCACATGTCCTCTGCAAGTCCTGTGCTATCAGTTCAGTCCACCACAGTAGGTGTAATTTTGGGTTTGTAGTAAATCTTACGGCTGCCTTTTACCTCTACAAAGTAAATGAACTGCTAGATATTCAGTGTAGTTCTTTTGCTTTTATTGTACTTGGTTGCCAACTCAAAGCAGAGTAATTGACCCCATTCTAGAACACAGAATTGGCATGTGGTAATTGTGTTCTCTTCAATTTTTAAGTATTTGTATGAAATCCTAAATCTACAACAAAAGTTAATAGAAAATAATAGTCCCAAATGAGATCTATGCAGCTCCACCGAATTTAAATGGAGCTAGCTTAAGGAAAAACGAGATTTTTATTATGATTATTACTCCGTCTTATCATTTTCTCTCAATAATATCATGGTGATTTTAAAGCATATTCAATACAGCCTTATCTGGAATCCTACTGAGTACAACAAAAGCACAAGAGGGGTAGGGACTCCATTTTACAGCAAAATTAAGCTCAGCAGAGCACATAAATCCACACAAAGCTGCAGGCATACTTTTATATTCCAGTGCCTTCTTTGGGACTTAAAGGGTACGTCTGGATCCTTTGCCTACTCAGGTCCAGATAGACTAAGGCAGCCCTGTCAGCAAGGGCAATAACCATGAGCTGTGGAAATGTCCTATTCCCCACATGCAGCTGGGAGAGCTTCTGGTTGCTCCTGTAAGCCACAAAAAGTACAGCTGCTATAAGAAGGGTTCTGCCATGATATTTGGTTCACTCAGAAACTGCACAGGAAAGATATGATCAGGTTACATTTAAGTCCTTTGGTTTGATTTTTTTTCTTTTGAAATGTGACATTGCCAAAGAAGCATTACCTACCTGGTACTCATCCAATATACAGCAAAGAGCCTTAAGAGAAATATGAAACAGTAACATGACAGTCATATTCCAGGAAAGTATTTGGGAACTCCATGTAAAAATTTCAATAAGCCTCATTTTAAGCTATGTTTATGAAAGTGTGGAGTCAGACCTCACAAATGTGGGATGTGATAATTCTATTCTGATCTGTTTGCCTATTCATGTGATACTGGCATTAAACGAGCCTAAGTTACAAAGCACCATCCATTCACATTCTGAATTTGTCCAGCCCCATCTGTGTCACTGGCATGATTCATTACTTCTTCTGGACCAGAGCTTGGCAGAGGGATGTACCCAGTTTTCATGCAACAAATTCCATTTTCAAGCCATGGAGAACGCTTTTTGTAACAGCTGGTAGTATTTTTCTGTTGTCACAATTTTATGTAGGTAATGAAACAGTAGGGGATATAGGCCACAGAAAGTCAGGTAGTTGTCTTGCACAGTTCATAGGCAGCCTGACAAAACCACAGACAAGAGTTTTATGTGAAAGCTTTTTCTCAATCAAGTTCCACGGGGCAGTGGTTGCATGTGAGATAAACCTTAGTGAATATATTGTGCCAAACAATCCAAAATTGGATGTTTGGCACAATAAGAAAAGATCCTCTTTTTCATTCTGGATGTGTATGCTGGTAGTGGAGTTACTAGGAATGAAAACATCCAGAAGTTTAGGAGCTTGCAGATCAACTTTCGTACTGTGTTTTTAGGTTATCGATGAATAATGTTAAATCTGAGACTGTTTTGCAACTGATTCACAAATTAAAAATGGGAGTGTGGGCTAAATGCATCAGAAGAAGTATTCATGATGCATAATTTAAGTGTTGGAAATGCAATATTCCTGCGAGTTTCAGAAGACTGGTCATATGTGTTTTGGTTTGCCTTCATCCCTTTTTTTGTCCTCTTTGTCTTTTCTTTTTACATCACTTTGCTCTCCTCAGTAGATATCTAGCAGCTTTGAGCTCTGAACAAATAATAGTTATCCCCACACTACATATCAATTACCTTTAGTCAAGAAATTGATTTAACATTTCATGGTAGTCATACTCTTAACTTATGATTGCAAAATCATCTAGTGCAGTTTCTATATGAAAAATTAATGTGGTTTGTGTTTTTTTGTTGTGGTGGTGGGTTTTTTTGTTTTGTTTTGGTTTGGTTTTTGGGGTGGTTTTTTTTGTTTGTTTGTTTGTTTTTTAACTGACACTTCTTCAGTGGGAAAATAATCATCATATTTTATGGGCACTGATATATACAATCTCCATATTCTTGGTGGGGCATTTCATATTCTATCTCACAGTGTTAAAAGAAATGACTGCAAAAACCCAGTTTCCAGCTCCTTTGTGTTTAGATCACTATGAACCAGACTCTCCCAATTTTCAAACATACCAGAAACAAACATGCATGTCCTGTTGCTATTATTATGCGTTGGGAAAGCACTGAAAAGATGGAAATCTGGGTCAGCAAGGCTTGTGCACATGGAAAAACAGTCCCTTGGGCTTCAGATTGTAAGCATGTATATCACTCGTAATATCTTAAAGTGATTTTTCCAATCATTGCCTTAATCACAAAGATGAGAAGAACTAAATCCGACCCAAATCTTCCTCCTAACAGAGAGGTCTGTGGAAGCTGGAGAAGCAGTACACTGCAAACAGATTTAGAAACAGTCTTCTGTTATGTTTCAGCTTGCTCTTTAATGGTAACAAATAGGCTTAAATTTTAATGTCATTTTCAAAATATGCTAGTGTGCACTTTTACAGCTGTGGCTGTAATTCAAGGTATTATTTGAAAACTTGTATTGTAGTCACACTTCACTATACCCTGATACAATATGAAATTTAGCTGGAAAATATTTCTGAGGTTAAAAGATCATTTTTCTAAAATTGTATGCTTTCAAATTTGCCTTCTAATTTTCAAGGACTTCTTCCCACAGTTAAATAGACATTTTTCAGTGCATCATTTACTTTGCCCTTTTCTCCACCCTCCACTCTCCATCAGCATGCAAAAAAGAAAAGAATAGATGTTTGATTTAAAGAATGTCCATCTGCAGCCAATAAAAAGAAAACTACTTTGATTTTTGTGCAAACTTTTGACTCATGGTCCTCAGCCAGAGGGAAAACTTTGTTCCTCTCACTGTTTTGTCCACCAGTCTTTATGCACTTGGGAGATTCCCTCCAGGCAACCAACCTGGATGCATATTGTCCATTTATTTTTTGGTTGGGAATGGCTCCCCAAACAGCTCCTTTTTTTTTTTTTTTTCTCTTTTACCTGAGGTGAATTTAGTAAACATTTTATCAGATTTTCTATATTACAGTATTGTAATATAGGTACAGCACCTTGCACAAATAGGAAGAATTTGGATCAGAAATACAGAGATTACAGCAGTGATTGCAATTGCTCTTTCTTTACTGTTACCCTGTTTTACCACTGACACAGAGGAGGTGTGGTGTGGATGATCATCATGCTCAAGCTGGGGGTCAGACCACCAGTGTTTGGAGACCTTTAGAGCACCAGTCTTCAAGATCCCAAAGTTAAGTGCAGAGATTGATGATCTAGGACACCTGCAATGCCCAGGATTTGGTAGCATCCCAGTTCACAGACTTGACATGTACATCTCTTGATGCACAACAAGGTTGATTCACGGAGCCCAGTGAAGAACAACCTGACCTCACCACATTTCATCTGTGGCTCACTCCTATGGGCTGCCTGTGCAGAGTGACCAGATGTGAGCCTCAGCAACCAGAAATCTCCATGAGAGTAGAACAGCCAGTTCTCTGAGATACTGAAATCCACATCTTTGGAAAGGCCAGGAGCCCTCACCTGAAACAAGGACACTCAGTACAACAGCATGTGTGTTCCTGGTTGGGGTCCTTAGCAGCTCTGCAATGGCAGCAGACAGCTGGGCAGTATAATTAGCCCCTGGAGGAGGTTAATCCTCTCTGTTCAAACAGCTGGATGCATGGTACCAATGCCATACTCAGAATAAAGAGGAAAATGAGCAAAGAATTTAATCTGCTCTGGCACAGCAGTGTCCTTTTATGCTCAGAAGGCAACTTGTTGATGAAGAGATACTGCTGAGTGATAACTTCTCACTCCCTTGATATTACCCATAATTTATGAAGAATGTGTAACTTTATGACATTAAAGAACAGTATTCTAATCCAAGGAAGGCACTTTTTTTTTTTTTTTCCTCTACAGAGAGCTGTCTGACCTCCTTGCTAAATATGAGTGACTGAAGATACACCCAATACACCATATGTGATTTTGGAGGTTTAATACTTCTCCCACCTATAATACATATCAAATAATACCTACAGATAATAAAGGAATGCAAATTCTCCCTCCAGGATAAGTACCATTGACCAAAGAAGACCACTTCTATCTCCTTTCCTGCAGTACATGGCTGGAAATCTCTACCTGTTCATTACAGATAAAAGAGTCACTTTCCTCTGAAGCATAACAGATGTGCAGCAGAGAGAAAGTACTGATCATGACAGACCCCTGGTGCCTAACATGGAACAAAACAAAGGATGGGCTTAATTATGAAAGCTTAGGAGCCAACAGATTTGGCATTTCTGTTGAGATGTATCAATTCTCACTCAACCTTTCATTTTCTGTGACTGTAAAAGGGATTTTTGCTATCAACTTCCATGGCAACAGAACCAGGCTGCTGATGTCTTTTGACTTAGTTTCCCAGTCAATAAAATGGAAAGGCCTGTACTTCTTTCATGGGCGTGTAAACACACTAATGCTGGCCCTGCATGCTGAGATCCGTGTATTCGATTCCAGAGTGTTATTGAAACTGATTGATGCAGCTCATTACTGGGCTGTAGGCCAGAGCAGCTTTTAAGTTCCTTCCAGTGCAGCAAATTTTGGCTGTATAATAAACACAGCCATGCCTCTATGCAGATCCATCACAAATAGCAGACGTCTGTGATCACAAAAGAGTAAGTTCATAGACTGAAGCAGAAGGAGTGGTGAGGTGGAGGGACTGGACCCTTGCTGGTGGAGGTAAGCCCTGTCAGCAGTAGTGCACATGTCCTTGCCCCATGTGAGGGCACCTCTCTGTGTTTCTTTCCTTGCTATCTGATTGCTGCTGCAATCTGTTCCTGAAACATCTAAGCAGAAAGATGCCTGTGCAACTGTTCATGGGGGTGCATGCTCTCCCATGGGCTGATTGCAAAAGGACTTGAGGGGAGCACAAGCACTCAGATCACATTGTAGTACAAATTCTCCATCTGTGCTTCAGCTAATGATAATTTCTTCTTTGTTGGGGTTATTTGCATATTCAACTCAGTTGAAAGAAAAAAAATAAACCACAAATCCTTTCAAAATTTAAATACTCTTGAAAGAAACAAGGACAAGATAAAACTCATATCCAAAGATATTGGCAGGAAATTCATATGGGGTTAAAAACTGTTGGTTCACCCTGTCTCACTTTCCAAAACATTTTTATTACTGCATTACTTTTCTCAATTTATATATCTTCACTCTTGCATAATGTAGTTTAAAGAGTGGAATCTAGTTTATTTCAGCCCTAGGGCCCCTCCCTGCCATGTTGCATTACATCAGGTTTTATAATCATCATATATTTATATTTCTCACCCTAATCTTACACAAACTGTTCTCTCTTCCTATTTACATTTTAATATACACTTCAACTTCTGCAAGTCTATTTCAGCTAGGCTTATGAAGCATTTGCAAATATTGCTGCTGTGCCACAGAAAATTCAGAGACACAGGTATGTAGCTGTGATAACTGTGATCTTGTTCTGGAGCTGACAGAATATGGAAATCTGACCTTCATGTCTGCTGCCATGGAGGGGCTCTCTGATGTTGGAGCTTCAGCAGTTCTCAGCACGAGGAATAACTGAGTTTTTCCCTTTGTGACCCAGAGCTCAGCTATAAAAAACATGCCATCTGCTGAAAGGTTGTGCTCTGATTTAACATCCTGGAGGATTGCTTTTTCCATTCAGGCTATTCCTTCATCTGTCTCAGGAACAATCTTGATCAGCCAGGCATGGTACCATAGAGTGGCTTGTACCCACATTGCCAGCTTCTGGAGAACCTTAAGCTTGCTTTTACCACCCATACATTCACAGGTACTTTAGTGGTACCCTTGGGATAATTACCTATCACATGTGTGATTTATCAGTCCAAGGTGCCTGGAACATGATAGCACACCAAATGTTTGGGGCTTTTATGCCGTGACATCAAGCATGTGTGAGGTGTAACATGGCATGAGAGCAGCATGGGAACTTGGGGATGCCAGTCCTGGAGAGGTAATGCTGAAAGACTCTGTAGTAGGAAGATCCAAGCCTAGAGTGGAGGGGCCCAAACTACTGTCCAGCAAAGGATCACAAAGGTGATTAAGGGACTGGAGCACCTCTCCTGTGAGGAAGAGGCTGAGAGAGAAGGGACAGCTCTGTATGGAGAACAGAAGGATCAGGGGGGCAATGGGCACAAACTGAAACCCAGGAGGCCCCTCCAGAACATCAGAAACACACTCTCACTGTGAGGGTGATAAAGCACTGGCACAAGTTGCCCATGGAGGTGGTGGAGTTGCACTCCTTAGAGATATTCAAAAGCCATCTGGACACACTGCAGGGCAGCCTGCATGAGGTGGCTCTGCTTCAGCATGGATGTTGTACAAGATGACCTCCAGAGGTCCTTTCCATCCTCAACCATGCTATGATTCTGTGATTCTGTGAAACTTTCACTGGGATTGAATTACCTGAAAACACAAGAAATTGCCTTCTTATATGCAAAATAAATTAGGTTGCTAGATATTGCAGTAGAAATAATAATGTTTATCAAAGACAAACCAAATTAAAAGTTTTCAAGTACAAAACTCAGGACAGAGGGCAGATATTTTATGCTAAAAATTGAATGTGACACAGAATATACGTTAGCAAGTTTTAAGTGGAATTCACAAGTTGGCCAAAGCTCCTGTTTTTCAGCTGTGGTCCCAGCATGCCTGGCTAAAATTAGGACTGATTTTTCTTCACCTCTGAAATAACATGACATATGTCATTAAAGTAAAAATTAAAGCCTAATTAAAAAGGAGTGATGACTACAAACTTGCAGCAAAAATTTATTTAGAATAATGGCAGGAACTACTACCTTGATTTTGTACGGAAAATTGGAACTTATTGATACAAAGATGATAATCAATTTAGTTTTTTACAAGGGAAAGAAAGAATAGAATGAAGGGAATGCAAATAAAAAGCACAACCATTTAGATTTGATTGTGCTGGTAAGACTTTTCTCTGTGATACACCATACTTGTCAGCACTCTTTAAGCATCAAACATAAGAAGTACAATGCATTTTTTAAATGCTTACACTACACTTTATTCTATCTTCCTGTACAGATGCAAATTGCTGGCAATTGCTACCCATAGCTTGAAGGGTTCGTGTCAAAACCCTTCTCCACATTTGGAGATATTTCAGATGCTTTTATCAAAATTAGCACGTTTTCTTTAAAGCTGCTGTGGCCTTTAATTGAGATATCTCCTTTATGTATTTCAGTTTTTTAAGATGACACAAAGGACAGAACCTCAGGTCACTGCATGAGAAACTTCCCAGTTTTTCCTGACATAGTTTTGTAGCCATCACTTTCTCTCAGTATGTGCAGCAGTATATATCCATCTATCTATTCATCCATTGATTCATATCATTCTTTCAGCCATCCATCCATCATCCATCCATCCACACACCTGCTATGTTCATCCATGTGTTCATGTAAGAAGGCATTCATTGTAAGAATTCAAAGAGCCTTCCCATGCTGAAAGTTTTGACAGAATTCCCTCTCTTACAGTTCACTGCCATAGAAAGCTTGAATAGCAGGCCAGTTTGACTGAAGTCTAAGGGTTAAAACTTCATGTGTTAGGTAATACCAGCCCCAATACTGTGCAGTGTGAGAATCAGCTTCAGGCTGATTTCTCCTCTCCGTTTCCATTGGGAAACCTCAGTGATGTTAAAAACTTTCCTTACATTGATTTGCTAAGTGAGGTGCCATAGGGCGAGTAGAGAGCTGTTGATGGCCAAAAGGGTGGAAGCCAAGGCCTAGGACACAGAGCTAAGCAGCGTGCAGATCTCTGCCTAGTTAGGGCAATCACTATTGGAAAGAGTGGTACTGGTGATGGGCAGCTGGCAACCTCGAACACAAAAATGCTGTGGGAAAGGAGCCTCTTTGGTGAGGCACTCTTTTAGAGCATGAGGATCACCAGAGCAGTACAAAGCTAACAAATCCTGACCAAGGACCTAAAGCAGTGCAGTGAGCTTTCATGGATGTAGTACTTAAACGTAAAAGCAGCTAAGATCTTGGTGCTGCTCCAGAAACACACTACCTTCTGGGAAGGTAATGAAGAATCATTTCCCGTAAATTGAATCAATCTCTTCTTAGATCAAATCTAAACAATATAATTCCCAGAATAACAATTAATCTCTGTTGTACTGTCCATTGTCTAACTAGCAGGTTTTCCAGCCCTTTACTATCAATTTACTTCAACATATTTATAGCTATGTACCTATATTCATAACCCCCTGTTTTCAATCAAATGTGTGTGGTGAGAGGGAAGGTATTTAAAATGCAAAATCAAATGTGTTTCATATTTTCTGCAGAAGTTACCTGAAATCCAAATTTGCATCTAAATTCAGTCATAACTCATCCCTGTGGTACAACAGAGTGAATTGTGCCATCAGAGCTGAGTGCCCATACCCCTGGAAAGAACTTGAAATACAAACTCTAATCTGAAATCCAAATCTAGATGCAGGAGTCGAGCTTGGACACCTCATGTCTTCTTGTCATGTTCCTTGGGCAGTGTCTTCTCACTGCCCAAGGAACAAGAATGAGTCAACTAAGACAAACAAGGATTGTGGTCCAACATAAAAAACTCTTTTTCTGTATCTTCATGTATTTAATATGCCCATCATTATCTCCTACTACACATTCCATAGCTGGTCCACCTGTTACTTCTCGTGAGCATCAATCCAGAATCTCCTCTTAAGTCCCCTTCTTTACAGCTGCCTCTCCCTCAGAGCTATCCCTTTACACAGTCTTTACATCAGCACGATTGCTGGGGTGAAAGACACTTCCCCTAACCACTGTTCAAGAATGAAGGGTCACCAAAGCATTGGGCTAAGTTTTTGTATTTCTTGAAGAATCAGGAAAGCCTCGGAATGAAGATAATTGTCCAAGCAATGTTGACACTGATAATAATAATGTACAAAGGAAGAAATTGACAGTCAATTAAAGCTGATGCTTAAGTGTGCAATAGAATACAGGTGCAAATGTATTGCCTGAGATGGCTATTCAAATGACCTTATCTGTAATTCTCCCTGTTTATGCTTAGCAAAGGTGGAGCAGTATGCCAAGCTGACACCTACTGAGGCATTTTCAAAAAACGTCTCCTAAGAAAATAGTCATCCATTCTTCCAATGAAGGATTTGCTTTGTAGTAGTTCCAATATTTCTAGTTTCACAAATTTTTCATTAGCATAGCCTCTTTTGGAAGATGGGGGCTCATTTCCTTGTGTTTATAAACTGGTGTGCTCTGTAGTCAGAAAGGACCATTGTGATCATCTAGTCTGAAAATGTCCACACAGAGGCCATGGTATTGTTGTTCCTAGAAACTGGACTAAAGGATGTTCAGAATGAAAGTTTTGCCTGAAAGACTCTTGGCAATGGCAAATCTGTCACTTCCTCCATGGAAATTCCTCCGATCTTTAATTAACCTCAGGGTTCAAAAATGTGTTTTATTTCAAGCTTGAATTTCTCTCACTTCCAACAAATTGGATTTCATTATATCTCTGTCTGCAAGACTGCAAATCTTCTCATTATCACAGCTTTCCATGTCTAAGGACTTCAGTAAAATAATCAGGTACTCCTTCAGTCTTTTCATTGAAAAACTAAATAAATTAATTCTTGGATTTCACATGAGAAGAGTTTTCTGTCTTAGGGTGACTTTATGATGCTCGTACTCCTAATTGTCTGTTTTGTATGTGCTGTGTATAAAGTTCAAAACTTTAAAAAAAAGTGATGGGGGAGAAACAAGCAGCGTGCAGTTTGTTATAAAAAAACTGTCTGGCCACCAAACATCCTTCTGAGGCTTTCCTCTCAGGAGCGGAGAGCTGTGAGACAAAAATGCTCTGGATTTTTAGTTAGCTTTAATTAGCTGAGATAAAAAATTTCTTTGGACTGCTTTTCTTTTCTAACCCTAACCCTAACCCAAACCCTAACCCTAACCCTAAACCTAACCCTTACCCTAACCCTAAACCTAACCCTAACCCTAATTCAAGCGTAACCCTAACCCTAACCCTAACCCTAACCCTAATCCTATCCCTAACCCTAACCCTAACCCCAACCCTAACCCTAACCCTAATCATAACTCTAATTGGCCAAAATCTTAACCTTTATTCTAGCCAATAGGAGCTAGGAGTGATGCTAGGGCTCTGGCCTATCAGGGTTAGGGGGTGTGTTTAGGATATGGCCAATCAGGTGTAAGGGGTGGTGCCAGGGAATTGGCCAATTAGGGTTAGGCAGAGGGCCCAGGCCAGCTGGCAATCAGGAGAGGGGAGCGGCACTGGGGGACCATCCAATCACTCTCAGGGGGCGGTGCTGGGTTACCAGCCAATCAGCTGCAGCGTGTGGGTCTGGGGGAGTGGCCAATCATGGACAGGGGGTGGGCTAGCATGCACAGTAATTAGGGGTGTATATGGTGGGTTAAGGGAAGGGTTAGCGTTAGGGTTAGGGTTAGGGTTAGGGTTAGGGTTAGGGTTAGGGTTAGAAGAAGTTTTTTTCCTGGACTAGGTAAGAAAGAACCCCCTTTAAAAGTTTCCTCCCATATTTGCTCTAAACCAAGACATTTTCACAGTCCTACTTTTTTTTTTAGCTGTTCTTTAAATGTAAGTTTTGTTGCTAAAAGTGATTTTAAAGGGTCTGGCAAACACTTGGTAACCTCTTTCTAACAAGTAGTAAATTTAACACAGGGAACATTGAAAATTTCAAGAGTCCTGCTTTGTCATTCCTGGATGCTGGTGACCTTCTCCTGTTAGATTGGAAGTGCTGTATCAGAAGGTGTAGGTAGGAGCCATGGGTGAGGAGAGAAGCCTCCAGCTGTCAGATGTTAGTTGTGGTAGGGTTTTCTTGCCTAAACAGGGGGGTGTTCTGTTCAGATTGTGAGGAGATATCCCACATGGCCCCAGCTGCTCTTCTGAAAGATTTGGGTTTCTCCTATGTCCTGTGTCATATCTACCAGCCAGAAGAATTCAGTTCCTTAGGACTCTTAAAATGGTAGCTCTTTATTTTTTTGATAATTGAATCTCACCCTCTGTGTCATTCAGAAGAGTTACGGAATTTAAGAGCATGCTCAGAATATTCCCATTATGCAGGTCTTATATCAGTGGTGAATTTTACTAGGAAGATACCCCAGAATAACCAAGCAGAAGGAGTAGAGCCACCCACACATGTGGCTTGCTGATAATCTGTACCATCCATTGCTTTTTCATCTCTGCTGTTGAAAGGGTTTTAATCCACCTGAAGTGTGTCCTGTCTATTTCATGAATTTTATTTTGTTTTTTTTCTAGATGCCTTATTGTACTAAATCAAATTCCCAGGAGAAATCCAGCAAATTCATTTTATCAGTGAAGTTGTTGTAATTAACCAGACTTGTAATCTTGCCAAAAAGGATTAAAGGTTTATTTGACAAGGCCTACTTTCCACAAAACTTAGTTGCCTGATATTATTTATATTTTTACTTTCTAATGTTTGATTAATGAAATCTCAGATTAATTGTTCCATCAAAGAATTAGCCTAAGTGGCCTGCTGTTCACTGGTCTATTTAATTTTTCTCTTTTAACATATATAAATTGTATAAATGGCAGCCCTCCAGCAATACAGATTGTAATTTAGATTTTTTTTCTTTTTTTTTTCCAAGAGATATTAGATATTAACATTTTACAAAAATCCATAGCTTATTTACTACTCTTGCAGAAATTAGCCTGTTGGTTTAAAAATGTTTATTTTCAACACATACTGTTTAATACTGTCCTTTCCTGTGGAGGGTGAGCCTTATTGCCTATCTCCATTAATGCATAAGCCAGGTAAATTTTTCTGCCTCCATCTAAATCTTGCTAGGCAAGAGCAAAAATCAGCACTGAGAAAAAGAGATTATGCATTTAAATGTATGTAATGGATGGATGGAATTCTGAAGCTTCCCAATGGCAGCCAGGGAGCATATTTGGGGTTTTCTCTATTGTCCTTTAAGTCATCACTGCTTGTGAAAACACTTTCACAAAACTAAGAGTATCATGAGCATCACCGTGGGCCAACATGATGTGTTCTTTTAAGTCTAAGGAATAGGATTAGGAATTTAAACTTTTGGATTCCATTCATGTCTTTCTGACTGGCATGAAAAATTATCATTGTCTCAGATAATTGTAACTCCTTGTGCTCATTTTCTCTCTCTTTTTTTTTTTTTTTTTTTTTTCCAATTGTGCATTCACATTATAAACTCTTTGGGGCAAAGGTTGTGCTGTGTAGTCAGTAACACCTACTGGGTTCCTATTAAAATTACGGTTTTAATGTGGTACCTCCACACAAATAATTGATAATACTAATGACTGATAGGACAGGCTGCTGATGGTGTAACTCAGATGACCTCCCTTATATCCTTACAGCTTTCATCTCATCAGAAAGCTCTCAAAACACCACAGCCAGTTTGCTACAGAAAACATGCATCTCAGCTGTTTGTTTGAAATTTTAATTAGAATGCAAAGCAGATGTGATCCTTGCTACCTGCTATTTATTGGCTCCGGGCAATAATTTCTGTCCTCCAGCAGCAACCAAAAATACAAACTATTTTATAAAGCCCAACCACGTCTGTAATTTATCATTTTATTTTTTTTCTCCCTCTCTCTTGTGCCATCTCATGTATAGCTTTTATTTTTCTTTATTTTTTTTCTTGTGTAAGTGGATTTATGTACAAAATACAGATATAATAAATAAAAACAATACATACACGTTTACAGTTAACAACTCAAGCTACCACAAATCCTTCTTCCCCAACAGCCCAGCTGTACTTTTCCCTCGCCTCTATCCTGCCACTAAGTGCTGGAACCTGCACTTCACCCAGGGTATTTTTAAGGAATCTCTGCACCCAAACACATGGCTCAGTAATGTCTTTATAAATAAAGGTCTGTGTAGGTAGCAAAACTGTTGCAGATATGAATATGTGTATAGGATGAGTATGAAGGCCCAATTTGGAGATGAGAGGAGAGACGCCATACAGCCAGCCAGACTCCTCAGAACACGCTCAGTGGGCTGCAAATGGAACTTTAGACCTTATACCCTCTAATAAAAGTTGGACTCATCAAGTTAGGATGAACTCTTCAGGTGGTAGGACTAACCTCCTCCTCCCTTGTCTTCAAATGCTTTTTTTCCTCAGTCTTCTCTCTTCCAACCCTTTGTCTTCAGCGGTATTTGCTTCAAGTCACTACTTTGATGGACCCAGCAGGCCACAGGCAAAGGTGATGTTTTAAGTATAGAGGATGTGAGCAGCACACTAGGAGGCTGTTATGAGTCTAAGAACTGATCTGTACGACCCCATTCATTTTCAAGGGCTACTGGCATCAATGAGATAGATCACTTACGTGGTCCAAATATTCACCAATGTTAGGGCTGCACATGCTAGGGCAGCAGAGAGACAACATTCTGCCCTCTTATTTGTGCTGAAAATTGCTCTGATCTATACCAGTCCCACTCTATAAAAATGTTTGTCCTGATAAATAAAACTGTCAGATTTCATATTCCCACAGCATCAAACTGACCCAGTCTCTTCTGTGGGTTTACCCAGTACTTGATTTTTAAGACCATTGATTACTGGGCCCAGTCCTGTTTAATATCTTAACTGATGGCCTCCAGGAGGAGACCAAATGTTCCTTCAATAAATTTGTGGTTTACACCAAATTGGGTGGGAGCCTGGTTCTGCTGGAGTGTAGGAGAGCTCTGTAGAGGAATCTGAATATGTGGGCTGAGACCAATGGTATGAAGTTCGACAAGTGCTGGGTCCTGCACGTGAATCACATCACCCTATGCTACAGTCTGGGGGAAGAGTGGCTGGAAAGCTGCTCAGCACAAAAGGACTTTGGGGTGCTGGTCAACAGTGGCTGAACATGAGCCAGCGTGTGCTCAGGTGGCCAAGAAGGCTGATGGCATCCTGGTTTATATAAAAATAGCATGGCCAGCAGGACCAGGGCAGTGATTGTCTCCCTTTACTTTGCACTGGTGAGGCCACACCTCAAATGCTGTGTCCAGTTCTGTGCCTATCACCACACGAATGCCATTCAGGTGCTTCCAGAGTGCATCCAGAGAAGAGCAGTGGAGCTGGTGAAGGGTTTGGAGCACAAGTCCTATGAGGAGCAGCTGATGGACCTTGGGGGTGTTTAGCCCGGAGAAAAGGAAGTGTCACACCTTATCACTCTCTACAACTCTCTGAAAGGAGGTTGTAGCCAGGTGGGGATCAGCCTCTTTTCCCAGGCAACCAGCAACAGGGTGAGAGGACACAGCCTCAGGCTTCACCAGGGGAGGTTCAGGTTAGACGTCAGGAGGAATTCCTTCACTGAAAAAATTGTCAAGCATTTGGACTGACTGTCCTCTGAGGTAGTGGAGTCATCATCCTTGGAGGTGCTCAAGAAACTGGATGTGGCACTTAGTGCTATGGATTAGTTGACAAGGTGATGACCAGTCAAAGATTGGACTCTATCTCAGAGGTCTTTTCCAACCTAAATAGTTCTGTGATACCAACCTTCTTCTTGTAACTTGCTCATGTGCCTCAGTCTGAACATGTGACCTATGCAATGCTACCCTCCAGGACAAAGTCTATCTAGAATATTAATTTCTAAACATTGCAGCTCTAGCAATGTGCATGCAATGTGAACACAGATCAGTGATTTACAAGTGTCCAAACTCATCAAATGTATTTTTGATGACAGAGTAATTTACTGTATAATTCTTTTTCTCAAAATCAGTTAAAAATATATGAGTTACCAACAGATTCAAGGCAAAATCCAGAAGGTATAACTATGGAAAGGAAAATAATCTATGGTGTTCAACGAGCAAGTCCTTAGAGAATTCCAAAAATAAAAGTGATTAAAAATTAGACACTAGATAGATGAATAAAGCATAAAACAGTGGCATGTTGATAAGAATGGTTGAAACAGGCGTAAAAAGTTAAAAAGTTCCTACCGTTAAAAAAAGTGCAGTATTGATATGGAGAGCCCCAACTGACGTTTAAGTTACAAGAAGAGCTTAACAAAATTTCTGTGCTGGAAAAATTGAAGAATACTGAAATGTAGGCTGGATGGAGCAAGATGGGGTATGTATTGAACAGGACAGGACAGGCTGGAGCTAGAAGGAACATGTTATAAATGAAATCTGCCAATTTATCAATAAAAGAATTTACTGAAAAATTGAAAAAGAACAATCGAGAAAAGCCACAAGCAAAGTCAGTGCCGAGCCCGAGATCGACACTGGGTGAACCACAGACACGGCCTCTGTCGCACCGAGTCTCCCACAGTTCACAAGGTGTGCACTGAGCAGCCAGTTTTTATACAGTGTTTTGGCTGTCCAGTAGGTGATCTCAGTCCTTTGTCCCTCTTGTCCGAGATACATATTCATGTATCTTTGTTTTCCTGCTGCCAGTCTGTTGAGTGGATTTCCGAGAAGGAGGATGCCCATGAGTGGATTTACAGAACGCATTGGGATTCACCACCTTGATGATACTGATAAGATACATATCAGTCGTTAATCGCTGGGTCTTTGGTAGACTCATCAGTGGTGAGAGCCCATCTCCTCTCGGCTGCATCTTTCTTTCTTCTGCTAATGTTACTTTCCTGGGTGCTGGCAGCGATGTCACAATCTTTGAGAGTGGCTTCGGGCATGGTTTGAAGGGCATGACTTCCAAAGCACTTTTGAGTTTGGTTTTTAAGGTTACAGTTGTGTTTTGACATACATGATTTTACAAAACATATTTACAATAAAACCGAATTATTTACAACATTTACCACAAACATAAAACTGTATCCTGGATTCAGAGCACATATAGCCTAGGCTTCTGTCTTCAACAATGGTCACTAGTGGAAAGCTAGGAAAAGCAAGAGCAGGATAAGCAAGTATAATACTTTCTACTCTAATACTTGTCCATGCATTTCTTGTGTATTTTGTGATTTGTTTATGTACCAACACCAATGAATATCTCCTCCAAGCTCCTCTCCCATCTCTCCTTGAGCCTATCTAAACTCCTTTTACCTAAAACATCTGTTGGTAAGGAGTCCCATGGATCTGGTACATGGAGAAGTGTTTACTCTTGGCGTTGCACCAGCCGTATCACCTGGCACATCTTCGGAGATCATTTATCAAGAAAGGGGTGACTTAATCTTCCACAGTGATCCAGAAATTCCTGAGTGAATGCTGCAAGAGATGCAGATTGATTGTGATGAGAGCACATAGCATAAGTCACAAATGTGCACCTTCATCTACGTAACAGCACACAGCAGTAGCAACACTAACAATCCCAATAACTTAATGCTTTTATGACTAAAACACATTTTTTCACTTTTCTTTGACATTTAAAAAACTCAACAAGCTATAACGCCTGAAGCAAATTACCCTGTAATTGCACTGGGCATCTCCATTTGGTCTGTGGTTATCACAGCCAAAACTGGCTGTCAAAGAACTCAATTTCCCCTGCTCAGTGAAATGCACTGCTCCATTTCTGAGGGCAGTGATCTCAGCCAAGGAAAAGCTAATTGCTACTAGCTACCACCTGAGATAAGACACATACTTCTACAAGTAACCCAGTACGTATCAAATGGGAAAAGAGAGACACCACAGTTAACATAAAGTCATCAAATCTTATGAATTGTCTGTATCAACAAAATACACGATTTATTCAGTGCCCTACCTTAGGCAACAGAGTCTTAGACAAGTCAAAAAGACTGTATGGCCAAAACACAGCAAAAATGACTGCTTGTGTTTTTACTCAAACTTCATAAATTTAGTTAGATTGTGAGAAAATGCAAAGAATTCTAGTAGCACCAGTACAATCTGAAGAACAAGAAATTTCCATTAAGCTACTTGCAAACAGTCACAGCTGTTCAGCATTGTGACCATATGAAGGTGCCAATTTATTCCAGCTATGACAACATTCCCTGAGGGACCATTTTGCAGCCATTAGTCTGTCTTCCAGTAAACTTCTTCCTAAAACCAGGGGTTTGGCACCATTTATTGAAAGTAAAACCACATATAGTAATTGCATTTCTCCCATCAAGAAATTCAAATATATTTTCACATTTTATATTAACCAGTAATAGCAGAATATGATGAATGTTCATGGATGAGCCAAAGAAGCAGATCAGTAAATAAATAAATAAATAATGAAGAAACCCAGCCAAACTAAGTCGAGACTGACATGAAACCACATCTCAACAGTGATTCGAGTACATGCAGTCAGACTCTAGTCAGCAGGATCTGTGAGTATCAGAGCACGTGATATCCACAGGCACAATGAGATTCTCATATCAGGAAATCATGAGCTGCAAATGGCAATTTCTCACTGACACCTTAAACAAAGTGTAATTCTTATCTCAGTCTGTTCAAATTAGTCCTGCAATGAGAACACGCTCTTGGAATAAAATAGACCAAAGGATTTTTTTTTCTTTTTTCTTTTAAGCCTGGTATTGCACCTAGGACCATAAAATTATTATGACACTGCCCAAAGGTGGTGAGTCAATGAAAATCACCAGTATATGGACAACAGAGGATAAGGCTAATTACCCATAAACAAGATTCAAAAGTCAGTCATGAGGGTGTGAAAATGAAATTATATCACTAAAAGAAATTTTTCTTCACAACAGTAGCTGGCCATGGAGAATTTTTTCAGTTGGGGATTAGGAATGGGGAGCCAGGGCAGGAGACAAGCAGACTGAAGGATTGAATATCTCTGCTGAACCAAGTACAGATATTTCTGCAGTCCTGGAAACTTTTTCCATTTAAGAAGACATCATAGTGACCCATACCAAACTGCTCCCAGAAGTCCCCATGCCATGGGCCTCAGATCAGCTTTTGTCTCATGACTGATTTTCCAGCAATTTGATTAGAACAAATCTTTCATGGTTCTGTATTACTTCATGTGTTACCATTAGGGTAATCCTATGTGTTTCCAGGTTGCTCTGTTGGCTTAATAAGCTCTCAACCTTTTCCTTCAAGAAATCTCAACCACAAATGCAAGAGCATTCCAGGGTACCACCTTGAAGCAGATACAAACTACTTGTTCATCTGTTTGTGTAACAGCCTGAGGTGCTCTTAAATCCCATTGAGATGATTAAGCACTCAGCACATCAGAACAGCCAGTCTGTGTGCAGCACAGGCTGTGCACACAGGACCAGAGCATGTGGAATTGGGCACGAGGCCTCCTGCTGATCCTGCAGCACAACAGTGTAACCAAGCCTCAGCTCTATTTGGTATACAAAAACCATCCTCAACAAACAAAAAGCCCCTCCAAAAAACCTAAAATACTGTAATCAAAACCAGTAGATAGCTCTGAGTGTGTTGGCTTCCATTTTTTCCTCACAGTTTTCTCAGGCATTAAGAAAGATTGTGAGACTTCAAAAAAGTCAAGACTTTTTGACTTTTTTGTGAGACTTGTGAGACTTCAAGAAAGATTTGCAGAGCCATTTGAGAACTTCAAACAAAATGTACCACGCTATCAAAGAGGACAATTTATGCTTGATCTGTACTACTGGAACAAGCTGGAATAAGGCTGCTCCCAAGCATGAAGCTGTTCAAACATTAATACAGGATGTATATTCCAAAAGTGTCACTCACAGGCTCTGAGTCCCATTCCCCTCGTATCACTGCCAGTGCAGAACAATTCAGGTGACCTGACAAGAATGGAAGTGTAAGTCAAGAAAAATTTTCTCCTTGAAGAAGTCAAAACACCAGCTGTATCTTCAAACATCTATAACCCTGATGATTTTACTGACCATAATTGGATGAAAAGAGAGCAATATTGACTTTGTTCACTTTGATAAAATCCTCTTTCCCCCCTGCTCTTGACAAGTTGCAGATCCACCAGCAGATGTACAGGAGACATCATCTACAGCAGCTTGGAGTTTGGTGGCTTGCTTTTGTCACCTTTATTTACTCTCATTAAACCTAAGATACAAACAAATAAATTATTCCTATCATGCCAATTATACACTCAACAATGAAGAGAGCACAAGCTGTCAGAAAGCCCATTCTTTGTAAAGACTCTGTAGCAGTTTTATTTCAGAGTTTCTTTCTCTTAAATATAATTTCTTTATGGGAGTTCTCCATTCTGTGTTAGTATTGACAGCTGGCTAGCTGCTTGCTAAGGCAGAAGTTATTTTAATTTATATTGCTCCAGAGTTTCTAGTCCATTCCTGTTGAGAATATCTGTATCTACTCATATTTTTGCATTTTTGGACTTAGTCTTGCAAAACTAATGCATCTCAATAAACCTGTTTTCTGTGATGGCTTCACTGACTTCTGTATTTTTACATGAGGAATGTAATCTTATTCATGTGCTCAAGACTTATAAAAAAATTACCAGAGTTAGTGGTGCCACAGTGTGCTGTATTCCTACACTGTTGCTCATACATTAAGTAGGGATGAGGAGGGCATCCAGACATGAGTGTTGAACACTTCTGTGCTTTGGGATTTTTTGTCTTTAGTGCACTGTGGATACATAAAGGTGATTGGAATTGCTGCCTGGTATTTGGGAAAGCTGCAGGATGGTGTGACTAACACCATGTCAGGAGCTGGGTAACTGGGGGAGTGAAAAGCAGAGTTTGGTTTATTCTACACACAGGGCACCTGCCTACATGAAGAGAGAGAAGAAAATATTCTGCATCCTCCAAATGATGCTAAACACTGCCTGTTTCACCCCCAGTGCAAGCAGGAAGACCAGTAAGAAGAATTTACTGTACAAGACATAATCACATCTCTAGAAGTCAGTGCCTTCCAGCTTCTCTTTGGGAAATGGTTCTTCATATAACCCCCTGCCGTGGAGGACAGACCACACCTAAAGAGAACCTCATAGCTATTGAAGACACCTGATTTGTGCCTTCATCAAATTGCTGTTCTCCTACTAAACGGGGTATGAACTGAAGGCCTACTTAAGCTTGAGGTCCTTTCAAAATCTACTTTTAAAGTACAAACATTTCTAATAATTCAATTTCCACAGCTCCAACTTGATTTTCATAACATAGTTATTCTTACTTGTTGGCCCCGAAATTGATTAGAAGAGTGCTTGGTGCTCTCAGTATTTGGAACCCAATTTCACTTCTTCAGAAAAGTGTTTTACTTTACTAAGAGATACTTTGATTATCTAGCTAGACAATGACTCTAATTTTCTCCACATTTTCTATCTTATCTGACATCTCCAATACATTTTATGGAATCATTCACTTAATGACATATTGCTTCCATTTTGTCTTTCATCTTTCTACATCTGCTTCTCACTTTAGCACAAACTGTCCCATCACAGCTGAATCAAAAGACCTGCAGCTAACAAAACAAACAAACAAACAAAAAATACAGACTTTGAATCTCAGCCATTCAATAAGCTTTACAAGGTTCAGGATAAAGGACATGGGAATTTAAATCTCTGTTTTCAAGCAAAGCATTCAATCACTTTGTTCCCTTCCTTTGCTACTGATCCTAAATAGCACTAAATCCTCACAGTTACAGTTTTCTGTAAGCAAAAGGTGGATGTTTTATTATTTCCTCCAAAAACAATGTGACTTTGAAAGATTGTGAGAAGACTGCTAGTCTAAACTGGGCTTAGCATGAATTTGGGGGAAAAAAACCTTGGATGATTGTTTAAAATCTTATCATTTGGGTTGTCTTCCTCAACATCACATTCTTTGGAACTGAACTGGAAGGACTGATATAGCATTGCTTATTTCTGAAATATTTAATTTTCGTTTAAAACAAAGTGCTAAAATGTACCATTTTTGATTCTCCATCCCACTTGAAAATAGAATTATAGAATCATAGAACAGTTAGGTTTGGAAGGGACCTTAAAGGTGATTGTGTTCCAAACACCCTGCCATGGATTTATTCAGATTCCCATGGTCACTCAGATCCCCATCCAACCTGGCCTTTAACACCTTGAGGGATGAGGAGTCCACAACAAATAAATAAAAAATTCCATTTATTTATTTATTTATTTATTTAATAAAATTAACTGTTGAAATTAGCAATTTTATAAAGCTACTATATATGCATAAATCTATAATAATTTAATGATCTTATTTTTAGTGTAAATTTTTTACATTTCTTGGAGATCATCAGCATCCATGTCCTTTTCCACTGTTCTCATAGAATCATTGAGTTGTTTGGGTTGGAAGGGACCCAAAGATCATTTAGTCCCAAGCCCCTGCCATGGGCAGGGACACTTCCCACTATCTCAGATTGCTTGGAGCCCCATCCAGCCTGGCCTTGAACATTCCCAGGATATCCATGGAATATCCACAGCCCCTGTGAGCAACCTGTTCCAGTGCTTCACCACCCCCTGAGTAAAGAATTTTTTCCTAACATCTTTTCTCAACCACCCTCTTTCAGTTTAAAATCACTGCCCCTTATCCTGTCACTATCTGTCCATATAAATGTCCCTCTCCCTCTCTTTCATAAGACCTCTTTAAGTACTGGAAGGACAAAGTGAGCTTGGCCTTTTCCAGGTTTAACAACCCCAGCTCTTTCCATCCCTCTGATCATCTTTGTGGCCCTCCTTTGGGTTCACTCCACAGTTATGTGCCTTGGCCAATGCTGATCATTAGGGAAGAGTATCTTCTATAAAACCCATATTACCAGTCCTGAATTAACTTGCAGAGCTTGCAGGGGATAGCATGTTGTTTATGAATTACCACACCCAAAATACATCTCAAATCTACTGTAGGCTTCCAACTCACATGAAAGCCCATTCTTTGATCCTGAATGTCTTTGCTGTAAGACTTAATTTGGCAGTATTTTACACGATGGCTAAACTGACCTTTTGCATCATCACTAGTTTGGGCATTTGCTGAAAAGAAGAACGTGACTGCTGCCCAATGGATCCAACCTCCTGCCTTCATCCAGCCAGACAGAAAATCACACAAAGCAGTGGATTCATGTGAAATCCAAGCCTGCAAATGAAAGACAGAGGTCAGTGGAGCTCTTCCCCACTCTGATCACCACAAGGTGGAACATTGCTAACTGAGGCACAAGAGAAAAGGTGACAATGTCACCCAGCACTGGCAGTGGGGTGGGGATGAAGCTGAGTCTGCTGGTTTTGGAACTCCTGAAGATTAACATCTTCATTTAACCACTGCTCTAGCTTCCCTCAGCTGCTGCTTATCTTATCCAGGTTCATCCAGGGTATTAAAACAGCCCCTTGTGAGATTAGTTTTATTTCCATCTGCTAGGAAGGATGTATAAATCTTGGAGTGCAGCCTCACTCATGTTTTGAGTTCACAAGGATATTTACATTTCATTTACAGTCCTTCAAGACATACCACTGATTGTTTGTGGCATACAGTGTTAATGTTAAAGTGAAAAATGTTAGTTCAAATTGAAAAGTGAAAGCATTGCTTTTTTAGTTTGCAGAAACAAAACAGGCTGGCATTTACAAATTAAAATATTTCAGTTCTGGAAAGGGCAAAGGGAAATGCTCTTGTTGGTTTTTGAATGGACTCTTCCTCTTTAATTATTCCTTTAATGAAGCTTGAACCTTCCAGCTATAGCCAAATACATGCATGCATAGTTTCAACCTCAACAAATAAATTTTATCAAGTTCCTATTTATTAAAAAACAGTCTGAAATTTTGTATACTTTTTCCAGCTACCTCTTAATCTACCCAGCTAATATCTCATCCCTTTGTCTGACACAGCAGCAGGTAAGAGCTGGGATATGAAATACCCCATGTTGCTCAACACTGCTTGGTCCCAGAAAATTGCTGTTACCTCGACAGCAGCTTTTGTCCAGACCTCTCCAAACTGCTCAGGGGAAGCTTAATTAAGGTTTACAGTAATTCTTTAAGGTAAGTGAATACTACTTTCATTTTGCAAAGAAGTCAGCCAAGCCAAGAAACAAACAAACAAACAACCCAAACCAAACAACAAACAAACAAAAACAAACAACTCCCCAAGCCCACAAAAACCAAACCAACCAAACAAATAAAAACACAACAACAACAAAAACAAACAACACCCACACCTGCTGCCTAACATTAAAGAAATACAACCACACAGATGAAAGCAAGGAGCAGAATTGCAAGAATCAGTCATGAGCTCCAAGGACTAGATCAGAATAAGCTGACAGTTTATATGGAAATCCTCATGCTCATTAGGTTAATCACCCGCAGAAACCCTTTTCTAGCAGTTTCTTTCTCTGACTGTTCTAGTTTTCTCTTTGCCTGGCACACAGTGTAAGAGGCCTCTGGACATAATTGGCAGTCTGAGTTGCCACTAGAAAATTGTTGAGAGTAATTTTTGCTAATTGCAAACATTACCAACTTCACATGCTCATTCAGGTGATAAAAGCACTTGATTTCTATTTACCAGAAAGCTGATAAGCAGACAGCCAAATTATGCTATTTCCACACTGGTGGGTTTGCTGCTCTCTGCATCTGTCCATTGCAGCACCTAAGTCATTCTGCCTCTTGAACACTCAGGGATATTGTCAGCCACTAGGCTGTACTTATTGACAATTTCATGCTTTATCCTGGATGTTCTTTAGGGGAACAACTTTCACATTTGAAAAGTGTCTAAGAGGTAGTGGAAGCTGCAGCAAATACAAAACAAATATCCTCTAAAAAATACAATCAATATACATATAGCATTTAGTGGGATGCAGGTTCAAACCAGCAACTGAGCTGACAAGAGTTGTGTGCTTGGCTATCTGGAATGTCATGTTCTCAAGACAGTATGTTCTTTCTCTCTCTATGTACAAAATATACAAACACACAAAAGCACTGTCTAAGGGTTCATTAATGTTTTGATTAACTAACTTCTTCACAACCAGCAAAATTTGAAGTGACTGTGGGTTTGCAGGAGAAACAAGCCCCACGCATAGTAAATGATATTTCCCTGGTATTTTCTTGATGATAAAGACATGCCTGAATCTATGACTGACAATGAAAACCCTGAACTTTATTGGAGTAAGCTGGGCCAGAATCCAGGTCCCATATCATGTGCTAAGGCACAAAATGTTTTATATCTGCCTTCAGATATCATATCTGTCATTCATTGTGCAGGATTCTTGGAGGGCTTTATTGACATTAACAAACAAAACCTACACAATCTAAGTGTGGTGTCATCACTGGCACTTCAAGGGAGCTGTGAGAAAACAGTTCTGGGCTTTGGCTGGCTGTGAATATCATTAATTGGTTCTTCAGTTGCTTTATTCTCTTAACAAGAGACAGAAGTGGGAAGTTTGGAGAACTGCAAAATTAGCAGTGATGGATCTAAGAGCCAACAGAAGAATTCATTTTATGTGCCCATTAGGAAAGCAAGCTGTGAAACCAGCTTTTCGAGATAAGCATAAAAAATGTGTTTCTCTTAAATTTTGGCAGATTTTGACAGTGAGAAAAAGCAGGCTTACGATAAGACTCAAGGCATTCTCCAGTCCAATCTCTTGATATGATGCAGGAGCAAGAATTGTAGCACCAGATCTGAAAGGGATATCCATATACAGATGTTCACCTGGGCTTACCATTCTAACAGGTATATTCTGCTCACTGACACCATTCAGATGCCACTCACATGCCACCAGTATGTTTACATTTTCATTCCTCTCAGGAAGGTCTCCTGTAATTACTAAAGAACAAACTAAATGCACACAGCTGAGGAGATGCACTTAGGAGACCAACCCAGGATATAAAAACACATAAAGAATAAACTACCCCAGTACAAATGAATGTCAAAAACCTAAAAATAGTTATTGCAAAAGTAATTAGGTGAAACAAACAAGGCTCAAAAGAAAACAGCCCTAAATGAGCTGTAGCTGGAATTGCTGAAATGTGCCAAGACTTGTGTGAATAAAGATAGCAATAATAGGACAAAGCCTTTGTGCTTAGCTAATAAATCAAAGGGAAACACAATTCCCAGACACATGCATTAACCATTGTATCTGTGAAAGAAATAATGCCATATATGAAATGTGCCACTGAATATATTAAGCAGTAGAAAGACAATTCTGTAGACAAAGGGATGTCAGATATCCAGTCATCTCCTGATCATAGATACTGACTTCAGCTAAGCATACATAACCAAATGGAAAGGAGTAAATAAAACAAGACATCTCTTGGAAACTAAAATTATTACATTATCATCCAGAGATTATCAAGGAATAGGACACATTGAGTTATTGTGTTGGGTTGTGATGTCAGTATTCGATCCATAGTCATAGACAGAGCTGATACTGTCTCACATAAGGGTGAGAGGGGTAATTGAGGGTGGTGAGACACTGGATTATGTTGTCCTGGAGGCTGTGGATGCCCCACCTTGGCAGCATCTACAGATTGTAGAGTTATCAAGGTTGAAAGAGACCTTTAAGATCATCCAGTCCAAACATCAACCCAGCACTACCACTATAACCCCCAAATCACTAAAAACACATCATTCATTGCCAGATCTAGGGGCCTCTTAAGCATCTCTAGGGCTGGTGACACCACCATCTCCCTGGGCAACCTTTTCTACTGCCTGACCACTCTAATAGTGGAAAAAAAAATCTTGATATCTGATCTGAATCTCCCCTGTCTTAAGACCATTTCCTCTGGTCCTCTCACTGCAGGCACAATTGAAGACACTGGCCCCCACCTCACCACACTCTCTTTTCAGGGACTTGTTGAGAGCAATGAGGTCCTCCCGAGCCTCCCCTTCTCATGACTAAACAAACCCAGCTCCCCCTGCCCTTCCTCACAGGAAACACAGGACATGTTTTTGAGACCTTTAACAAGTGTTCCTGTCCCTCGCTGGATATGCCCTAGTATCTCCCACACCCTTTTTAAAGTGAAGGACCCAGAACTGGACACAGCACTTGAGGTTGGCCTCAACAACGCAGAGTACAGGGGAAAATCACTGCCCTGATCCTGGCCCTGCTATTCTTGATACAGAGCAGGATGCCATCAGCCTTCTTGGCCACCTGGGCACACTGCTGGATCGTGTTCAGTCACTGTCAACCAACAGCCCCAGGTCTTTTCTTGCTGGACAGTTTTTCAGCCAATAACTCATCCCATCTGGTGGCTTGATGAAGTAACAGTAAGTCACTGTTTTCTCCTGATGTACATTAAAACAGTTCAGATAATTTCACTACTGAACACTGTATCTTATTATGAGCCCAAGATGACACAATATTTTTCAGGGAGGAATCTTCTAACCTGACTGTTGCTTTGGAAATCCATCCAAATCCATTCAGATTTGATCCATCTGAAATTGTATTCCTTTCCATCTAAAACCAAAGAAATATATTTATATGAAGAAAAAGATGTAGCTAACAGATACAGGCAATAAATTTTAACTGAAATTTTTATAAGATGAAAAGTGTTTCTAGATAAATAGAAATATTTCTCAATCCATATTTGATGGAAACTACTGAGTTGTTTCACCTGAACCATATAATCTAACACCTGCAATTTTACCTTGCCAAATTTATCTTTGCAATTATAATGATATGCAAAACCAAAATATTTCCCCAATATAATGGACAAATCAACATTTTTTGAATAAGAAAATGTATTTTTTGACTGACTATAAAAAATACAACAGACATGATTTTACATTTAAAAACCATGTTAATAGCAAAATTCTAACTCTATGCTGCTTCTCATGAGAGCAGACCTTGGCCTCTTCAGGGTCCTGTTGGGAGGAATACCAGGAGACTGTTCTAGAGAGAAAAGAGGTCCAGGAGAGCTGGATGATCTTCAAGGATCATCTCCTACAGGATCAAGAGTGGTCCATCTGACAAGCAGCAAATGGAGCAAAGGTGGCTGGAAACCTCCACATATGAGCAAGCAGCTCCTGACCAAACTGACACATAAAAGGCAAAGGTAGAGAAGGTGGAAGCTGAGTCAGATGCCCTGACAGGAATGTCAAGCCTTTGCCAGAGTATGCAGGGATGGATGAGATCAGGAAAGCCAAAGCGCAGCTAGAATTTAATCTGATGAGGAACATGAAGGATTACAATGACAGCTTCAAAAGGATTATCAGCTATGTTTGTGAGCATGAGAAAGTTAATATATCTTCCCTTTGGGAGAAGAGAGAAGTCAAGAGAAATAGAAATACACAACATTCTCGATGATAAAATGGAAAGGGACAACTTGAATGTTATCAAAATCAAGGCTTCAGTAACGTCCATCAAATATTTCTGAAACAAAATATTTTATCATTTGCTTTTAATCTGAATTTTGGAGTAGAAATATTTAATATCTGAGAATGAAAGCAGAATATCAAAATGTAATAATTTCCCAAGAAAGAAATTTCCAGGGTTTGAATTCTATTTTTTTTTTACTTTGACTGCAGTCTGAAATTTCTATGTGAATCACAGTTTAATACACAGTTGGAATTTTTTTTGTGGATTACTCTTTAATTATTTCAGCCAAGAATGATTCTAAAACACAAGTTAAAATATGATGGCAATTTCTCATAATCTTTCAGAAAAAGTTGCACTCCTACCCCTTGAATTGGAATAAAACTTTAAAATTCCAAGCTTTGAATTACTGCAGAAGGGGCTTTTGGTCAATCCAAGAAAATTCCTCTGGCTCTGGATAAGTGATATACCTTTGAAAAAGTTACATTTTATCATTCCCTAATCGTTGAAGTGACTGATTTAGCAGCCTGTCATTTTGGAAAGTTTTTTTTTTTTTCCTGCTATTTAGTTATTGTAAAAACTGTGTAAATGCAACCAGAAATTACAACATTTTAGAAAATTTTTCTAAATTACCATAAAATTAAGGCCTCAATAGTGATACTAACTCAAAGAGTATCATGAATTAAAGTTCAGGTGTTGATCTTACTGGCTGCAACATAAACAAAGCTTGTACAGCTACAGAAGCAGCTTCTGAGCAGTTCCATGTGAGATGTGTTTACAGGTCCACACATAAAGAATGTCACCTTACAAAGGATCACCCTTTCTCCCTCTCTTCCTTGAAGCTGTTTTCATTTGTGGAAGAGGTTTAAAGCTTATTGTTTCAAGCCTGGTGCAGTAAGTACTCACAGCCTTTTTTCAGATGCATACACTCCCAAACGTGCATTTAGTCTCAGGTGCACTAACACTCTCATCATTCCCATCTCTTGAAGAGCAGGAAATTATTTACTGAGTGAAAGAGTTTCTCTGCAATCAAAAGGAAGACACAAAGCCAAAATCAGAAATCACGTTCCCCTATTAGAGACCAAAATATGTAAACAAAAAGCAACCAATTGCAAAATAACCACTTAGAAGGCAGCAAAACATTTTTTCATCAGTAGCACTGAATGTCTTTTACAAGCAAAGCCACTATCTTTATGCCTATTTAAAAAACAAGTAGCTAAATACAAAGGCATGCAGAGGTGAAATGGAGAAGGCCACAGCTGACATGACAAACAGGAAAGAAAACTCAGATACAATCACTGGATAGTGCTGTCTTTTTAAAGAGGAAATTTAAAGGTGTCAACTTGAAATTGTCCCCACCATCAAAAGGAGACAGCTCCCAGACACAATGTAATGTAATGGACATACCTTGGAAAGACCAACTTCTCATCTGGGATTAGACATGGATTAGAAAGCACAGACCACATAAATCACAATAATCTCCAGGAGCACCTTTTTGTATTTTTCAGAAACTCAGTAACAGCTGTCAGTTTGACAGAGCTTTGGGGATCCAATGGAGCAGGTCAGGCTGACGTCTGCTGAGGATACAACTGGCCTGCAGAATTTCAGCATAAAACCAGTGAAGCTGGTTGAGCAAAGAGCTCTCCATCAAGGGTGAGATAAGAATGTTCTTATCGCCATGAAGAAAGTTTAGTAAATGTAAATAACATTTTTGTTATGAAGCAAACTGCAAATCAGCCCAAGAATGATAATAGTTATATGCTTATATACAGGCACAGTAGCATCTGCACACAATTTTTAAATAGGACACTAAGATTTGTCACTTTAGCTTGCTTCTTAATGGCTTTTATGATTAATAGCATTAATTTTTTCATAGGCAGTTTTCATAGGCAAAATGTGAAGTTCTATCTTCTAACCAGAACTAGATTTATTTCACTTAAAATTGTACTGGCTTTATTCATCAAGGCCTTGCTTTCTCACTCAGCTTTTGGACAAGCATCTCAACCATACATTCACTTCAAAAATCCCCAGTGCTGCAGCTTGGCAGTCTGATAAACCCCCAATCTATTACTGCAGACATCTATCTCTGAGAGCCATCTTGCTCCTAACTATGACCACATCTTTCACTGGATAAAAGCAAAAAAACCCCTTTGTAATTTGTCCTTTGTTCCCTAGGAGTGTAGCTTTCTTTCATTAGAGTTTCTGTGTCTCAACTGCAATTAAATCATCTTGATTTTCAAAGCCACATACCAGGGCTGAAATTTCTAAAAATTCCTTTATAAACTGAAACCAGTTGGTGATTAGCATACCTTTATCTGACCAACCACCATGTGTGCCAATTTCTCTTTTAAATCAAGCAGTGATGAGGAGGATGACTCTTAGAAATAAGCAGGATAAAGAAGCACAGGTTCTCCATGACTCATTTGGGGACTTTAATCTTTTTTTATGAGCTATGTTAGATTACAGGCACTGAGCTTTTCAGAAGTATCAGTTTGCCATTGCTTGAGCCTACAAATTATTAGTAATTTCACCTGTCTGCCTAATTAGATAGTCACTGCTCACAGAAATATCTCAAAGTCTCATTTTCAGTGTGCTTTTTATTTACAATGCCCTGGGAAGGTAGCAAAACTTCGGCAACAAAACTGTCTCTTGCGGAGGGGTAGAAGTTGACAGACTAAGGGAGTCATCCAAGGCCACAAAATGAAATCTATTGCCAAGTTAGAGTCAAACCCAGATGACCTGGCTTCTGTGGATTCATCAAGTAGTTGATGTTTTCCATTTGATCTGGTTACCTATACTGCACACATGGTACACTAAGTACTTGAGTTTTCAGTGGAACGACAGGTTTTCTATGTATGTGATTTAGGCAGGGTTTAAGACTAGAAAACAACTCCAAAATAATGATAAAAAAAAAAAAGTAAAATATTCCACATTTTCATTTTGGAGGCTTGAAAGCAAATTTGAGTGGTTCTGATGATGACCACATAGAGGACAGTTTGGGTTGCCAAATGCATTTTGACAGAGTTGCTTTTGTGAGTCAGCCAAGAGAGACAAGGCAGAATCTGATTTAATTTCCATTTAAATAAATACCTAGTGACCAGAGGTAAAAAAAAAAAAAAAAGAAAAAAACCCAAAGAAACAAACAAAGAACAAAAAACACCACAACCAAACAACAACAACAACAACAACAAAACACTAGAAAAAACTGATTTATAATATAAAGTATTACAGAAAGCCATGGTCCTCCCAAAACCTTCAAATGCAGTAGTCCAGGAAAAGTTCCTTTCCAGGATAAGTTCCTTTCTAGGAAACAATTGTTCATTTGACAGAGCATCAATACTCAGGTATAATAGATTTAATTTATAGTCTGGGCCTCATGAAGGAGGGTCTAGAAGACTAAGAACATACTATTGATGTGGGTGGAACTCCATGACTCCTAGTTGTATATTGAATGTTCTGTAGATGGTTACTTTAAAAGTGTTAAAGACTCCTAAGAATACACTGGATGTTCTGTTGATGTTATGCATATTGTTATCTTGAATAGTTTGTACCCAGTTTGTAACCAAAGTCCCAGTTTTGTATGCCCTTACCTGTTGCAAAGTATTGGATTGCAAGAAATGCTGTCATCTTTAAGCAGCGCTTGCTGGGGAGTGCCCTGTAAGAGAATGGTTCTGCCTAGAAGAAATAACTAATTTAGAAGAAGTTGTAGACTTGGTAAAGGAAAAACCCTTAACCGTAAGGAAAGCCAAAATACATCAATCCCCCAACAAAAACCTATTTATTGATTTAATTGAAAAAATAAGTCATGAATTAAACCTCACTAATTGTTGGATTTGTGGTAGCACCCAAATGTCAAACGTGTGGCCCCGGGAGGGAATCAGTCTAGCTCCTCTAGACATTTTAAGGTGGAAAATAATGAGACAAGAACCTCCAAATAACAAAGAAAGGAAAAAAGAGCAATGGGATCTAAAGTTTAAAATAATTGGGGGAAAATGCATACAAAGAACAGGAGAACGATATAAAACATCTGTAGGAAAGATGGTGTGTAAGAGGTCCCTAATAATAAAAGACTACTCAACTCAAGAATGGATTCCCAGGGAACCTGACACTTATTGGGCAATTAGCAAAAAAGAGACAGAGTATGTTTACAGTGAAGGTTATCAGTTACATCAATGCACTGGCAAGCGGATTAACCCCTTTTGGGGAATCAAAGAGATATCCAAATACTGGGAACACCCTTTTGATACCCAGAACACCTCATGGGAAGCCCCAGAGCACTTATTTTGGATATGTGAAGACAAGGCCTACACTCAACTCCCAGAGGACTGAGCAGGTAGCTGCACTGTGGGAATCATAAAACCTGCTTTCATCCTACTACGACATGAATCTAGAAACAACTTAAGAGTACCACTATATAACAACCTAGCAAAAAAGAACAGACAAAAGCGAACAGTAATTGATACAGGCAGTACTCAGACCTGGAAAGGTGAAATCTGAAGAAATAATAAAAACATACGGACCAGCCACCTGGGCGCAGGATGAGTCCTGGGGGTACCAAATCCCAATATATATGGTAAACAAAATTATTAAATTGCAAGCTGTAATATCAAATAAAACAGCCCTAGCCCTAAATCATATTGGTTACCAGTTAGCCCAAACAAGAGGAATAGTATATCAGAAAAAAATAGCCATAGACTATTTATTAGCAAATGAAGGTGGCATCTGTGGAAAATTTAACTCTTCAAAGTGCTGCCTTGAAATAAATGATGAGAGTAATATTTCCAAAGAAATAAAGAAGGGTGCCTATTATATAAGCACCCAAGAATGGACAGACTGGTGGGACAATTTTTGGTCCCTTAAAGGAGGTTGGTGGAAAAAGATAGGTTTTATAGCCCTAAGTGCAGTAGCAAGCCTCCTCTTAATTCCCTGCATATTCCCCTGCCTCATTCGCATTATAATTTTCACAGTACAAGAAAGTCTCCAAATATCACAAGGTAACACCAAAAACCTCACAAGCATCCCAAAATTAAAATCTGACCCAAAAGAAGTTAGTACAGCTGAAAAAAAAAAAATCTATAACCAGTACCAAGAATTGCAAAACTTATACTCTCAGGAATAAGAAATTGATGCGGGCCAAGGCCCAGTCAAAGAAAAAGAGGGGCGATTGATGTGGGTGGAACTCCATGTCTCCTAGTTGTATATTGAATGCTCTGTAGATGGTCACTTTAAAAGTGTTAAAGACTCCTAACAATACATTGGATGTTCTGTTGATGTTATGCATATTGTTATCTTGAATAGTTTGTACCCAGTTTGTAACCCAAGTCCCAGTTTTGTATGCCCTTACCTATTGTCGAGGTTTTGCTGCTCCCTGCCCTCTGTCTGCCCCTCTTCCTGCTCCCTGCTCCCTGCCTGCCTTCCTGCTTCCTGCCGACCCCCTGTCTGCTCCTCCAGCCGAAACTGACACCTGTTATGGAAATCGCAGAGACCCCCATGAAACCTTGCAGAATGTTTACTACAATTAACACCAAAAACCCCCCAGCAACAACGAGTCAGCACATAATCCAGACCCATAAAGAAGACCTGAAGCTGCCTTGCCAGCCATCTGTAAACCCTTTTCACCTGCTCACCATAACCTGAGGCACTCGGAAAGAAAGACACCCCCGGACTAAACTGAGCCCAACGGGTTCTTGGGGATTTCTGTGAGGCTGAATTCCCAGCTCTGCAGTGTGAGCAGCAGAATTGATTCAGGCCTCCTCCTAGCCTGTGATTGAAGGAGCAGCAGCAGAGGCATAGGCAATCCCTTGAGCTTTCCCCTTTTAATAAAAGCATTTAAGGAGTTAATAATCATCTCCTACCCTGTTTATTTATAACACTATGAATAAAAACCTCAGTGCATGCCTGTAAAGAATCTGGGACTGAGGCACTATGAGATCAGAATAATCCCAAACAGTGGAGCTGCCAAAAAGAGGGAGAAAAAAATATCTAGTGGAGTGTCAAAGAGCAAAAGAAGAAAATACGAAAGAATGCAGCAGATGTGATTGGAGATGAAGAAGAATAACCTGAGACTGACACACCTCTGTGAAACACTCAGAATTCACAGTGAAAAGGACATATGAATAAAGAGAGGTTTTTTAACAAGCAACAAATTGTGGAAACAGAGACGGAATAAAGCTACTAAACCTGTAAGTTAGGCCCCATCCTGAATCAGTAAATTTGTTAAATTTTGATTCTGTTAAGAAGAATTTGCAGCTTGACTATATCACAAACTGGATATGCAGCTATTTACTTCTCATGACAATAACAGTGCTGACATTCTTGCCACCTTAAATCATTTGTAGTTCACCTTGTTAAAAGTCTGCATTGATCTCTTCACAGAAAGAGCATAAGAAAAGCATACACAGGACAGAAAAGTCAATAAAAATCACTCCTTGGCTCTGCTTAGAAACATGCAAACCGTTTTTCACCTACTTGTGAGAACATTTAACTTTTGTTCTTTCAGACTTTCTCATCATAGCAAAATATTTTTGAATTTCATAAAATTCCCAGGGTCTCAATCTCTCAGGTGAGTGGAACATAGCCACATCCTGCAGTAACAGGGTAACAGTACCATTCCTGCCCTACAGCTCTAGAACAGTTAACTACCACCACTAGTTTCATTCCAGAGCTGAAGAATACAGTTCTGAATGGGTCTGTCTCTTCTGGGTTGGGGCAGGAGGATGGAGAAGGAAAGTCCATTAAATGCTCCTTCCTGAGAACTCCTCTTTGCCTGAAAACCCTTGGACCTCTACTAACTGAAACTTTTGCACAGGTTTTCAAAGCCTGGAGGAGAAAAGAAAAAGAAAAAGCCTTAATTACTAGCTTTGCAAAATGACAGGTGTCTTTAATTTTAATTGATTTGTATAATTTAGACTTAATTTTGTATTTCAAAATGCTTTACAGAATTATATGCTATATATTTAAGAAAGAGTTGTGAGGAAGGCTAAGAAAAAGGCTTCAGCTGTGAAGCCACTGAGGGAGAAGCCTGACTAGTGTGCAAACACTGGCCAGCAGCATGAGTTAATGTACACAGTGGTCCTGATAACATAACAACAATTTTCATATCAAGGTGTAATCTGATATTCAATATTTTACTGAAGGCAGTTTGTTCTACTTAACTATCAAAAGCTCAGAGCTGAGGTAAGGTTATCCACAATGATTTGAAGGGGACATTCTCTCCCTGTAGCAAACATCTATCAGAGTTTGGGGTTTGGTTTGCATTAGCTGTGCTTCCCTCATCTTCCTCCAGCTTAAGCATTTTGTTATAAAGTACCATCTTCCCTTCCTGGACACTTGATTTTAATAAGGACTGGGATGCTTGTGTGCTTCTTCAAGCTTCTTCAGTGCTCAGAATACTGGGATACTGCACATGCAAGCCTTATATCATCTCCCCACTGGTCACTCCACAGTTCAGCTGGGAGATACAGAGAGATTTTTACAATCACTGTCACAGACTTACAATTAACAGAATCTTTTTTATTGTCCTTTGGATTTTTACTTTTTTCTCCCAGAAGTAAAATGAACCCCCAGCACATGTAGATTACTAACTCTCCAATCTCCAATGGGGGTTTTTATCAGGTGGTTTTAACATTAACTGGAGAAACTATTACATATTGACTTCAATAAACCAACAGAGATTTTAATTAACCTTCATCCCATGTTAGCCTATGCTAGAAAGCCAGAGAGAGGAAATTCAGCTCATTCTCATCTTGTTCTTGTGTGTCACACGTTTCTGACAGTAGCAAAAAGGGTGTGTGCTGAAGAGCAAGTCCTCTGACGAGCAGATGCATTCCCTGCTCAAGACAAAGTGAACTGTATCTTTTTGCAAAACACTACCAGTGGATGTAATTGTAGAAATTCATGTTTATTCTATTTCCTAGAGTTTGTAATGTCTGGGGTTAAAAAAGCAGATGGAGCTCTGCCCCTGTAATTAACCTGTTTAAACTGGCAGCTTTCTGGCTGCTAAACAGAACTTTGACTCTTAATCAGTTCACAAAGATGAAAAACACCAAAACTGTTTACAGGTAAGCAGGATTGTCTGGGATATTGATGCTGGGTTTAACTGTTCACTCTGTCACACATTTCCTTGTGCATCACTGATCAAATCACTGAGACTTTGTGTGTCTTTGGTCAGTTGAACAAGGATAAATAAGAGTTCCTCATTTCTGGGATAGGTAGTAACAAAACAATCTGAAGTTTCTTGAGGTGCACAGGCATACCTAGTGCAAATTTCTCTCAAAGAAGTTAAACCAGTTTTCTTTTTTTAAAAATCACTTATGAGCATTTCCAGCTTTTCGTCTTCTGCTGACAGCAATAGCAAAGATACAAGTGACTAAATGCACTAGCAGCCTCCCCATTCATCCTTTGGGCTCTTTGCTGTCACTTCATGACTGATGTGTGCATGAAGATTCAGAGCCTTTTAAGCATGGCAGGAGGAATAGTTGCTTCAGTTGCTTGTGCAACACAGAAAGCTTTTATGGAAAAAAAAATTAATTGAGCTGTCTACTCAGCTTCTCACTAAACCTCCCACCTCTGCAGGAGCAGCAGAGCCTCTAAGAGAAAACAGTTAGAGAATACTAAAGGGCCACCTTTGTAGCCTTTCCCCACTGCAGAAATCCAGGTCTCTGTCAGAATTGACATCAAATTGACTCTTTGACATCAAATTTCCTAAAATCCCAAATAGCCAAAATTCTTACATTTTCTCCAAAGCAAAGGAAGATGATTTGGCTGGGAACGTTCAGCTACAGAGCTGTCACATAGCAAGCATATTTGACTCTGTTGTTCCTCTTTAGTTAATATTTTTATTTCCCCGGTTGAGGACCAATGATGTCCCTTTGGAAAACACAACTATTTATTGAGTCTTTTCCATGTCCAGAGGTCAAAAATTCTCCACTAAATTCAATTTCATTGACTTTTTTGATTTACTTTCAGGAAAGAATATTATGTGGAATTCCCCAAACAGCTACCCACATACCCAGGAAATTTCAATTCTATATCATATTTCATATTTGTGTTTTTATTTTGCCCTTAGAAATCAGTGAACCTTGCTTTCTCTAGATGCTTCCCAAAGACAAGTGTTTGGCTGATAAACCATAAATGTAATGACAAGTAGTTAGCATTCCTTTTCCTCGACAAACAAAACAGAGCAGAGGGAAACACCTGTCCCATGGTGGACAGATGAGATATTTTTTTATTTTCTAATTGAAATTCCTCTTCTGCTCTTGAAATATTACCCAAAGTAAACCTCATTTCATTTTCACTGCCACCTGCTATCTCCCCACCATGAACAAATAGTTTTATGCTAAAAATTCTGACTGTGTCTAGAGAAGACAAATGTTATCAGATTATAAGGCTGAGGGCCATCATGATTTGATAATGAACTTTCCCCATTCCACATTAAAATACAAAATAAGTAAAAATAATTTAGAAGTTATTTCTACTCTTAAAAAAAATTCATTTTCTCTCTGCTAGACTAACTGCCAAAATTAAAATAAAACATACACTTTTCATTGAGATGTAAGAAGTGATGAGTTGACCTCCTTCCTTTGCCTATTAGAAGAGTTCAGCTGTTGTTGGATCAGTAAAATTGCAGCAGGCCAACCCAGAGCTCTGTGTCTACAGCAATTTTGGGTATTTCTGGGACGTTGAGATTCCCAAAGTTCTCCCAACTGAAACAGCAGCTTATAACTTTGTTAGAGAGGACACACCCGATTAAGCAATATATTCAGTCCTGTTTATCTCTCTTTTAGGTATATGAATAATCAAAATAAATTAGTGTTACTATGACTATATTTAAAGTGCAATATGTATTTAACTGAATTAGTTAACTACTGACTGAATCAGGACATGTGGAAAAGAGGTTCTGGAATTTTTTTTATTATTTTCTTGGTTTAAAAAAATGGAGGATCAGCATGAGAGGTCTGGCTGGCTTAGCTCTTGAAACCTTCAAGGAGAACTCACTCTGGAATACAACAGATTTCATGCATGAAGTGTCTAGGAAAGACAAGAAACAGTAATTCAAGAAAAAAAACCCTCAAAATCTATTTCTGAAACACTGAATTTTCTTCCTCTCACAGGTTTGGGGTTTTTTTCAACATTTTTAAAATTCACATATTTAATTAAAGAAAGAAAAATCTTCTTTATCTATGATTTTATCTTCATAAAAAAGGGATTTCTGAAGCTAGATTGCTGCTGCTATTTAATATCTCAAATCACAGTGTAAATCCACTTATGACCTATTTGCTGATTACTTCATCAAAGAGTAACTAAAAGGAAAAGCAATAAACAGCTCTCTGAATGCAAGAAATGTAACAACCCAATAGGAATGCCATATATTTCAGGAACAAAATCAACACAAAATTTTAAACTTACTTTTGTACTAATAACCAAGTGATTCTTCTAAAAAACCAAAGCCCTTATTTGTCCTTAAATTCACAGCATTTCTCAGACATAGTAGACAGAAAGCAAAGGACAAATGTTAGTAACCACTTGTGAGAAAGACAGTATGTCACATTTAATACTTTCATGTGTATTTCATGCACATTTCCACGTGTTTTTAAATCATAGCTCATCAACTGCCTTGTAGAATGCCTCTCAGTCTATGTATCTCATTTGGCAATCAGGATGCTATGGAACAGTGAGTAGAAAGCTGTGCTAAATGACACCTTCTGCAAACAACAAACTCCTCTCCCTTCATCCACAACATCAGTCATTCCTCCCTAGAAGGCACAAATTTGAGCCTGGTAAATCCATGTTGGCTTCTTCAAATTACCTTCTGGTACCTTATATGCCCAGAAACAGCTTTCCATCAGGATATGGTCAACAGCTTCTTGGAGGCTGAAGGCCAGCTGATTAGCCCATAATCCAGACTGTACTTGTTACCTTTCATAAAAAATGAGCAGGATCTCAGCTACACACTTGAGAAGATTTCCAAACTCACATGCTGGTGCACTACAAAGTGACCTGTGTTTTTCTCTCACTAAAAGAAAATACTTCATGTTTTTATACTGAAGTTAGCTTTTACAATACCTATTTCCTTGTATCATTAGTCCTCTTATAGAAACAACCATAACTCAGCTAGAGCTCTCAACAAACGAGAGCAGTTTCTTGCATATGCTTATTTTTGTTAAGAGCTAAGTGTAAACAAGAAGCAGTTGCCTATGGGCCAGTATTGTGCAGAAAGCCTGACACTTCTCTGAACCACGGGGCTTTGAAAGTGTGATTTGGGAAGCAGTACAGCTCACATGCTTTATGGACAGGACATTCTGTAGGCGTGGCATACATTGGTGTGTACCACACCGTTCATACACGTTGCAGACATGCGTATGTCTGAAGGAAACACAGTAGGAAAATCTGGTTTGGCCACCTAAAATATTGTCATCCAGGACTGTGGGATCTCCATCATCTATGGGATTTTAATAGAAAATTGTCAGTAAAATGCCTCTGGGGAATTGGGAGTACATTCAGGTAAAGCACTATAGATAGTGAATGAAAGTTCCTATTTAAAAGACCTATTGAGTGCCACTTCAGTGAAATCTTTCTTATCATCAGAACTCAGTCATGAGATTCAGCAGAAAAGGGAATGCAATTAAAGTCATGACATCAGATTTCCAAGAAATTACCCACTTCCAGTTCCGTTAGCTCAGCAATCCCCCAAATTAGTGTTGATAAATTGTTTCAGGTAAGTTCTAAAACCTGAAGTTAGCAGTTTCTCCAAAGAAGTGTTTTTATTTTCCAAAAGCTTGAATCAACTACTTCTCCTACTGAGTCTCAGTTTCTGTCACTCACAGTTTACTTGTCATATGCAGTTACAGCTGGAAATTCAGTTCTCCTTCCTTTTCAGTCACAAACTCTTGGCTCTCTTTAGCTCTCTTGGCTCTCTCTTACCTTTCTAAGAATCACGAAGTAATTGCTCAATTCACTTGATTTTAGAGGGGATGGAGAGATTCTTTTGTACTGCTAGAAGAGGTCTTCATGTTGAAAGGAGTTTTGAGAAGACAAGGTGATGTTATTCTACAAGCTGAGGGGACAAAGGATGACAGTGTTAGCAGACAAAGGAGTAAGTGGCTCCAAAATCTGATATACTTTATGTTCATCCTGCACCAAGACTGTATTCAAGGCATACATCCAGGCATACCAACATTACAGCAAAAGGTGTTAACTTAGAATTTTCTGGATGTTACAAAACTTCAATTAGATCTTAGAAGAGGCTGGTTTATTTATATACTGAACTTCAGCATAGACCAGCCATTGTGCATCAGTGGCATAAGAGGTGAGGTTTTGCAACAGTGAAGTGCATTTCTGAATCTCTTTGGGTTTTAATGCTCATTGACTTGGACAGGTAATCAATTGCTGCATCTCCAAAGGCCCATAGATATTGACTTTGGTCTCCAAAAGACTTTATAAGGAGTCATTTGGGGGGGATACTCTCACTTCAGATTGAATTGTGGACTATTAAATCTCTCTAGTAAAATACTGGAACAAACACTAGATGTCAATGCTCCCTCTGCATTTTTAAATAGCACACAAATGCTCCTGGCTGAATATGAGGTTCCTAGAAGGATCCTAGCTTGTTCTTTTTCTCTGGCAGATTCTTTAAATTGTTATGGATTTTATTTCCTTTACAGACAAAATGCATTACTTCTACAGTTCTTACTCTGCTTCTCCCATAAGACATAATAACAATAGCTCCTTAGCATTAGGCAGGAATCAGATGTGCAAAGTCTGGAGGAAAAATGATACAACAATAAATTAACTTGATGCTTATCTCTTGGTTTCTTGCCTACACATCTGATAAAGGACCAAGGGATGAAAAAGATGGAAAAGATTTATTTCAAACAGTGTATATTTGTTACATATTACCTACTTTGTTCAGCAGATTAGATTAATTTTTTTCATACTCTGCTGAAAAATGAGTGATAATAACAGAATCAGCAGAATTAATAAACATGTATGACTCAGTTTGCTTGGCAGTAACCAATACATTGGAATCCCTGCGCTTTACACTGAATCACAATCAAAGTGTGATTTGATTCTTAAAAATAATTTCTCTGAAGAAATTCCTACTGATGTTCAATCTGAAACTCTCCTGGTGCAGCCTGAGGCTGTGTCCTCTTGTCCTATCAACTGGTTGTCTGGGTGTAGAGGCCAATCCCCACCTGACTACAGCTTCCTTCCAGGTAGTTGTAGATAATGAAAAGACTCCTCCTCTCTCTTCTGCAGGCTAAAAAACCCCAACTTCCCCACCTGCTCCTCAAAGGACTTGCTTTTGCCACATCATTTCTATGAACTGTCAGTCTTTGATATGTCTAACAAACCAATAAAAAGGATACCAAGTGGCAGGCATAAATAGAATTTTTTTTTAAAAAAAAAAAGAAGCAGTATTTACAAAGACGAATGTATTAATTCAGAAATGTAGGCTCTAGTAAACTTCTTTGACTCATTAATAGTTCTTAGGATGATGCACATGAACAAGGTTAGGTATAAAAACACACACATGAACACTATGTAAATATTTTAGCTAAGCACATCAGCTCTTGTATACAATCTATTTATGGCGACATATTTGTCATGTCCAAGACTGATCCACCTGATAGACCATCCAAACCTGATATTTTTTACTTCAGTAAAACACTAATGTGCCTCAAAATCCTGTGTAGTTCCAGTTTAGGCCTGCAACCAGCATCTTCCTCAGCCCCCCACCATCTGACAGTGCCCTTCAGCTTCCACACTGAGCCAGCCCTGCAGCAAGCCAGTGTTTGTGAGAGGTAGGATTTGAGCATCTGCACCATGGGCAGGCAAGGGTGAGGAAGACAGGTCTGTGTATACCAGGTATAAATATCTTGTACTAGACCCAGGATCTTCCTCTTCCCCATGAAAGCCTTAAAATTTGCCTTAGAATATGCAGAGGTACTCTCTGCTCCAAAATTAGCAAGGAATTACCAGTACCCTAGGCAGGTGCTAATGCAATGGAAGGGTCAAGGAAAGGTGCACTGAAGATAATGGGTTTCAAAAAGGGCACTGAGACATTCAAGCACTGTAAAGTACAAAAAAGTTATTATCAGGAAAAAGAAGCTACTTTTTCATACTGAAGTTATAGTGGTTTCAAACAGAGGAGCTGTTAAGAAGGGCAGTCCCACTTTAGCAGAGAGACTAAAAAAATTGTACTTAGATCAAAAGGCAGATAGGCAGGCAGGCAGACACACAGAAAGATAGTCAGGCCATTAGTCCAAATACTTAGAGCTCAATTAGATTATATTTCCACAGCAGCTGACCCACATATATTTCCAAAGAAATCAATGTACAAAGAATACTCTTGCATGATCAGCATGCATCCCTAGAAGTACAGGATGAGGAGCCGTCTCTGCCTGCGATCCCCATCCGAGACTGGACTGCAGTCTCTGGATCCCTCATCAGCAGTGAGGTGCACGGCTGCAGACTGTGAAGGGTGCACACAAGACCTCCTTTGGCACCTCTGAGAAGAGAGAACACACCCTCCCAAAACAGAGCTCAATTCTCTATAAAGAAAAACTTTGCATCCCCATCCACATCTCCCTCTCCTCTGCTAACCTCTCCTCTGGGACTGCTCTCACTACCTTGGCCTTGGGAGGTTACATGGTTTCTGCAGGGGGCTGGAGATATACCATGCATCAGACCTGTGGCCTTCATCAGCTACATGAACTCCAGGAAAGAAAACACCTTCAGCTGGGAATGCTGCAGAGCCCATAGCTCCTTTTAATCTATAAATAAGATTTGTTTGTAATGCTGCACTGAGAACAGACAGTGAAAATACCCTCAATGAAACAACCCTCAGAAAAATACATGCAAGGGGATTTAAATGCACTGAACAATATCAGCATTCCTCTCATTCCATAAGCAGCATAGCAAGTGTTTAAACCGACCAGCCTTTTTATTACCATGTTACTTGTTTCTTTGGGGTTTTTAACTGTTAGTATTTGGTTTTCTTCTGTACACACCTCCCTAACCCTATTTCACCAGTGGATTTGTCTTGTGTATTTATGATGGTTTTGATTAGCCCCTCTGTAAACTAATTTATCTGTACGGTCAAAGGGGATTTGTGATCTCACTACCTGGAATAATTTCCTGTTCTTCCTCTCTCTGCATCTTGTTTTGTACCCTGCTTATTTCTGCTTGCACTTTCAACTGTTCCTTCCAAGTCCAGAGGACCTTCTGTTTTCTCCAGCCAGCCCCCTAAATTTCTTCACAGTTCTGACACCAAAGATTTGCCAAAATTTTTCCCACACAGATCTCTGCCACCTCAGGTTTGCAAACTCTTCCCAGGAGTGGGAGAACTGAAGCAATCCAAAGCACGGCTGTGGGAAGGAAAACTCATGTTTCAGTTTCCCTCACTGTACCAGCAGGAAACAAAATGATTTGCTGCCACACAGTGATAGGAAAATCCAGTCTGGATACAAGAAACAGCAGCAAGCAGAATAATTTTGAAATGTACCTTTACCCAGGCAACATCAAAGTGTTTACTGCCCCATATTTCTGCTTCCTTCCACACCCTCAGAGCTGCTCACTTATACACATCTGTCTATTCATTAACATCTAATTAAGCTGTACATCTGCTGCAGCTTTACATCAGCATTGCATTCCCCCACATTTAAACTGCCTGAAGCTTTCTGTCTTTTTTTTCGTATTTGTTTCCGGTGCAGTAAGAGCTAAAAAAGCTTTTTCATGCTGATTGACAAACAGAAAGAAAATAAACTCTGGGTTTTGAAAAGGATGAAAGAGTGAAAACATGCTTCTCATCCAAAACCAATTCTCCTCAGGGATGTGCCCCAGAGAGGCAGGGAGGTTTCTTTTAATTAAAAGAACAACGAAAAAAAATAAGAGTATCATAGCTGTAGTCAAGGCAGAAAGTGGGTAAAATTAGTTCTGGCTTTTTCTGCCATGAGAAGTAGTAGTACATTATCACTTCCCCTGCTGCTTCTTTCCAGCCCATTTCTACATTCACAAAAGCTAAGGCAATGCCAGAGACTAATGGCCAAACCCAAGGTGATTTCCTGCCTAGATTTCATACTACCCCTCAGCGTGCATTACTTAGATATCTCATACACAATGAAACTCCAGAAAGCCACCTTAGCTGGTAACACCCGTTGCCTCCTTTTCTTTTTTTTTTTTTTTTTTTTTTTTTTTTTTTTTTTTTTTCTGGTTATGACAGGCCTGAGAAATGGAGATGAAGCAAGCAGTCCCAATGCCTGCTGGCACAGATAGAGATAGGCTTGCCCATTCTCTTTTTTTCTGAATATGGACTCTGATTTCAGAGACAGTTTTCTACTCCGAATTACAAAAGAGAGATCTCAGGGAACGTTCCTGGGTATTTTTCAGTCACCCCTAAATACACTGGTGCTTGGATGCTGGACTTCTTGCTTTCTACAAACATTTTCAATGCACACAACTTCAGAAAGATGTTAAGATGCTAAGTCCCAGACCAAGAGAGGTTTGACACAGCAGAATGCAGCATTGAGCCATTACTGTTATCAGAAATAACTGCATTCTCTTACCTGTACAAACAATATCCCACTGTGGCATTTCAGCACAGAAATATCCACCATAAAGACAGAATTCCTTCAGCAAAGCAAGGCTGCCTTGCCTCACTGCTGACAAGAAAAGACTTCCATGAGGTCCACAGTTCTCAGAAAATATTGCATACACTGGTAAAACTGTTTAGATGGTGGCTTTGCTCGGGTTCCTCAACTTGCTGATGCTACAGAAAGACTTGATGTGTAAGTGCTTTGCCAACAGATCTCCATGTTAAGCACTTGGAGACATGATCACATCTATAATTTTCTGAGATTCAAACTCCCTGCAGTAACACAAACAGCAGTGAATTTCGTACACATATGCCAAAATGATTTGAAGACTTCAATACCAATAGCATAGGTAAACTAAAAGTGAAAATCCCATGGACATATTTTAAGGATGGAGGTCTTTTTCCTCTCCTCCTTTACACAGTAGGCCAAAAATCTTTTGTAAATGATGTCTTGGGAGTTTAATCTTATTTTGAGCATTTAGGTATCTTTAATAAAGACACTGAGGCTTGCCAGTGCTTGAAGCTGCCAGTGAGGTAACCCATCATAACTGGAAGAAAGCTGTTCCACTGATTAATTGCTCTCTTTTAATTTACCTAAGTCGAGCTTCCAGATCCAGAATTTCATGGACTCATCTTTCTGACAGAAATACCACCTACAATAAGCCATCTCTTCCCACGATCATCTCTTAATTTTCTCTTTGATGCACAAAAACAGATAAAATTTTCTCGTTTTTTTCCTAGAATAGTGTATTTTTCTATAATTCTTTTCTCAATCCCTCCCAATCCTTCATAATTTTTTAAAGGATGACTATTAGAACTCAAAACAAGAGAGTATCATTAGTGCCAGAGGTTCATGACTCATAACAGCAGTTGTAACTCTCACTTAAGCAATTGAAACAGCTAGAAAGAAACATGCTAGTCTGCCACAGTACAACACAAAGGAACGACACTCACACACTGAGATGTCCAAGGCAAAAAAGGGAAGTTTATTTACAGACCTGGACATTTATAGAATTCTAGCAGTGACCATGGATTGGAGGAAGAAAATCTTCCTCCCCAACCCCACTGGTCAACCCAGCAGTCCATCAACAGTCTCCTCCTTACGAGAAGAATGTAAACATGAAAGGACAGTTACAGCAACAATAGATTGTTTATGTGAAAATTGTGAGAGACTCCATTACAAAAAGTAAACAATCAGAAGGCTGAAATAAAACTTTAGAAAAACTTTAGAAAAAACAGAGGAGAATGGAAAAAACCCGGGCAACACTAGTCCTTCTTCATGCCATAACTGAAAAAGTGGTATTTCCTTACTCATATTTGATACTTCTCAATCAGTTCTTCAGAAACTATATTGAGCCTTAGCTGCATCAGACTGCCCACTCATGCTCACTGCCATGGTGTTGTTTTGCTGCTCTGGTGCTCTTCAGTTATAATTCCAAGGATGAAGCTCCAGTTTCCTAAGACTGGCACACTTTCTGCATACCTGGCAATACCTACCAGCTGTGTAGAATAAGGGCACAAACACATTTGTGTTGAAGTATGTGCTTTATGTTTACTTCTGCAAATGATCCAGAGCAGCCTCTATTTCACATATGCAATTTATCATTGTTATTCATTTACTAATTCTGTGTCATCAGAAATGCAAATGCCTATCTCAAAAGTGCCTTGGATATATTACACTACAGAGAACATTCACTGAACACATCTGAGACCTCAAAAACTGTGCTCTCTGCTTGATAGAATCTCTTTTGTAAGAGCATGGTGATGGCATTAATTATACTGCCATTTCCTTCTGCTCTCCCATTTGTGCCTTTCCTTGATTTTGCCACGAGTGGACACTCCATGGTTTCTTGGGCAAATTTGCTGAACCCTTTAAGTGATCAGAATTGGAATACATATAATTATACACTGCAACATTCCCATTTTTTACAAGATTTGTTTAAAAAGATAATCCATGTCTAAGGGAGATCTTTACCCAATCTTTTCCTTTTCTTTTTTTTTTTTTTCGAAGATAAGTACTCAACTTCTGGTTTTTAACACTCTTTATGAATAACATTAAAATGTGGAGGATTTCATAATTACTCTAATCTCCAATATATTATTACAGCATTCTGTTTCTTTTGGGGTATAGATGAAGACCATAGCTTTCTGTGCATCCTGAGATGATGGGGTTTTTTTATGATGGGGTATTGTATTATCTGTTTTTTCAGACTGGATCTGAAAAAACAGATAATACAATACCTATTTTACTAGAAACAAGATGGTTCTACTCCAAAGTTTACTTGAAGTTTGGAGCAGGAGACCATAACTCCCAACAGAGAAGAAATAAAGCATTCATGGTAATTCTTAAGAGATGCTGAAACTTTACTTTCTTGTGCATATATTTCCAGTTTTCTTAATGGTATTTTTTTCCTCAGACAAAGGAGGAAGTGGAAGAATATTTGAATGCCATTAGAATTTTATTTAATATGGCAAAGTAAGTTTTTTAATTGGTGAATCATACCTCATGGCAAAGCAGAAGTTGTTTAGAAAATCTATAAATTGGACTAGTCAAAAATATTTTTATTGCAAAGAGCATGTTTTCAGAAAAAAAATCTTCAACTGAAAGAATGTTTTGGAGAAAATGTTTGAAGAAAATAAATCCCCAATTTATTTTACCTGATGTCCTTGAACATAGAATTCAAAAAAAAGAATTCAAAAAAAAAAAAAAAAAAAAAAAAAAAAAAAAAAAAAAGAGATTTTAAATCCCTATTTTTCAGTTGTAAAACTGGGAAAAGAGAAAAATACAAAAATGAAACTCTAGAGTTTTACTCAGAAATAACAGTAACTGTGGGAAATAAGAAGAGGATAGAACTAAACTTTTCTTTGAAAACTTTTCATGAACCGTATTTCTGTTTTTGATTGACTGTGGTTGTGTCATCCAGAGCAAGAGCAGGAACAATCACCATATGATATAATAGGACACAGTTTGAATGGTAAATCACTGGGATGAAACACTCAAATTAATATTAGCTACATTAGTGAAATGGGTTGAAACAAACTATTCATCAAACAATTTCAAATAATAAACTAATTAATGCAAATTGTGATGTGTTCATGGAGAAATAACAAATGCAAAAAGGGCAAATTTCACTGTCAAATGAATTGTTCTCGGGGAATAATTCATCTAGCTGCAGAAGACAGAAGAGGGTTGAATGCTAATGGGTAGGAACAAGGAAAACACAGCACAGAAATGGAGCTAATTCATACACAGCAGTAAGTCTACAGATTGCTTGCGAAAAATGGAACTAGGTGCTGCTGAGTCTCCTGAAAAATAGGATGCATCCTAGGTTTAAACCCATGTGCTCAATTTCACAAGATTAATATTTCAGACTTCAGGCTCTCCAGTAAAGTGTCTTAAAATGAATCTGTAACACATAATAGAATAGCTCTGCTCTCAACTTTAAAGGAAATGAGTTATTAATAATACATGGTTATGGAGCTATTTGTTTCATTCTGTGAAATTTTGTAGAACCTCAATAAAATAAAACGCTTTATTACAATAATTGCATAAAACAAATCCTGCAGAGTCATGATACATTTATTTCAAATACAATCTGTGCTCTTCAGACTTATTTGACAGTGTTGTCACACCTACTTGTTGGACACTACAGCCCCAAAGAACCAGCTCCTGTTTCAGTAATGCAGAGCTGTCAGGATCATTTTGAGTAAATTGGGCATTAAGCATCTTCTCAGGTTTTCCTGTTTCATTCCGGCAGAGCAGTAATACAAGCCCAAATGTACACACACAGAGACCTAGATGCAGAGCTCATTTCTTTCTGGATCATACTGATTAATTTTGGATAGGGGTTAGAGAGAGGCACCTGTGATGTCGGTTGTCATTGATTTCCAAGATAAATGAAGAACTGAGCAGCAACATCCTTCTCAGCCAAAATATAACACTTAAATACAGTGCAAGCAGTAAGCAAATGATTAGCTTTTCTGAAGTATCAGAACTGCTTTTAGATAACATTAATTTTAAGTAGATGAATGTAGATATTTTGTCCTTTCAAGGCAATTTTTTTCTTTCAGCTTCAAGTCTTTGCTAGTTATAGCCCCAAAGGACATTATAGGATGCTTCACTGTTTACTACAAGCTTAAGCTGATGTACTAAAAATATCTGATTTTGTTCTGCATTCTTGATCAAATCTAGTCTAACAAGGTAATAGTTACGTGCACACTCTTCAGCTGTCAAATACGTGTTAAATGGTGAAACATTTATTAAATGTGAGTGCTAATGCCAGGAGAACCAGTTACTGCTACATTTCTGAAAAAAAAAAGAACAGAAAAAAGCTGTTCAACACCTGCATACACTGTTTTGTACCAAACTGCTCTAATTAGCACATTTTGAGATATGATTAGAGCACTAGAGGAAGCTTTCCAAATGCCATTAATTATGGATGTGATCTTAAATTATTCACTTTGAATATTTTTTCTTGCTATGCCCTTTTATCTTCCAGTAACTTTTTTTGTTGCATGCTAGAATAGTTCCAATTAAACCACAAATAGAAGTTTGTTACATTAAAGAAAAGGTAAACTGAAAATTACCAACTTTTTTTTTTTTCTAAGGTGCTTTTTCTAAACAAGGAAGGATGTGGGTAACAGTCAATTTTTTTCCTATTAAATGTTCTCTATCTCAGTCTCTACCAATATTGGAAGAGTGATACTTATACAATCATTAAGCACGAATATTTCCATCTTGTACTAAAGTAATATTATGGAGTGCAACAAAATATTTGTGAAATCATTCATTTTACTCCTTTTAAAGATTACTGTATCAAGTGACTCATCCCAGACCCTGGTGTATCACAAGCAGTATCACATGTAGAATCTAATAGTTGGTGACCAAATGCTATTTGTGATTTTGCTTCGAATAAATGGTGCCAAACCACCTGCATTAGGAAGAGTCTGAAGAACCTTTTCCAGGCTCACATGCAACCAGACTTGTCAGGAATATATCTTTGCAAAGAAAGGAGAATAGAATTAGGAAGGAGGGAAATAGAGGCCGGGAAGGATGGAGTCATAACATTAAGAAAAACAGTGAGCAAAGCTGGGCAGAATATAACATTTTTGTAGTGATAAAGAAAGATAATGCATATACATCTGTTTAAAAATAAAGCTCACATTTACATATAATACATAGAGACATAGTAAAATGCTCCCACGTATGTCCTCTTGACTAGGCAGAATAGTCAAACAACCCTAGTGCATGCAATGACTAAACGTTGCCCTGGATTTTACCTTTTTTCTAGGTTAAAGTTCCTCCTATAAAGCTTCCTCTGGGACCCATTAGAAGCTTCTAGCACATACTTGTTTTGTTAAAGACGCTGATAAAAATCCAGTGAGAAGGAATGACAATTCTCTTAACAGCTGTTTAACTCATGTGGCCTTGAAAAAGAGAGAAGATGAATTCCAAACTGGAGTGCTATCACTTCACGCAATAGCCACATCCTTCTTATAGCTTAACAGATCTGAAGTCGGTTTCTGGATAGGAAACCCCAAAGGAAAACGTATCTAGGAGTAATCATTCAGAAGTCTGCTCTCCTGCTGGTCAAGTGATGTTTGGCTGGTGTCATGTGCAAGCCGTCAATCTTAAGGATAAGCAGGAATTACCCTTGCGTTTGGCATCATTAAAGCTCTTCAGAGAGGCTGTTTCTGACATCCTCAATCAATACCTCCCATGGCTACTACCCTGCTGGACAGCAGTGTCTCTGTACAGAAAGCAAGATGCCACCTGGAACCTGCTCAAAGTCACCATCGAGCTGGCAAATATCTATGAAAAAGATAACATTTCTAATCAGCCTATCAGCAAAAGGAAAATCTCATGGGGTAAAAAAAAAAAAGGCAGGTGCTAAATGAATGCTGTCCATATCACATAGATGCTCTTCTCTCTATTTGCCCCAGAACAAAACATGAGCAGATGGAGCGAGGTGCCAATGGATGAGAGAGGCTGAACACCCCATATTTGACAGATGCTCCTGAGAGTCTACAGTGGGCCATCTCAGAAAGCAATCATTGATGTCTGTTTCATTTCATATGGAGGAAAGATTTTTTTCAATTAATCACCAAAGAGATTTGCTGTAACCATAGGTCCTGTGGGGTCCAGGAGTATTAGCAGCTGTGTAAGAGTTTCCTGACTAGCTTAGGACACTAAGCTTATCTGTCCTGTGCCCACCTGGCTCCTTCCCCACCTCTGAACTTCCAGGAAGGGTCAATGTGTCTGAAATGAGAGAGAAATCATGAAGAGCAGGGGCAAAACGACTGAGGAAGAGAAAATACAATAAAACACCTATCCTTTCATTACTGGCCAGAGAAATCCTAAAAATCCATCATAAATAAACACCAAAGAAAGTAAAAATGGCTTAGGAAACCTTCAGCCAGGATGTCTCAAATATTCAGGCCAGACTATTGGTGTTCAAAGGCAACAGTATTTTGAATTGGCCTAGAAATCAGATTTATAAAGCTTGCTATGGCTTCAGATTGTTTTCTCAGCAGATTTCCTGGTCAGCTCTCCAGGTACAGTTCTTGGGGCCACCAGAAAGGTTATGGGAATGTCCCTTGCTTCATTGGTGCAAGGTCAGCAAAAGCAAAGAAGGAACATACTACAAGTAACAATATCGTTTTCCTCCCCATTACTCATTTTTCATCTTTTAATGCTCTCTACATATTCCCAAGATGCACTCAGTGACATGCAAAAGCTCCTAGCTCATCATCAGACTGTTGCTAATTGCTGATAACTAAAGAGAATATCCTAACAGATGCAGGCATTCATAGCCAGTTACTACTGAAAAGCAAGACTGGCAAGCCCTAGGATGAAAAATAAAAACTTGTGTATTCAAGAGGAGGTTTGTTGTTTTCACAGCCCTTTGCCACCCAGCCAGCCTTGAAGTTATCACCTCCAGTACACCAAATTGCTGTTGCAGATCCAGAAAAAGGAGAAATTGCATTTTTTCTTGATTTGATTTATTTTGTTTGTCTCAGTGAAATTTACTTTCTAAAAGTCCTTTAAGGCAAGAGAAAATTCCTTAGGGAAGTGCCATCCTCACCACTGTTTCACAACTGTTTTTCTAATTATATAACAGGTGACATTTTCTTCCTCCCTCTCCCATGTGGAAGCAGCTCTCAGGCACGCAGCAAACAGGAAAGCTGTTTTACCAGTGACATTTTTTTCACATGCTTATTTCACCTCAATAAAAATTACCCTTTGTAAGACTCCTGGTGAGTCTTTCTCTATTCAGATTTATTTTTGTCTATGTACTTCAGAACATGTTATGGTCATCATTTGCTACTACTTGCAATTACAGGAAAGAAAATTGTGCACCTGATAAGGAATAAAGCTACAGCAGCTATAAAATACATTGGCCTTTCTGCCCCTTATTTTAAGGACAAAGGAGTTTCCAGCCTTTTATAAGAATGCTTTGCCAGCCACACTAATTGCCAGTAAATAAACGTGGTGACTTTCTCTACATTTGCTGCTATAGCATTCCATGTGCTACATACTGTAGCACTGTAGTGAAAGTCATCCCAAACAGTTGTTTTTGTGCTCAGGAGGTAACAAAGGCTGCCAGGCACACAGAGAAGATTTTTGGTAGACCAAGTGTAACGGTCTATGTTTTAACAGGACTAAGACAGCCAAGTTACTACTCTTGCAGGAAAAATCAAATTGTGATCTGCTAATCACTTAAAACTGTGAAGTTTGGGTTTATATTTCAATTATATATGATCCAGTGTCCCCTAGTCCCAGCTTGCATAAAATTGCAAAATCCAACGTTTACTCCAAAGGAAGCCAGATCTCGGTACAAAACATCTAACATGCTTGTACCTCAAAAAGCTAAAAACATGTGCTTGTGTCCCCTTCTATGCTGAATGGACACAAAGGTACTGATACAGCTGCTGCTGAAGATGATGATCCTCTGTCCATTGATTCCATGGGCATCAGTTGGATTCCTAATGCAGGCAAAGGTTAAAAAGTTGTGTCTCATTAATGCTAGGACTCATTCTGTCCTGAGCACATAAGGGTATAGTAAAAGGTTTAAATGCAATCCTAGCTTAATTTTAGCACCTACCACTCCAACCAGAATGGTGAAAAAGCATTTATATAGAGGCATGAATCAAGTCTAACATCTTCAGAAATTGGTGAATCATTTAATGGCTGACCAGGTTCAAAAACCTGGATATTTTAAGAAAAAAACCTTTGCTTCCTATGTGATTTTGATGGCAGTGGTAAGCCTGCAGCTTTAATGAGAGCTGACAAAAGCCATCAGTTTTATTTCAGTATTGACTGAGACATGGATTCCTGCCAGTATTCCCAGAGGATTCTGAAGGACAAGGAAGTGTGCCATTACATCATGGAGTACAGAAAGTGAAAAAGCAGGACCTTGATGTTAAGAATAGTTCCTCTCCCATTCTCCCCCCATAAATTTATTTTTTGGCAACGTAGTTTACATTGTCCCATAGACACCGTACTGCTCTAATTCAGTGACAATTCCAATTGCCTTTCATTGGAATGTAAAATTTGAGGCATGTTATGAAAACTCAGATAATATCACATTTCATATTAGCAGAGCTGCTGAATTTGTCCTTTAAAAGAACCTCTGAAGTATGCTTTGTTCTGTGTGTAATATTCTATTTCACTGATGAGAAACTGAAGAAAAGGATGAAACACATGGCCTTAGAAAAAAAATCTAGCATATTTTCTTGGCCATGTCAGAGTCATATAACAGAGTTAAAAGTGGTGAAATTACTTTTACCATGACACAAAATATCAGTGACAGAGCTAGAAGCTAGAGCTCCACATTCCTACTGCCTTTCCTATACCTACCTGTGGATTTCATTGTTCAGAAGATAAGACTTCTGCAGTTTACACACTCTGGGTTTTTGGATTTTTTTGTTCAGTTTGTGTGCAAAGCAAATGCCCCTGGTAACAATATGATAAGAACTCCATTTTCACTTCCTATGTTTTCTAGGAAATACAAAACATACTGGATTTTTTTTAAATACACAAGTTAGATATGGTAATAGGAAGTTAGGGACAACCTTATTTTTCTGTCCTGCTTTAGACAATTTATAGGTATCAGAATTTCACAACATGCACAGTCTATTAACTCAGCATGCACTTCCAAAGTAGGCTTATTAAGTATTTGCATGCAATCTTCAGCAGAAAAATTGTCTTTTCATTTTAAATTTTTGGCGTCCAGCAGTGATAGCAAATTTGATACGTTGCAAAGCCACCTTGAGTGACAGGATTCCACAAGAGCCTCTTGAGGCCAAGGGGTTTGGAGGTTAAGTGTGTCATTCAAAGAAATCTGTATCAGTGAGAGTGTTGTGAACATCCTTGCTGTCATTCATTTTCAATTTCACTGCAGTTTCTTCATGACATCACTTGAAAAGACTTTAGGAATTGTTTCTTTCTGACCAATCAGAATCAGGGAAGTACCTATATTCTGGTGACAGCCTTCCTCTGTAAAACTTTACATTGTCTACATTTCTTTAAAAATAGTAAACTGTCTCCTTACATGACATGTTCCTTTATTTGCTCACGTATTCAAAGGCAAGCTGTACTAAACATGTCTGTCTTAAGATCTTCACACCTTTGAGAATACATCTGTTAAAATAAGCAGTCTTCAAAACTTGCTGGCAGATATCAGAAGAGATGGATAGCCCCAGACTAGTTTAGATCTGGATAAGTACGTTGATTTCAAGAAGGTATGTTCATACACACCTGCTAAAGTTCCAATTAATAGAAAGCATTCAAATGTGTGCATCACAGATAAATCTTCATTAACATGAGAATTCAATGCCAACTTAATTTAAAAACTGTTTTCTTAAACTCATGTTGAATGAAATCTATACATGTAGGGATTTTTATAGGAGTGGTACTTGATCTGAGGTACATCATGATATAAAACTATTACCAGGAAAAAAGGATCAGCTGACCAATGCAAGCTTTTGCAATAAGTCTAAAGGCAAAAGTTCTCCCCTATATCTCAAAAATCTTTGCATAGGCACACAGATCCATGCCACAGACTCCAATGTCCTCTCACCACAAATTTTTCTAACCCTATTCTAGAGCAGTTCAGCATTGCTGAAGAAAATAAGAGAATGAAATACAAAGAATATATGAAAAAATGTAGGATATGGAATGGTCTTGCAATGCACACTCAGCAAAAAACAGTCAGAATGAAGAATATGACCCAAATGTCAAAGACAATTAATTTGGAGGAGCTCTCTTGGAATAATCATCCAAGAAGAAAAAAATAACCACAGTTTTTATGGTGGTGAATTATAGTTATGAAAAGTTATAACTGAAAAGTTATAAATAAATAAAACTATTGTTGTTTTTTGTATGATGCAAAGCTATCAACTGCTACTGGTACATTTAGTGATGTGTGTATCTGGTACAGGAACAGACACTTGCCAGCAGCATCACAGTGCCTGGCTTCACAGACCATCTTTCCTTAATATTGCATTTGCCAGCAAATACTTTATTTCCAGTTAGTCTGTGATGTATTATACAGCAAGACAGGCCTGGTAACATAACAATGGCACGGTTTCTGTTAAAAAAAGACATACATAAGGCTAAAAGAATTGTTGGCTCTCCATTGTGCCTGATGACAGCTGGAAGGTCCTGGAAAATCTTCCACAGTAATATAGCCTGGAAATACTGCCCACAGGTTAGTGATGGACTGCCACTGCTGCCTTCAAGAAGTTGCTCCAAGGAAAGAGCACTATTCCCCCCTTTGGGTTTTTTGTTGTTGTTTTTTGGTTTTTGTTGGTGTTTTTTTTTTTTGGGGGGGGGGTGTTTGTTTGTTTGGGTTTTTTGTTTGTTTTGTTTATTTTTACTATTCAGTTTCCATGAGGGACTATTTCTAATCTTAATCTTCCTTCTTTTGCATTCAGCTCTCAGAACATGCCTCTTGATGTAGACAAGTGGTTTCTCATGTAATGCTAAAGGAAAGCATTGAAATATCTGTGTAGACAATCCAAAACCTGTCCCAGACTCCTCTCTGACCTTCTCTAGTTAACAATATGCCCTAGGGGCTGCATTTTACAAACAGGGAAAAAAAAAAAAAACACATAAAAAATTTAAAATAATATTTCTCATTTTTTTCCTACTCAAAGGTGCTTTTAGATAGTTATTATACCAGTGTTAAACTCAAATTTCCCTTCTAAAATGAAGTGTCCACCTTCCTGTATTCCTAATCAGGGACCTGTCTTCATTTCAAGCAAAAAATATTTGCAATCGTTGCCTACTAATAAGTATATTAACCTGCATGTCTGTTTGCATTATGATTTCTTTTGGCATTTCAGCCCAGTCAGCTACTGTATTACTAAGAAGGATCATTACTGATAAAATACAATTTATGAATTCAGGGTTATTGCACAGATACAAGCAAGAATACCTGTTTATTTTAATTAGTTTGTAATCAGGCAAAGGAATCAACATGTGATGAATCAAAGGAAAAGCCATCACAAAAAAGATTCAGTGAATCATCTATAACATAGGCAGTGACAATAAAGGAATACATGACTTGTTCAAACAAGAATATGAGCATTAACCAGTCAAGCAATGTGAAAAATGCAAACCAGAAGGCAGCCAAGTGTCCTGTTTAACAGCTCCCAGAAAATCCAGAGCTGGAATGGGAACACATATTTCTGGTATCCAGCACCCTGTGCTGTACTCCCTCCCTGCCTGAGCAGCCAGCCCTACACATTTAGCCACTGACATCAGCGACGGTCATATTTCAGGCAGTCCGTCTGTGGTGACACGAATTCCGCTTCTAAGGCTTGGAGTTTTTTCCAGTTTTTCAGCATTCTGAAAGGTCTGCTTTTCAAAACTAACTCCAAGAACAGGAAGAGTGATTTCACCTCTAAGGCCAAAAAGAGCTTTTTTTGCAGCAACAGACTTCAATGCTGAAGATGCACTATTTTGTCATGCAACCTGACTTAAAAGACAGAGGCTCACTATGACAGCACAGAGACCCAGAAGCATTTTCTAAATTTGTTCTCTTTGTACTAATACAAGGATAAAATATTTGGTCATCTTCTCCACCTATTTTGCCTTAAGATCTTCTCCTTAGACTTCCTGCTAATTTACCCTTTTTCTAGCTTGTTTTACAAGTTGCTGATCTGTCTCTTCTACAAAACCATAGCAAAATAATAAAAAAAAAAAATGAAAACAAAACAAAAAAACCACCCCACTATTCCCTGGATTAAGCCACTTAGAAAATTATTTTGCATAAATAGAGAATGTATCCCAGCAGAAAAGGACCTGGTCCATAGCCAGCTGAACACGACCCAGTGTGTGTCCAGGTGGCCAAGAAGGCTGATGGCATCCTGGCTTATATCCAAGATAGTGTGGTCAGCAGGACCAGGCAATGATTGTCCCCCTGTACTCATGAGGCAGCATCTTGAGTGCTGTGAGCAGTTCTGGGCCCCTCAATGGAAGAAAGACCTTGAGGTGCTGGAGTGTGTCCAGAGAGGAGCATAGAGCTGGTGAAGGGTCTGGAGCATGGGTGCTATGAGGAGTAGCTGAGGGAGTAGGTGTGTTGAGTCTGGAGAAATGGACTCTCAGGGGTGACCTTACTGCTCTTTACAACTGCCTGAAAGAGGGGTGGGTGTAGCCAGGTGGGTCTCAGCCCCTTCCAGTCCCTGCCCAGCCTTGGCCATGTCCCAGGGACGTCCTCAATATGGGTGCTGAGGCTGCCCCCAGGCTGGGGTGGTGAGATATCCTGGCATCCAGTCCCAGGAAGCTGTGCTTTCCCTAAGTGGTCCTCTGAGACAACATGGTCCCAACTGGGTTTCCTTCAGTGAATCCAATCTTCCCAACCTCCACAGTCTATGCACACATATATGCATATATGCTGTGCTATTTTTTCCTCTCATCTGTATAATGAACTGAATTATAAGCTTTGGGAAGTGCCAAGAAGAACTTTTCTTTGTGGAAGTATTCAGCTATTTTCCCCACCACAGTTTTAGCATGTGTACTGTTCCTCCAAGCTAAAAAAGAAACAGTTTTATAGCATATGTCTGATCTAAAAGGGTGTGGTTGGGAAGAAGAGAAGTTTATTACAAAGATGTTTATGTTCAGGTGGCCTAACAGGAACTCAGTATATTGCCATTGATTTTCAAGTGGTATAAACATGGTCTGCCCTCAGACTCTGCATCTTGACGAATAATTGTTTACTAGTTAGCCATAACATAAAAAAAGTTTAAATGGTCACACTTTAGTGGCAGCTGTAAGATTACAATTGACTTCTTTTAGTCTTTTTTTTTAACCCTCTTTCAAAATACACTGTTAGAAATCTTTGACTCTTTGAAAATTAATATCAAACTCACTGCTTAAATTCACTGTATTCCAAGCCAAAAATTGTTCCCAATTGCATTTGCCTTGAGGAGAACACTGACTCGGTTAGGAAGTCCAGCTAATAGCACTACCAAAGAAAGACAAGAAAAAAGGAATTTCCCTGATTTTCCCACAGCAAAACTATTAACAGATGCCAGTGAAGTAGTAAGAGGTGTTTTAAGTTCACACAATATATTTATTTGAGGTCTAACAATTAATCATTTATTGCAAAATCTTACATTACAAGCCCACTGGCTTGGACTTGATCCAAGGTCATTTAAAACATTTCATTTTTTTTTTCCTTTTGAAGTAACTGTGTCTTTTGATACAACTGTGTTTCGTGTCCAGCCCCAGTCTGCATCATTCCTGACATTTACTCTCAAAAACTAAATTAATATTCTTTATACAAGCCAAACATCCTAGATAATGGGGAAAATAAGTGGTTGCCTTCAGTTCTTACATATCCTTGTGTTTCTAAGTACTATTGATCAGTGCTAAAACTTTCTTCTCTTCTTTAATGCCCTTTCCTATAGGTCCAAACTCCTTTGCAGAATAACCCTTCAACGCCAGGACACGTGCATGAAAGCTTTCCACATGTTTAAGCAGGAGACAACTCCATGCTGCTTGTTTAACAGAGGAAACCAGCACTGAAGATGCTGAACCTAATTTATGTATTGCTTAAAGCCTTCTTTTTATGCTTTCAGTCACAAATATTTGAGTTTTGTCCTGGGTAACAAATATGAGCAGGTATTTTTGAACCGCCATTAAATTTAGCAACACCTATCCTCCCTCTTCCTACTTCCTTAATTTAAACACTGCTCATCATTATCTATTTTTGAACTATCTACCCAGGTCCTCTTTCCATAAAACTTGTGTGAAAGTTTGGAAGGTGTGAGTTTGAAAAGATGTCAATATATTTTGTCATTCAAAATTCCAGTAGGAAGCTTCAGAGCACAATCAAGGCACAAGAGCTAGGTAAGCTGCAAGCAATCTTTATTTCTGTCCTTATCTATAATAAAATCATATTGTACTGGAAACAGAGTTGACTTTCCAGGCATATGTCAGACTCAAGGGAAGCAATTAGATGTAAAGCAGGCCACCTGGTATGACAGTAATTAGACTCTAGATCTGCTGTTATTAGGACCAAAGTTGCGCTGTGAAATTAGCTCAGAACTTTAATTAAACCTGTAGTAACAACTAACTTTTATTTCTTAATTACTCTTTTTTTTTTTCAGCTGAACAGAGGGCTGAATGTCTCACTGAACTAGTGAAAAGTAACATAGCTATTTCCATCTGTATTACCAGTAGAGATCAGAACCACCTTAGCTGTTATGAGTGGCTATTAGCACAAGTATCCCTCTGGCTTTTTGGCATCCACAGAGAATTAATTAAAAGGCTCAAACAGGTGTGAAGTTACCATTTCCTACTGTCAGTTTAGACCCCATGTAGGTGAGAAGAGGAATCATAAGCTGTACCTACATCTCAATTCACAGTTGGGTTTGGGGCATTTGGTGGCTCTCCTCGGTGTACTCATTCACCATGGATCACACTGACAGAGATTATTTGGTGCAAACAAGTGAGATTCTTCCAGAAGAAATTGAACCAGAAGATCAGATTCTCACCTATATCAGATGCACTCCACACCTGATATGGACATAAACAGTGAATCAAAACATCTCCAAAGCCTTGGCACAGCAAGGATATACAAGACTAATTTTAGTCGGTCTTGCACGCCCTAAACTTCACATTATATAATTCAGCAGCAGCAGATCTTTCAATCCACTAAACTGGCCCTCTTGCATCAAATTTCTCAACATAGCAGTGAGAGGAAATGGGTCACTGGGATTTTATAGCACATGAAGTATAGGGAGGGAATGTTAACAAGATATCTTCATTTTCATCTATCTGTGCATGGCACTTTGAAGAGAATTGTATAAACAACTACCTAAACAAAGTCCCAATACACATACTCCTTTGTAATGCAAAGTTAGAACCAACGTGTAACATACAAAGTTTGGGGACATGAGGGATATTAGTATTTTAACAGCACTTGTTGTGTCTAAGTGCTGGATTCAGAGCTCTGAGCTTGGATCCTGCCTATCAGGAGTCTCCTGTATGACCTAAAAAGTCTTTGTACACACTTTCCAGTAGTATTACTACTAGCATTAGGTATTAATGCCCAGGCTTTTATCACACAATACCAACATAAGAGAAAAGAAACAGGATCCAGTGATCCCTACTGACGTGTGAATGCCACTGAAGCCAGTAGCCCTGTCAGTGTATGGGAATGTCCACTGGGACATTTCCCTCACAGTACCCAAAGCATCCAGCAGAACATCCTGAGAAAGGCAGATACTCTTGCACAGTACGCTGCCATCATTTTCATCCACAGAGCTGTATGAGAAAATGCAGGGGAATGGACGCCTATGGAGGCAGAAGTTTGTTCCTTATTTGCAAGCAACCTCAGCTGTTACAGAACATAATTCCAGATCTTCTATGCATTAAAGGAGAAAAAATTCCACTATTTATCACTGTTAACTCGTGTTTTATATCAAAGGTTATAATGTAATAGTTATGAACTTGGAGCCAAAAGATAAAAAATGATGAAAAACTTCTGGGGTGGGCAAGGGATTTTTTTTTTGTAATTTTCACTCCATACAGGAGGCATTAGTTGGGATGCTCTGTATTTTAATCATTACTGTATAAAACCTGTTAATAAAGCTCATCTGGTCCATTCCTGTTGCTAAAGCACAGTTGTTTCCTGAACTATATAACTACATACTCTACTTCAGTATCATAGGATTTCATCCCCATAATACTTCTATTTAAAATAGTGATAACATCCTTAGTTCAGGTTTCTAAACAGCTTTAATTATCTAATTTTTGCTTTTCATCATTTATGCTCTTAATTATTCCTAATTTAGCTCCCTTTGGATAGGAGAAGTTGCACGATCTGATTCTTAGCAAATAGGATGACAATACTGGTGTGTGACTTTGGAGACTTGTAATCTATACAATATTACTATAATAATGGCTAAAAGGGGCTTTTTTTTGCATTTTGAACTGCACAAATAAATTTTTAGTACATACAATCCCTCCATTTACAGTAAAAGATTAAATGTCAACAGAGAACTCCATAAAATCCATAGCAAAACAAAATTCCTTTTAACCCCACAGGTAAAGGTCCTCATTACATTTTTAGTGACAATTGTCATTGTATTAGAATCATACATTCACAAGCAGTTTACTAAAAAAACCAAAAACACATTGGCAACTTCTGTGAAGTTCAAAAAACATTGAAGGCACTCAAGCTTCCCTAATAAACTTGTTCATACATACCTTTTACTCAGATGTATCTTCATTTGCCTACTTGGTCATATATTTTGATGCATTCTTCCACGCAACTATAATCTGCTTTTTACATTTATATTTCAAAAGACAAAAATAGGATTTTCTGACCTTGTCATCAATCTCAACAAAATCCTTGCAAGTTTTGCAAGATGCCTGGACAAACACAACTGTTCCTGAGAGACCAGCCCTGGAGGCAAGAGACAAGATTCTGCTCAAGTGAAAATCTGGAGTAGCATAATGCACTGACAAAAAAAAAATTAAAAATTGTTCCAAGGTACTTCAAATTTCATCTCCTGAACGAGCCAAAAAGAACATCCTGCATGACTATCCTGATGGAGATGGGGATAAAAAAAGCCATTTCCAAGGCAGCCAGGTCTCAGCTTCTCATAGATACTACTCAGGTCCCAGAAGCACATTCAGAAATTGGTTGGCAGGTAATGCAGTGCATAGAATTGACTTAGAGTATGTTCCCCAGGGGACATGAAACTGAGCAGGAGGTTACAGCTATTCCCTGCACCAGCTAATATTTTTGCATAGTAGCTTCATGAGCATCCTGCAGCATGGATGCTATGGAGTAGCAGTATGTTATTAAAGCAAAAATCCCTAATTGAATAATTAAAGCACCTCAGATATCTTGCCAAAACGTCCATTATCAGAGTCCACCTACACTGTTCTGTACCCCCCACAGAACAGCTCACATCTACACAAGGCCTGTGAAACAGTGGCTTCTAGCCAGCTTCTTTCTGCAAAAGAAATGCTATGAGGAGCACAGTTCTCCACGATAGAAATGTATCACTTTAAGAGTTTGACAGTCTTCCCTGAAGCAGGTCTGAGGAAATAAATGAAGAGGTGAAAAAAATCAGACTTTCACAGCAAAGGTTTTATATTTGTACCTGTATTTGCACATTCCCTAGCATCAGATGCCAGCTTAGCGTGAGGAAGAAACAAGACATTGAGGGGCTGTCATTAGCCAACTGGAAATCAGAGTAGCTGAGGTTATAAAATTCCTACAGTAGATCTGAGATAATTGTTTTTTAGCCAAAGAGGACTAAAAAGAGGGGATGAAAATGCCTAAATACCATATATTTCAACAACTGATTAGTTCATAAATTTTTTGAACTTATTTTATTTTTTACTTGATGCATCAACTCAAGAAAAACTAGAAGCAAAGTTGTAAAAAATTATTTATTTTTTAATATTTATTTTATTGCATTTTTAAATTCAGAGTAATATTGCATCTACAATTTTGACTGCACTTCAGAATTATAAAAAGTTAAAGGTAGTGAAGGTGAAAAGACTTTGAAATTCAGCCTCAACCAACTATGTGCAATCTTCAAGCTGTAAGCTAAACTTCAGATAATTAAAGTAGAACTTCAGCTTTTTTTATTTCTTTGATGGGAATTGCATGCAAATTTTGAAATTAAACAATGTCATGGCTACAGGGATGGTGGAATTTTGAGGCTGCTAAGCAATGGCATAGAATAGGTTGCTCCTGGTAATAGCAAACTCAGTCATCTGGTACACTCTTTAGAAGTCATGAATTTTCACCTCCCTGCCCTGCCATTCTCCCTGTCATGACCAGGCAATTCCTCACTAGCTGTGGAAGTGGACAGTTAAATTATTACTGAGTCTCTGCAAAGCTTATTTATGAATCTGGGTCATACCTCAGTCACACTGATGCAAAGCACGCTATCTTTCTTCATTTTCATAATGCTACCACGGATGTACACAGAGACAAGAAAGAGCTGGATTAGACTGAGCACTCTCTGCAGAGGAATACCTGCCAGGGTCTCAGCACTGCCTTTGCTGTGCATAGCAACAGTGCTCAGCACTGATACAGCAGGGAGGCCAATATCTCAGCTCTTCACCAGGGCATTCCAGCTGGAATTCCAGGCCAATGAATGATGCATTAGACATATAAAATGGATCTCAAGGCATCACAAAGAGGCGAGAGAGTTTTGATGGGGTTTTTTTGTTAAATTCTTTTATTTAGGTATTTTGTACGGGATTGCTTGCTCAACGGCTTAACACAGCTGCTCTGCTACTGTCTGAAAACATGTCAGGCTGTCAGGAAGGCAGCTTCCTAATAGCCCTTAGAGCATCAATTTCACAGCATATTATAAACACTACTAATCCCTTCAAAATCCCTCTAAGGTACACAAGTCAATATCATCATCATCATTATTATTATCATCACTTTTTCTTTTTTACAGATGTTGAAATTGCAGCAGAGAAATATGATCAGACTTCATCAGCACCACAATGTGGAGGGTAGGTCCTTATGTGGCATAAAACTTGTTAATGCTGCTGAAATCAAAACTGGAATAAAAGCATTATATTTTGTGAGAGCCTGCACTTACAAAAATGAGAGCTCCTTAATTGTCATAGTGGGTAATTTTATAAGGAGACAGGGAGTTTACAGAGAGTAAATGAATTGCAAAGACTTGGATCTTACCTACCTAACAGCTATTAAATAACATTTTGAAATAAATAGCTTTTAAATTCTTTTCAGAAGAGATTTCTGTGATTACCCCGGAGATGTTACATAGAGCTGGCTGCAGCTGTGACACACTGGGGACCTGTGCTGTGCTGTACACTTTTCCTTACAATGGGAAGGTGCATGAATGAGGCTATAAACATACCAAAGGGTTTCAGGAAAACAATCTCATGACTGTGGATATAAAGGAAATGAATCATTAAGGACAGTCAATGGAAATCACCTATTGGGTTCTGTTTTCTGGTCACTGGCAAGCTACTGCAAATCTTGCTTATCTCCCACCCACAGACATTTGTTCTTACCTAGTTGACAAAGGTGGGTACTGGCCCTCTCCTTGCAGTAAGGAGCAGCACTGCAAGGGCCAGGGCAGAGCCAAGTCTGTCAGGTTTGTCTTTTCCTTCCCTTCCTACAAGGAGCAATGTGGGTAAAGTGGAAGTAAAGAATCAATGATGAGTGAGAATCAAACAAGTGAGAGAGAATCAGTGGGCACAGAGCAGGAAAACAGTGGCGGCCAGAGTGGGTTGTTTGTTACATTTTTCTAGGTTTCTGCAAGGGAATACAGGGGCAGTGAATTGGGAGCCACTGCTGTCTCTAAAAGTATTTGAACAATGGAACTTGACTCCTCTTCTCCCTATATATCCACATAATAAGGAATTCAGATTTTTCCCAAAATCCAAGCCACGATTTGAGAGCATCAGTTCGTTTTGGGGAGATGTTCAGTCTTTGTGAATGCTCACAATAATCCTGCTTGAATATGCAGTAATATTATAATGTATTGGCATCTGTAAATAACAAGTGACACAGGAGAGACCCTACATAAATAAAATTCTAGGCCTGTCACTGTATATAACTCCGCTGCTTTACCTTATGCAACACTAAGTGGCAGAGTTTTAAAGCCGTCAGAGTTATTTAGTGGTGATGATATAAGGTTGTGTAAGGAGAGAAACTACTCCCTGCTCTTTGCTGGCCTGCTGTGCTAAGCAGCCACTTTCAGATGAGAGGTGAGACCTGCACCAGAAAAATCTTGTAGCCCTTGCAGGTTTGCAAAGACACCCATGGAACCTGGGTGCACAAATGCCCCGGGACTGAAGGCCAGCCACACTCCTTTTGAGGGGCCACTGCCAGTCTTCCCATAAGAATAATCTTTGATTGCTACTCTCCAAGGCAAGGTTTAAAATAATTTGGTCTAGAAGCTAATGCCTCTCTAACCCAACACTGAATTCTTTGTTCCATCTGATGCCTTGGCTGAGAATTTTCCAAAAAAAAAGAATAAAATGAAAACTGTATTTACTCAAGTATTACTCTCAAAATGAGAAGAGCTCAACAGTCTTGGAAAAGACTTCATTAGTGAATTGGCAGAGGCAGCACAACCATGGGAATAAATTTATAGGTAGGATGAAGCTGTCTCTTTGAATCATAAATTGACTGCAAACAGAAAATCACACACTATAGTGTCCAATGGTTCTCTAAAGAACACCCATCTCCAAACACAACCTGCCAAGTGTCAAATACATTATTGACTAGAAGTAAAAACTAAAATAATTCCTCCCTAGATTCTCCTTGGGGAAGTGAAACTTTATACCATCCTTAATACAAAGGCAGAGTGCAATCCTGTACTAATGCACTACCTATCAGAACTGATATTTAAACACCTTTCCCACTGTAGAATTTTGAAGCAATAACAAAACTTTTAACCTCTATGGCAACTTTATCCAAAGTTCTCTGAGTCATTTAAAAGCAATAATTAATTAAATCTCTATGAGTTAAAGATGTAGCGACAGCACTTTCCACAGGGTAAAACAGACAGACTCCAGGAGTCATACAGGGTTGTGCACAGGGCAACAGACCTGGAGACTGGATCCCTGGGGGATCCCTGTCTCAGTGCCCTGCATCAGAGGCTTCACTCCCCCACCCTACATATGCTCTTAATGCTCAGCAAATTCTCATTACAACAAAGACACCGTGAAGTGGTTTTAGTGCTTATTGACAGAAAATGCACATTGTTATCTCTAGGTGTTTTTGTTCTGTTTTAATATGCTGGGGGGTTTTGCCTCTTACTGAGATGATCTTCCTTATTACTAAACAACTAAAGAAGTAGAGAGTTACTAGGGTCTGCCTACATTAGTCTCAAATGTCTTTTCAGCCTATTAAAGTGTTTTCAATTACCTCCTAATATACCTCCAGGGAGCCTAGGAGAATGGAAGGATTAGTAGAGTAATGAGTTTAAATTATTTAAGGGTTTGGGTTTTTTTGCCCCTCTCTTACTATGTGACTTTGTTGGATTTAATCCTAGGCTAGAGATATTTGACAGTACAAACCAGGTTATAGCTAATGACTAATCTTGATTCCAAATCAAAGGGTTGCAAGAAAAAAATATAAAAAAGCAAATAGCCCTTCCATCTCCAAGATGGTACAGTAAAAAGAACATGGAGGTCTGCTTTATTTTGCACTGATTGAGCCAATATTTCTGGTTTAGATGTTTCTAAAACTGATAAGACTCATGAATGGTAGATGAATTTATTAGGCAGGAGCATCCACATGGAAAAAAGGGCAAGTGATCAATTTTTGCTTTATTGCATCATGGCATAATAAAATTCAAAAACTCGGCCAGCTGAATCAAATAGCAGATGGGAGTGAACTGAGGTAGCTGATACTTGTGTAGTTCTCTGTGGTAGCCACTTTTATGGGCATTACCACCCAAAATACTTGAGCATCCCAAAGTTTTAGATGCATTTTAGCCTCAATCTCATGATGAAGTAGAGAATTTTAATTTCTATTACATTCAGTAACTGGAGATACAAAAACCACATTCTAAAGTTCACACTGAAAGTTCAGGAAGACCAGGAATTCCACCAATATCTCCCAAGCTCTACTTATATCCCTGATGGGCCAACCATCCACACAAAGCAATAACGCCAAAAAACCAAAAATAAAGCACCAAGATGAAAACCAGACCATGGCTGTAGAGGGAAGAAAACACATGCTTTACAAAAGATAATTATCACAGCACAGTCCTCCAATTTCAGTCTTAACCTCTTCTTATCTGGTATGTTACCCTGGTGGTCCTGCCTGTGCTGTAGGCTGCTTTCCAGTCTTTCCTTCTTCCTGCAGTTTTCTGTTCCACCTGGCTATTGTTGAAGGGAAATCTAATTTAACTGCCAGGTTAATTTTTCTGAACCTGAAAAATTAGGCTACGTAACACTTCCATCATGGTGACTGTCAATAACTTCACCGTAATTAATGTAATTTCCTTCACACTGGAGCTGGGATTTGGCTTCTATCCTATGTATTCCCATGAATTAAAGATGGGTTTGTCGATGACAGTCCTAATATCATAGCTTTAGTTAAGGATTTAGAATGAGGATCTAGACATTTTGCTGAGCTCCTACATTTTTGAGTGGTTACCTAATTAATGTGGATTATGAAGTGTAGCATACTCTCAGCAACAGAAAATATGAACAGACCTCACTGTTCTTCAACTCTGTGCATTGTCAGCATCACAGCTCTATCAGAATTTACAGATGTCCTCAATTCTAATGTGCCACCTATGACAAACACTGGGGATCATGAGGAATCAGTGAAAAACAAAAAATGTGTGTGAAATATATTTCAAATAGAAATCTCAATTGCTTTATATTGTGAAAGAATATCAAACATATTGAATAGAGCTGTTGGAACTACAGTAAGTTTGAATATTTTTTCCAGGAGTTTTTTTCCTTGCAGAAGTAGTAGGTAAACTTTAGGGGGAAAAAAAAGGTTTGGTTCTGTTTTCTCCCCCCTATACCTCCAGATCCAATACTGAATTTCTTGAAAAATAGAGTCATGTCAGCTTCTCAAAGACATCTATAGACCAGCATCAAGCAGGGAAGCTTGCAGGAATGCAGCATCAAGCATTCTTGAGTTTGGAATTCCTTATGCTCAGGCAAACCTTTTATCACAAAGGAGTCTCTTTGACTGGTATTGACTCCATATAGATGTTTGTATATATATATATATATATGTGCATATGCCCACACACATCTATCAGTATGTTTATTTCCATGGGGTTTTTCCCTGACATTTTATTTTTTTTTCCATTTTTCCTTCTCCCTCCTCCAAAAAACTCTAATGGAAAAGTCTTGGTTTATTCCTACTAAAAGTGGGGAAGAAATTCTGTGGGTAGGCAAGCACCTTTTTTTTGTCTCTGCTCTTGTGAACACTTGACTGATATTTGATCTTCTTCATCCACTTTAAGATATTATCTATATTTACTAACAGATGTAATGACTGCTGTTAATTGAGAGACAGTTCTTACTTATGCTTTCATAAGACTGAGTAATCATAAATGTGTATGTGTAGAGATTCAACCTGAAACTCAAATCTAAAATATGTCAGATAGATGAGAGGATTACAACAGGATAAACAAAATTATCACTGAAATGGAAACAGTAAAAATGCATCAAAACCACAGCTTCCATAAAAGTGATCCAAACATGAATAATCTTAAAATGAAGACATTTCCCTGTAGTTAATTACTAGAATCAGTTCAGAAATCAGAGCTGGACAAGAGCTATTAGTCTCATAGTGTACCCAGAGAACACACTTTTCATTGCTTTCACTGCTACTGTGATCTCTCATGACAAACTCAACCAACAGAAGGCATCTATACCTTATGATGGGATAGATAATAATAGGATGCTATGAAGAGTGATCAGTGTGTTTTCAAGGAGGTTTCTTCCATACTCATACTCCTCTTCATCCTCCTCCTCCTCAGTACCATTAGTTAGCATACTTAGGGGAGTCTCTTGCTGCCCAGCCGGGGCAGGACTGTAGATGGATACGCCCTAGCTCTGCTAATTCTTGTGCTAAAATCCTGTCTGCATTCACACACAACCCAGAAGTTAAAACATTGCCTGCATAGCAGGATTCTACCTGCAAACTCCAAAGCAGCAGCAGCAGAGAGTTAAATACTTCCCCACACCCCCAGGACATTCTGCCTGCTAAGAGTTGCTACCCAGGAACCCAGAGGGGTAGAAGAGATGTGCACATATAGCCCAAGTGTCCTCCTCCTGCTTTTTGTAAATGTGTTAATGTGAATAGATCGAAAGTTTTAGCCTGAAGTAAATTAAATACATTATGTATAATGGCAAATTATGCAGATTTATATCAGATAATCAGTCGGTGTGCTTTCCACTAAGGACAGCTAATGTCCAAATAGGGTAGTTTGAACTTGAACAAATAAGTCCAGATTGTTCCCACTAGGCATATCACTTCAGACTCCTATAACACTACCTTGAGATTGTCTCCAGAAGTACTGTTTCCTATTATGTTTAAATTTCAACCTGTTCTTTTCTGCACTTTCAGGGACCCACCCACCTCCACCCTTCAACTCCTTTATTTTGGACAGAAATACTAAAAATGGGTTCTAAACTGTGCTATAGTGCACAAAATACAGTGTAGAGAGAGCTTGGAACCCATTTCTGATGGGAGGAACTCTCTGAGCATTTCCTCTTTGATAAACAAAGGTATTAATGACAGGTTTTGGCAATGAGAATGAGGAGTAGGAAGAAGAAAGCAGAAGGATGATGGCACTATACTTGATGAGAGCAAAAGAAAAGGAAAAGACAACCATGGGCCCAAACAGTGCCTTCTGCCAAAAACAGCTGAAATTTGAGCTCAGGCTGCTAGAGGAAAATTTCCTATTTGTTCCAACACACCCAAGGGAGCAGTGGCTTTCTAAAGAATGATGCACAAATTCAGTGGGGACAACTGGTTTAACTCAGCTCACATATAGGGTAGCTGGGCACTGGAACAGGTTCCCTAGGGAATGGCCACAAGCACCAGACTAATAGAGTTCCAGAAGTGTTTGGACATTGCCCTCAAGCACATAGTGTGACTTTTGGAGCTGTCCTGTGCAGGGCCAGGAGTTGGATTTGGTCATCCTAATGGGTCCCTTCCAGCTCAGCATATTCTATGATTCTATGAATTGCACTCTTGAAACTAATCCACTAGACTCTGACCTTGAAAATGTCTACTGCTAGAGAGAGAACCTCTTTGTGAAGTCAAATAATCTTCAGTACCTGTCCCTCCTTTTCCATCATTTGCTCGCTTTCTATGCAATTTGCAACCACTGCAGGAACAAGTAGTTTCTTACCATGTTTACACTACACACAGTACTGTAGAGACCTTGTTCAGGTTGGTGCTGTGTGTTAGTGTAATCCTGTTTCCAGATATACAACACATGACTGCTCACATCATTCCCCAGGAAGAGCAGAGCCAAATGGCCACCATTAAAAACAACTGATGACTCTGTGAGCTTGCACAAGGCAGACCCCTTGGACAACAAGGTACTACTTTTCCAAGACTTAACAGAATCAAAGTTGCAGACTTGTGAGAAATATAGACTCAACCTGGATGGTCCAGGCTTCATGTCTGGGAGAAACTCATCATCTGAAGAGCCCAGAGAGAAATTTCATGGAGCCCTAGCTTATCCCCTGAGAAATTTAAAGTCTTTCATGGCACCAAGCTCTTGACACTGGCCTCTAAATCCAGAAGAAGCAGCCTGGCAGAAACATCCAAGCTGGACCCCCAGTGGCAGTCCCACCAGCTGAGTTCAGAGAAGAAATTATTGTGGACACAGCAGCTGAACCAAGATTGTGAGATCTGACAACTTCATTGCCCTAAATTATCAGACACAGCTGAGCAGCAAACATGGCACAGACTGAAATGACACTGCTTGTGGAGAGAGTTTCCTGATGAAGTGTCCTATTGAGTAATCACAAAATATAAGAAACTGGAGACTCTTTTTCCTAATTCCTTTAATAGTACTTCTAAGCTTGTGACTGTTTAAAGGGCATATTGATTTTTTGTTTCATGCAGGGAAACTGTAGCTTGTTTGGAATAGTACCTTTTTTTTTATTATTTGAGATTTTTTTATCTGGATTTGAGGGGTTTTTATGTATTTACCTTTTTTCTTTTTTTTTTAATTCCTCCTAGCCTGCAGGAACCAATACCAGTGCATTATCTATTCTTCCCTTGACTTTGATGCTTACACAGGGAGCCCACATAAAAAGAACCAAACTTACCAGGCAGGATTTCTGGTACACATACCATGTAGTACTCTGTCAATTGTACACTGCCATTTCAGAGAGAGTTTCTAGATTGTTCAGATGAACAGCCAGACCACGTTTATTTTCAGGAAATGAATGTGACATCAGCCTAATAACTCCCACCAAACCTTCTTTCACACAGACCCAAATTGCTTGTGGGTCTCTCACTACAGAGATGCATTTTTGTCTGATCTCGCAATTCATAATAAAGAGAAGTATTGTATTTATGAACCATCAGCCACTGTATTGTTCATAAATTTGTTATTTTAGGGTTTACACTTGATCCTTGGTTATGAGAGAGAACCTCTGCAAGACAATCAGCACTAACTAACATTCTCTGCTGTGCACTGTTAACTCTTAGAGTGCTTACAGCAGGGTTCACTGTGGCAGCTGCCAAACAGCTGCATTTTGATCCACTATCTCTGTAAGGCACCTTTCTTATCCCACACCAGTGCCACCACAGCTGGGAGATCAGAGAGGGTTGAAAGGTGCTCAGATAGCCAGCTGCTTTTCCAGACAGATCTTTGGGATCTGACGAATACGTGGTATAGGTGAGGCAGAGTCATTGCAAAGACAAATATGGATATCAAGGTAGTGGTTTTAGGGGTTGTTATTTTTCTTTGTGAAGACTGGGGAACAAGAGTGCATGCGTGACGGCATGTCTTGGTTTAGGGCAAAATTGAGAGGAAAACTCCGAAGGGGCTCCTCTGGAAAGCAAACCCAAACAGCCCCTCCCCCCAGCCAGTCTTTTCTCTGGGAAAAGAACTTCCTCAGAGAAAAGTGGAAAAAACTACTTATTTAACAAACAAGATGCCCACAAGCACAAAGAATGAATAACGTGAAACAATAAAACCTCTCACCGCTCCGAAGAGAGCTGGCAAACTGAGGCAGCCCTTGCCGTGGGTGCAGCTCAGCTCCCTCAGTCTCTCACCAGCCCCACTCCCTCCGCAGGGCCAGGCCCGGCGGGCCGCAGGTGCCAGCCCTCGCTGCTCCTCTGGGGTTTTCAGTCCAGAGCAGGTTTAAACAGTCACAAGAAAAAGGAAAAAACAGTCCAGGGAACTTCTCTGCCTCAGCTCGCTAAAACGAACTAAAAGCACAGGAGATCTCTGTCCCCCTGCTGTCCGTGCCTCAGACGAACGCCGGAGCCAGGCCGTGTGGGAGTCAGGCCGTTTCCTCAAAACAAACTGCACAAACTGCTGCTTCTTTCTCCCCCTTCACTCCCAGAACCATTTTAAAAGTACCCTACTTAAATGCACCCTACTACAGTGCATTTGGCTGTAGCACCCCGCAGAGCCAAAAAAGACTGCACAATTCACCATCAGAAAGTTTTGCTTAAAGCAGACTCTTCTAGCGACGGGGGAAACAGTCTTTGATGGTTACGTGCCTAATACTCCTCTGTTTGAAGTCAACACAGGACTGCATTACTTTTCTGAGTGAGCTTGCCCACAACAATTAGTTCTCTCACACATTTTATGAATTTTAATCTCTTCTCACAATTAGAATGTGGGAAAAAAAGTTTCCCTTAAAACAAAGATTAGAATTAGAAAATTAAACAGTTCTGAATGTCTTTGCTATATCAAACACCAGTAATAAGGAGGCCTGAATACTATCCTTGGTCTTCAGTGCTTTGATAGTACCAGCAAATAAAAAAGACTGGGCATTATTATCTAGATCTAAGGTTTGCTAGATTGCTACAGCTTGCATCATACAGCTAAACCCTTATCATAAGTTGAAAACCACATGAGAAGCCTGTATTTAGGTAAATGTCATATTTCTGTTTACTTTTTTGTTCCCTGATTTATATATGATATAGGTAATGACTATATTTTAGCACAACATTTTTAAAATTTAGAATGATTTTTCAATTCCATTGGATTTTTTTCTGAGCGACAAAAAAATTAAACTAAAAAGATTTGATTAAAATGCAGAGCAAATGGAAATCTTCAGAAGAAAGCTTTTTTGTCTCAGTTTCCTAGGTTTCTTTCTGAAATTAAATGTTATAATAATACTGAGTCAATATGAAGAATAGAAATCTTGCAAAACCTCAAATGAAAGAGGACATTTTTTACCTATTCTGTTAGAGTTATTTACCTACATTGCCTCTGCTCTGTGTCCTAGTGTTATCAAAGCAGATAGAAAGCACCACACAAGTGAATTTCATTAGTTACAGATTTTTCACACGGTCCTTCATTCCCAAGAGATTTACTTTGCTATTGAATCTCACTTTTACGTGTTAAATCAATACCTGTATTGACATATAAAAGGGACACACAGTACCAATCACTGGCAAATTAGATCCTGACACAAAGCACTGGTTTTCTAACAAAGCTGTTGTGCATGGCTCTGCGTACCCCACCATGTAATTAATAACTGTGTGTGCTGGCAGATCCTGGCAGTTTTGACCTGAGCTTTCCATCAGTATTTGTAACAGCACAGGAATATTCTATGGGCTATATTATTTCACATGATTCCTATGTGAAGAGCTGCTCAATGGTGCAGTAGCCTTTCTTTGCCTGAGTAACAATGGCAGTACTGATTACCCTTAATAACATTATTATGCTGTGTGCACAAATCAAGCACGAAGAGCAATCAGGTGGAGAATTAGATTGTTTCAAAAAAAAATGATATTTATTCTTGCTACATGTCTGCTGAACCTTGAAAACAGTAATGAGATGGCCTTTAAATTGCTAGTGCTTTGATAAGAGATGAGAGGTGCAGCCAAATAACATTTCTTCCAGTTTGGTAGCTATAGCTTGCAGGCACTGCTCTGCCTAGAGGCTACTTAAGAGTGGAAGTTATGAAAGACAGACTTGAACTGCATATGGAGTTGGTGTATATGTAAATATATAAATATTTTTATGGCACATTTTATGTAGAAATATGGAGATATTAAACCTCAGTCAGTCAAAAAAAACTCTGAAAGGAAATGAAAAGCAAAAAATCCATTAGTGGCTGAACTGGTTCTGAGAGTCGAGATACTACTACATAAAAACATTACGAAACAAAAGGTGAATTTGATTTTGTTTGTGTGCAGCCCTCTCCTAACATAATCAGTTGCTTGTAGTTTTTCATATAGCCACGCAGAATGGCTGTTAAGGCTTTTCTGGTTCTTTTTACACCCCAAAGTGTCTGGATAATGCCACCTAAACTCAAATTGTGAACCATGAGAAGATATTTAAATGATACCAAGGGGTAAATACCAAGGGGTAAAGACGTCATTAGAAGATACCTACAACATTCAAACACAGACACCTCTCAAAAACCTGAAGCCTTCAATATATATGGCTTACAGCAGCCACTTTTTTTTTTTTTTTTTTTTTTTTTTTTTTTTTTTTTTTTTTTTTTTTTTTTTAATTTGCCCTGTACTGCCAAAGAGTCCTTTTGACTGGAGACATGGACTGAAAGCAAATTTAAAGACTCAGGGCAAGGACAGCCCTTGAGAAGATTTTAAGTGGCTGTTCCAGTTTTTCAAGGGAGATTTGGTAGTCATGGGAATTTGAACCATTTAATCCCATTTGAATAAGCAACCCATTTGGCAGGTCCCCACAAATAACTCATCCTTGTAAAAACCTTATTGGTTTGGACAGGATTGTCTTCTGACCCATTCCTTCTTTGGTGTTATTTGTGAGGTGCCTGGTTAATGGCACTGCCAAATATATCTTTGTGTGTCTTTGAAATGCCCTTTCATTTTACTCCCCCTGCCTTATTCAACACTTCCAGGGGTTTTTTTGCATTCTTTCTCACTTGTGTCCCATCTTTCACAAATCCTTTCCAGGCAAGGTAACTTAACCTTAGGCAACACACTTGAGCAAATGACACAAAGGAAAAAAAAAAAATATATATATATATAGGTATTTGGTCTAGAAAGCTAATTAGAGAAAATTTTGATGACTGCTGTTGGATCCAAAAAAGACATACCCTAGTGCAAATTACAGGAAAAAAAAAAATCTATATTCTATTGGGAATAGAATAACCAGAATTTTCCACAACAGTATATTTGGGAAGCTATTTTATTTTCTAGTCTATTAATGTGCTACAATTGTCATATCTAGAAAATACAAATCCACCGCATCATGCATGGCTGAGGGATGGAGTTTCTCTGCTATATGCATTTTCTGCAGCTGCTATGTGCTAGTTGCCACAACAGGGCATGTAGCTGCCAAGTTTTTGTATGCAGAGGGTACCCCACCTGTCCTTGCAATCACAGAGTTTTGGGTGCACAGGTAGAGATGGGAAGAATGCCTAAATCTTGCTGGCTTCAAATTTAGCCTCCTCCTCAGCCTGTCCAGTTCAGCAAACGATCCCAGACATCCTTGTGGCTGCAGTGACTTGCAAAACAGAGACACCAGGTGCTGGGTGTGTGAGAGCAGAGGAGATGACTCAGAAGAAACTTCACTAATTGCGTAAGTCTTCTGGGTCTGCTGCCAGCTGGCAGAGCGTGGCAGCTTTGCTAAGTTTCACTCACTGTGCTGCTCACTTCTAGATTGGGAAGAGGGGACTGGGGGCAGCATCTTTCTCCACTCAACTTGAATTTTAAAAAAAATAGAGGTGTTTCCACCCACCTCACTGCTGATGCCTGTCAAGAAGCAGAGATTCCTCTGCTGACTAATGCTATTCAAAGAGTTCTTAAGTTCTTCACTTAAACTTACATCTAAGGATCTGAGGAGTTGTTCACCTTTTCTGGCTAGAAAAGCATGAGACTGCAGCATAGGAGATCCTCTCAAGTGGCTGAGAGACAAAAAAAATCAGGTGAAGCATTATAATGAATTCAAACAGTTATGCCAGAGCTTCTTTCTTCTTTGAGCAAACCCCGATTTGTCATTTCAGAGTTAAATTAAAGGGCTGACTATTTTGCCACAACTCTTTAAACAAACACTGAAAGCTAAGCAAAAATTGACCTTTCCCCTATGAAAAACAGCAGAAAATTAAAAACTTTTTTTTATTTACCAGATCATCCTCCCACAATAACAACAAAGACAAGATGCCCCAGGCAGGATATTTTTAGACTGGTGGGATGTAGATCCCCTGAAGGCCTTTGTCATCAGTGTGAATCAGGACAGAAATGGGACATAATGAAGACTATCCCACATTCTGGGCAACTTTCTCTCCATTCTTAAAGCCTGAATACTGACTACTTTCCAAACCTCCAGTTTCCCTGAAGCATTTCTGTAATGGTTTAATTCAGAAAGTCAGCCTTCAAAATATCAATTCAAAAAAGGTTGCAGATACTTTGCATGAGTAGATTGATTCCTGTTATTAATTTCTTGCTTTGATTTTCATAGCTCTGACAAGTCTCAGTTCCCTCTTTCCTTCTCCGATTTCTTCTCATAAATGTAAATTCACAAACTCTCAGGATACAAACTATGCTGAATTGAACTATCGTCCTGTCTCTGCCTCTTGACCTAGCCCCTGAAATCTTGATGTCTGAGGAGGGAATAATCAGCAATTTTAATTTCTTTGAAATAAAGGGAAGCTTTTCTAGTCGCTGACATGATATATTCTGTCTTTCCATTAAAAGCAAAAGATAAACCTATATAGCAGCTATGAAACACCAAGGACAGGACACTGTGCATGAAGGTGCAGTTAGGTGCTCTACACTTAAATATTGCTTTTTCTCCTTTTGCTTAGCTGTTGCTACGGTTTGTGCTTGCTATGTTTTGGTTTTTGGGAATTCTGCTCTCAGGACAGAATTGCTAAGCAAGGTCATGCTATTTGTAAACTTAAGATGTTTTCCACATGCTTTCCCATGGGAGGGACTTCGCGTGATGGTCTCTACAAGTGACCAATGGTTCCAGGGGTCCCACCTCTAAGGTGGGTGTTTTGTAAAAAGGTATAAAATAGGTTTGGACAATAAACCTCCCGGCTCCCTCCTTGGGAGTCCAACAGCCTTCTGAACGAGTCCGTGTCTCCTTCTTTATGTCCCACAGCGACACTTAGCAATCTAGTATCTGTGGTTTTTGCTTGCCTATCACTGAACTTCTGTAAAAGCTTTGTATGCTTGTAAATATGAATCAACTAGACTCAGAAAATAAAGTACAGAGAGGAGGGAAGTGATCTGTCCCACATTACTCAAGTCAATGGCAAAAAATCACAGAAGAAATGAAGACCCTTGACTCCCATTCCTCTGCATTTCTTCGTCATTCAGGCAAAAACAATAAGCTGATTCTGTCTGCAAAGCTCCTACCAAGGAGATGGATTTATCTGGGCCATTTCATACTGCAGTAGGCAGGAGCCTTGAGTGTCTCTGGTGCCCCCAAACCTTTGACACTCTTCTCACTGCTTCCCCCAGTGCCAAGCCACAAAAACCTGCTTGTGACTGAAAGCTCAGGAATCTGAGTGCCAGCTCACTTCTGCTTAGCTTAGCAGTCACATCAGGATCTGAAGACTTTGCCTTCCAAACCAGTGCCTTCATGAATTTGATTATGGAAATACATGCAGAGGTCCGGTTAGAAAAAAAATCCTAGCCTGCCTAAAATACTAATGGAATAACCCATCTACCCAGGTAGAAAAGTGTTCAAGTATAGGCTGCTTAGTAGATATTCAACAGTTTTAACCTTCAGTGATGAAGCAAAAGTCAAGGCTTCATATTTGGTGCTTTGAATTATCTCACCTCTTCTCACAGGATGCAGTTGCAGAGAGGCAAAGGAACACAGAGAGCATGCAGCAAAGGGTGCACGAGAGAAACTAAACGGGATCTGAGATCTGCTTACATATGTCAAAACCTCTCTTTAAAGGATTGTCAGTCTGGAAAAAAATGGCCTGGGAGGGGTTTAATACATAAATCACGAGTGATATACAAAGAAGTTGTATTAAGAAAAGTGTTCCTTGTTTCTTCTTAACACAAACCAAACAGGGATCCTAAAAACCATCTTCAAAGCAAAGAAAGACATGGTTCAATACAGGTAGCACATCTGTGAAACTTCTGGACAAAAGAAGCCAAACTGGATGCTAGACAATTATGTGTGCCAAATAGAGAAGTGTTGGGTTTTGTTTTGTTTTGGTTGTTTTCAGTGATCTTTTTTGTTCTGTTTTGTGGGTTTTTTTTGTTGGTTTGTTGTTGTTGTTTTGGTTTCTTTGTTTTGTTTAAATCATTAGGGATTAGGAAATGCATTCAAAAATAGGAGTCATGAGAAAAGGAAGTCAGAGGTCTGGAAAGTAACAGGAATAAAAAGTACTAAATGTTCACTCTGCTCTTGTTCATTTATAACCACCTTGCACTGTTACAGCTAAAAGAGGAGTACTGAGTAGATGAACCTTTTGTTTGACCAATATGGCACTATTCTGTTCCATTCTTACACCAATGTTTTTCCTACTCAGGCCTGCCACAAATTGATCACAAATATTTAGTTTTGCTGTAATAGGATAAACCTTGTTGGTCTGGTCTGAAACCAGAGTAATTAGGAAAGCATTTCTTCTGTTGTGGGGCAGAACACTGAAACCTCACACCATTAACCTCAATATTTGCCTCTGAATGGTTTCCTCACCCACACTGACCACAAGACTCCAGAACTGCACCACTGCTCAGTCATGTGGACAAACACATCATTTATGCTTGATCTCAATGTACCACCTTCAGTTATTCACATGAACTATTTCTCCTCCATAGGAAAAGAAATATATATATATTTATTTAACATAGTACACCTACAGGCAAACTAGTCCAACAAATCAAGAGGACAATACTGACTGCTGGTGTAAAGGCAACAATGGTGAAGGATTTCGCTCCCCTACACACACCTAACTCCTGGCTAACATCCTTTAATGAGATTGTTACAAGCAGGGGAGTGTAATTCATTTTTCATACTCTCCCTCACCTCTCAGCCTCTCCACTGAGTTTGACAACCAGGAGGGAGACAATTAGCAGCTATGGTGAGGTGAATGCATATTTTATGAGTTAGCTGGCAGAGCAGAGACACTCCATTTTCTTTAATGTGTTTAGACAATGAGCTGTGGTGAACTTGAACTGCGACCCTGTGCAATAAACCAGCATGTAGTACTACCACCCTCTTGAGCCCTACTGCCTTAGAAGACTAATTTTTAAAATTTGACTTAAAGCAGGTCTTTAAGGGGGAAAAACCTAACCATCATAACATTTGTAGAGAAATCACACATCCAAGGGCTTTGCTTATTTTTCCTTAAAGATAGCTACAGTTGTACCATTGAACTACTGAGAGGAAATCTGAACAGCAAGGCAAGTCACATAGTTTCAACAGCACATTAACATCAGTAGTTCAAATATCAGCCTGCATTTTAATCTTATAATGTACAGGTACATACAATATCCACACATCTCACAGTAGCATGATGGATGTTCCATCAGTTGCAGAACTGTGACAGTAACACCAACAGGTGACAAAGACAGTTGCATTCCAGTTTTACCTGGAATGACAGGAAGAAAAATGCAGCTGAAAGAGCTTATAAACACAATCTCTTGTACACTGAGGTGACAGTGTACAAAACCTTGAAACAATAGACTATTTTCTTTCACTGATAGGACTACATGTCATACTGCCCATTTCATTTTTCATTCTAAAGAAATCATTTTATCCTATTGGAGCAAGAGTACGTGCTATGGACTGTATTTAGACTGTAAGTTTAAGTATATATTAATGAGATAATAAAAGTTACTTGTTAAATACTGTTTGATCTGTTGGAATAAATATATCCTAATAGGACAATTCAAGGCACGATCAGTATTTTGAAAACTACTGTCCCTTGAGTGGTTCAAGTGAGGAACTGTAGATCCTTGGCCCACATGTATTTGCTTGTGTCTACAAACACCTCTTCAATAAACTGCAGGAGGTAAAATTAGAAGAATTGTGTCACTATCTTGAGGTCACTTCAACTAACTAGAACCTTCAGATTTCTTTGAAAACAGCTTCAAAATTAATTTTATATATGGGACTAAATCCAACTGACAGGCACAAATAGGTCTGATCTTTGAGAAAGTACAGAATTTGAAAGAAGTTCTTCTTTTCTTTCTACTGCTTCCACATACCCAGTTCCCTTTGATTTTTTCATCTTTCATGTCTCTCTAGTGACAGTTCCAGCAAAGCAGTCATTTGCTCAGGAAGCTTCACTGAAATGAATCCACAAATAATCGGGACAGTTTCAGGCAACAGACAACCTTTCTGCAGAAAAGTGCTGAATTGGTCATCAGTTGGCTCATGCATTTCTGCTCAGCAGGGAAGCTCATATCACAAGTGATCACAGCTTTATTTATTTTAAAACATGGCAAGCTCCCTGTCCAAAGGCACCAGAAATGTAAGTAAATAAAAATGTAAGTGAAACTCTGCATAACAATTCCTAAAATTATTATTGAAGTATTTGATTGTGTTTCAGTTCCCTTTGGGGGCCTGGTTCTCTCCAAAAATAGTGGGTGGGATTTAGGAATATTACAGGAATAACCTTCACTTTCCCCCTAGGGATAGCCCAGGTAACTTAAAGTAAATTCAATCTCTGAAATCCACTAGAGGTCAAAAGCATAGAGTTCAGCAAAACAATGTGCAAAAAATTGCCTGGGGGTCAGAATAGCTGACCTAACAATATTTATCTTTTATGCTGTTTTATTTACAGCAGGTACTGTTTTCCTCTTCATGTACCAACACCCGAGTAAAGTTGCATCCTTGCAAAGGCAGCAGCTATTTCTGGCTAGTAAGCCTGTTCCAGGTGGGCACCAAAGAGCTCTGAATGCCAGGTAAATTACTTGCCTGGATGTTTCTAATTAGCCCTGGCAGCCTGTTCCAATGCCTAAGCACTACCAACAACAACAACAGCAACAACAAAAAGGTAAGGAAGGGTGAGAAAAGAGGATGCTAATGATAAATCACCTGTTTTAAAAACAATTCAAATTGTCCAAAGGCCTGAGAATAAATGTCCCAAGAGGTCCTTCTTCAATCATTTCCACTGTGATATGCTACAGAGAGAATATTTACAAACTCAACTTTGTGTTACAGTCATGTAACATATGCTGTAGAGAGAATATTTACAAACTTAACTTTGTGTTACAGTCATGGAATTATAAGCAACTGAATCCAATCCAAAGTTCATGAATTTAGTGGGAGTTTAGCATGTGAACATGGGTAAGCATTTGTATAAATGCCATAATAAATAAAAATTGTTCTATGAATGATAGTCTCAGGTTTATAGCATGTAAGGGATATATCTATAGCAAAAAACCCTCCACAATCCAGCTGACTTTTCCAAGCCAAATAGAGTTATACAATTCATTATTCATAAGTGGGAACAGTCCCTTCCTTGCTAATTAGCTCTTTCATGTATGGGGGCCCAAGTTTTGATCAGTCCCTTCAGCATCTGAGGGATCACTCCCCACATACACCTCTGCACAGGCAACGTGCAGAGGCTGCAATAGCACACAAAGTGTGGCTAAAAGTCACTCCCTGACATGAACTCCATGCCTACAAACTTGCCCAAGCACACTGAAATTATTACTGTGCACACAGCTAGACAGGGTTTGCTCCCAAGGCAAATGAGGAGCAACTTAACCTTCCTGACCTTGCATGGGAAAAGTTGTGGAGAGCTCCCATTAACTGAACTAGGGAAGCAGTAACAGAAAGCCTGGGAGATTCAGGAAAGAATGGCCTTCTAAACTAATATGTCTGTTGAAATTATTTGCCTGCTTAAAAGCAGGCAGGGGTCAGCATACTGAAGCTGGCTGTGTGAAAGACCTCTGCTCCACCAATATGAAAATCCCAGCAAAGCACCATTATCCCTACCCAGTACTTTGCTTAAGATCCCACAGGGTACTTGCATATCAGTTTTTTGCTATGAAATAGAATGAAATGCTAACAAAAATACAGAGCTTTGATGTCAAAGAACCTATGTTTCCCTTTCATTGGTGTGTGGTCCCCAAAGTAATGACTTCCTGTCCTGCTCTTGTCTAATTAAATCCATGAAAACTTTAATTTCACTTCTGACTGGACACCTTTTAGGGATGCAAATGTGCTTACATATACTGACCTAAAAAGTTATAGACACTTCAAGCTCCAGCCTCTTTAGTATGAGGACATTTGACTAACCACTGAGACTCAGATCCACTGTCAAACAGCAGTCACATTATTTAAACAGACACATTACACAGCAATTACATACTAATCTTCAGTGGTTTTATTGCTCACTGAGGTAGACATATATTTGATTAATTTTAGGGCTACTTGAACTATCTCTGAAGGACTAAACATGTTAGATATAATTCACTTAAGTACTTCAGAAATAGTTATGAATGAAACAGATCAATCTATCCACACTTTAGACAAATCTGACTCATCCAGCCAAGTGTCTCCAAGAAAACCATCAGCCACTGCTAAGACCTTTAGCAGAACACCACATCACTAAGTCTGTATTTCCTTCTTTGATTTAAAACTGCCTTTCTGATCTCCCCTTGAAATCTCTGCTTTATCTCTTCTCCTTTAAAATCTTCAGAATAAAAGTAAAGGCAACCCCAGAGGCTTCAAGGGTTTTATTTTTCATTCACTCCTCATCTTTGTTTTCCTGACACAGCTGACAGCAGATTTGAGTTATCAGCTGTATACTTCTGGATTATTCTCAAATGCACAAACAAAAGAAGAACACCCAGCAAAGGAGGGAGGTGAAAATGCCAATCTATTCAGTCGCAATGCAACTGAGGCTTCAGAACTGAACACTTCTATATTTCCTTTCAAATTTAGAAAAACGTGAAGAATAGAAAGATATAAAAACCAAGGGCAACCGTAAAGTTATATAAGAATCAGAGCACAAGCCACAAGTCGAGAGTTAAAAATAAGACAACAGGGAATAAGACCAGAGTCCAATACTGTAAAAAGTATAATAGATTAAGGATGGTGGCTTAATGCACCAACTTCAGCTTTTCCTTGGAACTGATATGGCCAGGATAAGAGTGTCCAGCACCCAATAAATGCACGCTGATTCTAGTTAAAAGCAATGAAAAATAAATTTCAGTGCTATTCAACTCCTGCCCTTAAACACTTCACCAGTTGCCAGGAAGGAGAGATTACCATGACAGCCAGTAACTCTACAGGCTAGTGGCATTTGAAGCAAGATGAGCTTTTTTATTTGTTCTGGGTGGTTTGTTTTTCCTTGTTTGCTAGGTGGGACAAAATGTACTTGCTTTGGAAAAATAGTCTAGCCATTGTAGTATTACAAGGGTACTTTCCCTCTGCCTCCCAAAATGCTACAATGATGATGTGTCCTGTTTATCTGATTGGCATGATGTCAGCCTACAATATGGATACTGAGCCCTGCTGTCAGCACTACCTGAAAAGTTGAATGAGAGGGAGGAAAAAACCAGCATAATCCAGCTTCTATCAAAAAGCAAAACTCAAGTACTTTTAAACTTTCAATTTGCTTATTTAACTTTGGGAGTCTTAAACTTGATTTCATTTTACTTTTACTACAATCAGTCCCCTAGACACAAGACTTACATCTGCTCCTTACCTGTTAACTTAAAATCTGTGAGATGTTAAAAATAAATCAAAATGTATTTACTTTAGACTTCTGCTTTCTGCTCCTTGAGCCAACACACAAGCCCTGACTTCAAATGTTCCTCTCCTATAGTGTGGACAGAAACTACATTAATTTCTTTGTTTCTGTAATGTGGGAAATCACTTTTAATCACATGCCTCCAGATGTCAGATCTTTAGGGAGTCAGAGGAGATGAGGCAGCATGGTGTCTTTTTGATGTCCAGTCTTGGCTGTTGCTGGAAACAAGCTGTGTAGGTAAAAAGTTCACAAGAGAAAAGGCAGTAGCAGTTTCTAGAGTATTTCCCACCACATTTATTACCTTTGTCAAATATAAACCAAAAACAAAGTTTTATTTCTTCATCTCTTTCATTTAGCTTCATTTCATTTTCAAAAAGAATAACAAAATATTTAACATGACAGCAATATGTCTAGCTGAAATAAACACCGCTATATTTCATCTCATATTTGGACAGCTCTGCCTCTTGCAGATTCTATGTGGAATACTCTATTTTCTTTGCTGTAGGATTATTACAGTGTTTTCAGCACTGATAAACTGCCCATGAACTGCATAGCTGCAAGGTCATGGCCCACAAAGTAAGATGCACTTTTTCCCTCTGAAACTGTGAAAGGTTCTTTTTCCCTTCCTTAATTGGTTAAGTGACAGCTGGACAGAGTCCTTAAAGGTGAGAAAATCAGTGCTAAGCAGGAGGATGGGACAAGATCACTTCATGGGTCTTCACCATCTGTGTTTCTGACAGCTGACCCAGCAGACGAAATCCGTGGCGCTGCACACACCCCTCAGTGGCTGGACACTAATGCTTCATGGCAGACACTGTCTCCATATCATTAGAATACAGGCTAATGTGAGCTAGGAAACCACCAGCAGACTAATTAATTGTGGCAGGTAGCACATGCTGCTTCTCCATTTCCTGGTAATTAACTGGCATGAATCTATTTTTTTTTTTTAACAATTCACTTTTTAATTTAAAAATATCAGTTGGTAGAAATTCCACAATTCATACCAACTAAGACTGGCAGAAATCCTCCAGAAGTAGACGATGATTTCACATATTCTGGTAAGTTTGCTCATGTTACATTCAAACTCAGGCAAACTCCTACTAGTTCCCTTACAGATATAACAAAGAATTTACAGATACTTTGTGGATCTCAGGCCAGAGGAAAATTGCAGAAAGTTTGGATTTGAAAAAGTCTGTGTTTAAGGTATTTTAGATTGTTAGAATTTCCTTAGAGGAGGAACAGTTATCAACTACTTATGATACTGAAGATTTCCCATGCATTGATTGTAGATACACTGTGATCTACATTTTAAAAGGCCATTCAACTCAGAAATTCAGCATAGAGAAACTTACAAATGAATATATTGTAATAAAGGAAAACATAATCGTATGAAGGATGATTGGAAACTGTTAGAACTGGCCACCAGGAAATCAGCTTCTAATCAACTTTTTCTCTCAACTGTTTTCTCTCTCACAGAAAAAAAAGACTCCTCAGGCAGGAGGAAATAAGACATTCATTGGTGACAATAAGTCTGCTCCTGTGTCAATAAAGGTGAGGTTTTTTCACACTGTTGAAATCCACCTCTGTTCACTAGCTGTCTTTTTAAAAATTAGAAGTCACACTCCTGCTTGCCAACTTCTGACATAACAAAGCAGCTTCCTGGTTTCTGTGGGTACTTGGACACTAGAAAGGTAGCTAGAAGCTACTTTTCCCCTTCTGCAATTCTCCAGTACACAGACCTCAGAGGGACACTGATCTGAGAGGTTTGCATGGTCTTCTATTGCAGCTGTTGTGAAAAAAAAATCCCAGAGCGTTTAACTCAAGACTTTGAAAGTTTTAGATTTGTTTTCAAGATGCAGTAACAAAAGGCCACAGCTGAAATTGAAATGGGTTCTCTTGTGTGTTCATTGTGGCATATTAACCAAGCACCCCTTGAGAAGGCTGGCTGCTGACCTGCGTCCACAAAGACATGTTCAATGCACAGGCAGAATAGATACCCATAGGCATTGCTGTAAAATCCTCCATCACCAGGGTTTACTTACACTGTGGGAAACCAAGGCTGATGTTGTATTTTGCTGATTACTGTGTAGGCTGGTTTGAGCACTGGTTTCAGAGTAACAGTAAAGGCAGCCGCCTTCTTTGTGTCTTCCTTAACTCTAAGGTTTACTATGGGCAAGAGATTTCCCCACATAAGCAATGATCTTTGAAACACACAAATAAAACCCCTCTGGGAGCATTAAGGACTGTCTGCTTTAGGACTTGCATTGCAACAGTAGACATTGTAGTGTTCCTAGAAGTAATTTTTTCTCTTTCCTCTATTCCTGCCCTTTCCTGAGCAGCTCACCTTTGGAGGGGATTGGATGAGCACAGACCTGCTCCAGCCCTGCTAACCACTGACACAGACATGTTGAGCACAGCCCCCTCCTGCTGTCTTGGCCCAAGAGATGTTAGACCTAGAAAAACTAAATTTCCACACTTCCAGTCACAAGCGCCTAGCTTGGTTGCCACATTCATATTGCCAGTCTGCTTCCAGAGCTGAGAAAGACTTTGTGCTGTGGTGAGTTCTCACTGCATCACAGAAAATTGTCATTTCACCTCCACTTGCCCAAGGGGGTCAAACTGAATGGTCCAAAATAGGAACTTTTGTTTCCTACTTTCTATTTGCAAGCACATTAAAGAGCAAAATTATTTTTGGGAAAGGACTCAAAGATTTTATTGTCATAGTCTATGAAAAAGCGTTCACTCCATTTCTATTTACATGTGTGGAGAAAGGATTGCATTTTGTTTGTAAATAACATGTAAAAGTAAAGCATTCAGTTCTGGAGCTTGCCTATCTTCTTGAAATGTATCTCTCTACAGCTTAGAGACACAAGGAAGCCATGGAGATAAGTGCATGTGTCTGCCCTCCACTTCTCTTTGCTCCAGTGACACCACTGAGTGAGATTAAAGTCATTTCTCAGGCCATGGAAAAAACGTCCTCAGCTCTGCCAGGTTGATGTAATATGGTCAGATAGAGCTGTCCAGGTGAGCATGTCAGTGATTTTACTATGAAGAAAGATTTAGGAAGGATGAGAAGCATCAGGAAGATGAGGAAGGCAAGTCCTGTGGTTGAGACTTGAATGGCCTTTGATTAGACTTCCTTCCCTGAATTTGGGGAGCAGAGTGGTTTTGGAGTAATGCAACTGTTAGCGTTGCAGTGGCTTCCTTTTCAGCCCTTAGTGGTTTGCTACTGTGGAAGTAAATTGACACATTTGCATGTGAAAGCTCTCCATTGTCATCTCCGGACTCAGGTTGGATTGAGAACTAGCAGGGCTGGAAGGAAAAGAATAATAGATTGCCCTTCAACAGGGAAAAAATAAATCCACCAAACCCTTCTCTCACCCTCAGAAATGGCTTAAAAAAAAAAAGAAAAGAAACCTGCCCCCGAACCTCCTTTCCAGGTGACAAGGACACCAGGGGAGAGCTTTTCCCTTACTAGCCCTCTCAATGCTTACTCTGAGTTCTCAGTTTGTGTGAGCCTCAAGAAGGAAAATAGCACAACAAAGTTCCTGTTCTGCAAATAGACCAGAGTCTGTATTTTGCTCACTGGTCAAGCTGGTCTGGGCAAAATACTTTTTCTTCATCACACACATTCACGTTGTTTCAAGTTGCAAGTGTGAAGAGGATATTATGCTGGCATGTCCTCTGTAGCTACTCACCTTAACATCAAGTATTAGTGTAAAGCAAGGACCACTTTCCCTTTCTTCCCACTCCACAGGACAGCTCAGCCCTATGTTAGTGATAACTTGCACAAAGATGACAAGAAAAACAAGGCCCTTCTCGAGCAAATGGACCATCCTCTCTCCAGGAAAGCTATCAAGATCTGTTCAGAGAGCGTAGACAACAGATTAATCTCTTTACTTGCCCCTCCCCAAACTGGGAATTCCTGCATTTAAGACAGGGAATTCCTGCATGTAAAAGTTCTGCCTTCTTGAGTCAACAGTACGAATTTCTGGCCAAAGTCATGAAATGACAGCACATGCACGCTTGACAACGTGTTGTGAAACTTAGTAGCTACAAAGATCTGGAACATCCTCTTAGGAAGGCAACCGTATTTTCTAATCTAACTGGACAAAAGAGCAAATCTTTCAGTAATAAACAAAGATCCCAAATTAAATCCCACCAAGAAAACATAAAATTTTAAAACTTAGAAATCTCTAAACAAGGTCAAAGAAAAAGTGAGAACTATTCACCATATTACAATGAACTACTGAAATTTCTGAAATTCTTAAACTCAGAAGGATCTTTAGACTATAGGCAGATTACTGGAGCTCCTGAAGATCCCTCTCATCAATCACCCATAGAGGACTAAAAGAAATGAGTTCTGACTGCCTGCTGCCATATATTACCTTCCTAATTACTCCTTTTATACCCTTCAGGTGCAAAGGTGCTAGCAGGCATCCACTTTCCAAGTGCATTGCAATTATGAGCCATAGCAACCCCTCTAAAACTCCTGGCATAAAGATAATGTGAACAAATACAGGCCAAGGTTGCTGTCACAGACACAACAGATTGCTGATGGAAACAGATAACCCTTATAATGACTTTGTGTTCTGTTATTTCAAAAAATTATTCATTAAAATATGGTGTTTATTGCTCCATATCCTGTACCATCATCCTTTATTATCGAAGTCAAGCTGTGTATCCTCAGATAAGAGCACTGTCTTCCACATGTTTTATTCCTCCTGGTAGTCAGCCATGGTGAGCTATATATGCAAACAATATTTATTGGGGGCTTGAGGATTTATTCTGCTTTTGCCGGGATTGCTGTGCTTTGCACAGCAGGATTCTGCCTCAAGAGCTTAACACCTGCTCAGCTGCAGCCAGAGAGAAGCTCAGACTATCCATTCCAATGGCTTGTGACTAATGTTGCTCATCTGGGGTGCTTGGGAAGAATTTTTTCCTATCTTGGCAGAATGTACTTGGGATATTCAGGTGAAAAATGTTAAAACAAAGTGAGAAAAGAAATAAGGAAGGGGTTGGAATTGTCTTTCATGAGAGGTCATTCAGAATCTTGTTTGAAGTAGCTTTTCTTTCTCCCTGTCATCAATACTACACAAGGCTTTGCTAATGCTTTTTAATAAATAAGACTGGTCCAAATTGTCAATTTTTTCCTTGTATGAAGGTAAAGTCCTCAAGAAAGACATGATCTTTGCTTTTCCTCTCAAATTATTGAAGTTATCAATGTAAGAACCTGGCCTAACCATGTATACAGCACCTATTTTTCAAGTGATTCAAGCACCAAAACCAATCTTCACTCTATCCAACTTTAAAACCAAGCTAAACAAAACACAAAAAACCAAAACAGTCTAGACCATCTTTCCTGATGAGGAGAAAGAGCTGTTTCTGAAAGTAAACCAAACCCACTTTACATCCAAGTTCTGTGTCCATCATTACACTAAAACAAACCCTGGGCATTTCCTCTCTACTGCCCACACTGATCATATTTGCTTTCAGTTCCCAGATAAATGGTATTGGATAAAGCAGGATTTATAATATATAGAGCAGCCTGCCCAGGAAAGTAACATCTCCAACTGCACCAATGAACATTCTATCAGAAGTAGAACAGGCTGATTGAGTTTTCTTCACAAAAGAAAATGTATTCAAACTTTGAATACATTTGAGGCTCACTTTTTCTGCCAAAATGAAGAAATATCCAGCCACCTTGCAGAGAGACTTAACTTCAGGCTATATTGCAGCTGCTTGAAGACACTGTCCTTCTAGTAGAGGGCCAAATATTTTTCATTGAGGCACGGACCTTCAGGGTACTAAAATGGGTGTATTTAAGTTAAATGCACCTTCTCTTTGATTGTCACAAATATTAGTCCCATTCAAAAACCTAGACATCTAGCTAGCTAAAATGAAGACAGATGTGTATTAAACATATCAGAGACCTCTTGAAGCTATCTTAATGAAATATTTAGAACTGACCAAAGGTTTTCACATCTGACCTTAAGCTGAACCTTCATACTAGCCTGAACCCAAGCCTTTTAGAAATACTTGGAATAAATATCCTTTCAGGCTAACACTTCAGGCTTTCAAGTTCCTTTTTCTTTCAATTAGTCTGAAATCAGAGTCTTTCACATAGTATTGGTGCCTTTCATAGAAGGAATGGTATAATCCTGTGCAAAGGGGGCTTGTAAAAATCTTGTGGTATATACTTTAGCCAACACCTCTAAGACACTGGAGACAGCTATGAAGGTTTAGGTTCTTCTTCTAAGTACAAGTCAAATTAAAAACTAAAAAAATAAACAAAAACAAAAAAAAACAAACAAAAACCAACAAAAACCCCCCACAAAACAAAACACAGAAAAAAAAAACAAAAACCACCCACACAAAACCTCCCAAAACCGTCAACTGAGTCTAGCCCACAGAGATGGGAAATAATGGCAAGTGGTATTGATCCTATACCAGGACAGCAGCAAGATGTTAATTGTCAAATACCTGTAGGGTTAGACCTGCCAAGAAGGTGACAGAGCCAGTTAAGGGTTTTTGCCATTTTTAATTCTTCAGTAGTAAGTATCTGTCCCCAGACACACACAACAGATTAAAAACCCACACTAAATGAATTGGTAGACATGTCTATTCTTATTTAGCTAGGCAAGGGAAGGTCAAAGAACAGCATATGCTGTTATGTGCAGCAAAGAGGTTGTTATTGATTAGCACTCCTGTCTCATATGAGAGAGGAGCAGAGCCCCACAGACTCAGCTCAATGCAAAGAACAGGCTGTGAGGAGCTGTGAGATTCAGCTGCTCCCCTGACCCCTCTCTGCAGCACAGTAGTCTGACTGATCAAGCCCAACTCTAACAGAGCCAGAGAGAGAATCCAGAAGTACACACAGGGTAAATGTGTGTGTGTAGCCAAACTTCCAAAACAGAAGAAAGTTCATTTCTAAAGCAACATAGTACAGACAACCTGTTTGATGCAATGACACTTGCACAGGACAGGGAAAGAAGGCAAGAGGTGCCTGGGGGAATGAGTTTATAGGCTGAATGGCTCTGCAGGCCTTTGCTGTGTTGTTATTGTTAACTGTTTGTTTTATCTCTGGTTTTAGAGTGTCACTGTGAAATACCAACAAAGGAAGTGAAGTGCAAACTTAGCACAGAACCTTGAATCAACACGTCTAACTCTTCCTCTCAGAAAGAGCACTCTCAGGGTTAAGAGGTTACTTTAATCTCCTTGTATATTCACCTGCTTCTCTGATTAAATTGTCTGTGGCAAATCAGAGTAAATGTTGGCAGCAGTGACTTACTGCGCAGGTCTCAGGCTCAAATCCTGCCATATGGTAGGCTTGTTACAGATTATACCTTCTAGACACTGTAGTTTCAATTCACTCCACCAAAAAGGCCTCAGATGGTGATGATGATGCCTCCTGCAAACATTGTCTAGATCGGAAACTCTGCTCCAAAGAAACACTCAGCACCATATGCCGAGCTGGTTTTAACCTCTTGCTTATGCATGTGCTCAATGTTCGTTTTTAGGAGTCAGTAGACATCAAGCACTGGGAATCTAAACAGAAACAGGTTCAAGGCAGATCACACATACCACATTTACCCACACATCCTATTCTCTTGGGAAGTTTAAAAATGAAAGTTATAGACCCAGAGGGCTAGAAAGAGTTTGGCTAACACACACAGTACTCACTATATCAAATATTAGGATCAGATGAGGTTTAACACAGCTGGGAAAATGACCCAATGAGAGTAGTGGACCATGAAGGACCATAAGAAGCAAAGGGGGAAGTAAGGATGGAGCCTAAAAAAGCTGATAAGGACCTAGGGAGGTTTTACTACCTGAATATAAAATGAGAGATTGACTTGGTAGATTTAGAAAAACTTTCTCTTTATAGTGGCATGTAAATACTACACTGGGAGAACAGAGGGCCCTTATTCCTCTCTAAATCTGAAGAGAGTGTCATTTGCACCTTGGTCACACAGGCAGATAGCTTGAACTTTAACATGTGCCTGAACAGCAGGAAGAAAAGAGGGACAGTGAGTGATGAAATGACTTTTTCAGGGTGTACGACCCATCAGTAGCACAGAAAGTATTCGGGCTCCCTGGTGTCCTCATCACTAAGTGGTGGTGCTGCTCTGTGATTTGGGATCAGCTTTAGTTTAATGTTTAGGTGTTTGAAATGCCTCAAGTGTCTTAATGTTTGAAGTAATCCTAAGGTAGTCAGATCACTTTATCAATTCTGAGTACATTCTTACTTCCTCCCCAGGAGCTCTCTTATCATTGTGCTCAAAAGCCATCTTTTGAGGAGTCTCCAGAGCCATGCAGTTAGGAATGGGCCAGGACAGGGTTAATCCTTTATTCTCAGCAAGCATGTAGTCTAGTAATGGAAAATGTAAAGATAAAAGCAGCTGCCATCAGCACGTTTTCTTCCTTATCAGCACTTTGATGTTGAATTCATTGTGGTTCAGAGAGAGCTGGGCCTGGTTGCTTTTCAAGGATGTAATGAGCAGTGTCTAATATGCTCATTATGGTAACTGTTATCAGACATATTTCTGCATCTGAGCATATCATGACACCGCAGCCGGTTTTACGTCTGTGTGCATGAGGCAGACAGCTGCCAAGCAAACATCCTCAAAGTGTATGCATCTTTGGTATGTATGCATCAGTGGGTAAAATGGGCACACATTGATCCCTTCTCCACTCCAACAGCTTCTGCAGTCTCAGAAGTTTGTTGCTCAACGCCTCCGTCTCCCCACGAGACCCTCATTAAGGTGTACACGTGCAATGGCTTCAGGCCAGCCTTCTGCTTGGCACTCATTAGCTCATTCCAGCGCACTGTGATTGCACAGGTACACAGCAGATGCCATTATTTCAGCTGGCATTTACCAGCAATTAAAACACAATAACTATAGAGCTTGTCAAGACATTTTCTCTTTGTGGGATTGCTTGGTTTGTTTCCATATTATAAATGAAAATAGCAGCAATCCCTGTTGACAAACATTGACACCTCACTAGTGAAAGCACTAGTTTCTTTACTTCTTCAGATTTTTTGAACTTCCCAACCTCTGTCCATTTGCAATACATTTCACAGCATTTTGGAAATGTTTTTTCTTGCCAGAAATGAGTAATTTGTCACTGATCTGCCCCACACTGATCCTAAATAGTACAAGTACAGAGTAGCTAAGTAATACTGCTGTAAACCCAGCCTTCTAGGGTTTCCTTTTCTGGCAGTGAAGTGTCTATGTCTGGGTTGGTTTGCCTTTTTGACATCCCATCACTGATGTTATGTAATATCACATGTATCTTACCCCCTACCCCCACTGACCAATCATCAGAGCTGAGAGAGGTTTATTTTATTCTTAATCAGAACATACTTCCAGGTTGATATTTTTCTCTCCCCTAGTCTTCAGTAATTTCCCACTGCCTCAGTCCTCAGTAAGAAATTTTGTGTTCGGGAGAAGTCAGACATCTTGTGCTGCTAGGTACAGAAAACACTTAGTGCTCCTCCAGAAAGCTTTAGTACCTGAAACTTCACCACTAGACTGCCCTGAATTCAGTCAATTCTCATCACACAAGGACAAGACTATGCAATGCATTCCGTATTTTTCTTTATCTGTTTCAGCCAATAAGACTGCTGAGTGTGAATTTCTTAATTGCTACATTTGTTATCTAAGTGCATCTAAGTAAGAATGAATGACAATCAAGTAGGACTCATTCAGCAGTTCTGAGATAACTGGAAATGGAAGCAGGAACCTTCTTCAGCTCCATTGGACTCTCTGGCTGGGCCAGGAACAGAGACAGGGCTAAGAAAAATGTTTTAAAAAATATGTAAAACAATAAGAGGACTCCTCACTTATTTTAATTAAAGCACTAAAGAGGCCCCTAGGTCCAGCTGGATCCACTGAATTGTGATCTTCAGTTTCTCAGCATAACATCAGCGCTGCATCATTTATGGAGGTGTATTTGCTTAAGAGTTGTCTTCGTTAAAATTCAATTACATTGAAACTATATAATCCCTCATTGTAATAACCTGATAAAAAGCCCTTAACAGCCACACCACGTGCCCGTTTAGCAAGAAAATTAGCTCAGCAAAGCACATAGTCCTAATTTAGCAATTAAGGTGTAGTTTGTATCAGGCTATTTCAATAAGATTGGGAGGCAATTTACAAGGTAGTTTTTGCTCATTGCCATCTATAAAAGCATGTCAATAGCAAACAGAATCCCCAGGGCACATCTGCATAGAAAATTATATCTTTGTGCATTTCTAAGAGTAAAAATGCTATCATGGAAAGGATCTTCCATTTGTAGTTATATTTGCCTTATCAGTGTATTATATTTTCTTTCTGTGCTAAAAGGTAAACTGGATATATGTTACAAAATGTATTAAAAGATGAACTGTGTTCCTACAGCACCAGGGAGTTAGCCTTGATTTTGAACTACCTGATTTTATGAAAGCTTAGATGTGATTTTTAGGGTCAAATTCTAAAGAGTGTGCCTTAGAAACATTGAATGGAATGGAAGCTTATTGACTGTTTGCTGAAGAACAAGCTGTGGATTAAATGGGGTTCTGTTAGGATATGCTTGTGGGTCTGATGACTTTGACAGATTTATTAATCATTAGGAGATCACAGACTGTAGAGATTTCCACACTTGGACTTGATGGGGGTACTAACTTTTGTCTGTGCAATGAAAATATTTGTTGGGGGGTGATATCGATGCCATGAACTGTATTTCTAAGAGTCCAAGAGAGTCAATGTGATATTGTTGACCTCCACTGCAGCTTTTATCACAGACCAGGTAACAGAAAATCACATCTATGCAGCTTCCTCTTGGTACCCACCGCTATCAGTAGCAGTAGCTTTTAATTACTGTGATGTATGCAAAGCAGTTGGCCATTGCTAATCAAAGCTAAAAGGTCTTCTAGAAACAAAGTTGATGATGAGCTCACAAAGTTTTGAAAACACAGGAGTGCTACTACTTAGTGCCCTTTGCCAGTGTAGTGGAGTAGTAAGTTTCAGATCATAGTTCAAGATAGCTCCAGGACTCCAGCTGCAAGCTGGGGAGTTTTCAACTCAAGATTGATGGGGAAAAGTCCAAGTGAAGGCAATGATAGCCTGCTATTTAGGGTCTGGCTCCCAGAACAGGATCTGATGTCATCAAGAGAAGCTGGTTATACAGTGTCTTTTCACTTTGTCCTCTATTGGGCTGTCCAGTAGATGGCTTCTTTCCTTGGTTTTTTGGTGGGGTTTTTATTTATTGATTTGTTAAACAATATTTCATGATAAATTTCAAAAGTCTTTTCATGGGAGCCAACAAACAGAAGAGCGTTCTTGCTCACAGGAGCTGTTTCTAACCCCACAATATTCCAGGAAAGGTGGCATGAGAGTGCTTCAGAAATGAAGATACATTTCTGAGATTATTCAAAGCATTTTTAATTCATATTCCTTCTAGCTATCTTTCAGTTTATATTTAAAACTTCATTTTTGGTCCCTTGCTGTTCATTTTGTTGTGAAGTGTTAATAGTTCTCTAGAAGTATACATCTTCTATTTGTATGAGTGATTTTTATCTCATACTAAGTCTCTTTGCAATGCTAATGAAGTGAATTACTAGCTTTAATTAATATAATTACTAGCTTATTTTCCTTGGTATTTTTTAATAGCAGAATTGAAATTCAATTTGTTAGTGTTTGTGTAGAAGCATAGACTAATAATTGTTCTGTTCTCATGTGCAATATCAGAATAACATAAAGGCTGACCAGTTATAAACTAATGCTGAACTACCCAAACTAGATAGCTAATTAAATGAAACTTTTGAGCATGTTTAGCTGCACATTCCTTTTTTATGTGCAAAAGTATTACATCCACAAGTACCCTTTTTCACAGACAAGGTTTTACATGTAGAATTATCATACATGTAATTTCTTTTGGGAGGCAATGCTAATATTTTTCCCTTGGAAAAGTTGAGTTGCTTGGCAGACAGGAATTTGACTGAGCAGGGACTTGGTAGTATAGCACACAGCTGTTGACTTTGGGGTCCTGTAATATTCACAGAATTTAAGCTTTCATTTTAAAACAACTAGAAAACAAACCAAAATTTTCATCATCCCATGTAATTTTAGAAATACTCATGTCAGACCTTTGCTGTGATTTTGCTTATTTTTGCATCTGAAAGAGTCACAAATAGGAAAATGTAAGCTGCATCTGCAAGATTACCTGAGTTTTGCCAGTTTTCAATCAGGCCTTTGTGGTTACAGTATGAACCACTCGAAGTATAGAAAATCTGAGGTCATCAGGTAGACAGACTTGTTTTGACACATTGACACAGAAGAAATCATTTATCAATGGCTCAGTGAATTCCTGTAGCCACGGCTCAAGGCATCACAGCTGCTTAAAATCTCTGCTGAGCTCCTGTGATAATGATGTGTGTCTGTTGAGCCTTTGCTCAGGATGTTGCAAGGTTTAAGTGATGTTCTGTAAAGTTTTCAAGTGAAGACTAGAAAGACCTAAAGTGATCTGGAAATAGCTTGTCAGAAGTCATATAACTCACAACTTGTCTTGACTCCACAGGCTCTTTAAGTGTTAGAAATTCTCTACCCTTTTGTCTTCATTGTTCTAAAGAAGGTTGCTCCTGTGGCGTCTGTTCCATGACAGGTTGGAACTGACTGATAACCTGATCTCCCAAGGAGCAGCAAGAACAGGTGACAGCAGAGCTAGCAAGGCACTGCCTTCACTGGCAAGAACATGGCCCCGTAGTGTCTGAAGAAGAACAGAGCAGGTCTAGTCATGGTGGCCTCACACAGGCAACCACACCACTAGGGCAATCAGAGAAGAAGTAGTGATGGCTGTAGGTACACTCAGTCTCTGCTTCCAGCCTGTATAAAGATCCCAGGAAGAGCATTTCCCAGCTCAGAGGCGACTTTCAAACTCCATCAAGTGAATTGTATTTGCCTTTATGTGCTACTGTGAACCAGCTTTTCCTCTCCAGCCTACTGGCACCACATAAACAAATGGAATGAGCCGACAAATAACTACACACTACTATGAACTACAGGATTTACTCTCCTACTGACATAATCAGCACCCAAAGCATCTGTACAGCATATTACAGTCTGTACAAATTACCAGCACAGCATTGAATGTGGTGTAAAATATTGCCAGTGTCCTGAGCTTCTGCAAATTGTTTCTTAGCCACGTATATCCTACCTTCTCCAGCTACAAAATGAGGCAGGCAGAAGGTTGAGAGCCTGAACTTGTGTGTATTTGTAAATGGCTTTGAACATCACGGGAGAAAGACACAACAGAAGGGAACACTCACTGGAAGCTAGCACTTGAGAAGATGTGAAGTATAAAGTTCTAGGACCTGGGTAAGTGACAAGAAGGAGCAAGGAATGAGAGAAGACTTACAACTGTGCTTCTGTGCTTGTCCCCTCTGGTAATGTGCATCTAAAAAGGGACAAAAAAAACCCAAAACAAAACAAAAACAAAACAAAACAAAACAAACCCCAAAAAAACCAAAACCAAAAAAAAAAAAAAAAAAAAAAAAACAAAACAAAAAAAAAAAAACCCACCAAAACAAAACAAAAAAACCCACCGAAGGAAGTGGTAGCCTGCCAAAATGGTCAGGCCTAACTGATTACATCAAACAAGTTACCTCTCCATAGTGATTTATGGGTAAATCTCTCACCAAAAGTGCAACTTCTCAGCTAGTAGCCAGTACAATTAGTGCTGCTTTATGTACCACTCAAGGTGCTGGCTCCTCAGCAGGACTTTCTCACACAGTTTGTTATTACAACAAATGAAAGGTTTGCCTGGCCCTACCTTCACCTGGCACAGGAATTGCTGTTCAGGGCTGAAGACCACAGGAGGTTTCTGCAGCCCAAGCAGGGATCTGCTTAATTGATAGGTTTGAGCCAAAGGGGCTGTACAGAGAGACATGAGCTGAGACTCAAAACTCTATGAGCAGGACAAGTGATACACCAAAAAATGGAAAACTAGCATTTGCTAGGGAAGGGTTGTACTAAGAAGGAACATGATCTACTGAAAACTAACCCCAGCTCACTTTTGGTGTTGTCCTCTCTTAACAAAATGGGGCTTGAAAAATGGGCAGTTTAATGTTTTGAACTGGAAGAAATGGGTCTCTGTATTTATGGTTTAACAAATTAATGAAGAATTAGTCCTCTATGATGCATAAATAGTGAATCTTAAAATGCTTCAGTTACTATAAAAACAGCAGCACAAGTAGCAAGGGATCTATATAGAATTCAGTCTGATGTTTTAAAGCATAAGGGAACCACTGCCGCAGCAGTGAAACAGTTTGCTCTCCTCCATTCTTGCTATTATATATGCCCAAAGAATTGGCTGTAATTTAAAAGCCAATAACCATAAAAGCCAAAAGCAAACCATAACACCTGGTTTACATTCCCTGAGTTAGAGAGATGAGATGCTTTCACAGCTTACAGGCTAGTGGTTACAAATTTACCATTTGTTATGGTTCCTGAAGAGATATTCTCAATCACATGCCTTTCGTGGAAGAGGTTTGTTGTCTTTCTAGGATACTCTGAGACCAAAATAATGCCATTAGAAAATCCAGACCTAAATCTGTATACAGGGAGGATTTGGATGATAGATTTTACTTTACAGAGACAAATACCAGCCTTAACAGAGAGCAGAGCTCCTTCTTTACACTTTCTTTCAGCTTTCATTAGTGTCTAAATCTGCCAGTCTGGAATAGGTTCTTTTGTCAGAGAAATATAGCCAAAGAGATGATTCAACTTTGTGCTGCATGTGAAGTAGCTCAGAGCTGCAATACTGATGAGAGAATCAATACAAGGGCATGGATAACAGGATGAGTGGGAAGTCTTTCACATTTTGCAGGTTTCCCCTGGGAAGTGTGTGGCTGCTGCTGAGGAAATGATTGTTCTTACAATGGTGTTCGCTGCAAGGAACTAAAAGAAAAAAAAACTATGCTGAATTTATCCTGCTTATTCTTACACTTCCATACAGCGTCATGGCTCCATATAGTCTGTAGAGCAGATCAAAAGGCCACCAAGTGCATAATGGACTGTCAGCAAAATCATGGGCTTGAGAGCAGTTCTCATTGCGCATGAGTGAAAGGAGCAATTTTGAAGTCAGCAGGATGAAGGGTTTGTCTTCCATGGAGACTAGCAGGTAACACAGACCATATTGAGAAATAAGAGCATTGGCAGGATACAGAGACAGTGCTTATCTGAAAGCCTATCCTGTAGCATTTGTTGTGGATATCTTTTCTGCCTAGTAAGAGAGGGAGGAATGTCCATTTTTATTGCAAATGGATCAAAGGAGTGAGGTCCTCCTTTGGAAGTACAGAAGTAATGTTTTTTCCTGTTCTTTTTTGTAAAGCAAAATGGAGAACGCCAAGTTCCTTTTGTAGCCTGTATATTTCCAGGTCTGAAAAGATTTGAGGAATATCTTGTGGCTTTAAGCCAGGAGTTGAGGCAAATGGGAGCAAATCTGTTCTGAGGCTATAATGGTAAGAAAGGAAGGGAAGGTGGCAGGAAGGGAATATAGACATAACTGCCTATAACTTTTAAGTGTTAAACCATTGTTTGTGTTTGATTTCCGTTTCCGTGCATGTCAGTTCACATCTGTATCCTAGTTCTAATTCTGCCTCTGGGACAATGGGATATCGCCAGCATTTCAACCCTTCTGTAAGGTGATTTTCAATGACTGCCCTCAGCAACTGCCCCCTCCAGCTCAGAACAACTTTAGGGAAGCAGAAAGATTTGGCATTTGAAAGCAAAGCTATGCTGTTTGTCCCTGAGGCTGCTAATCTAATGAGTCATGCTAATCTCTGAATGCCTAATGTAAGGTGCTTCCAAGCCTTAGTCCACTCCCCGTGCTTCTGCAACATTCACTGTTGTCCAGCTGGATGCACAGGAGCCACCTTGGGCAGAATTTAGCCTTGTCATTTCTGAGACCTATAAGTGGAGATATCTGCAAATATCTTCATGAGTAAATCCATAACCATAAAGTGATTAATTATAAAGTGATGAAATAAGAAACAATTCGACATTTTTCATAGCAAAAGAAATAGGTTTACTCAATAAAATACCCAAACATAAGTTTTACTACAAACAAAAGAATGAACTGACAACATACCTCAAAATAAATTTGCAGAACATTGTGTTGTAAGATGCTGTAGGGATCAAAGAAAGGTTTGTTCAAAAGCAGTGAAACTCATTTATTCAACTAGATCATTCAGAGTCTACTGACCCCCATGGTCTAGCTACAGCCTTCAACTCAGCAAATCTTAAAGTTTATTGGCACCTGGGCGGGTGTTTTCTGGGAAGTGAGCCATACCAACACTATTCTTATCTGCATCAGCTCCTAGAGATGGGGTAGGGACTGAAAAAAGGTGTTGATCTGACTGAGCAGAGTTGTGCTTGCACACAGTAGTTCCTAGATTCAGTACTAAATACCCCTACCCTCACTGGCTCTGAAAATGCCAAATATAAAATTCCAGTTTCCTCTTTCTGCTGCTGGACAGCTGCTGCTTTCTTTCTCCTTAAAGAGTTTTAGGTGGTTTGGCCATATTTTGGGCTGGTGTAAGGGCTTCTGGTCCTAAGAGTAACAGGAATTATTCACTGTTTGCTCCAAAGTATTTGCAAGCTGAGTTGTGTTGTTTATCCTCCACTGTATTAGGAAAAGATATATTTTGACTGCCAGCATTTCAAATACAAATCACTGAAAAAAATCCATGTCCTCAAGGAAAAAAAACCCAAACAATTAAACACATGGTCCTCTAATCTTCAGTAGAAGATGGCCTATCAATTCCACTAAAAAGCAAAGGAAAAGCCATCATTTATATTGAGAAGTGTGGAGTGGTGTGGTGGACAATACTACACCAAGAGTAAATGAATTCTTTCTTATTATTTAGATAATACTGATATCTTGATTATAGATCTACTTTGTGGGCATGGCACATATGCACTACTTTCAGCTCATATCAACACCCTATTGATCTCTAGACTGTCACCTCCACACACTTAGAAGATCACAGTGCATAGAGATGACAAATAGTCCCATCTCATAGAAAGTTAAAAAGTGCTTTTTTCTTATTTGATTACTTATTTCTTGCACAGAGACACACTGTGGCACAGAACTAAATGAGCATTAAAGTGTGAAATTAATTTCTGATTTTCAAACAAAGGGGAAGATGAGACCACGTAAGAACAAAGTGTATTCATAGTGAAAAAGATTCTTCAGAATACCTCATGTTGTCCTACTCTGTCAGCACCATTGCACCGACAGGACCACCAGCTTCTCCCATTAAACAGCTCAGACCACATGGTCTGACTTTGGTCACAGCCAGATCTCCCTCCAGCTCCAAATGCCTTTCCTAGAGACGAGAGTGTCCTACCACTGATTGTAACAACAAGGAAACATAGATATGGTTTAGATTAAACCATCCTCAGGTGTGGCAGGAAAGATCTCAACAGTGATCTGACATTTTGAAAAGGAATAAGATTTGGACCATTTGGGGCAGAGGATAGCACAGTCCACCACCATGATTTGTGCAGTTTCCATAACACTTTTCACCCTATTTCTTTCTCAAAGAGGTTGGGTGCTCTTTGCTTCAGACAATAAAGTCATTCTTGCTTATAACTGAGAGACCAGCTTTGGTGTGCTGGGAATCTTTTATGTGACTCAGGCTGTGAGTCATGCTTCCAACACTCCTAATTTGTGCTCAGTCTTTCTTACCAAAATGCTCTTATTTAGGAGTAAAGAAATTAAGTCAGGAACCCAATTTGATGACCATCCCTGGATTTTTATAGTTTCTCTGTAAAGATACTGTGAGCTCGACCTTCCAAGGCAACAGTAATTTCTAAACGGAAGAGTTGTAGCCCATTTCCATCTGGATCCATATGAAGTGGGTAGAGAGACAGAAAATAAGCTCGCTGCAGCTGTGTTTACTCAAATTGCTTGGCCTCCAGGAAATCGACTACACTGTCTTTCAGATGATGCTTTTTGACAGCTTCCCTGATCATCCCCATCCACTGAGGAATTATGCACCAGAGCAGTCATTCCCACATTTCACTGGTAAGGTCATTGATGCAGCTACTGCTGCTGATTTGATATTGTCCAGATTTTACTTTTCCCTTCCTTGCGAAGCTGGTACATCTGTGCACACATACTGGGATCCTGTAAGACTCTAGGGAACCTTTATTTTTGTAGACCATTGCCACACTGACTGCTTTGTCCATATCAGGAAAAACAGTACTCTCCCACACTGGTGCCACTCAAGAGTATCAGTACATCTGCCCACTGTCTGCACACACGGTAGTTTTCCCTCAGAAATTCCTGAAATTCTGGGCTCAGAGATGCCTGCATGGCTGCCTGGTGACTGCATAGCAGCAACAGAGAATTCAGGCTGACTTCTTAGTAGCAAAGTATGAGCCCTTAGAAAAAAAATGGATGAAGCATCACAGTGCACCTTCCCTGTGATAGAATATTAATGATCTTGTTTCCACTGGAAACTGAGACAGAAACTGAAAAATTCATTCATGCTTATTTACCACAAGTAATGGAAGAGTTAAGCAGAGAAGCGTGATTTTCTAATTCTGGCTTTTTCACCTGTCATCCCTTCCCTCCCTTTCCTGTTCTAGTCAGAATTTTCCTTCCCTACTGTCAGTGATAGGTCCCAAAGAATTCTGGACACTGAGGGGTGAATCTGCCAAATCACAGTGTGCACAGGCCCATGCCAAGCACTTTGCTAGAAGCCAGAAGAAAAAAAGCCTGTACAGGTTTGTTTGGTTTTTTTTATACAACAAGCCCAACATACTATCTGAACACCACATCCTTCTTTCCTGGCATGGCAAAAACACTTCCCATGAGAAGAATCTCAACACAAATTTTAAATCCAGCCAGGAAACCTCCTATGTGATCTGAGACAGTTGGATATCATACATGCAGAATGTGCAATGAACATAGTTAATCTCTCCTTTTTTGAGCAAGTAAAAAAGCTATTAAGAAACACAGCACGAGTTTCTGTCTGAAAAGCTATTTCTTGTGTACATAAAACAGAACAACTCCATCTCCCTTTAGGGTTTTACTGGAAAAGGGCCAGTGATTTCTCATAATTAAATACAATTGGCTCAGTTGTATGGACACTATCAATAAAGAGCCACGTTCCTCCTGCAAAACTCATTGATATTTAAAATGCAGCAAACACACTGCATTTTAAAAAATATGTGACATTGCTATCACTCTTAATGGAGAACTTCCTTCTTTTATTTTGAGCTTTATCAGAAATGAAGTTTTGTAGGTTTCTTCTGAGATGTCCCTCTTATAAAATGTGTTTTGTTGAAAAGTAAGCGTGATAATAAGCATTTTCTTTAAAAATATTATCATCAAGGTTTCTAAAGACCTGTGATTTGCTTTTATTCATTCAGTTTCATCACTTAACCAGTGCCTCACATTTTATACTGCACTGATGCAGTATTCCACACAGACCTGGCTTTGTTTTAATGCCATGTAAAGCGAATTTCCTCTAAAGTGATTTTACAGTGGAAATTAACCTCTCATATAAATACTACATTAACTAGCCATATACATTTCTAATATCAACAGAATCTCATGGTTTGACAGTTGATCAGGCTTACCTTTCTACAGCTAAATTTATTCATGGTTGCTATGTCAGTCCTATCTCTACCTCTGAAGAATTTCTTCACTCATTTTTTTTTTTTTAATCAGGGACTTTGCTGATTCCATCAATCCTTATAACAAGATGAGTTAAGTTTTAGCTATACCACATATCTGAATATGTGGATTTCCAGCACTGTAAAGGTTTCCACACTCTCTGAAGCTTGTATAAAAAAAAATAAGTCAACATAGTTACAAGCTTTTGCTCAGAAAGCAAGATATAATTGGGATTTGTCATGTTGATGTGGAGAAGTCTATAAGGAACATCAGGAATATCCAGTGATTCTCTTCATTTTGTGAAAAACATCCTTTCAAAGTCTCTTTTTCCTTTGTGTTACTCTTGTTCCCTTGTGCTCTTAACTGTAATTTTCAGTCTTATGTGTTTGCAGTTTGTACACAAAATGATACAGCACTGAATTGAACTCCAAACAATTTCCAGTTTACATAGCTACAAAAACTGCATAACCCAAGAGGCCATTACATTTACCAAAAGGGTGTATTTCATAAGAACAAGCAAGTTCTACTGCAGAAATTTTCTCCCTCATGTTTTAGCGTCAGCTGCTTGCAATATGATGGAAAGCAGATGTCTTGCTACCAAGAAAACATTTCCTTCTCAAATTAAGTGGTAAAATATTTGGAGTGCACTTCAAAGGACTTGAGGTAAAGATTTTGAAAGAGCTGTATGTAGAAAGAAGAAAATAGCTTATGAATTTTTGAGATCTAAAAAGATAAAAGAATTGTTCCAAAGCCCAACACTGCCTTACAATCATTTTTTTTAAGATTATGAGGTTTCTTTTGCCACATTTTATTTTCAAAATGCATTATTAATTGAAGCAGCTGAAATAGTTTCATTCAGAACTCTTTTTAGTGAAGGCACCTCATCCTCTTCTTCCCCTTCCAAAATAGACACCTAACAAAAAAACCCATCCAGTCAGTTTGTTGATTATGCTGATTGTAACTTAGAACTGATAGAAAGTCCATAATACTTTCAAGTTTTTATGGCTTTTGATTTTTAATTCTGGCTCTTTGTCACCTCCCAGATTGAGAAGAATTTTACTGTGAGAAGAGTACAGGAGTGTAAGATTTTTCCCAAGCTAGCTGAATCTATATTGAAATTACTTCTGGGCTCTGTTTAGTCAGTTTGCATGCCTGTCTGTCAGGAAGCTTAATAAAGCTCCTCACATAAAGAGCAAGAGAAGCAAAAGTGAACACAATTCAGCAAAGTCTTGAAGCTAAACAAAGAACACAAGTAGATCTTCTTTCTGTTCATTAAAAACCTATCTTTAATCAACCTCAGTCTATGGCCCTCTTATGCCTCTCTAGATAGCCCCACTTACTTCTGTGTGCTTTATTTTGTACTTTGTTATTTTGAGATTATCTGTGCCCTACCTCTGCCCTGACACCAGGCATCTGAGTTTTGCAAGAAGAGACTTAAATTACAACAGTATTCAACATGTAATGTTCAACATCTGCAATACAGATGGCTGCACTGAAGACAGTTTCTCTACAGTCTCCTCAGTCACTGGACACAAGTGACAGTGAACATTAATTAATTACAACATCCAGCTCAGCTATAGATATATATGTTGCAAATGTTAGCATTTTTCCAGATTAATCTTATCCCCAGGGTCTGACTGAAAAATCTGGTTTTTGATTAGTTCTTGTTAAACATCATTTCCATGTCTATTTCTTCCCCCCTTGCTGTCAATGGAAGCAACTTTCTTCTCTCACACTCTTTTCCCTACTCCCACCTTTTGTGGACACACACAGCCATCATATTCTGGCTATGTCCTGGAACAGAGGTCAATGACATGTTTTCGTGAGCAGCCTTTTTTACAGATAAAAGCACTTCCTATCTTCCTGGCAGGACACTAAAGTACAAAGCCACTGAAGGGTTTGCCACTTACACCACACGTGAGCTCCATCCTGAGCTGAAGTTAAAACCAAACTTTCCCATTTCCCTTGTTGAATGCATCATACTCAGAAACTGAGATGCAAAATCCAGATTAAATGTTTCATTGAAATTTGAATTAATGCTTTACTTTCTCAAATGTAATTGTTTTGCAAAATAGCTAATATGATAGCAAAAATCCCACTATTAACTTTTTACCAGATACAAGTCTCCTATTGTCCCAGAAAAGCATGTGTGCTGCAAGGACTGTTGTCTGTCCAAAAATAGAGAGGATGGGATGAAGATATTCAAAGCTATCTACAGGACACTTAGACCTTCAAATATTCCATTTAAATTATTTCTGTAGGGCATTTGTTTCACTGCAGGATTAATTCTTTTGAATAATATTAAGTCCGCTCCAAGGCCTCCACTGACAGGTGGAATATTAAAATTTTAGGACCAACCTATATAATTATTGCTCCAGGGATAAATGGGCAAAACTTGGGTCTGCATAGGAATAAATGTATTAACATAGAACACTGTCTCAGAAGAAAACAAAAATCTTAGTTTCCAAGTTCATACACCACCTGTTTGAATTCTCCTGCTGGGATGAGCAGAATCCCAAAGTCTGCTGTCTCTGCTGCCCTTTCTGATTTGCTTTTCCATATGCAAAATCTTCCTCCCACATGAAAAGGAGATTTTTACCTCCTTTCTCTTTAATGTATTCTTTTTTGGGTTTATTTTTTTCAATTTGTTTTGTTAGGGTTTTTTTTTAAGTCATAGTTACAGATCAAAGCTATTCTCTTGCTTTTGGAAAAAATCAAAGACTTCATTCCTCTCTGTTTATCCATATATGCATATATATGTGTGCATGTATATAAATATATGAACAAAAGTGTTATTCAATTTATCTGAGAATTTCTTTTACAGTAGTACTGAAGGAGGAAAAAATATATTAAGAAAAAAATTTGTTTTCACTGTATAAAATTGTTGCATATTAGTATTATCCAAGACTGCAATTCATGTTTGTGCAGTGGGTCCCATTACACCTCATTCCTAAAGGTCAATCTGAATGTCTCTGCCACAAAACTCAATTTTTAGTCCTCTCCTGAAGGACATTTCTGTAACTCGGAGATCTTTATTATGTATGACAACTGAGTGACCAAGAGGTGCATGTGTTCAAGTAAGGACTGCCTCCACTTCTCAATCTTATCTCTCAGGTTACAAATTTTACAGCAGGTTTTGGCAATAAATGAACTGAAATTCCAACAACTGAGCTGAAGTGTAAGGATGTGGTAGATATGTCTGAGAAATTCAAACAATCTGCTGACCTTGGAAGTGAAAAAGTTTTGTAACCCAAATTCATAGCTTGGATTCTTTATGCATTAACACTGATACATAAAAAAACATGAAAGAAAAATCTCTTGGATGCAGAATGCCCAGCTGAGTTCAGGCACACTGCATATAGATTAATAATTTGGATGTCCTTTGGAAAGTTTGTCTGAAGACTTCACAAACTCCTGGATTAAAGACATTCTCCACTCTTAAGAATTTTTTTTTTTATAAACCACAAGATTTGTAGTACTTTTAGTACTTTGCAGGCTTTTGTAGGGAACCTAAAATACACATTCAGAGGCAAAGGCACCTGTTCAGACCCTTGTCAGGGTGGCCCCAGATGCTGCTCCTCTGTGGTCCAGGGGTGACACCCATCCAGATGAGTTAATGGGTGCTCTTCCATCTCACTGGATCACACTTCGGATTGAGGGGGTCACTGCTTAGAAGTATGGGACACATTGTGAGATGCAGGGGAAAAGCATTTCAGGACTCCACAAGACTCATTATGGGATGCTTAGGATGATGAACCAAAGGTGAGGAAGAGATGAATGTATGTGACTTGGGAACACACACAGGAAAACAGAAAAAAGTGAACAAAGGTCACTGCTGAGATACAGGTTGCAGTTCAGTTCACTTTCATGACTGTGCACAGTGCTCAGCAGAGTCTACTTTATGTTACTGAATTCCCTTTCTAAGGCTCTTTCTATCATATGTGCATATGTGAGGGTCTAAGCACCAGCAGCTGGAGCTGATCCAGGCTCAGAGGCCCAGGTGTCAGTGGTGCAAGCAACTGGAGGAAGTACAAATGTGTAAGGAAGTACAAATGCATGAGTGAGTATGTGAGCTTTAGTAAATATTGAGCCAGGCTTGCTGGTGAAATGGCCTGGGGATCAGATGTGCTTGCGTTTCTGAGGGGGAAGCCATGCAAGGAGCTGGCTACCAGGGTGGCCAGGGGAGTCCCGGTCAGGCATCTGTGACCTCTCTGTATGTACACATATATTTGTGTAAGTGTGTTTCTGTGAGCAACAGGGCTTTGCCAGCAGCTGCAGAGGGGCTCTGCACCTCCAGGCTTCCTATGTCCAGGTGCTGGGATTTGGGGAGGCTGGGATCCAGGGGGCAGGTACTGCCTAAGGCCAGCTGCTGGACAGACACACAGGGTACAAATATTCACATGTATACATAAACGTATCTCCTACTCATGGACCTTCCTGCTGATCAGCCAGGCAGGGGAAAAGATGAGACTGCTGAGGCTGTTTATGCTTGTGTCAGGGCTGATTAGCCCATCTGTGCTGATCTGTGTGTCCATATATGTGTTCTGTATCTGTGTTTCTGTTTGTGTGCCTACTTGGAATCCATGCAGAGTTGGGGAATGTGGAACTGTGACATTCCCACTTTATCAGGTCACTGGATTTCACACATAAAAACACAGAGACAATAATTTACATTTATTTTACTTTAGAAATGGGGCTTTAAGTAAGAAACTTACATTTCTCTTGGAGTTTCTCTTGAATCATTACTACTCTTGCTGAAGGTTTTGCCAGCCCAGCTTCTGAAGTGAAGAGTCTGCCACACTCAGTAATAATAATATCAACATAGTGCTTACATTGCAGTCTCTGTCTGAAAAGCTCTTAGAAAACATCTGCTAATTAATTCAATTAATTAATACAATTAGTCTGTAAAAACACTACACACTCCTCAAGTCATCCACTTGTAAAGCATTTCCCTTCTAACTTATAAGAACTAAAAATATAACTGCATTCAATTCCCTTAATACCTGTCATTCTTACTCTGTGCCAATTAAGAGCTTACATATTCCTACCTAACAACTAGAAATAGAGAGTGTAAGAGGAGGAAAGATTGTTTTAGGGTATTAAAGGGAATGTAATTAAATATTTGTTCAGGAGTAATTGTGCATAAATTGCATGAGAATTAAGTTTGATATCATTAGTGCATCTTAATTAGAGTCTTTTCATGATCAATGTTTAACTTACAATTGTTTTGCTTTATTTTAAATTAACTACTTCTTTGTAAAACATTTACTTAAATCCATTGCCCATAACTTTTTCTCTTGGTACTAGAACTGATGGTTTTGATGTTATTAAATGTCTGCAGGTGCCCACGACAGTTTCCCAGCTCATAACATCTCAACTCATTCCTCATAATAAGTGAAATTACTTTTCGTATTTCTTGCTTAGTTTTTAGAATATTTTCAAATATCTATGCGAAAAAATACACAGTCAAAGTAGACTTGTACACTTAGCTGGAACCAGCAGTCTTCTCTAACTTTTGGAGCTGAAATTACATCAGGGGAAAGGCAATACACTATTAAATAATAGAATAGGAAGATGTGAATTAAGCCAGAGCATCTTTTGATCTGTATGATGGAGCAGAGTTAAAACAGCTGCATCAGAGCTACCTTGGCTGCTGGAGGTCATCTGGTCAAATATTGCTGAATTATGCAGGAACAGGCAATTTTATGGATAATAAAAACACTAATAGAGTTTTGCATAAGCATATTGCTTCCAAGGAGGATGACTGACTCATTATCTTCAGAAACATGAAGTTTTTGGCAGCTCCTAAAAACCAGATTTCCATCTGTAACTAAAGTTGCAATTCAAGATAGAGAAGTCTATGTCTTGGTCACAGAGATGGTGATAAATTGCCACTGAAAAATCTGTAGGAGGACAAGTAATTAAAAAAAACCCTAAACGACAAACCAAACCAAAAGCCAAAAACCCCTCACAGGTCAGTGTACTCAACATGAGATTTTGCACACGTTTCTCTTTCCACATGCAACTTTCCATATGTTAACCATACATATCCATATCCCTACATTCAATATGTCACATCTCCATTTCTATTTTTCATAATTTTAGTATGGAAATTTGTATTCTTGTAATCTTGGTTCTTAACTGAAAAAATGGGATGACAGACAACTGTTAACATTTACCTAAGAATAACTGTATTGACAGTTCTTATTAATGTGTAGTTTTGCAAGTCATTCTGAGGGTATAAGAACAGCTCTTCTGGATCAGACCACTGCATCTAGCTAAATACCCCCTCAGAGAGCAAGGGAGCCTGAGCTTTTAATTTAATCCAGTCTCTTTTACTTTCCAGTACCCACACCTATTATGCTAAAAATAATGTTTAGTATCTTGTTTATGAATACAGGGTCCATGAATCTGTCTAGTTTCTTACTCAGCATTTTGATACTGTCTTCCTCTTGAGCTTCCTGTGCCAGAACTGTTGCAGTAATTTCAGTTATCATTACACCAACTTGAGGAAAATAACACCTCCATATTGATATGGATATATCCAGTTGATATATCCAGTTGATATTTCCTCATCCACACTTCATGTTTAAGTTCACGTCAATTGTCAGAAACACTTCAGAAAGAGTAGCAAATTAAAATGAATGTGATTTACAGTAGGCCAGCATCCTTTTGTCTGAAAACATTCATTGAAATAGTAGTAAAGCTGAGCCCAGAGCTTGGAAGTCTTTGTCCCTAGCCATTATGTTGAGTCATCCTTACTGGGCTGTATTTGAAAGGCACTGCAGTCACACAGGGGGTGAGAAATAGGAGGAGTTAGGTTAACTGGTTGTTTCAGAGGATGAAACAGCCCTCACTGCATGCCATACCCTCAGGGTAACAGAGCCTCTGCTGTAAGCAAGGTGTCAGCGAGCATAAAGGAGAAGATCGAGAAGTGGGTGTGTTAGTCAGTTATAATGGGACTGCAGGACGTCACTGCAGTGTGGGCATGGGAAACACAGATACAGTCTTTGGAGTATATCCAAGGAAGCTGAAACTAAAGGCAGTCTGAAAAGAGCTGCTAGGACCAATTGAGACTGACAAGATGCACTTAGCTCCTTTAGCTTCACTAAACTGGAGGGTGAATTGAATGACCTGTCGCAGCATCTCCTAGCCTCAGTTTCCTCCGTTTGAGAGTTTGAGAAATGCTGAAAATACACAAAGTAAATATTCATGAAGGAGGGGAGCTATTTCTGTTACAGTAACGAGTTAACTTTTTTAAGTTAAAGCACAAAAAATTGATGTAAATTGGCTAAGCCAAAAATTAGGTTTCTGGCAAAATTCTGAAACAGTCTTTCTGTAACAAGAATAGGGAAAAAACGAATAATTTTAAGAAGTAGTTAAATCATGTTGTTGAAAGGGTAGATAATGAAGTTACCAATAATCATTGAAGGCCAGATTTGGTGATCTGGGAATTTTTCTATTCGGAGGACTTTCTGACAGTTGATCTACCATGCTTATCTTTGAGGGATAACATCCAAGGTTACTCACACCTGGAATGGAAACCGATATTGTTTAGAAAGACAGCATGAGCCTTCCGTGCAATCCTGATTGAGGCGATAATGTGGAGGCAAGAGCAGTGATAATCTCAGCCCATTCTCCCTCTGGGTTCATTGCCCTGTTGCACTCTGCTTTGATTGCCTCAGTGCTAAGTCTGATACCTGTAGACATTCATTCTAAAACTATTGTGACAGGTGCCTGCTTCTGTACACACCTCTTTGAGAAATACTCAAGTGGCTAGCAGAAACCTTTTCCTTCAAGAATTGTAAGGATTTTAAAAGCTACTCATTTTATAGGAGCTGTTATTTCACTGGTAACTAAAGAAAAATAAATTGAACTTAAAAATATCAGGTATTTCTTTGACCATTTCAGTTACTTATTTTGATTTACTTTGGACTTGAAAACATGGAGACATGACAGAGCAAGAAAAATCCAGTTAGGAAGATACTCAGAAATTAAATGACCAAATTTGATCTTAACTAAGATATCAAAGAAGAAAGTTCTGGTAATCTTCTACATCATGTATATTATATGCTGTCAGTGTTGTAAACACATGTGTCTTCACACTCTGACAATATCCTCATGCTGACATGTTAATATTTTAATAGTTTCCTAAAAATTTTCTCTCAGCCACATTTTCAATTCACCAAGAACAAAAGGCAAGTTTACATATCAAGATGATTAGCAGCCAGACTTTTCAGATATTCTGTTGAAATAAATCAGATACCATTAATGTGGTTCAGGGATGGTCATCTCCTACAAAATGCACAAGGTCCAGTAATTTATAATGTAACACTTAATATTAAAATCCCACAAAAGTACAGCACTGTGCTGTACTGTGCTTTCACTTCATGAAAATATGGTTCAGCTAGGGACCTTAGACTGCCAAAAATTGGTCTTTAAATCAATCTGATTATAAGTAATTTAGAAGGCTCAGTTCCACTTTCAGAGTCAGCTGGAACCTTAGGACTGCCTGCAGTGAGGCCACAATCTATCAGCAAGTCAATATTTAAAAAGAAAGTATCCAAAGCACTATTTTTAACACATAATTCTTGATTTAAAGAATGGAGAGCAGGATGTGAAAGACATGAGAACAAGGTGTGTGTGCAAAAGTGTAAGAGAGACAGAGATATAACTACCAATAGGAAAAAGCCATAGGTTTCTGAAGGTGATATTAATGAGAGAAATGCAAAGCAAATCTTCATATTTTGCTAGTGGAAAAATACAGTGATTTTCTAATGGTGGATGTTGAAACCCCGTCATCACCAAGTGGATTTAAGATAAAACACCTTCACACAGAGGATAATCTCGCAGTTGTGTCAGGCTGGGGGATGGTATAGGTTCTCTATTCAGTACCTCAGCTCCCGCATTCTGCCATTCTGTCTATCAGATGCGTTCACTTCCCTCTTTTGTGAGACAAATAATCATTCCATTGTACTGTGCACTGCTAATCTCTTGCTGCAATTTCTGAAATCTGTGAAATCACTTTTTATGCAGTTTATATTTCAAATCTCTTCAGGGTAGATTTGTGGCTCTGTATAAGTCTTTTTCCCTCATATGAAATGTATCAAAAAACAAGATGCAGCCACAAAATGTTCCCTTTACTGGATGACTGTACATGTTCATTTGATTTTTATCTTTCTGAAGACAAATGTATCATCACATTCTCCCAGGAACTTGTAGCGAAAAACTTGAAATACTTTTCTTTTGCATTTTTATGAAAGCTATGATAACATTCCTATGACTGAAACACGGCTCTGCCTTACAAAATAGATGAAATACAGTTTTCCTCATGCTTAGCAAGATATATTAGTAGGCATGACTAAATGATCTCAAAAACTTGTGCTACAGGAGTCACACAGCAGCTTGTCCCATTGTTGTGTCCAAACCCTAAGAGGCAGCCTACCAAAGGGAGGATTTGATATAACCCTATATAAGTTTGAAGCCTCTGAAGCCTCTGAAGTCTGTTGATTTGTTAAGTTGTCGATTTTTCACAAAATCCCTCCAAACAAACAAACAAACAACCCCCAGCACTATTACACTATTTTCACTTTGTGTCAGGCACATACCCAGAGCAAAACAGACAAAACACCTTCTGGACATGAATTGTTAGCTTTTGTGAAGATGCCCATGGGTGATGTCATTAGCTATCACAGACCTCTTTGAGGTATTGTGTGCACATTTTTCAAATACTTTAGACTCTTCCCCAAAATGCCTTGAAGAAAATCCAGTCCTATAGAAAAGGAGAATGGCTAAGACCCTTTTGCATTGTGTTCTCACTGATTCTCCTGAGAAGCAATTGAGTTTTGAGTGTTTGGGCTTGCACAACTTTCCTAATAAGAGAATTACTACATATCTGAGGTAGAGCTGAGACAGCCTAACTGTAGCTCTGTCTGAGCCAAACACTCCTCTTCCTCAGGCTTCACAAAGTTCTTGAGTGTCACTATGTCATAGATTCCATTACAGAGATGGGCAGAAAGTGGATTTATCCCCACTTATGATTTCCATAGGCTTAAAGGAATGGATGATGAAGATAAGGCAAACGTGGACTTTGAACAGTTTTATTTTTCTAACAATATGCTTATTATATACTACATGATGTGGCATTTTAGGGGGTTTCTATTACATATCAGTTTCTAAATGTCTCATTCTAGGTTGTTATTTCCATGATGATTTCTCTATGGTGATCTTCCCCTTTTGGGGCATCCAGACCCTACCAGTATTAACAATTACTTAATGTTTGTCTCAGATGCTTAGGTTACAGCATAAAAAGAATAAACTACCAGTAAAACAAAAGCCCATCATTGTTTTATTTCTTCTGTTTCTGGATCTGATTAAGAAGCCTAATGTATTATGTCTACATAGCAAACACCTACTAGAAGTGTATAAGGTGCAAAATCTTACAACTCACCTGGTATATTGAATTGTCTGCAGTGTTCTACTTTCAGATTTAACCAGTCCTGACCATTTGCTCCAAGTGGAAAATGTACTTACTCATGCCAGTCACTACAAAGGAAATTCTGAGCCTTTAATGGGACCTGTGCTATTCAATCATATAACTTTTGTCCTTTCAAATTTTTCTTTAAAAACATTAAGCAAAGCATCCTAGGAAAGTTGCAAAATGGTTATTTCAAACAAAGCTTCCATAACTAATAAGAGAAACTGCAGAAATTTATAGCTGTATTTTAAATCCCTCAACAATTTTTCACAGGAAACCTGGAAGATCAGCTTTAATTTAACTGACATATTTGATATGCTAGCAATGAATTTTTGCAAAAGGTACGAGCTGATTTATGGTTTTAATCTGTGTACAGTGAGTGTTTTATTGAAATCATATAAATTGTGGGTTACTCCTTAATACATCCCTAGCAATGATAAATTAAAAAAAAAATCAAACACATAAAACCCCACTATTTTTCATCTTTTAAAATGAAAATTAGCATGAGAATGAAAACAAAAACAGTGAATGTTGGTGATATGATGAAAAGCAATCTTAAATCATCTCAAATGGCATTAACAGACAGAAGCTATTTGGGTTTTGTTGCTTTTTCTTGCTTTCTTATTATTCTTAGTATTCTTTTTCAGAAAGTTCAAGGTGTCCTGTCAGAGTGGCAAGTCCAAAACAGTTGGCTAATCCAAAAATATCATAATGAATCAAAATGAAAGGATTGAATTACCTATAAGTAAAAAGAAGGTGTTTCCTTTAGTGCAGAAGTTCAGGTTTTGCTAAAGGAACACTATGGAGAGGCACAGATATCCATGTACAAAATATGTGACCAGAAAGAAAATTTTTTCAACAGGTTTTAGTGGTTGCTTCAATGTTTAAACAATGATTACTCTCTAGGTAAAAGTATTGTTGTGCAATTTTTGAGTACATTTTGGGATTATCATGAATCACAATAACAATATGCACTGAAGTTCCCAGAGCAAGTAGCTGCTACCAGGACCAGTGAGTACAGAGTCACTAAACTAGGTCCTAAATCCACAAATATAGAAAGTTTCATCCCAGGAGGGTTACAATTGCTTTAAATAATGGAAAGAAAATTATGTGTCCCTCTTCCCACCTCTCCTCCAGATCTATCACAGGATCATACAATGGCCAAGGGATATTCCATACCATAGAATGCCACACCCAGTAACTGGGGCAGCTACTGGGAAGGGGGTTGAGCATGGTTTGAGTATGGGCTGGGTATTGGTCATCACTGGGTGGTGAGAAATTGCACTGTCCATCAATTGGTTCTCTTGGATCTGGTTACTCTCTCACTTATTATTGTAATTGTCATTGTCATTATCATTGTGATTGGTTTTTTTTTTAATTATTGTTATTACCACTATTATTAGTAGTAGTAGTAGTAGTTTCAATTATTAAGTCATTCTCATCTCAGCCCATGAGGTCTATCTTTTTCTGATTCTCCTTCCCAGTATGGTGAGTAAGGGGAGGGGTACTCAGTTGATAGCTGGGGTTAAACCATGACCAACAGTAAAAAACCCAGGCACAAACCGAACCTAAAAGTCTTCCATCCAAATACACATGAAGAGAAGAGTAAGGCACATAGGTAGCCACAATAATGTTGAACTAAGGTGAAATTAGACTTAAATAATCTTGATTGTCCTTCTATATAGTGGAAATTTTCACCATATCGACATTCATCAGAGTGTCTAAATGAGGCACAGGGAAAAAAAATCTGTGGGATATAGGTAATGGAAAATAAAAGTGGAGTATCTTATACCAGGTTCCATGATGAGCAGTGTGAACTTCTTTTGCAATTGTTTATGATATACATGACCAATCACTTCTTTGATGACTGCAGATGGGTAGTGCAGCTGATTTCAAAGTACATCATCTTTGACAGCCCCTGTCACTGGATTCACTGGATTATGTCTGTTTCCTTCTATCCACAACAGGTATCTGAGACCAAGGAGTCCACAAATCAGGGTTAGCTCACTGTGACCCTAAGCAGGAACTGTTAACTGTATGATGCCCTCACTACTCCTTATTCTTGAATGAAAAAGAATTACAGGGATTCGGAGGCAGAAAATAGTTAAAGTAAAAAGCCTGATGGCTTTATCCTACACCACAACATCTGTTTTTCCTCTTCCCTTGAAAAGCCTGCTGCAGGCAAAGCAGCACAGGTTGGGTTTAATTGCTCCTGCTGTCTGCCATAAAATATATTATGCCATTTCTCCAACTGAATAATGGAAGCAGAAGCATGATTGATAAAGAGATAAGCCAGGTTAATTGGCTTTATTTCAATAAACATCAATTAATTAAATTAAACACCAGAGGGAGGGCATCTGCTCACTCTAGTTCAGCCTGGAGATCTTCCTCTCCTCTCTCTGCTGATCATGAAAAGCCACAGGGCTCCCTGGAATAACTCCAGGAAGGGCAACCTAGTAACAAAATTATTTCAAAATTGTCCCATGATCTATATTCTTAACCTTTTTGCAACTCAGTCAGCTAAAAGAAGAATTCAACACAGCTAGCCCTTCATGATTCCTTAGCTCTCTCAGTAGGAATCAAAAAATTAAAATCCCCTGGAAAGGAAACTGTAATCAATCTGTCGCCTGTAATTTGGCTTGAAGGGTTTTTGTTAATCTTCTTCTTAATTATGGTCTACAGTCATGGAATACATTTATTGTTAAGGTTCATTTTATCTTCTAACTGCCAACACAAAACAAGATTGGTCATTTTTGATGAAAGATTATTTTTCATCATAACGTGTCAGTCAAAAGGAAACTTTCCTGCTTTTTGTTGTATGAACTTAAGCTTTCTCAGAAGAAAAGGATGAGATTTCCTACTGTCCTTCTTATTTGTTTCTATAGGTGTTTGTGTTGCTGTAAGAAATGTAAAACAAATGAGATAGTAAAATGGATGGAATGATGATTTTTTTGTAGTAGTATGAAGATTCTCCCATGTCACAAAAGACATACAGACACACATATATGGTTGCATCCAACTCTAAATCCTGCATAAAATCAATCTGTCACAGATTTAAGATCATAGAAAATACAGAAGCCAGTCAGGAAGTCTTCTACTTCCCCAAATTAGGATGAAAATACAAATATGATCCCAGACAGATGCTGATTTATTCTGTTCCTAATTGAATGTTTACAACCTCTCCTCCAAGATCTTGACTCTCAGATGACTCTTATTTCCTTCTAGATTTTCTTCAGAAAATCTACATCTCCTCTAAAACATTATGGATAGAAGTGAACACAGTGTAGTCCCGACTAGAACTGAGGACATTTGGACAATTACTTTGAACATTTTGTGCATGACATTTATGATTATACATCCACATATTAAATATGCTACTTTCACCTCAGCAAACTATGCCAGATTGCTTTCAGCTTACCATTCCCCTTGCCTCAATGCCAGTTATTCCACTTCTGTGTAGCTGGGAATTCTTACTGAAGCATATTACCTCTTTCTTGTCCTTATTAAGCAGTATAGTATTTATTTAACTCATTAATGCAAATTACCACAAACTTCTCTTACTTTTAAAACCATCTTTCAGTGTGCTTCCACCATGTCTCCTCTCAAGACAGAAGTTAAATATAAGTGATATGACAGGGCTGTCTTTTTCATTGTCCTATCAGTTCCTGAAAACGCTGGGTAATATCAGACATAAAAAACCACAGGGGACACCACTTGATAATATCTTTTCAGTTTACTAATGACCCATAATTATCATCCCCACTTGTGCAGGTATTTTCTCTAACCTTGTTTATGTGACTGCTGTTGAAGACAGTGTCAATAACCTGCAGATATACAGTATCTACTTCTCTGTAAAAGCCCTGTTATCTGTCACACAAGGTAGTTTTATATGGCTTCCTCATGACAAACACTTGCTGGATATTTCTCAACCCTTAAAGGTTTGCCAATAGATTGATGTTCCAGTATTTCTCCAGGCAATAAAACTTAAACATCCCAGTCACTCTTCCCCAATCTTGTTAAAGAAGGATCTATTTTTGCCCATTTCCAATCTTTTGGAACTCCAATCACTCTCCACAAATGTTCCCAAGGGTTTGCCTGGAAGCTGCTGTATGTACAATTCCACTGTATGTAAACTGTCCCTGCTCTCCAAAGCTTCTCTACTAATTTGTCCTAAAAAGAGAAGCTTCCTACATGGAAAGTGGCTTCATAAAATACAACTTGATTCACAGTTCTGTGTAAATCACTAAGGTATTTTAATCATCTTCTGATTTCTGCTCAGATCATATATGTGTCTCAATTCTTTACTTCATATACTATACAGAATCCTTATAACACACAAAACCAGAGAAAATAACAACCTACGATCTCTACTCATATGCATTCACTCTTCTAGGAACAAATTATTAGCATAAACATTCAATCAAAACCTTGTTAACTGTTCTTTGGCCAGCTGTGGTGTAATGTTTGCTATTATGTGTCCAAAACAATTTTTCAGTTATTTAACTCCCAGTACTGCTCACAGTTGCAGTAATATGGGATCTCTGGGATCCTCCTGTGTACTCTTGATTCCACACTCAAAAAAATACATCTTGAGCATGTGCACACATACTAGCATGGCTTTTTTCCATGTTGCCCAGCTCAAATTTTAGTATGCTTTTAGTGTTTGCACTGTAGAGTACCCGTGCCTAGATGTGAAATTTTGGGTCATGTAGGTTAGAGCCTGCCATTCTTCCCACATACATTTAGTTGACATTATGAGGTCTGTGTCTCACTATGGTCTGCAAAATTCTCAAAGTACCTCCAGGTCAGGTATCAGAGGTACACATAGCACATCTCCTCTCTTGTCAGGAGACTGAACCTGGCTTGTTTTTACAGCACAGACCCCATGGCATTGCTTTAGGCCTTAGGAGCAAGGTGCTGCTGAAAAGAGTTTCTTATGTCTGCCATCTGTGACCTGGCTGCATTTTGAGTAGAAACACTGGTATCTGGGCTAATGGCTAACACAAATTCCATCTTTAATCTAGCCTTCAGCTATGCCTAGGAGTAATCAGCTGCCAATCAACTAGTTTTTCTGGTTCAGGTCTCACCAAGCACAGAGTGCAGTCCACAGCTAGAGAGAACAGAGAGCAAAGAGTGCATCTACTCGTGACATTTTGCTTTGTGTCAGTTCAGTAACAGTTAATCTTGTCAAGAAAGAAAAAGTACAACAGCCACCTGGTTTATCATTGATTCCCTAAGTCTTCATAAGTTTCAAGTGTTTTGAAATCCTGACTGAAATTTACTCTATAGTTGATGCAGGTGGATCGAAATATGTCAAAGGAATTTTCCCAATCCCTAAGAAAGGCTGTCACGACACCTGAACACTATTCTTGACTCAAAATATATCACTAGCTTTTCATTATGTCCATTTGTCCTTGGAGCTTCACCTCTAGGCTGACCCAGCATGAGAGAAGCAGAGAGCAGATGAGCATGCAAAACAGAAAAACCACAGTGGATTTAATGTATCTGTCTCTCTCTGTCTCATTGTTGTAGACAGTTGCTGGCCTCACATAGGGACAAATAAGCACAGCTACACATACATTATTAAATGTAATTGTATTATTACTTATCAGTATAATTAAATACCTAGGAAAAACTGTAGCAATTCAAGGCACGGTATAAGCAACAATGACATTAGCCTTTAATAATCATCTTTTCCCTTCACACTGTAGCAATGGCCATTTTAATTAGTAATGAAATGATTAAATATGAAAAGCATGTGCTGTGCCATGATACTACACATGGGCACCTTTCAAGGACTAGCTGGCTGCACACTTTGAATAATGTGTTCAGGGAGCTTTATTACTACTGCTGGTTGCAGCCCCTGTGCACTGCAGGGTTTTCTGCAGCCAGGAGGACTAAATTAAGTGACTGCTGTTTTGGTAAATTGAATGATCTAAAACAAACACAGCCGGATTGTGCTGCAATCTTGGGAAATGCTATGACCTTGACAGCCCTTCTCCCAGCTAAGCTGTGTTCCTCTGTTCTGTGGTGATCAAAATCTCTCTTAATCCTGAAAATCACATATCTCAAAGCACAGCTGATCCTCTTGGCAGTCCCTTTAAAAGTACAAGCAGCTGAGGGTGGCTTCAGTGTTCCAAGGGTTATCTCCAATTTAGGATATGCCAGGTGGATGTCCTTCATGTACATCAGAGTGTACATTATGCTGTACTGGACAGGTAAGCTCTAGGATGCTTTTCTCACCCCTCCCACCCAAATTTACTCTTCTCATCTGTCCCTTTCCAAAGGCTGCAGGTCAAGATCTTTTTCATCATAATAGTTCTTCTCTGAAGGACTAGAGTATCTTTGCAAGTCTTAATTCTTCTCAAGCCTATGGACACAGAGGTTGTTCTCAGAGGGTTGGTGTAATACTGGTGTGTGTACTAGCACAACTGCTGTCTGATTTCCTGATATTTAGGAGGTATTACAGTCCCATTTTAGACTGTAAAAGTATCAATTTGTTGGCACAACAGACAAAGATTTGACCCAGGATCAAAGGAAAAGCTTCTGCTTTTAAGAAATGAACAGCTGGATCTCAGACTTGTTAACACATAGAGCTTGAAATGTCACTAAATGCATGCTGTCAGGAACATGAATTGTTCCAGACAACTCTGACATGTTTCACAGAACACCTGAGGTTGGAAGGGATTTCTGGAGCTTATCTTGTCTGGTCCCCCTGCTCAAGCAGGATTGCCTACATTACTCTACCCAGCATCACCTCCAGGTGACCAGTTACCCCTGAGTGACCTGAAATCACTCTCCTGTCATAAGGAGTACGATCCCAATTTTCTACTAACATGACTGGAAACAAACGTTGGCATTAGAAACACATTATGTAAAATCCACCCCTTTCTGAGACCTGTCTTCCCCCGGTAGGAATCCTGGTCTATTCATTGTCACCCATTGGAACAGAAATTCTCTGTGCACAGAGAGTTTAGAAGTCCTAGTAGTGTTTCTGTGTACTGCGCTATCTCATAGAATTGCATCAAATACCGCTGCCTAATGCCCACTGAAAATCAATACTAAAAACTCTTTCCCCTCATTACAGACACAAATGACAGGCTTTCAGAATGATTAGCTGGAAATGGTTTTTCCATCAGATACAAGCCCAGAGGAAGGAGTGTGCCAGAAAAAGAAGATGCTTATATGGGCTTCTTTGTAATGCAAATGTAGGAACATGCTTTTTATCTTCAGACAAGTGCAAGTGCTTCACAAAGATTTTATTTAAAGCTTGTGTTCTCATGCATTACAAAAGTGAAGCAAAGAGACATGCCAGCATTAATGAACTTCTAGGGGCTGTATTATTAGTTCCGAAGAATAAAGAGAGAAAGAAAGAAAGAGCACACAATTTAATGTCAGACTTATTAACAAAGAGACGAATGTTATTCATGCGAGGAATATGGTAGAATTGAGTCACATCTCTGTTTACTCTGGGGACATCATATAAACACAAAACCAGTTCTGTCTCTATCAACATTTAAATCACTTTAGTGAATCCCTAAGATTCAGGGGTTTTTTGGCTGTTTTCCTCACATTTCCATATCACAAAGCTCTGATAGCTGTGGTGACAGGAAGATGCAGTTCAACTGAATGCATCTGCCTACAAGGCACTCGCTCTGTTGTGTGCTTGCCTGGCATTTAGCAGTGATGTTGGTAATACATAATGTCATGACTTCCTTTCATTCACTTTCATTTCTGCTCAGAAACACATGCAGAGTGGGCTCTGCAGAATGGGCAGAGCTTCACAGGCAAGCCAGGAAAGATGAAAAAAAGCAAAAACACAAAACAAAACAAAAACAAAAGCAAAAACAAGCCAAAACAAACCCCAGAAAAATAGAGAAATCCATTAACATAATCTTTATTCCCTTACACTATCAGCTACATCTCCAAGAAGACACCAAATGCCACATTTCCAATATTGGTGTTTTTTCTGCATTACTCCACCTCTGCTGTCTCAGGCACCCTATTTCCTTCAAGATAGGAGTTCCCAAATAGGTGAGAAGAGGGGGCTGACACACATCTAAGGGTATCCAGATGAGGACATGGAGTAATACCATTTCCTAGCTAACCTATGAAACCCAAGTTAGCCAAGTCATTGATTCAGACTGCCTTGGCAAATACAGAGCCTCCAGCAGTTTAGCTGGTCCAGCACTGGACTCAGAGGAAGGATCAATTAACTTCTCTTTTCCATCTTATTTTCTGCAAGGCAGCAACTGCCTGAAATTCAAGCTGGAATTGCTTGACTACTGAGGGAGAGGGTAGGAGAAGTTACAATTCTGCATCTACATATTTTGAAGATCATGTAATCCACAGCACCTTTGTAATTAGCTGGTTTACATATTATTTCAGGTGTCACTTTCCAAAAGCACCCAGCAAGGTAGAAGATCTATCCCCAATACCTAGCATCAAAGGTTGTGGCACAGCAGGAAGCTCACTTAACCTCATGGCTGTTTGGCCATACTTGGGAAGAAAAGGATAGGAACAGCTCGTTTAAGATATTGACATGGGAACCTACACTGTAGTATATAAAATTGGTTTTCAAATAATGCTACCACTTTAGCCTAAATTAAGGCACCTCTTTGAAAATCTTTGATTCATACATACTGTTATTAAGTAATTCTAAAAAAAAAAACCAAAAACAAAAACAAAAAGCCCACAACAAAACAAACAAGCAAAACAAACAAAAAACCAACAAACAGGGAAGGAAGGAAGGAGAGAGAAAGGCCAGGTTGAACTCTTGAAAAGGAACTGTTGATTTCTACATCCAGAGAACATACTGATTAGAGGTTTTCAAGAGTACTCAGAATGCTGTGTATTTCTTAGACAAAAAAAAAAAAATCCCATTTTACTTAAAGAAGGGGATGAACTCCTAGAAGCTAAGAATTCAACAGTTTTCTTGAGAAACTTTTCCTTTAACAGAGCTTATATTCATATTGAGATCCACCGTTCCCCACACAGGTTGAGAAAAAGTTTCCGATCCAGCTGACCGACAGACATGTCCATCTTCAACATCTCCCCTTGTATGCTCAAAACCAGAACATAATTCTGGTTATGATACCATGACTGGTCATAACTCTAGATATGACTCTCAGATGAGAAGAAAGAGACAATGGCATTTCCCTTCCACCATGGACACTGCACATGAAACTGTTTCTCTCAAAGCCCATGACTCATGCAGCTCTTATGATGTTTTTTCTTGTTCCATCATAGGACAGAGTCAATTTTTGACAATGAACCATGTCAAGGCAGAGCCTGGAGTTGTGTGAGCATGGTTAGGAAGTTATTCTAGACCATGTACATCATTTTCAGGGCTGGGTAAAGGACTCTCTGGCTTCCAAGAAAAAAGGAGCAGGAAAGGCACCTGCATTTGTTTGTTGTTGTCCAGGGTCTGTGGTGACCATTTTCACATGTGAGTCATCCCCTCTTTTGTATGCTTTTGCCATTAATACTGTTGCTTTTACTTTGGGGTTTGTTATCTCATTGCTGCCTAAGCAAAGTAAATTGTTCTTATCTCAATCTGTGATCTCTGTCTTCTGGGCCTTGTATCAGTGGCCTTTTAATGGGAGTACTAAATTGGGTAATACCATTCCTAAACCTTGAAAATGTGCAATTCACAACAGATGGAGTATTGGACAATTCTACTCTAGGTCTTCAGCAGCTGATAAAGTTCACAAAGAGATGGGAGTTTCAGTGCTTATGCTCCTGACTACTTTGATCCCAAGTCTGCCTATCCTGTACTTTTGCCCTCAGCTTTCAGCAATGGTAGGACAGAGAACCTTCCGTGCCCAGCTGTGCCTGCACATTTCACAACTTTTTAATGGTGGTACTTCATCTTGCCTTCAGAATTTCCTGACTCCTGTCTGGACTAAGTGAAGCAAATTCTCCCTTGACAGTCTACTCCAAATACAAAACTTTTGTTTTTTCTTCAACCTATTGTCCTGCCTTGGAAGCTGACTGTGTTTTAGAAGCAAGGGTAGGTATATTGCCCTATTGAATGGCTGTGAAATGACAGCTAAGAGGTAGAACTTAAAAGCAGAGATTGCAGAGCAGAGAAGAAAACAGTTTCTTAAAAGGCTAGGAAACGCAAATGAAGCATTCCTCACCTTCCAACCCCTAAAAAGACACTAACTACAAAGGAAAAAAAGCAGGATTTAGAACTCTTGCTGAACTCATCTGCTGAATAATTCATGAAAGTCAGAGTTGGGTCTGTTTGAACATCTCCACTAATCACCAAGGATTATTTAGTTATTGCTATTGCTATTGGAACACAAGTAAAAAAAACCTACTCAAACTTTAAAAATGTAAATATCTTTAGAAGATACAAAGTATCCGCAGCATGGCTTCCACGTAGTTGGAATAACCTTTGCCCTCCTTCAGACTCCATCCAGTGGTCAGAAAAATCCCACCTGTCTTGCAAAACAGGAGTATTAACTATCCAGCCTCATTGCCATTCACTGAAGCTCACTGAAGCAGGAAGTGCCTCCAGGAGAGCAGAGTTACATGGCCCTGGAGCAACAGAGTGAACAGGGACAAGGAACTTACTGGGACATCTGTCTGAAAGTGAAACCAGTTTCTGTCCTACCCTTTCATCAATTTGGACAGTTCATCCTATCCATTCACCAATTCCTGCTTACCTCAACACATTCTTTTCAGCAACAAAAGACAAAAAAAATTTCCCTAAATAGAGGCCTTTTTCCTTCTTTGTTTTGTCTAATATTTATGAATGCTTATTTTGAACTTGCCTAACGTCCATTTGTCTTACCTGTAAAGCCATGTTTCTGGTATATTAAGTCATTGATATACATCTAGACTTTGGTACAAGGGCGTCTTCTACCAAGGCTGCCTGGCAAAGCCAGGATTTTAGAAACAACCTCTTGATGTGAGAGCCCCTGCAACTCCTTTATGGGGTAGTTGGGAGGTAGAAGACTGGGGATCAGATCCAAGCAATTGCTGTTCCCTGCTCCCCATCATGGGAGATGCTGGCATCACTGTCACAACAGAAGGTTGTTCTGAGCCCTTCCTTCGTCTCTACTCATGTTCTGCATTCTGACTTCCATATATTATATGTGGGCAGCAAGTATATAAAAGTGGGGAGGCTTCCCAGTGAATTCTGCAGTCCCATTTTCTCAGGTGATTGAGCCCTAGTGACATAGTGAAGCTAGAAGTGTTCAAATGGCTGCACTGGGGTTTGGGGAATGGATACTATATTTCATGCATAGATCTCAAATGACCAGCTACAACAATGCACTGCAATATGAAGACAATCACCTCAAATCTTCTGACAAATCTTTTGCACCCAAGACAGCTTCAAGAAATTTTATAGAAACGGAGGAAAAAAATGTTGAGAAATGACTAGGTAGAAGTGCATGTGGGATTTAAGGCAAGAATAGGCTTAGCTGATGACATAGCTGATGACAGCTGGCTAAATGCTCAGAGCAGGAGCTCAGAACCCAGCAGTCAGCTGGAGCCCTGGAGCCCTTCCAGTCATGTCCTTTCTAAGATAAGAGACTTTGAGGATAGCACCTCAGTGCAGTGTGTACCTTCTGCCCCACAGATGCAAAGAACTATCTGTGAAACTTTAATATCATGTCTGAGTTCACTTAGGCATCAGAGTATCCTTAAAAATCTGTAACTTAAATCAGGTGCCTAAATACCTAATTTTAGGAGCCTAATTTTTAAATCCCACTTCTGAAATTCTCATTGTGTTACCATGGAAGAGAACACTGTTAATGTTGCAAACTAAAACTCTTGTGGAAAAAATGCAAATTGTATATATATATTTATTGCCCAGATCTAGACCCTGACCAGGATGGGGTGGGAGGAAGGAAGAGATAGGTGGAAAAGAAATCTGTGAGTGATACTCACTTGTTCATCATTTGCTCAGGGGTCCAGTACATTTCCTACTCTTTAACTATACACTGCTACGTGCCTTAAAACCTCCCTGAAGAGATTCAAATTTTCTTATCTATGAAGATGTAATGTGCAATTAAGCAAGCAGTGAGAGTTTTGGTTTTACTCCAGTATTTCTTTTTCATCCATTAAAACTGTGAACAATAATTAATTCAGTTAAGTTGAGAGGCAATAGCAAGATTCTGCAATCTGTGGAATTGAATCTCGGGTATTTGTCCAGACAACTGGGAATTGCTTTATTGCCTCTGTCAAGAACAATTCCTCAACTACGTATCTCCCCAAAAGGCTTATAACTGAGAATCAGATGTATTCTCCAAGGAACATTTGCTCTTATGGTACTCTTCCCTCTGTTTTTGTACAAACACAACACTAGTAACTTGGATTTCACAGCTAAAATCCTCTGAAATGCTGTCATGCCTAAGCATCATCTCTTGACAATTCCCTCCTGAAGCTTGTAGTGCACTATTTGTTGGGCTTTGACTGCACAACGTAGTCAAAACAGCTGGATCTGCAGCATGCAAACCTAAAGCTTGTATATCTGTACCTATATCTAGATGGATAGATGGATAGATAGATAGATAGATAGATAGATAGATAGATAGATAGATGGCATGGCATTAGGGTGTTTTTAGGAATCTGGAGAGATGACAATATATCACAACCTGAAAAGTGAACTGAGCACACTCAAAATCTTTACCTGTCCTTCCTAGAGCCAGAAATTATTACTTTCTCCCCATCAAAAGCACAGTTCCTTTCCCTTCCTTTCTCCATTGCTACACCTCACCTAGCACAAGGGAGAAAGAATGCCACAGTGCAGTTTATGTGCAGGTCTATAGAAGCAGGGACGGTAGCACTGCTCCTGTCCTCTACCTTCAGTGTGTCTCATTTCTGGTGATGAAAGAACAATCTTTTGATTGTCCTCATGTGGGAGTAATGAGGAAAACCTTTATGGTTCAGTAAGCTTTTGGCCATTCCTTTCAGCCAGGACTGTCCATTAAAGTGCCACAAAGGCACCAATGGAGCACATATACAAACCAGATCAAACTGTATCATCAACTGAGAGAATTTCAATACTTTTTTGACCTAAAATGAGTTTAAAACTTGACCTGGAGGCAAAACCCTCATATATTCAGTTCTGAAGAGCTACAGTGTTTCTGAAATCCCCCAGCTATACAACTCTGACCTCCTGTTTTATAAGCTTCTTTGTGTACCACTGTAACAATATGTGTAGGAACACAAGAACTTCCAGTCCAGAACTAAACTGGCCCCTTCCACCTGACCTCCTCTTCCGACAGATTCTTCACAGCAATGGCAGAGGCTCTGCAGTGTGCCTATAGTAGAACTAATGTTGACTGGTCAAAGAAAATTAATATCTTTAACCTCTTCCATAGCATTCAGAAGCAATCAAACTCATTTTGTTGACAAAATAGCCAGCAGACAAAAAAAAAAAAAAAAAAAGATCTCAAGTGTCACCAATGCCAAGCTCATGATGTTACTAGAACTCAGACTAATTACAAGTTTCAGACCCCATAAAACTACAGAAAGCTGTGTTGCTCAAAGGGAGCAATGCAGGCCCTTGAGGGCTGCTTTTCCAAGGCAGCAAATTGGCCTTTGAGATAGGTATTATGCCATCAGTGACGATGAAGGGCAGGATCCCATCAGCTGATTGCAGTTTTCTAGTCCATTATTTATTTACACAGATAATTAATTCCTCTGAAGTGCAAACATTTATCAACAATTCCATTACCTAACTTTTCCTTCTAAATTCTTTGTAGGATTAGGCACACTGACAGCTTCAGTAACTACCATCTAATTAAAGTAATTGTTGGACTGCATTTCTTATTCTGTTTCATGTATAATTATACTCCATGGGAAATCTTGTGGGATTTGAAACAGACTTTTAATCTATTCCACATGAATCTAAAACAACTCCCAAGAAAATAATTTAATAGTCATGTTTAACAGTGTGCCACTTCATTTGCACCAGAGATTTCACAGTCTCAGTGCTACTCATAGACCTTTTCAGTCACACAGGGACAACAAAAAGGCTCTTTCAATAGGGAAAAGTTTCCCAAAATTTTTGTACATTAATTAAGTTGGTTTTAAAGAGAAATCTTTGCTCATTTGTTTGGACCAACCCTCCTAAAGAGACTGACAGCTGTTTATCCTGAAGTTTTACAGATAGTTGCACTTTTTTACTTTGCTCCTTAAATTTACCATGACCCATTCACACTCTTGACTTCTCCTTCCTTACTACCTGGCATGAAAGTACTACCCATTTTGGTTCATTGATAGCATGTCCTTTCACCATCACTCTGCTTATGACATCAGTTATGTTCAAAATGTCTTATTCTACCACCTATATTGCTACCTTTTTTCACTGTAAATGGTTCTACTAAGGAGGATACAGGGAAAAAGAAAAAAACAAACCCTGCCACTTCTGTGATACTTTCATGCTCAAAATGATGTAACTAAGGTCGAGAGTGCAATGGAAATGGGCATTTATGAGGTTATCTGTGGTTACATTTAAATTCAGCAGCTGGTGTGCACCTTATCAGGACACTAGAGCATCAGTCAATGGTCTACTTGAGCACAACACTCCCCCTTAAAACACATCAACAATTTTCTTTTTTGGAAAAGAACACATGAAAGCAAATCATGAGAACTTGATGGAGCATGGAGCCAGGTGTTTTGAGGACCAACACCTTAGAAGGGGAAAGCAATCCTGTGTCCCCTAACTTAAACGTGTCACACTGATAGAATACAACTCCTTATTAATCTTCGTGAAACATGAACTCTTCTTTTGCCATTTGAACTGAAAATTGCTTGAGCTGTCAGGTTCCTAACTCCAGAACACTTAAAGAAATGGACTCAAATATTCTTTTCTTTGGGTAGTTTTCTGGTTAAGGATCTCCACCTTTGTTATATAGATGTAAGCAAGCAGAAGCTGTCTAATCCTACAGATGTTTCATATACAATAGACAAACACTTCAGGGTAGGAAGCATTCAGGTATTTTTGTTTCATCTCCCAAGGAGCAGAAACAGTGCCTGTAGTTATGTTTCTGAATAACAAACCCTGCCATCTAGATTGAAACACTGTAGCTTGATTACTTGCAGATTTTCATATTGGCTAAAATTACCAGATAAGTGAATCTACAATGTTCTCCTTTCATGCTTTATCACACTTGTCTTTTTGTGATTACAGTTTATTAAATTAGGAGTGGTCATTAGAAATAGAGGTTGCCAACCTATTTATCAGGTTAATTAACTCAGCATTTTCCTGCTGCCTTATTGATTTGGCAGTCTGAAGCCATTGGACAAACAATTTTATAGAGACATTTATTGCAGTTATAGGATATAATGTAGGTGTTGAAGTTTATTGTCACGCCAGCTAGCCAGTACTTACATAAACTGCAATTATCTTGTGCAGGTAGATCTCGACCTGCCCTCAGACTTCATCCTGACTTGTTACACAGGGATGAATTTCACCCACCAAGAACACCCAGTGGTTTGTCAGATATTAGCTGATAGGGCTTGCAGCTGGCCAAGGAACTATTTCTTATCTCTGAACAGACAGCCTGAGCAGAATCGTGTAACATGGAGATGGATTTGGGACACTGCAGTCAGAGCACACAGCAGACAGGTTCATCCTATAGACCTGGGTTACATTTTGGCATATCTACCACTTCACCAGAAGAATCATCTAACAAAACTAAGTTATGCAACATAGGTTGAATACAAGTTTTTTTAATATCTCCTTATGTACTCCCTGTAAAGCCCTCCATGATCACTTTGTGAGGCCTTTCTAACATTTTGTAACCAAAATGACACTTTTTCAAAGCTAATGGGGAAAAAACCACATTTTATTAGCATGATTACAGCTTGATGAAGAACTAAATGCATTTTTCACTAATATCCATATATTGCATAAAAATATTTGCAGATTATTCCCCTCCATTTTTGTAAAAAGTTAATACACAGTCCAATGGTAAGCTAGAGAAATGTCTGTGAATGAGCTCTTGTTCTAATTGACCACTTGCAGTTATATCATTTGTTAAAAGAATGGACATTTTGAGAGAAAATTAATGTTATACAGGGAACAAAACATTTCAAAAATGACAGCAAAACAAATTTTGTGAATTTTTTGAAAGGGTCAGGCACACAAAAACCTTTCAAAAACATTCTGGTTTGGAAACACTCTTCATGGAGCAGTACATTTCTACGGGGTTATCCTACCTTTCTTTTATAGTTGTTTGTTTTTGTTGTTTTGGTTGTTTGTTTTTATTTTTTTTTTTCTTTCTGTCACCACAGAGCATAACTTCTTCACTTCAGATGGGTAAGGGCACTGTGAGGGCCAGTGGCATCCTGGAGCTGGAGGAGTTGTGGGGGATCCCCAGGATGGCAAGGAAGGAGCAGAGCAGCTTGGGGCAGCCCCAAGGACCAGGGAGTGGGCACTCCTGTGGCAGTGCCCCCAAGGCCTTGGCAATTTTATCTCATTAACTTCCAGCAATGGATGGTGACTCTGGCTGTCTCTCACTGCTGAAGCCAATAGGATTCTTTACACTGATTACATTAGCAGCCAAATCAAGACTCTATCCCCCACTGTAGGCAAGTTAGTGCTAAACTAAACACCTAAATAGAATTACCATGATGGGATATAATGAATATTCTATTATTATACCTGATTAATTTTGAGCGGATTGACTACTGAAGTAGCAGGCTTTCATTAAAGTGAAGTACTTACTTACTGCCTGTTGAGCATCATCCGTAGCAAAGAAGATACACTGGTCTCCAAATACTTCCTGTTTAAAGAGAAGTCCAAGAAAATCCCTAGTCTCCTTCATGCTTGACTCCCTACATGTATCTTTGTTAAATATATATCTTTATCTTAGTGTGACAGAAAAAGCAAGGTTCATACAGCTAGTCAGTGGAAAACTAACAGGGCCATACCAGAAATAAATAAATAAATACAAAAAAACCCCCAAACAGCAGGTGTTCACAGTCTTGTGGTAGAAGTGGTGGCTGATAGGTCCTTCTTGGACTGCACAATCAGAGCTTTTTCTCTTTCAAGAAAGTCTGTCTCCTTTCCAGGGCTTAATTTTTTCATTTCCCATCACACTTTTAGACTTGTTACAGATGTTAACACCAACCTTAGAACCTCATTCAATATAAAAATCAGAAGGAAATGAGGTTTTGCCATAAAGATAATCACTTAAAGTATTTTTTCATCGTAGAGTAGACCAGCAGAAAATCATAAAGGCCAAGAAAACATCCTTCTGTTGAAAATTTACTCCATTAGATGTGTAAAGGGTGTTATTTACTCTACCAAATTTGCAGTCAAATGCTATATTGAAAATTGAAATGGTGAGATGTTATTTTTTGCTGCTGGCAAATTCTAGTCCTTAGGGATTATTATATTGCATTTAAGAAAGCTGCTGTTAGATGACAAAAAGAAGCTGGTAATATGGAATTTCTAAAGGATCTTTAGAGCTAACCCTGTTGAACACCTTTCTGGTGATAAGCGTGTCATAAACACAGAAGAAAAGCATTTGAGTGCATGAAAATTGCTTTCAGAATAGCATTTTACCTTGCTAAAAAAGGTTTATTTCTTTCAACATCAAACAGCAGTTTCACTTAAGAAAACTTTACTGCTATTAAAATAAATGTCCAGCTCCCCAGTGAAAAAGCAGACTGTAGAGGGGATGTATATGAAATAACACATGGGCTGCCTTGTTGACCCTCTGTCCTCCTGGTTGTCAGAACTCCTATTGGGGTAGCTGTCCTAATAAAAGCATTGTAGAGGAAGGAGTGATCTAAAGCACTTGCCTGGAAATCGTTATGACACAAATTCATAAGATCTGTGGCATAACGTGACTCTCACTGATTCAGAAATTATGTCAGTCTTAATCAGACACTATTAAAAATGCCACAGAAGAGGAAAGATCTCCCAAAGACAGCAGAAGCCAATGTTAGTCAAGAGAAAACTGGACTCTAAAACAATGCAGGATTTTTTTCTTCCCTGTCTTGACTAATAAAAACAATTTATGATGTATCTAACTCCAGACAGAAGAGTTAATCACACTCAACTTTCACAGCTCATAGGTATTGTCAAATATTGTCAACCCCATGAAATGATTTAAATATATTTATGTAATGAAGATATGCAAGTACGGGTGCATATATAGAATACACAGAATTTTAAGAGACTTTTAGTCTAAGGAAATGAAAGTATTTAAAATAGGTTTAAAAAGGGGAAATACAATCCCTAGGAGGCTCCATATCACAAAAAAGCTGCAGTAAAAAAAAAAAAAAGGACAAGTTCATGAACATATCATTCTGTGCTTTCTTTCTGATGTGGCAGTGTAGTCAAATAACTTTAATGCTATGATGTCAAGTGCCTAAAAACTGAAAGAGCAATTACAACATCTAACATCAGTGGAAAAGCTGCCAGGTAATGTGTTACAAAATTTCCGTGGAAGCAATTTAATTTTTAAAGACTGACATTCTTCTTCCCTGGAAAATAACATTGCTGCATTTGGAGAATTTATAACAACCAAGAAAGAAAATTTACTATAAACAAAGCTGAAAGTAATCTTTTTTTGTTCATACTAAATGGAATGAAAATTAAAAAAAATAATAAACAGGCTTTCTGACATCATTCCAGTATGAATCCAGCACACTTGTTCATTGTGCAGACAAAATAGTGTTTAAAAATAAGATAGGGTGACTACATTGCTGGAGGAATTTTATTCCATTTTTTAATGGTAAAGCCTACTGTTAAATTGGCCAAGATAATTAAAAATTATTACCAATTGGATTCCTAAACTTTACTCATACAGATGTGATATAACCAGAAGCACACCCAGAACAGCTGGTTCTGGAATTATGCAGTACTTCACAGTGATACATGAAAGAGTAACTCACAAGGCTTCGAAGTATGACTACAAGACATGTCCAAACTGAAAGAGGGTAGGTTTACATAGATATTAGGAAGAAATTCTTTTCTGTGAGGGTGGTTAAACACTGGGACAATTTGCCCAGAGAAGTGGATGTCTTATTAGCGTCCAAGGCAAGGTTAGATAGGGCTCTCAGCAACCTGGTCTAGTGGAAGGTGTCCCTGCCTATGGCAGGGGGGTGGAAATGGATGGTCTTTAAGGTCCCTTCCTATCCAGGCTGTTCTATGATTCTGTCAATATCTAGATGTTACAGGGAAAGGCGAAAAACTAGTGTTTAGACATGCAGATATACAGGTCTACCAAAGGCCATGGGGAGCTCCTCAATGACACACCACCTGGTCTCCTCTGCAGAAATACCAGACCTCCTCACATTGAAAAAACATACATTTCTTTCATGGGAAGCAAGAGTGCCACCTTTGAGAGACAAACAATCAAACGGTGATATCACAAGACCCTTCCTGAAATTAAGCCAGAGGGAATAAAGGATGTGTCTGCCAAGATAAAAAATCTAGCATTAGTAGCTACTAAATAAAAACCCAATAAATGTAGTAAGTCCTTCAAAGTCATGAAGTCTGAATGCCTCTTTAAACATGTTGCTTATAAGCTTTATTTTGCATAGCAAATATATTTAATTTGAGTACTCAGTTAACGGTGTTTGGATTTGTGGTTTTGCTTTGAAATTCTCTTAATTATGACATTTCTAATCTGACTTTACACATTCCACACACACACACACACACACACACACCCCGCCCATGGAATGTGTAAATTGACTCTTAAAGAGCTCCTGGCCATCTCCATGCTAGTTCTGTTATTCACAACTGTTCCTTGCAACTTTATTGCAACTCCAAGCATGACAGAGACCTTCAGCTGTTCCCAAGGAGGGATGGAGATCCTGCCCCATGCTTTGTCTAGGTCCATACAGACACCTCAGGGAAAAAAGGATATTTAAAAAAAAAAAAAAAAGCTTGTATCTCACACTGTGGGAGTGGGAGATATTTTGAGGTCCTTTGACCTTAGGACTGCAGAATTCAAAATTTTGGTCAGACTCCCTGTTCAGGGGCAGAAAGGTAATGATTATACAGTGACTACTGTACTGTATTAGTGTAACTGAGGTAATATTTATAGCATTAAAAGGGAGTGTTGTGCAGGTATCTGAGGCAGTATCAACAAAGTAAGCTTTACCTATGAAACTCCGTGGAGTGAACCTTGATAATATTCCCCGAGTTCTTCTTCTTTAATTTTCCTTTTGTTTCTAAATTCTGTGGCTCTAGCTGTAAAATTCCTACAAAGAAAGAGGGTCTTAAAATACTGCCAACTGTGCTAACACCTGAAGAGAAAAGATATCTCAGGAGATAACTGCAACTGAATATCCACATCAAAGGAATTTGAGATATTTCTGAATAGTTGCTTATTCACATCATATCCTGGGCCTTTCACAGGATATAACTGTGAAATGGAAAGGAGACCAAAAGGAAACATTACTTTTCTATTATCTTTGAAATGCCTTTAAACAGGGAGACAAATCTAGTTCTTCAGCTGGGTGGGAGCTGCCATTTTGAGTCAGCTGAGACAGTCTTTCAAAGTTAATGCTATACTGTCATCCAAAAAGCCTCTAGTGTTTTGTTTTTTTACTTCCCATTGAATAAAAGTGAATCAGTACAAGACACATAATACAATAAACTGCCTTGTCACAGAGACAGACAACAGACTTTTAATTCCCATATTTTTAATTTGTTCTTGAGCATTTACAAGTGTGTAAAGTCTTTACAACTGGATTCTATTAGTTTTTTCTGTTTTCCATAGTATGGAGCACTCCATCAGAATCAAGCTATATAACATTTAGCAATCCCTACAGAAGATCTGGTTGTGATAATCACTTATAAATAAGATTGTTTGCTCCTGAGTTCTAATTCTTTCTGACAGTCCTGGGATATATTCAATTTTCATGACAGCTGGGAGTTCTCCTCCTGCCTCCATTTTAATAGGTATTTTTTCTGCAGTTTTCTATGCCCTATAGTTATAAGGTATACTCCAAATATTAGAACTGTCATCATAAAATTTCAGGAACTGGAAGCACTGTGGTGTTGAATAGATAATAAACAATTATACTGAAAATGAGTCAGTTGCAGAGCTATAATCTGTGGTCTCCAAGGGGGCATTAGCAGTTGCAAACCTATATCTAAGCACATCTTTTACTCAGCAGCCAAGGTCGTGTTTTTGGAGGTGTGATGGATGGCCTAGCCATGCCTCTGCCAGGATTTCTTTCTGTGAGTCATAAGGGATGGCTGGAGAAGGCATCACTCACACTGTCAGTGGGCACCAGGGGCTCTGGAAGGAAGGTTGCTGTGCTGCCCTGCTGCTGCACGCTGCCTCCATTCCACAGAAGTTCTCCCTGAGGGTGCATCGCCTGCTCTCCACTCAAGCTCTTAGCAAATCAGGCATCGTTTGCAGCAAAGTACACACAGCATATCAATGCCAGCAAAACACCAAATGTTCTCCAGGTACAAATATTTACTGGCTGTGGGAATGGTTTCCTGGATGGATATCAAGAATTTGTCAATTTTGCAAAGATCTCATTTTGAAGGGTTTGAAGAAGACCAGTGAAGGAATAGAAGGTGCTGTAAGAAATGGGGAAGAGTAACTGAGTTAACAGTTTCCTGTGAGAACAGATACTAAATTAAAACTGCAGCATGAGGACACAAAGCTGTTTGCATGACATTTGGGAGTGAGATTTACAAGTAAGTTCGTTCTGTTGATGAATTTCAATCATGTCTTGTCTCATGAGAAAAGGACTCTGAGATGTTTTTTACAGGAATCTGAAGTTTAAGGTCTTTACCCTCATGAGTTGTTGTACATAATAACATTTGGATCCAGATGGAAGAGTCATTCCTTGATCATTCCTATGTCACTTGCTTCTGAAAAATTCTGTTCAGCACCATCCCACTGTGAATAAGCTACACATATCCCAAACAAGCACTGATGGTGTTTACTAAACACTATCAAAACTTAGTGTGTGGAAGAGTGGAGTAAGACAAGAATTCTCAACAGAAGTAAAAATCACTTTGAGTGTATATCAGATCTTAAGGGTCAAATTCTCTGGACAAGGCAATATATCTTCACTGGCAACCACAAAGCTATATAATGTAATTCTGTCTAAAACCAGTGCAATCAAACTAATAATAATAATAAAAAAATCACTCTCAGACAGTTCCAGGAAACTGTTCGTCTTTCTGACAGAAAGTTGTCCCCATTCCTCCTGTGTCTAAGCTCTCTGATCTGTGGCCATTTAATGGTCTCAATTTCCTCTGGGTTAGTGTTAGTTATGCTAAAGGTTTCCAGAGACACATCATAGATACTGGTACTTTCACATACATCTTTGATTTGTTTTTACTTTACCTACAGACCTACTGCCAAGTCAAAATCCTTTCACTGCATAGCTCAAAGAATGTCATACTACAAAAAAGAAAAAAAAGTATTTTCACAGGACACAATTACTAATTTTAGAGTAGGTTATAAAAACTATAAGATAATTCAGTCTTCTAATGAAGAATATGGAAACAAGAAAATGAAAAGAAAACAGGCAAAATTGCTAATTTAGCACTTTTAATTTTCAAAAGAAGATTTTGACATACAGAAAAAATATTTAATAGCAGTCACTCATCTCTCCCTCTCTCTCTCTCTCCCCTTAAAAAAGAACATGTCTGGTAGCTTAATGCCAGCTGTAACTGAATGTGATTAATTTAATCTTTTTATGTTAGCAGGAAAAGGGAAGGGATAATTAGGTTACTATCCTCAGATACTCTGAATGACTCTAGTTTGTGATAAAATGTCAGAATGTATCAGAAATATAAATTTTAGAGCAATATGTTTCGAAATTTTCAGACCCACTAGAGGTTGCTAGGGTGGCCATTTTCTGAGGAAAAACAGTGCAGGAATGAATTTCAGTATAAAACTGGATTTTGTTAACACAGAAATGAGTATAAGAGGTGAAAATAAACATATGTTTAACATGGTGAGTGGGATAAGAGATGCAATATGCATTCACTCCATTTAGAGCATCCTGTAGATGAGCTCCCATAGGAGCATGAAGACAGACAAACAAGCACAAGAGTATCCTGGGCCTACCCTGTCCCCTCTGAGAAGACCTGGAATTATAAAGATGTTAATTTAGTGCTACCATGCTCACATTCAGAGAAAGAAATTTGAATATTTCAAGGAAAAGCAACAAAATCACAAGTGGATTAGAAATAAAAACTATGCTATGTAAACATAATTTAACAAATTATTTATTACTCTTAGTTTAAGTACACATATATCCATAAAAATTATTCATGTCCATTGTATAGGCATATAGGGAAGAAATTAACAATTTCCATAATTTAAAATAGATGATGTGTAAAATTGGCCCATGAAGATTTCCTGTGCTAGCCATCTATCTTAAACTAATGGCAAAGAAGATATAATAGATAGAAAACCGACAGTCTGAAAATAATGGAGTCTCCTCTATCTCTCCTCTATCATTTTGATACTTCTAAGATTAGAAAAGCACAGGATCAGATCAACGGACCTATTTTCCAAGTCAGCTTTGAAATACAGAATGAGATTTCTTAGAGGGACTAATTTCTCTCTTCTAATTCTCTCTCATTTACATAAATCAACACTGCATGCATGGGGGCTGTCAGGGAACGCCTGCTCCCCAACATGGGATGCACCAGGAAATGAACCAAATGCACAAGTCAAAGCATCTGTTTTCTGGTGCAGGCTGGGCACCCCAACAAAATACATCATTCCTGATGCTCCATTCTGGAAATCAGTTGCAGAGTGCTTGTAGTTTTTCTTTACTTGGCCAGTAGAAACAGAGGCCAGAGATCAAGAGCTTCTGCAGTCTAAGTGGAAAGACCACAAAATGTGTAGGAAAAAGGAAATCTTTTCAGCCATTTTTGAGTAATGATAAATGTTGAAAGCAATCTTTTTAAAGGATGGGAAAACCAGAGCTGAAATGGAGAACAGTGTTGGTTTTTCTCTTCAGGCTCAATACCCTTTTGTATGTCAGATTCCCCACCCATGCAACACATCTAAGGAGTTCTACATCCAAAAATCTCTCTTGTTAAGAAAATTGCAGCACCATGGCATTGGCATTTCAAACACTAGATTTTTTCAAAAAATAGTGGAAAATGTACAGTGTTTGATAAATATCATGGATATAAACAGTATTTCAATTTTAATCCCAAAGTTTATAATTAAAATTTGCAGGGTTTAGCCAAATGCCTTTGGGTTTTTTCCTGAAATTGATATTTCTGACTATATACCAAAGGGTCAAGATTTTCAACAGAAACATATTTGATTAAACTTTTTTCCTCCCACTCTTATTGCTTTTTCCCCTGAGGAAAAAGTGAAAAAGCAAGCACACAAGAAAATGTTTGCTCAGCTTCACTTTCGGCAAAGAAATTAAAGCCAAGAGATTTTACAAAATTGCCTAAGATATCACTAGAAGTTTAGATTAAAACACAAGCCTAAATTCAAAAGGTGGAAAACAGAATGAAAGACATCATGTTAACTAGCAACTGTCAATCCAAGGAAAGGCACAACAAGCAGAGCAGAGAATGCATCGTCTGTTTAAAGACATTTGGGATTTTAGACAGACAAACCTTAGTTGTATAATAAGTTGGAAATTCAGGGGACATAATATACAACTTGTGAGCTTCAGCAATAGTACCTACAAGACTAAGTGCCCTTCTCAATTACAAGAAAGAGCAAAAACCCAGAGAGGAAATGTTTTGTTAGAATGGATAATCTATCCAGGAAGAAATCTGCATGATTGTTTTGTCTTCTCCATCAGTAACAGAGGCACTGCTGACTTACTCATTACTTCATTGATAGGATTTCGCTGCACTAATGTGTATTTAAGAGATCTCTTGGGTTAGCAGGAACCCCCAAGGTACTTTAAAAGGAAGAGGGATGATGGGAACCTTCGACTAGCTGACCTGCTACCAATAAACTAGTAAATAATTATGTTCTAAAGCAAGCTTTCAGTTCCTTCTCAGCAATTGTTAATCTCAATACTGGAGTCTAGGGAGAATTCATAAGAATGTGCTGTGACTAATGCTCAGCACATTTTCTTAATACTTAATATTCCTTCTATCTGTTCCTTGGCTAAGTCTGATTATCAGCGCAAAAAAAATTTCCAGTTCCAGCTCTCTGCTTTAATTCCAATTATCATATCTTTATATCATAAAGTGCAACTCCCCTTTGTGGCATTGATATTCTTTATAAAAAGCAATTCTTAAGACTCTCAGCACCTCTCTAAAGAAGTCTTATTCTTGACATTAGTACCAGGGGAAATCACTTGCCTATACTTAAACTGCATATTTTTTACTAGCAAGTAAAAAGAAACCAAATCTCCTGAATACTAATTGTGTGATACAATCACAGGTTGTTTTACTTTATTTCCCTCCTCACCACCAATGCAAATTTTGAACTTGTTTTGAAGAACTTACAGAGACCCAAGGCATCAAATCTGGACTCAAATGTTCCTCTTACCCATTTAGTTTCACAACAACTTCTGTTTTCTCCTGGCCAGGTATGTTTTGCATCTGTATCACTTGCCTTCATAATTCCCTTACAGAAAGTCAATGTAACAACTTTAAAAACACTTTTCCTATGGGGAATACTCATCATTCAGAAGGCATTACAATTTATACAGAATTAATATCAATCCTAAACTGAATAGGCAACCTCTGACCTTGCTGCTTTTCCAGTACCAGGTTTGAGAACTAATAGACATAGGAATCACAGTTACTGTCATAACAATAAAAGCCATCTATACATGATCAAGTATAGATGAATGAGTCCTTGAGCAACATGGTCTGAAGAAAAATCTACCAGCACATGACAAAAAGGGTTGGACTAGGTGATCTGTAAAGGTCCCTTCCAACACAAACACTGTGATGGTCACAGCATTTCAAAGCCTATTCCCCTTGGATCCTCACAGACCTCAGCTCTCTTAAACATAGGAACTATATATCCTCAGAAAAATTAACAAGGGGAAATATACTCCCATTTCTATTCATCTTAGCCTGTAGTATGCTGGCATTTGAGAAACTGTCAGTTGGATCAATCCTGGGGATGAGAAGGATACACATCCACAGGTCTCTCAATATTTTCTGCTATGAGCAAGTTTTGCACATTGTCTTAGTGCTCCCAGTTTGCACTCTTGTTTTCATCTCTCTTCTGGTTAATCACATGGAAAATGGGTCTATATTTCCCCCAGTTTTTAAAATTTCTATTATAAAGACAAATAAAATAACTTTTTTTTTTTTAGGTTTCCCTGTCAATTATAAGTTCTAGTGTTCTTATTTATGCTTTCTCAGACCCCAGTCTGATACAGAGAACACCTACAGAAAGCTTTGAACACTGCTGGCACATTATTTACACATTTAGCAACATCAGACTTCTTAAACAGAAACTATCCGAAGCACCAGCATTCACGTCTCTCACATCCCATCACTATCAATCATTAGACCAAGGTAATCTCATTATCAATCATTAGACCTACGTAATCTATAATTCAAGCTAAAGCCTCAGGAATTGGAATGGAAAGAAAAAAAATGAAAAAAACCCCCAACTAATAAAAAACAACAAAAAAAACATCCCACCCCAACAAAAACAACCAAAATAGCCAACCAATAAAAAACAATTATGCATTTTTTGCAGACTGATATTTCACAAAATAAGAAAATATATGGGGTTGGTTTTTTTTCCTCACTCAGGGAGTAAAAGTAGAATGTCTTTTTAATCTTCCCACTAGTGCCTTAATTGCCCATTTCTTTCACTCAGCAAGAAACTACTCCCCGAGAAACCACTCCCCATGAAAATACTTGGCAAGAAACTACGCAGCAAGAAACTCCTCCCCAAGAAACTACTGTGCACTTAATTACTTGACAAGAAACTACTCGGAGAGAAACTACTCCAAAAGAAACTACTCCAAAAAAAACTACACTGAAAAAACTACTATCCAAGAAACTACTTGGTAAGAAACCACTATCCAAGAAACTACTATCCAAGAAACTACTCGACAAGGAACTACACCCCAAAAAACTACTTGGCAAGAAATTACACCCAAAAAACCAAGCAGCAAGAAACTACTCCGCAAGAATTTACTCCGCGAGAAACTACTCAGAAAGAAACAACTCCTCAAGAAACTGCTCCACCCAAAATTACTTAGCAAGAAATTATTCTCCAAGAAACTACTGGGCAAAACATGACTCAGCAGGAAACTGCTCCCCAAGAAACTACTCCTCGAGTAAGTACTCCTCAAGAAACTACTTGGCAAGAAATTACTTCCCAAAAAACTACTCAGCAAGAAACTACTCCCCACAAAATCACTCAGCAAGAAACTACTCCCCAAGAAACTACTCAGCAAGAAATTACTTGGCAAGAAACTACTAGGCAAGAAACTACTCAACAAGAAACTACTCCCCACAAAATTACTCAGCAAGAAACTACTCCCCAAGAAACTTGGCGGCAGGAAATTTCTTGGCAAGATACAACTCCCCAAGAAACTACTCACCAGGAAACTTCTCGGCAAGAAACTACTCCCCACAAAATTACTCCCCAAGAAACTACTCCCCACAAAATTACTCACCAGGAAAATTCTTGGCAAGAAAATACTCAGCAAGAAATTACTTAGCAAGAAACTACTTGACAAGAAACTACTCGACAAGAAACTACTCCCCACAAAATTACTCCCCAAGAAACTAGTCGTTGAGAAACTACTCCCCAAGAAACTACTACCCACAAAATTACTTGGCAAGAAACTACTCCCCAAGAAAGTACTCCCCAGGAAACTAGGCGGCAGGAAACTACTCCGCCAAAACTACTGAGCAAGAAACTACTCGGCAAGATACAACTCCCCAAGAAACTACTCACCAGGAAACTTCTCAGCAAGAAACTACACCACACAAAACTACTGAGCAAGAAACTACTCGTCAAGATACAACTCCCCAAGAAACTACTCACCAGGAAACTTCTCGGCAAGAAACTACACTACACAAAATTACTTGGCAAGAAACTACTCGGCAAGATACAACTCCCCAAGAAACTACTCTCTCTCTTCCCTCACAGCCTGCTTGTAGGAAAAGGAGATTGACCTAACCGAGTCCTAAATATTTAAGGAAAACCAAGTAACTTCACACCTGGCAGACAAGCAGGCAGGGAGCTGTTTCACTGCTTTTCCTATCAAGAAAGAAATCTTGTGAACAAACTGAAGCTCTCCTGTGCAGTTTTGCACAACACTGTGAATAATTTTCATCCAACGTTTATGTCAGCAAACCGGAAGTTTCACAGTTATTTCTATTTAAAACTCTTGCTTTACTGCCCTACGTTAAATTGTTCTTACCTTCACAATAAAATTAGCATCACAGACTACTTGAAAATTAGTCAATTTTACTTCTAATTGAGAAAAAGAGCCTTCAGGACACTTATAGGAAATAGCAAGAATTCAGTTTGGATTGCTCTGCTAATCTCAATTGTTCATAATTTTGATCAATTTTGATTTGGTTTATTCTTTAAAAAATATAAAACAACTGATGGTACTTACACACCATGTGATCATAGCTGGTAAATGCAGGGGAGAGTTCAAAAGTGAAGAGAAATGGACTTTTATGTGAATAATGTGTAGTTTGCTAAAAAAAGATGTCTCAAAAATTTTATCTAAATCCCACGCAGAACTTTATGCAAATTTCAAGTAAAAAGGCAAGGAAGAATAAAACTGTTATATATGCAGACATACAAAACCAGTCTGTCAGTCTTCCTCTCAGTAAAACTTGTGCATTACTAAATTCCTTGAAAAAATCTGTCACATTTTTTCAAAAATCAGTAATTTAAAATTTTCTCCAATCTTTTAGCCTTTTATCTTCTTCCAACCCCCTTAGTAGTAGTTGAAGGGAGAAAACAATCAGAGACTTTTCACAGCTACTGGTTTGCAGTCCTTTGCAACACAAGTCACGTATTTACTAGTTACAATTATGTCTCTACTCTTTGTGCATCTGGAATCAGTGCAGGTAAATGGCCTCAATGATCTGCTACCCACGGGAAAAAAGCAAGTGTAGAATGACCTTAATCTCTTGTTTCTTTCAAACTCCTGTGAGCATTGGGCCAAAATCCATCTGCGAAAAGCACTTGCTTAGATCAGCCAACATGTAATCCCAATATTATTCAAAATAAAAAAAAAGCATCAGGTAGTGACGTGTAACCCCCCAGTGCCTAAAACTCTGCACCATATGTCTTTCTAGCATCCTTTAGGGGTTTTAGAGCTGCTGGAGACACATAAGGGCAATGTTGGCAGGATGAGCTGAAACAGGAAATAACTGGGAAAAAACTTGTGTAAAGTAATGCAATAGTCCTATTGCTCATTTTAGTGACAAAACAAGCTCCAGGATCTGTCCATGTTCTAGTACGTTCTTCCTATACTCATCAAAAAAGCTTTGGAAGCCTGAGTCTCCAGGACAGCAGTTTTTCATTCTTTTTCCATCACAACAACTTTTCTTCTGTGTTTTAAGTATTTTTCAGCCTAACCATTTCTCCCTTAAATTCTGACAGATGTAGGACTACATCTCTGTTTTTCTCCACAGTGTTTTTCTTCAGCTGCTCAAAGATCATCCTCCTGTCCTTTAGCTCTTATCAGCTCTGGATATCTATTCAGTATCCAAACTTCTTCTTCCCCACTTCTTCTTCCAAATCAAAAAATTTCACTTTCCTTAAAACAGTAAAAATTTATACTTCTCCCCACAGACCAGAATGAGAAATTTTCTGATAATAATGATATTTAAGCATGTGGAAAAAAAATAAATCTAGTTATCACTATTGACCAACACTGTTGTGTACACCTTTCCCCAAACCATGAAAATACCAAGTGTAAGATTAAAAATATAGACGATAACTAAAACTAACCACATTGCTCTACTATAATAAAATGTTTGATATGAACCCCAAATTTCCTGATGCTCAATTTTTAATTTGTTTTTTTTTGTTTTGTTTTGTTTCTGTGTCAACTTTTAAAAACACTCAGAACAGCACCCATATTTTCCATTCCCTGAAAATATCCTGCCAATCCCACTTCTCTTTCAGCTTAGAGAGTCCCCTGCTCAGTGCTCCAGCTGCTTCTGGTAGCAACACTGGAACAGGCTCACTTGTGGAACCTCTGGTTTATTGTTTATATGATGCTACAGTGATCCATCCCATAGCAGCTAAACATCCTGGAGCCCAGCTGAACTGATCTGCAGGTGTGTTCTTTGACACTAAGGGACCTTTTTCCAGCCACTAGGTCCAGCCCAGACGGGGAGAGAGACAGACTGGCTGAGAGCTCTTCTTGCTGCAGCTGCTGGCTGTGCCTGCCTCAACAAATCCCAGTGCTGGAGGAGACACTGTCAGGATGTGCTTTGGTGCCAGCAGTGGTGCTATCGTGACTCCCCTCAAGACCAAACTATTGTCGAAGCAGTAGCAATTTTTCTAACTTTTCTCTAATTCTTCATGCTTCAAGTGCTTGTCTTGTACGAGAATCACATGGCAAATTTCATTAACAGCTCTAGGTTTCTAAGTGAAGTTTCTGCTCCTTCAATCTTCAACCCCAGGCTGACTTGGTGACAAGAAGTAATGAGGGAGTATGCAGGTTTTTGTCCCTTTCAGCCACAATAAATCCCCAGTAACTCTGATTTCTAAGCACTGCATACAGCAGCATGACAACTTCCCTTCAGAAAGGCATGTCTTCTCAGGCTGGAAGCTGTGTCCCTTAATAAGACATGTTGAGGTGGATGTCATTTCTGTCATAAGGTGAAAAGATTCTTTGTCCAGAAAGAGACAACTGCATCATCTTTGAGGAAGGCTCTGTCTGGGAATCAAACTGAAATCTAGTGCTCTTAACGACATCTGGGAGTTCCTGGTTTCTGCACCAGCATGGCATCATTATCTTCAGCTTTTTAAGCCCTTGGGTCCCTGTGCTAAGCCCCTTTCTCTGTGTCCAGGGCTGGAAGGCAATTACACCAGTAGTCAGTGGCAAATGAAGCCCAAAGCTCACTGCTGAAAGATTCAGTCACTTGAGATCCTTGACACAAGCTGACAGTGGAGAAACTAACAAGCAGAAAAGCAGGGCTCACTGATGCTTTTTCCCTATCCTACTAATATGTAGTAAATAACATATAGAGATATCAGCTTTTTCTTTTTTTCAGCTTCACAAATTTTTGCAGTCTAGGGCAGATTTACAAAGCAAGGGTCAGATCCCAAGCCAGCAGGCTCCAGGTGCAATGTGAGAAGGTCGGCAAGGTGCTTCTGTCACAATTGTGTTGAGACTGAGCAGAATCCCAAACTCTTGTCTCTCCTCACCCACGTAATTGGCTACATAAAAGGCAAAGGATGAGTGTGAGCAGTTTATTTTGGTCACAGAGGTCCCTTGCTTTCTTCCACTTACATGCACCTTACACTAAGCCCTGAAAGTGCTTAATTGCAGAATTTAATTATATGTGGAACCACATTGATTCTACCTCAAAAATGCAGTCAATTTCGGAACACTACATGCCCATTTAGGCAGGGTAAATACAAATATGGACCTCGCAACTGAAACTGCTGGTCAGAATTAGGTGGGTATGGATATGCTGTGCCAAATCAATGATTTTGCCAGGATGCCAGAATTCAGTCCTCAGTCATGTGTCTTTTTACACATGTAACAGTAAGGAATGCATCTTTTCTGAAAGAAAATCTTAAAATCCAGTGTGAAAAAAATTTTCTAAGCTTGACTTCTTTGGTGGTTGGTTTATACTGTGTCAAGGTTCCTGCAAAGGAAAGGTACCATTCTTCTTTCCCACTCTCCTTGTTGATTACAGAGATTATTAGGCCATGTTTAGGGAGAACAGCTTGCTTCAAAGCACTTTCCAGCTTCATCATTGAGGTAAGTCTTGTCCACTGTAAAAAAATTCTCTACATTTCAATCCACCACATAGGCACTTGGAACTAGCGTCACAAGGAGGGAGGATTAGGGATGTGTGGTGGTTTCATCACACATGTTAATATTCAGTATGTTATCATAAAATCACAGAATTATAGAATGGATTGGGTAAAGAATTTCTTCCTAACATCTAATCTAAATCTCTCCTCTTTTGGTTTAAAGTAGTTCTCTCTTGTCCTATTATTATCTGCCCTTGTAAAAACTCCCTGTCTCTCTTTTTATGAGTTCCCTTTAGGGTCTGGAAGGCCTCAATGGGATGTCCCTGAAGCCTTCTCTTCTCCAGGCTGAGCAACACCAATTCAGTTTGTCCTCATAGGGGAGGTGCTCCAGTCCTCTTCTTACCTTCATGGCACTCCTCTGGATCCACTCCAGCAGGCTCAGTCTTTCTTGCACTGAGGATCCTAGCCCTGAATGCAACACTCTAGCTGGGGTCTCGCATGAAAACAGAGTGGAGGAGGCAAAGCACCTCTTTCCACTTGCTGGCTATACCACTTTGAAAGTAGTCCAGGATACCGTTGGCCTTTTGAGCTCCAAGTGCCTACTGCTGGCTCAGTTCCAGCTTTTTGTCCACCAGAACCCCCAAGCCTTTTTCCACAGAACTGCTCCCAATGAGTTCTTCTCCCTGAACTCACATCTGGGATTGCCCCAACCCAGGTGCAGCACCTTGCACTTGGACTTTAATCTCATTAGGTTCTCATGGACCCACTTCTCAAGTTTGTAAATGGTACTATGTGGGGTCCTATCTCAAACAAAATTCCCAAACCCAGACCCTGCTTTACACAAAGAGGAAGAGCTGTGTGGAAGAATCAAGACTCAGGATACATCCCACACAACACAAGGCTTCTACAGCACCTCTGGAGGCTATGCACTAAAATCCTTATCATACAATAGACTGAAGGGCTTTATGAACTCATAACTCACATATTGCAAGTGCTACAACAGCTGGACTCCTATGTAAGAGACAGGAAGACAGGAACTTCCTGCTGATAGTTCCTTCAGCATGCTGCAAGAACATCCACAAAGTCAGTCCCAGAAGATAAGGCAGTCAAGTGGATACCCAAGTACTTATTGAATCGTAAATATAAAGAATAAAGATATGAATAGCTGCATGCATAGAGGAAATGACAGAAATGTGGGCATCTGGAGACCACAGGGTTACAACTATCTGCCAAAAGTGGTTGTATTTTACCATATGGTTCAATTAGGAATATAACCTTCCCCATCCTCTTCCTTTTTCTGATGTGAGTAAAGGGTTTTAATACTCTGCCAGTTGCAGAGGGTTTAGGATAATATTATAATAAGAATATCTACTGCTGTGAGATCATTACAAAATCATGATACATAGCCAGTAAATCTACTAGCTGTGAGATATGCATATGTGATCTATTGCTGTTTTATTTCTTGGTTTTGCATAATACAGAGATTTTTTTTTATTTTGTTTTTCACACTCAAAAAACAGTATAATAACATGGTAGAATCAGAGATCAATCATAAGAACTTACCTGCAGGCTTATAAGATGGCTACAACATGAGGAAAAATAAATTGCAGCTAATAGTAAGATAAGTTTATATGCCAACAAAACCATTGCCTTCAACAATGGATATTGTTCTCCTTTGTGAAAAATTCTCTCATTTCAGTTTCTTTGCTTTTTCTTTTTTTTTTTTCTCACAGTAGAAACATAAAAACAATTCACAACATGAAATACAGAGAGTTGGTGTTTTGGTATTTTTTTTCATCCTCACTTTCAAAAAGCATGGCAGTTGATCTTCTGCTTACATAAATCAGAACTGGATGATCTTGTTTGATCTTTTTCAGAGATCAATGGCCTCTCAACAGATGGCCAGATGAGAGCAGAAATGTGCCTGAAAACATCAATAAAAGCCCTGAATCTAAGTAACCACAATTCACCTGAATGCTGTTTGAGTGCCAGTTCCTGGGTCATTTCAACCTTGTACACTTCCACACAAAGCATTTTTTTAAACAGCTGCCCAGATTAGCTTGTTCCATTCTACTTCCATTTCAGTGTCTATTCCAAATCAGCCATAAGACTTTCATGTAATAAATCAGCCATAAGACTGATTTAATTCTTATAAGTATTACAAGTCAGCCATAAGCTGAAGTCCAAAATTCATTCCAACCTGTTGTTTGAATGTCAGTACAGTTCTCAGGTCCTTCTTTAATATCTGGTCTGTAATTTCACAGTTGACAGTTTCCCATGTCAAGCACAGCTTCTATCTTACATTTGTGAGTTTTACCAAGATACCATTTTAGAGAAAATTTTCACTTTAGAGGAACAAGTTAAAGTCAATCCTAGTGTAGGTGTCAGCAAGTTTGGAAATGTAGTATAAACGTGGTCTAAACACACAGGCTCCAAGGTCCACATGGGACCTTGAGTTCCACATTACATCTTTGGTACTCGGTCATGCTGAGCTGAGATGAAGTGGTGTTCATGAGGAAAAAAAAAAAGGAAGGTTTTTCTGTAGAATGTTTTTTTTTAAATAGTAACCTTTATTCCTCATGATTTTCTTAAGGAAAATTAACATGATTAGATGCAACTTGGATAGAATGCAAAATAATGAAATTCAGAGAAGTGTCCCATGATTTTCCTAATTTGAATGCATGACATTCACCCATACTGTGCAAACTGACAACTAAGTCTATTAGCACTACTATGTGATCCTTTCAAAGAACCTGTGTGTTAACCATATGGCAAAGAACACAAATTACTATTCTGCTTTAGTTCCCTCTTCCTCCCAAAAGACGTTTGAGGGGATGACATTCATAGTATCATTTCATTATACATTATAATAATAATTGCATATCATCTTTATTACTCAAATTCAAAGAAAACAAAACAAGAAAGAGATACAGGAAAAGCTGACTCTTATGTCTCATACCAGAGATAATCAGGATTTGCTCTTTTGAGGATAGGAAGGTTTAAAAAGTATAAATCAATGAAGTAAGTATGGACATCTTTCAGTATATCTGCGAGAAAATAGCTTTAAAGCTGTGCATATATTTTGAGAAGAGAATTTGCTGAAAGTACTTTCACCTTGGCATGACTTTCCTCTGCTGCATCCTCTGTATTTCCCTTTACACAAAGATTGATATTAGATCAGTGGATTCAGAGGATGAGCATGAGAAACCCAAGAACTCAGTAGGTGTGTTCCCCTGGAGTTTCTCTGCTATATACAAGAGCTCAGCAATGCTGTTTGCAGAATGTCTGTACACAGCCAGTAGTAGATACAATCTACCTGTATAACTAAGTATTCAGGAGTGTATTTAAGGCTTTTGCATTTAGATAGACCTTGCTCATATCAGTGCTGCTCTATAACACTCAGAATTATGCAGAGATATATCCTCACATGGTAAAAATAAGATGCATTTGACAGGTTTCACCAGACTTTAATCCAGGTCAAGTGTATTATATAATCTATGCAGAAAACATCCAGAGCTCTGCAGATTTTGCTTTTTACAGGAACTCAGCATGAGACAGTGGAAGTAACCCAGCACAGCAGAAAATACGCTAGTTACAACATTTTATTTGACCTTGGTAGAGCAGACATGGTTCACGCCACACTTGTCTGGTAATTAATCCACATAGTATGTGTGTTCTCCCACAGTGACTGCCTGGATCCATCCATTCTGCAGCTGTATTCTGTCTGATTGGAATTGCTCCACACCCCAGTAAAACAGGTGTCTCATGAGTAGCTGTACCTGGTCCATCTGGCAGTAATTTAACAATGATGCTTTTATTATTAGCACTCTATAATCAGTTCATTGTGTGATTGCCAGTCTGTCCCCCTGCCATTTTCTTGTGCTCTTTTTTGAATATTTTTGTATTTTCAGTATGAAACCAGTCTTTTGGGCCTGATGCCTCACATGTGCAACTGAGACTTAGCAAATGGAGGTTTACACAATGGGCCAAACAGCTGGCTTTGTGTTGCCTCAGTAGAAAATGCCTAATTACTGCAGAGTACATACACCACCATTGATGGCAACACATTTGTATTAAAGTGCTTTTGTTCTGGGGAGACTCCTATCATTTATCTAAATTACTATTATTTTCCCTTTCTCCTCAGAGCTTTTACTGAATCTCTGAGCAATTTCAAGCCATTAGCCTACAGATACAGGCTTTATTCAATAGGACTGCATTACTAGAGAATGGCTGTTAGCCTAGCTGTGTCTGGCACCAGTCAGTCATGTCAGGAATCCCAGATCCAATGGGCATGGCTCATCTCATTTTGATTGATGCTCCACTCCCCTAGTGTTGCTGCCAAGAGAGGTTGTAATTCATGCCCGGATGATTCTGCTGTTCCTTATTTCTGCATAGAGAGTCTGTCTTTTTCTGGGTGTATTTTAATTTCTGGGGTTTATTTCCATTACTGCCAAAATCTGCTTGATGCTGCAGAGACTGATTCCCAATACAAACATACAATTGGGAGAAATGTCTGTGTGGAGAAGGATGAATGTGAGGAAGGAACGGGTGCAGCTGGCCCTTATACATGCCTTTGCTCTTCTTGTGATAGGTGGTGAACAGGGGACATCTGCAGTCATTTCTTCTCCAGGCTGTTCTCTTGTCAGTGTTGACAGATAAGATCAATCACATCATCTGTGTTCCTCTTGTCTACTTAAATTAAGCTATTTAGGCTAGAGACTACTTTTACCTGTAGATGCTGTACTAGAGGTAGCAGGGCAAGCATTCTGATACTGTTAAGATATAAGTATTCCCTAACACTTTAACTCATTAAATATCTCCCAGAGTGTTTTGAAAGCTACTGCAGTTGCTGAGTTTCTACCTTACAGGATCAAATATTGCTGCCTCCAAGAGAGGTTAGAATTAAGAGCATTGAGAAAGCTGAGAAAGACTTTCATGTTGCAAACAAAAGCTTCTAGAATAAGCTAGAGAATGCAGCTAGAATTCCCCTTCCAACAATGTAGAGTATGGACACAGCCAGAGCATACAGGCAGAAATTAAGGGGTAGGGTTTGTTTTAAAGGGAAGGGGTTAGTTGAAGGCAAGACAAGACAGAGGAACAGAGCATTCAAAAGGTTTTTCAAAACTAAATGCTGGCAGGTCACTAGAATTATCCCACTAGCAGAAATGAACATAGGTTCAGCAGCAGCTGGGCATTATGTCTCCAATAAGGGTTAGGATTTGGACATTGAGAAAGCCAGCAACAGGGTTTTAATAGCCAAAAAGGATAAGACTGAAGCAAGAATCTTTCGAAGTCTCTGGGCTACCTTTTTTACCCTGGCTAAATAACCCAGCAGTAGCCTTAGCCTGCTGTGACTGATTGAACTCTCACTACAGCTCCAGGCTTTTCCCTTGTCAGAACCTCCACTGTTACTTTAAACCTTCCTATGAACTGAGACACAGCTCAGGACTCCTGCCAAGCCCTTCCACCATTTAATGGCTTCCCAGGTGTGAGGTGAGGTGTAGACTAGGGTTAATATTCAGCAAAGTGAAAGCTAGAGGAGACTGCTTCTCCATTAGTAGAGTTCTGATGCCACAATTCTCTGAAGTACAATGTTTTGAAGGATTTAGGGAAGATTTCTTAAATATTAGTTTACTTTAGGATTATGCCTCTGAGAAGACAAGCAGGACCTGTGGTAATAGAAAACTTGACTGTGGTTTTCAGTTCTCCTCCTCATCATCATCATTTCCAGGTAGTATATTAAACATTTGTACACCTCATTCTCAGACAAGGAGTTAGGATGCTGAGAAACACCTAAAGAGACAAGGTAGAGTTCAAAGGGCCCAATAAGGTGATATTTGGGTCTTGGACTCAGACATTTCTCCCAACCATACACTGTCCAGGAACTTGAGGACAGTCAGACCTAAATCCCCGATTCTATTCCAAGTTCAGCTAAAACTGAGGGGTTTAGAAAAGGGAAGTCCCTGGGCAACACTAAGAAAGTTGTTGAAAAGACTGGCAAAACCTAGTCTTTTCCCAGTCCTGTTTCATTCTAAGGTTCACATTAGGATCAGTTCCTGTATGAGAGACAACAAGAGCAACATTCAAAAATTGCCTGCTCATGAATCTAGAGCTCTTGTTAATGTCTCTTTCAGTGTGAATACATTCAGGTATTATGTCAAGGAGGAGCCTTCCATGGACCAGTCTCCAACCATTTAGGAATTTTTGTCTACACACTGATACCTGAGATATTGCTGCCTGACCCTTCTAGCCCCAGACCACCTCTTCCCTCAAGTCCACCTTCCCAGACTGCAGTTACCAAATTACATTTTATTTTAACTACTGCAACTGCAAACCACCCTGTTTTTCAATGGTCTTCATGTCTTTCCTCCTGTTTATATAGTTACCCTGCTTATTCTCAGGCTTTGCAGAACTCTCACACATCTGCTACTTCTCCTACACACCCAAATTCTCTGCCCTTTCCTTAGCTTGTTTTCCTAGTGTGTGGACACTCTCAGCATGCAGTCTCTGTTCACTTTCATTCACAACCTTTTACTCCAGAAGACAGATTTTCTATTTAAGAAACTGCTGGCATCATTTTTCTTGTCCTAGAAGTGGTTTTATGCTGTGTCAGAATTCTGATTCAAAGCACCATATTTGCTTACCATTGCTACTAAGAACAGCATGCACCAGAAGAGGATTTACTACTGAAAAATGACATTTATTTTCATTAGTCAGATATTCATCTCTGCAAACACAACGGATAACTTAATTAGGTATGTCATGTTTACTTCCCTGCACCCCAATATGATCATATAACAAAGTCATGAACAGAAACACATTGAAAAATGTTTTTATTTCATATTTTCTGTAGGAGAGTTGTAATTATAAACAAGGTAAATTTCCTTTCTTAGTCCAGCACTTGCGTGCAGTTCTTTCTGGACCCGCAAATAGTGTGATGGGCAAGTGGCCAAGGTGCTCAGAAGCCCAAGGTTGAGATTTGTGCAGTGTCAGAAAAGTCCTGTGTGACCTTTTATCCTCACATCTGAAATAAAAGTAAGAACATTCTGGTTTCACAGAGGTGGTATGGAATACTCGGGTAGAGTTGCAACAAGGGCCACAAAAGCATTCAATAGGTTGGTAAATTACAGACAAACATACTCACCCAGCAGTTCATTTGATCTATTTTACAGAATGGAAGCAGAGAGCTTTCACAGCTCTAAAGGGAAGATTAGGCACATAAAAATAAGTTTTGCATCTGTAGTGTCACAAGCTAGAATGAGATTTTAATGAGAAAATCATAGATATTTCAAAATTAGATATACAGAAGACTATTTAAGTCATCCAGTCCATCCAGTGAATGATTTCCCATGAAATGTATTTTCGAGTACCTTTATCCAGTCTGCTTCTGGATTCCTTCTGGCTTGAGGTAGAAGGTGATCTCCAGATGAGATGACAAATAACTTTTTCCCTGTAGCAAAATTAACTTTCCTGAGCATGTCTCAATCAATTTATTAATTTCCAGCAAGAGACTCTGCCCTTTTTTTCCCAACAATTTGAAGCAGATGGCCTCATCTGAAAGCTAGTGACCTGAAGACATGCATTTTTTTCCACTTACAGGTCAACCACTCATCAGTGACCTTTAAAAGAAAAAATCTAAATGTTGACAAAATTTGCCTTGCTTAAGGAAAAATGAAAATATTTCAAGTGACTGGTTCAAACTATCGTTCCAAAATTGCCCTGCAAATCAATTAAGCACTTAACAATGAAACAGCACTCAGTGTTTCAGCCCACAAGCCATCTGTAGCCTTATGTGACAGTTAACTCAGGCTGCAGCTGGCTCCTGGATTCCCTTTCAGAGGCCTGCCTGAGCCAACAGCAGTTTGCAAAGGAGGGTGCATTTTTCCAAAGGCAACAGGCCAGCTTCCCCCAAGCATCTTTTCTACAGCACATTAATGTCAGCATGGCCATACACTGCAAGAAGGACTGAGTGGACTAAGAGATAGAGGACCTCTCAGAAATAGACTGTTCTTGCATTTCACTCCCTATCCTAGTCCCAAAAACATTCAAGAAAAGTTGCAGTCGTTAATGTTTTGTATTAATTACTTTACTCATGGCATCTAACATGTCAAAACCATCTTTTCAAGTAATTTCTCAACACCTGCTAAATGTAGATAGGCCACAATACAGAAATTACTTTCTCTAAAATGCAAGGAAAGTATTATAAAAAAATCAAGTTCAGTTTTCCTAATTTTATTAATGATGGCAATATTTTTTCTTGAAACCCCTTCCTGAAACTCCTTTGTGTTGTTTTACCATCTCACACTGAATCCCTCTGCAGTGTTGATAGACTTTCACATCTCTATTTTCCCTCTGCTGTGTGTGATGTTATTGCTGAAGCACTGGGGTTTTTTTTGCTTCTGATTTATTATAGGTTACTGGTGCAGATTCTCAGCTTTCTGAAAAACCCAAAAGCATGTGGCAGTCTCTCACTGCACCATTCAGTTCCAGCTGGTCTGCTTTCCAGAGCAGTTTATCCAAGTGTTTGTTGGCAGATATATTACCACAGGGCATAAGAAAAGTCCTTCTCAGGAGAATGAATAAAAGATGAGTAAGAAGAAGTAGCTATAAATGGTTAATTTTCACAATGGAAAGATATCAAAAGTGGTCCCAATGTTTTTCAAGGTATTTATGTGGCATAAAATGCTATTCTTAGGTCTAAATCTCATCCAGTCCATTATGATTTTAAGCTTAACAGAAGAGATTTCTCAGCCAAGATCTCTCACCCTAAGGCAGAATGCCTTTTTGTGGCCCTTCATGCAGTGTGGGCCAAGAGTTCAGCCTACAGAAGTGCACAGGTGGGACTTCATGCACTGTGTTCTTGATTTAAGGTTAGTGACAGATTAAGTGGCCTCTCCCCAGAGCAAACAATTTGTTTTGAAATAGATCTTTGACCAACTGATATTTTGGGGTTTATCGTTCAACCAACCAGCTTCACTTAGCAGTATCATAAAGTACTTGAGGTACTTGGTTTCTATGGTAACATACAAAGATATTCCGAAATCAGTTACATACTCTTGAAAGAACATTGTCTTCTCCCAGTTTTCTGAAGAGTAATTTTATTTGCAACTTCATATACAGTAATATTGTCTAATCACGAAGAATATATCTTGCATGCTTTCAAAAAATTGCACATCCTCTTCATAATCTATCAATATATCTCACTCTCACTAAATGATGTTTTCCACATGAACACTGTGTGTTCAAATAAGGAAGTGCTATCATCAGGAAAACCAGCAAAATATGAATCAGAGTAAATATTAATTACAAAGTCATAAAAAAGTAATAATTTGATCTCTCTGTACAAATCCAGAGCAGTGTTTCAATCTGAAAGGAAATACAAACTGTTCAGCAAACACTAAGCATGGTACAGACCTTTTTCAACTCTTAATGTATTTAGTTTGTCATATCTGTTGATTTTAGTATGGAATTTTGATAGATTAAAGCTTTAGGTAAGTCTTGCAGAATGTTTTCAGTGAGTTGAGTTGAGTTGAGTTGAGTTGAGTTGAGTTGAGTTGAGAGATAAAAATCTACAGTGGCCAGCCTATGGAAAGTTGTATCATTACATTTTCTTCTACAGTCTAAAAGTACCAAAAATACTATAGATGCCATTTGTTCACTTCTAAAATTATATATAAATAATATGCCACTGAAAGAGAATGTCTCTCCGAAATAAGGAATTCATTCTAGATACACCTCTCACAAGGCATAAATCCATACTAGTCAGTACCACAGAGCAGAACTCCAACCTAAGTCACATTTCCATCGACATCAGTAGGCTACATTTGCAGCTGACATAAGACAAAGTACCTCCATAAGGAAGAATGTATTTGCAAGTCTTTTCTCCACCTATGGGCTCCTTAAGTGAAAAATAAAAATAAAAAAAAAGAAAAAAAGAAAAAAAAAAAGGAAAACAGATGCAAAAAGAAATATTTCATTTTTAATTTCACACCTGCCAGAGAACTTCCCAGAAACTCTTTCTGTGTTTGCTGTTATTGAACACTAGGGAGAGAAAGGTGCTGCTGCTGACCTTAGAGCCTCCAATTTAGCACTCACTTTTGTTGCAGCTGTCCCGATTACGAGGGGGTCACTGATTTACTAACACAGTGGTTCCTCTCTCACTAGCAGGAACTGACTTCAAACATGTTGCTTATTCATGAGTGCAGTATGCCTCTCAGTGCTAGGACTTGACCTCTTATTTGTTCTTTTTGTCCTGTGTTTGGGCCAATTTATGCTCACAAAATTGCTTTGGGCCTTTACAATCCTCCAGGCTTGTACATTTCCATCGCATGATTGCTTCCTTACATAATGGGATAGCAATCTGTAATTGATGAGTTAATATTTCCCTTTCCTAGCTAATTAGCTTCCTGATCACAGTGCTGCCATCAGGAACGTTCAGGTGCCATAGATTATTATACCAGTCAGGGCTCTAAGCCAGGAAATATCCAGAGCTTTTAGTGCTGGTAGGTGTTGCATTTGCTGGAGGTGTTCTTTTCCAGATGTGATAGGAAGCCAAGGTTTGTGCTACACTGAGTTGCCAGAACATCACGGTCCCTGCATACATTTTATCTTCTAAATCTAATTTACTCCCAAAATTTCTTTTGCAGGTTTGATCAAATAGACATGACATCTGAATTAAATACATTCTATTCACCCCTATCTAAGCTAGTATGAAGAATTAGCATGTGATACAAATTTATATTCTGTTTTATAGAAGGGATTAAATGGAAGCTAAGGTGACTTCTGTTCAGGGATTTTGCAATCTGTGTCAAATGTTCTGTGATCTTCAACTGACAAGTATTCAGTTTTAGGCACTGTTAATATATTAGAAAATTTAGACAATAAATGAAACAAGAAGGTATTTAGAAAAAGTCTTTGCCAGTTTCTCTCATAGAAGTTGTTACAGAGAGAAGATCCATGGTAATGTTACTGACAAAAACTCAATAATTTCATCTCCCATCTCCAAACTCTGTATTTTTGAACTTGCCCCTAGTTTTAGTGGCCTCTATTTCACTATTTTAATTCATAGCTATTTATGTCCATATATGTACATTTAGATTAAGTACAAGAAAGAAAAAGGCAATAAGTGACATATTCCAGAAGTGCACTACTCAGCATGGATTTTTCTGAGCCAAGAATAAGTTTCTACAATTAATGTTTATGTGCAGGTTTTATACAACACAAACTCATGTTCTAGTGCAGGCATTTGAAAATTTGTCAGGAGTACAAAAATTAAGAACTTTATCCACTGCTGGTGTGTTCCTACAGGACTGGCATAGACCATATTTTCCAAATAAGTTATCAGATTTATCTATGTATCTCCCAGAATTTTGCATTTTCCCAGTCTAAGATACACCTTTCATGGACCACTGACAGTAGAAGAGATGTTTTCAAAATTCAGGATAGAAACTGATCTTTGTAAAACTCCCTGCTGGAACATGGATAGTGCCAGACTGGTCATTAATATTAGGCAAAATTAATTCCCTTGGTTACTGTTGCATCTATTTATGTATGTGTGGGCTTTCATTTACAAATGGAACCTGTCATTAATAAAATTTATACAATCAAACCAATATAATTATTCTGGGTTTAAGTGGTACCTTTTTTTCTCTAAATGTAAAGATACTGCTTCTAAAACAATTCTCATGATGGCTTTGATAACACTAACACTGATGGATTATCCTGAAAAGCACTGTCTTTTACTTCCAAAAGACACTGACACAAATTATTATGGCATTAGAAGTTTGGGGGTTTTTCCCATGAGAGCTGGTCAATATCCTTGACAACTTTCTTTGTAACTATTGTTCAAAAAACTTGAAGTACAATCGTTTGGAAAAGGCGAAGACTGCACTAAGGAGGTGATGCTCTACCTTTTACTTGGACAAATCAAATAGACATGGTAAGCAACAATGTGTATTTTAGTGGTAGCATTTCCTATAATAAATGGTCGATTATTTAATTCATTTTAAAGAATTTTAGTACATTCTCAGGAAAAAACAATCAAACAACAACAACAAATGCAAAACCCAGCAAAAAAAAATCAATCCTGGCCTGCAAATACCATGCATCTACACTTACTAATACCATGATGGCATAGGTTTTGTCTCTCTGTCCCTTTCATTCTTAAAGAAGCCACAAGATACTAAAGGAGGACAAGACAAGGGCAACAAAGACTGCCTTTATTTAGGAAGATGTTGCATTTTATTCATCACGTGCACACAGAGTTAAATACCAGACAGGAATGCATTGACTTTTTGAAGGTTCAGTTTCATACAGTGAAAACCTGTAACTCACCAAGCTAAATCTGATGAAAGAAAGAAATTAAATAGAGAATTACAGCTGGGAACTATTTCATGTCCTGGAAGATCCCAAAGGCACAATCAGGCAAGACAGATGAAAATCAGTAAATGAAGAAAGAAAAAAAAAAAGGATAAAGCTGGTGATAGACAGACAGCTGCAAATAAAATATTTATGTTTTTTGTAAATTAATTTATGGGATTGTAATAACAGAAATTTTAAAGTATGCATTTGAAGATATAGTTTGCATAATTAAGCATATATTAAAGTCTGTGAATTATACAAAATATCTAAAATTTGATCACAAGGTGAACTTACAGCAAGCAGAAATTGAAGTGCTTCTTGCCAAATGGCAGAAGTTGTTTTTTTCTGAAAACAGAGTTTCAAAGTTTCAGAAACTCAGAATCCAGCTTTTCCAGCAGGCAAGTGATGACAGACAGAGGAAACCTCATTTTCTCTCAACAAGCGTTAAGTGCCCTTTTGTATTCATTCTTGCATTCAATTTCAGCCCAAGGTAAAACAAGCTCATCTATAACGCCTTCATTGCTTTCTAATGTAAATCTACAATGTATAATCTGTTTCAGCTGAAAAATTTGAATCCTGATTTTAGAAACACCATTCACTTTTCACTGTATAACTAAAGACTTGAAACCTCACACACAGTCACAACTCCTATTACTGTGTGTTCCTCTCACATCATTAGAGAATACTCTCTTCAAATCCAGCTCTTCCTACCTGTCACAGCTATAGTGACACTGACACAAGTGCCAGTGGTTGCCATCCCCCACTTTAACAGCTCTATGAGATGAAGCAGGGAGAGAGTCCAAAGCAATCCCACCTAGATTCACTGTCTACAAGAGCTGTACCTATAAGGTCTCACTTCACACTTTATATTTTCACAGCACAAAGCTGTGATCTCTTTCTCTTGCACACTTTGGAGTCACACACAATAAATTTTTATGCTATAGGCTGAGGGAGTCTGTGTTGCCCTCTCTTTATGGCTGCATAGCCAGAGTAGAGATTGCACTGGGATGAGGCTACAGGCAGGGATTTTTTGTGAGGAACCTCATGATTCTTTAGGACACATGAAATCTAAATATGAAAACTTCAACTCTTGGAGCAACTTGTTGTCCAGATGCTTGTGACACATGGAATGCTGAAGCAGAGGAGCATATATAAAATCTGTAAAACTGCACAGCAATTGAGATTAGATTACTTCTATTCCTCAGGGTTGGTCTTTCACTCAAAAGAGCAGCAGTATAAGGCCTCTGAAACGGAGATATGTCGTATAAGCACTGGAGACAGTTGCAAGTAGAGCTTACACCTCTGTAGCCTAAAAGTGCACATTTTTTTAGAATATTTTTTGCACATTTTAGCATATTAACTCAATGCATAGAGTTCCTTTTTTTTCTGATGTGAATTTCACATCTTTCTCCAACCCTCTTATTTAAAAAGGAAGGTGTTCATAGCACCTGGGTGTCATAATTTTCTGTTGTAAGTATATTTTATGAAGAGAAAATAATGGGAACTGTCTTCCCAGAAATAATATCCCAGTCAATGAATATAACTTGTGCTAATAGGGACTGAATTTGCTTCATAAAAGTCTCTCCATCAGTAACTACTGACCTGAATCTGACTTCAGTTAATTACCTTGCAGTACTCCTTTTCCTTCTGTCCTGCTGGTAAGGCCTCAGTCATAGCAGAGTTAATTTGGAAGCTCCAAAGCAGCACAGTCAAAAGAGAGGACCTGTCACAACAAATACTCAACACACAGGTAGAGAATTGGAATGTTTCTAGCTGAAACTGTTAGTGCCTTTTCACCTTCATTCTCAAGTAGATCAAAACCAGAAAGGGAGATAACTGTAGATTTTGTGAATGGAATAATACTTTTCCCACTTTGGAGCTTTATTGATTTGGGGCAGAAAACTGCAAGCCTTGCTGACCACTCCCTGGCTCTCCAGTTGCTCAATCACCTCATGGATGGGAGTCCCAGAGCCCCTGTTGGTGCAATACTGTCAACAGGGCACTGTTGTGGTAGTGATTGGTACCTGCTCTTCACCCTTCAGCAGTCCCACAGCAGAAGGACTCAGTCTGTTTTGTGACAGAGACTGACTGGATAACAAAGTTCTTCAGAATTCCTTATTCTTGGAGAAGAGCAAAAATCCCACTGTAAAAATTTGTACCCCACTTTCATCTTATTTGTGAAGAAAAAAGGGATAAAACCCTTTCTCACTTCCCATTGAAAACCCAAGACATCAGAAGCAGCCTCCTTCGAGTGGCTAAGCCTTGTCATGCCATCACATTTCTTTGTACACCTCTGAGTACACCTTTGTACACCTTTTGTGCAGATATGTGAAAAAAGCCTTATACATGAAAATATTTGTGCAAAAGGAAATAGAAAAAAAATTGTCCTCAGCCAGCTGAAAGTTGGTTTATTTCACCTGGTTGGTCCACAAATGAACTACTTGCAGACTATTTTCCCACCTTGTTCTGAGCTCCAATTTTTAGGTGAAGTAGTGTGCCAAGCATTTAAAATTGTATCTATTCATCCAAACATTTCTAGTGATATAAGCACTGAAGGCTGTCCATGAGTCAGGATGGACAAGAGGAATGAATTAATCACATCTCCATCATTAATTGCAGTGATTGCAATACAGCCAGATGGCTGCCTGCCGGTGGTGGCAGCATCTCTGTGAAGTGTTAGCTTCTCTGACTTAATGTTTGTCTAAATAGAAACTTCAGAGAAAACTGAGCAGATATGTGGAGTTTTTTAAAAAGAATGAAGTTATGTCTTGAGAAAAATTTCATCAAAATTCCCTCCATTTGCCCACTAAGATTTAAAAGAACTCTTGTCGTATTCAACTGAAGGTCAGATCAATTAACTCCTTAAATAAATACATAAATAAATAAACAAAAGCTAGAACTAAGAGAGAGATACACAGCTTCAATTCCCTACTTCTCTTCCTCTCTACAGAGTTTAATTGTTACAATTCTGTTATTCAGACAAGTCACAGAAAACTGAAACTACAGCTTTTGTCTGAGACATACCTGTGAATAAATCTAGTTAATGTAGTTACTGGCTTTCTAATCAATCCTTTGAGACTCCCGTGGATACCTACCCATGGGTAACTGGGAGGAAATAAATTTTACATCTAGAGAAGTGTTTAAATATAACTAATTTGAAATGTTATAGGGAAAATTTCTACTCTCACTCCAGGTCCACAGACTGACTCCAGTGATACTGACATAGATTCTACTGACATACACTCATAGAAGCCATAAAGCAGATATCAGTGAATTTACATATTTCTCTCTGGAGCTTTAGTGTCCCCTTTTTCATTTTAATTTTAGTGTCAGTACTATTGTTTGGGGTTTTTCCCCCCATGTTTCTCTTTATTGAATTATAGCAGAATTAATTCTCGAGAAAGCAGCCTCATCATTTAAAAGCTGTCTCCAGATTTCATTTGCATTTTTACTCCTTTGCTTCTGAATAAAATTTTGTTCTTGAAGGTTAGCTGGAAAGATAGTGACTACCATAGTCCTGACAATACAGCAAAGTCTCACAGCACTTCAGCTAGAGAAAACACTTCATCATGGGATCTGGAGCCGTGTCAGAATGGAATAGCAGCATGAGATATCAACATGGCCATTTCAGTGCTTCACAGAGATGTGGACCGCTGATGAATGCACCCAGAAAGTAAATGTTTCCTGATTTTGCATGACAGAAAGGAGCTGACAAAAATTTCTTATTCAGTTATTAGCCTGCTAGTACATGAGAGGAAGCTTATGAGGCAGAAAGGGATACCAAAACAGAACAGCATTTGAATATCTTTTAGTGGAAACAGAATTAGCATTGGGTACTGTCTTAAAATCTTGGAAAGCAGCTTTACTGAGCTCCCACCATGCAGGTAGATTCAAAAACCCTGACATTGCAGTCATGTTCTTGCTGGTGAAGCACAGTCTGTAGCTGAAGGAATGGCCTAACAACATGGACCTTCCCACCAAGGCCCACAGCGGTGGATTGTGAGATTGCCCCCACCATGATCGCCGAGGGTCCAGCCCTGTTCAGAGTGCTGGCTTAATAATAATTAGAAGACAGCACGATTGGGTGTGTCTGGATAAATCAAAAAGGTTTAATAAAATAAAGAAAATAATACAAAACAACAAACAAAGATCAAAGCTGAGCACAGTGTAAGGACAGATTCTACACCTGCTACAGCACCCCGAGGATGCCACGAGACCCTTTGTTCTGTCACCTTTTCTACCTGAGGGTCGAGGATGGATCTATTGTCAGACTGCCAGTAGGAAGGGTACAGGTTTTGACAAACAGTGACAAGGGCCAAGAGGTGCTCCTCTCCTGGCACTGAGCCAATTACAAAGAGAAAAACACAGAATTTTCTGGCTAAACTTCCTAAAATGTCCAAAGGGAACCTAAACCCCTTTCCTTACACGGAACTGCCCACTCAGGAGTGGGGGGTGCATTACTACAGTGGATGAATGTACACAATCCTGGATGTACTATAAGCAACACAAAGCTGTTGCTCTCCTAATCTACAAGTGCAACACTCATTCACATTATGTTCATTTGCAAGATGGAAAATTTGAGGCATTTCCTTTCAATTTTAACTTCTTTTCCACTGCAAGCAAAACAAAAACATAAATGCAGAAGAAAACTAACTAGACATATATTATTGTAAGTTGAAAAATCTCCGAATCAAAATTTCATGATCATTATTCCTTGACCTAGCAGTGACATCCTAGCAGTGACATGCACGGATTTTATAGAGTTGTACTGGATTTTTACTATCTTTCAGTAGTGCTTGTGGAAGGCTGATTAAGTGTTCCCTTGAGATTCAGAGAGAATTCAACCTGTTATTTTATTTTAGCACCAAAATCTTTCATGAGCATTGGGATTTTAGTTGTTCTCTCATGAAAAATTTTATCTGCTTTCTTTGACTTTCGCTGAAGTTGACACCAGCTTGAAAAATTGTCATCACTTCAGAGAAATTCTATCATTTCTGAAAAGTGAAGGATATTAAACTACCTCTCCCCAAAGTTAAAATGAGATCCTTGACTTTGTCTTTTACAAGTTCATTAAAGTACTCTGTAGCTCTAAGCAGGAGTGTTTTTCAGTACTGAATGCTGACATGGAAAACTGAAATAATGGTCATTATTAGAGTTATCCATAGCTTAATGCTGAACTATGCCTTGAGGGTGTTTCATACAGTATATGTAATTGCCCCTCACAGAACATTTAAGTCTGTGCTGAATTCTAATCAGGGTTTCTAATATCTTTTTCTATTTTTTTTTCTTCTTAATTGCTGCATATTCATTTCTCCCCTTCTCCATCTTTACATATACTTTTTGTCTTCATTAACTCTTACAACTTACCACAATACTTTATACACTGTTTCTTAGAGGGGTTTTGAACCTTTCTCTTATATGGACTGCCCTCTGTTCTCTGCATGTGTCTCTTCTTTTCTTTGCAATCACAGAAATGAGAAGGGAAGCACACTGAACAGCTCCCTTGCCCGCGCTGAGGGTGGGATTGAGCTTTAGGACACACTTCCAGGACTGCTTTCTGAGGCAAGCAGCAGGTAGGTGTTGCACAAAGTGAGTGTTACATCTGCCATGCTGGAGTTGTACACAGAGCAGGCCAGGCTTCAAGCACACGCAGATTGCTCTGTCTCTGGTAGTTCCAGAGCTCTGGGAGCTTCCTCATCTACACAAACCAAAAGTTTGGCCCTTGTGCTCCACTGTCCCTGCTCTGGCTGCATACCTCATCACACCTTAGATACTGCATACTTCCTTTCACCAGGCTATGGATAAGGATATGCTCATACTAGTAAAAAGGCCCCACCTCATTTCATATTTCCTTCAAAACTCACATCTCCCAAAATCAGAGGACTATATCACAGTTGTATCTTGATAATGTAAGGTTTGTGGTTTTTTGTGGGAGAATATCTTTGGAATCTCATCCACTTTTTAAAAAATGGATCCCTGAGGCATGTTACTATTATGGTTTTTAAACTCATTATTTTCAAGACTATCTTATGATTTTCAAGGGCATAACTCATCATTCTAGGATGCCTGGAATTAACAATACCAAGTGACAGTAAAAACAAGGCTCCATCATAGCATAAGCCCTTAGGCAACACTGTAGCAATAAAACAAACACTATCTTACTGCTAAGAAGCTATTTCTAGGTCCCTCTGGGTGTCAGCAGGACTTAAGAAGAGCATAAGAGGAAGTGAATTTCAAAATGCATCTAAGTGTTTGTGATAAAACAGCACAGCTACTGAGGAATTAATTCTACTCAGAGGGAAAAGGTTCCATACCCACTGTACAGCAGGATTATCTAATGAACAGTTTTACAGGGCGAGTTTCTATGCAGTGTCTGCACCTTTCCTGTCACTATTATGGCTACAAGCTATTCTCTCCCCCCAAAAATACAGTTGTGTTTTGTGTAATATTATGGAAAGTGAATTGTAGTAGAAAACAGTTTGGTTGCTTGATAAACTAAGTATCATTTTGAGCTCTTACAGTTTTAGTTAAGAACTCATAAACACATGTTTGTTTTGCTAGGACAATGAAATGGCATTTAGCTACTGAAGTGCCAATTAACTAAAAATTCTGTGCTGGTGCTACTGATGTAAATCAGGCTATTAGATAGGCAGTGCAAATGAAGATGCAGAATTGGTTGCAGCCATTAAGCTGTTGATAATTGAGATGAAACGGAAGGCAACATATTGAATTTAACACTGTCTGTGTAGAGAGTCTAATAGTCTTTTTTCATTGCAAGAATTTATGGACCATGCAGTGATAGCACCAGTGAAAACATGACAATGTAATAGCATGACGCACTGTAATGCTTTATCCTTTATTGTAAAACAATTGGGAAATATGGAGGTGATGGAACATTACCTCCCACATTTTCCAATGAACCTTTCCATTCTGCTGTTTCTCATGGGACTGCTGAAGCTGACAACAATGGAAGGCTTCCCAGGGAAATCTGATCACAGGGAAGAGATCATATTACCGTCACTAATCAAAGCACCTTGAGTCCAGATTTCCACAGGGTTTGTAAACCTCTTCCCTCCAAGAATTTGTAAATGGATTGCCTTTCAGGAGCACATCAGAGCAAAAATGCCTAAATAACATACAGAGAAATATGGATACCTGAAATTTAATTCAAGGAAATTGATCAGTCAGATGAAGAAAGGCAGAACACAGCTGAGGAAAATGATTAGGGAAGAAGTTACTTAGGTTGCATTTCAGAGAGATTTTTACATCTGAAAGGCTTTAACATCTGAAAGGCAGTGCTTCCCCTGATTCATGTTTGAGAGCTGTGAACTTTCTTGTAGAACCAGGGCCTAAACAGACTCAGTATTTAATTTTAAGCAAGAAATCAAAAACATCCACCATAGAGGGAAGTCCCTTGTATGCCATCATGAGAGTTTGAAGTATGACTTTCTCCCTCTCCCCACTGAAGCCTTCCCATTTCATATCAGCATTAAGGTTTGCATGAATGTAAGTTATGTAGTAATGTTTGCATTAATGGTAGCATGACAACAAGTGAGCAGACCAATAGTCTTGGTTGGTATTTTAGGTGTTCCTGGATGCCTAAACACAGCTGTTCCCTGGTTAAGGTTTATGAAGTTAGGTCCTTCCTAACCATTCATTTCTGAAGTAGTTTAGGGTGTCTGAGGATGAGAAAAGGAGGTAAGGAAAGCCATGACCTCTCAATATCTGTAGCTGAAGCTATGCCATTCTGCATAAAACTGTTGGGTCAGACAGAGAAAGATAAGATAACTCCATGAAGCTTAGGAGACTAGTCAGAAGCTAAAGATAAGAATAGGAAACCTAAATCTATTATCTGTTCTAATAAAGAAAGCCTTTTGTCAGAGAATTATTCTGGCAAAGGCTGAGGTTCTTAAGGATTTTAGGCTGTAAATGAGAAGGTCTTTAGCAAATCATAAATTTCAAGATAGTGCTTGTATGTTCATATCAATGCACTTCTATGATAATTTCCCATAAGCACTTCTATGATTGAACTTCTCTGAAATTAATATTCATGCAAAATACATGTATTAGCCTGCATAGCGGAAGGGTTTTACAAAAAAAAAAAAAAAAAAAAAAATTATCCTGCACTTTTTGCAAGCATTTATATCTGAAATAAATTACAGTCAGCCAATCATAAAGTGAGAGCCCTATAACATGACTCTTATGATCAGACACATGAAAGTGATACATATCCTTCTGAACTGCAAACTAGCATAAGCCAAAAGGTTGAACTGCAGAAAAACACAGGATTGTCAAGAATACTCTCCGATCAATCAGAATTTTAATGTATTTTTATTCACATTCATTATATGTTATGATGCTCCTCTTTCAACTAGATTTTTTAAAAAGTGAAATTATCTTTGTGACGAAATGAAGTGGGCTTTTCCAGGAGTCTGCCCCACCACTTCTTCTGTGTTCCTCCTTGGCAGAAGTACAAGAACTGAAAATGCTGAAGTGCTTATTCAACAGGGTGATGAGACTGTTTTTTGAAAAGGGATGCTTTCTTCCCTGTTAGGAGTGTTGCCAAGGAGAGTTGTAAGCAGAAGCCTCGAGGTCTACAAGGTGTTTATAGTTTAAGAATAAGGACCTATGGCAGTAGATGCCAGAGTCTGAATAAAATATCATTCAGAAAACTGAGGACCATGTACCTTTGAGTTTCCTGATTTTTCCCTCTCCTCTCAAGATTTGATCTTGAGGTAGAAGTAAAAAAAAATTCTATATAACCTTTCCCGTAGCTTACTGTTAAACATCAGGTGCTCAGCATTAGGAACCAGAATCCAGGATCATTACCAAGGAAAAAGGCTTCAAAATCCTGAAGTTTATTTATGTTTTAAATGCATGAGCTCCCCATGGGAGAGCCCATGCCCATTTGCCCCTTATAGGCAAATCTTCAGCTTTTCTAGAGGAGAAAATTCCTCTACACTAGAATCTCGAGGGAAAGATTGATCTGTCAGTGATTTGCTTATATTGCATGTTTCCAGGAGGAGGCAGCAGCCTTAAGAAGAAAACTTAAACGTCAGTTACTCAGTAGCTGGTAGTATGTTGTTCACATAAACTAGGAACAGCGATAGAAGAAATAGAGGAAAAGGTTTACAGTAAAACCTTGTGTCCTAGGTTACAATGTAAAATTGTGCCCAGGGTATGTATTCTATCCCCATGAGCCATTGGAGCCAAGGTGGGGCAGTGTTCTCCTTATCTTCTGTTAATGAGCCCAAGAATGCCTTCGGAGGAAGTTATCTCTGTTTAATGGGCCATCAAGGACCCACTGCAGGACTCAGGATGAAATCATCCCATTGTGAGATGCTCCACCCAGGGGGAGGAGCCATGCATTCCCACCTGGATATAATCCAGGGTTTGAGACCTCACGGGCAGCTTCTATCCACTGAACTCTCAGAGGAGACGAGCTTCCAGACGTTTCTACAGGAATCACTGCTTTGACAAGAACATCTCATCTGGATTCCTGGAGGAAGACTGGACCCTTCTCATCATCCCTGGACCCTTCTCTCTCAGGATCATCTCTGCTCCAGCGGAACCACATCTGCCGCTCCAGGAGGATTTCCGGACTGCTTCAAACACCCTGACCAACAGGGTGTTAGGTTGTATCATTCCATTTATTTCACCTTTCTTTCCTCTCTTCTTCTATTAAATTGTATCTCTGACTGGGAGTCTCACTGGTTTTGCTTTCAAACCAGTACACCTTGTAGTAAACAAGACTGAAAGATCCCTGAAGTATAAAAGTGTACTATGAGCACCACCACTGAAACTTGGTGGCAAGGAAGACTTTAATATCAGGGAACCAAATATCAATCCTTTTCCATAAAGGAAGTGTGGCTAGGAGGGGTATAGATATCACCCACAGCTGTATCAAACAATTTTGTTTGTTCCTCTATTTACCTCTGAAATCAATATTGCCTGCTCTGTGTAGGCAGTAACTTCCAGGTACCAAACTCTTCCACCAGCAGCAGAGGTGGCAGCTCTGGAAGAAAATAGTGATGAAGTAGAAAGAGCTGACACCTGGGCACCAGAACAGAAACTGTGATTTCTATTAATGTCTTTTACAGAGGTACCAGAAATAAGATGTAATAAACATGCCTGTGGTTTTTTTTCATTTTGCTGGTGTGTGTGTTGTGTCTAAGGAGAGTACACACACAGGCAGTAATGCTCTTGTAGCTCAGACCTATTGAAATCAAACTTTGAATGGGTTTTCCCCATGGACTGCAGTATTCCCCATGTGTATTCCCCATGGACTGAGCCTCGTCCTCTGAGGGTGGCTGATCTTCTCCTGTACCTTGTATTGAACTGCCCAGCACTGTGCTGGGTGAGCCCTCAGAGCAACAGTAGCAGGACCTCAGGAGGAGAATACATTTGTTCTTAAAAAGCTTGTAGGTTACTTTTGAAGTAAGGAAGAAAAAGCTTTAACGACTCAAAAAACTGTGCACAAAAGATTTGAGAAGAAAATATGGCTGACATAATTTCTGAAACATACAGAAAATCTCTTTGGAAAGTCAAATATTCTTTGTACCTCAAGTTATTTTGTCTTCAGTGAAGAAGATACATATGCTGCAAGCAGAGGGATAAACTTTAAGATCCCAAAAGAAAAATATCAGAGGATCTGAATATATTTGAAGCTTTTCTTAAAAGGTGACCTGGAATATGAAAGAGCATCTCAGTGGTCCAACAGTGGAAACTCCTTTTATACTTTACTCTTTCCCTTCTCTTCAGTCATGACCCTGATGCCTCAAATCAGTTACTCTTGCCTTCACAGGAAAACTCAGATTTTTGTATACTTGGAGTTCTCTATGGGTCTAGATTTTATAAGACAGAAATGCTCTAAATTTTTAATATATGTCCAGCTAACCTTTGTTAGCTGAAAATGCTGAGAATATTAACAGACAGGAATTGATAGAAGGAAAAATTGGGCTATAGACACTTTTGAACTTGTTACCTCAATCTTAAACAGTGACATAAGAGAATTTTAGGGTTTTTTAAAAAAAATGCGGTGTCTGATGGTAAAAATTTACTTTGTTTTCTTTGTTCTTATCAAGGAGATACAGAAATGATGATGAACTAGTTGAAATTTACCCTTACATAATTCTGCTCAGTAATAGGATCAAGCTGGGGAAAGGGAGAGGCAAAAGGACAGGGCCTGCAATTATTTATGCAAATCAGGTGTGGTTTTTTAAAGCAAAGACTCAAGCAGTGACAAATGGTGAATAGAAACGGAATTAACTGAACCTTAAATATAATAAACAAAAACCAAATTATAATTACAAAGAAATAGAATTAAGTAGAGGGGGCATGAAAAAATATGCTGAATGAGCTGTGTAAAAACAGAGGGCACATAAAGACAGTGATATTAAAGAGGAAGAGAAGAAAAGGCAGACTGTTTTAAAATTGATAGGTATGTATAACAAAACTCATTAAGATTTTATGGAGCTTCACAAGCGAGGCCGGTTCTTGAACTGTGATGCTCATCATCCCTGCAATCTGCAGGAGTAGCTATTCTGACCAAGTAAGTTGGATACAGTACTGGCCATTAGGACAAGACCACTTGAATTTGTGTTTAAAAAATCCTCATTAATTGTCACATGGCAGTAGTGATCTCAGCAAAAGCACTGGAGCTAGCAGGAGAGATAGATCAGAGGGCTCTATTGAAAATACACACCATTGCAATATCCTCTAAGAAATGGTCTTGTATGCAACAAACAGAAATGTCATTTTAATCACTTGGGAAATTAATACAGTCAATGTGTGAACTTAGTTCTCCTTTAGATGATAATATCCTGTTTACTGAGGATAAAGATGTTTAAGAAGATACCTTCTTAGGAAGTGTTGTTCACATTTGTTTAATGCTTAAATTGAAGAAACACCAGATAAAAACATTCTGGTGAAAAATAGATTCAAGGTCAGAAAATATGAAAAAGATTCCATTTTCACATCCAAGAAAACCCACTATTTTAATTTTAAAACTCAGCAAGTCAGAAAGTCTTCACCTTTTTGTGGTATGCTTCCTCTCCCCTCTACAATGGATGCTTAACTACTGCAGTGTTTAAAGTATCTAAAATAGAATCTCAGGTTTAATCTTTTTAAAATGAAAAATTTTGTGATGCTTTCAGATGATTTTCTAAGCCTGTATGCAGGTTTTGGAAGCAAACTTTGGAAAAGAAGAATTTATTTTCAGTTGTTTTAATTCTTGCCTAATAGACTGTTAAGCTATTTTCTTAACATGAAAGGTTTTCCGTTTTAGAGAGGTTCCTTGCCTTTTATTTCCCAAGGCTGCATGACCAAGAGCTATCATGCCAACAGATATAACTATCACTGTGTGCATGTAGAGATCTCTTTGGGCTCACTTGGCTACAGAAGAGCCTCTGAAGGTGAAGCTAAAATGTTGTAAGGAGTTAGTTTGGAACCATTCTTTACTTTGGACAAAATATTTCAAGATAACATTTTTTTTCTATTTTTCCTAACAATATATTTCTGAAGGTGAAGATCAGTTAAAAGGAAGGAGTCAATGCACTGGATATTAACACACAACGTATTAATGTATTGTCTTAGGCTATATTTATTTGGAAGGTCAATTCATTACTAGCTGAAATGTTAATATATAAATATTAAGCAAGAGCCTTCAAGGGTAATACTATAATTTCTGATTAATAACAGTGTTACTAACATGTTTTAATTAACTACAATGTGTGATTCCTATAGCTTGAAGGTCTAACTCTTCTAAGCAAATTATCCTCAGTAAAGTCCAAGGCAGTGCTGGATATAAATTTAATTAATTAAAATGCTACACTTAATGAGAAAAAGGTTATTCTACAGAATTCAGACTGAGTGCACATATTAGCTCAAGCAACTGACAAACCATTTCTAATCTTACAATATTTTTTTAATATGCTCTGCAAAACACTCCTCCTCAGTGTTATTTCAATGAATTGAAAATGCAGAGTCAGAAAGGCAAGTGTGGTTCTCTCTCTTCTTCTAGAGGGCCTCCAAAAACCCTTCTTGAAAGTAGTAATACATGTAGTGAGCAGGAGGAGGAGATAAAACTCTATTCCCATTGTTTATGAGATGACCTAGGGACTCTCTAACAGAGATAAGTATTTTCGCTTTATTCTCTTCTGTCCTGGAAATCCTAAGTTTTACCAGCCTGATTATGGGCTTGATAGAAAGCTTGACAGAAGGAGCCTGGTCCTGCAGTCCCTGACACCACCACAGTTCAATAGTAGTATGATGCCATGATGAAGATTAATGTCTTCAGATCAACTCATGTTAAATACAATGCATGGAGTATTCAGCAGATACACCTCCATCCAGTGATATTGCTCCAGGAGACATCTGGTTTGTTCTGGACCACTTGGATTTTTATGGTTCATGCATGCTTTCTAATACAGGATGAGGTAATTGGTTCAGTAAAATGGCCAGAGAAAGAGATACACAGTCCCTTTCTCAACTACAGATGGAAAAATCCCTTTCTGGCATTGGAAGGTATTTGTGTATCAAGAAGCAATAGAGCCCAAAAATGCTCTCAGGCTATGAACCAATTTGATTTTTGGGAGCAGAGACCGTCAATGCATACAAATGCGACAGCACCATCAAAACACTGACTGCCTTCCTGTCTCTAGAATCCCTGTGCACAGATTTAGGCTTAACCAGTTGCTTCAAAGCCTCTTGCTGGTTTTAGCCAGACAGTAAGACAACTCAATAACAGAGAGCTGGGATCTGCCATAATGGATATTCAACCAGATGGCAAACAGAACCAGGTGGCCAGACCTTGAACTGGGCAGCAGGGACATGTCTTCAGCTCCTCAAACTTGTTGGATCCTCTCTACAATCACATAAGTCCTAGATTGCTATCCAAATGGCTTCCTCATAGTAGCACTACATGTGCATTTTGAAGGAGACAAGGAGAAATTGTAATCCCTGTGTAGCTAGATAAATGTACAAGTTTATGTAACTTGTAAACATATGGCATCTGCTTGGTTTTCATGCACAGCTCAGTCCTGGCATCCATGAGACTTGCTCTGAGGCACAGGAAACCAAACAGCAGTAAAAGATAGACAGAGTAATGATCTACCCCACTTCCCTGCCCAAGTGATTGCAAAATTAGAGCTTATTCTTCTGTTTCCAGTGGTACTTTTGTTGGTGCCCCTCTATTTGCTGCTTAACAATACTTAAAGGGACAGATGGGAAATAAATAATATTTATCAGAAATAAATAAGACAGATGGGAACAGACTTTCCAGTAGAGGCTGTTGTGATAGGACAAGGAGTAATGGTCTAAAATGAAAAGAGGGTAGATTTAGACAAAATGTAAGGAAAAAATTTTCTATGATGAAGGTGAAAACACTGAACAGGCTGTCCTGTAAGAAGTGGTAGATATCTTATCCCTGGAAATATTCAAGGCCAGGCTGGACAGGGCTCTGAGCAATCTGATCTAGTTGAAGATTTCCCTACTCATTCCAGAGACTTGGGACTAGACGACTCCTAAAGGTCCCTTCCAGCCCAGCCATTCTATGATTCTGTGATTCTATTTCTCAGATGTCCTTAGGTCTGAGTAGTGCATGGAAAACACATGAACTTTAATATGATTGCCTTTACAAAAAATACCTTGATATCACATTTCACATTGGAAAATAGCTTCCTAACATTCTAACAGACCAAATGATCATATTTTGGAACTATATTTTGGTATCTACAACTGCAATATTTATACCTCTATACTGATAAAGAACTATCTTGAGAAACTTGGTTTTGCTGGGGCAGCAAACATTATCCCTCTTTCCTCCACTACACAATTAGCAACATTTAATGCCAAGGTTGACAAGGAACACAACCTTGGAAACAGATGGCCTGCTTATTGTGCTGCTGCTTTCCTCCTAGTCAGGTTAATTTGGCCCAGATGTCTTTTTAAGAACTCCATTGAGAGGTGACTGCTTTTGTGTTCAAGCTGCAAGAGTTTTTTAAGAAAAAGAAAAGGCTGAGATAAGCTGTGCATAGGGAGAGATTTGAGAAAAAAAAAAAAGGACAATTTAAAAAATATTTTTAAATTCCTATGTATTCTACAGCACTATGTGGGGTTAAGAGGATGGCTAAAATTAATTCACATGAATGTGCTCTTTCCTGTGGTCACTTCTTTGTTATCTCAAAGTTCCCCAAAGAAAACATACTCTCATATAGTGGACAGCTGGGTGGGAACTACTCTTTTTTGTGGGTATAAATTCATAAGTGAGGAACAGCAAGATAGGTGGTGATAAAGCATGTATACAAGAGAGGATGTTTATGAAGGCAGTATGCTCAGATTACTTAACCTTGTAGGACAAAATTCAGATTGAAAAAAGGTGGTAGGCAGGGGAAAATGTGTCCATGTATTACAACATTCTCTCAATCCAAGCTGCAATAAATTAAGAACAAACCTTCCAAGAACCTTCATCAGACACTGAGCTGCCTTTCTAAAGTGATTGATAAACAATTACAAAGCTGCTGTCACACCTCTAGCATCATAATTCAGTATGTGTGCCTAGAGTACTGTTTAAATCACTGATTCATGTCAGGAAAAATAAATGTCTCGATTCTCATATGGCACTGAGTTTCCCTCCTTCGCTTCATTTCTACCTAGAGTATTCTCCCTCAGCTGTTTGAACACTGGATAACAAGCCAACCAAGTTTCTCACTTACAAGCTAGAAGGGAATGGCTGGAAATCTCTGGGCATGTGTTCCAGGGGGGGCAACTTAATTGCTAATTCACAGGGGCCAAATGCCCCAAGGAAACCCTGGCCACTGAAGTGAATTTAGAACCAGCCTCCTGATGAAAATATTGACAGCTTCTTCCAGAGAAGCACGCAAAGGAACATGACATTTTGGGAATAATATTTAGTGCTCAACAGCAGCTGGCAAATTGCTCTCATCTGATTTGGCTGGCTGCTTCATGCTGGAAATCAATAGCAAATTGGAGATATTTCACTCCATTTATTAGGTGCAATATTAAAAAAAAAATACCATCATTGAAGTCAGAGATTGCTTAAAACCCTCATTTGAATGTGGGTGCTATCTCGAAAGCCAAGTTACAGCCCAAACACTACATGTCTGTAATTCACATCTAGCTGCTACAATAGATGAAGGAGTATATTTAGTCACCCAGAGTGCAGCTGCTGCTGTAATTCTGGAAACTACTGGGGAGCTAATGTCATTAGTTTGTTAACATGTTGTCAGATTAAAGCACATCATAGCATGGCTAGCAAATGATGCAGCAAATTGGTGCCCTTGATGCAGCACCAACAAAAAGACCACACCAAAAATGCTGAGCCTGAGTTGTTCTAGGGAAATGCATTATGGAAACTTAATACCTTTTGAACAAATTTACCTTGAGCTCAGAAAAGCTTGTGTTTGGATCTGGTGAAAAGAGAGTGTTTGAGGCAGTGATGGGGATTCTTCTTTCTAGTTAGAAAAAAAAAAAACAAAACAACAAACCTAGTAGAGCTGTTTGATAGAAAAAAAAATTGATCTTATCAAAGCCCTGCGAACTATCTTCCCAAAGTTCAGAAGACTACTATTTTGATGATGGCCTTACCACAGAATTTTTGCATCCACAGTACTCCAGAATATTGTGACTAGAAAAGAATAGGCTTCTCAACTTCTACTCAAATAGCTAAAGAAACTTTTTCTTCCACTCAGGAAGAAGAAAATTGTAGGGGGAAACTAAATTGTCAAAAGGTGATGTATCAAATACTTCATCAAGTTAAATCCCACTCTGTGCAGGAGGCTTGGAGTCATGGCTGAAGTTCTTCTCAATCTCCAGCTACTTTGCTATTTGATTGATTCCTAGATATTTTGTGCCAAAATAGTCAGGATTTAGGATTTGTGTTCACCATTCATGCCACAATTGTCTTGGATATTAGAGGGGGAGGGCTACCTCTGATTTATCTTGATTCTTAATGCACTCACTATTAATTCAGTCAATGAGATTAAAGCCCGCCCTGCTTGGCCCTCGTACCTGTCCTTCATTTCTTTATAGAACTATTTTCCTGCAGAAATATCAAACTTACAAAGGTCTGAAAGGCAGATAAAAGCAACTCATCCAAGTTATTAGGGACATCAGACCCATCTATTTCAGAGAGCTCTGAGAAGTAATCCCTCAGGTCTTAGGAAAGTGAAAATGGTGAAAGGCTACTGCGGTGACCAAAGATCAGGATGGACAGCAAGAAAATGAGCTGGCATACTGAAAACTGTCAGTTTACTCAAGATTCAAACCGCACTCTTGTGCAAAGATTTTATCAGTTGGAATACCCTTACATGGAGTTCTGTTTTTATTTCAATATAAAGTAGATGCACACTAAGTGTTTTTCAGTGAATTTGTATAATAGATCATTTTTCTGTTCCCTTTCTCTTGGAGCCTTATATTTTTTCAAAGATAAATGTATTAAAACTTTCCTGAAAAAGCAAAAGAGATATGGGAATAGATCAAAGGCTTGAATTAAGCAGGCTGTCATTTTTTTTCATGTTCAATTGCCATAACTGGATGTTAGGTTGCCAATTTTATGTCCTGACCTGCTATTAAAAATATAGGATTAACACCAGCATTGGGCAAAATAATATATGGGTGTGCATTCAGTAAGTATAACTAACCAAACAAAAATGGCTACATTAGCCATAGGCTGCAGTAAAGAAGTCACCATAGTTCAGAAGAGCCTGCTTTGCATGCCATCAGATGTTCATTCTGTTTTCTCCTAGTCTAGATTAAATTCAATGAGAAAGTAGTTTCAAAGGAACACTTCTCCTTTCACATTTTGATCACTATTGGTGTTCTGAGTCTTAACTCTGTTGTCAAAACTCATGGATTGCAGTTCTTCAGCTGACGAATAAGGCAACCTCCGAGGCACTGGAACTGCTCTATTAATAATATCTAATCTGTTATAATAGATAATATCTAGATTTTAGGCACTTATCTAATATTTTTACCTGCACATTTACATACTTCACACTGCTTCTTTTAAGAGCTCTCTTCTCAGTCGGCCTGAGCAGAGCCTTTGTGCACTTTGTGCATATTTTGGTATACACAATTAGAATGGATTTTCAAAATTAGTTTGAATTTATTTGTTTACAGCATAAGAAACCATAAAATGGTCCTGTTCTCTTGGCTGAAAGGAGACAAAACTAAAGAATGACTGGAATCTAAAGTGGAAAACACACAGACTTGCAAGTACTTCCTATTTTTTAAGGGTAAGGGGAGGAAAAACATCTGGAAAGGCTGAAACTGATGAGAAAGGATGTTATCAAACTCAGGGAAGAGTCTCTAGGTTCATTATCTTTTTACTATTAGTGTGTCACTAATGCATGTACTGTGACTGGTTTTTATCAAACAGTCTAATAAACTATTCAGAGGTGAGATGAATCCAGAGAAAACTGCCTTCAAAAATGTTCAATATCTTCATGATGCTTTGGATTATTAAAAAAAAAAAAAAGTACAGAAGTTGTAAAGGAAGTGGAAGTAGAAGGGTTTGGACTCAATAGAATAACTCATCAACTTCTGAAGACCCAGTCACAGAGGTTCTGAAACTTTGGCATGGGTTGTGTTCATTTGCAGTTTGTGTTGATGAAGCTTGGCTGTGGATTTGAGAACTGGATGGGTTTGCACTGAAAGTTGTGAAGCCTTCACTGACATAATACATCTAATACTACTGCCAAAATTTTGCTTGTGTTGTTGGAGTTTGCTACTTGTTGGAGTAGTAGTAGGGGAAGTCTTGACTCCATCTTCTAAGGCTCTGGAAAACTGTTGGTTTTGCTCTAGTGTTAATCTTCCTGCTGTTATTGTGCTAATAAGTTAAGTAGCCCAGGCAGAAATCAACAGCACACTCAATAAAAGGTGATAGTCAGAGTTCTAAAAAGACAGTGGCTTATTATTTAGACGCTTCACAGCAGCATATTCACACTTAGGTTAAAAGCATTTTGAGATACACACCAGCTGTTCCTGCATGCCTGGTCCACACTTGAGAAACTACTGCCATAATAATAGTTTTAAGAATAATGGATGATTAAATGGGTTAAGCTAAACCTTTCAACAGTGTCAGTCAAAGCCATAAAGCTCCTAAGAAAAAGCAGCTTTCAGGCTTCTTCATGCGTCAAAGATTTCAGATGGATGCTCACAGTGGTTCTCAGAATAATAATCCCACCTGTCAACAGATTTGTTTCACTTGTTCTAGATCTCTGACAAGGCATCTTGTCTTAAACACCACTCTAAGAATGTTCTAAAAATTCAGCCAAGGAAATAATTTTAATTTTTCAAGCCCCTTTATCCCTTTCATGATTCCAGATCCTGAGGCTTTAGAGTGCTAGAAAACTGCAGGATTCAGTTAGGTAAGGGCAAAGTGCCATAACATCCACCAGGGTCCAGTATCACCGAGTCTTACAATATGGAATCAGGAGTCACTACTGGTTGTTGTCTGGGTCTTCTAGAAACGTCTCTTCCCCAACAGATCTTGATAGTTTAAGTTTTATAACATAAATTCAAGTGGCATCCCCTAGGCAACTGTACTTTTGCAGTCCTGGAACGCAAACAAAAAACCCAAAGCCACAAGCAACCAACCAAACCAAACCAAACCAAACCAAACCAAACCAAGAATCTGCATTGAGATAATGACATTAATTTTCCATTTTCTTTTCTGTTTTGTTTTGAAGAGGGTAACAAGCAGCAAACCATGAAAACTTCCAATTTTTGAGATAAGAGCTGCTTGGAATTATGCCAGCCTTGATTGAATGGTCTGCCTCTTATTTAAATACATTATCCTATCTCAGGAGCAATATGTTCCTTTCCTTTTTAAATTTTGTTCTTTGCCTGTAGCATGTGGCTGTAAAAACAAATCAAATCAGCTCACTTTATGCCAAATCCAAAGAATGAATTGCTTTCAGTAATACACTCATACATCCACACTTATAAAAAAAAATGTTGTTCCCATGACTTTTAAAGCCCTAGAGCATTTATTTTGTTCATTAAGAAGGAGTCAGACCTATAAAGGTACTCAAAATATATTGTTAAAGAAATAAAAACAAACTGTTGCTAAATGATGTATCTGTAAATGAAATTATTAAATAGACTAATGGTTAAATGACATACAGATTTTGAAAGTCAGGGTAAAATGAACTGGAATTTCCTACCCAGCCCGTATCCACACCGTCCCTTGCAGTACAGACATAGATTGGGTTTCATATCCATACCTGTCAATAGTCTAAGGTCTACAATTGAAACACTACACAAAGGCATTAGGTACAACAGAAAAGAGCTGACGGAAGATTCCCAATATTGGTAAATTCTGGTAGAGAACATGAGTAACCATCTGAGTAGAGGCAATTAACAAAATTGGGAAGGGGTCAGAAATGCAGATTCTGTGATCTTTCATGCACAGACTGCCCTAGCTGATACTGAAATCAGAAATCAGTTCCTTTGAAATGTCACTTTCCCCTCTCAGATTAGCTCGGGAGTAGGGGAAATGTAAAATGTGACAGAATCAGCATAATCTCTCTCCAACCAGTTGTACCAATGTGGAAGTTAGGATCAGCCTAGCTCAGGCAATGTTCAGACCAAGTATAGTAATTTTCAGCAATCAGTACATGTGGCACTGGTACTTGGATATTGGGAAACAATGTGCCAAAGGACAGCCTCTGGATAAGTCTCCAACCACAGTCAATCATGGCTGTACCCAGCACATCTTTCTCAGTTTCATTGGGTGCTTCTGCACAAGCTTCCAGCCTATGATCTGTTTTGGTTTTTCCAAACAGCTGGTTCAGAAGGTAAAGGATTATTACAGTAAATGGCTAAAAAGCATTGTAATTTTTTTTAACTGTACTAAAACGAGAAGAGATCAAAAGTGTTCATAGTACAAAGATAATTCCTTTAGCAACTACTTAATCCTGCAGTTTATTTCAATCACCTCCACTTACTTATCCTAAAAATAAACCCTGCATTTTCTCAGAAAATTTTATTCTTGGCATTGCTTATTCACTTTCCACTTGATCTAACCTCAGCTCTAACTTTGACTCAGGTCAAATATAATACTTAGTGCTTAGAAAGTGATTTGAAGTCTCAATCTGCTTTGCAAACATCAACAAACTCAGCCCATTCTGTTTCCAAAAGTCAAGTATTACTTGAGGACTTAAGAAAGTTTCTGACAGAGCCTGGAAATGAAAACTGATGAAATAACTCCTAGGACAATTTATCTCTTAAACAAAAGAAAAACTAGTTTTGAGGCAGTTTTTTGGTTGTGTTGTTGGTTGGGTGTTTTAAGAGTATAAGACACATTGTGCTATGCAGGAACAAAGCTGAGCTAAATCACTTCTTGTGCTGTTCTTGTAACTGAAGTAAGACTGCATACAAGTGCTAATCAGAAACCATTCAATAGTATTTCACTGGTAAAATGCTGTTCTAGAATGTTTTGATTTTGACTTCTTTCTTCCTATAAAAAGAATTTTGTAGTGATTCGATGAAAAAATTAGGTATTTCATATTGATTTTCTCACTTAGTTCTCTGCTATCTCTATTTTTAGAGAAAAATCAACATATTTAGAATAGAAGTTACCTCAGAAATCTTATTAAGATTTAGTAGTCAAATGACCTTCTGGTAATTCAGTATTAATATGCTTGGGAATTTTTTCTTCACTTCAAAATTCTTAATTTATGAAAAACAGGAAAATATCGTGGCAGAATTGGGATGTCCTTTAAAATACAAATTCTACTTTACTGAAGACCATGTACTCATTTCATTTTAAGAGTCTTGTGGCCAAGTCCTTTAACAAGCTTGTATATGCTTTGTCCATTTTGGTTCTAAACACTTTCACATGTTGTCTCCATTTCCAAAGAGAGTCTGAGTAGCTTTGATGGCATCCCTAGCACAAAAGGAATAGAGACAGGATGGGAAGTGGTGGACAGCAAAAGCAAAAGTGTACATTTTTTTATATTCCAAGTTGATGCAACAATGCCTTGTTTGCTCCAGACCAAGTTAGGATTTCCCAATGGCATGTACAGGATGGTATGTGATCCTACATGGAGAACAACTGCACAATGTTGTTCATGTACAAGTATGATGTTTCCATTGGCATGTACTAAAATTCTCTTAGCTGCTATAAAGAAAAGGTTTCTTTCTGTGTACTTTTAAACTTTCAGTTGAGCTGCTTTCAAAATGTGAATATAAACTTCTATTAATATTAATTCTGTTACAGAAATATTTCTATAGTTTTTGGATGACAGTGTTTGGTTTTACAGAGATTTGTCAAATGGACATGATTTTACTAAAGTTGAAGTATATGCAATGAAGTAAACTACTACAGGCCTAATCCTAGTTTAGAGGTGTCAAAAAGTATTGAAATGGGGTCCCATCCGGCAAAAGTGTTCAGTCTCCAAAATCTTTCCTACCTGAAGTGGGAGTTATGTTGGTTCATTCTCTTATAATTCCTACAAAACTGAAATCTTGATTACTCTTTCAAAAACTGTGTCAAAATATCAATTTTTAAGAAGGAGGAAGTTTACTTCAGTTTTATATTGAAATATAATGGGTTGATTGGTATGGAAACAGCATAGCACGTTTGCTCAGTCAAAAAATAAGTGAAGGAACATCAGGGCACACTTACTTAAAAAAGAAAGTAGCTCAAGAATGTGACTAGAAAATATTAAAATAAACAGGCATGTCAGCCAGTTGAGACATTTCTGGAAGCAAGTGGGTCAGACATCAGCAAAACATATGGGATCAGTCTAAAGTGTGAGGTATTTATAATCAAGAGATGAGCTTCACAGTACCTGCCATGTTCACCAGGGAGCACAGTGTGACTGGAACTGACACACTGAATTTTAACAGTTGCATGATGCAGAGTGCATTGAAATACAGCAGGTACAGATATGTGTGGGAAGACTGAACACAAACCTAAATGCTGTGATTTTTTTACAAAGTGCTAAATACTCACAAATGCCCTGAGACTTGATGATATTTAAAAACTTGGATCTGATAATGAAGGCACCTGATTTTACAGGCATAGGAGTGGATGCCAGTTCTTTAAAAATATCTCTAATAGCTCTGCTGACATACTTGGAATAGAAGAAATATACATGGGGTACTCCCTTGCAGGTACCTTAAAGGATTTGCACATAAAAGTATGTCAGAGATTTTTCTGCCCAACTCCATTTTCTCTACAGTTATCCTTCCCAGGGTTAATTTTCTTTTACATCCACAGCTCTAAAGCCAGAATAGCCTTTTCTCATTTAAATTTTGATTCAGTTTGGAATCATTGAAAAGCTAATTTTTAAAGGTCATGGTTTATCAGATTAGCATCATGTGCACACAGTCAAACATGAGGTATCTGTAGAGGTCAATGCTTAGGAAAGGTGAAGGTTTCCATCTTAATCTTGACCCTGATATGTCATTAATCCCAGCTAGAGACCAACTAATGCTCAGGTAGGGAGGATCAGAAGCCACAAAAGTGCACAGTCTTGACAGAATTTATGGCCCAATGCAAGACTCATTTTAGTGCTGAAACACTGTTTTTTCCAAATACAGCAAAGTGTGAAAGAAAAAGTAAGGAGGCATGCAAGGAGAATAAACAATGTTCATTTGCAGCTAGAAGACCACAAATGGAAGATTTGTATTCAGGGAGTAAAAAGGAATAGAAGAATTTCTAAACAATAAATAAGAAAACAAGTGTTTTCCTTATTTCCTTTTTGTGTTATTCTGTGACACAGAAATAGGCATATCCACGGAGCTCATCACTCTACAGGATGATTGGTAGCTAATATGCCAATGTAGAATTTTTAGTGTCCGTACAATACCCTGTGCAAATGCTCGGTGCTGCTCATAATGCCCTTGTTTGTTCAGATATTGGGGCAGCTACATGGATATCTGAGGGTCTCTTTTTGGGTGACCTCACTTTGAGAGTGATAAAGCGTGGAACGACAGCACACATTACCCACAGCTATGCCCAAGGTCTTTGGGAGCAATCACTAACACAGGCTGCAAGGAGAGCTGCTCCCTCTCTAACAGTGTGATGCTTTGGATGGTGAAGATAAACTGCTGGTTTCTTTTTCTCTCTGGAGCTCTTGTGTACTCCCAAAACTCTATTTCTTGGCCTGTTGACACTGTTAATAGTATTTCCATATAATTAACAGAAGAAGATTAGCTAAAGGTGAAAAATAGCTTTTCCACTCAAGATAATTTTTAAGGCTTTGCTTCTTTCTCTATGGGATCTTAATATTAGCTTTCTCAGAGGCAATCTTTAGCTGAGTTTTAAGAGATATGCAGATAACTTCAGCCTCCAAAAGAAAAAAATCCTTGATATCAACACAGCAGGAATAAAAAGTCTGGGAAGAGGAGAAGCCCCATTAGAAGAGTTTGATTTTAATAAGAGGATGATGAAGTTAATTAAAACTCAGTGTCCATGAGAAAAAAGATGAAGAAAGAGCTTTGGGGTTTTTCCTTTAGCTTTGCTCCAGCTGTTCCTATCTCTAAGCCAAATAAATGAGCCAAATTTATACAAGTTGGCAGCTTTTTTATAGCAAGGGGATCATCTGTTAAATGGTTAGATTGGTTTTGTTTTGCCATAATAAGATGGGGAGTATAGTTTCTAAGTTTTCAGCAGGAATTGAGCCAAAAGTTCTCGCTGCTTTTTTAGCCTCCCTTCATTTTGCTGCCCATAAATTATACAATGAAATCCCTCTCCCTCAGAGCTACTCTCATGTCTGCACTCAGTCATCAGTTTCTTTGCCTGTACAAACTTTAACCTTTCTGAGCACCTTGTGAGATCTGTGCTTTCATTAATAAGATGATTATGCTTTAAAAAATTCACCGGTTTGTGTCCTAGAAAATAGGCATTTGTGCATGCAAATTAGCTAATAATTGGCCAGATTTTAAATAGATGCTAAGACCCAAAATTTAATGGGAACATAATAAATCTTCTATTATTTCATCTTTTATTAATTCTTTCCAAGCCACCCACTTTTCAGAGATTCAGACCAGGTGCCTCAAAACACAGGTATCATCTATATTCTAGGCTAATCAGACTGGTGAGCTTGCACTTAGGCCCAAACTCTCTGAGGCACCCTCAGCGACTGTCTGTTGTGGTTGTCACAAACTTGGCTTGTTTCTGAAATAAGTCCTTTGGAGAATCTCACACTTGGTATCATTCCTGTGAGTAGTGTTGTTGCTTTTAAGAATTGGGTTTGTTACCCAGTGTGCAACAAGCCAATAATTACACACTCAAGAGTGACATTGATTGTTTATTTCAGAGTTGTGCAAGCCTGGGTGCTCGTGATATTCCACAAATCAAGCATGCCAACTCTCAAAATTTTTACTATTTTGACATTCTAGGAATTAGTGTTCATTGAGGAGAAGTTACGCAGATACTTCTCTGATTAATTAGTATTCTATCTTCTGTTGGTTAATGACTCTCTCATTTCTCATGCTAATTACTCCACATGCTCAGTCTTTTCTTTTGGGTCAGCGGGTTTCTTGGGCTGGTTGTCTATGAGTCAATGGTCATGATCTGCCCCTGCTGGAATTGGAGCTGATGTCAGCACAATTGCTGAATTGGCTTTATTAGTTTCTTTCTTATCTTGTGAGTTCTGCCAGGTGTCCTTGCAACCTTCAAATTTCACATTTTTTGTGTCCACAATCAGTGGGCATCCTTCTTCCCAAGCTCTTCTTAGGTCACAGATCATTGAATCATGTCCAGGCCTAAACCTTAACATGGCAATACTACCAACTAGTAATCTGCTTTTCTAACACATACACATCACTTAGAGCTTATTAGCTGCTATCCATTTCGCAGATTAAATCTCTGCTCTTGTTGATTAGGCTTGAAAGTATCCAAAGATCAAACATTGAACAACATCCTTTCTTAAGATAATTTTACATATTCCACTTTTTGCAACAGTGTGAACACAGCATTGTGCCTAGCTGACAGATGAGGTAGCCATGCATTATCCCTTTAACTAAAGCATGACACAAACTGATTAGTATTGTTTGGAAGTTTTAAATTACTCTATATTTAACATCTCATTCTCCAAAGACTTGAGAAATCCTTGAAAAGGCTGAACGTGCTGAGATTTCTTCAACAGAAAGAGAATTTATATATCTACTTTTGTCCTTCCTGTTCTTGGCCCCATCGTGCTGTGGCCCCATAAATTGCTAAAAGAAATTCCTCACATCACTGGATTTCCTGCTGTTTCCCTTCAAAATGCATAAGGTGAAGATAAATCAGATCTGTGGTCTGCCTGCTGTCTCTTTCTCTTAATGAATATTCCTCTCCATCTATGCTTTGTTTGACCAAGACAGTTTCCTCTCAAGTTGCAATTAACAATCAACACCTCATTTTCCCACATTTGCCTTTCCTGCTGATTCACCTCATTCTGGCACACTGAAATCTGAGGAGTTTCAAGGGCTAAAACACTAAGTGGTAGCCTCCAACCATTGCTGGGAGAAATGCTGCAGCTGAGCTCTACTTACAAATACCAACCATTCAACCAGCAGCTGTACAACAAACAAATTAATTAATCAGGATCTCTAAGGTTTGCACAGCAAGGGACCTAATTCAGTCTTAACTAGGATCATTCCCCAGGTTAGTAACAGGCAAGAAGAAAATCAGGAATTCCATTAAATTATCCATCTGTCAGCCCTAAGCTCCAATAGAAGTTTACAAAATTGAAAACAAATCTCAGACTAAGAAGCTGGTTGGAGGATTCTAGAGGAATAAGATGATTCTAAAAGGATGGAAAAAAGAGAAAGGTAACTTTTTGTACCCCCAGCTGTAAATCACCTAGGTAGCAGATCAGTTTGCAGTCTGACACAGAAGATCAACATCTTAACATCTTAAAAATCAGAGCAGCTTACAGCTGAAAGAAATGAATTATGGTATTGTGTAGGAAACTGAGAGATAACTTTAACCCCTACAAACTACACCGGTATTTATTAGGGTTCTGGGAGAGGAGTGAGTAGTCATCATGATGAAATGGCAGTCTGTGCACTATGTTCGTCCAACATCTGGAACTCTAACAAAAGTCACTGAAAACAGAAAAAGTATTTCATGGTGCTGAAACTACAAAAATAAATCAATCAATCAAACCAATGACAAACTGGGCAGTATTCCAAGAGCACCTAAACAATAAGTTTTGACAAAGTCGAAATGCTGGAAGACAAGGGTATAAATAAGGAAAGAGTTCTTTCCACAGTCTTCACTTTGAGATTCTCCACAAACCTCCTAGTTACCCTGTGGTTTTGTTTCCACTTCTGTAAGACTGAGAGATCAATGAGACATGAATTCTGGGAGACTACATCTCTGAGAGTTAATGAAGAGAGCCTAAATAATGATATCAGTAAAAGTGCAGCAATTCATCAAAAGCAAACTCAGAGTTCAGCCAAACCTTCATTTCACCTCACAAGCTACATAAAAAAAAATTGTAAACAACCTAAATAAACATAAAGAACATAACTAAAATCTGAGTTAGTTTTCTCTCATTCAGGACATTTCTGAAAACACAGTCCATTCTGGAAAGTAGAGAGGTTCTGAGTGCTTCTTACAGTACCTTTTTTTTTTTTTTTTTTTTTTTTAATGTGAATGGAAGTTTGAGGTTGTCAGCATAATGTGATAAGGAATCCCATTGTCAGGAACTCATTGGCTTCCACATCAATATTTATAATATATTACTAAACCTATACCCTTGTTGATTTCACATCAATGCTCAACCTTTGCAATGATAAATTAATCATCCAGCTTGAAGTACTGCAAAGTATTCTAGGCAGTTTATAAATAACTCCTTCCATCAGATTCTCAGATCATACAATATTGTCAGGACCAATTCTAACCCTGAACCTAACCCTTAACCTAACCCTAACCCACCCTAAGCCTAGGACTATAACCCTAACCCTAAATCTAACACTAAGCCTAGGACTATAACCCTGACCCTAACTCTAACCCTAAGATGAAACCCATAACCATAACCATAACATAGAAGCTAACACTAATCCACCGTAACCCTAACCCAAAACAGAATCCTAACCCTAAACTTAACCCTTACCCGAACCCTAACCATAACCCTCAGACCGTAACTGTGATTCTAACCCTAACTCTAAGACCTGAACCGAAACCATAACTCTAACCGTAACCCTAACCCCAACCCTAACCCATCCTAACCCTAATCCTAACCCTGAACCTAACCCTAGCCCTAAGCCGAATCCTAACCATAACCCTAAGACCGTTACTGTGACTCTAGCCCTAACACTGAGACTTGAACCCAAACCATAACTCTAACCGTAACCCTAAACCTAACCCTTAACCTAACCCTTAACCTAACCCTAACAATAACCCTAACCCTACCCCTAATCCTAGCCCTAAGCCAAGACTGTAACCCTGACCCTAACTCTAACCCTAAGACCCAAACCATAACCGTAACCCTAACCACAACATAGAAGCCAACACAAATCCACCCTAACACTAACACAAAACATAACCCTAACCCTAAACCTAACCCTAATCCTCACCCTAACCCTAACTACTCTAAGATCTGAACCCTAACAGTAACTATAACGCTAACGCTAACCCTAACCCTGACCCTAACCCTAAACTTAACACATGTTAACCCTAATCCTAAACTTGAACATAACCCTTAACCTAACTCTAACCCTAACCCACCCTAACCCTCAACCTAACCTTAACCCTAACCCTCACCCTAACCCTAACACTAAGACCGTATCTGTGACTCTAACCCTAACTCTGAGACTTGAACCGAAACAGTAACTGTAACTGTAACCCTAACCCCAACCGTAACCCATCCTAGCCCTAATCCTAACCCTGAACCTAACCCTAATCCTAACCCTAACCCACACTAACCCTAACCATAAGCCTAGGAATGTAACAATGACCCTAACTGTAACCCTAAGAACCAAATCCTAACCGTAACCCTAACCGTAACACAGAAGCTAAGACTAACCCACCCTAACCGTAACCGTAATCATAACCCTAACCCACCCTAACGATAATCCTAAGCCTAAGACTGTAACCCTGACCCTAACTCTAACCCTATGACCCAAACACTAACCGTAACACTCACCATATCATGGAAGCTAACACTAACCCTCCCTAACCCTAACCCAAACCGTAACCCTAACCCTACCCCTAGCTCGAACCCTAACCCTAAACCTAAGACCGTAACTGTGACTCTAACCCTAACACTAAGACCTGAACCCTAACCGTAACTCTAACCGTAACCCTAACCCATCCTAACCCTAATTCTAAACCTAATCCTAATTCTAACCCTAACCCTAACCTTAACCCACCATAACCCTAACCCTAAGCCTAGGACTCAAACCCTTACACTGATTATAAAGCTAAGACCCAAACCCTAACTGTAACTCTAACCGTAACATAGAAGCAAACACTAACCCACCATAACCCTAACCCAAACCATACCCCTAACGCTAACCCAAATCCTAATCCTAACCCTAAGACCGTAAATGCAACTCTAACCCTAACTCTAAGACCCGAACCCTAACCATTACTAATCATAACCCTATCATAACCCTAACCCTAAACAATCCTACACCCTAATCCAAGTAAAGTCTTCCTTTCAGGAAAGGGAACAAAATCTTGAAATCAGAGAACAAAGTCTAACAACCCCTCTGGAAAAGAGATAGGACCCAAAACAACGCAAGCGAAAAAAAACGAGAAAATTTGGAAATGGAGCGATTCCCACCAAAAAGACTGAGATGAACTGAGGGCCACTGAAAAAGGCCAAGACTTTACCAAAAATGACTCCAATGTAAATGCTGGAATCAGGGAAGCCATGCAAAACAAGATATAGGAGAAGATGTTTAAGAAATGAAATGGCAAAAAAACCCATGGAAAAATGACAAAAGCAAGCGAAAAGCATAGAAGTGAATGGGGTGGCCAGAAGTGCAGGGAAATGGACGCAAGCTTGCCCAATGAATGCTCATTGAAATCGCAAGATTTCGTTCCCTTTCCTGAAGGAAAATCTTCCATACAGGAAAGGGAACGAAATCTTGGAATCAGAGAACAAAGTCAAACAACCCCTCTGGAAAGGAGATATGACCCAAAACAGCGCAAGCGAAAAAAACCGAGAAAATTTGGAAATGGAGTGATTCCCACCAAAGAGACTGAGATGAACTGAGGGCCACTGAAAAAGGCCAAGACTTACCAAGAATGACTCCAATGTAAATGCTGGAATCAGGGAAGCGATGAAAACTAGAGATAGGAGTAGATGTTTAAGAAATTAAATGGAAAAAAATGAAACATGGAAAAATGACAAAAGTAAGTGAAAACCATAAAGGTGAATGGGGTGGCCAGAAGTGCAGGGAAATGTACGGAAGCTTGCCCAATTAATGCTCATTAAAATCACAAGATTTCGTTCCCTTTCCTGAAAGGAAAGTCTTCCTTTCTGGAAAGGGAACGAAATCTTGAAATTAGAATCATGCCATCTTTGGATTTGTCTTGCATCTCCTTCCTCAGGGAACAAACAGAGTCAATTCCATGATACAGCAAAAGACTGATCAAAAAGATCAGGACAGAGGAAGTTATAAATAACTAGATTCTAAATAAGTGGATTAGCTGCTTTCATTTTTCTGTCACAATTATTGTTAATGATTCCTCAGTCCTAACACTGTGACAATGGAGAGAATGTCACTCCATATCAATCTAATGTACTATACAGCTAATTCTATGTGAGATCTAATCCAAAAGCAGAGAGGCAACCCCTAGTGGTATGGCTTGCCATTTTGTGTTACATGTTCTTATTTTGTCCCCTGTATTAGAGGAATTGCAACCCTCCTTTTCCGCACATCCCCAGATTTGTATAACTTTCTATCACGGTTTCAAATGCGCAGAGTTGCAAGATCAAATCACAATGCAAATCCACAACCACACTCATGTTTTGCAAGGTCAGCCTTGATCTATAACATACAAGGTACATTCCGTTCACTGGAGGGAAGGAGGACAGTTTATTGTCATAGGGGACTATATTTACAATGAGGAAGCAAGCACAGCTCTACTTTTTTCCATAGACTTCTTACCTACAGTCAGTTGATGCAGTTGATGACAGTCACTGTAAATTGATGGCATCACTGGCATTTTTGAATACGTCCAAGTAAGCAGTACTCAGTAATAAAATTAAAGTAATAAATAAGAGGTAATAAAAGAGGCAGTTAGTTTGCATGATGAGGGAGCAGTACTATCAACCTGAAAGCACTCAAGTTCCAGAGACGGAGTGGTATACATGGAGTGGTTAGAGCACTGACCCAGGAACCAGAGTAAGGCACAAGAACCCAAAGTTGGTTATGAGGATTCAGCATAAGGTGTTCTTCCCATCCTTTACTTGTCATTATCTCTTTTAGGATTGTCTTTCACTATCTGTTCACATCAGAGAGCCCCAAGAACAATGGTGTTCCACTTGTAGCCTCTTAATGCCTATATAAAAAGTAAGAGGTTTCAAGTCTTCTTGTAGATCCAAATCACAAATATATCAGCAAAAGTTATAAGAAAAACCAGTCCTGACATGAATGTTTCCTGGAGAAAGAAATAAAGATGTCACTTTAGCATCTTTCATCAATGCCAAATACCCTTGCAGTAAATTCATAATTTACAATGTGTTGTTTCAAGACAGTGTGAATAATGAGATGAAGATTTTAGATACAAATTGATACCTAGTATTTATTTTTATCCTCAAAAAAAGTAATAATCATCTCTTTCAAAGATAAATTGGAATGACTTACCATCCATTGAGAACACTGTAATTGATTCATGTAATGAAGGATGTAGTGAGGGGAAGAATTCAACAATGATGAAAGGAGATAGAGTCTATCCTGCAAACATGGAACCAGCAGAAGAAACACAGGGTCAAAATATTATTTAGATTACTCTGATGAGGCTTGTTACTCAAACTGTAAATTTAAATATGCTATGCATCAATTATTTCAATTTTATAAGAAATTTGATTCTGGGAAGAAATTTTTTACTGAGAATATGGTGAGACACTGGAACAGGTTTCCCAGAGAATTTAGATGCTTCATGTCTAGAATTGTTCAAGGCTGAGTTGGATGGGGCTTTGAACAACCCTAGTCAAAGGTGTCCCTGTCCATGGCAGGGAGTTTGGAACTACATGATTTTTAGGTCTCTTCCAACCCAAACCATTCTGTGATCTTATACTGCTTTTGAAATGTAACACATAAGTGATAAAGATGTAAACCCCATGCACTGCTGGCTGCTGAAGGATATAAACCATGTATTAGTAATATTGTCACACCCTCTCCCCCTTAAATAAGTTGGGCTTTTCACCGTAAAATCAATGGACATTTCTATCTCCTGATACTGACTCTACCTGGAGTGAATCATTTAAAGATATTTCTATGGCTGGCATTTCATCTTACAAAAAAAAAATTTTATATATATATATATATATATATATATTTTTAAGAACAAGAAGTGTTTAAGTCTGTACTACTGACCAAGGAAAAGAGCAGGGCAAAAACACATAACAGAAAACTTTATCTGGTCTTTCTATGATTGTTGTCTGATAATCTTGATTTATAAAAATGTTATAAGATCCACCTTTTTCTTTGGGGTTCAATTAGACTCACTTCTACCATTTGTGAAGAGTCTTTCTAGTTAATACTGTCCAATGGAAGAGGTACTCCTTCTCCTCACTTCTCTGCATTGAGAGGAATGTTCTTTAGTTTGGGTTTTTCTTAATACTTTGACTAAATGTTTTGGAGCTTTGTACCAGTGATCTCAAACACCAGACTTAAAAAGCTCCAGAGCCAGCAGTGTAAAAAGCACTGATCCAAGGTAGTTTCTTTTTAAATAATTATTAACTCTGAACAAATGTTAATAATGGGAATAGAAAGCTCTTTTTCATCTTCTCACCTCCCTATCTCTCACAATAATAACTGGCTGCATCACTTTCCAGGTACCATCTCTTGCATTTGACTAAACTGTTATAAGATCTTTTAATCCTTTGGATGTCTAAGCTGCCACCCAAAGTTTTTACAACATGCAAATACCAGACTGATTTTCCTTTTACACCACAACTTGCATTTCGGATCCAGTGTTACCTGATCTCATGAGTTAATCAAAGGGTATGAAATGAACAAATTATTTTCATTTATTATGAATTACTATTCAATAATACCTGACTGAGCTTGGGGTAACTGAAAACTGCTACAACTTTGACAGTTGCCATGCTGTGTGCCATTTGAAGGTAAAGCTTACAAGATCCTTTCTTTATAGCATTGAACTGATAATATTTCATTTAAAAAATCTTTCATCCAGAATGTCTTCTGAAAACACAGACAGAGAAACTTGCAGGAGTATCCTTACTGTCTTCCTGACCACACAAAGTATTATTTTTTCAAAATAAAGGTGTGAAAACAGAGGTCCTGAACCTAGGACCTGGGAAATATTCCTGCATGCCATAGTTTAGATGTAAGCTGTCTAAGCCAGTTTGATATGTAATAGCAAACCCAGCAGTGAGTCATCAGCTAGTTTTGACAAAAAGCTCTAATCAGGATTGCATGGTTTGGAATGAGAAATAAAGGTCACTTTTGCTCCTGTTCATCATATTTATATTAGAGTGCATGTGATATCTATACAGGGACAGTAAGGTCATCAATGAGATTCAAACTCTGGCTTGAAAGACATCCTCACCACTTGACCTGAAAGAGCAAATCTACTAGATGCACTAATAGCATTTGTAATGTTTTGGAGCTTTGTACCAGTGATCTCAAACACTAGGCCAGCCTCTGGAAACAAACAAAATCTCGTGCACTGAACCAAGAAGAAAACCAATCAAGCTCTGCTGAGGAATTCACACTGGGCCCTGAAGACTTACAGGTTTTGTTCTGAAAATTCAGATTTATTGTAGAATTAACCATTCCTGCTCTGAGGGACAAAATTTGGATCTTCATGGTTCCTCCACTGTTTAGAAGCTTTAGGAAATATTTGCTCTTGCTGGTCAGAAAAACATCCCACAGGAACTGTACTTTCAGCCTTTCACAAGGTGGAATAGATGAGATTTTTCAGAACTTACATGAAGTACAATAGCAGGTGCTTTGCTCCTATGTGATCCCTCAGCATTTTTCTCATTCTAGGACTGAACCTATTCTAAATTACAGATAACTATTTTGGCAGAAGTAATGGTTTGTGCCCACTATGCCAGAATGCAGAGTTCCCCTGGAACCTGCAGAGTCCATTTGCAGAAATGCAAATACAGAAATAGATAATTCTTGATCAACACAGGTGAGCCTCTGGAGATTTCTCTCCACAAAACTCCCATGTTGAACACTTACTCAGTTCTCCAGAAAGAGCTAACATAAAGCTCACTTCTGAAGGAGTGAGAGAATGCCAAACAGTCATTACCTTTCTCAAGTTGCCAATCTGCTTAACTAAATATGCTTGGAAGGACACACTTTATTCTCTCAGTAGGTCTTATCATCTTATTATACCCCAGGCTATAACACCCAAGTGCTCCACAGGCAGGAATCCCTTCTTCAGCAATCAAACCCTTGTTTTTATTACCATGGCACATATTTTTTGTCTGTAAAGTGAACACAAGGTAAGATCAGCCACTAATTCTGCAAGTTAAGGCTTGAATTCCACACTACACTTTGCCACGAGTTTACCTTATGAAATTTATGCTTGTTCCTTAGCCACTCTTGTCACTACTCCTAAGTCAGCTTCTGTGTCACAAAGCTGACAGCAAGCCTGCCCAGCACTCTAAGCCCACACAGACGGACTATGAATAACTAGGAAAATGGCACTTTGAGTTGTTATATGTTGGTCAAAGCTATTCAGCTCCCACCATCTGTATCTATGACCAAGGACAGATTTACACTGACATAAGCTTTTCTATTTTCTAGTACCATTTAACTTATGGCTCATTAACATGTGCTTTACACGTGTGTGTCCCTTCCTTAGCATGAATAATTCCATGAGTTTAATGACACAGAGAAGAGGAAGATGTCCACATGCAACCAACCACTTCCTATTTAATTTAGGAAGCCAACAGATTTTACATCCTTATTCTACAAAAGACGTATCTGTGTTTATTTATCACTGCCATAAGTAATGTGTTGCTTTTTAGTCTGAATCCTATTTATGCAAGCATGAAAACAAAGACACACATAAAAGATTAGAAGTTCACATTTTGAGTTATCTAAAGGTCTTATCACAACCAATGGAAAACCAGGAAACTGGTAATTAAGAGCTGACATTCCATGTGTCATGTTCTGTGAGGTTTTATTTTGTGTGTGTGTGTACATCACTTTTCCTTTCTGGGCTTCTTTAATGTTAATTTTAAAATGGAACTCCTATGCAGGAAGAAAAGTGATAGACAAGAACATAAACACAAACTGACAATGTCCTTAAAAACAATCAAAGTAACACCAGCCAGCAGCATTGGCTCTAATTATCTTGGCATGGTGCTATGCCTCTGTCTCCTGGGGTTGCGTAACATGACCTTTTAAACCACAGTGCCAAAGGTTTTCCCTTGCACTTTCCTGCTCTATTGGTCCAATGCCATTGTGTCTCCACCTTACACCACTTTGGGTAACGTGGCTATTTCAAAATCTGTGTTGCAGACCACAGGAAACTACAGAGGACTATTTGGCACATTGTGAGACAGACAGCACGGAACAATCTTCATTACTTCCAGCAAAAATCTCAACCCAAAGGGCTCAGAATGCTTCACAAATACTCAAACACACAAAAAATTAAGCATCATAGGAGCCTCTAAAAATAAAAATATTTTTTTTTTTTGTACAGGTCCACAGAACTTCCATATTGATAAAATTCCTGCCCCAAAAGAAGGCTGTGGTCCACAGGGAAGATGGAGATCCTACCAGGCATGAAGGTGTTGTGAGAGCAGGGTAACCCCCTGCATTGCCTCCTCTGGCAAGTGGTCTCCCTTTCTAAGCAGGTGAATGAGGGCTGACAAACACTATCAGTGAACAATGAAGTAATTATTGCATAAGAATAGTATGCACTACCCTCAGTACGCAGGTGATACAGCCTCCTTGCACTGACCCACTCTTTTGTGTCTTGTTAAGTACTTAAAGCCAGGCTGCCTGGATATCTGTGAATAGGTAGAACTTAACTAAAGCACAGATTTCAGAGTGAATAAAGCTGAAGAGGATTGACAAACTTGAAGTGATTAAATGTCTCTGCTTATTCCTTCTTATTCTTTTCCCTGCTGATCTTTTTCTGATATTCTCAGATTTAGAGTTGAAAACAGGGTGGGACTTAATTGTTTCACAAATGCTGTGCAGGAAAGAGCAGGCAAGGATTGATCTGTGAATTTAGCTTATATATTCCTTCTTTCTTTCCCTCCAAACACACTGATTCTAAATGTCATTGTATTCCATTATAAAGTAATTTAATTTATTCTCTGTGGCCATCTCTAGGATTCTTTCAGTCTTGCTTCCTTTTCACTTATCTGTCTTCACTTGAATGATGTGGATTTGAAATGTTATTCTCCAGATAATTTAGTTTGCATGCTATTTTCTGCCCATGTTTTAACCTGTAGATCTTTTTTTTTTATTATAAAGGAGATCTAACTGGCATTTATAATAATTTCCAATGCATTTTCAAGTATTAATTAAGATGTGTGGGATTTCTTTTCACTTATTCTAGGCAGCACAGAAGTGACCTTGGAATTAGATATGATGAATGACACAAAGGAGTATGATTTCAGGAAGCTAAAGGTGCTGGTAACAAAGATCCTGCTTTCAGCTAATACTCCTTCTGTGTCTGCAAATATCTGTCTTTCATTTTTCCAAGATCAGCATGCACTTTGCAAAGGGCACAGTGTTTCCTTAAATGTGCTTATATTCATTCATGTCAGCATTCTCCACTGTGTTTAAAATCTTTTCATCCTTCTTATAGCTTTCGAGAAGTCTGGCGCAGGATACCTGGAAATGATCAGTATGTTTTGGATCCTGAATCCCAGAGACTGTTCAGAGCCATGGCAATTTTCTTACAGTCCATCTGGTAGGGTTACTCATCCACTGTGCTATGGGAAGCAAGAAAAGTAAGTGCCTGAAGTCCTGCCAGAGGATCTCATAAATCTAGCTCTGACCCTTTTGACGTTATAGTGGGGTGAGCAACATCCAGAGAAAGAAATGCAGGTAATCTCTATGCAAGGAATTTAGTCAGTTTAGCAGCTACTTGATAAAAATGGAGCTTGGGGATAAAGCCCGTAATGATAAATGAAATTTATGAAAGTCATAAATGACTAATAAACATCTTCAAAAATTGAGAACTAGCTCTTCAACACAGATTTCCACTGTTACCCACAGGTAAATAACCAAATAAATAAATAAATAAATAGCAATAAAAAAAATACTTACAGAATAAATTCTACTCTTGAGTAAAACGAAAGGAATAATTAAAAAAAACCTTTATGTGTTTTTTTCAGGATTGCAAAAGGAAATTGGAAAACAAATCCATAGGACTTTTTAAAAATTTGAAGAGTGTGTTATAAATTGGGCCAGGAGACCAGCTCCTTTTAAAAAGCCTTTATTAGAAATCAGCTCTGGGTAGGGGCTCGAGGGGCTGCGCACGCCGCCGCTGCTCCCTGAAGACACCACGGTGGAGGAGGTGCAGTCGAATCTGCCGCCGCTGGTGCTGCTGCAGAGTCGGGATTCCTTCCTCACGGGGGTTCCAATAGAATCCCTTTGGCTCGTGTGGTCCCGGGGCGTTACCTTTCTCTAGTTTCTTTTAGGCTATGGCGACAAAGTAACAAAAGAATGCCTGCTGTCTGCAGCTAGCTGGGCGTGTGCCTCGCACAGTTTTGTCTTTCTTAGGTCCAGTTTCTGTGTCGGCTCGCTGTCCCAGGGGTTTTTTTTAGCTCTAACTGGACTCCCGGTCGCAGCCAGGCACGATGGGAGTTCCTTTCATCTCCATATTGGGCGGAGCCCACAGCTCGACGGGCAGGCAGGAAGCAGCAGGGAGGGACTACTAGACAGCGGCGTGCGGGCTTTCAATGGAGAGGGGAAAGCCCAGAATTTAGGGAGAAAGGGTACAGAACTTGGACATAACGAGCAGAAATTTAGGGTACAGATTCAACATGAACAGTTTAAAACAGGCAAGTAACAGTGCAACTTTAATTTTACAGCAAAACAGTGTAACAGCACAACTCGGAAGTGCATAGCCTGGGGCTAATTCCTTTCAATCCCCCCTCTATTTCTTTGATCGGGCTTTAGCCCGCATCAATTGGCCATGTCTGATTTAAGGGAATAAATTTGTTTTAATTTTTGGTATTGGTCATAAATTCTTTTTGCTGTGCTCAGTTCTTCTTGGGGTTGTAATCTAATTGTATTTGTAGGTCTCTGAATCTTTACTTTAGGGATTTGGAGACTAGCTGGAACAGTAGTGGCTACAGTTCGAATTAGACAGGGAAGTATGCAGGGGAGAAGTAGGAGACTGGCAAAGGCACTTATTGCAATGAACACTACTTTTTTCCACCAGGTCCCTTCAAAGGACCAGAAGTTGTCCCACCAGTCTATATTAATTAAGGGCTTCCATTCTTGGGTACTTACATATGCAATTTTTTGTATTTCTTTGGAAATATTTTTTATTACCTTACTTTCATAATCGACTGCTAGTTTGATTTGATAAACTACTGCTCTTGTCTGTGCCAATTGGTTACTGATATGATCAAGGGCAAGGGCTGTTTTGTTTGATAACCTGATAATTTTATTCAACATGTAAATTGGAGTTCGGCACCTCCATGATCTATCTTGTGTCCAAGTTGCTGGCCTATATGTTTTTACCATTCCTTTTGGTGTCTGTATTTTACTTTTCCATGTTTGTGTGCTGCCCCTCCTCCCCTTTTGGTATTTTCTTTTTATCAGGTCTGCTACTCCCTCTGTATTTCTTAACTTTTTAAAACAGAACCACTCTCTGATAGGGCACTCCCCAGTCAGGCACTGCTTAAATGTGGCAGCATTTTTTGCAATCCAATATTGTTTTTTCTCTTTTTGACAGGTGGATAATTGGATCATGTCAAAACATGTGGGATTCACATGGGTGTGAACTCTCATAAGGGATTGTAGATTCTCCCCATCACAAACTGAATGACAGCATTCGGAGTAAGCCCCATCTGTAAACTTGCTTATCAATAGGACTACTATCAGTCCCTCCAAGAGTCCAGTATGAACCATTCTATTTGTGGATCCTTTGGTCTCACCTGGCCTTGCCTCTTGGGTCAGGGGGTTCTTTCTCCTCATCATATCAATAGGACTACTATTAGTCCCTCCAAGAGTCCAGTATGAACCTGCCCCCATCTCGCTCTGAGGGTTCTCTTTGGTCTCACCTGGTCTTGCCTCTTGGGTCGGGGAGTTCTTAGGCTGGATTTGTGGAGTTCTCCCTTGTTTATTCCCACCTTCCACCTTTTTCTTAGTTTTAGTTAGCTCCCTTTGGGTGTGCCCTATGAGAGATTTAATTTTTAAATTAAGAATTACTGTTACTTATTACTTTTACATTAACACATTGTGACTCATTATAACAAGTTATAACATCAGATTTAACCATTATTTTATACTTTTATATTAACACCTTTTTAACCTCTTATAACAATGTGGATTTTTAACAATGGTAACGACAGCTTGTAATAACTGTTATTGTCCCTTATTGGCTTTAACTGGTTTTTGGTTGTTTCCTGAGAGTTACTTTGAGGGTGTCTGGATCTCGAGTGGCAGTCCACTCAGAGGGAACTCTTGTTGGGGTTGCAGGGTCAGAGGGATCACTCGGGGGTGGTAATGGTCCTTTCACTCTGGTGATGTGGGTCCAGCCCTTTTCCTGGGTTCGCACTGCAGTATGAGTAGTGAGCAGAACTTGGAACGGGCCTTCGAATTTAGGGGTTAGTGGGGTGGTATTCCAGGACTTAATTAAAACCCAGTCTCCTGGTTTTATTTGATGCATGTCAGTGTCCAAGGGAGAGGTTTGAGGAAGATACCCTCTTCTTTTAAGATCTGCCAATGTCTTTCCAATTGTTTTTACATATTCTTGGGTAGCGGCCTCTCCTTCTAAATAATCCCCAGTGCTATAGGGGGTCAGTAAGAAGGGGAGTCCAAACATCATCTCATATGGTGAAGCCCCTATGTCAGATCTAGGTCGGACCCGGATTCGCAGAAGGGCCAGGGGCAGACACTTGAGCCAATTCATTCCCGTTTCGATTATCAATTTAGTTAATACATTTTTAAGGGTTTTATTCATCCTCTCAACTCTCCCTGAACTCTGGGGATGCCAGGGTGTATGCAACTGCCACTTGATTCCTAAGGCGTTAATGACGTCATGTAGAATTTTGGCCACAAAATGAGGACCTCGGTCTGAATCAATATTATTCACTAGCCCATACCGGGGGATGATGTGTTCCAATAATATTTTTATTACCACTTGTGCCGTTTCCCTTTTTGTAGGAAAAGCTTCCACCCAATGGGTTAAATGATCAACTATAACAAGTAGATACTTGTAACCTTGTACTGAAGGCATTTCAGTAAAGTCTATTTGTATATTTTGAAAGGGTCTTAATGCTATTTGCCTTCCTCCTGAGGTATTCTTCCTCATTGCTTTCTGATTCACCTTTTGGCATATAAGGCACCCTTCAGTAACTGCTTTGGCCAGATTATATACTCCAATACATAAATATTCCCTTAAGAAATGATCACATAACCCTTGAGTGCCCCAGTGGGTCAGACTGTGTATTTCTGTTAGCATTTTTCGAGCTAGGGCTTTATTTAAAAACTTTCGTTTATCTGGGGTTAGCCATTCCCCTTGCTTCCCTTGGTGCAGCCCTAACCTCTTTATTTCTCTCAACTCATGTTCATCATATATTAGTTCTTTTTCTTTGTCAGCTGGCAAATCAGTCACAGTCAAAATCTTTATTGGCTCCCCCGGGTTTTGGGCTGCTAACTTGGCAGCTTGGTCAGCTGCTCGATTGCCTCTTCTTTCAAAGGTATCCCCTTTTTGATGTCCCTTGACATGCACTATTGCAATTTCCCTGGGTTTCATGAGGGATTTTAATACCAATTTAATTAGTTCTTTATGTATCAAATCTTTTCCCTTGGAATTTAGGTAGCCTCTTTCTTCCCAAATTTTTCCAAATGTGTGCACAATTCCAAAGGCATACCGTGAGTCAGTGTAAATTGTACCTTGATCTTGTTCTAACAGGTCTAATCCCCTTTTAAGAGCATAGACCTCACAGCACTGAGCAGACCAGCTCGAGGGCAATTTTTCTTTCTCTAAAACCTTTAAACTCTGTTTGTTGATACCCTCGACTATTGCATAGCCTGATATCCTCTTTCCTTCCACCATTCTAGATGATCCATCAATGAAAAACACCCTCCCATATGGCAGGGGTATATCCTCAAGGTCCTCCCTTACTTTTGTTTGCAGGTCCATGACTTCCAAGCAATTATGTTCCAGAGTGGGTATGGGCTCCCCTGAGAGGAATTGTGCAGGATTTAAGCTTTTGGATGTGATTAATTCTAGATTTTCAGCATTTGTCAGAATCACTTCATATTTTAGGATCCTTGAGTCTGTTAACCATTGTTGGGCTTTTTGACTCAACACTGCTCTGAGATCATGGGGGGTGTGTGCAATGATTTTTCCTTGTAGTGTCAGCTTTTGTGCTTCTTCTACAAGGACTGCTGTGGCTGCCACAGCTTGAAGACAAGCTGGCCATCCTCTTGCGACTGGGTCCAGGAGCTTAGAAAGGTATGCAACAGGCTTTCTGTGTCCCCCCCACTCTTGGGTTAACACCCCATAGGCTATTCCCTCTTCTGCATTTATGAATAAGTCAAACCCCTTCTTAAGGTCAGGGAGACTAAGAACTGGGGCTGAGGATAATTTGGCTTTTAAATTTTCTAACTGTTCTTCATTCTCAACTGTCCATTTTACAGGTTCAGGTTGGACTAGTTTTTCATATAAAAATTTGACACTTTGTGAGTATTTTTCTATCCATAATTTACAATAGCCAAATAGTCCCAATAGCTTTCTTACATCTCTTTTTGTGGTTGGAGCTGAGATGGACAGTATACCTGAGATTCTCTCAGGGCTTAGTTTCTTATACCCTTCCCCAATGAGGTGTCCAAGATATGTTACCTGTACTTCTACAAACTGTAATTTGCTTTTAGATACTTTAAGGCCTTTTTCTCCTAGGAAATTCAGGAGTTTAATGCTGGCTCCCCTTACTTTATCTTGCTCCTCCCCTGATATTAGGAGGTCATCTACGTACTGTAGGATTTGTACGTTATCTCCAGGGATGAATTGCCTTAGCAGCTCTTCCAGAGCTTGTCCAAATAGATTTGGGCTCTCAGTAAAGCCTTGGGGAAGGCGGGTCCACCTTAGCTGCTGCTTTCTCTGACTTTCAGGGCACTCCCACTCAAAGGCAAACCAATCTCGGCTTTCCTTAGCTAAGGGGCAGGCCCAAAAAGCATCTTTCAGGTCTACTACAGTGAACCAGCTGTGTTCTCTAGGGATTCTACTTAGAAGGGTGTAGGGGTTTGGTACCACTGGGTACCTTGTAATTGTCCTTTTGTTTACCTCTCTTAAGTCTTGCACAAGCCTAAATTTATTTTCTGTCTTTCTTACTGCCAAAATGGGGGTGTTATGGGGGGACATACAGGGTTCTAATACTCCTTCAGTTAGTAGATGATTTATAATTGGTGTCAGCCCTTTTCTACCTTCCACAGAAATAGGATATTGTTTCACTCTTATAGGGGGTATCCCTTCCTGCATCTCTACTCTAATAGGTGGGATGTTTAAGTATCCATACTTCCCCTCTTCAGCCCATACCTCTGGATTTATTTCATCCAAGTCTCCAACAGTCATTTTCATCATCTGGACCACCATTTTACCCTCTTTAGGAAGAATCCCTACCCCCAACTGAACTTGTAAGTCCCTTCCGAGTAAATTACTATCTAACTTAGGCAAGTATATGAGATTAGTAACACATTTTCTTGAATTTCCTTTGATCTCTACATTTTCTATGACAGAAGCTTTGAAGGGTTTCCCTTCTGCTCCTAAAATATCACATGTCAGTTCTCCAACTGTAGTCCCAATTGGAAGCTGATTAATGCTGGATTTGTCCGCACCGGTGTCCACAAGAAACTCAAATTCCTCATGATGGGGACCTACTTCAAACTTTACCATGGGCTCTTCTTGGTATTTCATTGGGTCCCCTAATACATAGAGCCCATGACACCCCTAATCTTCATTATCCTCCCCCTTTAACAACTTCTCCAATGCCTCTTGCTCCTTCAAAATAGCGTTGTCAAAGGATACCTTTTTGCAATATCTCCTTATGTGGCCCACTTCACCACAATAGTGGCATATTCGGGTTTCCCCTGGCCTCGGAGGGGTACCCCAAGGCGACAAAAGTTTTCCTCTGCCTCTCCCTGATGGAGGCTTTGCATTTCCCCTCCCTTGTGAGTCTCTATTATCCCTTACACTTTCTTTGGCCACAGCTACCATAATCCTAGCCTTTGTCTTTGCTTTCTCATCTTCTCTCCTCAGATAAACCTTTAAAGCTTCTCTTAACAAGTCATTTATTCCCTTGTCCTGCCAGTCTTCCACTTTTTCTAGTTTCCTCCTTATATCTGGCCAGGATTTGGTAACAAACTGTAATTTTAAAAGCACTTGTCCCTCTGGGCTATCTGGATCCAAGTTAGAATACTGCTGGAAGTTCTTTCTCAGTCTGTTTAACCAGGCTGCTGGGGTCTCATCTTTTTCCTGGGCTCCATCAAAGGCCAGTTTTGTGTTACTACTCCGGGGGACTGATTCCTTGATGCCTTTTATCATCAAGTTTCTGTAATCTTCCATATTTCGTCTACCTTCCTCCCTGTTTGGGTTCCACCCGGGATCAGCCACTGGCAACTTCTGGTCTCCTGGGAGTCCCATCCGATTTTCCCTTTCCCAAGCCCGTATGCCAGCCATTCTAATCAGTCTAAATTCTTCTGGATTAAAAAGTATGTTTAGTATGGAGTTTAACTCACTCCACATATAAATGTTTGGGCCCAGGAACTGATCTATTTGCTTAGCAATCCCCACAGGGTCTTCAACCAGATTCCCCAGTTCTTTCTTAAAGCCCCTAACTTCTGAGGCTGTCAGAGGTGCATTTACAAACCCTACCCCCCCCGCTGCCCCACCCATCGGGACTTCCCTTAGGGGGAAGAGCTTTGTTCTTGACCTGGTGCCACAGTAGGGTCCTTTTGGGGTTTCCACAAAATCAGTAGTATTGGCTGGCAAGTCCAGCTCCCAGTTGTTTGGGGGTGCAGGGACAGTAGATGGTGAGGGGGAGTGGCCTCGGCCAGTGCTAGGAGAGGTCGAGGATAGAGTTGAAGAGTAGAAGGGGTTAGTACTCAAGACAGTCGGGTCAGACTGAGGTGGTAGAGAGGGTGGAGCTGTAGGGGTTAATCCGGTTGGGGAGCAAGCTGAAGAAGGAGTAGGGATCATGGTTTGGAGAGATGGGGAGGGGTTCGCAAGTAAAGCTGGAGGGTTAGCAGGGACAGTTTGGGGTATCCCAGGGTAAACAGGAGGAGGGGGCAAATAATCAAGAGGGTCCCAATGGTGACTGCTTTCCTCCTTTTTCTCTTTTTCATTTTTCCTCTTTCCCTCTTGTAGCTTGCAAATCTTAACTGTTTCACTTTCAGTTCTGTGTCTCTGCCAGCAGGCAGCATAAAGGATCTGCTCAGTATCTGAGTCCCCTCGGGATTTCAGATACTGGTTTAATTGCGAGCACATCCAGGGGTCCTTAGTTCCACACCACGGCCATCCTCCAGGCAAATTCAAAGTGGGCCAAACCTCAATACAATAATGGATCATTTTAACCTTGCTCAAATTTTTAGTGGCCTCTTCAGTATCCCATAGTTCCAACATTTGTCCTAATGGACTATCTGGGGGAATGTTCTTTATCTTCCCCTTTTCCTCCTCAGGTGGTTTTTGCTTATTTATATATCCTCCCATTCTCACTAGGTAATCTTCACTCACTCTACGAACACTCGTCAGTGGCCCCAGTGGCACCACTCCTGCCAGTGCTCAGAGTGCTCTGTCGGTAGCCTGATATCTCGCCCTTAGAGATTCAGCCACTACCCCAGCCAGCACCCCTTTCTCACTCACTCCACGAACACCCGTTAGTGGCCCCAGTTACCCGCCCTCGGGGTCTGGCCACTCCTGCCAGTGCTCAGAGTGCCCTGTCGGTAGCCTGATATCTCGCCCTTAGAGATTCAGTCACTACCCCAGCCAGCACCCCTCTTCCTCTCCTGTATATCTATCGAGTTTCCGTAAGCAGCCGGTCAACCTGGGCCCAGAATTCCAGTCACCACTTACAGCCAGGACTCGGACATACAGTGTGCGACTCACTCACTCCCCCTATCGTTAAATCCCTCGCACCTTGGGACTTCCCTAACTTTCATTCACCCTACACCCAGGCGGTATACTCAAAAGACCCCCGGCCCTGTAGGCTCTCCGCACCTGGAACGCATACCTCTCACTTCTAGGTACCCCCAACCAGTGCGCCCACTCCTGTACCCCGGTAGTTACCCCAGCCGGTGTCCCAAGCCAGTAGTGGTTGCAGTTACCCACTCTCAGGGTCTGCCCACCACTTCTGCCAGTGCTCAGAGTGCCCTGTCTGTCAGCCAGCACCCCTTCCTCGCCTGGACACCCCAGGCCGTAACTCGGCCAGTACCCTCTCTCACTCCCACACCCTGTTAGCTACCCCAGCCAGTATCCCAACTCGTGGACACCCCGGGCCGTAACCTCAGCCAGTGCGGTGCGTGCTACACCCACGGCTCCAGGCTTTCCGCACGCTTGGATCAGCCTGAGCAGCCTGCCTCCGTAGATTCTAGAATGGGGCGGGCCTATCCTACACACACCCTGTGACGTGCCACTCACCCTCTAAATTACCTCCGCACGCCCGGAGGGGGGCGCCTATGCCCCTGGAGACGCCTCTTTCACACCGTTCTCCTTTCGCTTCCCTCTTTTCCCGGCCAATTCCCTCGCGGGAGACTGGAAACGCGGTACTGGGAGGCCCACACTCGCTTCAAAGATCCGGACTACCGGTCCTTGTCTCACTCACACACCACTCGCTCGTCTCCACCCCCGCCACCGGCTATACTTTACCGGCGCTCCTCCGTGCTGTCCGATCCCAGGCTGTCTTCCTTGGTCCGGTGTGACCAGCTGTCCTGAGATCCAAAGGGCGGTCGGCCGTCCCGTCCTCGGTCCTCTTCAGGCGTGGTCACGTCCCGGCGAGCCCCCAATTTGTTATAAATTGGGCCAGGAGACCAGCTCCTTTTAAAAAGCCTTTATTAGAAATCAGCTCTGGGTAGGGGCTCGAGGGGCTGCGCACGCCGCCGCTGCTCCCTGAAGACACCACGGTGGAGGAGGTGCAGTCGAATCTGCCGCCGCTGGTGCTGCTGCAGAGTCGGGATTCCTTCCTCACGGGGGTTCCAATAGAATCCCTTTGGCTCGTGTGGTCCCGGGGCGTTACCTTTCTCTAGTTTCTTTTAGGCTATGGCGACAAAGTAACAAAAGAATGCCTGCTGTCTGCAGCTAGCTGGGCGTGTGCCTCGCACAGTTTTGTCTTTCTTAGGTCCAGTTTCTGTGTCGGCTCGCTGTCCCAGGGGTTTTTTTTAGCTCTAACTGGACTCCCGGTCGCAGCCAGGCACGATGGGAGTTCCTTTCATCTCCATATTGGGCGGAGCCCACAGCTCGACGGGCAGGCAGGAAGCAGCAGGGAGGGACTACTAGACAGCGGCGTGCGGGCTTTCAATGGAGAGGGGAAAGCCCAGAATTTAGGGAGAAAGGGTACAGAACTTGGACATAACGAGCAGAAATTTAGGGTACAGATTCAACATGAACAGTTTAAAACAGGCAAGTAACAGTGCAACTTTAATTTTACAGCAAAACAGTGTAACAGCACAACTCGGAAGTGCATAGCCTGGGGCTAATTCCTTTCAAGTGAAGTAGCTGAGTGATTTCAGTAATATATTTTCAATTTCCCTTTCTCTGTTTGGGTATTATCCTTGAGGAAATCACTATCTTCTTGAGTATGTTGTTCATTTAAAATTACTGCTCCATTATGTTCCTTGCATGTATCCCATATCATGTATTTGTTCTTGCATTGAATGAATACCAATGTTGGAATCATCATTTATCTCATTAATGTTTATTTAATTAATACTGTCTTCAGTAACATTCCATCTTCTCAGCTACATTTTTTTTAAGAGAAAAGCAATTCCAAATGGACTAACTAATCAAACTCACTTGAAATATTATTTTATTTTACTAAAATTCACGTATTTTTTCAGAATTTTCAAAAGTACTTCAGCTCACTAAAAGAAATAAAAAGTGCAACTTTTATTATTTCACAGGTGAAACATTGCTGTTAAGTTATTGTTATAAATGATTAAAGCAAATTATAATAAAATAGAATTTATAGCCAGATTGCCAATGAAAAATCACGAGCACAAAATTGACAAAGCCAATACCGAAATTGGCCCAAGTCAGGAGCAAGGAAATAGTCAGTGCCAGCACTGGGTGATACCTCAGTGAAGTGTCCCGCGACACCACACCCCCAGGTCTCACCCCAGTCTGCCTCCAGGCCTGCTGGTTTTATACGTTTTAGCTCAGTGTACAAGTCCGAACATGTTGGAAAGTCCAGGTACAAGTTTGAACATGTTAAAAGTCCAGGTGTCCAGGGGAGCATGGAATCTCTTGAGGTCGGTGCCACTGTTCCGTTCTGAATTTCTGTAGCTTCTTTGTCCCTCGATGGTTTTGCTGATAGAAGCAATCAGCCAGCCGGGATGGGTTTTTTGGGTGGAGGAGGTGTTTCCGAGAATCCTCTGATGGCTTAGCCGGTTCCCATTCTCTTGGGCTGTTAGTCCTTATCAGATAACAACCACACCTGGTTTCAGCTGTCTGTATTGGTATGGTAATTCCTTTGTCTCCTTCCCGGATTCGGGTAGCTTTCTGTGCTGCAAAGGATTTTTCCTAACTCTCTTAGAAATTGTATAATTCACCATCACCTGCACATTACATTGGACATTACATTACATTACATTACATTGGACATTACATGTATAAAATATAATTTGTGAACATGAACCAACATACACAAGGAAAATGTAAAAAAGTTTCTTGTGAGGTGACCATTCAGTTCCTGCCTGAGCTGGCAGTGCCTATAAAACACATCTACTACAGGGAATGTATCCTCCCCCCCACAATATCACCTCATTAGGTAAACCTAAATTAATTTATTATTATATTCCAGGAACATGAATTAATATATACTACAGTTATGACACTGCAATTGGCACTATTCAGTGATATTAAATGCTCGCTACTCTAGCATATACCCTATGCTGTACTGTACCCTATGCTTGATGGTTACTAGTGATGCCTATACAATTTTGTGAAAATCCCTGAAGTCATCTCAAGCAGGTTACACAACCAGTCAGTGTGAATTATTGTTTCCTTACCCCCTATCTGTAGTCCAGGAACAGAAACATGATTGTAACAGGGTAGCTTACTTCTATCAGTTCAACCCTTTTAGCCACTTCCTTGCTAACTACATCTTTTATTTTATCATTATCAGTGCTATTTTTTGATTGCATAAAGCTGGTCTGAGTGGTACTTTAGATCAAGTGGCCTTTCACATGCTGTGAAAGAGCTGTGGCTGAGAATTCCCATTTGTGAACATCTTTCAGAGCATGTCCTTGTTCACACCTGAAACAAAAACGAACCCTTTCATAAATCAGTGGTTATTGATAGCCTTTTAAAAACAGGGTAGTTGCAGTAAAGTTTCTAGTTCCAAGCAGAAAACTTCAAGTCTGAAGTGAGAAGAGTGCCCAAAATGTCCAGAGATGTGTCACTTAGTAGTTAACATACCCTGATGAGGATGTGAGACCAGTTCCAGATCTTCTTTCTGATTAAAAGCAACACTAAATCTGGCTAAACTTTTGAAACTGAGTCCATTGTATCTTATATTTTTAGCTGCCAGATGCAGAGCAGGAGATTCAGTTTTTAATTAGAATTAATTAATTGAATTTTATTCAAGAGAAAACAGAATATGAGGCCAAGCAGACCCTCTACTCAAGAAGAGCACCCAGGAAGTATGGTATTGCAGTTTCTATTTCCTAACCAAAGAATGTAGAATGTAGCATTTTCTACAAAATTCTGGAGAAGTCATATGTTTGGGAGCTCTGTAAAACACAGACAAAATCTACTTGTTGTTTTCAGAGTGATGGATCTGGATCAGACAGGATGAAAATTCATTATTTTCAGAGGTCTTGTGTGAGGACTTGAACATCTCTCTTTTTCTGGCTCACTCTTTTTATCTCCTAAAACAGGGCAAAAGATCTTGCTATTTGGCTTCACAATGGAAATGAAACTTCAGAAATAGCTGAGAAAGGGAAGAGAACTTACACTGTAGGTCACTCTATGAGTCTTCTTTTATTGAAAACAAAAGGAGAAAGCTCAAAAAGAACATGTTTACCCTTTTGGCAGTAGCAGAATATGTGATTTGAGGCTAGCAAAGAACACTGCCTTCTCTCAGAGATCAGTTTTGTGTTCTGGTGTAAATCATCCAAATTACCTAAGAATGAGTTAATAATTTGATTTTGTTTCTTTTGTTTTCTTTTGTTTTATCTTTTAAGCGAATAGTAATGTGAATGTGTTGAAAGCAAAACTATGCTTTCTCCTTATTGCTTTAATATTTCTCCCTCTGCTGGTTCTCTCTCAGCTTTCTTCTCTTTTATTCTGTGAGCACCAGCCATTGGAAGAGCTTCTCTCTGTCTCAGGAGACCTGTTCAAAGCATCAGCTTCTCTGCACAGCTGTGTGGTCAGAGCTGCAAGATGGTTCATAAATCCCCAAAGCAGATACATGCAGTCTACTGCTCTAGTACTGCTCCTGTGAAAAATATAGCATGTGGCAGAGCAGTCACAGGAAGGCACAAATAGGGCCCAGAGGATCTGCAGCATAACAAGTTCAAGTAAAAAAGATCATTCTGATTCAAGCAAGATGCATAAACTTCTCTTACAAAGCAACAAGCTGCACTTTTGGGTCTCCTGGCATTTCATGATGGTTTGACTGGTGATGGTCAGAAAAGTTTCAAAAAACAGCTTCAATCAAAACAATGACACTGAAAGTGAACTGTCTCGCAGAAATATGCCAATTTGAACAAGTCTGCCAGCAAAACTCACCAGCTCTCTGCTTCTTCTCTTCTTTGCTCATACAGCCAGCTGCTGACGTGTTCCCTGAAGGACTCATCACAGCTCAGATCTCCAGAGCTTTTAAACTTCTGGGATATCTGCCTCTGAGAGTTGCTGCACATCTTCCACGCTCAGGAAATTTGTTTTCATCAGCAGTGAGAAGAGTTTAGTGGACAGGGTTCCCAGTCTTGCTGCCACAGTGTTCAGAGCACGGGGGATGGGCTCCTGGTCACCCTGCAAGCCACCATCCAGAATGAAGTACAAGGAATTCTCTGTTTCCATTCTTCAGCCTGGCTACTGGCCAGGCACTAGTTGCCTCATGTGGTCCTGGCTATGTGACCACTGAAGCTTGGGGAGCCAATCACTTTGAAGGTACAGCAGCTATCTACCCCTGTGAATTTATGGGTGAGCACCATGAAACTGGTCAGAAACAGCCCCACTTTGAGTCAGTAGGTTTCAAGTATTTGGAGAAGCAGATTTTATTTTAGAAATATCAAATTACAGCATTAAAGGAAATGAATGAATGAATGAATGGATGAATGAATGAATGCAAACAAATACTTTTTATACAAACAGAAGACCTTGTTCTTTTCCCATTACTTCAGTGAGATTGTTCTCAGCCATTGACTACACAAGATGAAGATGTCACGTTCTTCAACACCCAGAGAAATAGAGTGGTGATAACAAACAGGAATTTCAAGACGGGAGAAGTGGTAGCTTTTAGTCATAAAATCTATTATCAGCTTAAACAAGCCTCATGCAGTAAATGTTGAAAATAGACAGAAAACATGATCTTCAATCCTGACATAGATCACTTACCCTCCTTAAAATTGTATGTTTAACAGTAGCCTCTGCATCATACATCTTGCAAAGTGTGTGTTCCTAATCGGATAGCAAAACAAAGAGCAGTCCAGTGTTCCCAGAAAGTCTTTTAGAATTATTTGGAAAGTGTCTGAACTAGGCCAAGCACCTGGAGAGATTCTGGTTCCATTTCTGGCTATCTTGCATTGTTTTACATTGTTGGAGAGGGTGAAGCAGGAAGACCCTGCAGAGATAGTTTACTAGTGAAAGATTCTAAGAGTATAAAACCTAGAAAAGAGATAGAATTAAAAGCAAAATTTGAACTGTAGGGTGCTGGGCAGGAAGATGGTGATTAGGCTAGCTGAAAGACAGGGCTGGGTGATTGAGCAACATCCCCTCCCAAGATAAAGGGCTGAATAAGGGGTTGGGCCCTGCTAGGTAGCAGGGAAAAAGGGTGGTTTCCCTGGTTTTTGGTATGTAGAGTAGTATTGTAATGTTGTAGTTCTCATAGGCTATATGTAGATTCTGTAGGTTTTGTACCCTGTGCTGGTTGGTTGATGCTGACCAGAATATTCAGCAGGGAAAAGGGTAAAAGGGAATGTAAAAGGAAACTCGGTCTCTTGGACACCCTCTCTCCCTTGGACTCTCTCTCTCTGGGCTGCTCCCTGCCTCAGCTGGTTCTGGTCAGGCTGCTACCCCCACGACCAATAAACAAAGGTGTCCTAAGAGCACCTCAGTCTCTGGAAGTCTTTCATCAGACCTCACAGCAGTGCATTTCCTACATTACATTACTTTTGTCAGTACTTGAGGAAAAGGCATACTAATTGCACAACAATGCCCTTATATCCTCACTGAATCCCCTTTCTTCCCCCACCAATAGTCAGTCCCCAAATCCTGAGTTATTCACTATGTCTGAATTCCAGATTTAGCTTTCAGGACATGGAACAGTGTGTGAGCCATTTACAAGTACTAAGGGAATGCAGTGCAGGTATTGATTATCTATTATGGTTCTCTAACATTATGCTGGATTTAAATCATGCACAGAGAAATGAGCTTGGTTGAAATAAGATTTCTTGTTTTTTTCCTTATATCTTTTTCCTAGCTAACAAAGATTTGCTCCCCAAATTACTTTGCACTAAGCTACTTTGCATTAGCTATTTCTCCCACAGTCTTTCATTGCACTCAACTTTAGCACACTTTCAATATTTTCTGGTTTAATTTGAAAAGACACAGAAAGAAACCCTGCCAGGAAGAGCTGCATTAGGCTAAAGATGCATAAAAAACCCAGATGAAAATAATCTGTTGAAAAATGCTTAAACACTGATGACATTTTTGTCAACATTTTGAATTACTGTCTCCAGAAAGGATTACATCTTTCCAGACAATATGATTATTTTTTTTACCAGATAAACATCTGACGTTTGGAGTAGCTAAATTTAAGTACACTATCCACACAGTATTTGTGGAGAGGTTCCTTCTATCCCTGGAATCTCTTCAGACCTACAATGTGGTTCTGAATCCCACAGCTTGGACTTCCACTCACCTGAAAACTCTCACCATTATTTTATAATGGATAGGCAACATCCCTGCTTAGTTTCTAGGCCCATTATTATTATTATTATTATTATTATTATTATCATCATCATCATCATTAACTTGGAACCTTCCCAATTTTGTCACTTTTGAGAGATGTCAAAGGATATTGCAGCAGCTACTCATTGATAACTACCATTCAAATGTTCAACAGCAACAAAGCCCATTATGGCAATGTGCAGGAAACACAACCTTTGCCTATGAGCACACTCTGTAAGAGAGTGACAAACTGAATCAGAAACTTCAGTTGAGAATTCCATACATAAAAACATCTGTGCAATAAAGCAAGCAGCTCCTTCTCACAAACACAATACAAATATTTCACCAGCGATTCAGAGGGACATTTAAATAAATTTTACTTTGCCATAGAGCAGTAAACATGATGGTGAGATACATATTAAATGTACGGTCTTAATGCCAGCATGATATTTATTACTTTCTCATTCATTCATGAAGTAGAATACGATATAATTTCTTCTTCTACCTTGTTGCTAAAAGTGAAGGTGTCCTAATGGAATTGACCTGTTCGGTCAGGTGGGAAAGTGTTAATTAGTTTGCAGAAAATATTAATCCATTGAGTTCTTAGAGAACAAATTTATTCCAGGGAGCTGAAAAGGCTCACTGTGATATGCTTTGAATTAGCAAGCCATGTCAGCAAGCCATGTCTTTGGAAAACACCACAAAATAATGATTGCCTAGATGCACTGCTGCACAGGTGGCCTGGTAGTTAAAAGCCTAAAACACAATAAAGAATCCCAGGGAAAAAAGAATAAAATTCTACTGTTTTGTCACAATTTGAGCAGAATCCACATTTGTAGAACAAATTTTAACCAAAACCTAATCCAACAGTTTTCCTGAACTACTAGTCTCTGTCACAGTGTCGCTTCTATTGACCACAGCTTAAAGAAATTAACACCAATCTGACTTAGACAAAGGGGCTACAAAGATGAAATTAATACAGAAAGAAAAAAAGTTGGTAGCAATGAATATAACTCAGATAGACATTAGCAATTACAGAAAAGTGATAGGGGGAGGAAAAGGATATCAAGGGAATAACTTCTAGATGGAGAAATTTTGCAAATCAGAAAGAGCTTTTAACAACAAAAAGAACTTGAATGTAGCCCTGGCTTATTCCTACCCAATAAAAGTAATGCCATTGATAAAAAGATGAAAGGGACATATACATTCAATAGACATTATTTTCTCTGATTGGAAAAAACAGGTAATGTATTCTGTTCCCAGCACCTGGTGGTCTTTCAGTATCTTCTTTCTGCCAGCAATGCAAGACTATACAGGGAGCTGCTGCTACTAAATATATTTCAATCAGCACACCTATATAATTGTTATGCACAGGCTTTGAAAACTAAGATGTTCTCTCTGTTGATTTTTAATGAATCTTGGAAAACTGGCAGATTTAAAGAGGATACTGAGACAAAATAACACATTGTGTTCATCGGAACTTTAAAAAAATTTAAAGCTCATAAGCACAGTGGATAAGATGTACTTCAATTTGATTTCAAAAGGTATGATACAACATGGAACTTTCAAAATCAAGTTACTGCTATAAAAATCAAGAAGGCATATACTATGGCAATTAAGAATTGGCTAGCTTTCTTGTAGAAAACTGAGAGAGATATTTAAGAAATAAATGGTGGAAAAGTCTTGTGAATTATTTAAGGTTAAGAAATTCTAAGGTTAAGAAATTACCATAGGGTTTTGCATGAAAACTGATGATAAAACAGTGAATTAAACTTTCAAAACATCTGGGAAATAAACAACTAACTGCAGAAATCCATAAGGTCTCTTACAGGCAGAAGATCAGGTGAAATAATCATAATATCCTTTCAGTTCTTGTAATTTATTTATCTATTAATTAGGCCTATGTAAGTGGGGATTTGATTGCTCCAAGGCACTGAGCTGAAAGCTTAATTTACCTGGTCTGCGTGGACTTATTGTACCAGATGTACATGAAATTGCACTTTGAGTTTTAAATGTATGTTAGTGACCCAGCAGTCAGGTCAGCAAAAGGCAGGAAACTAATAAAACAGCCATGACACAGACATTTTTGCAGGTATGAGTCAGAATTTATGCCAATTGAGCATCTGCCACTCAGTTCAAGCCTGTATTGGCCAATGCCTTCTGTTATCATAAATGTCATAGAGGTTGTAACATAATTAAGAACAGCTTCTGCAAGTCTGAAGCACTCCCTAATGTTTATCTAAGTCTTTTGGACTACACTGTAGCCCCAGTGTGGCTGCAGTAAGTAGTGATGTTCTTTGAAATGGTTATGTTCATTAAAACATCATCAGTTTAGCAACAATGGCTCAAATATGTATGATGGCACTGGGAATACATATTTAATCTAACCATTCAGTAAGAAGGAAAGAAACAAGGGATAAGGGTTTGTTTGGTTGTTGATTTTTTTTCTGGAGGATGAAGAACATAAAGAGCAATTCATTATTCGTTTTACTATTTCTTAAATAACTAGTTAGCATTTATATTACTATATATGACAATCTAATCTGCAAAGGCTACTCAGTCCTCCTTTTTTTTCATGCCACATTAAGAAATATTTCCCATTGCTCCTTTAAACTAAAATTATTTTAGTAAACAAACAAACAAACAAACAAGTGATAGAAAATGCTCAATCTCCCATAGTCTTGGCCATGTGTGTTTTCCTCATTGCATTTCTACAAATGCTTTACAAAAATGCCAAGTAAACTGTTAATAGCTAATGAAAATACGCAATAGAGCTTGTTTTTCTCTACTATCTCTTCTCCTTGACATTTTCTTTTTTTCTGTCTCCAAAAGATGAAATACAGACTAATTTACGTGATGAAATGCCATGTGACCATTCACACTGCTAAATCTGCTCAAGACTGAAAGCAACAACAACAAAAAAATATCCTAATGACTGCTTTTCCTACCAAAAACATGGCTGTCTTGCTTTCAGATTGACACAGAGCTAGAGGTAATGCTTGCCTCTCCATGGTGGGGAGGTTAGCAAAGATGACTAGGTGGGGAGTGCCTGGATGGCTGGAACCTAGCTGTGTTGGTAATGTTTCTTGCATTGGAGAAGGAATCCAATCTACAGAGAAGACGGCTTTCAATAGTACTTTCCTGGGAAAAGTAGACTCAAGAATTGCCCCTCTTCAGCTTTTTCCATTAGACCTCACCTCTGACCTGGGTTCTTTCTGGAAGAAAAGAGAAGCCCCAGCTTCTCTCCAAGAGATTCCTAAGACTTCAGTTCATCCTTAGGGTGCAGAGGAAAGCTGCTAGTCACTTCCCTTTCCTCTTGAAGCAAAGCAACCCGTTGTATCACTCCTGGCTCAGGTCCATGTGTTTACTACTAAAGTAAGGCAGTATCTCCTCCAGATTCAGCACCCCACACTGAGCACAGACCTCCCATCAAACATTCACTGGTGCATACTGTGGCTCTTACTTCTTCAGCTCCTTTTATCTGACAGGGGTTTGCTCCACCACTGCCCCTTGCACAAAGATGAATTTGCTGTTGCACTCTAGCAAAATCATGGTTAGTTCTTCTGTGGTCTTTCTGTGGTCTTTCTGCAAAGATTTTTCATTCTATAGTTAACCCTTGTCCTGCAACCATCATAATATCAGATGAAAATAAAAAGGAACATATTCCAATCATATAGAACAGATCAAGAAGGATTTAACCACAATCGGTTTGTTGAAGCAACAAACATGCTGCTAGAATGTGTAGAATTTAGTCCACTTCTCACATTTAGTCCTAGTTTCTATGCTTTGAATTCAGACACATATTTGTGTATTGAATTCAATTCAATTGTAATTTGGTATTGAAAATCTATTTGGAGAATATGAACACAAAAATTTTTTGGAGGTTAATATTACTCTATTAAAAAACAAAACAAAACAAAACAAAACAAAAAAACCTGACCAGATTTAAATTTTTCAAGTTTTCCAAACTGAAATAGATAAGCACATATTCCAAATTCTCCTTGGATAATCCTATGACTTCCCTCTTGCATCAGGATTTATTATCCTGTGGCAGTGTCTTTTGTAGGATGGTACTGTTATTACTTTGATTTAGATTCCTTGCAAATACCACAGTCTATTAAAAGCATCAGTTCATCAAAGTCCACAGTATTAAATTACCAGGAATATCCCCACTGGATTTTTAAAAATAATTTTGTATTATGAAATCATGCTTCGAACTGAACTAACAGAAATCTAATTATAAATGGGAGCATAGTGCTAATTAAACCACCTACTCCAGCATTAAGGCCTACTTGGGGGTATGCACATTGGTAAATTGCCAATTTAAGCTAAATTGCAGGATATAATATCCACGTATTTGCAAGCCCTACCTTTCTGCCACTTTCTCTCCTTTGCTCTCCTCCATAATAAGAAAGCACAGAAGATAAGACATCTGAGTACTTTTCAATTATTGATCTTTTTTTCTGTGAATAACCATAGCTACTGATGTACCAAGGGTCAATCTAAAATATGAAAGTTCCTAAGCTTGATTCTTCACGTGGTTAAATGCAACCTAGGGTGTTCTCTAACACACCTGGCCTGTCCCAGATCACCTTGTCTAGCCAAGAAATACCAAAGAACTAAGGAAAGCCGTTCTGTGCTAATCCATGCTCAGAGCTTTGTCATTTTCCAGCAGAGGATCTCATTTCAGGAGAATGGGGTCCTCAGCACTCAGTGGCCTCAGCCACAGCACTGATGTGGCTCATGTAGCTTCTCAGCCTTGAGTCTTCATGACAGAGGGTAAGTTCTGCAGCAGAACAGCCATAAAAAAACCGCTGCTCAATCCTGTTGGATCTGCAGTCTCTGGTAGTACAAAAGCCAAGTGTCACCTGGGCCAGGCAGCCTTGATCTTGTTTTCAGTCATTCAGACTGAAGGTCTCCTATGAAACAAGCAACTTGTGTATGATAAAATCACCTGCTCCGCTCTGATATTTTGTTCAGAGAGAGAGAGAGATTAAAATGAATTCTCAGAACATTAATTTTAATAAGAAGGGAGATGATTTGATTCCCAGTAAGTCAGTATTCTGCTGAGAGATGCCAAGAAAGTGACATGACATACTCAAGGACTTGATTTCAGAGCAAGGATAGTGGTGCAAATCTTTTGCTCTGAGAAAGTTAATTAGGTCACAGATGCCTTACTTCTCTAACCAGATAGACATAGAAAGATTTTGTCTAGGACTCTATATGCATTATATCTCTTCTCTTTCCAATATCTATACTACACCAAATTTGGCTTCTTGGTAACTTCTTGGTGTTACTATCAAACACTAAGTTTCTTTAGTGGTGTCTTGGTTTGGAAAGACAGGTATCTGCCAGGGAAAGCTGGAGTTTCCCTTAGAATGGGGAATGTAAACCCCTCACACCCGCCAAATTTTAATTTTGCAATCAAGGGCTTTCAGACAAAGATTTGGGAATAGGAATAACAATTCTTTACTAGGAATATTAACAACACAAATGTAGTAGAAAACAAAATCACCCAACCAAACCAGCAAACAAACAAACAATTTTGGAGAACCCTGACAGAGTCAGAGCTACAACCTGACACCCTGTTGGTCAGGGTGTTGGAAGCAGTCTAAAAAGTGAGTCCTCCTGGAGTGGCAGATGTGGTTCTGGTGAAGTAGGGATGATCCTGTAGAACAAGGGTCCAGTGATGGTGAGAAGGGTCCAGTCTTCCTCCAGGAATCAGGTGAAGCCAGATACCTTGTGTTCCTGTGTCTCAGTTTTATCCAGGTAGGAATGGTTGGCTCCTCCCACTGGGTGGAGCATCTCACAATGGAATGTGGATGTAGTGCTTTGGGGATGTGTGCTTTTAGGAGTGTCTTAATGGTCCATCAGCAGAAAATATTCCCCTGGAGGGAGGATGGGTGGTGAAAGAGATAAGAAACACTGCCCCACCTGGTTTTAACAGCTGGCCCACCATTATCAGAAGGCATCCACACCCCTCCCCCTAGAGTTACAAGAGATAAAGAAAAACATCTCCCCAGCTGCTTTTAACAAATGAAATAGAATACACACCCCTGGCTCCACAACCCAAGACAAGTGGACAGATCGGTAGTCTGGGACTTTTTTGACCCATTCACAACATTTCCTTCCGATAATGCATGCCTGGAGAGATCCCATGGGTAACTTCAAAAGGTTTGTTAGTGATATATCACTACACAGCACCCTGATTCCATACAATAACTTACCAAATAAATGGTGTCAAGCTTGTTCACAGTTTGGCTGACAAATCCCTGAAGACAGCCTAGGGAAAGAAGTAGCACTAGCACTTTGCAGGTAGAAATGTCCAACACACAGAGAGTAGTGGAACACTGCCTAATGTGCTAGGGCTCCAAGCCAGCAAGGGGAAGACTGTGACAGATTACTTGTCATTAAAACACCAAAGTGTTGACCAAAGAAAACATAGTTCCTCAACAGGAAAAATAATCCTGCAGAAGAAGAAGAAGAAAATTTCTTCTCTATATAATATTATTCTTCTATTTTCCATTAGGTGTGGTAGTCATCAATTTTTCCTATGTATTTGTGTACCCTCTGTATCTCCCATGCCATTCTAAGTTATTAACTGCCATAATTCATATCAAATTTTTGTCTTCCACAGAAAAAATCCAATTTCTTCTTCGGGAAGTTCTATTGTTTTGAAAGATGTTATGCTTTCGCATTCCTGCAATGAAAATCCTGGGTGAAAACATGAAGTAAAAATATGTGTTAAGCAAAAATAGGCACGTCTGGACATATCTTATAAAATTAGATTTTCCTGATGCCGAGACCCAGTTCTCAGTCTCTTACAATTTTTGTGAACTTTGACAGTCATGGCTGCAATTTATTATCCTGACCATTTGCCCTAAGCTTTAACAGTGTCCTAGAGGAGGTGGGGAGGACAACAGTCATGAGGTTTTTAAATTACATGAGGTTGGTGGGAACAGTTTAAATGAATGAGGGCAGGACTTCTATTCACAGGGACATAGCAAGTCTGGAGGAATGGCCACACAGGAAATTCAGTAAGGGCAAATGCAAAGTCTTGCAACAGGAAAGGAAAGACACCTGTAGTGTTACAGGCTGGGGATCAGCTCTGCAGAAAATCCAGATATTCAGGCAGAGAATGAGCTGGGTCTGCACCTGCCATCTGCCTTGGCAGGACAGAAGGCCAATAGGACCCCAGATTGTATTAACAGCACGGCCAGGAGGTTGAGGATGCAATTTTTCTCCCTTACTTGTCCACCACTATATTGTATCTAGGCTACTGCATCCAACTTTGGGCCCTAAATACAAGACAGATACCAAGAAACTGAAGGAAGTTCACTGGGGCCAGCCAGATGTTCAGGAGCAGGAGTGTTTGTCCTGTTAAGAGACACTGAAATGAGGGGGCTTGTTCAGTTTGGAGAAGAAAGACTTTGTGGGCAGGTGGCAGCAGCCTCCTATTACCTATGAGGAGGCTATACATATATCTATACATACAATTTTTTCACAGTGGTAGATGGTGAGAGGATGACCAACAATAAGTACAAATTTAAACCAGGGAATTCCAAATTGGATTTAAGATGTCTTCATCTTTTCCATGATGAAGGCAGCCAACCAGAGAAGAGGTTATGCAATCTCTGTCCTTGGACATGCTCAAGATCACATTGAAAAAAAAATAATAATTAAAAAACAGCCTGATCTAATGGCTGACTTCCCTTAGAGCAGGAGTTTAGACTACCGATGTCCTGAAGTTCCTTCTAACCTGAATTCCATGATAAACTCATTTTTTGAAGTTTCAGTCAGTAGACTTTGTTCATTCCCAAGAAAACTTTAGTTCTTTAGGGTCTATAAAGGTGACTTTTTCAAATTTTCATTTGAAATTACTTCTGTGTTGGGGATGTTCCTTTTGCTACTCCATTAAAACACATTCAAGACAGAAAACCTCTTCTCAAACTGCAGTGGTGGGAAACATGTTGCATATAGATAAAGCCTTATAAGATAAGGGCCTTGTTACACTTGTAAAATCATGGCTCAGGCCTCCTACTTAGGCAAAGTAGAAGGGAACTATGGGAGAGTGACTCAACTGGAATAGGGGTAGAGAAACCTGAGAGACATGAGAGAGGTGAGAGAGGTGAGAGACGTGCTGCGTGACTGCCGCATGTCCACGTCGTAGTGTATGCGGGTTGGTTGACTTGTGCTTGTTGTGCCTTAAAACTATGCAAACTGATAACCAGCTAACTGCTTTAAAAGGCCTGGATTTTGCAACAAAGGGTCTCTCCTTTGCACCTGCCTGGGCACTCTGAGTCACTTTGCTTCATACAGGAACAAGTAAGAAGTTACCAAGAAAGCTACCTGAAAATGTCCTTCTCTCTTTCCACCAATTGCATAAAAAGACTAGTGTTGAGATTTACCTTGCCCACCTTTGGAAGTCTACAGTGTAGGTGTTCATTTCTGAGCTAGTCAGCCCATCTTCCCTTTATAGCAGAGTGTAGGTGTTAACAGCTGGTTAGTTGAGTCCTGCCTTGGATGACTAGCCTAGACACAGAACTTTCAGGAGATTTAAATTAAATTAGATGAATCTCATGACTAACAACAGCAATCTAGCCTGTGTTTGGTTTTCTACACATTCCCTTCCCCCAAAATGTGACCTGAGAGCAGTTTTGTGTTATCGTATGGTTTTCTGTAAAATCCAAATATTTTGAATACAGGCAATATTACTTTAATCTTGGTTTGAGTCTATTAGTCCTATTTTATAGGTGGAGGACTGCACCATCTGCAATAAGAAATACCCATAGACATATTTTCTAGGGTCACTTCATCTCCAAATAGCTGTCCTTGCTGCTTTGTGTTACTTTGATGTGACCTTACAGGAGCCCTTTACATGGCCTGAAATATGGTTTCTACAGCTTTTTACTAAAACCAGGCTTGACAAATTATCCACTCTCACACACTCGTCACAAAGCATTCCACAGATGAATGTCAGCAGGGAAGCTTTCTTTATCCCCATTTAACAACAGAAAAATTCATACATTGGTCTTGGTTGTGACTTGAAGCAGCATTCAAATTGTCATGTTAATTCTCTTAAGTGAATTGACCTCACAAGCTTTTTTCAGCTGGGGGAAAATGTGCCTGGAATGCTGGACAGTGATCCTGGGGACTAATAAAATTCCTAATAAAAAGCTAGAAATAAAGGTTTGTTCTAATATTTAATAATTATTCTCTCTAGAGGGAGAACTGAATAATTATTAAATATCTCTTTTTCTTCCAGGAAAAGAATGAATCTTGAGAAATTTTTGGGGAGACACCAATGGGAAGTGAACGGCATGGCTGATCCTACAGCACATGCAGTGCAAGTGAAATGGTCACAACTCACTGCATCTGGCATTTTCTCTCAGATCTCTGAGCTGTTTTTTTCTTTCATACATCTGCATGAGCAGTATGAGTCAGAACTTTGCCATGATACTTTCGGAACAAATTGTCTCTGACCACACTGCTGTGAAAAGATGAATCTTACAAAAAGGTAAAACATAGATTTGACTCATTAAATTACAGCCTGCTGGACTTGTCCACTGAAGTTTGCTCAGAAAATGCTCAGAACATTCTTGTGGCTCTCTTCTGGACTCTCTCCAACAGATCCAGGTCTTTCCTGTGCTGCAACAAAATCGCCGCAACAATTTTAAATTACAAAAAGTATTTCATACAAGGGATAAAGATTATCTTGTGAAATGTTCTACTTATTGATCCACATAACTACAGAAGAACATCTTCTATAGCTTAGGTTCAAAGAACTATGAAGATGTGCAAAGCACATACACCACAAAAGCATTTAAACTAAAAGACTAAGAGGTGATCTGCAAGAGGACAATACGAACCTAAGAGATTCTTGTAAGAAATTATGAAATCATATGCATGGAAGAGCAAAACTGCTTAGATTTGGAAGTTCATATGCTGAAACAAACAGTCAGCCTCCCATTGTAACATTATTTTTTAATAAACTAAAAATCTTGATTAAAAATAAAATCGTACATGCTGGGGAAAGCTGCAAGCTAATATGTGGAGCAAAGGTAGATTTAAATTTAATAAGTATTCCTACAGAAAATGAATCCCCAGGAAGACAGCCATGATGCCATCATCTCTATACATACAGCAGCTACTGCATGAGCAGGAAATATTCCCATGCAATGACCTGGGAACTCAGTGAACTCTGCCCATAAAAATTTTAAAATAATCCATCCACTGCCAAAAAAAACAACCCAAAAACCCCAACCAAAAAAAAACCAAAAAAAACCCCTACCCAAAACTAAAAAACCCAACCCTAACAAGAAAAGAGAGAATAGGAGGAGGAGGGAATAAGGAAGTAAAAACTAAGGCAATTGCAGGAGGAGTCGTTTACTAGAGGAAAAAGGAACAAAATCTGAATGAAGAAAATAGTCCAAACTTATTCAAACTTCACTGTTGAAAACAATACCCATCGAAGAACACCGAGACAGAAAAATTAGGTTCTAACAAAAAAGTGCCTCAAAGGGTCACAACAGGCTCTATTGTTATTGTCACTCTTCCCTGTAAATGTGTAATTACCATTTCATGTAAGAACCCAGACACCAACTATAATCCCCTGTGTTAGACACAGCACAAGAAGAGAACAAGTGAAGTATCTGCTGCCCAGTGAATGCTGGGTTTAGTCCAGAGTTGGGGCTCCATAGAGCCTGAGTGTATGTCACATCTTTGACTTTCTGACTGCATCCATCCTTTCTCTGGTACTTTTATTTCCACAAAAAGCTGTTCTTGTTGACAGACATCCTTTTTGTAATACGTTAACAAAATATCTGTTCTGGGAAACTGACAATATTAGTATGCTTAGGCCATATGTTCATTGCAATTCAGGTATTTCAAGATGCAGATATATGTTTAGGATTATTTCAAAGTTTCTCATGCATACAAGATATTTAAATCACTATCTGAACTTTTATTACTTCTTATAGGCTGCTCAAAATATGATAAAAGAGAAACATAGTTAAGATGGAGGAAAAAGATAGCCATATAAATTACCAGGAGAGTCAGAACTACGTACAGCGCTAGGAACTACACAACTTCTTTTGCAGACTGAGTATCTTAATCAGATGTACAGTGCCAGTCAGCACAGCAACTGTTTACAACATGGGTTTTTTTTTGTCCATTTTTATCAGTTAGATCCTGGAAACTCAGACAGAAAGTAACTCTGTAACTTATTTCATGTTCAAAGGAGTTTTCTGCTTCCCAGTTTGATGTGTCTGATGGAGATTTCAAGTGAGTGTAAGTGTAATTTAAACCTCTCTAGAACACAAAGACAATCACACGTTCCTCAAGTCTTCAAGAGTATGCCTATGGTAAACATTCCCCTGCTGCATCTTTCCATCCCAGCACCACAGTTTAAAGACATCCTGAGCCAGAGGTTGTAACCCAACCTTTGTGTTGAAGAGCTGCCAAACTCTTTGAGGGCTCTCTGCAGCATAAATTTTCCATGCAATGTAAGAAGAGAAAAAAAAAAAAAAAAAGTAAAAAGAAAAAACAAACAAACAAACCAAGAAACACATAAGAAACACATCAGCCATCTTTCAAGCAATACAAGATATCCAGAAACCTGCAAGGTGAAGGAGAAGGATGCCTGGAGTGGTTCTTGTTCATTTCTATTCGTAATCTGCAGTGAAGGCACAGCATAGCTTGTCCTGGTTTAAGGGCAAATTTTGGGAGGAAACCTCCGAAGGGGTCTCCTCTAGAAAAGCAGATTTCAGTAACCTCTTTTCCAACAGGTTCAGGAGAAAAATCTCCTTGGAGAAAAGTGGGAAAAACCTGTTTATTTAACAAGCAAAGTATTTGCAAGCATGAAAAATGAATAATATTAAACAAATAAAACCTCTTGCTGTTCTGAAGAGGCAAATTCAGAGAGAGTCCTTCTAAGGTGTGGTTCAGTCTCTCAGTCTCTCCAGGGCTCAGGCCCAGTGTGCCAGGCCAAACGTGCAGTTTGGGGGACCCCAAGGTCCTGGACCAGAGAGAAACTGAACAGTTCAAGAAGAAGAAGGCACAGTCCAGGGAAAACTTTCTTGCCATAGCTAATGAGGAAAACCAGTGAAAAAAGCAAAGAAAAACTCTCTCTCTCTCTCTTAGCAAAAGCTGAGAACTTTGGGCATTGCCACCAGCTCAGAGAGAGTTGCACTCTTATCTCTGTGTTTTGAATACAGAGCAGAAAAAAATTCCACCGCTTCTCCTTCTCCCCACCTTCACTCTCAGATCTAGTTTTAAAGCACAGAACTCAATATCCAGCATAAGCAGAACAGGTGATTGGGGATACAAGCATCATAAAGTCATCCTAGGACAACAGTTGAAAAGGCATCTGCAGCTATTTACCAGGCTCTGGCAGGAGATGGTCTCACTTTCAGTTCATCATAGGCTGAAGGTGTGTCACAGACTTCTCCACACAAACTTAAAATTCTCAGTTCCTGGAGAATTCCAGCAATTCAAAAAGGAGTGGGTGTGTATATGCATGCAGGGGTATCTTTCTTCCTGCATCACATCTAAAATCTTTTTAATCAGAATTAACTGTATTAAGGCTGTTGGGAGACATTTTTTCAAACTGCTGTAAATATGCAACTTTACTAGTTGGCAGTCAGAAAAACATGTTGGTTGTTTAGAAATAATAGATGTAAAGAGTTTGTAGGAATGAGCCAGTATGTAGACAATGAGTAGAGGCACACAGAAAACCCTCATCCACATATACACTTTATTTTTCCAATACAGTGTAGAAGGAAAATCACTAGACCCAAGACCTGAACCTCTGCACTCTCATAAATCACTCAGATTTACATCTGTGGTATTAAGTGTTGTTACTTTCAGGCTCAGTGAATATTTAATTATTTATGCAAAGTGCAGTTTTTGCATACATGTGGAGACATACAGAAATGTTCATGTGTCTAAATGGGCACAGAAAGAGATGAGCACAAAGTAATACTCAGTAATCCATTCTTAATGGCCAGGAGTCTAATTTTAATCAAAGAGTTCTGTGATTTAAATACTTTGTAGGACTTCAGTTGTACAGCACTTAGGGATGTTTCTTTCACCTAACCATCTGAAGATTACAAAGCTCCTTGGGATGGCAGCTCCTTTCACTGTCCAAGAGCTCTGATTTCCTCAGATGAACACTACATCCCAAGAACCCAATAGATTTGGGTTGAGTTTTGGGGGCTTTTTGGATGGGGTTTATGGGGTTTCGTTTGATTGGTTGGGATTTTGGTTTTGGTTTGTGGGTTTTGTTGGTTTTGTTGTGGGGTTTGTTTGTTTTTGGTGTTTGTTTGTTTGTTTGTTTTATATAAGCACTGATCCAATATACATGTTCCGGACACTTAAAAATGTCCAGGTTGTCTAAAAATCTGCTAAACAGAATATCCTTGGCCATGAGCAGCATATCCCACCAAACACTGCTACTATGTATTATTACCATATATGAACACTTGTTTGCTAAACTGAATTGGAGCTTTGATTTGGCTTGCTTTGATTTGAGTGAGAGGAGTAGAGGGTGGTGAACAAATGATGGAGAATGTAGAAGTTAAAGTTTTTTTGCAGTTCTTGTAGACGTGTTTCTTCATTTACTCATTACTTCTTGCATATGCATATGTATGTGTAATGTAGGTTTCAGGGCTTATGTAAGTTGCTGGTTAATATACTTTAAAGGCTTCGTGAAGAACGTGGTCTGAATTATTTATCACTACAGGAGCTTTTAAGACACTTATCATCCTGATATCTGCTTGCACTTTTTATAGTTTGTATTCAGTCATTAATAGCTAAAAAGAGAGAGGAAAAAATGCATCATCCTTTTCTGCAGTACCTCAGTACCTTGCAGCTGAAAGGCAAAGGGTGTGCTTTTGGTCAGCCAACTTAAAAAACAGAAGGTTGGTGCTTCAGATCAGCCTACAAAGGTACAATTACAGTCCTTGAGTCCAAACATACTCTAAAGTATTTTTGATCAAAGTTAATTGCAGAGATAGACCACTGTTGCAGTACGACACAAATGAACGACACTCACACACTGAGATGTCCAAGGCAAAAAAGGGGCAGTTTATTTACAGACCTCGACATTTATAGAATTCCAACAGTAACCATGGATTGGAGGAAGAAAATTGTCCTCTCCAACCACACTGGTCAAACCAACAGTCCATCAATTCTCTCCTCCTCCAGAAAGGAATGCAAAACAATCATTATTTACTTGAAAAGTGCGTGAGAAACTCCACCAGAAAAACTAAACATCGAAGGCTGAAAGAACTTTAGAAAAAACTCTAGAAGAACAGGGCAACAGACCACTTTTCCAGAATGCCCTCCCTCCTTATCTTAGAACCCTGGTCCTATAGATCTTATGAATAAGACCTTAGCAGTAGATCCATAGAGTAGATCTATAATCAGGATAACTGAATCCCATTCCTTGGCTATCAAATTGATGGGAATGCTAGAGCTCTCAATAGTTGTGCCTCTGTTCTTGTGAGACCTGCTGCCCAACTCCAGGCTGTCAGCGGAATTGCGTGGGTGTTATGGGTGGAATATAGAACAGGCTTTCTGCATGATTATCTTCTGGTGTTGGATTAAGAGCTATTTTAATTTTATTTCACCAGGATCTCAGCTAAGTTGAACTATTTTTCATCTACTCCAGGCTAAAACGAAGCATAGAAGCAATTGCTGCAGTAGTTGATGCACAATGATCTGTTAGCTATGTTACTTCGTTCATACATCTAAACTATTAGACAACTCTAATACCAAGCAAGATACCTTGAGGTAATTCCCAACTGCAACCACTTAAAAATAAATCCACAATTGTCTTGCAGGTCCATGTCTCTAAAGCACAAGCAAGAGTTTTTTTAATTTTTAGAGAAATCAGTGTTTAAGGGGCAGGCAGAGAAGGGTTAAAATCCCACATTATCTTATACAAAATGGATGTGTTCTCCTGTCCTATCTGATTCTAAATTTTGGCAAGCCTGCCAAAGCCACTGCTGAGCAGACTTATGTTATTTAGAGCATCAGCAGTCAGACTGTTCAATACAGCACTTCCCCTGTATCTCTCTCTAATCTTATATTCTGGATTTATTATTCACATCATGAAGCTTCCCTGGCAGCATGCTGGACTTGCTGCTGCTTCTGGTGTTGCATTTCACTCGTGTTTTCTCTTTCTTTTCTTCTTTCTTTCTTTCTTTCTTTCTTTCTGTTTTTCGGGGGGGGTGGTTTCAACTCATTTCTTTAGAAAAAAAAATAGTTTTAACTAGTTTTATTTTGTTGGTAATCTTTCCAATCTACTCCTGTAGAGCAGAGCATTACTCCAGCTACACTGAAGCAGCCTGTAAAAATTCACTCTTCTCATATTTTTTTCAGAAAATAAAAATATCATTATGACCACAATCAACCGTGACAAATCACTGGCCAATAGTACAAATTTTCAACAATACATAAGGTTAAGTCTACAGTGACACTTCCTTACTATAACATCAAATATTTTAGCAATGTCTAGTTTAGAGATGTCCTGAGACAGAGATTGTACCTACATCTTTGAACTTTGTAGACTTCAGTGGATTTGTCATCCATAAGTATGTCCATTTTTCCTGAACCAACTTATAATTCGTGGCCCTGCAACAATCTGAAGCAGTACATTTTTTCGTTTCATTGTATGAAAAATACTCTCCTTTTAATTTCTTAATTTAAAAACATCCATCTGGTTCTTTCACTGGATACTACTTCCTCTACACTATTGGAGGATGTGAAGAGCTCTACCAAATTCCCCTTTGACCATCTCTTCTGCAAGCTGAAAACCCTACTGTGCTTAACCTTTCTCACACAGAAACCTCTAGTCCAGTTTCTGTTGTTGTACTACAACTCAGCTGATTTCCCCTAGACTACACCTGGATGTGACACAGCATCTGTACCCCACTACCATCAGGAATGGAAGCCAAAATTTAGTTGCCCCAAAATGCAAGAAATCTGATATGTATTTTTAAAATAAATGTCTTAGACCTCATAATTTGCTGAGAAAGCCACGAAGGAAAAAAAACAGTAATTTTTTTATATCTTCCTGGCTAAGTGTTCCATGTTCCACTGCAGCAATGGGTCTGAATGAAACAGAAAGAAATTTCTGTCAACAGTTCCAGATTTTATTTCTTGTGATAAAGTAGCAGTGTCCTTCTTTTTAATGTAGGAAGCTCAAAGGCATGCTTAAAATTTGCATGGATTTCTTTCTCAAAATTGCAGATAGAGATTCATTGGAAGTGTAAACTAAAAGGAATGAAAGAAGAAAAACAAAACAAAACAACAACAAAAAAAAAAAAAAAAAAAAAAAAAACCAAAAAAACACAAAGCAAAAAACTGCTTGCAGTAAGTGTTCTTCCACCATGTTTTTGAGCCGCAGCTGAAGATGAAATGTAATTAAAACAAAGTTACTTGGAAGACAATAATTACAATCAAGTAGAACATTGACATACCTCTCCAGCTTCGGGCCAGAGAAGGAAGAGCTGCCATACACATTTTTCTGCAAGACTATCTGATGAATAAGCAGAAATACTGAATCCTATGATTTATCAGTATATTTGTTCACCTTCAGATATCAAATAAGGACACTGCATTCCAAGTGTCACACAACCATGGTCAAAAGAGGCAGAAAGTGATTATCTAGTTAACCTCTCCTGATTCCTCTGCTAGGTAGGTTAGGAGTTAATATCCTTATGTGTTAGTTCTGAAGAAATTATTTCAGAGCTTCCTATATGATTACATCATACAAACCTTGTAAATGGATATTCTCTCCAGATATCAAAGAGCAATATTTGAAAACAGTTGTGTTTTTCTGTACCACTGGAATTGTTTCCATTTCTTGAAATTTATCACTTTTCTCTATTCAGTTTAGTAAAATGATAAGGTAAGCCAAAGGACCAAAAGTACCATGCTTGGTCAGCAGAGTTAAGGTAAATATTTTAGGAAAAACCCCATCTACCCATGATCAAATTTTCAGTATTAATATAGAAAAAGTTAGTGTGAAATAAACACTATATTCTGTTTAGGAAAACCAAATATGGATTTATGTCATCCATAAGAAGCTTTGGCATGAGGGCTGAAGATGTAATTTTTCCCAGATTCAATTTGTGCAAAATTAACATATTGGAGATGGAACATGAGTACTTCAAAACTTGGAAACTTAGTATAATGCAGCAATCCAACAGAGAAAAGGCAAACTTGAGGCTGAAGAGTACTGACAGATAAAGCTCTATCAGGTAGGAAGAGGAGGAAAACTGACACCAACCAACGTGTGATTTCTTTTTCATTTAAAATTAGTATACAGAATATCTCTCTATTCTTGGCAGCTTGGGCATTTATCCTGCTGCCTATCAAATAATGTAAAATCTTTTGCAATTGGCACCCAATGTGCCACTAATCCCTGGTGCTGAGTCTTCAGGCAAAATTAAGAGCCAAAGAAATGTCATTCCATCAAAGATCCTTAAAATCTAAAAATTTGCATTTTCTTTCTGAAAGTAGTGCTTCAGTCTAACCAGAGCAGCTGCTAAAGGGTGGTGCTTTTAACACTTCTGATGCCCATGTTGAAGGTAGCCAGATACAACACAAACACTGAAAGAGACTTAGAAATAATTTTTAAGCATGCATCTAAAGGGAAAAACTATGTAATTGCTCACCAAATGAAAGGTAACTATTTCTGAAGAAGCCTCACCTTGAGATCATGGAGACAATCCAAGTCTGAAAAGTTTACATCCATAAAAGGCAAGTCAGACAAAGCACGGGATACTCATTTCCTGTTCCCAGTTATAAGCTACCAGTTCTCACTTTGCACAAAACAACAAGCTGTTGCATGGATATGCAAATGGCAGATTTATGCTGGGTTTTGGCTAAAGTTTAATCCATAGGAGTCAATACTCTGATCCATTTTGCAGTTAAGCCCAGTTATTACTTATTGAGTCTTATTACAAATTATTAAAATATAAAATACAGGAAGCTTGTGAATATTGGAAACAAGGGAAACAATCAGAAGAGAAGCCAGAGATGTCCTTCAAAATCATCACCTTTGTCATGAGACTTTAAGCAATAGAGTTATCCCAAGCTATGGAGAATGTAGCCAGTGTAGGAATAACGTAAATAGCAAAAACAAGGCACTATGTTTGTGCATAACTAGGAAAATGTCTGCTTGAAAGGAGAAACTGTGAATAAGGAAAAAAGCTGTAAGAACTGAGAGGTGGGACAGGCCTGACAACGATACTGCACATCTTTGCTTTAGCCAGAAATCCATCTGTCCCTCATTTCTGATGACAGCCCCAACTTCTGAGTCATGGATGAATCCTGTCCCCACCCTCAGTGACATTTCTAAAATTATATTTTGCTATTGATTTTTTTTTAATCTCAAGTAGGAGTTATGGAATTGATACAGAATTTAACAAGTGAACCATATGGCTTGTGCTGTGCAAAAAGTCAAGTCAGATGGACTTAGCAACAATCCCTTCCAGCTTTAATATCCTTTAGTCTGTATAGATCAGCTTCTCCAACCGTTCCATCTTAAAATAGGAAAGTGAAGTCAATTTTATGTGGTGGCTGAGATCCCAGCCCAGTGTGCTGATGTACTGACTTTACAAAACCACAAGTTATGCAGTGTCACAGAATTCAGGAGAATTATCCGTTTGTTGTATGAATCTTAAAAGAACTTATGTAAAGCACACCTGCAGGTTCAGACTTTACACTTGAAATCCTGAGTGCTTAGGTTTCTCAAATTGTCTTTACACTTCTTTGAGCGTGGGTAGGAAGGATCAGAAGATTTTCACCTCCCTGAATCCTAGAGGTGTCAGGGCTAACCATTCTTCAGCTCCTTTCTGTTGATGCTATTAACAGCTTAAAAATGGGACTTCATTCTATTTAGGTAAATCATAAACACAAGGAAGTTCAAACCACAGATATTTCTAATGGTAAATAAAAATTTCCAGAAGGAAAAAAGTAACTTCAAACTTAGTTTATTTGAGGGAAAATGACCCTGTACTACATCTCTGGTCTTAAGGGAAAGCAGCAGGAAAGGGCTTTGAAGGACACAATTGCATCTCCTGTTATCATCTGTTTGCATTTGATCTAGACAGTATAAACTAGGCTTGTGCATTTAAGCAATAAAGCCAGGATGTTCAAAAGAAGACAACAGCATTATGAAGTGGTTGTATTAGCACTTTACATTTTCACAGAATTGAGGAAGCGGGGGAGGGGGGAGGGGGGAGGGGGGAAGGGAGGAAGTGGCACAAGTAAAGACATCTGAGGATATTAGATTTAATACTTTCCAAGACCAAGCTTATACAGCCATTCCTCTGCAGTATTTCCCAGCAGCTGACACGTTTTCCATTAAACCTATAAACCTCTCCTTAATTTAATAGTGCAAATATTCATGGCTCTGATAAAGGTATATATATGCTGATAACTTTTAGCTGTATTATTTTTTTCCTAGGCTATATAAATGTAGCTCCCTGTGTCTCATCCTTCAATCCTTCAACCATATTTATGGGCTGGGGTTTTTTTTATTGTTTTTATCCTACTAGTAGTTCCCTAATTATCACAGGGTTTTTTGTTGTTGTTGTTTGTTTCTTTCTTTCCTCTTCTTCTTTCTGCACTTCTTTCTTCCTGACGAGCCACCTAAATCTCTGGCTCTCAAATCGCTGTTCAGTTTGACCACTCAGATGTACCTGCCCCCCTGAGACAGACCCACTGCAACCATCACAAAACCTGAGAGTTAATCCTTCTTGACCACTTAATCATCACCTTCATTGCTGAGACTGACAACAGGGGTGACAATTAGCATGCATTACAGTGCACACCTGCTTGGAAAAAAAATAAAAGTATCTAGAAGATCTGAGAAGAAATTTTTGATCAACATGATTTGGTGACCAAAAAAAAGCAGTGTTGGGAAAACTTGCGTGAAGACAATGAGAGCAAATAGATGTGCAAGACATACATTCTCCACCCACTCTAGAAAATATCTTCACTACAGCACCCAAAGGAAATACAATTTAATGAAGGACACATTTGAGTCATTGCAACAAAGTGTTCAGATTTAGAAATGCTGAGAATTCTTGTTCCTAGAAAGAAGTGAAAATGAAACACAGTGCCACATCTGAATTAAAAACGCAATGAAGTTTTGGTAATGTGGAAAAAGTTGACTATTTCACCTTTTATAAATTCAGTAACATGAGGAATACAGGAATTTAGTACAGGACTGAAGACCTGATTTTTGCTAGGAGCTCTCCTGCCTTGGCTAAGTGCCTCCCAGAAACTCATTTCACAAAATAATTGCACAGGCATTAGATCAACATGCCAGCAGTCCACTGGCCTAAACCGAGAATATATGATGGAGAAGCATTCTGAAAATTTGCTTTTGTACTGGTAGCTCTCGGAAGATGCTATGGACTTTCAATTAATGCAGGGAAACTATCTTATCAAAAAATAACATACAATGCATTAAAGAACATAACTTCTTGTAGAAAAACATTTTAAACGAAATTAAAGTGAATCTATGAAATCTGCTACACCGTGAAAATCTGTGAAACCTAAGATTTTATCACCACTGAAGAAAGAATTGGATATTTATATAGATGTTGAGTACATTGGTATACTTGATAATCAGATATTATAACCTACATAAATTAAGAAGCATAGAAACCTTCACGTCTTTATTACCAGTTCTGAATAGGAGTGATGCTGTCCTGAGAGATGTGTTGTTTACAAACGTCCATCCTTCAGACAATTACGTTACTCATTGCAGAATCCTGTTTCACAGATAACAGTGTTAAATGGACTGCCAAAATGATCAGACCATGGTCATCCAGAGAGATGTGGCTGGCAAGCCTCTGGATGGGTATGTCAGGACTTTCCTAATGGGTCTCTTTGCTCTCTCTGTAGATCTACCCAACCAATGACAATAAAGGTCTGTTTATGAAGACCAGATTCAGCCATCTGTAATGTCAAGTAGCAGAGAGTGGCTAGAAAGATTGCTATGCTTTCCTTACACCCACAGCAGCCCTCTTCTTTTCCTGGTACTAAAGGGAACATTAAAGAGAAGGCATCTCAAAAACACAGCTGATGACAGATAAGTCGCTTCAGTTGAGGCATGCTGACTTGTGGTATGCCTCTGCAGTCTAGCATGGATCCACCCTGCTGCAGAGAGTAGATTCACAAGCTTTCTCCTGGCTGACACCTCTGGCTAATGCAGAAATCTGCTCATGTCTACTCAACAAGAGTTTTAAAGCTCCCAGGGGCATCAGTGCAATTAACCCACCACAAGCTACTCCCTAGAGTTTTACTCTGAAGAGCCCTACATCTTTTTTGACAGTGACTTTCTGGAAGGATTGCTGTGTAATTATCACTGTCAGGAAAACTGTTGCGAGTGCCATCTGTAAACACTAGAGTGAAGCCCCTTGAATGCAGCACTTGGGCTCAGGATTCACTTTTGTGAAGTTCTCAAAAAAGCAAAAAAGGAGTAGCCAATATTTCTGATCTTCAACTGGCAATGATCTTGGAAAGGCTGCACAGAGTTAAGACATTCAGAAGTCTGCAGTTTTAGGCCCCAAGATGTGCTTGGAGACTCTGCTGAATCCACAATTCACCAGACAGAAGATATTTCTGGTGCTCAGACTAAATATTCTTTATCAAGATGTTTCCTGGGTACCACCCAAACAGTGCCTTTACTTTTTGCCTACTGCATACTGCAGCCTGCAGATCTACTTTACAGCACTATCTCAGGGGAGGGAGGTAGAGGGAGCAAGAAAGGAAAGATAGGGTAAAATTAATTTAGTTTCAGGCAGGATAAGCACATACTGCACATTTTATAGGGGGCCCATTCCTCCACAGAACTGCTCAGATACCATTGTGAAGGAAGAAGCAAAATCATACTTATTAGGATATGTAGACAGCGAGATGAGAAGATCCATTTAGCCCATTCAGTCCCTTAATTTACAATAACTGAATTCTAAAGCTCTGTATCATCTACTGACATTGTAAAAAAAAAATAAAAAATAAGCAAAACAAACCTAATAACTGCTGTCCATACCAGAAGCTCTTATTAAATCCATTTAGTAAACAGCCTGTACCATTTTCAGTGACTTGTGCTGCAACAGGCACTAGGCTGTAACAGGAACTGCCAAGATAGATTTAGGCTGTAACAAAGTGAAATTGACTGTTTTCATGATATTTAAAGTACATAGCAAACCATCATAAATCCTGCTCCCTGTGTATATATATATGTTGCCATGCAGGGCACCAGCAGCCCATATTTTAAATAGCTCTAAAATTGGCCTATTTGTAATGTTTTTTATTTACTGACTGTATCACAGTTGTTGGTCTCTTGTTTTTGGTTTTGGTTTTTTTTTTTTTTTTTTTGTTACCATGTAGGTAGGAAGTAATACTCCTCAGTCCACAAGGAGCCTGAAACTTAGGGGAGTACTGTGGCAAAGTGCTTATATCTAAACAGTGGGAGTCCTTAAAGCTGTGGGGTCTTCTGCAGAAGATTTATGTAAAACCAAGCCTGCCACAGAGAAGCAAGAGTGTTTAGTTGGATTTTTTTTAACTCCATCTCCCATTCTTTGTCAGTCAAACACATTAAAAGGGAATTGAAAATGGAGGTTCAAAATGGACAATAGCTAGTGGAAGAGAAAAGGGTGGGAGAAATCTGACCAATTAAGAATTAACCTGCATGCTGGAAAATAATTTTCCCTATAAATCATAATTGCATTTTCCCTTGTTTCTCTAGTAAATGAACTGTAAATATTTAACCAGAGTACTGGCATCACAATGCCTGCAGCATGTGCCATCTCCCACCCAGGAGAGGCAGAACAAATGTTACAGAACTATAGCATCCCTGCTGCTCCCTGCTCCATGGGGCTGCTTGGCTCTGCAGTGCACCCAGGCCTTCCACTCGTGGCAGCTCTGCTATCCCCAGGCAGCTGCAGGGGGTGGTTCCAATGCCATACAGATGAGCCAGGATGTACCAGGTGCTTCTCTTGGTGCACTTTATATCAGACATGAGCAAAAGCCAGTGGGACAGCAGCCCTCCTTAAAGAGTACTGTGGTCTATTACAGCCAGGTAAAGCAATGGATCTCTGCATGTTGCAAGGCTAAAAAATCCAACAGATCTTTCATGGACACAAAAATGGGACTGAGATAATTGACAGGAAATAACCTGTTGTTTTTCCAAAGAATTTAACACCCACAAGTCTTGCTAAAGTCAGTGTTAGAAACAGCCATGTGAAGTATTTAGGAAAGCAAACCATAAACCAGGTAACAGCCAGGCTCCCTCCAAAGACCGCATGGTTCCTTGGGGTATATTCAGTGACACCCTGTCCAGTCTGCTTTTTCAGATGGCATATGTAGCAGAGCCCCCATCACAGACCTTGGTAACTATCCCAAAATCTAACAGCTCTCTTTTCTTGCTGTTCTGCTTAAGTGTTCCCTCTTAACATATTTATCCTCATCCTACCCTCTTGTGCTCACTTTAAAATCACTCTGTGAGACTATTTGGGACCTGCACTTCTAGATACTCCAAGACTGCTTTTCTTACAATTGTTTAAAGATTAATTGCTTCCCTTTTGTAGGGACACTAGAAAGTTTCTACAATGCTCTCTCCTTTGTGCTTTTGGCATACAGTAGGGATCATGTCTGTGCTATGCTTGGCTAAGGAACAGGCATGGATAAGCTGCTTTATGCAGGTTATGCTACTATGGACATTTAAAGTTCATAAGAGCAATGCCTACTTCAACCTTTTTCCAGGTAAGGAGTCCTGCCCAGCCAACATAAAAGCTTGGACTCTGTCCTCATATTTATTGATATCAAACTTACCAAGTGATCCTTGAGGAAGCATAGATGTGTGTAAAAAATGCAGCTGAGAAAGGCTTCTACCTGACCAGACCTCAATCAGGGGACACAATACAAGACACTCTAGGATGAGTTAAATGACAATGGCTGAAGCCTGAGTGAAGCCTTTAAAAAGAAAATCAGATCGCAAGATGATAGCTTACTCTGATTTCAGCATTGCCTCACATTGGAGCACAAACCTAAACCTTCTGGGGCACAGAAATACACACAGAGTAACTATTAAGGCTCATTCTGACATGAATACCTAGGAGTGTCTAACGATTCATCTCCTTCTCTGAAAGTGAAAATCTATAAATATTGATGACTCATTTCACAAGGAAAGAGCTATAATAAAAAAACCAAACCTTTGTTTCCTACTGGTAAAGAGTATAAAATCAAATTTGCCTCTCTTCCTGTTTTTAGTAGCTTTGCTTTTTTGATGCAGGAAAATACTCTGTCTCTGAAATAACCCCTCTTTTGGCTTTTGCTCTTATAAAATCAGGTGTTCATTGTCAAATGAAATCCCAAAGAAGGAACACCTGAGTTAGCTGGATCTCTGCCCATCAGAGCCATTACAGTCTGTGAGGTCCTCCACAGCAGGAGTGGGTTTTGCAAAGTGATTTATTTGAGAATGGCAATATGATTTTCTGTAGTGCCATGTGAGTGAAGGGGGGCAGGAAAAAGGTGAGTCTTCACTTGATTTTCTCGGTTAGAACTGCTAAGATTTTACTGCAGTGATTCTAATCAGAGGTAATCCTTTAGATAAAAGGTAGCGGGAGTTTCAGGCTTCAGACTCTTGCTGATCCACTGTTCCACTTACAGAACAGTGTCTTCTCAGATCAGTGTCTCCTGATATTTGAGCATGAAGTTGCTCTGCCTTGTAGCTCCCCTACACTTTTATGGGAGGTAATTTAGAAAGAAAGAAAACAACACAAAAAAATTAAAGAAAAAAACCCGCAACAAACAAAAAGCTCACAACAAAAAACCACCCAAACCAACACAAAAGCAAGCAAACAAATTAAAAACAACAACAGCAAAAAACTAGCAGACCAGTAGAGCTGGAAGGAAAAATTAAGGGGATGGGCAGAAGGGTTGTGAACAGTTCTATCTAAATCCCTGAGTGTGAGGAAATGAGCGTGGCCAAAGAAGAGAAGCAAAGTCAGTGAAGGGTCTAGAAAACAGGATTTATGAGAAATAGCTGAGAGAACTGGGGTGGTTTAGTCTGGAGAAAAGTAGGTTCACGGGAGATCTTGTCATGCTCTACAACTACCAGAAAGGTGGTCTTAGCAGTGGTAAATTAAGGGTTGGACTCAATAATCTTGAGGATCTTTTCCAATGTAAACAATTCTATAGAAATAGAGTTTATCCAGTCTCTGTATGTTACAAGGCCTCAGCTTAGACAGATTTTCAGTGCATTCATACTCAGAATGAAGAACTCTTTAGGAAATAGATAATACTTGTGCACCCAAAGCAACTTCTAAATTAGCTAATCACTCTCTGGGAAGTTCAGTTCCAATGTGACACTTCTCAAAGAGACAGTACATTCCAACAGAAAAACCACACTCTTCAGGTCACAAAGTTGTTTTTGCCTTCACCCTCGAAAAGGTCAGACTTTGAGAAGAATCCAGGTGGGCGGAAGCCTAATGTATAAATTCACAATACAGATTACAGTGATTATACAATGTTGCACCTAGCTGAATTTTTTTTGCTTTTAGCTAATTGAGAAAAACACTTGGGAATTATTGTTGAAGTTTTCTAGAAAAGTGAGGTGTTACAGGCCCCAGAAGCTGCAGCCTGGAGCAAATACAACCTAATATCAGAAAAAAAAAGAGAGTGGAGGAGGGGTGGTGCCTTAAAGCTTGGCACACATAAGTTTATTTCATCATTCTTGTTTGAAATAGGAGACAAAGTTTCTTCTTATAATATGATGATTGCTTTTGTAGAAATGAGGAATAACTGTTCCATTGAGAACAGTTTTACCTATTTTATCAGAAGAGTTTTCTTGTATAGTGATGATCCCCCAAGCTGTTTCACAGAGCTCTTCAGAGAACTCAGAGAATAAAATGAGGCAATCTTTTGCAGGAGTACTAATTTAGCAGGGTCATGTAGCACTCAAAGCAAAAAGTTAAGGAGTCCTGAGAGTTCTGCTGGTTTTCCACCTCTGGTATTAATTTGCTGGGTATCTTTCGGCAGCAGAATTGATCACTGCAAGACCCACTTTTTAAAAAATGGGTCACTCAACATTCTTTCAGTGTATGGAAACTGCTGAAATAGTTTGGGTGGAAGCACCTATATTATAAAAGATAAATGCTCCCTCATTAAACAGAGTGCTCAGATCATGAGAAAGCTAAGGGAAGTCAAGAGAGCTCTCTCAGCTCACACTACTTCAGACACAACCCTCTAACCTAGGATGAGGGTGCACATGACAAATACTCATCTACCATCTTTAAATCTCTTGAGAAATTGCAGACTTCAGGTCCTTACCTCACTAAAATCTATCCCAAAGTGGCCATTGTGTAGACTGAGGATGAATTAATGCTTAAAAAAAAGTAGATATATCAACTCAGTTCTGTCTCAGCAGCAGGACAAGCATGCTGTATGGTAGCTACAGATCACCTCGGTTGGCAAGGCAGGCTCAGTGAATCACAGCCCCTCCACCCTCTGTGCTGCAGTGTGATGAAGGGCTTGGCCACGCCACAGCAAAGCTTACCCTTGTTAAAGTAGGAGGGTGCCCTGCCTCAGTCAGCAGGGGTCTCCCTGCACAGAATTAAAGGCCAGCATGTACTTAAGTGCTCCATGCCTTGAGGGCTTAAGCTTTTATCCAGCACAAGTCAAGACTTCAAGAGTCATATTCTGCTTCCATTTAACACTGATGTAAGTATGACTAACTTCACTGAGATTAGTGGCATTACTTTAGCTTATGCCACTGTGCAATAATACCAGAATTTGACTGTATTAACTCATTCTTACTGTGCTTGGCTTTTCTGAGGATACCCTTGCCAGAAATTCTATATTTCTGCTGAACTGTCTATTATTTGGGGCAATTGAGAGATTTCCATCTCTGTAATATTAATTTCTTGGCTTCTTTCAGCATGGCCCTAGGGAACCATCTAACTTCTTTCAACAGAGATATTGATAAATTCCCTAAGACGTATACTGCTTTCCTTTTCAGTGCTTGAACTGAATAGATTTATAAGGCAGATATTACTTTAATCTGGAAAATACTCCCCACCAGTGAACATGCTATTGTTCTGATGGCTTAGCTGAGATGCTCTTTCTTTCCTCACCCTAGTAACAGCTTTGATTGTTGAAACAAGTGTTGAACCAAAGAGATCTCCGGGCATCTAGTGGTTCACCGCGGAAACTGCATCTGCATGCCAGAGGCTCGGGGATGAACTAAGAGCAAGGGAGAAGGCAACGAGGAATGCCGCAGGGGAACGCTGCCATCTGTCCTGAGCCCAGCCAGCCCTGGGACTCAGGCACACCAGTTCAGTGTCTCTGCATGTATCGCTGCCCAACCCCCATTATCACTATTAGACGACTCTGATAGGAACCAGGCAGGCTGGGGGAATACAGGGATGGGATCGTTTGCTCTCTGCATCCATTCACAAACTGTGATAAATCAGATCTTTCCTAATGGAGCAGTAAAAATGAGGACTACCCTTGTGATTAATGGAATACAAATCTGTGAATGGGATACAAAGACATGCCTCCATTTTCCTTGTATTATTAGTGGCACATATTAAAAATTGAGTGTTTACAAAAGGAAAATGCTTCTCACTCCCACTAGAGCTGTCCTTCTGAGTACAGCAGCACAGGAGGAGATTAAGTGTAGCTGCCACAGTCACACACATATCATTCAAATACTTATTTTTGTCCATATAAATGCAAATAGCTTGGCTAACTGGGATCATTTTGCAGACTATTATCTGCTTTTTTAAGGGTAATGTTTGGCCTAGAGCTAGACTAGAAGGAGCTTCTTTCTAAACTCTGCATCTTGCAGGCAACAGTTAAAATTTTAATTTCCAGACGGCCCAGCTGAGATCAGAGCTTTGTGCCAAGCATTGAGTAAATATATGAAAGAGAGCCCCAAGTACAAATTAAAATTCTGAAAGAAACTGAGGTGAAAGGAAAGGCAATTCATGTGTAGAAACAGACATTTTAGTGCAAGAAAATTCACAGAATTCACAAAATTACTTGGTTGGAAGAGACCTTCAAGATCATCAAGGCCAACCCATACCCTAACCCTGCAAATAAACCATGGCACTGAGTGCCATATCTAGACTTTTTTTAAACACATCTAGGGATGGTGACTCCACCACCTTCCCGGGCAGGCCATTCCAGTATTTTATGGCTCTTTTTGTGAATTTTTTTTTCCTAACATCCAACCTGTATTTCCCTTGGCGCAGATGTGTCCTCTCATTCTCTCAGTTGCTGCTGGAGAAAGAGACCAACCCCCAACTGACCACAACCACCCTTCAGGAAGTTGTAGAGAGTGATAAGGTCACCCCTGAGTCTCTTTTTCTTTTATCCTTTTGAGTCCCTTTCTGCCTGGGCACTGTCCAGCCACAGTGTCCCCAGCCTATAACACTACAGGGGGTTATTGTGGCCAAAGTGCAGGACTCGGCGCTTGGATTTACTAAACTTCACCCTATTGGACTCTGCCCATCCATCCAACCATTCCAGGTCTCTCTGCAGAGCCCTCCTCCCTTCCAACAGATCAACACATGCTCCCAGCTTAGTGTCATCTGCAGATTTACTAACGAAAGACTCAATACCCTCATCCTTGTCATCAATAAAGATATGTAACAGGATATCCCCCAGCAGTGACCCCTGAGGGACACCACTGGTGACTGGCTGCCAGCTGGATGCAGCACCATTCACCACCACTCTCTGGGCCCGACCATCCAGACAGTTTTTAACCCAGCAAAGAGTGCTCCTGTCCAAGCCACAGGCTGCCAGCCTATCTAGGAGTATGCTGTGGGAGACAGTGTCAAAGGCCTTGCTGAAGTCCAGATACACAACATCCACAGCCTTCCCTGCATCTACCAGGTGAGTCACTTGGTCATAAAAGGAGATCAGGTTGGTCAAACATGACCTACCCCTCCTAAACCCATGCTGGCTGGGTCTGATACCCTGGCCATCCTCTAAGTGCTGCATGATGACACTCAGTATAAACTGTTCCATTACCTTACCAAGTACTGAGGTCAGGCTGACTGGTCTAAGGTCTGGGATCCTCCTTCCCACCCTTTTTTGTGAATGGGTGTCACATTGGCCGGTTTCCAGTCATCCCGAACCTCGCCAGTGAGCCAGGACTGTTGGTAAATGATGGAGAGCGGCTTCGCAAGCTCATCTGCCAGCTCCCTCATCACCCTGGAATGGATCCCATCTGGTCCCAGAGATTTATGAACATCCAAGCAGCTCAGCAGTTCTCTGACTGCCTCCTCTTGGATAACAGGGGGACCATTCTGCTCCCTGATACCATCAACCAACCCAAGAGGACAGTTGTCCTGAAGACAAGTCATCTTTCCACTAAAAACTGAGGCAAAGCAGGTGTTAAGCACCTCTGCCTTCTCTTCATCTGTAGTTACTAAGTTCCCTCCCGCATCTAATAAAGAACAAATGTTGGTCTTATCCTTCCTTTTACCATTAATATATTTGTAAAAACATTTTTTTATTATCCTTTACAGGCGTCACCATTTTAAGTTCAAACTGAGCTTTGGCTTCCCTAGTTTTATTCTTACATGCTCTAGTAGCCCTCTCAAATACTTCCTGAGAGACCTGACCCTCCTTCCAAAGACTATACATCCTCTTTTTATTCCTAAGTTCCTCCAAAACCTCCTTGCCCATCCAGACTGGAAGTTTGCCTCATCTTTCAGCAAACAGTGACAGTCTGTTCCTGTGCCCTCAACATCTCTGCTTTGAAGCACACCCACCTTTCCTGAACTCCTTTGTGTTTAAAGGCTTCTTCCCAAGGAACTCTCTGAATAAGTCTCCGAAATAGGCCAAAGTCTGCCTTCTGGAAGTCCAATATAAAAATCTTATTGACGTTCCTCCTGATTTCACCAAATATTGAGAACTTGATAATTCCATCATCACTGTGCCCCAAGCGGCCTCTAACCACCGTATCTCCCACCAGCCCATCTCTGCTTGCAAACAGCAGATCTAACATAGTCCTTCCCCCGGTGGGCTCACCCACCAGCTGCGACAAAAAGTTGTCTTCCACACACTCTAGAAGAGAGAGAAATAGAACAGAGATGAGCAGGGAGGACAAAAAAATGGAAACCAGTTGTCAGTTCTATGTTCATCATCTTCCCTAAGATCTCTCCCCCAGCTTGAAACGTTCCCTTATGTTTTAATGTAGTACAAAATAAAGTGCAGGCTCTGATTTAAATGCCATAGCCGAAAAACCAACAAGTACATTTCTCTCTTGATTGTAAATTAGTTCTCCACACTACATGGAGTGACAAGCATTTTATTAGAATTGGAACTTCCCAGTGCAAAACTAGAAAGAGGTTGAAGTATGCAGAATCTTGGGTCAGTCCTCTTGTGTTCTCTATTATGGCACACTTTGGTGTCCTGATTATATGCTATTTTTCTCAGCAGCCCTCTGACATATATTGCAGATCTGGGCTGATCTGATCACTAAAATAATGCATAGCAACTAGCAGGGAAGCTGTCAGCTACTGGAGAGATTTACAACTAATTCAGTTACACCAGCAAAAAACAAGATGCCTGTAGTTCAACTGAACAGGGTTAGAGTTCTATACATGTACATGTAGAATTTTCCAAAACTGCATTTGTGTATCAGAAGTCCTCTAAAACTAACAGGAAAGACAAGTATATGATCAATGTGCTTATCAGACAGTGAACATCTTAATATGTAAATATGTTTGAAGCCCCTTAGCAAATGCATCATGCAGTGACAGAACACAGTAAAGGAAGTCATGGCTGGTGTACTTTGGGTTCCAGCTACCATGTAGAATGCTGCTGGCCATTGCTTTTCCAGCAACATACAAATACTGTGCTATTTGATCATTGCCAAAGTCAAAATATCTAAATGGTGGTTCTGGGACAAGGTATGTCATAGGTGAATAGCCTGGAAAAGGTAAGCAGATTAAAGATGAGTTGTAATGGCTAATTCTGCTGAAGCCACTTTATTAAAAGCAATTAGTACAACTTTTCTCAAGAGCACTTTGTTCTTGGAGCAGATAAGTCAGTGATGTGATCTTCCTGTGAAGTAATACACAAAAAACAGGTATCCTTGAATTCTCAAGTGATGGCAGATTTGTATTTTCTGTGGGTAATTTTAACAAATGTTATTCCAATTAAAATGTCTCTCTCAGTAGATACATCTTTGCCCTGTTAAAACCAGCACGTGAGAGATGGAACATATCTATTTCATTCAGGCTACAGAGTCCAGGTCGAAGGCAATAATGATACTGATGGCTGCAAATACCTCACAGAGACACAGTGTGAACCAGAGTGCTTGACTTAATTTCAAAGTGAAAGTATTCAGAGCAGTAGGAATGTTTAAAGGATGAGGAAAGATAAATCCAGACATTTTCCTAAAAGAAAAAAAAGTTATTCTAGCTGTGCAGTGTTTAGTAATTCAATCACAGGAAAGCTACTTGAGGAAAACAGAGATTTAAAATATTGACGCATATAATAAAGAATAAGATCATTTGGAATTCTTATGAAGAATAGCATTATTAAGAGGTGTGTTTTAATGCTAAATGTCACTGCCAGGATGAAAACTGAGAAAAAGGTTTGTGTCTTTGCGCCAGAATACTTAGCAAAATTGGTTTTTAAAAAAAACCCTTATAAGATCACTGAACAAGAATACTCATGTATGAGTACTCCTACCTGTACTACCCACAACTATTCATGCCTATTTAGAAGTTATCTGAGGGAGGCTTGTACATATCCTTAATATTGACATATTTTAGTGTCCTCTCCTTGTAACTTCAACTTGAATACTCTGCTAATCAGTTTCCAATCATTTCAGATAAGAAGCAGCACCTTTTTATTCCTGACAGAGCTATGTGAGGAGTTCAGAAAAATGTGTCTGTGAAGATTCTAATAGGTGCTCTGTAGGGCAATTTCTTACTCCTTGGAAGAAAAAAGAAAGTTGTTTGCGAATGTGTGTATCCATAATCCACAAGATTATGGAAACAGACACTGGAGAAAAAGAACCTTACAACAGTTCAATTAGGAAAGGATAAGCAAGACCCATTCATTCAAACTTGAATGTTGTTGTTGTGTTGTTTCCTTTCTTGTAAAAGCATAAACTGCATTAAGTGCCAGCTCCTCTGGAGCATATGAAACTCTTGGTAATAGCCCGGGGAAAGTGGAATTGTAGGAAAGGGATCACAACATTGTTGTACAGCTGCATCAAAAGAGATTGCTTTAGAAGGTCCTCACAGCAGAGGTTAGATGGATGCCATTGTTTCTGGCAGTCCAAACATATGTGCTACTTGCTTCAGGCGAAGAAGAGAGGCCTAGTCCAACATCATCTATTAGGGAAATAATGTGGATAATTTTATATATATATATATTTTTTTTTTTATTATTATTATTTTTTTTTTTTTTACCCCACATCTGGGGGCATAAAATGACGTTCAGGGGTAGCAGTCTGACTTAATCCATGAGGCAAGACTGTCCAGTTCCTCTCTGTAACCTCATGCCAAAATCTAACCAGTTCATCCCCTTCTTCTTTTTTAAGACAAAAATCATAGAAATTGGTGCAGCAGACCTGAGTGTCAAAACTCTTATTCTCTCTCTGACTGTGCTCTGATTTGCTGTGTTATCTTACAAATAAGGTGGTTGGATCTCTCCTTGCCTCTCTTGCTTGAGCTCTGTGAAATGCAGGTAATTAACACCTGCCTCAGGGAATGCCTTACATTGATACTTAATGGATTAACATTTGTAAAGTCTTTGAAAGCCTCAAGTGTGAGTCTGTATGGAAATTCAAAGCATTGTTATCTTGTGGGATAAACAGGCCAATTTCTCAAGGCCAGTCCTGCTTTATGTGAAAGGCAACAAACTGTGAGGGCAGATACATCATCATAATTCAGATAAAGCAAAGCCAGCTGGCTTGCCTGTGCCTGTAATAATATCATCCTGTCTTCAATATCATCTGCTTATATATTAGCCTGAACGTCCTTGTTCAGGCTACGTGCATGTAGGGGTAACTGGTACCTATGGCACAAATCCATGTATTTTTAAAATTCCATGATAGGTGTAGGAAAAAGGCATATCCTAGTCAGAATCCAGAACAAACAGGCATTTTTCCTTCATGCAGTGAACAAGCTAAGAGAGAAAAAACTATATCAGACTTTCTCCTCGTGGCTGTGGAAGGATATCAATCCTTCTAACTACAAGTGATGCCCCCTCCTAGGCCCTGGCACCAAGATAACTTTTAATTTTGGCTATTAAAATTATCTCTTAGTTCTAACAGCAAGGGCCTGTACGCTTTAGAGATAATGGAAAAAAAAAGGTTTAATTCTACTTTTTTGTTTCTATGTAGATTTTGTAGCAGGTTTGTCTGTGAAGGAGAGGCTTTCCTTCATAAATCATCCAGTGTGTAATGGAGACCACATAACAGGTCAAATATGTAAATAGCACAGCCAAGGTCTTCAGCACACATCAGATCACACAACTGCAGAAAGAGATGGATACTGCATTGTCAGACCAATTTATGCATTCCTCATACTTGAGGGAAGTGAAAGCCACTGAGATTAAAATCATGTTATCTTTTACATGAGTCTTGTGACTCTTCATAATAGATACTTCTGGAATACAGCTTTTAAGTATAGCAAAGTGTTTTCATCCCTGTTCTAATTCCTCTGCTGCCTTCTTCCTTTCTTACAAAAATTGCACCATTCTCTTTGTAATCCTGCCGACCACAGGAAGTCAATCAAGTCCTTTTTTTTTGTTGTTCACAACAAATATGATATTCATCCAACATGTTTCATTCAATCACAAAAACACTGATAATCTTAAATAAGGTAGTTGTGATGAAGGGAATAAAGGAGACAAAATAAAACAATTTCAGGCTGAGAAAATTACCATGAGGAAATTTTTTAAAAAATTGCATTTGTTTTCATCCTTTAGAAAAATAAAAAGAGAGATATTAGCTTTATAATGAATAAAATATTCTCTCTATATACCAGAGGAAAATGATAAAAGGTTTCTTTAATTTTAGCAGAGATTTAGATTGAATATAAGGAGTTTCATACCATGATACAGACTAATAATATGCTACATCAGGCAGTCTAGAAATGTGAAATCTGCTTCATCAGTAGTTTAAAGGAGAAGCCAAACAACATTAGGATGGTTTCCAGCTAGCTGGACTTGTATGAGAGTTGGTGGTTGGAATGTCTTTGGTTTGTTACACACACACACACACACACTCATGTGATAGATTAAAAACAGTCCTATCGGTTCTTTTCAACATCAATAAGCAGTACAACCTGATGTAGAATGTTTATTAGTCAGCAAATCTGCATTCCTGTCTTTGCAAATTATGTGAAATCCTACTGACACCTCTAAACTTGCCCTGGAGTGGAATCTGACCCAAGAGGTCACCAAATAGCAGTGCTGTGTACTCTGGAACTTTGATCTGATGAGGAAATAATCAGTTAGTGCTCTGAGGTCCTGTTCCAGCTACATGCTGGTTTGGCACAGATGTCATTCCTTGACTTCATTGAATTTGCATCAGAATCAAGCTTGTCCTCTCTCTTATTGTACATTTGGATACATTAATAAATGTTTATTTTACAGGGAGAACATTGCTGGATTTCAGTCACTTCCACTCTCTGAGATTCCATGACTAACACGAGTGAGATCTTGGCCACATACAGCATGAAGCAGCATGACTGGAACAGCACAGTGTTAAAAATGAGTCACTTAACAAAGGCAGGGAGTGATTTGTATAGCACAGAATAAATGGTACCCAGATAAAAACATTTTTCCCTGCTCCATTCTTTCAATTTACTTTTTCTTTGAATTACATGGATTAGGGACATCAGACTGAAATATTTAATCATACATTTCCAGCCTGAATATTGTGGTAACAGATAACAGTGTAAGTTAAATATGCAACAAGTGACTCTACAGAGACTCATTTGAACTTGTGTTGGATGAGGATCTGCTTTGACAGGGGAATTTTAAGTCAGCTAATGGTGACTCCTAGAATACTTGACAGTGAAATACACTCTCTTGTATGTCTTCGCAAGTGTCAGCCATTTATCTAGAGGCAAACAATAAGGAAAAGATCAGGCGTATTAACATAGAAATAAGGAAATACTCTGAATTTACAAATTTATGTATGATGCTATCATATATCCCATTTCTAATCATAAAAGACGAGTATTTTCTCTTTGTTCTGATTATGGACTTACAGATTGCTTTTATGTATTTAAATTATTGTACTCTGTTTTGCACTTCTTGTTTTCTGTCTGAATCTGGAATACTCTCATCCTTTTCTGTCATGTCAGCTAGTCATTTCTTGTGCCATTCTTCTATTAAACTAAAATAAGCACGGCTATTAGCAGGCTTTCCCTTTCCCTTACTTGCAGTTCCCATTTCTGCTGCCTCTTTTGTTGATCATCTCATTGTGACAGCAGCTCACTGAAAATCTTTTCTTAAAAAAGTCAGCAAATTCTATTTACTGTCTTCTTGATGGTCCATGTTTCCATTATGAAGAAAACAGGATCATGATCAATGCATTTGGTCACAAGCCTCCTCCCAAGGGTTTATAGGGACAATCCTCTGCTCTCCACTCTGCTGATATTCTCCACCCTGTTGATATTCTCCACCTCTAAAATGGAGATGAAAATTGTAGTCTACAGGAGGGGAAGGTTAAAACAGTTTATGAATTGTTTCAGTCAGAAGATAGCAGTTATAAAAGTACTGCATAAATAACAGCAAAATGCAAATCACAACTGAGGCAGAGAAAAATCCCTGGACTTGACTAACGAAGTATTGCAAGACAAAGATGGAAGATGTACTATGAGATAACTTGAAAACTTCCATGCAGTACAAAGCTGAAGCCACACTGACCAGTCCCCTTTATTTTAAAGTAAAATTTTGTCAAAAGATGAATGTTAATAGGAACACAAACAACTGCTTCTGATAAGCCTCTTATGGACTCCTATGTATCCACAGGAAATTTAGAGCAAAAGAGAATGTGATTAGAGGCAGCTGCTAAAATTGAAGGGTAGATGGAAACAAAACTTCAGAGTTACATACGAAATGAGGTAAAATGAAATGAACTAGCCCAGCTGAGATAATAGAATGGTATATGCATTTGCAACACTTATAAATAAAACATTGACTTATTATTGCACTTCTAGGGTGCACAGATCCCAGGGAATTTAACATAGCATGATGTAAATGCGGGGGCAGAAGGGAAGGCCATATACAAATAAGTGATGCTGAAAATTATTTTCATGGTGTCTGTAGGGGGAGGAAAGGATAAAAAAAGAGCAAGGACTATTCAAACCTGATTATTGTTTTTCCCTTTAAAACAAAATCCTAATCAGGGCTTGGGCACAGAAAATATGTTAGTCTTCTAACAGAGTCATTCAAATTATAGCGGTAGAAGGGTCCATTTATTCCTGTCTTTGAAAAGCTTCTGTATCTCTTTCAATTTTTGTCACCATCTCAATCCATTGGAGCATGATGTTCTTTTTATTTCCATTTGCTGCAAACCTTCCTGGTAAACGGGAGAAACCATCCAAGTCATGTGAAGTGTCTTGTTGAAAACACAAAAACATTTGGACTTTAAAAAGCAGGTTCTCTTTCTTTAACTCCTAATGTTTTGAAAGGAAGGAGAAACTCAATAGTGTATGTTCCAAATGGAGTGGGCGAGTATTTGATGAATGAACAGAACATGAACACAATACAGATGTATCCTGTGGAGTGTCTTTGATGTAAATGTGGTTTCAAGTGATTTATGGAATTTAAGTTGGGTAGAAGGATGCAGAAATTAAAAGCCAGGAAGGCAAGGAGATTAGGAGAATTTTTTTTCACCTGATGAGATGGAAAGATAAAAAACAATTTTCATCTCTCACATGATGGTAGAGAAAATTCTTGCACTGAGGTAGCAGAGATAAAGTCAAAATTAATAAAATATATATAGAAGGGACTTCCAAATGTGTTTATAAAATGTGTGTTTAAAATTCCCTGATGTTTTTGCACAGTCCACTGGAAACCCAGAGCTTTAGTAGGAGGAAAAAAAACAAAAGATTTTTTAAGATAAATAACTTCATACCCTCTCAATAGGTATGCCAGAGAGACAAAAGAACATTTGCTGCTGCTCCAGAAGTATTGCAGAGGAGGCAGAAAAACTGGCATTCTGTACAAATTAAACAGTTGTCACTTGTTTATGAAGGCTATCATGTAAGCAACTGTTAGTTTTTCCATACCTGTTTTCTTGGGATAGGTTTTCTGGTATGTTTTTATGAGTTTGCATACCCTCCTTCAAGCACGAACTGCCTTTGGCAGGGTTTTGCTGGTCTTCTGAAGCATTATAGATGTGAAATTGATTCTACCTTCTTAGCAGTCATTCTCTGAAAATCTTTCAATGACTCCATTACTGCTGACTTCAAATATTTGTCCTTGTGGGCCAAGGAGGATACAATGGGTATGCCAGGTGCAACACCTTGTTGCTGCCTATTACTATATTCCTGCAGCCTAAAAACACAGGCTGAGGAGTTCTGCTTTCGGCTAATTTACTTTTTCATAAAAGTGCCTTGGTCATCTTGACAGACACTTCTGTCTTGAGTCTCAATTCTGCTTATGCTGTGCAGATGTGATAATCCCAAATGCTGGCTAGAGTGAGGCAAGTTATGTTTGTCATGCCTTGAAGTTTTAATGCTGGAGAAAAACAGTATCTGGCATTCAGATATATGGACTGGTTTTGATTTATTTAAGGGGTGTACTTTCCAACCAGTCTTTGTATCATTATTTATAGCAACAGTGTATGTACTATTGTATCTGCAAGTAGGCTCTGAAGACTAATATTTACAGATATCCCAGACATTTGCACTATGGCAGGGAAATTGACTACTTTTATGCTGAAATGGCTCAATGCACTTGGCCAGGTCCATTAAAATGAGTTAAAATTAATCTAATATTATACTTAGAGAAGCAAGGAAGGTCATTTACAGGGCACTTTGCCAACCAACTTCCCTGATGGCTTTTTCTGTCTTTTTCATTTCTTTTCTTCCCAAGAAAATCCAAAAGAACATGGCCCTTGTTGTCCATTTGTTCTTGGGCACCTTGTACTTACTCTGTACCAACAGCCTTACAGTACAATTAATTCCTTCAAATCAGCTGGCAAAAGCTCATAGAAAGCACTTCCTTATGAAAGACCTGGCATAAGCAATGACCCAGCCATCTGACCAGCCTGGCTGTGTAATGACAATGAAAAATAGTCCTGCTGAGAAAAGATCCTCTTATGGCTACACGGTGACAAAGAGGCTCTGAGAAGGGCTCAATACATGCTCTGCTTGATGCTTCATCAGCCTGCCACCTCAAAGATGGATGTTTGTATAAGAGGGCCCAGCAGGATGCTAGCACAGCACTGAACTGTGTGTTCTGGCTGTGGCTGAGATCATTCTTGCCGGGTGGCTGTGGAAAAGAGGGGCAGGGCAGCCTGCCACCGCCCACAGATGCATATCCCATCCTACTGAGACACAGAAAGGGCTGCATTCCCAGGTTTGTATGCACCACTTGTCCAGAGGTAAAAGCCACTGGGTTGAGCCTTCTCTGAGTAAGGCGTCAAGGTACCTGATTGTCACACATTAGCTTGCAGCTGTGGTTAGGAGAAGTATTAATAGAAACCTTCCTCATTCCTACTGCTAGCCTGTCTGGCTAAGGTCCCCTGTGATGATAATAATAATGGAGTTTCTCATGGCATCAGTCATTTCTCTACATTTGGTGAGTTTTGACTGGAAAAGGCATAAAAATAAACAAGACACAATACAGATAAGCAGTAGGTTACAATTTTCCATACAATTGCTCTGTACACATTTTCACTGAAAATGTCACTGTAAGAACTATATAATCAAGGCACAAATAAGCAAAGAGCACAGAATAAATAGAACAGCCTCCTTACTGTAACTTATATGGCTTGTACTTATTGAACTGTAAAGAGTGTACTGAACACTAAAGAATGGATCACCTGCAGTAAGCTAAATTGTTTTTCTGCTGATGATACAGTTCCACATGGTATGGTGATTCAAAGGGAAGAGGGTGGTAAAAGAAGTAGAAAGAAGAGGAAAGAACACAGCTCTCCATCACAAGAGAATGAAATGCATAAACCAGAGGAAAGGCAACTCAACTAAGAAATTCAGTTGTAAGTGACGGTTCCCCTCTTCAAGTGCAGGGGGGAACTCAAAGATTTTAATCTATTCAGTGATTTCAAGGGTAGGCATCATAAAGGTCCTTCTTGTGGCACAAAAGAGGGGCATAATTTTCAGGTAGCACTTGAAGTCAGATGGTCTCAATAGCTCACTGCATCTTTCGGCACCTAAATTGGAGACAAGTCTCAGTTCAGATGGAGTCCCCTTTCCTAGTCTGTTAATGCACATCTTCCAAAGGCACTGTGACCATGTGAACTGCAAGAAGCACTGGAGCAACAGGCAAAATGAATCAGACCTAGACAGATGCATGTGTTATGGAAAGAAATTCAAGAAAACCACATTGCCAACTTCAGCTGAACGCTGCATTGCAGTAATTGTGTGCTATTGGGTTCAAGCTAGCAAGCACACAGTTCTGATGCTCTGTCAAATGTATTCACGTAGTGATAATGCATTTGTAATCTGTATCATTTACACTGTGCCACAGAGTAACGTAAAAATTAGAAGTCGACCTCAAAATCTACATTGTTAGGAAGCACAGGAAAGATTCATCTGAATTAGTTCTGTGAAGCTCAAGAGTCATCTGAAAGTATGCCACCTGGAAAATAAGTCTTATAAATGCACTTAGCTTGCCATTTCCCCCAGCTATGTAAGATTTCTGTGGGAGTTTCATAACAAAATACTTGCTATTTTTGAGGTCTTTAGGGGAGTCAAGGAAAAGTAAAGGCAATGCATGGCTTATTATTTAAGGGTAAATAATAAAATTTGAATATAGTACTCAGGAGGATATCTATATATATAGATATACTAGAACATGTACTTCCATGTGCACTACTAGCTGAAGACACCAAGCGTTAAACTGAATTATCGATGTCTGTAATTTCTCCTAGAATTTTGTATTGTTCAACTCCAACTAAGTGCCATGTGGTTTTGGTAGATCTTATTTCCTATTTAGCACCTGTATGCATAAGTTTGATGAAAAGCTCATGCAGAGTTTCAGCATACATCAGGAACACATTCTGATCTAAATTCTGGTGCTCCAAAAAAGGGTCTTGTAATTTCTATTTGACTTAAAGGTGTCAGGAGACAGGAAAGAATCCTAAAGTGACTGCTTTTCCTGCATTACTAGACAGCAAAACTCATCCTCTGAAGCAGTTTCTGACTCTTAGATCACAGCCTGCTTTTATATACACCATCATCCCTAAAGCATCACCTAATTTGATTGGGATTGCACAAGCCTATGGCACCACCTAGCTGCAAACAATTAGGGTTTATTTTTTTTTTTTTTTATTTCAAACCCACCATTTAAATTTTACTAGCGCTTAATAAAGAAGGAGGATATGTATTTACTACAAATATACTTATAATCTGATCTATCGTTCCCCAGACCTGCTCCAAGACATGTTCTGGATTATCTCACTGGTTTGTTATAGGACAGTGCCTTAGTGCTGATCTATAGGCACTGACTTGGTGGAAAGAACTCAGCTGTCTTGGGCTCATGTCAAAGTAAAAGTCTGAGCCAAGATCCTATCTGTATTTCCTCCTTCTGAACTGGAACACTTCCTCAAGTTACTTGCCTGTTAAATTGTAAAATTGTGTAATCACTCTAAACAAAAACAAAAAAAAAACAAAAAAAAAACAAAACAAAAAACAAAAAAAAAAAAAAAACAAAAACAAAAAAAAAAAAAAAAAAAAAACCAACAAACAAACCCCCCACACACACACACACAAAAAAAAAAAAAAAACAAACCAAAAAACCACAAACAAACCAAACCAAACCAAACCAAAAGAAACCAAACCAAACCAAACCAAAAAATTAGGAATCTAAAACTAACCACCAAAAATATACTTATTTTACAAGAATTATAGAAATTGCAGGAATCTACAGGAATTACAGTAGGAATTACAGGTGCAATTTGAAAAAAAAAATGTTAACAAATTAGTGTACCAAACTGTCTCTTCTGTAGCTTCTCAAAAACATGAGAAATATGTTTTTTTCCATAAAAACAAACACTGTTTTTTAAAGTTCATATGAAAATTAAACAAGAAATTACACAATATCCTCAATATAGGTGTCAAAAGGAACATTCCTACCCTATACAGAGGGTATTTTGTCTATTTCCTTTAAATATACAGTCATTTCTATGTTAATCTAAGCCAATGTGTCTTCATCCTGTTTCCTAGGATGTTTCATTGAACAAAGTCAAATACCTTGCAATTTGGTCAGCTCCACAGAACAGTCTGGAGACACATTAAATATATTAATATCTTCATTTCTTTATATGTTTCCCAGAAACCTTGGCATAAAAGAACTAGAATTTGACATTTACAAAATGGGTCTTTTATGAACTTGGTGGCCTTTGATATGCTTACATTCAGAAAAGATGCTTGAGTTGTAATGGAAAAATCTTCATGACTGAGTGATCATTATACCATTAATAGTTATATTTGGTAAAAGAACATCAGACTGATGTTTTTCTTTGTTGCTGTTCATCTCAGGCAGAGTTTAGAAAAATGCCTTTGAGGAAAATGCAGTACATGCTTTAGAGAACAGAGAATAGCTTGAGTGTGTTTTTTTTTCCTTAGAGATGGCATTTTAGACATGTCAGCTTCCTTGTCTCTTAGCAATATGCACAGAAGATTCGCTTATGCCATTGCCCAGAATTACTTAGCCTTATAAACTGTACAGATGCTTCTTTCTGTACTGTTATCAAAAGTCTTGTAGAAAAGTCAAAACGACAGATATAGCACAGTCAGCCATGCTGTCTCAGCATGCAGCTATCTCCTTCACATGTCCTCTGGTTGGTACTTCAGAAGATTTATTTTAGAAGCTGAAGGAAGGAAAAGGAGGTGAAAATGAGATCATTGTACCAGCACCCTCAATCTCATTCTCCAGGCCTCAAAGACTGCTGCCACAGACATGAACAAGATGCAAACTTTCTCTCCCAGAAAGTTTTATACTAACAATTAACCAGAGTGCTATAAAAAATTTATTAAGCACACTGATGTTTTTGCAGTATCACAAGGAGAGCTGTTTGAACTAGTGAGGTAACACTACTCTGTGTTTCATTGTTTCCAATGAATTGGAAACTTGGGTGCTGATTTCCTTTAACTTTACTGTACACAAGTGCTTTCCAAAGCCTAGAGAAGTTACTGTATCCTTCTTAATGCAAGAGTGCATCCTGACAGCTCTGGGCAGCATGGCCAGAAAGCTGGACTCTTGCCTCCTCAGGCTGGAGAAGCAATGTGCCAGAACACCCTAAAAAAAACCCAGAGTTGAGGAAAAGGGTATGGGGAAACATGTCATGTCCCTCCCTTCTTTTCCTTGCACTCTGTGTTGTCAGAAAGTACTTTAATATTTCATTTGTTCCGCACTGCTTTACCAGAATCTCCTTTAATTTAAAAAAAAAAAATCTGAAGAAACAAAAAAACACATCCCAAAAATACCAAAAGAAAAACTTACAAAATAGATACTTGGCCATGAGAGTTGAGAGGAGATTCTCTAATTTTGAATCTTGGTTAGAAGCAGACACTGCCTAAAATGTCAGAGTACACTCCCCATTGAAAAAAAGCAACAGGACCTAAATATTAGTTTATTCTAGAATTCTTAATCTGAGGAACAAGAGAATTTTATTTTTTTTTTTTACCACAAGTCCCTAAAACAATAACAATTGATTCTGGTTAGAGTTTGGGTTTGTATGGATATTACAAAAGAATCACATAACTGCTTATAGTGATCATTAGTGAAATTATTTCAAGTCCTTAGTTATTTATTTTAATAGGACAAATTTTGAGAGGTAAATTTTCTGAAGCACAGGCATATAAGATACTGAATAGAAAGGATTTTTGCCTATTTAAAAAATGAAAAGTGATTTACTCATGGAAGTAAGATAACTGTTATTTCCCTTCTGTACCTACTCCTGCAGTATCTTACATGACACAATTGCTTCTGATGAGTTTGGATAGCCCTTATCCAAACTGGGTCATTTACATCCCAATCCAGGGGGAAAATCCATAAGGATGACCTTTGAAAGTAAGAATCTCAAGAATACTGGAAATAAGAACTTTGTGAGAAGGAAAGCTTTGACCAGGAAAGAAAGTTATGCTTTGGAAATCCAAAAATGAAAGTAGAAAATTAGTTGGAAAACATTAATGTGCACTGTTTACAAAATAAATGGAAAAATGTTGCTTATTTGTATAAATAAAAAACTAATACATGAAACAAGTGGTGCTGCTATGTAAAAAGATATTATGGACTAAAGAACTGATATATGAGAAAACAATCAGTAATATGTTGCTCTCTGTTCTACATACACATTCTTATGGAAAGTGCAGTAAGGGCAAGATTTTTAATATGAAGGAATAGATATAGAAATTGCATATTCAACAGGGAAATAGTTGATCCCAGGCTGGTGGCAAAGTTATTTAAAAAGCTATCCCTTCTAATCTTAAATGGTTCCATGAGATATGAGAATAGGTTAATATATTTTCTATATAAAAAGGGAGTAGTGGTGTGATTCGGACAACTGATCTGTTAGTTTGATCTCAGCTCATTGAACACTATGTAAAAACAACAAAGAACATTTTGCTGAAAGAAAAGGCATAGAAAGAGATAGCTAGTGGAGCTTTCCTTGACCTGTTTTCTGACTTCTCTGGTTAAATATTTTCACCAATAATATTGGCTCTGTAATCTGGTACTCCAATGAAATTTGTTGCATACATTTTGCAGTGATTAACAAACCACAGGAAATATTGAATAATAGATAAGGAAGAGGAAACACTGGATTAGCATGGGGCCCTAAGTACTAGAAATGAGATTAAATTAAATCACAGAAAACAGCAGGTCATACTTTTATATCATACATACATCATCACAGGTTCTTTAGTGATGGAATGACAGAAGATCCTATGTTAACTAGTTAGTCATAGCTGGTCTAATACTACCAACATGATATGGTATTCAAAAGAAAAAAAATTGTTTTTGAGGTCATATCAGAAAAGATATTTCCAGCAGCCAATGTATTGCGAAAGAATGTTTTTTAATATATAAGGCAAAGTTTGGACTTAAGTTTTTGGAGGGAGGTATTTTAGAATGAATCTCTAACTGGTAACTGACCAGTTACCAAGGTGAAGAAGAGGATTTTTTTCTTTCTTAATACTGGAAAATGTGCAAGGAAATTACTGGGTGTCCTGGTTTAGGGCAAATTTGGGAGAAAACCTCCAAATGGGGTCCCTCTGGGGAGCAAACCCAAACGGCCCCTCCCCCAACCAGTCCAGGAAAGAACCTCCTCGGAGAAAAGTGGAAAAAACTATTTATTTAACAAACAAAGTGCCCAAAAGCATAAAGAATGAATAATATGAAACAATAAAACCTTTCGTTGTTCTGAAGTGAGATGGCAAATTGAGAAAGTCCTTGCTATGGGGAGCTCAGCTCGCTCAGTCTCTTATCAGTTCCTCCGACGCTGGCAAAACGCCGAGGTCCAGGCCCCAGTGGGCTGCAGGTGCAAGCTCCCAAGGCTGCTCTGGGTTTTTCAGTCTGGAGCAGGTTTAAACAGCCCCAAGAAAAAGAAAAAAAAATAAAATAAGAGGAAATATGTGGCAGGAAAAACTGCAAACACTCAACAACATTTAAAGTGTCATTACAGACATGAACAGACTAAAAACGCTATCAAGGCACCCAGGTGTTACAGTCCAAAGATAACATATTCGAATGAGACAAAGATTAGAAAGTTTCATTCAATTGTCCAGCTCCGTTTTATCCTGTTAAAGTAACAGAGGCTTCATTTGGTTTTGATTTTGCTTGCCTGTTAATCACCCTAAAGGGAGTGCTCCATTAAGGATATGTTATAGATTAGAGTTTTCTATGCCAGTCAGGTGTTTTGACAGCACAAACACACTACATGGAAGTAACAGTCATGACTCACTATTAGTTAGTGATTGCAGAAGGTGGTGCCACTCCAGTTGGGTGGAAATACAGGGATTATCACCAGATCCTGCAGCTTTGGAGTTCACTTTTTTTTTTCCTTTCTTTTTTCCATTTATGTCTCCTTCCCACTTCCCTTGCCCTTCTCTCATCACACATCTTGCTAAATCACAACTACATTCTTCAGGATAGGTACTTAGTCCTCTGATATGGGTATAGAGTGCTATAGCACAAAGGCTTCAGCATATCTTTCCCTCTAATAGGATTTTAGCAGGACTTGTTCTGCTCTTGCTTGGATCTTTCTTCTCTGTGGGATTTCTGTGTGGTGCTACCACCAACTGAGGAGGTCAGCCTCTTTCTGCTTCCTCAGAATATGTCCAGACAGCTACTCAAAGTTCAAGCCCACAAATTAAGGTCCTGCAGGCTGATGCTCTATAGTAGGTCTAGACTGCAAGGTCATTAGATCACATTACTAATGCAGGAAGTGAAGGATGCAGACACTGACATTCTGTTCCTGCCCTGGACTCTCACATATCTAGCTGTTGGAGCAGTGAAGCATTAGAGTACATCTTGGCTCTGTGACAGTGCTTTGGCAGTTTCTCTTCAGCATTACTTATTCATCACCCCTAGGAGCTAAATAAATGAATGGCACACATAACAAGTGGACTAGGAACTGGGAGATCCGACATGCCAGGTCATAAAGATGAGAAAAGACAGCAGCAAGCACTGCAGTAAAATGAAGCAAGTATTCCTAGTTCACATCCTTAATGAGGACTGTTTGGTCTATGTTACAGCTATCTTGTCACTCCTTCCAAAACTATGCTAGCAGCACATAAGCACAATTCAGCTGTTCCTGGGCTAGCAGTCAAGTGCTAGCTCCAGAAGCAGAACAATTTAATCAGTGTATTGCTGCATACACACAAATTATCTTTGTTAGGATGCAGGTACAGTGGCATTATGTCAGTGCTTCTCTTCTTCTTCTCTGATCTGATCTGATCTGATCTGGTAGCTCCACAGATCCAGGCAGTGTACCCTGTGATTGTATCTGCTCCATTAGCTTCAGCTTAGCAGGGTCCTGGCCCTGCTGTGTTGTGCAATATAGATAGTTCTCTATCTTGTAAAGAATAGAGTTACTCCTTGGAAACCCTGCTGACACCACAAGCTGCTTTTCAAGCCAGTTATCTTTCTTAAGATGTGTAAACTGAAAAAGGAGTTCCTCTGGACTACTGAGAAATGATACATAGAGTTATTTTTATACTTGTCTCAAAGACACATATTGTTGAAAATTCAAAACTGAAGGAGTAATCTGAACTAAGCAGCTTTCATATTCTTCATTATTTTCTCAAATATAAAAAGAAGTATAATGCAACTCATACAAGTGAGTGAGTATAAAAGAAATTAGGTTACTACAATGAAATGTGAGAATTTGATCAAAGTGTTTAAATCATGATACCTTAGAAAACTTAGGCTAAAGAAGGCAACCAGCGAGGAAGATATTTTGTTTAGTAACAGTCCTTGTTGCTGTTTTAACTGTCATTGAGACTGGTATACATATTCTAACAAAAGATATTACAGGGAAAGTCAAATTCCCAGACTAGAATTAATGTTCCAAGTGTGGTCTTCTGAAATTACAGGTAATGAGGTTATAAACAATTCCTTTTACCAGAGACAGGGTTGCACACAAGGGAAAAATCCAGTTAGAAGAGATATCACTTTTTCAGGTGACAGTAGTGGAACATCACAGGATTGCAATTAAATTTCTTAACCAGTGAAATGCATTAATCTTTCAGACAGCAAGGCTGTCCTGCAGATATTTGCAGTGGGTTTAAATCTTTTTCTGTGACTATGATTATCTGTTTTGCTCACTAATAGATCCCCACATGATAACGCATTTCTCTCATTCCCCCATTTCAGATGCAAAGCAAGTAGATGTGAGGGAAGGAATTCAAAGGAGGGAATTAGAAAATCAAAAATAAGAAGGCTTGAAAAGGAGATGGACAGCAGGACAAGTGGGCAAGAAGTCCTAATTGGAATTTAAGAGAATGGAAAAGATAAGAAGACACATAGACATTGAGAAAGACATGCATGTAAGGGAATGATTTAAGAGTGGGCAGAGATGGATGCTATTTGTTCTGTCCCTAAGTACTTGGTTTTGCAAATTTAATATAGGGATTGGCTGTTGAAGGGAATACCCAGTAACTCTGTTATTAAAAATAAAATAAAGGGGAATATTATTATCCAAGAGGATAGATTTTGATGTCCAGTGTTGGGAATTTCAGCTAACTCCCTCTGTACCTTGGGACTGATGGTCTTTCTTGTACCTATTTCCTTTGTGTCTTAATTACTCTCACTGTTTTTCAGAAGGTACTGTGTTGCACTGCAGAGACAGCTGAAGTTATATGGAGAAATCAATCTCCTGTTAAATCACACTGAGAATTTAACAGAACAATTACAATTAATTGAAATTTTAGAGACTTCAGGGTCAGGTTTAGGAGTGTTTGGCTCCAGGTTTCTTGACTGCAGTTGTCTTTTTCAGCTATATCTGAAATTTAAAGTAAATATGAAAATCAGATATCTCAGTCCCACTTCTCTGCCTTGGCCTCATTTTCTCCTTTTTCTCTTCATTTTCTGCCATTCTGTGTTCATTCAGAGTGCTCAGCTTTCCTCCTGGATATCTCATGAGTGCTGCATGTGGAGATTAAGGACTTAAACAAAAGCAAGATGCATACTGTCAGGCCAGTACTACCAAACTTTGTTGGATGCTTTTTTGGAACAGGAAGATTTCATCAAGATAAAGCTATTTTCTTCTTTTAGAGGAAAAAACAAACTTGCAAGGAACAGCAACATAAAACCTCTTCACTCAAAGTGCCAAGCTTAAAAAAAAAAAAAAAAGTAAAGGTGTTCCACTGGCTAAGATAGAAAGACCTCTCAGCAAAACAGAGCCCATTCAGGTCAGCATTAAATCAGCCTGTTCCACTTTTGTGCTTTGTTTTATAATTAATTTTCTTTACACACAGCATTTGAAGTTGAAATAACTGGGTCAGGAGACCAGATTTCCAAGGCTGGGATTGCAATGAATGCTTCACTATCCATGAGGAAATAAAAGGCCAGTAGTGTCCTGCATGCCTTTTTCCCATTATATAAATAACCCACTCTCATTTCCCCAAAAGAGAGCATTTCAGAGGCCCAGTGGTCAGCCAGCCACAAGGGCTGAGCAGTTACCACTGTAGTGAAGGGCTTCAGAAGAACAACTATGACAGAAAATATAGCCTACCCCTCTCCAATGCAGTGGGGCATAGCTGTCATAACCTTTAAAACCTCCTGCATGATGGCCTCTCTGAGGTTAGTTTGAGTGCCATTGTTCAGACAGCTACAGCTACCTCTCAAGGGCTTGATTTTCTGTTACCTTAGAGTTTATTTGTAATCACTGATGTGGAAGTGAGTGGCAGGAACCAGGAGAGCAGAATTCTCTTCTTCTCTAGGCCCACTTTTCTGCCACCTGGAAGTGGCTAAACAGTGCGTAACAAAGTAATGATCCTCTCTCCAAAAACTCAAATTAAATTCTTCCAAGGCATTATCACATTTTCACCTTTTTTTTTGAAACACAGCTTAGAATCTGGCAATACTGAAAGCACTGGGAAGAGATGAGAGAACAGAGTGAATATGCAAACAGCTCCTTTCTGTTTTCTTTTACAATATCATAGCCAAAAATGTAAAAGAGAGAAATAGTCAGTGAGATTTGGTTTATAGAATCACAATTCTTTATTGTGATTTGCAAGAACACAAAAGAACTGAAGGGCTTAAGGAATCTGAAAGGACAAAGAAATAACTGCGTGATGTTAAATCTGGAAGTGACTAAACAGTATCTGGAAAAGTAAAGTCTTTGATGTAAGCATCTAGAAAAAAGATGCCAACAGCCCAAAAGATGCCCTGATACTTTTTGTTTTGTTGTTTTGGGTTGTTTTTCTTTTTTTGTTTTGGTGGTGGTTTTTTTGTTGTTGCTGTTGGGTTGGTTTTTTTTGTTGTGTTTTCTTTTTTTTGTTTTGGTTTTTTTTGTGTTTTTTTTGTTTGTTTTTTTGTTTTTTTTTTGTGTGTGGTTTGGTTTTATTTTTTGTTTGTTTGTTTGTTTTGGGGTTTTTTTGCATTTTTTGTGAGTTTTTTTGGGGGGGGTGGGTTTTGGGGTTTTTTGTTTGGTTTTTGCTTGTTTGTTTGCTTTTAATTTTGTTTTGTTCCAGTTTTCTGCCTTTTGATTTTTTAACATAGTAAATCTCTTTGGATAAAAATTAACTTCCTCAGAGTGATTTTTGTTACAGATTCACTTACCTTGACTAGATGCTTAGCAGAGTGCAAATTGGCTTTTTTTTACAGCACTATAAGCCAAGAAATAAACAGGAAAAAAAGTCCCTTTCCTAGGTAAACTAAAAACCTGGCTATAAAAACTACCACCTAATTTTGAAAGGCACCATACAAGGCAGGTGTACTTCAGAGCCTTAATGGAACTTAAGGTTTCTTGCTGTTATTGATAAAACTTCTTGCTTTGATGCAAATTAAATGAGAAATGCTGATCCCATTTCATCAGATCATATGTCCAGCTTTTTAACTAAATTAATTGCTCTTCCAAATACATGGACTAGCTTCAAGAGAGCAAGACAGTATCAGTATTGGCAAAGAGGGTTTTTTTAGTTTTTTTTCTGTAATACTTAAGGACCAGTATTTTTTTCTTGGAGCAGTGAAGGCATAATTCCTTCTCTTAGAGTAGACAATGATCAAAAGCTGGATCTGCACTTCAAGAAAAATGGAGAACCATGATTTTTTTTGTCCAAAATACCACAGAATTGGCACTGAGAATCATCTTTCTGACCCTGTGCCTGACTACTGGAATGTCGTGCGGGACCATCACATACAACCAGTAGAGTTAACTTCAGTCCACAAAATTAAGCAGGATTCCTTTAACATGGAAGGGAGCAATGGGAGTTACTCATGTGATGAGAGGGTAGGTCATCAGAAGTATAGATCATCTGTAGGAAAGGAAAAAGAGTCTCCTGGTGTTCTCTAACTCAGGTAAAAGGTACCTCCTTTTACCATGCCCTTAAATTCAGTCAAAAAAAAAAAAAAAGTAGGCATGCTAATAGATTAAAGGCAATCCTATACTGGAGCTGCCTGGGGCAGAAAAAGCCCACCCAGAGGCTAAAACAATGTTTGACTTTGTCCAAATTTTCCTTTGGTTATGTCTATGTCAATCTGCTTGGATAAGGTTGTCCTGTGACTACATTCATTCTTCTCACAGTTCTCAGGCATTAAACTCAATAAGCACACAGCTAGACCAGCAAAAGTGTTATCAGCCCATGAACAACCTGTTTACAAGGAATGTTGTGTAAGGGTGGAACTGTGCAATCCTGCTCCAGATAAACAGAAGTTTTGCAGCTGTCCTGCACAGAACTCCCAGATTAAAAAAAAACAAAACAAAACAAAACAAAAGCCTACCAGAAGGAGCAAACAAAGTGCTAAGTTGTGTAATACTGAAGGGGGGACTGGAGGCAGGATGATGATATTTCACATAAAGGAAGGAAGCCAAGAGAAAAGGGTAGGGTCATCCACAAATGATAAGGTCAAACTCACACCAAAAATCCTTTCCTTCCTCCCTTCCTCTTTCTCTCTCCCTCGCTTCTTCCTCCTTCCCTCTTCTCTGTCTCTCAAAAAATCTTTCTCTCCCTCCCTCCCTCTCTTCTCCCCTCAAAAATCTTTCCCTCCCTCCCTGCATCCCTCCCTTCCTTCCTCTGTCTCTTCCTCTTTCCTTTTCTCCCTCTCTGCCCCTCTTTTCTTTCCTTTTCTCCCCCTTTCTAATGATATCAACCTCTGCTTTTTATGCATTTCTTAATTCCCTTAATCCCCTTATTGTGTAGCTTTGCAAAAGCAAGGAAGAGTAAACATATTCTTTGCTTTAATGTGTAGGATCAACTGGATTTCTCAGTATTATACAGCTGTTTGCTCTGGATACCACTAGATACTGCTCAAACAGAGAATGCAAACAATTTCAATACTAGGTTTAGTAATATTAAATTTCTTTTTTTTTTTCTCATGGTTGTGAGCATAAAAGATTAATATCAAAGGAAATGCAGCAAAGGAGGAGGGTAATAAGATGAGGGAAGAGAGGGTTTCTCCAGCACACAGAAGGTAAGGATGGAAAGGAGAAGACAGCATTGACAAATATTTTCTAACCAGCATGGCTGGTTCCAGACCAATTATTTTCAATTTGTTCTGATTTCTTCTGCACCTGTGAGAGTGCATCTGTTTTTGTGGCAGCCTTGGCAGTGGTATTTACCAAATCCCTGTTTGTAAGGCTGTATGAGACACATGCTTTTTAATTCCATGGAAGCAGCATGTTCTAGAGTTTTTTGTCAGCTACCGTGAGGAAGCACTAGGAAGGCTCTCATGCTTCTTTGTAATGAGGAAAGCAAACTATAATGGAAGCTTCTGCTGTATCAGCTCCCTAGGATTTCTCAAGTGTGGACAAGAATCAATATGCAGTGGTGTGCTTTGAACTGAAAAATGCCACAATGATCCTGAGGAACTCTGAGACATTCTAAGGTAGTCATTTGTGCCTCACATGTGCCCTGAAGTTTGACAGTGAATCCCTTTGTAGTAGTTTCTTTTAAGAGGGCCTGTGCTGTTCACAAGCAACATATGTGGAGACAGACACGTTCTGCTGTTCTGCTCTTGAGACAAACAAAACAGTGAGTGTGTCTTGCAAATTTTGTTATTTCAGGCCCAGTTTGCAGGAAGCTGGACACGGAGGCTTTCCCCTGGCTTACACCCATGAAGTCCTTCCTAACAGCAGTCCCAGCATGAGCCCTGACTGTGTTCCAGCTCCTTGTGAGGACAGGATCAGGTCTTCCACTTTGCCCTGGTTTCTGTTCAGGCATGTAGCCCAAAGTTTCAGAAAGGTGTTGAGTAACTCTTGATGGATGCCTTGTTTTGACAATGAGGCAATTGTGATTCAGTGTGGCAGATGCATTCAGCTCACAGCCTGAGCTCTCTCTTGAGACTTTTAAGTCATTATTATTTTATTAGTAACATATCTCTAAAACTTTGTTCAGTGCTTATTTGAAGCATGAGTAACGCTGGAAGTAGTCCAATACTTTGCATTTTCATATTGTTTTGGCATATGCTCCCAGAGGATATGGACAGGACTCTGCCCTTCAATTGCCCATGTGGGTTTAACAGCCCTTGGCAGGCACTCAGTCTTCTGGGGAAAGTTAGCTAAACCCCGGATATGCTGAGAGAGACCCACCCCTTTGGCATTCAGTGTGAATTCAGCAAAATCTTGAAATAAATAAGCAGGTAAACAAGACAAGGCTAATCTAAGGTCCCTGGAAGTCAGAAAGGAAAGCAGCAGCAAGAAGGGCAGGAAACGTCTTTCTTTGGAATTTGGACTAAAAAATTACCCTGTGCCAAAAACAAGTGAATGCCTTCATGAAACCCAGAAGACAACTGAAACATCAGAGGCAAAAGTTTGCTTTGACTAAATGTCTTGAGCTTCACCAGAGTGATCTCTGCAGTTAGAAGCAGATAGCATTATTTCACCAGGACAGAATACCACATCCAACTTTGGTTACAACACAAGGGTGTGACACCACACAGCATCTTGGAGGAGATACACAAACCCCAAAGCCTTAATTATTTTCTAACTACTAGTCCTTTGGATGGCTGCTGAAAAAAGCAAAGAAATCAAACCTTCAGCTGCTGTCTCAGGTGGTTACTCTTCATAACCTATGACATGTCACGACACAACATTATGTGATATGACATGACAGTACCCCAGCAAAGTTAAACGAAATCGTCTCGTATGCAGATGCTCTTACTTCATTACACTTGCTTCGTGGCTGCATTTAATGCTGGGCAAGTGTTTCTGAAAACCAGCAGTAGATATTTCTGAGAGTAAAAGTTTGCCTTTGAAAGTGTAAAAGCTAATTTTATGCTGGTTTAATGAAACATGCCTATGTTTGTACAAACTGGAAGCTAAAAAAAAATAAGGCTTCAAGTATGCAAAGAAATTTAATTTCTTACCTTTCCAGATATGCTGAGCACCACCATATTCAACTAGACTGCAGATACTGATGAAGCAAGCAATAGTTGTTTTTTTTTCTCTTGATGAGTTTATAACAAATTTTCATCTTTATTCATTGCACATCTAATTAAACCTCTTTTGCAACGAGAAGCTCACTGAATTGAACAATTATTGCATTTAATTTGAAGCTTAAATGCCTTCTGTATTTCAACTGTCAATATCACTTGCTCTTCAAATAAATCCAGAAAATCCTTTAATTACAGTTATTCCAGTTCTACAGGGAGAAGTGACACTTGATAAGGCTGCTGTAAATGTCAATAGCAAACTTGTTTCTGCAAGTTCAATTTCTTTTGGAAATTGTAATTTGAACTAATATTTTGTCTACTGTTTGGCTCTGTGTACATGTTACCTTGACATCACACTGATGGACATGACTTCAGACTGGATATTTAGCTACACTGCAGATCTGTCAAGTCAGTATTTTTTTTTCAAATGGCTTAAGCTTTGGGGAAAAAAAAATAGCAATATGGCATTAAGTTTTCCTGTTAGTTGTAACCATTCTAAAGACTGAATAAAGTCTAAAGTCTAGAGTGAATCGGATGGAGGAAAGGGTTTTGCTACAGAGCAAAGATTTTAGTATAACCTGACTAAACAGTTTAATCTGTACCAGCACACATAACTTTGTCTGGAAATAATGGCTGACACAAGCAATAGTAAGGCTCAGTTACTCAAACATTAACAAGTAATGCCCAGGTCAAACATGAAAGGATTAAGACTGTGCAGAGAATTGCTAATGTGTTTTCAATCAGTAGTTGCAAATGAAATATCCCGACACGGCAATTTTGTCATAGAAAACAAAATTCTTCTAGAATGGAAGTGTGATCATAGAGTAGCAAGGTGCATAAAATTGTGAGTTTTACTCTTAACAGCTGCACCGTTCTCAGTCTAAGAGCAGTAAGAGTCATTAAGGGAATCATGTCTTTTGGAAGAATAGCTGACATGATTCAGGGAAGGAGATCCAGGGAAAATTTGAGCACCCAGCCAAGCACTCCTTTTATGTGTAGAGCATGTTCAGAACAAGTGCCTCCAGCTCAGCTTGGCAATGGGCAACCACTGCAGATCCTCACCTGGAGGTGGACAGCAGGATACCGGGCTTTTCACCGAGCCCCTTGTCTGTGGAACACTGAGAGCATGGGAAAAATTACATAAGGCAGGAAAACTGAAATACTGCTTTCTTATGGCCTGTCAGATCCTCTATGCCTCATTTAGTCCCTGTGCCTACCTTCTGACAAGGTTGTACAGATTTTACTTGAAACTGGTGCTGGACTAGAGTTGCTGTTTCCATAGGAAATGTTCCCCAACTAATGATATTCATGATTCCAAATCCTCTGGCAGCCTTGCTGGGTTACACTCCCCATGTGCAAGTCCTTCAATGTCCACGTTTCCCCTGAAGGCATCCAGCAGTCAGAGCTCAGGCTCTACACCCGGCTTTTGGAAGACTGAGGTGAGGGTGGATGGAGAAAGGCAGAGAGGAAAAGCTGTCAGTGCAGGTTTTGCCCCTGCTGCTGAAGGTCATGGGACTTGTATCACCAAAAAAAGATGGTGAAGGGCCTTTGAGGGCCTTGAGCTGTAATGAGGAGACTGAAGGGAGACCTCATGACCTTCCTCGTGAGGGGAGGCAAGGAAGCAGGGCAGACACTGATCTCTTCTCTGGTGACCAGCGACAAACCTTGAGGAAATGGCATTGAGCTGTGCCAGCGGAGGTTTAGGCTGGATACTAGAAAAAGGTTCTTCACCCAGAGGGTGGCTGGGCACTGGAACAGGCTCCCCAGGGAAGCAGTCATAGAACCAAACCTGTCTGAATTCTAGAGGCAATACTCCCGGGCACATGGGGTGACTCTTGGGGATGGTCCTATGCAGGGCTAAGAGCTAGACTCGATGATCTTTGTGGGTCCCTTTCAACTCAGGATATTCCGTGATTCTGAGAACCGCCCGAGATCGCTGCCGCCCGGGAATACACAGCGGCGACGACGAACCCGTGAGAAACCTCCCTCCTTCCATTGACCCGCTCGCCTGAGGGGAGCGAACTACAACTCCCGGCGTGCAGCACGGCGCCGGCGGCCGCTCCGATTGGCTGACTCCCCCCGCCCTGCCCGCGTGACGGCGCGGGCTGGGGCTGGCGGCGGCGCCCCCCGCGCGCTGGGGCAGGGGAGCCGCATGGCGGCGGCGGCGGCGGCGGCGTGGGGGCGGCTCCTGCGGGGGGCGCGCGGGGCGGCCTCGCGCCGCGCCTGCAGCACCGGAGCGCGCGCCAGGGCCGCCTCGGGCGCGGCGCAGGTGAGGGGAGCCCGGGGGATCGGCGGGGAGGGCTCGGGGCCGGCAGCGGGCGGGGGGCGCTGCGGAGGTGAGCCGTGCGGTGCCGCCGGAGGTGAGCCGTGCGGTGCCGCCGGAGGTCGCGTTTGGCTGTTTGAGTGCCGGGCCGGTGCCTCGTCCCTGAGATGCGTTTCGTGGAGGGGCGCTCTGGGAACCGTGGCAGCGCCTGGCGGGGCCGACCGGGGGGCTTGGGCACCGCGGGCGGGGGCTGCCAGCGCGTTCCAGAGAAATGCAACCTGTCCATAGAGTTTTGCGGCGTGTCCTGGACCGACCGGTGATGTGTGCGGTGAACATGACCTGATTATGTGTGAGGGGAGGGAAGAGTCAACAAAACATACAGTAACGCATAGTGCTATGTCCTTCCTTTGTTGAAATGTCACCCTTACTTTGGAAGTACGTGGGACACCCGGTCTCATGGACCGAGCCGGTGCTGTGCTCCTGCCCAGCCAAAGGAGAGATTACACAACGCTCTCTGATCAGCCTGGGTCAAAACCCGAGTGGTTTGGCAGCTTTCGGTGGTTGTGCTCCGATGGTCACGCGAACTTCGCACTAAACCTGTTTGTTCTGGTCCTGGCGCAAAGTCAGCTCAGGTGTTGCCCTGCTACGGCTTCTCTCGGTTTAACTTTTGGTCCCTGGGGTGGATTCGGTCTCTGGGTGTCCAAAAACAGGAGAAAAAGCTGCGCAAAAGGGCAAAGGTTCTGTAACTGTCTAGCAGAAATAGGGCATGGCACACAGAGGAATCCCAGCTGGGCCATGATTTATTGAGTTACTTGCAATTGCATGGCTGGCTTTAACAAACAGAAAATAAGTGAAAGCTACTAGTGACAGACTCCGTGTCTCCAGAATTGAATGCATTCACTGCCACTTACTTATTTACAGGAAACCAAATGGATTCGTGCATTGCTTTATTGAATGCTTACTTGGCTTAGAAAACAAGAAAGGCTATTGAATTTGTTTTGTTTGTGTGTTTTTCTAGACCATGAAGATTTTTATAAATTCTGATCAGAATTACTTTTCACTACTCTTTACATCTGATAGCTTTAACAAACATTCAGGAATACTTTTGAGAGAGCTTGATTACGAGGTCCTCCCTTAGGGGCAAAAAGCTGGAAGAATGGGATGGGGGATATGCATTTGTGGCATAGTAAATATGAGAAGTGTGCCAGGGCACTGGCTCATATCCTGCAGGGCTTGAGAAGTGAGCTAGTGTAAAAGCAAAGGCACTGCAGACTTAGCAACTATACAGTGATAGTGTACACATTGCTCCTTTCTGTTCTCAGTCTCTCCTGGGATTCATCTGTAGAGAGAAGCAATTAGCATTACAGCCATAAGGGACAGAGAAATGTGCTTTCAAATGAGAGAACAGTCAAACATTCAAAACAGTTGTGAATGCTGCTTGACTGTCTTCTGTGCTGGAGCTGCAAATATTCATGGGTTCTGTTTAGTTTCCTGAGGTTTCGGGGAGGAGGCGTGTGCAAAGGGGAGAAGAGAGCACTATATTTCAGTCCCCTTTAAAATGGTCATTCCAGCTGTGGAAGGCGGAACTCTGTAACTTGGGCAGTTCAGCTCAGCCTCCCACAACTGGGAGGCTGTGTCTGAGTCCATCCATTGTAAGTCTTTTGGTTAGGTTGGCAAACAGTGGGATCGGTACAGGTGCTGTACTACCGGTATGTGGCAAACAATTCACTTGTTTGACTCTTGGTTTTTGAGATACAGTTGTCAGTCTCGGAGGTGTGCACAGAGTGGAGTTCCTTTTTCTAAGACTAGAGCAGGGCATGAAGCTACAGGCACTCCAAAAGCAGCATTTTCACAGTTTTTTGATTGTGTGCAAGCGTTGCTTTGGAATTTGTTTTGACTAGTTCACAGTTAAAAAAGTTTGATGCCGTCCTGCTGTCTTGTACCCATATGTCCAGATTCTTTTCTTGAATTAAAATGATCAGGTAGATTGACCTATTTCTACTACAAAACTAGAAATCAGCTTTTTTTTTTTTTTTTTTTTTTTTTTTTTAAATTCTGCTATGGATGTATCATGTCCAGTATGGGTTTTGATACAAAGTTTCACTTCATCTTTCTCCATCCGCTCTTATAGATCCTGTAATCCAAATACAACCACCTGAAAATTTCTGTGGCCACAATGAAGCCTTCAGGGCTGGGATAAAGTGGAGAGTCCAGCTTGCCCAGAAAGACCTCACATGGCCCTCATTCTCAGCCAGTCATGTCTGAAACTCTCTGTGTGCTGCTGCCCTGTTTTGTGGGTAGCTGGTGGCAGTCCCTGGGCAGTGCTCTCTGTGCCAGTACCCACAAGTGTAGCCTGCTGTTTGGGGTCAGCTGTTGGGCAGCAGCTGCTGAGCCCTCATAAAAAACATTTGTCTTGGACTTCTCAGCTCAGACCTCATTCTGGCACTTGGCCTACTTAGACCCATTTCAGCCTCTGCGGTTGTCTGATTTCCAGGTTGAACCAAGGACATTATGTCACCACTTCCCTACAGACTTAAGATGCTAAAGGTGAGGCATGAAAGAGAAGAGCTCTGGCTGAGTTGTGTCTGTGAGGCTGCAGCAGTGTCAGGTACTACACTGAGACAGCAGTGCTGTGCACAAACCCAGCAGGATTGCAGGAGCTTGAAGAGCTAGTGGAAGGAGGAACAGCACTAAGAGTGTCATGGGTACACAGGCTGTGGTAGTTCCTGAGGCCTGTGCAGAAGTGTTTGCAAGCTTTACTCTTTCGCAGTGCACAAATATCACTGTGGATAAGTGAAGGCGGAAGAGTAGAGGAAGGGTAGTACTTGATCTTCAGCTTGGTAAGTGGATAAGAATTCTGTTGTCTGCCCCCTTGTGTTTAACTGAGCCTTTCTAGTATCTGTCAGTTTGTGGTGTTCCTGGTGGTTATTGATGCCTCTGCTGACAGCTTCCAATTTTGCTGTATTGTTAGAAGAGTTCCCCTGGAAATCACAGGTGAATTGTCAGGTCTGAAGGGTTGTCAGCTTGTCAAAATATAGCTGCTAGGTGCAGTCATCTAAGCTCTCATTCTTTTAGTACTGGTATAGAACATGGGATTGACAGCCCAGAGAATGAACCTGGTTTTTTCATGATCAGATAAAGCACACTGTGTGACAGGGCATACTCCTCCCATGTGCAGAAGTATCTGCAGTCGACTATGGAAAGAGGGGAGTGGGGACTTGTGGGTTATAGACATCCCTTTTGAGTGAAAAATCTATGTAATTGGGCACTGATATGTTACAATACCAGCAATCGTCCACCTTTTCCTACTTTAGGGAATTGAATAACCCTTTTCCTGTAGGCTGGAAACTGTAGCAGGCTTTTGCTTTCTTCTGTTTCAGTATCTCTCACAAAGGTTGCAAGTGACGAGGTTCACTCAACCTATTCTTTCACTTTAGAGAACCCTACTTACACAACAACCCGAGAGAATGCTTCATCCTTGCCCTGAGTTACCAGCAAGGCAGCTGAGTTTCCATCTCTGATAATTGCCCTTTTCTCTGGTATTGGTAAAAATATGAGTCAGTGCTGCGTGCAGTAGCAGTTTTGGTAGTACAGGGTCCACCTCTGCTGGAGTTCAAGCCAATGGTACTGGCTTATGGGAATCTCCTAATTCCTCTGTGCTGAAATCTAATTGGTCACAAACTCAATAGCTTAAAAATTCCATCTCCTGTCATTCTTCCCTCCCAGACAAACCCATTTCTGTACACAACAAGAAGACAATGGAAAGAAGTTTTAGTAGCTGTGTAAAACATTTTTCCTCATTCTAAAGCCCACTTCTTTGCAGCAAGAGTTAGTTATTTCCAATAGAAGCTTTAAAGTTTATTGACACCAATTTATTGCTGGGTGCCTGTTCTTTCAATGCTGCTTTTTGACAGTTCACTTTAGAGTAGTTAATGAAGGGCAGTGTTACTCCTCTTTAGCTACCTTGCCTTTAGCAGCCATGCAGATGGATGACAGACCAGCAACAAAACAGGTCTCCTGTGTCTCACTCCAGTGGTGGCTCCTTCCTGAAAACAGGAAATTATTTTAAGCATATTACTATCTTTGAAAGTATGCAGTTTTATCTTTCATTACATAAATGCATTAAAGTGTCCCTCATTTGTGCCCACTTTCTTCCAGGGAGGACAGCTTTTCTCTTCTTTCCCTTTCTGTAATGCACACTCTAAAACTGCGAGGCAGGAGGTTTATACTGTTCTGTCTTCAAGTGGAGTGTTAAGGAAGCCCAATCCTGAAAAAGATGCAGAAAAGAATTACTGGGAAGGAAACGGGAGAGGAGGGCTCCCACAAGAGGGGCTCAGATAATTTAATAATTTTAAATTAAATTATCTAATTTAATAATTAGACCTAATCTTACTAATTTTAATAAACCTGAGAGTGCTCTCCCTCTCAAACATAAACATCTTTCCAAAATAATAGGAAGGAGAACACCAGATATCCAACCAGGCTGGAAAGCAGTATAGTTTTCAAGAAAACCACTTTTTTTGTGTTGTGGGTTTTTTTCTGGGTTTGGTAGATTTAAAATTTCCTTAGATGTAGTCTGTTCATAGGTGAATTTTCTGACTAGGGAAGATGAAGAAGTGAAGTCTGGATATTTACCTGGGTTCTTTGAGTTAACCTGGCTTGTATTTGCAGAAACACAGTAAGTAGAACAGAGCCATCATTTCTATCAAAACAAGGGATTCCCAATTTGGGATTTTTTTTTGGTAAGCTAAAGCTGTGCAGAGCTCTACAGCAACTTGCACACCCCTAGGCTGGAGCATTTTCTCGGGGTGTTTAAAAACCAGATGACTTACTCAGCATGCTGCAGGAAGGGGAGGTGAAGGAAAGTGTGTGAGCAGTGGGTGTGGCTGCAGAGCGTTTCCCGATTACACTTTGGTGCTGCAGGGAGGGAAGGCCAAGTCTTGGCAGGGTTGGCCTTGCACCCCATACGCCTCTGCTGTTGCAGCCCCTGAAACTGAAAGGGATTGCTTTCTTTCAGCAGAAAAGCAATTCCGTGGAAACTACTACTGCAGTTTTATCAGGGGTAAACAGATGTTTTCTGGGCTTTGAAACAGCCACTTTGTATCTCCTTTGTCTCCTCCAGCTCCTCACTGCTATGATATTCCTAGAGTAAGGTCTTCTTATCTTACCACAAAGCTGTTTGGATCAAATGTAGTGGATTGTTTCAAGGTTAGGGAAAAGATTGTGCTGCCAAGAATGACCGCTCCTGCTTGTAAGTTTAGCAGGAGCCTGGTGTTAGCACAGCTGGAAACACAATTGCTGCAGCTGCTGTGGCTGAAGTTGGGTCTCTCCCCAGATGACCTTTGCTGTCTTGCTGATTTGATCACTGAGGGTCCTCTATGGCTTCCACCCACCCACAAATGCTTCTTACAAATGTTTTCAGAATTAAGTGTTTTGGGGAAGCATGCCTGGGTGGTTCAACATTTTAGCTGGCCATTTCTAGATTTCTTGCAGGGGCTGTAGGGAAATCCTGTGCAGGATTAGCTCCTTTTGTGATGACCAAAGCCAGATGGCTTTGGCCATGTGTGTTCCTGCCCAGTTCCTTGGCATCATCCCATACATTCTGATTTTAGTATGTCCGGAGATTGCACAGGTCTCTTTTTCTCTGGATGTGAGTCATGGCTTTTGCTTAGATAAGCAGTTTAAATACCCACTAATGTGTCGTTTTTGTCTGGTTCCTAATTCTGCATCTTAAATTTATGTCCAAACTTTATTTAATCCTTTGCCTGCTGCAGCCTGTCGAGACTAGCCAGCACAATTTCAACTTGAGGCACAATTCTGCAGCTGATTCACACACACATGAACTTTGTGAGCACCATGTATACAGAAATGGTTTTGTATGTGCCTTTTCAGTAGATATGAAATTCACTGTATATCCAGGAATCCTTTATTTGTCTTCTGGTTTCCATGGCTGACTGTTAAATGTCTGTATGTGGTTAACTAACGAGGACCCAGTGGAGGCGGTTTCCCTAATTATTTTGTTTTCTCTCATTTATTTTGTGATGCTAGGCAGCTGGCCTCATTCATGAGTTACCAAATTGACCTCCTATAAAATGTTAATTTAACTCTGATGTAGTAGTTGAAAATACTTCACAGAGTTTGAATTATGTTGTTTTTGGATGTTTTGTACATAGTGCCGAGTATCCACCAGCTGATAAAAATATGTTGGTAAACTCTTGCTTTTCTGCAGTACTGTGATAAGAGTTTATTCAGTTACTGTAGGTTTCACTTGAGGTAATATTTTCCAAAAGTAGCAGAGTGGTTTCAGCTGTGCTTTACAGGTATAGAAAAAGAGAACTATAACATTGGAATTTGAAAGTCATGGGCTAAAGGCAGTGGGACTCCCTGCATTTAGACCTTGCTACACTGCATCAATGCCACATTCTGGCATTGATGGTACTGGTATTTTTAAGTTACTTAGTATAAACTTAAATTTTATTCATTTGCAGCTACTATTTGGGATATTTATTTTGATACCTAATGTGGTCATAGAAGCCTAGAATGGTTTAGGTTGGAAAGGGCCTTAAAGATCATCTAGTTCCAACCCCCTGCCATGGGTAGGGACAACTTGCACTAGAGCAGCTTGGTCAAAGCTCATCCAAGACTTCCAGGGATGGTGCATGCACAACCTCTCTGGGAAGCCTGTTCCAGTGCCTCACCATCCTTACAGTAAAGAATTTCTTCCTAGCATCTAAATCTACTCTTTTTCAGTTTAAAACCGTTTCTCTTTGTCCTGTGACTACAGGCCCTTGTAAGAAGTCCCTCTCCAGCTCTCCTCTAGTCCCCTTTAGGTACTGGAAAGTGTTATCATGTCTCCCCAAAGCCATCTCCTCCCCAGGCTGAGCAAATCCAGTTCTCTCAGCCTGTTTTCTTAGGAGAGGTGCTCCAGCCATCTAAGCAGCTTTGTGGTCTCATCTGGTCTTGCTCCAGCAGGTCCTCATCCTTCTTATGCCCTCATTCTAGAAGACAAATACTCATACTTCCTAAAGATCATGTTGCTCAAGAATATATTACATTAAAAAAATGGGGCTTAAAAAAACCCCAAAATTGTAAGTAGAAATCTCTTGTATTATTCACTTCATGACAGTTAATAAAGGAATTTTTAAAAATCAGATCTTTTTTATTTAGTTTGAACAGGTGTTCAGAATCACACATTTGTCTTCCAGTTCCCCCATGCCCTGCATTATTTGTCATTTTTTAACTGGGACAAGCCTTTTGGAAATATTCTGTTATATGGGTTTAGGCAGGAAGACTTTGCTGGAAATGAAGACAGGCATCATGAAACATAATTGTATATAGCAAAAATCCAGTTTTGCTGTTAGCAAGAAGTTAATATTGCACATGAAGTATGGTAGGAACACAAGCAGAGATGCAGTGTTTCATCAATTTCAGGTTGTGCTGACGTGCAGGAAGGGCCCCTTCTCTATAATTTCATTTACCCAAGGGCTGTAGTGAGCATAGGTGATCCTGGATCATTGATTTTGGGAAGAGACAGGCAGTTGAACAAAAAAACCTATTCTGCACAAAAAGCCTGGTGCACCTGTGGCAAAGGCAGGTATCTTAAAATGCACAGGGAAAATTGTAGAAATGGATTAAGGTAGGGTAATAATAAATGGCCATTTCCCACAATGGTTTTCCTTGGGCAGCTGTCTATGTGGGGAAGAATGGAATAATAATTATCAGTTGAGTTCAAAGTTGATATTTATACAGGAAGTTGACAGGATAACTATGCAAATATTTAACACTTGCTTGTTTTTGTTACAGGAATTACAAAGCTCGGGACGAGGGCGCTTTGTACTAGAACATGCTGCTCCATTCTCTGCTTTCTTGATGGACAGCTTTGGGCGGCAGCACAATTACTTGCGAATTTCGTTGACTGAGAAATGCAACCTCAGGTGTAAGTGTCTGCTCTTTCCCTGCACAAAACTCTGCCCATACTGTGCAAAGGCCAAGGTTTGGGTTAGGGTATTATTGCTGTGTTGGCCTTGTGCTGTTTCTTGTCTTCACAAAGTAACAATAAAGGACAGATAGAGACTAATGGGGGCTGAGCTACTGATGGGATGGGAAAACTAGAGCAAGCCTAGGGATCTACCAGAGACAGGTGGAAGTGACAGATCTTTTATCAGACTTGGTATGGTTTAGACAATGATGCTTGTGTGCCCAAAGTCTCAGTGAGCAGGAGAGCTTGTACCTAGGCATTCCCACAATTACGCCTGGAAAGTCTGTGGTGATGTCCCAGTGCCTGCTGGTTGAACTTGGTGTCTCTGTGTGAATGCAGGTTAGATAGAAATAAGGTCATCTTTTTCTTCAAAGTGGATCCATTGTAATTTTGAGGCACATCAAATTAGTCTTGAGTTTTCCTCTGAAGTAAACCAGGAAATTGTTAGATTTTAAATGTTTTGCACAGTTGGTGTTATTTGACATCCATTAAAGACAGCTGCCCTTGGTGCATTTTGCTCATCAATATTGGATTAATTGTTATGGGTTATTTTTTGCCTCATGTATTTCTGTAATCTTTGTTTCAGGTCAGTATTGTATGCCTGAAGAAGGTGTTCAGCTGACTCCAAAATCAGAGCTACTAACTGCCCAGGAGATAATCACCTTGGCCAGACTGTTTGTGAAGGAAGGTGTGGACAAGATCCGACTGACAGGTGGAGAGCCGCTTATCCATCCCGATGTCGTGGATATTGTGGGTGAGTTCCAAATAGAGTTCCTCTGGTTTTCTAGGTGGTTTTGGAGAAACTGGCTGCAATATGTCAGGTGCTGAATTTGGTTGAGGTTTAAGTTAGGTTTACTTTCAGCAAGCCTTTCTCCAAACTATAAATGGTCCTGAAATACCAGTAAAGCTCAAAAATGTTAATGCTGGATTTCTGTTACCAATTTTTTTTAATACACAAATTCAAGTTTTTTTAGTTGTTTCAATGATCAGATGTAATTTGAAGCTACTGTAGGAGAACATGCTATTCAGAGACCTGCTACAGTTCTTTAGATGATTTAAAATCTTTTAACAGATGCACGTACATAAACTATGAGTCAACATCTAACACTTGCTGAAAGCTAAATTATGTCCTGGGGACTGCTGAAAACATATGTTTGAGACTTCTCTGAAGCAGCTGATAGTGGAATATAGAATCCATCTCCTTAGAGATACTCAAAGTTTAAATAAGCACCGGATATAAACTCTGTGATAGCTGTTTATTATTAGTAGTCTGAGGAGTACACATCTGCACTGACAAAATCATTTTCCATGGGGTAGAGGATGGAATATTGGATGACTTTTTATAGCAGCTTTTTATACCCATTTCAAGAGTGAAGTGGTGTAGGATAGACTTGTTAGTTCATGTGTTAGGAAGTATACACACCTTTTCTGCAGTCAGCTGGGAGAAGTGCAGTTAAGGAAATGATTGGAGAAGAATATGTAAGAAAATTGTCTATTTAAGAAGATGCTCCTAATCTTAAAGGAAAACGTAAATGTAAAATGGTTTACTTCATGGCTCAAGCTTGACACACAAGTTTTAGCTTCGTGCTGTGGAGTTACAGCATCTATTCTGTTTCCTTTTCTAGTTGTTAGTTTTTGTCAGTTGCCTTTGCTTGTGCTGCTTGGTGCTAAAGCAGTGACCAAAGGTCAGCAAACAAGTTTAATACAGGTATGAGGAGAGTTACAAAGTTATGAAGTCTCCTTCATACCTTCTCATTTTAGAGGTCAACAAGCCAAGAAACCAAGACACTGAAGGTTACACCTGGTAGAGTGATCTGACTGGTCCTTCTTAACCTGCTGGTGTTAGTGTTAAGCCTCCATCTCGAACTTCTCACAGTTGTCTACTGTCCAATTTGTTACTACAGGTGATTCCATGTATTAGTGTATTTGCAGTGCCTCATCCTGTATCTTGCCCTGTCTGATGAGGAAAAAGATGCATGGACATCAGCTGCTGCCTCTGCAGACTTAATCAACTGGTGCTACTTTTTAATTTTTATTTTTCATTTTGGGCTGCAGAATGACATTAGTTTTATTCAGTACCTTTATGCATTTTACATTTCTAGCAATGAAACCTGTGTGGCACCTAGCCTTTTTTTCCCAGTTGTTCTGAGGTTGAGCATTTTGTGCGTTCTGAGGCTATAAATAAAAAGTGATGCTCCCAAACTATCCTCTGGCTTCAGCCTGTATCCTTTACTCTCACAAAGATTAGGCTGCTAGTGATAGCTAGTGTTTAATAATCTTTGGCAAAATTGAGCCAGTAGCACTTACCCTCTAGAAAGAGGTTATTCTTGGTCATTTGGGAGGACTTTGAGAGCTGAAGGCCAGGGGAAAAAATCTCTCTTAGTAAAAATTGCTCTTTCCTTACAACCTCATGTCTTTATGGAGCTCTTAATCATGTTCCAAAATGCTGCTGCTGTAAACTTCAGCATCTTTGCTGTGACCTAGCTTGACCCATTCCAGAGTTCTGGACTCAGCTCAGGGTGAATATTTTGAAAAGAGCTAGGAAATGAGATAAAACAGAAATAAAGCCCTTATCAACAGGAACAAATAGAGGTAAAATAGTGAGGGAAGAAGGGACTATGAAATATTTGTGCTGTAATTACAGCTGCCTCAAGAGTAAGGGTTCTTCAAATATTTCTTAAATAATTAGGGTGGAGGCTATGAGGGAGGGAGATAAAACCAAAGTAAATTACTTTGCTGTGGCTCTGCTTCTGCAAGTTGTTTATGAGGGTTTTTTTTTCTTATTTGTTATTGTACTGATAACTGGAGGTTTGAAAGCTTGATCTCTGGAGAACTGGTATGCTGAGGATTTCTGCATTTGGCTTATGAGGAGGCAGCTATTTTCTGAATCTTAATCTCATGATATTAACTGTTTCTTATGCTGTTTTCTTTTGTTAGCCATTTTTTAGTGTCTTGCGTAAGCACTCTCCAGTCGCCCGGGCTGCCACTGGTAATGGAAATATTTCAGTTGTCAAGTGCAAATGTTTTGTCCCTTTGGATGTTGTTGCCTTGGATTCTCTGTAATAATCTAGTATGTTGACCTTTTTCTGTTTAGTTAGGACTACATGTGGTATTTCTTTCATAAGTTCAAAGTTCTGCTGGCAGCTACCTCTGGGTTAGAACTGGTTTTTGGTAAAGCATTGTAGGACAAAAGTTGGTAAATAAACAGTTAGGTCAGGTGTCAGTTGTGAAAGGGCTGGCTGGCTGCTTATTATTATTGCAGAACATAAAATTCAGTTTGAAAAGGTGGATGAAGAAAAGGAAGTACACAAAATCAGGGGTTGCCTTTCAGCAATAAAGTAGATATTTAAGAAATGAAGAACAAAATTAGTGTGCATTTTAATAAAACAAAACTTTACCACTAGTTTCACTTGCAATGAACTGCTCTCTCATACTTTTTGAAAGGGATTTGTGCTAAAATCAGTCTCTTCAACCAATACAGCTGGAAGAAGGCAGAAGCACTGAACTGTCTACATTTTCTTCACACCTTCAATGATACTTTTTTCTTTGTTTCACAAATCTTTTGGGCTTTCTGTGTATCTTATAGTTTAACTACTTCTTTAAAGTGTTCTTTTTACTTTTTATTTCCTAGGTCAGCTGTACAAGCTAGAAGGGCTGAAAACCATTGCTGTCACAACCAATGGGATCAACTTAACCAGACTGCTGCCCCGGCTGAAGGAGGCAGGACTGAATGCCATTAACATCAGCCTGGATACTTTGGTGCCAGCTAAATTTGAGTTCATTGTCCGAAGGAAAGGTACAAACTTGTCTTCTAAGGCAACTGTGTTAATACTTGCCTGTGTTAACAGGTGCTTACTGTATCTTTCACAGTCAGTTACTTTGGGAGGGAAGTGAATTGCTATCCTTCTGAGGCTGGGAAAAGTAGTCTATACTAGATTATTCAGTACTGACTCTTTTTCCTTCTTTCTGTAGTGCTTAGCAGGTAGAGCCCCTTTCGTTGGAGCTGGTGAGGTAAAAGATGCTCAACTCACCACAGTTAGTCATATAATCTATAATTGGTTAGTCATAGCTCTCAGGAACACTCTCCAAATCTTATGTTGGTCTTGTGTGCTGCTCTTCTTTAATACTGTTCAAAATACTCAGATGCTTCTGCTATACCATCTGGGGACAAAGAGATGCCACAAGAACTGAACTTCTTGTCATGAATAGTGGCAGTTTCTGGAAGTTATATTTGGGGTGTGCTAGCACTGGTCTCACTTGTGGTTAGTGATGTTCTGTATCCACTATTTTTTAATAGGAATAAACATAAACCATGCCTGAGGTAATTTGAGGAGGGCTGTTGGCTTTGTAACTTCTCTCCTACTGAGCAATAATTGCAAAAAAAATTTAAAAAATGCTTGGATCTGCCCAGTGTTACAGATTCTGGTTTAAATGAATCCTAAAGCTGATCATGGATCTCGGCTTCATGGTTGGGCTTCCCTCCAAACTAAAACTGATTTGATGTTGTATCATTCTCTTCCTGTCCAGCAATGTAACTTCAGTAGTCTGTGAACAACTGATTCTGACAAAACCTCTAAGTAGCCACCAGATGGTGCAACAGCCTCAGATAGATGCAGGGAAAGGATTGTAGAACTCTGGAATGCTGTGAGAAGTAATGTCAGCATTTGAATCACTGCTAGCAAACCGAAGTTCTTCTGGCAGGTGCAGAGAGGTGTCCTTGTCAACAGTTTCTGTGGGAGCACTACTTCAGGTTTCTGTGTCATGGTGCAGAAATCAGTTCCTGTCATAAAGCTGACTGCAGCATTATCCTTGCAGTGTAGGCTATTGCATTGATCTGGTTGTGTCGTGGCACAGTTGGCTCCCAGAGTGGTATCTGGGGTATCTATCACAAACAGCTGTTGGTTGTGCTCTTCCCTTCTGCTCTCTGTGTTTGAGTATTACCTGGTTTGTGACATTCATTAGGAACAAGTCCTTCTTTTTGCCACTGAAGGGGCAAACCTGAGCCTCCAGCTTCCTGAATTACAAGGCCAGAGATCTTCATATCTGATTAGAAGCTGTTAGGAATGTGCTCTTTATAAAGCAAAATAAAAGTTATTAGGGGATGAGGGTAATTTTTATTTATATAAATGTTCTCTTCCACTCTTAAAGAAAAAAAGATCTTTTACCAACAAAGAGAGAAATTGCTCAACTGAACAGCATAGGCAATGAGCAGGGAAATTTCTATTACTGAATATTTTTTAAGAGGAGAAAAAGTCTTCAAATCATAGATATTTTTTCCTAAGCAGAGATCAGATAAAAATAGTAACAATGAGTTCTATTGCCTTGGTTTTTTTTTTTTTTTTTTCTTTCATTAAGGTTAAAGGCTGAAATTATGTAAAATGCCCTTTTTTTTTTTTTTGAGGGTTTTTATTTAATAGGAGATTTCCAAGTATGGAATGAGCAGAGAATAGAGTGCCTGCCCCACTGAGCTACCCTGTCTCCTGTAGCAGTTCCAGAGGCAACAAGATAGCTCTTTTAAGGTGAGAGGGATTCCTGGTCATCTGGTTATGGAGCTTACCAGGAACTTGAGAAACTTGGAATAATTTCATTGTTTTGCTGGAAAGTCGCTGTAGGGTTTTAAGAAGATGTAGAAAATGTGTATCTTTGGTGCAGGTGCCCTGTATCACAGCTGCATCTACTTACAGATGGTTGGGATAGACAAAATGACTGAGATCATCAGAGATTTCACTGATGTGTGAAAGCACTTCAGAGTACCGTAATATTTCTACTTTTTCCAATCTACCACATTCTAAGGGATGAACAAATGAAAAATGGTTTCATGCAGGTAGCCAGTCTAACCTGTTTCATGGCCTGTCCCTTTCTTTTTGTGTGTTTCATACAAGGAAAGTGAGGTAATGATGTACTTAATTGTATCATTAAACGTAGGCCTGAAGCCTTTTTCCTGTAAGGATTAAATGTTGTGGGGGTTTGTTCCATACAGGGTACTTCTGGATGGCTCTAAGGTTCTCTGTACTGTAAAGCTGGCTAAAGTTCTGACTTCAGAAGAAATCAAATATGATGAAAGTAGTGAAATTTTTCATTGGATGAAAGAGGAGAAGTGGTTGCTTCCTGGCCTTTTTAGTTACATTGAGTTTCTGCTTCCTGTAATCCTGTGGTCACAGATTAGATTTTCTAAGCAGTAGCAGAGATTTTTTGATCCCATTTATGGCTCTGGGTTGTGCTTACAGCAGTGTATTATTATCTCTGTTGCCACAATCTGCCTGAAATCTTGCTTAATAGGAATGAGATCTACCACAGGTGCTGGAAACTTCCTGGGCATATGCACAAGTAGGTGGGTTATTGAGGAGGGGAACAAGCCATAACTTCAAATAGTTGCTTGCAAGAGTTATTTCACTGTGTGAAATCACTTTGCTCTTCACCACTCTTTTCAGCCAGGATTAGCATTAGAACTGGCTTGTTAAAAAATTCTATCTTATGCTTTCCTGTATCCATGCTCTATGATGCCTTTACTAGCCAGAGAGCAGTGAAGTGAAATTTTTGTCTCTTTAGTTTTCTTCTTTTTTCTGATTTTGAATGCATCACATATTAAGTATACACAGAATACTCCTGAGTTGTTGCTTTTTTCTGCTAAAGCACCTACAGAGTAATGAAGGTATGATCTGTTACTAGAGAATCTGAGTTTCCAGTAGATCATAGATAAGGAGAGGAGGGTGATGGACCTGTGCAGAAAAAATGTATGACTAGGAGCAGCATGGGGATTGTCATCTAAACTTCTGAAACATACTGCCCTTTTCCTAGCATGTGTAAAGTATTTGCTGTTGAAGACTACAGCTTGGGAAGAAGGAGCTCAGTCTAATACAGTGTTTGGTCTCTCATACCTGAGTTACATGTGCAGAACAGGAATGAAACTTAGTCTAGAACCTGCCAGGGCAGAAGAGGCATTCACAAACATGGGGTGAGCAGCTGAGCACCCCTACTCACCAGAAATGTGTGCCCAGAGCTCAGGAGTTTGCTGTCTCATTTTTGCTCACCTCTGTTCTCCATCAGCTGCTGAGCATGGCAGGAAGGGGATAATACTAAATTAAAAAATATTAAAAAATATTAAATTGATGTCTTGATGAAAGGTCTTAACTTTAAACAAAGCTGACAGAAGAGGGGGTTTGAATGAGATCACGAAGTGGCTTTCCTAAATTACCTTGGAATTTTAAAACTGCATTGTTGCTTTATTTTTCTTTCAGCATTAAGAGGTACATGTAGGGGCAAAGACACTTGCCATAAATGAACTATATCTTTCTTTTTGAGAGCAGCTGGCAGGTTGCCACAGGTTGCAGGTTGCAGGTAGGCCACACTAAATGGCAGGATGAAACTGGGCTCTTCATTTCTTGAAGTCACGGTAGTTTTTGACATCTTTCATTTGTTTTCAAGGGTCAAAGGTCAATTGAATTGCTTTCCTAAATGCTCTAATCCCTGCCACATTTTGTTCACTAATTTCCCATGTTTAGTCATAAAAATTATGATCCTGAAAAATGCTGCCTCTGATCTTCTGACTAACGGGTAGTAGCTTTGAGAGGCCAATTACATCTGTAAATAGATTCCCTATTTACAATTACATCTGTAAATAGGGACTCAAGGGGCTTTTTGTTGTTCCTAAACCCATTCCACCCCAAACGTACTTTAGAAAAACCCGTTTAAAATTCACTTAGCAACATTGCTGTCTGATTCAGAGCAGAGAAATTCTGTCATTGTAGGAAAGACACAAGCCATTACAATAAAATAAATATTAATTTATTATGCTTTCTTCATTGCATCTGGAGGCAGTGCATAAATTCTTTTCAGCCCCTTTAAGAAGAGTGTAACACAAGTAAAGCTGACTTACAGGGAAGTGCAGAATCATATGCTAATAATATATGGATATCCAAAGATGTAAAAAACCATACCAGTATTGTTGATTACTCAAATACCAGTTAAATATTGATCTCAATGACTTCAGCACAGTAACTTGGTAGGCTTTGGGGATTGTGGGCGGGGGGGTATAATTAAAGTCTCTTTATTTGCAGCTTTTCTTACTTGCAGCCCTGTCTACTGAATCAGATTGGTTTTTATTTGTCATCTCTTTGTCTTGTACTAAATAGCCACCTTTTGCATTCTGCTTTGAAACAGTAAAAATTATTTTTTGCTCTTTTTGTATCTTAGGCTTTCACAAGGTAATGGAAGGAATCCACAAAGCCACTGAACTTGGCTATCGTCCTGTTAAGGTAAAGCCTGTGTTTATTTACTCTGAAATGGTTGTGTTTTACCATACTTATAGGTCACCTGAAAAAAAATGTATTGTATTCCATCTCACCTCCCACCCCATCCCATGAATAACTTTTAGTAAAACTTGAAGATGACATCAAGAAGTAATGAGGAGACTTTGTATGCTCTCCTTGTGCAGCTGGGGGTGCAGGTGATACTCTGCTCACTAGCTTCAGGTGTCTGCTTTACCTGCAGGTGAACTGTGTGGTGATGCGAGGCTTCAATGAGGATGAAGTGCTGGACTTCGTAGATTTTACAAAGGATCTGCCTGTTGATGTGAGGTTCATAGAATACATGCCCTTTGATGGTAAGTACTGCTGCTTTGAGATTCTTCTTGGACAGAAGTGAGCTCGTTGGTGGATATTCACCCCATAGACTTGTCTCCAGAGGTTTTGGTAAGCTCTTTTAGGGAGTTAGGAATTGCTTGAAGCTTTCTGCAGCTTAGCTTCTTCCCTCCATAAGGTGTAGAAGGACTGGTTGGGGCTAAAGTGACACTTACAGAGAATGTGAAGGTAGTTCTCTGTTAATTAAGAAAATAAAATCCACAGTCTAAGGTTAGGCTGGTTTTGTTAATTCTAGGCAATAAATGGAACTTCAAGAAGATGGTGAGCTACAAAGAAATGCTTGATACAATTAAACAGCGATGGCCGGAATTGGAGAAATTACCCTGTGAGACTTCCAGCACAGCCAAGGTGAGATTGGACAGAGAACATCTGAAAAGTGCCCCCATTTCTTCCCTGCCCCAAATCTCCAAATTCTCCCAAGTTCAGCATTGATACTTGACAACCAAAGTAATTGATGCTCAGTGTGGCAACTCTCAGGTTTTGGTCTAGCTGCCTGCATGAAACTTGATGGTTATGAAGTCCTAGTCATAATCTGTACCTTGATAAATACAGTGTGTTTTCTAGGTGTATTTTCAGTCAGATACAAAGAATGCCAGGCCTGTGTCCTGTATTTACAGCTTTTGAAACTGTTGTCAGGCTATGTCTCCACATCAACAATCCTGATGGAAGAGTTGTTCAGTGAAAAAACTATTGCTTTAAAGTGTGGAGTGCCAAATGGGGAATTTCTAGCTCATACTCCCTACAAGGCATCACCTGTTAGTTGGTAACAGCAAGAGCAAGCATTTAACAAGTTTGAGAATTTCTAGAAACAGGGCAGAATAAACTGGAACACCTGAATAAACTGATTTTGCTTTTATTTTTCATTTGATATGATCTTAGGGCTGAAGAAAATCTGTGGTTAAAATAGATTTCCTGGTCTTTAGGCAAGTGGAGCTATAAAAGTTAGGAGTTTGTATTTGACTTTTTTTTCTTTTTCTTTCTCTGCATTTTTTTAGAGTTACAAGGTGCCACATTTCCAGGGACAAATCAGCTTTATCACCTCCATGTCAGAGCACTTCTGTGGATCCTGCAATCGGCTGAGGATAACAGCAGATGGGAACCTAAAGGTAGGTTGGTAGTAAAACAGGATTCTCTTCGATTTCATGCAATGAAAATAATGTTGAAATTTATGTCCTAAAAGTAGCTGGGGATGTAAAGACACATAATTATTACCAGCTAGCTCCTGTTTATTTATCCTGTATGTATTCGTGTTCCATCTTGTCAGGCTGTTAGGGAGATGTTACATCACCTTTTTTCCGTTTCTCTGTTTTGCTACCATAGTTAACTTCAGTTGTAAAACATGGTTGCAAGGCCAGTAAATATAAACATTTATTCTAATCTTTGATTCAAAATCATCTTAAACATGTGACAGGCAGATGATTTCCCATTAAAAAAGGGTCCAAGCAGCTGTGAGGGCTTGACTTTTGAATTCCACAAGGGTCCTGTCTTGTTTCCCAAACAACTTGTAAGTCTTCTCCTTCAAGAGCAGCCTGTACATTTGCTAAATGACTGTAGAACAAGCAGGGATAACCATTTCCTGCCACGTTGATACTGGCAGTTTCTGAGGGAAAATTAAAGTTTTCAATTAAAAATTGGCGCTTAGGCATTGTCACCTGATATTGACAACAGCTGTGCTGCTGCCTAACGTCAGATGACTGAGGCAGCCTGAAGGCCCAATGAGCTTAGGCTGCATAAACATCCCAGGCTGTCTGTGTGTACATGAGGAGAGATAAAGAAAACAATCTCCATAAATGTTCCCTTCAATAGGGTAGGCCTCTTCAAAGCTCTTCACTCTGAGGTTAGTACGAAATACTTGTAAAAGTATTTATTCTTTCTCGTTTCTCCTCTTCTTCCCTTGGTTGGCTGCAGGTGTGCCTTTTTGGGAATTCAGAAGTGTCCTTGAGAGATCACCTACGGTCGGGTGCCTCAGAGGAGGAGTTGATTCAAATCATTGGAGCAGCAGTGGGCAGAAAAAAGAAACAGCATGCTGGTATGTTTGTTGTACTCGAGAAATAACAGCAGTGGTAGGGAAAACAATGTCCTAGTACTTGTAACCTTCCATGAGAGTTAGAATCCAAACTGTCTTGAAAGACCTTCAGACTGATTTTGTTCTCAAATAGATGCAAATACTACAGTTCATGACAACAACAGCAAAGTGTAAAGCTAAGTAGTTGTACTGGATATCTCTTTTTTTTTTAATTAGCATGCTGTAAAAGAAGGACTAAATTGTGCTGTTGATCCAAGTACTGCATTAACATATTCTAGAAGTGACAAATCTCTTTTTCACCATGCAGGACTTTGTGGGTGCTCATCTAGTGCTCTGCATAAGGTCATGACATAAGGTCCATGATGATGCAGTCACATTCTCAGGCTGTATTCGTCTTTTCTGAATTTATATTGATATAAACATTCACATCTGAGCCTAACGGAATTTTTGTAATCTGGCTCCAGCTGGGAGCTGACCTCTTGTACATGAACTGGCTTTATAATCATGGATTAGTCCCCTATACACTAAAAATACACTTTGGCCCTTTTGTTTTCTTGCAGATTCTTACAGATTAATAACCGTAGGTTTTTCCCTTTTTTCCTAACGTTGAACAAATTTAAAGGTAGCTTTTAAATCTAAGTGTAGACTAACTTGCAAAGGACATTGGTCTGACCCAGATGAAATAGTGCCTTATAAACCTAAGAGAAGGTGTGGAGGGATTGGTTCCTTTATTTGTAGACCCTTTATTTATGAATTCTGGTTTGGGAAAGTAGGGGGTGGTTGGGGAACAGTCCATTGAAGTAATATTGCCATCAGGAGCATTTACCTGACATTTGTCTCCAACTTCATGTTAATCTCATGATAGTCCCTGGGGCTTTCTGTGATTTACCTTGAACTTCGAATTGGCACAACACTTAACAGCTTATCTAAAGAACTAGAACAGTCAAATACTATTGTTAGAGTCAAGATGGTCTCAAATAGATTGAATTCTGTAGTAGGTCGACTGTAATTCACATTATGGCAAGCTTTCTGGGAAAGGGTTCTGCAGTGTGATAGACCCATAGCAGCTGGATGCCTGGAGACTCAGGCAGCTGTAGTTTTAAATAATACTGCACTGGATTCCCCTTCCTCCAGTTCCCTTGGTCTTTACTGAGCTTTGTTTTTCCTAGTATGCAGGTTGCACTGTGAAGAGCAGAAAACTAAATATGTAAACCACATGCATGACTTCACGCCTAAAAAGCCGGGATTTTTATGTGTTCCTTATTTTATTTCTAGGCATGTTTAACATTTCCCAGATGAAAAACCGGCCAATGGTCCTGATTGGTGGGTGACAAATCAGTACGTAAAAAACATGCAATCATTTTGTTCCGTTTCTGTCTTTGGGGGAGCAGAGTAGATTTGGCTTCTAAGCCTAGCCTATGGTTCTGCCTTAGGTTTAGGCAAAGAAATGGGCTTCTTAATTAGCCAGTTATCATTAACATGCTGAAGTGGAAGAGGAGGAAAGGTTTAGTGTCCCTAAGCCTTACCTGGTTTTCCAGTTGAAAGCCCTGGTTTTGTTTTCTCTAGTTATGACAGTTCATTACATTTTCCAAAGGGATAATCACCTTTCCTACCTTATTTCCTATCAGCTTCCTTTGTACTTAAGTAGAACAGTATAGTTACTTACAAGACAGTTTGAGGTGAGTTTTGACCATATTGCCATATAAATATAAAGGATACAGAATGGAGTTTTTCCATGGATTAATAATTCGCCTTCATTTATAACATATATAACATAGAGCATTCAAGATGACAGAAATGCAAGTGTTCCTACCTCACTACTACTTCAGAATCCGAGATGTGGGACTTCATTCTTTTGAAATTGCCTCTTACTGCTGCAAAGTCTCAGAACATAACCATGAAAGGCCTACGGACCAAGAGCCTTTCCTTTCCTTCTAGTGTCTACTGAAGTTATTTGCTAACTCTCCCTTCTGCCTGAAGTTCTGTTCATGAGTGATGTTGCACTGCTGTGGTTCCCTTACTGATTTTTAACATCTCCTTCAGTGTGATTTTTACCTCTTCCATACCCATTTTTACCTATTGTGTAAGATAGCTGTCTTTCCAAAGACTTTAAGAAATAGTAACAAGAGTTAGCTTCGTGAGATTAATTGCAACATGTTTCCTTGTTCCTTATCAAGAAGGTGTGGGAAAAGAAAAAACAAACAAGAGTGAAAGACATGAACATTATGTTTCAAATCCAAACTCTCATCCTCCTACTGATGTTTTGGAGCAGGTTAGCTGCTGGGCAGCTTAAAACACAGGTTTTCAAACAGGTTCCCTTGGGGAGGGAAACATGCATTAATTTGCAGGTCTTTGCAACAGGCCATGTAATAACAACTACTCTATTTTTAAACCAAGCCCCTAGGGCTTGTACTTTTGTTGCCTTTATTAGGAAATAGGATCCACTGAGATCTTTAACATAGGTCTTCACTGGGAATGTTTTTCACTTGATGCCCCACTTTAAAGGGCCATCATTTTCCATGTTGACTCGTGCGAAATTGTGTTTTTCTGTTCCAGAAAAAGGATAAGGAGGACCCTTTGTTTAAAATGTGTATTGACTTGCTGCATGAGGAAAAAAAATTTTTGGTTTTTTAAGATGAAACATACTGTATTAAACTTTTGACTGCTCACTGGGATCTACATAATTTTTCAAGCTGCCTTTGAAAGAATTCCCACACTCCAAAGTTAATATTCATAGCAATGTTTGTATGTCTACAGAGCAGATCAATCCAAATTCCTTTTGAAAAGTGCTTTAACATTGTCTTACATGCAGTGAAAGAGGCAGCCTGTCCAGGTCCTCCTCCTTCAGCTGTTCCATCTCCCTTTGAGACTGACTGCTGGCAGTCACTGCATCAATGGAGAGACTGGAGATGAGTGGAGAGTATCCCACTGTGACACATGGAGAATCATTAGGAGATTTCCTAATTGTGTTTTGAATTAGTTACAAACTTCAAATAATGCTGGCGTGCAAGCAGTCAGTGGGGGAGTGTGCGTATGGAATTAATTTAATGAAATTTAATGAATGCTGTGGAAATCACTAATTGCTTTTGCTAGACCCAGTAAGCCAAACCTGGCATCTTCCCTGCACTGCTGTTGTCCAGTTCTTTGCTATATGGTTTGTATCTTACTTCCCTTAATCAAAATATTCCTTTCGGCAGGTTCTTCTTCTCCTGGGTTCACTTCAGTAATGGGAATTTCCTCATTAATTTAACTATCTCCTGCCTTCTTTTCTCCCCCTGAGATTGTGCTAGCTGGAAGCTGACACAATTAAACTTGAGGTGCAGTAATAGGATATAAGGAGATGGAATTTGTCAGATGGTTTCAATATATGGTGCAGTAGAAAACCATTTTTGGTTTTTTGGGTGGTTTTTTTTTTTTTTTAAGGTTTATGAGCAATTTGGGTGCAAATAGAGATGACTAGGTACAACTTCAAGAAGTGTAGGTTGCTCAGAAAAGCAAAGATGCTTTGCACTCATTACTGTCTCTTGCTGTCTGTTTACTTCCCACTCTACTTGAGTAGACTTTTCTCCCTGCTCCCACCCACATGTGTTTACCCTGTGGAAAGAAGTACTTGTCTGCCTTTACAGTCTGATTTCTCCTGAAAACAAGACACTTTCACAGGGGTTTAGCTTCAGCTTTAAAGCTAATCAAGGAATCCAGAAGAACTGAGTGCTTTGAGTTCCTGGATTTTGAAAGGAATATTCAGGTTAGGCCCCACCAAGAAAAGAGAGAGCAAAAGAGGAATAAGAAAAATAATTATCTGTGCTCTTCTAATGCAGAGCAATGTTGCACTCAATACATTTATGTCCATTTAATCCCATTCCTCTGAGGTAAATGCATGCTCTCAAATTTGCAAGAATCCTAATTTTAATGGATAGGCCATCAGCTGTAGATGAAAAAAAGCCTTTGCCTGAGTTTAGGTTATTGCAGTGATTATAATCATGAAATCTGTGGCTGATACAAGCTTCAGGAATGGGTACTTTTAGACCAGTATGTGGATGAAAATGATGCTAAGTGCATCAGTCTTGGTTTAGTAGAGGCTGGGATTAACAAGGAAGAGTTTGGTGGGTTTGTTTTTAAAAAAGTATGGGGGAGCACAATGAGACCTTTGTCCATAGACTGTGTCTGTTACTATTGTGGGGACAGTCCCAGGGCAGCAGAGGTAGCTCAGCAATGTGCAGAGGGGCAGGAAGCTGCTTTGATGCACCTGTGGATAGGCTGAAAAGGAGTCCTTGAATACCAGAGCTAGCAAAGGAGGTTATTGAGCACAATCTAATTCTGCATTTCTCAGAGCAGAGAGGAGGAGCTTCAGAAAAAGAGAGCCATGCTTATTAGCGGTGCTGTTAAACCAGGGCTTAGCCACTTACCTCTATACTGCTTTCTTACTTACAAAATATTTTGTTCACTTTTATGTGAAAGAGGCTCCTTCTGTCTTCACACTTGGCATTTAGCCCAGTGCAAATGCCAAAACCAAAGGATTAAATGGTGAAAAGGGGCAGGAGGGCTTACTACCTCTGCCAGCTGGGAGCTCTGCCAGCTCGACTTGGAACATGCTTCTGAGTAGATATAAAATCTGTCTGTCAGTGAGGGAACTGTGGTTTTTCCAGTGCTTAAACTTCAGCTGTCATTAATGTGTTAAGAGCTGGCAATAATACGAGATGCTCCCATCACCCTCAGAGCTTGTAGACAGTGTAGTTGCAGTGCTTCTGGTCCCTGCTGTCCTCAAGTGCTGGCATGGCCCTTCCTGCAGAAGGAGATGAAAGGAGGAAGTGCAGCCGCCTGTGCTGGGAGGGAGGTGTTTGGAAAGGCAGAGTTGAGAATCTGAGTGTAAGAATTTCCTATTAACACTGCCAGGCTTTTGAAAGAAGGCTGGTGCTGGGATGGTCCCAAATGGATGCTGAGATGCTGTGATTCACTTTTCTTCAGAACTGGTGCTCCTATGAGCTTTCTTGGCTGCTGTTTCTCAAAAGGTGTTGATACTTCCAGAAAGTAAGTTGTTTCTTTTTGTCAGGGACCTTGAAATGAGTGCTCTGAGTCTTGACATTTGAAATAGCAAACAAGGAAATGCAGGGAACTGATGAGAGAGAAGGAGCTTGAGGAAAAAAGCGGATGTTTGCAGGCTTATTGAGGTTTTTGCAACACAGGAAGTCCCAAGCAGTGTTCTGACAGAGTTCTCAGCTGCTACAGGCAGCTTAGCTTTCCAGTTAGTAAGATGTTCTTCTCAAGTTACTTTTTGTTTTTTCCCCAGAGCCTGCATTGATGTCATTCCCACTATGCCAAGATGGCCTACAGAATCCCCCAAATTCAAAACAGTGGGGCCACACATTTAGCCATTGGCTGACTTTGACAGAAAGTTTACCCAAACAAAAGGGAAAAGCATCAATGAAAAATAAACTCACAGGACAACTTTTCCTGCCAGGATCTCACCCAGAGAAACAGTGGCACGTAGCAACAGGAATTCTACAAACCCAGCTCCGAGGCTACTGTGTCTTCCAGAAGGACCCAAGCTCCACATTTGATACAAAGTGCCTTGATACTTCTGTTGGCCAAGTTCCCGTGGACTGTCAGTCCAAAGAGGCGTGTTTAGGATCTGAATTCCATACCAGGGATTCGGGATCTTGCACCAAGATACCTCATGCCTCTGACAACTTGACTCACACTGATGAGGAGGGACGGGCCACAATGGTTGATGTTGGAGGGAAGCCAGATACCAGAAGAAGTGCTGTTGCTGGTGCTGTGGTCCTCCTGGGTGAGAAGGCATTCAGGATGGTGAGGCAAAACCAGGTGAAGAAAGGGGATGTGCTGGCAGTCGCCCAAATTGCAGGAATCCAGGGAGCCAAGCTGACCAGCCAGTTGATCCCATTGTGTCACAACATCCCTCTGTATCATGTTGAGGTGTCTCTGAGCCTGGATGAGGCCAGGCATGCCGTGGTGATTCGCAGCTCCTGTCACACCTGGGGGAGGACAGGTGTGGAGATGGAGGCTCTCACAGCGGCCAGCCTGGCAGCACTGACAGTGTACGACATGTGCAAAGCAGTCACTCATGACATCGTCATCCAAGAGCTGAGGCTGCTTAGTAAGACAGGTGGGCAGAGGGGAGACTTCTCAAGGGTCTAGATAATACCCAGATACTTCCAGCCCTCCAATGACCACTGCTCCTCTTCAGCCTCTTCCAGAAGTCCCTTTGCTCAGCTGGTGGGCTTGGAGACTTCAGCAGGTGTGTACAGTGCAGCAAGGCCATGCCTCCAGCATTGCCTTACTCTGTCAGCTCACTCCTGGCTGAACAGTACAGCCACTTATCCCTGTTGAAAACCATGTGTATTTTCTGGAGGACAGACTTCTCCACTCTGCCAGTACCTCCATTTTGGTGTCCTCATGATGACATTGAGAAAAGCTTCCTGCTTGTACCACAGAGGTTTTTGGTTTATGGTTTTTTTTTCCTTTTTGCTGTGAAATACACCTGCTGTCGTCATACCATGCAACTGTGAGCTCTGGGAATGAAGCCACTGCTGAAAGTGCTGTTATTTTTAAATCAAGGATTAAGATTTCAGAATTGTGTCTGTCCATGTTTTCCTCTGACCTCCTTCATTGAATTTAGAGGGTGACAGTGAGAAGAACAGAGCTGGGGAACTAAAGCATACAGCAGAGATTATAAACATGGAACAGTCAGAGTCAAGGGGCAGCTCCCATCCCTTTGCACTGCTACTGCTTCCCCTCACAAAATCACAGAATGGATGGGTAAGATTGGAAAGGACAACAGTAGTGACCTGATCCAACCTCCCTGCTCAGGCACCCTGCACCCATGGCACAGGGTTGTGTCCAGACCGGAATATCTCCCATCAGGGAGCCTCCATAGCTTCTCTCAGCAATCTGTTTCAGTGCTGAGTCACCGGCAGAGTAAAGAAGTTCAGGTGGAACTTCCTGTGCATCAGTTTCTGCCCATTGCCTCTCATCCTATGGCTCAGCACCACCAAGAGGAGCCTGGCTCCATGTTCTTGGCATCTGCCCCTTGGACACTGATATACATTGAGACATCAGTCATCTCTTTTGGATGCTGAACAGGCCCAGCTCCCTCAGCCTTTCCTCATAAGAGAGACACTTGCAAGTGGGAAAGATCCACATACCAGTTTCAAAAGAAAAAAAAATGGCAGCTGCCCAGTTTTCTGCCTTGTGCTCTGTAAGACATGATGCAGAAAGAGGATATCTCGATTTGTAAGAATTATTTTTCTCACCTGAAAATATGTTTTACGATGTAAGAAGCATGTTCCAGCATTTTGACCTTAGCACTGAAATACCTGGATGCCCTGTTTGCATGCTTAAGGGATTAATTTTGCCATGCACAGAAATAAGTATTAAGCTCTCCCTGACTTTAGAAAGAGATGTTGCACCAACCCCTAGAAGACTCCAAATTTTTAATGCTACGGTGCAGCTCCTAGTAACCAGCAACCTGCATAGTCCTGACAGATAAAACAGACTTTTAACAGTAGTGGCCACTTGGAAAATTAAGGTAGTTACTGTTGCCTCTGCCAGAATGTTTTCCTGCATGTTTTCTCCAATTTGCTTTTCATTAAGTCCTCTGGCCATGGAGCACTTAAGTGTCCCCACAAATGTAGCAGTGGCTACAGTCATGTAGCAATAATTAGCTTTGGTAATTAATTGTCCTATATAAGAAATTAACATTCTTGTTAATATTAATGGCTGCTTGTCAAATGTTAATTTAAGTGCTCTAAACAGGGTGTTACTGGTTGCTTATGGCTAATATGAAGCTGCACATGATTCAGGGTGCTCCCTCCATACACACAGGGTTGAAGACAACTCTAGTAAGGTCAAAAACACTACCAAAAAATCATCTTCAGAGGTTAAAGTACTGTGAGCACACCACACTGCCACGCACATCCTGCTCACCTAAACTAAGCACAGGTCTCAGATGAGGAGACAATAGGTTTTACTACAGATCCTTCACAATCTCATACACCAGCTACAACAAAAGGCACTCTTTCCATTGCAGGTGAATTGATTTGATTCTTTATTTGTTGTCACTGTGAGAGAAGGTAGATAGAGTGACAGACATAGCAGCTATAGCTGAAAGGGAAAGAAATCTGGAAAGCGTGGTGCCCAAAATCCATAAGCATTTGTACATCAATGATGTGGTTTAGGTATGGTATTCCCCAATTTAGTGTTCCATCTTGCTCACTCCTCCCTCCCTGTGGTGGGCTAGAGAGGAGAATTGGAGGCAGAGTAGGTAAAGATCATGGGTTCAGATAAGAACAATTGACTGGAAACAGCAATGGAATAAGAAAATGAGCAGCAACACCTTCAATAATAGAGGGAACAGGCACTACATGACTGCTCCCTTACTGGAAGAGACCCCTTTCCTGGTCCCCATAATAACCCCCCATGCTGTTAGCCACACCCCCTCTTGGCTCCTGCAAAAATTACTCACATCCTGGCCAGAACCAGGACAATCTACATTATTGTCAGTCTTGACTACCTGTCGTTCCCAGGCGTGTAGCTAGCACTGCCACACTGACACCAACAATCCCACCCAATCCTGCAAATACAAGAGATTGCCTTCATCATGGAACTGCTGTGCCCATAGCATGAAAGTTTCTTTAGCTCAGCATGGAAACCAAGTGCCAGGAAAAGGAAGCACAGGTGTAACCTGCTGAGTCAACTGACTGACACAAGCACTTACCTCCCCTCACCATGCACAGCACACCCTGCCCTCCTGACCTGCCCCCAGGCTCTAGCTGATCTTGAAAATGAAAAAGAAACTCGATGTACTCAGTGGTAATAAAACAATGCTTTGGGCATATGATTCTTTGGCTTCTGAGAGGTGTGCTGTCATGCTGTAAAGCTCACACAAAGGACTCAGGGCCATACCAAGGACTACTAAGCACACACAACCATCACGCACATCTCGCTTCTTACGCACATTTCTCTACTTCCTTGGTTTGAGAGTGGCTGGAAGTGCAGGGCAAACTGACTTTGGTGCCATTTTATGCTCATGTTACATTATCAAGTCTTTAAACTATGCACATTTATAGGTAATGAACCAATCATGAGTCAACATTTTGCAAGAGAAGTGGGTTGAGAGTACTCTGTGTTTCTGTGGTGCTGGGTGGGCCATGGTATAATACATGTTGATGAACTGACTACTTTTCGAAGGCTTGCTTTTTTTGTCCAGTGTATTTTTAATAAATCCTAGTTGCAATGGAGTGTGGTTTGCATTACTTCCAATATCTTTTTAACTAAACCTTCTATGTTTTAACCCAAAAGCTTCTATGAATAGTTACCTTGGGACAAGCAACAAGACAGGCTTTGCAAGTTGCATGATGAGTCAGCAATTAGCAGGGGATCAGTCATAATTTACTACTATAAAGAATCTATTTTTTTTTGCTGTTGAGTGAAACTCATTTTAATCTGGCTGTTCTTAAACTGTGTAATCCTGTGGGTTTAACATAATTTATCATCTCTTGTCATTATCCCAGCTTCTCCCACATGCCTTTTCTGAGCCAGTGGCTGTAGATAACATCAGTGCTTTTTGTTGCTCTGAGGCCTCCAGAGCTCTTCCTCCTAGTCTGAGTGACCACAACTAAAACCAACATTCAGAGAAGTGCCTTATAAAAGTCCATCCCTCCTGTATCTCGAATAAGTTTAAGGGAAATTCCCCTTCTCATCCACCTGAACTTCCAGGAAAGCTCTCAGGTCTCCTGCTACCAAGAAGGCATCAATGATCTTAGAGATCTTTTCCAGCCTAAATGATTCTAAGGTTCCAAATGTCAATTCTAAAATAAGCACATCATTTTTCTAGGAGCAGAAACAGAGTAAAGCACCAAGCCCACCACCTCCTTCTCTTGAAGGTTGCCACAAGAATTCAAGTTTCACTTTTGTGCATGTCAAACAACACTCAAATCATGGCAACACTCACAATGCACACACAGTAGAGCTTTTGCCTGCTGGAATCCCAGCTGTCCCAGCTCATGGCCCATTTTTGTGTTACAGTCTGTTCACTGCTAATCCAGGCTGAAATCCTTTGGGGCATCTCAGCCTGGCTTTCCTTCATGCCAACATCCTGACACTAGTTACTCCACCCTCACACTGTCCTGTTAAAAACTGGATGCAGCATATAAAGGAGAAGCTGGCAGAAGCTGGTCATTAAGAATTCTTGAAGAGATTAACTCTATGTCAAAAGAGTAGTGATTTCAGGAAGTGCTGGGGGAAGGAGAATGGGCCATGGGGAGAAGACAACTTGAAATACCTCAGGGAGGGACTTCTTTTTTTTTCTGAATGGGAACTGCTCAAAACCAGATTCTAAAAGCAACAATAGCTAAGCAGTAAAAAGAGCAATGAATTTTGTTAGCTATTTTCAGCCCCTGGTGACCTGCAGTGATTCCCTGTAACTCTGCTTTACATGGGATTTGAATGAACAGGCCCTTGCTCCTGTCCCTTCCTTGGCGCTTTGCTGGTTCTCAGCTCCCTCTGGCTGCCTCAGCAGAGTCAGGCAGGCTCTGAACAGCTGAAAAATGGCTGGTGCATCGTGTGTGCTTTGGCCAAGACAGAGCTGCTAATTAGTTAAACAGCAACACAGTTAGTTCACTTCCCTCCACGCACCAGAGCCTCGCTCCAAGAGAAGCTCAGCATTTCAGGGAGTCTAAAATCGGTCGGAGGAATTTCTGGTTGCGATGGGCTGACCATGTTTTCAGCTTTTTGAGATGTCAGGTAAAAGCCTCAACTTAGATCTCAAAACCAGTGCATGTGAGGAGCTCTGCAAAGTCGTGATGATGGCAGGGAAGACCCTGACATGCCTGGCATGGTGCCAGAAAGGCACAGGATGAAGAGCTAAATCCTGTGTCACAGGCTGTGCCTGAAGGGCGTTGGGTGAACTCAGTACACTCTGTCATAAGAGCAGATTCTCACTTTGGGCCAGCAAGCTTAAACAGTGGGTGGCTAAGACAAATCCATCTGTTTGTACCTTCCCCTGCCCCTCCATGCTGCCAGTGCCATGTTTAGAAAGCTTCCAGTTTAGCATCTCTATCTTTGTACTTACCCTGTTTGCTCCTTCGGGGAGTAAAGGGTACCCAAAATAGTAAAGTGCAGCTGAGTGCAAGTGCACAGGAAGGGATGGGATGGATGCCCTGAGACTGCTGAGCTTTCCTCCAAGCAAAGAAGCACAACAAACCAGGCATTGCTCCGCTGCCTGTGCACAACCCAACAGCAGTGGCACAGCCATGGCCATCAGGCAAACTGCCTACTGCCCAAGGCTCTCCAAGGTGCCATCCACTTGCTCCACAGAACAAAGTTTCACGCTTCATGATTGCTCAAGGTTTGCTTCCAGAACGCCAAATGAGCAGCAGAGACAATTGCTTCATCAAAGACTCCATCAACAGAGTGGGCAGGATCTCAAATTCTGGACAGCCCTCTCAAAACCAGAAACTCTCAGTACTACTAAGTTCTTCCTGCATGAATTTAGCCTTAAATTAAGTTCAACAGAAACACTGTCTTCTATACCCATGATACTTTCAGGGTGTGCAGCTGAAAGGATGTGAGGCCAGCAAAAGCAGAGTTTGTGTTTGCAAAGTCAAGGGCAACTTGGCTGCAGTGGGACAGGAGGTAGGGGAGGAAGAGAAGGAGATAGCAGGAGGTCCAGGCAGCGGTAAAGTTGTGTTAATATTATGCTTGGAAGATAACACAGGCTATCAGATATATGGCTGCTCCATAGGTAGTGCCCTAGGCCAGTTACCTGCTGGTGCAGGTTGTGGCAAAGCTCTGTCAACACCAGCAGAGCTGTGCAGTGCCACAGCAGGCAGCATCTGCTGCTGGGAGCTAGGAGAGAGGGGAGATCAGCAGCACAGCCCTGACCTGCCACTACTGCAGCCTTAATGAACTTAGGTTTCATTATTGAGATAACTTCAGCACTCAAGGCTCCCCATGTGCACAGTTGCAGCAAGGCTGGAATTGCTGTTGTGTGAGGCAGTGCCTGGAGTTACACCACCAGTCCATCCCTCTCTCCCTTCATCCCCTCCCCAGCTGCCACCCACAGTCTCAGCGCTTCAGAGCGCTGCACTTCCCCACCCTGGGCCTGACACTGAATGGAAATGTTTTAGCTCTGTGTGGCTCATTTGGCTTCTGCAGATCAACCCTTGAGGCCATCCTCAGCCCAGATCCAAGAAATGAGCTGAGCTGAGGGAAGGGAATAATTTCTGCTGCCCCTGAAGCCTCATCTCTCCTATTGCAGCTGGCAGCTCAAAAGGCTCCATCCTGCCAAGACTGAATCTTAATTGGGATCAGTGGAAAAGACAAGCTGCTGCCAGGGCCGCCCTGATCCTGGGCTCACAGAGAACATGGGTAGAACTTGCCCAGCCCCACAAGAGAAGGCCTTCACTAGGATTTACAAAAAATAAAATTCCCTTCCGAGTATCAGTGGAAGCAGCAGGAGGAGGCCAAGGAGAGGACATGGCTTAGCTGGGTAGTTTGCAGTGGAAGAGCAGGCAGAACCACATCAGATGGAAAATCCTCCTGTCCCTGTAGCCTGCTGGGAAGGGAAGCCACCAGCAAAGGATGAGGGGTACAGCTAGTAATCCCCAGGCCCTGCAGTGAATTCAAATACTATAACCATCTCTGAACAAACACACAAAACTACCACAGTCATGCCCAGAACTGCTCTTGCCAAGATGTACATGAAGAAGGACAAGGTAAGCTTTTCATCTTAGAAGAGAAAGACTAAAGCAAAACCTCTTCAGGCATCCCATCTGCACGTGGCACCAGGATGCTACACATGATGCTTCTTCCAAGCCACAGCTGCTGACTTCAAGCCCACTTGCTTCAAAGACCCTGGCAGTGCTCACTCATACCTCCATGATTAGGCACAGTCTAGCCACCCCTTTGGCTTTGTGGAGGCAACCAGAATCAACACTGCCAACTCCTAATGCACCCAAGATGGGTGCTCCTGACCCAGTTTCCTTGCAAGCACAGACTCCCGTCACCTCAGCACTGTCTTGTCCCAGCAGCAGCAATGTGTAGCAGGCGTGGAGCAGAGTGAGTAGCTGTCAGCCTGGGTTATTTTTACACCATTTGTTCCACCTTGCATATTTAGGTGCATTTCCAAGTCCCTGCATCAGAGGAAAGCCACCGTGGCAAGTCTTGTTCAGACTGGGGAGCTTTAGAAGAGCCTCCCTTGCTGACTCAGGGGAACAGAGTTACCAGCAGCTCATGCAGCAGATGCCATGTCAGAGCTGCTGGATCTGAGCAATGAAAATGGGCTCTTGCTCTGGTAAAATGGCTTTAACGGGATTTTCCAGCCAGCAAACATGCTTTGAGGGACACACCCAGGACATTCAGCCATCAGCAACACGACTGCATGCAGAAGGCTCTTGACCAGCCAGACTGGGAGGGGCATTTAAACACAAGTTTCTTGCCTTCATCTTTATAGCCTGCTATTTCTCTCCTGGGTTGCTAAGGATGCCCCAGAGCACATCCCTCTGGGATGTCCCTGATACAGCAGAGGCACGGTCAGTAACAACCCATCACCAGCAAGCTGTAGCTTTAGCAAACCTGTGCCAGAGAACTCCAGCTGAACCCCAGCAGCTGGAGGGGTTTTCATTTCCACTTCTCCAAGGCTGGTATTTCAAGGTGTTTTTATTTCTTTTTAATCAATGCACATGGCCAGCTCCGGAGGGGGCTGAAGGAGGAGAGGGAGGCGGTGCAGCCACTGTTTCTGTACAAAGTATTTCCACATGCAAGTGAGATGGGGCTCGGCTCGCTCGGTGCGTGTTTTGCAGTGCGGTTATGGGCTGCCGTTCCGCCTCCACAAAGCTGTTATTTATTTACTTAAAGACTTGCATTCCATGGAAAAAGATGCCCCAAGATAGCACTGCATTTCTAAAATTAAACCCAGCTGGATGGAGTGGGGAGCAAGCAAGTGAGCACTCCTGTGCTCCCAACAGCAGCGGGAACAGGGTTCCCCATGTCCTGGACTCCCCCGCCCTCAGTGAGCAGCAGGAGAGCCTGGCAGAATGCCTGCCGTGTCCTCAGCCATGAGGGAGGCAGCTCTCTGGGAAGTCAGACCAAGTGCCTTACTCAACAGCAGGAGTGCCACTTCTTCCCATGTCAGGGGATCAGGGTTTAAGAGCAATGCTAGCCCTTCCTACCCCAGCAGCTCTGCAAAGCCCCCACCCTGCTGCAGGACAGCAGACACCTCACCACATGCCTGACACAGGTTTGAGTGTGGCCAGAAGTCCTTTACCAGAATCTGTGAGGAAGGCTGCATTCATAAGGCTCATCTCCTACCTAACCCAGCCAACATTTCTATCTGGTTTATGTGTCACTGATAGCATCCTGCTCACAGTAAAGCTCAATTAGCCCTTGCTGTTGTAACCTAAGTTAAGAAACCTGTTCTCACAAAAGCCATTTATAGAAGGGAAGAGGAAAACCCAAGTATTCCTCCAAACTCGCATGGCACCAGCAAGAAATCCCTCCCAGACACACTCTCAGCACCTGTTCCCCTGTCCACATGAGCACAGGGATTGCCTCTACATCAAGTGGCTCTGCTCAGAAATGAGCACATCAGCTCATCAGAGCAGCTGTGCTAGAGCTGCTGCTCAGGGGCTTTACCATGGCCTGCATTTAGCCTCATCCCTCAGACAAAATGTCTCCTCACACACACAGCTGAAGCTTTCCAAAACTTTCCAAAGCTGGGCACTGGTGGAGCCCCCTGCACCCATCAGGGCTGGGAGAGCCTTGGAGGCTCTATGGAAGCAAAGCTCCAGCAACGGCAGAGGTGGCTCTGCAAGGACCATGGGAAGGAAAGTGAAGTACAGCCCCAGACCTTGCTTCCCTGCACCAGAAGGTTCACACAAATGTGGGACAAGAAATGCTGGCAAAGAAGTCTGAGACAGACACAGAATGAATAGGAAAAGAAACAAGGATGATGGCTGAAGGGAATGGCTAAGAAACAGGCAAAATGGTGAAAACAATGGTGAGATTGGGTGCCTGTGTAGCTGCTGCCTCCAGGCCCATGTACAGCTCTCCCAGGGCCTCAGGACCCTGTCCTGTCCTGAGTACATGCAGGAGTTGCTGCTCCTTCATCTATGAGACAGTCCCTGGCATCACATGAAGCTTGTTTCAAGTGGGGCAGAAAGGACAGTCCCACCACTACTGGCCTGGAGTGTGATCCAAGAGAACCTGACCACAGTGTATGTGGGCCAGACCAACATGTCATACTTGGTAAATCACTCAAATTACTGTTTGGGGACACTAACCTGGCATTCCCATTGATCTGTGCACTCTGCAGTGAGCACCTGGAGACGGATTTCCAAGCCTGAGTGCTCCTCATGCCTGATGTGCCAATTGGAGAAAATGATGTTTGCTACCAGATTAACAAGTCTGTTTGAGCAGATGGCTTTTGTCCCTTGATTTCTGCTAAATATTAGAGGAAGATTTCATCTTGCTGCCTCCCAAGGGAAACCCTTCCCATGTGCTGGTGATAATCCAGACCCTGTTCTAATGAGAGTGAGAGTCCATTGCAGAGCTGAGGGGAAGGGTGAGGAGGAGTAAGAAGAGAAGTGAGCAAGCCACCAGAGAAGATCTCAGGAAAGAGCCTGCCTCTCATCAAAGCTCAGCTATTTCTGTGACTAGGCCTATTTTCCCATAATTATACTGGTTCTGCTCTGCACAGCACTAAGGCAGGTCCACTGATCCCTGTCCAAACTCCTGCTGCCTTCCTGTTTGTATTAGGGTGCCAGCATGGGTTAAAAATTAGAGAGTAAGATTGCCTCAGTATCTGATTTATCCCCTTTCTTCCTTCCATCTTGATTTGGGATGTGCTGGTCAGCATCCCCCAGGGAGAGGATTAATCAGGAACAGACGGAGTGCTGGCAGCTGCCTGACAAGGACAAGGCTATGGCTATGGGACAAGTTCAATTTGGGATCTCTTGCCTTGACCCTGGTACAAGTCCAAGACATGCTTGCTGATGCAGCCCAGCACTGACACCCCAGGAGCTGGCACAAGATCAGCACCCCCAAGGCCACAGCTAGCTCTGGTCCCAATGTCACATTGCCTCAGTGCTGGAGATGCTTCTGTAGTGAAAGGCTGCCCATCCCTGTGACTCCAGAGGCAGCTCCAGCTCTCCAGCTACAGAAAGGGCCTCCTCTCCACTTACAGAGAAGTTCTCATTTCAGGGACCAGAGCAAGTGATGATGTTACTGCCATTCCAAAAGTGCAACACATCTTTAACATTTGGTTCCTGGATGAGAAACAGCTGCACCACGAGAGGGACAATGGGAAGGTAGGACACAGCACCCCACCTACCTGGCAACTCCTGCCCCATGTGAAGCCAAGCTAAGTGCAGAGCAACACCATTTGTGCCAGGGTCAGTCCTCTGCCAGGGGCTTCACCTGGAGCCTGAGGTGCCCAAGCTCCTGCAGCTGTTAATACCACAGAGAAAGGGCAGCAGATCCTCCCAAGATGGGTAAGCAAACAAAGGCATTGTGAGGGCAACAGACAGGAGTTGTGAGGGCGCAAGAGAGAGGGGAACAGGGCTCAGATATTGAAGGAAATCAGGAGCAAGAGGTACTTTGCAGCAGAATGAGGCATGACTCTGAAGAGTTATTTTCTGCTTGGGAACTCAAAAGGAAAGAAAACACTGGACTGCACAACCCTGGGAAAAATGAGCACCTTGGGGTTACCCAGCTTCTTCTACAAAGTAAGAGCAGATGCAGACTTGCTCAGGAGCACAAACATAGTGTGTGTTACCCAAGGAAACTCTTGTCCAGTCATAACACCTTACTGTGAGCCCAGGGGTAGGTGAGTACTGGGCTGATTTGTACTTCTGCCCCTGGAAATACCTCGTGACTATGCAGGGGCTAAGGTGACAGTTACCAACACCCCCAAGGCTGTCACACCCAGACAACACTCAGCCAGGCAAAGCCTGATCACAGGAATATCCAATGCAGAACACCCTTGCTTACCTCTCAAATCCAGGGACCATCTAACTTTCTGGGGGGGGGGGAGGGGGGGGGAGGGGGATCCATCTTTATTCTTTTACAGTATTGCCAAAACCAAATGAAAAATAATGTAAGCCTAAAGTAGATGGATACTCATTTCCTCCTTATTTTGTTTGCTTCCTTTGGTGGGCAACAGAGCACATACAAGCTTTTGATAATTTTTTTTTTCATTCCTCAGCCACTGTACACAAAGCACCTTCTGATACCTTTACAGGCCACTGGCTTTCCAGGAACCACCACTGGCAAAACAGTGGCAGAGTTTGACAATCAGAGCATGAGCTATGGGTTCACCACAGGCAAGCTCTTGGTAGTCTCTCATGAGGCATCCAGGCCAATTCTTACAACACTCATGGTATTTTGGGGTATGATAAAACATGAGCTTTGCCCCTGCAGACCTACTGGTAAAGGGAGAGTTTCTACTTACAAACAGACTAATAAGGAGTATTTGTCAGATTTCTTGAGACAATCACAGTTCTCCTCCCCACCAACATGGAGAGACAGGAGCCCTCCTCCCTCCCCTCTGCAGGGGCAGGCAGCAACATCACAGTGCCCAGCACACCCACCTCCCTGTCTGCCCCATAGGAAGGGGTGTCCTGGGCTGATGTCAGCCCTGATCCCCAGATCCCTGCAGCGTCTGCATGACTGTTGTGCTTCCCTTGGTTATCAGCGGCCTCAGTCCTTGCTGGAAGTGCTCTGAAGAGCCCTTCTGTGAAGGGAGAATATGGCAAAGGTCTTGCTATAGCAGGACAGACCCAACTGCTACTGGCCATAGACACTTCTGGCAAACAAAAGCCTTTTTCCACATCTCACAGCCATAAATTATGAAAGTCTTTTCCCAGACCACAGATCACAGACTATTCTGAGTTGGAAGGGACCCACAAGAATCATGATGTCCAACTCCTATGGGAATGGCCCAAACAGGGATTGAACCCACAATCTTGGTATTTTTAGCACCATACTCTGACTAACTGAGCTAATCTTCCTCCCTTCTGTTTTCTGATTATTTTTTAATAATTAATGTAATTAGAGACGTATTCTCCTTCCATGAGCACTCAAGGAACTGGCTCAACAAAACTGTGCACCACATCTAAAACAAGGTGGGCAAAGAACAATTCCTGGATTCCCACGTTAAACCATTCACAGCATTTCAGACCCTTCTGGACCCCAGGGTTCAATGCTGTCACATGGTAGGAAAGATGCAGCAGCTCACTCAAGGCAAGCCTCCACTGCACTGCTGAGTCTGCAGTGTGGAGAAGTAGGGGGAAAATGGCAAAAAAAGGCAAAAGGGAGGCAAGAAAAAAGCAAAAGAGATGCAAAAAAAAAAAAAAAAAAAAAAAAAAAAAGGCAAAAGGGAGGGAAAGACAAAAAGGGAAAAAACTACCTTACCTCCTCGTGAGCCCAAAGCAAAGTAGAGATAAATAACTATACCTCAGAGAAAACAGCAAGAAGCCCATTAACTACAGGAACATCAAACAAACAAAACCTATCACAACAATGTTGAAAACCAAAACTTTTGGGGTTTGGGAGGGGGGAAAAAACTAAACTTTAATTTTTTATTTCCTAGTGGTACAAATCTAGGGCCAAGCAGATTTCTCCCAGAAAGCTCCATGTCCACTATGGCAGAGATAAAATCACCCTTGTTTAAGCAGAAGCCAAAAATTAAAGAAAGGCAAAACAGGTAAATTATAGACTCAGCCCTTCCCAGCAAGAGCAGAGAGCTCTCTTTACACTCCTCTTCACTCCCAGTCATTCAACTAAACCCCAACCCCCAGTTTTGCTCAGAAAAAGCCATGAGGCACTTACCTTGCTCTGTGCAGCGATGACAAGGACAGGGAGGTCCACGATCATGGGAAAGGTGACAACCAGGAAGATAGAAGGAGGCTTCTGTGATGGACCCATGGTGCAGGGCAGAACACCAGCTCCTCACTGTGTGCTCCAACCCCAAACAAATTATTAAGGAAAAGTCTTCTTACACTCCAGGCAGGATGTCTGTCTTGTTCAAAGCAGATAATTCAAATGCCACTGGGTTTCACCTCTAATAAGAGGAAAAGCAATGGTTTGACTTCCTCTACCAAACCCCAGCTGCCAGGGTAGAGAACTCAGGGAGGTCCCTGCAGTTTCATCCTGCCTCCACCACTCACATGATGCAGATGTTTCAGAAACATCCCTTTGCTTCTGCCCTTGCATCTGTACAGCAATAACCTAAAAATCAGAATTTTGGCAAAGTATGAACCAAATAGATCAAAACAGAGAAACTAAAAGCCTTTCTAATGACTAAAAGCCAAGAACCTTCCCACAGAGCACTCAGACTCCCATTTGCTGCCTGTTGATCCTCAACCTGTGCAAGCAATTACACCCTAATTACTTTTGCTCATTTCCACAGTTCTTCCCACCTGAGAGCCAGAGCCAACAGGTGGGACTTTGTCTGAGGTCCCTGGGAACCTTAGTGCTGCAGGAATGTGCTGCACAGCCAGCAAGGCTCCCACTGGAAGTTATGTATGATCTCGCAAGGTTAAAGCATTGCCCTTTGATGGGTTGAAGATAAGAATGAAATGTTGTTGCTTAAGGATAATTTTGTCAGAGGGCTCTCTCCATTAACAGAAATGGGGAGATCTGTATATGAATGGAACAGATGAACACATTGCCTCTATGATGAGGACAAGGTTCTGCCCCTGAGCCTCAAGGAATTCCTCAGCACACTCTCCAATTCCGCAACAAATCAGCCCTAACCCTTGCGTGCATCTTGCTCGCCCGGCTGGTCTAACTTCTCTCCAGCCTCCCCACCTTGCTTTTGTAAGTCTTCACTCCTGATGTTGGCTTTCCTGTTTTCTTTTCAGCTGACCTTATTTAACTCCTTCCTTGGCAGCAATGCTCTCCTGCCCACTCCCTCTCTGAGTTGACACTCTGCTGGTTCACCTGCTGGTTCCGTGATCAGGTCTTCACCATGGCACGGCGTGGGGAGAATGTGCTGGTGTTCCACGGTGTTGCTTCTTCCCCAGAACAACTGTGGAGTTTCTCACCAGCTCTGCAGTGATGGTGTCACCCGAAGAGCTGCATGCTTTTGACCAAAGATCCAAAGCTTAACAAAAAACTGCACCCAGACCCCGACTCGCTTATCGGACTTTGAGGCAAAATGCACACAAAATCAAACTACAAAGAAATGTACAGAGACGCAGTGGGGGCAATATATCTTTAATTTTTTTTGCTTTTGTCTTTTAGTATTACAGTATATTCTTATAAAAAGATACAGATAAAAAGGACACTACAGGATTTGTACATTTAATTCACTTATAATCTTAAACTGACTAAGAAATGAGGATAGGCCAAGGCATTACAGCAGCACACAACCTCCCAGTTCAGTAAGCAGCACTGTACTTTCTAGCTTGGCAGGCAAGGCCACCTCCCAAAGTGACCTGCGAGTTTCAAGCTGAGCAGGCTTGCAGGGGAGCAGGTGGGGATGACTTGGAAGGGAGGCATTGAGCACAGAGTGGCTCAGGTACCGAACATTCCCTCACACTTCTAAAAACTGCAAAGCTTTAAAGAGCCTGTTTGAAGGCAAGCAGGAGGGGGGCAAATGGCTTATCAGAGAGGCTTTTCTGGATCAATTAAATGGCTCAGAGCTCCTAGTGGTGGAGGCTGAAAGGACCAAACCCTAGGTGAGCTGTGGTAGAACATCTTGTAAATAGACAAAACTGTCTGAAGGAGAATTTTAATCCAGATCCTGCTTTTAATTTTGCTGATGTAAAACCAGAGCAACATAAACTGGTTACTGTGGATCAATTCTACATTACCACTATAACAGAAGACTCCTGTTTGGAACCATCCAGACTCTTTCATGAAATGAGGTGCCATAACACCATGCTAGACACAGCAGGCACTGAGTGAGCAAATCTTCAGGAAAGATTTCAGGAAACTTCAGGCCAACTTCAGGAAATACTGGTCATCAGAACTACTACTCAGATTAGCAGATAGCTTTTTTTATACATTATGTAAATAATGTATATATAAATTCTGTACTTTCAGCTGGCCAAATTGTATTATTCAGGCTGTCCCTTTCTACCTTTTTAGGAGAAACTAGGGTGGCAAATGGAGATTACCTCTCTGGGTTACAGGCAATCAGAAATCTCCTGTGTCAAGTACAGAAGCCAAGGAACCATGGCCAAACACCTTATGATTGCCAGAGACTCCATGGGTAACAAACCAACCAGTAGAAAGATTTTGCTTACCTGGGGTAACCTGGGGAGGTGGGGCTGGAGGAGAAAAGATGTAATGAAGATGAAATCGTTCTTTGGCCACAAAGATAGGGAGGAATATTAGCTCTGAGGAAGGAGAACTGTCCCAGTTTGTCTCACTAGTGTGTTAAATCTGGTGGGAAGTTACAGGGCATGAAGCACTTTTGGCCATCTAGCCAAGCTTCTGTGGAATTATGGATCAAATTTGTGTGGAAGGGTGAAGTTTGAGTGCCCAACTGTGCACCTTAACTCTTCTCAATCTTCTCATCATGACACATGATAAAAAACAAACATCTTTTGTAGAAAGTGTTCTAAAATAACCAGCCTCCATCAGTTCACCATGAGCTTTAAAATGAGTGCTTTCCCAGAACCAGGATCACCAGGGGCAGAGTAGTTATGACAAAAGCCAAAAGGTGTTTTTTTTTTCTTCCCTCCCTTCCCACACCAAGACTGCTCACCTGCATCCCCTGGCCTGGCTCAGCTGGCACAGGAGCCAAGCCAGCTCTCCAGCCGGTGTAATGCCCTGGCACGGTCTCAATAGTCTTTGCTGTAATGCAGTGTATACATACAAACATAGCAAACTAAAATAAGGCAAAATAAATAGAGGTGTCAGATTTACAGGTTCCCCTTAGAGATTCCTAAAACCCTTTTTTTAAAAAAATCATTTAACCCCCAAACAAACAGACAAACAAAACCCAAAACAACCAACCTAGAAACAAAACTGCATATATCATGTACATCATCTACTGTACAACGAATCTCCTTTCCCCTCACGGAAACTCCTGACACAAGCTTCTCCGTGCAACCCAGCTCAAAGTCTGATCTTTCCTAAAGAAAAGGAAAGATTTATCCAGTGGGGCTGATCATTATGGAAACACCTGCCCCACGGTCTCCCACCAGGATCCTTTGCAATTCCTTTCCCTTCCTCAGACATTGTGAACACATTACAGAAATGCTTCTGAAGGACATCCAGGTTGTTTCCCTAGTGAGGAAGTCTCTCAGCCCTGAACACTAGTTCTACTTCTGCTCTCATAGGGAACTGGTGCCTGGACAATGGCTGTGCTAGAGCATGGAAGGGTCTTGCTCCTTGAAGTCACTTTACCTTGTAGCATTGCTAGAGACACAATAGACTGAGAAGAGTGACTCAGTTCAAAGCAAGTGGAAGGGGGAGGAAGTCTTCTTCAGCCTTTTCTGGGATCATCCTAATGCCAACTATGCAGCAATAGTGCAGACACACAGAGGTGAGTGAGCACTAGACCTCTAGGGACAAATTCTGGAGAGTTAGAAAGTACCTCTTCTAGATGTGTGGAACTTTATGATAAGGTCAGCAATTACTGTATTTCTGCAGGATGCAGAACAAGCCCTCAATTACGCCTTTCTTTCTCACATCTCTTTCTTCTCCACCAATTTCCAATGACAGAGTGACTTCTCTTAAAATGCTGGTTCTAAGCACAGGTGCAAGGACAACAGCAGACCCTAGCTTTTCTCCAGCTTCTCCAGCAACCTCAGACTGTTTCCTAAACCTACTCAGGAGTAAGATTTTCTTTCTCCTTCAGCACTTGGCAACTCAACCACAACTGCTGAAGAAGAGAGTATTATATGCACTCACAGTACCCAAGAGACGAGAAATTTGGTTTCAGCAAGGATCTGATGCCAAGCTCTACGGCATAGCCAAGTTTTTCCTTATCTTCTGTGTGGGTAACCTCATCTCATACAGTAGATAAGTTAATGGGCTCTCTGCTTGTCAACACTTGTATGAAAACACTGCTTGCCTCGGTGTGAAACTGAGCTTTTCCAAACCCTTCTTTATGAACTTTCACCATGGAGTCAAGAGTCCAGTACATTGAATGAAGCTTTTGGCCACCATTGCTGATTCAAAACAAGAGGAGCCTGGGGCACTGGAGTGCTGAGAAAGTCGAGCTGCATTGAATCAGGGCATGACTCTGAGCTTTCTGTCCATCCCCTTACGGATCCCACAGCTGATTTACAGGAGTTGCACAATTTCTCATTATTAATTTATGAGTCAGAGATGGCAAAACTATAGCAGCTTTCTTTGACTCTCAGTATGGCTGGAGTGTTGCTGTGTACCATCACACAGGACCTCTTTAAATCAGGGCTGAACTGTGTACGTAAAGGGACAGAGGATTTATCACTCTCTTTGCTTTTGCTACATCTGTGGCCTGGCAAAGTGACTTCAGTTTCAGGAAGCACAGCACAAACCTGGTTTGACAAATACCGGGGCAGGTGAAATGCTGTATTTATATTTAAAGGGTTTGCCCTGAGGTGTTTCTTCTCTGGCAGCTGCCACACTGACAGTTTGCCTTATCAAACAAGTACCTGGGGAGCAAGCAAGCAGCTGTACTTGCACATCATCTTGCACCAGGACTGACCTTGGCACTACACATGAAGTTCTGGGTGAGTCCTAAACCCAGGGAGAACAAAGAGGGAGGGAAAAAAACCCCTACAATGTTCTAATCCCTAAAAGCATAATCTTTGGAATTCAGGGATTATTCAAATCTAAACTCAACTGTATACCAATTTGGCACATATTACCACCTCTCATATGGCTTACATGGCATAGGTTACATGGCATGCTTTAAAACAAGACAAACAAAAGGGCTGGGATATATAGCAAGTCTACTTCAGGGAGCAGCAAGGAGCTTGTTAATATAATTTACAAGAGACATTTCTAAAAATCCATTTGTAATTTAAAATAAAAATGCTTTAAAAAGTGAGATTTTTTTTCTTAAACTTTCAAAAAACCTTTATGAAACAGTCTTTCTTCTACAAGGTGCTTGTGTCCACTGCAATAGGCATTGCTGTTAATAGCTAATCCCAGAAGGGGAGTGGGATAGTAAGGGAGGAGAATGCACCCAGCTCTTGTAAGATACCAGCTCTTTACGATGAGTACTATACAGAGGCGCGGCAGTCTGGAATGTCCTAAATAGGGAAATTCTGGGGCGGGAGACTCAAAATTCAGTAAACAATGAAACATCAGAGTTTAACAATTCTGACTTTTTTGCTTCTCTCCATAGTTTACATAATTATTTAACTCTCAAAGTATTCAGAAAACCACCACAGTTTGCTTCTCCAATATTGTAGTGTGTAATACTGATCAGGCAGCGTGCATTGCAGAGGAAGTTCTGTTCTGCAGACTCAGTGCAGAGCCTGAGGTTAAGTGACATTCAGAGAAAAATCAAACCAAATGATTAAACTTCCCTGGGATTCCTTGACATTTTGTGCTGTTGACTAATGCAGCAATTTGTAGATGGTAGGTTCCTCTTTTCAAATGTTCTCTCCTATCTAGGAGGAAGAATCCATCACCATTCCTTCTTTTCCTCCTTTCCTTCTCCAGGGAAGATAATAAAAAAAAAAAGAAGACAAGTTTGAAAAAAAAGTTAAAAAAAAAAAAAAAAGGCCATGACAGCCCACACAATCCAATCCCTTTCCTAGAACCATGAAGACGCACAGAATTCAAGCCTCTTCTTGGGTTCTTTGCTTTTCTGCTTATATATTTAGTTCATGTAACTTAACTAAAAATTTATTTGTTTCTTCTGAATTAACCCAATTCCAAAGCCTGCTTGGCTTGTCCTCCTTGAAAAACTCTTAGTTTTAATTATGGGGGTCTCCCTTGGTTCACCCCAAGTGATTTCTTCAAAATGAAAAAGTCAGCATGCTCCAAGGCTCTCCTTTGACACCATTCATATCTTACTGAGTGACATGGCTCCCCTTGGCAGGAGTGGGGTGTGTGCAGTGGAGGTCAGGCTGTTAGACAGAAAGACCAGTTCATGCTAACAGCAATCACAGCTAGCATCAAGTGGAAAAGAAATCCCACTTCTGGCAGGCAGCGAGCCTGTTCGCTGTTTGCTACTGGAGACCTGCAGATGATACTAGGGAGCTCCCAATTTCCAATCTTGCACAAACAGATAAGAAATTTTCCACTGATTCTCTGCCAGCCTCCAGCAATGACAACAGGCTCTACAGTCATCTACTTGTAATCCCAACCTGGCAGTGGCTTAGTTTTCTAAAGGAAAGCCAGAGTTTCTTTCCAAGAAGATGCATTTCATAGCTTTGAGACTCAACCACCAAGAAATTCCAGAAAACTCCTTCTAGCAAAGCAGAATCCAAAAGACTTTTGCAAGTTATTATATGTTGATCCTGATTCTTGAATTTCATTTTGTTACAGAAACTGAAGACTTCTTTCTAAGCTTCACTTGCTTTGGACAGTGTAGGCCACACAAAAATACTATACAGGACGTGAGCTTAACTGCATTTTTCAGGTGCTAATCAATGGCTTATAAAATCCAATTCTAGAAGGGAATTGGAAACTTGAGAACCACATCCCAACAAACCCCTGAAGGCCAGTCTAGATCCTGAAGAAGTGATAGCTGTTTACGGAGTTGTTCTGAAATTAGTCTTCCTTGTTATCAGCAAATTGGAGATCATGACTAGTTTTTACTTTGGCACACAGAAAATTATCTTGTTCCAGCTGTGAGGCCGTCTGCAAGGCCCAAGTACTTTCTGTCATCGCCATGAGGCCTTTGATGACACAACATACTCCCAGAAGCAAATCTGTCAGCTCTGCATGGCCCAGTCACAGGCCCTGCTGGATCCACAGAGGCACTTTTATTTTCAAATTAGGAGCACAGAAGAGGGATGAGAGGAAAGCTGATCATGGAAAGGTAACGTCTCTAGCTACAGACCAAAGAAAGCCTTTGTGGCAGCTGTCAGCCAGGCGCCATCGCACACATTCATCTTCCTTATTTTGCACTTTTTCATCACCTTCTTTTGGTTGATTATTTTTCTTCCTCTTGTAATTAATAATTTAGCTTTGTCACCACCCGCTCACGGCTCGTCTCCAAGCCTTGGTTCCCCGAACGCTTGCGGTTACGCTTGAGCTTGGATAAGTCTTTGTCAAAGACTTCACCCGACCTTAATGCTGACACCAGGTCATCAAACTCCCCACTCTCTTCAGAGATGCTTCCAGCTTTTGCTTTCTTCTGTCGCCTCTCTTTTTCCCTTTGTTCTTTTAGCTGTGGAGAAGGACACAGAATCTTAGGATTAGCTAACCAAGATGCCAGATCACTAGGTACACTGCCAAGAAGCAGCTAAAATGCATCAGCACAGATTAGGGGAAAAAAAGAATAGGAGCTTATCCACAAGGCCATCACCTGTGCCAAGAGCAACAAGAGACCATGCTGGGCTTCTCTTCTACACAGGCGAGAAGAAAGCAGCAGAAATGAGGAATGAATAGCAGCACACGTCTGCCTTACAAAGCACAACTGGCCTGCAGAAAGAGGACACACGGGATCTGTCCGTGCTGCTGCTATTTTGCACTAATTTTACAGCAGGATAGTGCCAGCTCAGCTCTCTCTTTCCACTGCTCAGCTCCAGAATCAGTAGAGCTGGCAAGGGATGGTGGTGGCTATCAGGAAGCAGGTCGCTCACTCTGCAGGTGCTGGCCCCACATTGCAGGAAGACTCTTTCCATGAGGCCTCCCTCATGGCATATTAGGTCTATGAAACCATCCTACAGTGCTTTAACAGTGGGCCCTGAACCTTCCAGGCTGGCTGAGAGGAAACTTGAGCCTATGTCCTGGCATTTTATCCTTGTGTCTAACAGTTAGTCTGCTGGCATCCTAGTGTTTTACCTCTCTCCTCTTCTGAAAGGCACAAACCGCTGCTTTTGGCTCAGCAAACATTTAAATCAGCAACTCCCTGCAGCATGGCCTGGGGCCATGGCAGCAGCCAGGACGAAGGTGCCAGTGGGGGGAAGGAGGCAAGAGACTGCTGAGTTCTCAGGCAGCACAGGGGCTGAGGTTAGAGGGGGAGGCTGGTTCACATGAACCCCTGGGGACACACACGTCTGTCTCCCAAGCAGCAAAACCCACAGAAAGCTCTCCTGCCATGTCAAGGCCAACACAGCCCCAGTAAACAAGGCATTAAGTAATTAAGGCTGGCCAGAGAGAAATACTGGTGGTGTGAACTGCAGGAAGTACTAGGGCATTTGCTGTGTCACTGTGCACTGTCAGATGACAGGCACACAGCAGGTGATGATGGAGTCTGACTGGAAGCTGACCAGCTTGGTAGGACTGAGGGAAATCTGGCTTCTTTGCTTGCAGCCCAAAAGCAGGATAGTCTGGCATGGGGTGGTGGCAACCCCATCCTGTAAAGTGCCAGGGCAAAAATGCCTGGGCTAGATTTGGTATCTGAATCCAAAACATGGTAATTTGGGAGTCAAGCAGTACATCCTTGAGAGCTGACAAGACAGACAGCAGGGAGAATATCATCATGTGAGAACAGAATGATGCCAAAGAGAGGTGTTAGGGAGAAGAACATAAAACAGTGACAGGATGTGAGCATTGGAATTTCTCTCAAGACATGAAAAGGTGAGGGAAGGAAACATCTTCCTGTGCCCAAATCCTCACCATGGCCTCCATGCGTGCCCTGCGCTCCTCCTCTTCCTTTTTCTTCCTCATATTCTCCAGATCTTGCTTGGCCTCTGCAAATGACTGTAAGAAAGTGTCGAAGATGCCAAAAAATTCATCTGGCTGCATCTTGCCCTCGCTCTCTCCAAAATGCTTCAGTGCCTTGGCATACTGTCAAGGGGGCAGAAAACACAAGAGCCATAATTAGGTAGGCAGTTTGGTGAAGGCAGCAAGGATAGCTTATGAGTAACCACACCATGTAATTCAATACCCATGAGCATTCATGTGGCAGGAGTAGAAACTACCCCCAGCAACAGAAGTGCTTCTCCTTAAGGCAGGTGCCTCTATCCCTGAAGAGTCTGCTCTCCTGGATATCTTTTGGGCAACATGCAGCACTAACTGCCCACTGATAGAAAAAAACGATGTTTAGCTTCTGGGGGCAACAGAGTAATTTCAGAGGATGACATTGTGGCCACACCTCAGCTGCAGCTGCAGGACAGCCAGGGCATGGAAGACAATGAGTTAGCAGGGGAAACAAGTAGTTTTAGTCCATACTTTTCCCTTTCATCTTCCCTTCAAATCCACTTTTAAAATGTCTGGACGTAAAAGTTTTTTGCAATAAAGCTACAGACTGTCCTCTCAGAAACCTTCTGCCATGTCATCCATCTCTCTGGAGTCGTCTGAGTCAGGGTGTTGCCCGGGAGAGAGGAGACTATAGACAGACAAGGCATGGGAGAGGGGCAAGGAAAGCAGCCAGGGCTCCCGGGCAGACTTAAAAGACAGTGAATACATCACAAGTGGTTTTTATTTTAAAAGGCAAATGTTGAGGCCGCAGGACACAAATGGAGGCAGCCAACTGGCAGGACTTCAGTCACAGGGCAGTCCTGATGGGGATATGGTAAATCCACAGCAACCCCTGGCTCTTGGACATCAGTCCTGCTGTAGTTGTACTCTCTCCTTTGCACTCTCACACTCCCAAGCATGTCCCACTGCTCACCAAAATGCACCCAAATGCACGCACACATAGCCTGTCAACAGCATGTACATTCAGTGCTGTGTAAGGACACACATCCACTGCGCAGCCACCCTCCCTCACACACCTCTGTGCTGCAGCAGGCAGCCCCAGGAACACAATCCTGACAAGTAGTTGTGCCCTGCTGCACAGCTTCCCTAACATTCCCTGCTTGCACTTTAGCACACAACCACAGAGCAGCAGAGCATCCTTACAAACATCAACGTTTACCAGGCCAGGCTATGGAGTGTCTTCAAGCTCTCTCATGCATGTGTTCAGCTCATACTAACACAGCCCAGTTTCCCTTTCCTTATGAGGGTGCTCTTGCAGAATGGAAAAGACAGTAAGAACAGTTCAGGCTCAGATCCCAGCACAAAATGAGTTTGGAAGCAGGTCTTATAAACCCCTTTGGCCCTGTACCAGGTAAAGCATAAACAATGTCTCCCAGTCAACTGCAGGAGGAAGAAATCTCCAAGGAAAGCAACTTCCTTCTGGCACAGCCTGAGAGATTCAGCATCTCCCTTTCTCTGCTATCCCTGCCAGGCCCACAAAACAGTTTGAAGCAATAGATTCTTTTTTCTTTCTTTAAAAAGGCTGTGTTCTCAGCCAGAAACAAACAAAGAAACCCAAAGAATCTTGGAAAAAAAAGTGTTGGAAGAAATGCAAGTTGCTTTGAGCTACCAAACATGGCAGGAGTTGAAGGAAACACTACATAGAAACAGCAACAGATTACTTCTCTGTTTAACTCTTTTCCTCTGAAGCCTCTGAAGACATACACACAAGCATGCACACCTACACCCTCTCCCCCTACCCCTGTAATTTTACCTGTATATAATAAACACATAGGCTCTTTGAATATTAGGGAAGTGCAGCAGTCTACAGTAACCCACAGTGAACCAGCACCAGCCCTCTGGCAGAGAGAATACTGGCTGTAAATACCACAGAGGGAGATAAAGCATCTCCATATGCTCTATTTTCTTGTCTTGCTTGCTCCAGTGTGACAATCAGCCAGGGAGGCAGGGAAGTTCCAGAAAAAGACTTTGCCACCACTGCTTGAACACACAGAGCATCTGAAGCTCATTGCTCACAGTGGATGTGCTACCTGGAATCTCTTCCCACTTAATTTGTCATTAACTTCTGTGAAAATTGAAAGTGAAGCATAAATTAAGAGCAGTGGCTAGAGCTGCCAGCTAGAAGAAAGCTGTCCAACTGCTGCAAAGCCTGAAGTCAGGGGCAGCCCACAGGAGATGGCACCTTGCAATGCACTGCCACCATCCCGTGTTCCTCCTGTGCTCAGCAAAGGCGAGTGAGGGGCCACACAGAAATGAGCAGGTTGCATCCATGAATGTCCATAGGGGTTTCCTAGTCACTTAAGGAAGCAGAGGTTAAAAAGGCAGGGGTTCCTTGCCTGGGGCTCTTGGATCCTACATACATGGAAGTCTCCTTTAGAGGGTGGTGTTGTCTGCAAATGTTCAGCACGAGGCCTGTCACCCAACTACTAGCACCAGCTAGTTCATGTCATGCTGGCAAGAGGGGCTTTTGCCACTGCCTGCCCACAGCCACTCTGAGGAGGAAGAGTACTGCTGTGCTGGAAAGGCTCAGCAGCCTGGGAGCCTTCCAGACACACTCATGAGTCTAAGGTGTTGTGGTCTCTAAACAGCAGCAAGGAGGCTGAGAACAGCCTGTCTTTGGTGCTCTGTAACACAGGGCTTAGGAGGTCACAATCACTTACTGTAAAGCAGTGAAATGCGAAAAGCAAAAAAATCTGTGAGCTGGATGACCTAAAATAACTACAAAAGGAAAAATCTGGAGTTCACTGAAATAAACATTCTCCTTCTTTCTCTACCCTCTCTGGAAAAAAAGCTGACTGAGCAAAAAAGCTGACTAAAGGCAAGTCAGGAGATCCAGCTTCTGCTGCCAGCTCTGCCCATGATGTGGCTTGAGAACTCATGCTTCCTTTCTGAGCCTTGTGCTCTCCATTCGTTACAGAACAGAAAGTGTCACCCCACTAATCTGATACAGCAAATGGCAAAACCCCCATTGTTCACATCTGTAGGGCACTGCACTAATGTAATGCACTATTTTGAAGTGAGACATGCTGTCTTTTCACTGTTTAAACTACAACAGACCCCTCTGGCTTTATCACTTTTTCTGCTTCTCTGTAATTCTGGTTCTGTGACCACATGTCCCTTTCCAAAGCACCGGTGCTGGAATGAGGGGCAGTGAGCTGCTGCAGACAGCCTCCACAATGCTGCAGAGGCTTCTACCTGCCCACAGTGGCTAAAATCACACTGCCTGCCTCACCCAGGGCATTAAGAAGCAGAATGGCACAGACCAAGGGGCTCTGGATCCCAGCCCTCTCTTCTGCTCTCTGCCATGGGATTTGTGTCACTGGGTACAGATCACTTGACTGTTTCATGGACAGATTCCCTGCCAAACAACACCAGCTCCTGTGTGCAGTTGTGAAATCTGTAGCCGCGTCCTCATGCATGAAAAACGCTTCCCAGAATTTTGTGATGTGCTCTAATATTGTGGAACAAGGGCTGAAACTTGCTTATTCCTGAAGTCATTTGGGGACAGATGACATGGGCAAAAGCAAAATGGAAAACTGTGTTTCAGCAGGTTTTCCACTGTAACACAGAATGGTATATGTTTTTTCATTAAAAAATTCATTTCTGCACCATAAGGGCCCCCAAGCTCCATGATATAACAGGTCCACGAGCTCAGTGCCAGTTCTGCTTCCTCTGCCAAACTTTCCACTGAATTTATCCTCTTGCCAAAGCAAATCGTTTAGACAGTTGTTTATTTTAAAAAGCCATTTTAGCAAGGAGAGGGAAGGCGGGACAGCAGCACACACAAACTCTGCTGTGCTTGCCAACGAAATGTTAAACAGTGGCAGAAGACCTCTGGAAACGGCAGGAATGGGGCTCTATGAGGAGAAGGAAAAACAGCCATGATAAAAATTTCCTGCTGTCTGTGCTGTCTGCTGTTGTGGGAGAAGCCAACATGCAACTGAACTATACCATGTAGGCATGGAATATGAACTGTATTCCCCAGGCAAGTACTCTTGAGTGTACTCTTATGAAGACACCAATTCACTACTGAGGCAGGTGAAATAAATGTCTTTTCTCTTCATGGGACAAATTCAGATCAGTTAATGGAAAGAGGCCTGCCAATTTCAGGCAGGGCTGGGCCCAGCTCCTCTTGTGCCTAAATGCTCCTAAAGGATTCTCCCAGGAGTTTAACAGCTACATCGAGTTACAGGTGCTTTAAACATTTCTCATATGTAAGATGCCAACCTGCACTGCAGCATCTGAAGTTCTAAGTCACTGTACAACAGCAATGTGATTTATTGACCATATGGCTGGCAGTGTCTTTTGCAGGCTACCTCATCTTGACTCTCTCAGTCTCTGTCCTGATACATTCCTTATTAATTTCCCCTAGTTGCTGACAGGAAACACCAGCCCCCAAAAGGCACAACTGCAGTGCACAGCCTATAGCTGGCACTTTGGCAAGAGCATTTCTTTGTGCTCCATAGCATTCTGCCATTAATGACTGTTTTCTTAAATGGTTTTCACTCGGCAAGCTTTCACTGCCTTTCTGTTCCTCAAAACAGTTACTCTAGGTGCTAAGCTTATTAAATGTATGTGCAAGATTCTGAACTCTTTTCTCCATCATAATAAATACCTTGCTTGAGAGGAACTGTCATCAGAAAGAGTGGGAATGGACACTTTTCCTACCCACCCTGCCCAGGCAGTAGTCTCCACCACGTCTCTATAGAGAGGCTTAAGTTTGACTTTTAGCACAGGAATGACAATATCTGACCAAGCAGACTTTAAGAGCCAAAGTGTCTTAAAAACAAGTTTTTTATAAACCAAGCACAAAGCAGAACAGTTCTGAGGAAGTCTAGTGATCTAAGTTCATACCTGCCAATACTTAAGTACATAGCAAAGCTTCATATAGGACAAATGTCACCTTTTTCAAGGAGAAAAATAAAATTCATACCATAGGAGGTTACTCTTCCTCTGCTTGGGCATTTTCATTGCCTCCCCACAGGAAACAGAGAAAAAATTTCATGAATAAAATTAAACCACTTCTTTCTTATGTTAAAAAAAAAAAAAAAATCAATTTTCATCTGTTTCAACGCATAAAGACTGGTGAAGGATTCCAGGGCAGAGTTTCACTTTCTCCTGCCCCAACCTTCCAGTTTATGGGAAATGGCAGAAAACATTATCCCTTGATCTAATCTATATACTCCCTTATAAAGTGGTATCGAAAGTGAGAAAAACACAAAAAGAACAAGAACCAGCTGTGCTACAAAGCCTGTTTAGAGAGTTGGTCTAAGTTTTCAATCAGTTCTCAACCAAGCCATCTGTTTACTGCATGAAGATAAGTACAGTTACAAGGCTTCCTCTGCAAACATAGATGCCTGCATCTGACAACCCGGCCTTTTAAATTTAAAATATCACTTCCTTCCCATGGCCACTGACTTTGAATGGTTCTGTTTAAGCAAAAAGGCCAAAAAGGTACTGCATGGGATTGTGAAAAATATTGTCTGCCGAGAAGGTCAGTACCACACCTAGGTAATGGATTGTTTCCATAACTAAAGAAATTACTTTTGCTAATATTGAAAAAGTTCAAAAAAATATAAAAACTTCCCCAGTTTGAAAAGATAATTTATATTGTTTTAAGTCCCAGCTGAGGAAACATGGCTCTGATTAACTCATGGTAATCAATTAGCCACATCTATATTTAGGATACCCAACTCCAGCTGTTAAAACTAAGGCTTCATTATTATTAATAAATCTGTGAGTCAGATCAGTTATTCCTAGGCTCATTTGGATATTCTTCAAAGTCCTCCCTGCCCCACTACCTTTTTTGCTCAATTGCTTTGCGAAATCAAAAAAAGAACAGGATAATCAGATGTCTTGGTCCTTCTCTTCCTTTAATTGGCTACTTCCATTATGTTTCCATGGTAAGAAAAAAGCTTGTGATTCAACAAGCACAGAGAGCCCATTGAGGTTGGAAGATGTTATAAGCTTTGCAAAGCACATCTGGTTTGTTGAAAATTTCCAGCTTTTTCCTTTTTTTTTTTTTTTTTTTCCTTTTTTAAGAAAGAAAAGAGGAAAAAAGAGGAAGAAGAGAGGGCCAAAATAATATGAAGCAAACATGAGAAACAGCTCAACAGTGGTAAGGACAGACAGTTCCCTTACTGGAGTCCAAATGCAGCTCTTTGCCAGTGGAAGAACCAAAGCCATAGGTTGAGCAAAAGTTGGAATGGTGTGTGTTCAAACATAGCAAGGGTGTGTGAGGAGAAGGTAGAGTAACGTTTCCTAAGCATGTTATAGTCATTAAAATAAAACATCTCTTTATGTTGAGTGCTTTATGTTGGCTATGTCTAAAAAAGCGTGCAACAACTTCCAGACATAGTGGTCTGTCTGCAGGGAGTTTCTCTGGTTATTTTTAAAGCAAAAGAATGGCATTTTTCCTGCAAGTGTCTGACCAAGGAAAGTTGCATTGCTACGCTGGACATGTACCACTTGCTGTTTTTTAACCCCCAACTGAACTTATAAAAAATCTGCATTGGGTTTTTGTCCTGGTGTGCCAAAAAGAAAGGAGTGCCACCACCTTTAACACCAAACCAAAACTGCGCAGTCTAAGCTATGGACAAAGTGAATATCCTTCCAGAAAGGTGTGCCTAACTATAATGAAGTTGAAAAATTTATCCAGTTGTAATACAGAAGCCCCCAAACCATAGAAAACCAAGTTTTTCTTAGTAAATTTAGTGGGGTCACAGAATGTAAAATATATATATATATATATAGTGCTTAGAAAGCTAGTAGGGTGTTAACGTTATTATACTGGAAGTAGTTTGAATTTACTTAAGCAGCACAACAACAGTGAAAAAACAGAAGTGTTCAGGGTCAGGCTGGAGGGGACTCTGAGCAACCCAGTCTAGTGGAAGCGTCTCTGCCCATGGCTGGGGGTGGAAGTGGGAACTAGATGATCTTTAAGGTCCCTTCCAATCCAAACCATCCTATGATGCTATGAAAAAATTAGTCATCTTGTTCTCCCCAGAACTTCTTTACAGCCTTAGTAGTGCTAGACTGCCCAGCTTTTCCCTGTGAGTGTTGCAATAGCTACTGCCCCACTGGTATTTGCCAGGGCAGCCTTCATTGGTGGCTCCTGTGTTTGCAGCTGCAAGTCACTATTACCAAGTTTATCTCCACAGTAGGGAAACGTTTTTGAATCACAAAACAACACTACAGCAGAGGAACTGGACGAATGAGGAGTCTTACTGTCAAGATCCTCAGCCTATATTTTGAAAATTTAAGGCCTACTCATCCAACAGCTCAGCTTCCATTAGTAATGCAATAGGTCCTTTAACACTAAAAGGACTGACACCAGAGCGGAAACAATCAAATCCAAAAGAAATAACACATTTGCTCTATGTAGCCAAGTACTTTTAAGATGCCAGCCAACAAGGACAGATTTGCCATTACATATCATTTACTTTAAAACTTGCTCTTCTCTAAACATTTTCATATGCTTATGATCTTTTCATATAAAGTCTTCCTCATTCAGCTGAAAGACAGAGGGATTAGCACCAGACTCCAGCCATCAGCAAAGAACAAGCACCTCCTTAGTGTACCAATCTGGTAATGGAGATGCAGACAGTGAAAGGACAAAATGATTGCAGCAGCACCTGAAGAATAACACAGACATTCTGGGTTCTGGGCGTGTAAGAAGAATCCAAGAACTTCAGACAAACCACACATGTTTGGGAATTCTATCTTTGTACTGAAATACACCCAGTAACAGAGAAGTGGGAGAGGTCAAGCATAGCTGATGTAGCACCTTACCAGCCACTAAGAAGAAAATTCACTCTATCCAAGTGAAACCAGGACACCAAACTACCAGGCACATTTTTAAAGGAAAGAGACAAAACATGGATGTCCCCAGCTGAGTGAGCAGAGTGGAATGCAGTCAGAAGGAGTAGGTAAAAAGATATGAAGTCACCATCACTAACAAAGGACCCCTTTTTCAGCAATGGCTTAAAAGGCATTCCCTTCCACACTGTGGCAAGCTGTGGTATCCTCTTATGGATACTGTTGCCATTGCAATTCCATTCCAGACAAGAATAATGTTAAGGAAGATTAGAAAAAAAAGTGGGTAGGAGCATTAATCTTTCTTTTAATCCTAAAATATGCTCTAAATGGATATAGACCACATTAGAAAAAAGAAGAAACTTCAGCCGAAACAATTTTCAGTGTCTATTTTCACTGTAGTCCCAGCACCTTAAATCACTGTTTTCATTTTAATTCAGGCTTTTGACTGAGCTGGTGAAACTCTTATCACTTCAAAAGGAACTCTTACCTTGTCTCTAGCCTCGTTGAGAAGGTCTTCTAACTCTGAGAAGCTGAAACTGGCCACAGTGATGAAATCACTCATCACAGGAACAAACCTGTCCCCTGATTCTCGCATGCGTCTCTTCTGATAATCCAGTTCCTGAAAGGGAAGAGATAGAGACAGGCAAGTGTCAAAGAGTCCTCAGTGATGAGGAAGGGAGCAGGAAAGTCTATCTGTTTGACTCACTGCAAAGCATGCTCTGCTCCCACATTCATCCAGAGCTCTAACTTAGAAACCACTTTCTCCCTAAGTCAGAAGTTTTTAGGCGAGAGGGGAGGTCAAGGTGGGACAAAGGAAGGTCCTGGTTACAGTTTCACTTATTTTCAAACAACAACCTCTCCCAAGAAAGCCATCAACATCCTAAGTTTATAAAGCAACTTTATAATTTAAGCATCAACTACATGTAGTGCTGCAAATTTTTTCCTATGTAAAATGACAAATGATAAAGAGCTCTGTGTAGCAAGTGACTTTAGGATTTTTAATAGAGAGTTTTGCTCCATTGCCTCTTCCCATGGTCAATCAAAATGCTGTATACTTGGGAAAATGTGCTCTAGATCTCCTCTTTATTTCTCTGAAAAGCACCAGGTGAACAGCAAAAGAACATCAAAATTGGTTCTCCCACTGAAGGACGAGTAGACAGATGTCAGGTGCAACATTTGCTAGCACCCTGCTAAGCATTAGCTTGGATGGCATAAGAGTGACAGAGTTACAAACTGGAGCTATTGTGCTAAGAGTCACCATAAAAGAAAAAAGAATACATAAAACCATAGGAAATAAAGATCTATTTGTCTGCTACCTACAAAAAGAAAAAAATTTGATTGCATGGTTCTTTCTTTCTGGCTGAAGTTTTTTTGTTTCAAGCCAAGATTACCCATAGCTATCTCTTCCCTTCCTTTAATCATCATACTTGAAACATGGGGAGAGCTACAGGGCTCCTCAAACTGACTAATTTATAGTGAGACTGGATGTCTCCCATGCCTGTGCTTGGCTTGTGTGCTGTTGAGAGTCTCATGAGGATAATGAAATTGTAATCTGGGCCTCATCTTTATTCTCAGCTGAATAATCAGTGGGAGTGATAAAGCCTGACTTTCTCTGTAGGGAAAGCAGCATGAAGCAGCAGGTCAAGTTATGATCTGACCCTCTGTTCCCTTTGGAAAAAAATATTTTTGTGCGGGCTGCAACTCCAGCTCAGTGCATGTTGGGTGCTCTCTGTCACTGGTTGTCAAAATAGTAGTTCACAGAGCCAAATGGATAGGTTTATAAGCACCCATGGTAGGTTTATAATCATCTATGCTGAGAAACATCTTGAGATTTGCTCCACACAGTGCTGCTGAACGTCAAGAATTGCTTTGGCTGTCAACTATCTAAAATCTGACATGATGTATCTTTTTGGTCTGGTGTGAGTTGGAAAGAAAACGAAACCACCACAAGGAAAGACCACAAAGCACAAAAGTGGAAGGAAAAGCAATGAGGAGGTGGCCAGAGAAAGCCCACAATAAAGAAGTGCTACTTCCCCTGCTTTGTATAACATCCTCTTCTCTACTGGTTCTCCTAACACATCACAAGGGACAGTCCTGGGAGCACTGCTCAGTACATCACTTTGCAGTGAATTTTGTCTATGTTACAATCTGAAATGAACCTTACAAATACAAGAAATGTCACTTCACATGCTTCTAAGAATTATGTGCATTTTTTTCAGCCACTCTCTTCCATTCTAATTTTGAGGCTTATTTCAGCTGAAAGTTGCTCCACTCTCTCCTTCCCCCTTTCTCTGGCAGGTGAGTATTACAATTCTGTCATCTTACTGTTGAAAGCTATGGCATTTGGGACTGTTACTGGAGAGCAGTGTTTTTCAAAGTAAAATTAAGATTAGGTGGTCTGCTCTTTAATTTCAAATTCAGTTTTTCCCTGCAGAATCATTATCTCAACATGCAAAAAAAACCAAACCAAAAACAACTTCAAACCCATACAAGCAACCAGTATGACCATGTAAACAGTCAGAGAGCAACACCACAGAATAACAAATTCCTCTGTATCTTCTAGAAATGGTCTGTACTAATCATAGTAGCTCAACAGAGGCTGGAACTGGCCCTGGTGGGCTGGGCTGCTGGTTCTCTAGAGGGATGAAGTGATTCAGCCATGGTAGTAATTTCTCAAGTGGTGGTTATGATCTCCTTGCTGTGTGAGAGATGGGCTCTGCTGACAAAACTCCCTTCCATTACTTATCTGTCCTTCTGGAAACGTCCTGCACAAAGGCAACAGCTGCATGAATGTCTTGAAAATGAATGTATCTTATTTTTACAAAGAAGTGAGCTGCAAATCCAGGAAGCCGAATGGTTCACAGTACCTTTAAGAACATCTGACTGTGAAACTATTTTTAGCTTTCTATTCTTAAGGGGCCTTGAAGAAACACCAGTCACTGGAGCCAAGGCTGTGGTGAGAACACTCTGGAATAGAATCAAGAATCACACCTTCCCCTCCTCCCCCTTCCACCTGACAGTGATCTTCTATTGTTGCTATAGTGCTGCTTTTTACACACCAGAAAACCACAAACTGAGCAAGCAGACTGGGAGGTGCTGGCAGCCTCAGAAGAAAAATACCATGGCAGGAAGAAGACTGAGGCAGGAAGATGGTGATTGTATGGGAAGGAGAGGTTGCCCATGGAACCCATGTATGGAAAAGAGAAAAAAATCATCTGTCAAGGCAAAAGGACAAATAATCTGATGAAAGAAAGCAAAACAGAATTAGCTACTCACATTTCAAAGGGGGGATTTGTCTGTCCCAGCCAAAATCTGGGCCTGTCTTCATGTCATGAACTCCATGTCAGCCTTCCCTTTACAGGTGCTTTTAAGTCCCAAACACTGTACTCCATGTATGGAGCAGTATTTCTTCTCATTGCTGTATCCTCCCTTACCTCAACAATCCAGAAATAAGGTTGGGAAACTTTGGGGTTTTTCTTCACAGGAGGATCACTGGTTAATTACACAATGAACTGCTGGCAACAGCCAGACACCCTGGGAGCCACTGACACAACAAAGATACCTACCTCTACCCCAGAGGCAAAAGCAAATTCAGGTCATGTGAAAAAAACATTAACTCATCACTGCCCTGTCTCATGCAGAATGAGAAGGACTGGAGGGTTCTGTGTTAGTCCCTCATAAATAGGTAATTCCTGCACAAAAATCACCCAATGCAATTTCCAACAACTGGCTTTCATTAGTAGCAGGAAAAACCCCACCACTGTTGCTTTGCTTGCCAGTTCAGCTGCTTCATCTTTAACTTGTTTCTATCCTTCCCTCTGCCTTCCCAAGGAGTGCTTAGGATAGAGGTTAGGGTTGCATATAACAGAGCACTACCTGCTTACTACTACTCCAAGAGCCGTGTGAAACACTTGCTCAGCAGTCATCCATCCCTCAGTAAGAAAGAGCATGAATTTTATTTCTTCTTTCAGTCCATGCCATTTGTCAAACTGTCCTTTTACTTTCCAGGTTGAGATCAAACAAGCTTTTCATTAGCCTTAACTCTGCTAAGATCATCAGCAGGAGCTCCACATGAGAAGCTTTTATTTGTTTTTTCTTGGTTAATGCATTCTGGAACGGAATGGAAAGGAATGAAAAAAGAAAGCCCACTTTATCTTATCATAAAACATATAGCGCCCCTGATTCTGAGAGAGATATTGTAAGTGTGGCACTTTGGAAACCTTCAGATACTTACAGTTTCAACAGCTTTCAATCCAGTCTTTATGTTGTTGACTTCCTTCTCCAGCTCCACCAGGCTGCACAGGAGACAGATGCAGAGCAGATAAAACAAAAAGAGCAGTGTTAGAGAGGGCCACAGGAACTGTGCAGCAGTACAGACCACTGGCCCATCACGTCTGGTATCCGGCCTCTGGCACCAGCCACGCCAGATGACTCCAAACGAGGGGAAGGGCATCTGTTGATGCTCTGTGCTACTTTTTGTAGAAGATGTAAGATGAGGCAGACCATGCTTGCCTCTGGTCACACTGGAGACTGGGGTTTTCCTGGGAAGGAAAGGGGGGGTTGCCCTCAGAAAGTCTGCCCTACAAAGCTGAGCCTGAGCCTGACCCTTCAACCAGGACTGTACACCACACGGCCAGCCTGCAGTGATCAGCTGACACACAAGCAAGGAGCACAGCTTTGGCACACACATCACTGGAGTCTCAGATTATTTCTACATATGATTCTTACACCACATAACTACTAAATCCCATTAGCAGTACATTTACGTGTGATTTTTTTTCTCCCTCACAGTCCAAACATTGTTTTTTCCATCTGCACTTCTACCATATGGTAGTCCCGGCCAGCTTACACTGTAACTGAGCATAGAAACATACTGTTGATGTTCATACATGCTTCCCTAGACACAAATGTTACACTGAATTTCTGCTCATCATGCTCAAACATGAGTTGGTTTTCTTTCTAGGGCTTGTGAGAGAACTAAGTCTTTAATTTCCAGGTAACTAGTGAGTGCCCACTTGTGAGTCAACAGACATCCCCTCCAAACATTCGGGGAGTAGTAACTTAAATTTCAAAAAGACCACTAAAGCTTTAATGAATGCCTTTTAAGTGTGAAAATACATTCATCTTTCACTTGTCTTTCGTTAGTTGGACTATTTCCTTACACACTGGGTCATGTTTGGGTAAATAATATACATCATATTTTTTGAGCAGCTCTTTGGAAAGAGATAAAAAAGTTAGTATTTTGGGGGATGGCTTCTGTATTCATTTTTCACAAACACTTCCAGAAATGGACCATTGACTTTTTTGCTGAAAGTATGATGCTTTCCATATTTCTGTGCCAGACTGATTTGTGCAAAAGTTTGGACAATCTCCCTGAACAAGTTTTACTGTAGCCTCTGTGCCTAATTGACCCTATCTTAGAAACAAGCCTGCAATTACCCAGAAAAAAATAGCACACTTAGATGAACAACCATAGAATATGGTGAGTGAATTACAAACAACAGCCAGCCTAGTTAGAATGTCTGATTCAGAAATAAAGCATATCTAAGTAAAGCTATCAATTCAGTTATCTACAACAAAGGCATTACAACTGTAAGGCTGGCCATGGGTTTAGAAGACAGAAATGAAAAAAAAATGATAACTAAGTTAACAAAATTCACTGGGAACTCCAGCTCTGAGAAGTAATAGCACTGGACTTACTTGACTTTTGCTGCTTCTGGAAGATGCTGCAACTCGGATTGGATATCTAGGATATCTGGATAATTCTTTTCAAAGATCATAATTAAGTAGTGCAAGAGTGTAATGTTCCTAAAAAATACAAAAACAGAAGGTAGAAATGAGAAGGAAATGGTCACGAGAAGGGACGGAAGATAAAAGAATTGTGACCAATCAGTGAAAAATATTTGGGTAGGAATTGTGCTTGTTTGAACAAAATAAACAATGTACCAGCAGTTAGCAGCTGTGCTAGTGAAAGAAAAGTTCAAAGGATTGAAATGGATTAGTCCTTTATGAACCATCCTTCCTAAAACATCAAGCAATATACTGTATCCTAATTTATTCTGGAAGCACCAACATGCTTCCATCCATCTGTGCAGATGGTGTAACAGAAAAGAAAATTGCATAACACAGTATAATATTTTTCACCAGATACTTCAGAGAATAAACAACTAATAGTACTCTCCTTTTAAGGGAGAAGCAAATTGTCCTCAGAGGCAATGTAGGAAAAAAACCCTGAGAGTTAACTAAGAAGAGAAAAAAGTTCCTAAAGATTGGAAAAGTTGCTAAGAAAACTACTGCAGTAATGAAACAGCTGAGCTTATGTGTACTGGTCAGGCTCACTAACACAAAACTAATGGCAGCCCAAGTAGCAGCAGACAGGATTGAGATGTATGAGGGATGCAGGAAAGTTTTAAGGAAATCTGTAAAGTAAAAAAGGAATTCTGCATCTCTGTAAAGAGAACAGACAGCCACAACAGCTGCTTTAGGTGGGTGTTATGTGGTTAACTGTCAGGGAAGATAGATGGCCACTGCTTCACACAGACTGGAGCTGGTGAGAGAACAGAATCTGCACAGGACATTTAATATATGGAAAAATCAAGCCAAGCTACATTAAGGCAAAAAAAGAGTTCAACATTAGCTCTACAAGTGTTAGCCTTGGAATACAGAAAACGACATTTTGGTAGTCAGAACAGTGTTCTGTTAGTTCAAACTCTATTAAGTAGGGATGAATTTCTTATGATATTTTAATGCCATCATTCATTGTGTCACAGCCTGAAGTAATTTAACCACAAACTACAACTATGGTCTCAGCAGGTCTTAAAATTCAAGGAAGGTGCAAGTTAGTAAGACCCTGCATAAGAGATCTCCAAGGAAAATCTTAGTGCTGCTGGAGTCCAAAAGTCATATTCTCTGCCCAGTCTCAGCTGGATTAATTTCCAGAACCAGTATGGGGATATGGGGCAAAACATGGAGTGAGTATAAAGACCTGCAGTCCACATCAATTAACAGTAAGCTCCACATTCCCAAACCAGCTGTTTTCTTTATCTGCCCTAGATACAACCAGGATCAGTCTCTCTGAGTTATGCCTTGTAATTTCATTAGTGGTGTACGTAAAGAAAAAGTTTGTGACAGTCCTGCATCAGAAACATATGCCACGTTTCACAGGAGATGTAAAATTGTGCTCAGATATTTATTTAGTTATTTATCTGGGGAGGTTTTCTTTTTTTGGCAAAACCATAGCCATAAAACTTTGGTAGAAAGAGCAAATTCCATAGAAATCCTCCTGCTCTCCAAACTTATTTCAGTTTTTGTGAAATACATTTTGTCATCTATGCATAAGGTTGCAGAAACATGATCCAACATCAGACGTGCGTTATCCAGAGAAACGGCAAAATTTGGTTGCCGTGTTAATAGCTAGTCTTAACTGCAGAAGAACCTTTAGGAGTGAAAAGCACTACTTAAATGCCTAATGAGACATTATTTTCAATTGTCTACAAAGCAAAAAGCAAACAGAAGCCCATGTTCACTGCTGTGCTAAGAGATGCAGCAGCACAGTAAGTGACGTACTCATGGCCTTTCACACTACCTGTCTATGCTGGATTTGGTGTCCGCAATTTTGTTCAGGCTGGAGACTTTGAAGCCATAAGCACTTCCCCTTTGGCCCTTGTTCATGTAATTCCCAAAGGCAAGAACTACCTCCAGGAGTTGCCTCAAACGCTTGCTTCGGATCAGTTCTTTGGATGCCAGAAGAATGGCTTGAAGAGAGAGAAAAAAGAAGTTATTGCACAGTGGCTGTTTTTAACATGCTTGGGCCCATAATTTGAAATGCCTTGAATACCATTGGCACAACAAATGCTGCAACACTGTGTACTGTCCTTCCTGCACCTACACACCCCAAAATGAGGACAACTGGAAGGAAAATCCACTCCATTGAACTTGTAGGAAGCTCCTCTGAACACAGGACTATGGCTGTTCTGCTGTTACCTCACAGTCTGAAAGTACAGCCAGTGAGAACAGAGGGAAGGCTTGAGCTCTTCTGAAAATGCAGAGTAGAATACACTCACTTCTTCTCTGCAATAACCATGGATGTGGTACAGAAGCCATACACCTCCCCTGCTTCTAGGTTACACATTCCCAGAGCATCAGGGTCCTGAAGTATCTATTCTAAGTGCCCTTGGAAGAGGGAAGGTGCAAGGACTTGAGGGTGAAAAGGATTGGCAGCCCTGCACAGAAAGGCTGTGAAAGTTTTTGGCAGCTCAGCATGCTATCACATCTGTCAGGTCATATTTACAGTGTAACAATCATGAAACTGACTTTATTAAGTCAATGGGTGAAAGAAGAGTGGCAGGCAGAACTAATTTCTTAGGATGTGACGTGCCTTGGGCTCACTGGCTCTACAAACATAGTATGCATGTAAACAGCAACTCCTTTGAAGACAAACCTCTCTTGACCTTCCTTGCCCCTCTGCCCAACTCTTAGCAAAAGCTTTATTAAACATACCTTCCACTTTTGGTTTTGCTTCTGCCAGCCTCTCTGGAAACTTCTTCTTAAAGAATAATGCTTGCAGCCGCTGCTGATAGTGGTCAATCCTGCATGAAGGGCAGAGGAAAGCCAACACTGAGCTGGGATTCTTGAAGCCCAGGGCCAGTATGCTCCCCACATACATCTAATGGTTGGATGTTCAGTCCCATGAAGCCAAGGCATGGGATTATGGATATAGTTCAAACATGTAACACTACAAATCAACCTTGTAATGAAAATGGTGGACCTCAAGTCATGTTTTGCTCTCAGCTGAAAAGGAGCTGGAAGAATTCCCACTACACTCAAAATATGAGAGTCGTGGGAGATGCCAGCTACACCTCTGTTAGAAGAACAAAATGTTAATCCTCATCAGGGGTGTGGCAAAGCTGCAACAAGAAAGAGGGTCAGAGGATGAGGAGATAAGATAGCTTAACAGAAAAAGGAATCTATATAAAATCCTGACTCCTGGATACACTACATCTGATACTTGGATCTGCATTCCTTTTTGTGAAGTTAGGCAGAGGAGGCAGATTTCTGCTTGTCATCAGGGCACAGGCCCTTATGCACAGAGAGTGCTTCTTGTCAATAAAGTTTGTGTCATGAACAGAAATATTTGTAACATTTACAGGCTGCTGGCAAACACAGGGTATAATGCTGGCCCACAGTCTTGTACATTCCCTCCAAGTGCCAGATGATCCATTTTCAATAACAATTACAGCTGCTTCCAACAAGTCCTGCATGCACTCTCCCATAATGTATCAAGCAGACCTGCTCATTTCAAAGAGGAAACGATCTGCCCGGGCCATGCGTTCGATTTCGTGTTTGTGCTCCTCCAACAGGTCAGTATCGCTCTTTTCAGGAACAAACTTCAGTAGCTGGAGAGAGAGACACAAACCAAACATTGAGATGTCAGATCCAAGGTAAATGAGAGAGGGACAGAGGGGCACAAACAAACCCTGGTGGAGAGAGAGCCCTCAGATTTCTCTGCTACCACTGGGAAGCATTACATTGACTCAGCTGTGTGACCATAACTTCAAAAAAGTGCAGCTGTGTCTACAAAACTGACCTCTTCTAAACCTTTGCTTGCTGTTCCGTCTTTATCCTTCACTGACCCCATTAAGATTAATTTCTAATTCTATGGGGAATTTCCCATTTCAAAATCCTAAAGGCCAAGTTGCTACTGCAACTTACCCAAGGGGAAGTACAGAGAGAACTTGATTCCCACAGCACTACTTGGAGTTTAGATTGGTGCAAACAAGAGCAGGATGTGTCCCAAACAGAGTGAAGTACCCATCGTGCCTATCGAAGAGTACACACAAAGCCTCATCTATCTCTCTCGGGTATGTCCTACTCTGCTGAAACAATAAACAATAGCCAAGCAACTGGCTCTGCCTCTGACACTGGCTCCTATTCATATGCTGACCTTAAAAGCTCATACTTTGACAGATTTTTGACATATCTGGTGGTAGTTGTGCTTTAGCATGGATATAAATACTGCCCTGCACACAGCCTCAGCTCATACTCACAAAAACAGCTCATGAGGTGTACCAAGCACTCTGCCTTTTACCACTTTTTAAAACTTTATTGCACTCCACAAATATGAGATATTCAAAGGTGTGGAGCATCGGAAGCTTGCAGTGACTTCTGGAGCAGCTGTGGTCATTCAGATAACATGACAAGTAGGCTACAAATTTCCAAAATGGAAAAACTTTTTGTGCATAATTAAACACTGTGACTGCATAGAAAGAAGGAATCACATTTATTAGACAGTTCATAATTACAATGTTTTGCACACTCTTAAGGAACTTTATCACGCGTCTCTTTGGTCAAAGCATCACCTGTCACCTTCTATAAATGGAAATTGGGCAATGGTGGTGTAACTGGGGGGTTTTTTTCCTCACAAGTTATACAGTCAACCAGGTGCTGGGGATGGAAGTCCCTGGCTCCCCTTCTAATGCTCCTGTGAGATCCCTTCTAGTCCTGGCTCTATTGACCTACATGGCCTGGCTCCTGGCACTTCCCGATAGAAAAGGCATGTAAAGAAGGGAGATGAAGAAAAAGAAAAGAGAAAAGGAAAACAACAGCAACAAAAATAATCAGCAGGAAAAGTAGAGATGGGGAAAATTATGGAAAAGAGAGAGCCTAAAAAGAAACCTTATACCACCTGTAATCATGCAAATTTTGTACCAGAAGAGAAACAGTTACATGACAGGGCTAAGTTCTGATCTGCAGAAAAACCAGCAGTTCCAGTACATACATCCACTTGAGAAAAGGCAGAGAAGGACCTAAAAATAAGTTATATCTGACTAATCTTTCTCACCTGCTCAAGCATATCTTTTGCTAGGTCTTCTTGTTCATCCATCTTCAAGATTGCTTGTCTGATTTCTTCATTAGACAGCTTCAACCTTTCAAGAGTATCAACATCATATCATTACTGCAAAGTTTAAGTGACTTTGACAATTCAGAAAGTAGGAAGCCTGAAACGCTGCACGAAACAGGCATGAAACAACCACAGCAAGATCTGCTGTGAAGTCGGTACTGTAGAATATTCAGTAAGAAGAACAAATCAGTTCTAAAGACAGGGGGTTTATGATAATATATTTTTATCCTCTTCAGCTAATCAAGTACACATCAGAAATTAGACGGTGATTAATAACAATTAATAGATCAAAAGTGCTTCCAAGTTCCCCCATACTGGATACCTCCCTCATTAAGTTCTTTTGCTATAGTAACACCCTTCATGTCCATGTGACTTCTGACTGTGAGTTCATGTAACACTCTGACTTGGGAATCTTAAAGCATCTCCCAGAGTAACAAATAGTGGGACTGAAAACTCCCTTACTGAGAAATGGTTTTCTTGCAAGAAAACTGCTTGTGCTAAGTAAATTCACTCTGTCGGCAATGACAGATGACAAAGGAACAGACAGCATCTGTGAATGCATGTTTCATATCCAATGTGAAACAAGCTCTGAAATCAAGAGCTTTTCAATGTTATCTGAGGTGCTAAGATGACACTCTTCATGCCAGCTCCTCCTGTCAATCTCTGTACTAAGAGTAGGAGTCATCAGCTACAACTGAGCACAGAATCAATAAAGAAAAGAAGTCTCAAGGTCTCCCCTCAAAATCCAGAGCAAATTAGGAGGAGTCAAGATTTGTGATTACCAAGATGGATACCTGAAATGAACTTGGTGGTTCTCAGAGCAGATATTAACAAAGAAATGCACCAACCCCAAACCATGATACTCAGTCACTTCAGGAGAGTAGGGAACATTGAAGAGAACCATAAAGGGAAAACTACCCACAAGAAAATCTTACTTTGGGGACTGAAATAATAGAGTGTAAACAGAAATATTTGAAGAGTGAAGTCGACAATCTTCATGGACTTTCTACTATCAATATAATTAATTAACAGTAGAAAGAGAAAATGCAAATATAAACAAGAGATAGGCTGATGCATGAGGCAAAATGTTTTAGTCTTCAGAGCTAAGAATTTCCATGTTGAAATTTCACATTGTCATTGGCATTTGGATAGAGTATTCTTGGAACTAGGTAAAAGCAAAAGAAAAAGCTTTATTTTTACAGACAGGAAATATTACTAAATCTAAGAAACTTTAAATATTTTAATATTGCCCAATATAACCAACAGCTGGAAACTAAAATATGAATCAACAGACATTTCAAATCTTGTATCACATCTCTGAACTAATTGCTCTTATTGTGTTCCAAGTTGGTCATCATGTCACCTTTCTATGAGCAGGGAAAACTGATAAAGCAAGATAAAGCATTGAATTTCCAGAAAAGCTTAATAATTGGGACATGCTCAGATGAGATATAAGGATTAATAGTTTTACAACTAAAAGGTTGGAAACTTTTTACTTCAAGTCATTAGTTTGACATTGCATCAAAAAAAACAAACTTCAGTACATGAGGTTCTGCATAAAGCTCTACAGTCTCAATCAGAAAATGGAAGGGTTACTTTGGGCTTAAATAGTGAATTGTAAAGTCCATGGCTACGTGACCCTGAACTGATCAAGCACTGTGACCAGAGAAGGGTTGAAACTGGTGGCTGTAGGCCTGGTCCCTGGGAGACACAAACACACATATCCAAACAATTTGGTGCCTGAAATTATTAACGTGCTACATTTTGTTGATTATTTTTCTTTGAGAGAGCACCTTCGCATTTCCCAGAACCTGCAGTCTGCAGATTAGACTTAACTTGTAACACAAGCACACAGTCTGTGAGAAGGAATGAAATAGCAGGTTGGAGGGGGTTTGTTGCTACTTTCACAGAATTTAAAAAGAATGAGGTTGTGTTTCATGTGCTTTCCATGCAAATAACTCAAGCAATTGCTCACTGACCACGCATGACACAGTGGAAGTACCTCTGTGTGTGTTTGGGGAGGCAGTAAACAGGACTAAATAAACAGGTTTGAGGTACACCAACACAAAGGTGCTGCATATATTACGACTGATCTTGCTGTTCTGTCCAGAAGCCCAAGGATTCCAGGCTCCTCTGTTTGCTGCAATTCATCAGCACTAAATACACTTGAAAACATCTTCTGTTCAAAAATAATTGAGAGCCCCAAGGACAGAGAGTTATACAAACACTTTGATTTCTTGGATGATTCTGTGCCCCGCCAGCCATCAGCAGAAAAACATCTGGTTTGAATGGTTTAGCCCACAGTAGAGAAAAGCAGAAAGCTTGCCAGTCCCCTGCCGAGAAGCAGTTCAGCTTGGTCATTTACAGGACTGCCACAGGGTCATGGTGTCTGCAGGTGTGCATCCTAGATTATCACCAATCTAATTACTGGTACGGAAGGATTTACAGCAGAACAATCTTACTCTTCCAAAATGGGCTTGTTCTTCTTTTGGGACAGGATGCCTTTCAAAAGCAACAATGACACAAAACACAGATCTTCCCACTTAAAAACTGTCTGAATAACTGGCCAAGGAATTGTTAATCAAGTGATTCTTCTTGTATTTTCAAAACTCATGCCCAGCCATGCAGCAGATCTTAAAGATGGCCAGCAGTAATGTGAAACAGATGTGCTGCTTTTAAACAGAAACAGGTGAACTGATTAAAGAAGAACCTAAAGCAGATGCGTAAAATCTTTCCATTTAAAACAGAAAAGAGGCATCCCTCTGAGCCTAAAACTCATATGACAGAGACAGCAAAATTAAAGTGGAATTATGGCCCAAAAATTTACACTACGGGAACTACATTTTGGTATCCATTGGAAAGTTGCAATGATTTTCTAACAAGCTTTGCAGATCCAGGCACTCTTCCTCCAGCTTCTGGAGGTAACTCAGTTTGGAACAGCATACAATGCAAGTTGTATTCCCTCTGCCTTAGACTTCTCGAAATCACATATCCTGGGATCACGGCACAGGAAGTAAATGTGACCAGAAGAAAATACAGTGCCCCTTTCCCCAGCTGCAGCACATTCATTCATAGCACAGATACTGCCTGTTTTTGTTCAACAGGAGCCCTACACTGGTCAGATGAGGAAGGAAAAGGATCTTTCCTGAGAATACTCCCTCCTTCTTCCCTCACCCATACATCTGGTGGCAGTATATGGAAGTCCAACTGCTTGAGTCATCTTCAAGCAATGTTAAAGCTCAACAAGTACCAAATAACTTCTGATATGGTACTTAGCCTGCCTCCCTCTATCCCCTCTGGCATCATAAATAATCTCTATTGACTCTGCAGAGTAATTCATCACTAATCTCCCCAGGACACCTCGACTGATTTAACACCAGCTTCACTTGCAGACATCAAGTGGTTTATTGTTTCGTCCTCTTGGAGAACGCTGGCAGCCTGACTCGGAACATGCCTGGGAGACATGTTGCAGTTTTACATCAGCTTCCCTTACAGACATCCAGTGCTCGCTCATTTTTTCTCCCTAAATATACCCATTGATTTAGCTCACAGTAACCTCCCCCCTCCATTTCTCCCTCCCATGAATCAAAGCAAAATGCTTGTCACTCATTAACCATCTCTCCTCCAAGGAAAAAGTGAGTTACTTCATGGGCTTGTCCCTTGGATCTTTCTTAGCTTTTGAGAAGGAAGCATACATTCCACTAACAAAGAAATGGAGTTTTGTTGCAGCTATGTTAAGCTCCCATACCACAGGGATCACAGACCCACTGCTCCTTTTACCTTGGAGAACTGATTATCTATCACGTATCAAGGACATTTTATACCGCCTGCTGAACTGTGGTGCTCCCAACAGATGCCAATAGTAGTAGCTGTGACAGTGACAGGCACTGTTTGATACTCAGCTACATCCTAAGGCCAGTTTGTACAGCTCACCCAAACCTTAGCTTTTATTGACTGCAGAATTCTCCATTTCCACAAGTCATTTCACACAGGCTAATTAGTTCATTCCTGATCTTTGTGACTGAGACACAAGCCTTCTCTAACTCCTGAGCTCTCCTAAAACTCTGTACAACTCCCAAGCTGCAGGCTTTTCAATATCTATGTTTTGGGAATACTGATCATCACTACCCCATAAAGGCCTCCTCTCGGAAGCAGCACTCAGGCGTCAGGCTGGTCTAACTGCACATTCAGCCAGAAGAAAGAAAGATGCAGCCATTCTTTCCACATCCTCTTATCTCAGCTGCCCACTCATCTCATCAGTGAAGACAACAGTGTTTTAACCTTGTGGGACAACAGCTGGGACCTTTTACCAGGTACATCTTACACCATTGTATCAACATGCTGGGAAAAAAAAAATCCACCAGTGCCTTTTCAGCTCACCGCTGTGAAACTCTGGCAAGTACAGAAAGGAACAGGCTTTTCTTTTCTTGCTCTACCTCAGCAAAAGCTCATGAGTAACCAAGCAACTTTGCATTCAAATACTCTCAATTACCTTCCAAGAAGGATCTGGGGATGACTAACTTTCTGAGCCAAGAGGAGCAAAGCAGAACCAAATATGGGAATCCCCAATTCACCATGAGATATTGATGGTGGTCCATCTTTTATCAAAACTTTACCTTCAGGTTCCTAGCTGTGATCTCAGACAGGATGGCACTGACCAACGTGTTCAATTTGCCTTGGAATATCATGCTGAGCATAGCAGGTGAAGCCATTTATTGGGGACCTTTATTTGAACACAAAAAATCTCTCCAGGAACCCAGCAGGCACTGATTATTGCCCAATGTTTTCAATACAGCACACTGAGGAACAGGAATGCTGAGCCCAATCAGCTGTTTCCGTATGAAGATACGATCTGTATCCCAAAATATCATACTGCTTCAAATTTATCTTAAAACAAGGGTGAACACTGAATTGTCACGTGGCAGAAAGGCACACAGGGACTGGGGCAGTGCAGAGCCAGTACATGGAGACTGACATTGGCTGAATAGCTTGTCCCCTTAGTGTGTCAACTGAAAGAGCTTAAAAGCACTGAGAAGGTACAGTGATGTGAGAAAAATACTTTATCTCTTTCCTATTCTCATTGGAAATTCTGCCCAAGCCTTTTTATTTCTCCCTTACTGATGCCTGAATTGACAAAGCCACAAACATTTGGTAAAGCTGCCTGCTAGTACCTGTCCACTGTCACAGTTGCATTTAAAACTATTGCTGTGTAGTCAGATTCTGCCTTCTGCTACTACTGGTTTTTTGCTAGCACTTCTACTGTTTCCAGCCTCTTGAGAAGGTTACTGCTGACTCACTGAGCCACAGGAATAACAAACACATCAAATTATTCAGAAGAACACTGACATAATTATTTTGCTGGAATTCATGCAGAATAATGTCCAGAAGTATACATTCAGCCTTCTTCCAAGCAAGATGTCTCAAAGAACTGATTCTCTCCAGACCATTTCACAGAGCAAGACAGTAAACAAAACATATCTTGGGCATGTTCTGCAAGAATTCTTTCTTAAATAAATGGCACTACAACAACAGAGATAATAAAATATTATCCATTACTTAAGTAATGGAGGCAGGGAGAAGCCATAGTGGTGAGAGGGGTCAGAGAAATTTCCAGCTGCCAGGTGAAAGCAGGGAAACATGGGGATCTGCAATGACTCTTCCAGACCACACAAGTCTGGCAACAAAACTCCAGCCTGATGGAAACTGAAGACATCAGGAAATTCATGAGAGATAGCAGATTTCCAGTGTGAAAAAAGTAACTGTATGTTTGAAACACCATTAAGGAAGCTAAATTTGAAGCTGGTGGGTGGCTGAGCTCACCACAAGCAGATGGTTCCATGTCCTGGTTGAACTACGGCCTACTGGAAGTACTGTGAGATAAACTCATCTTATGCTTTTTTAAACCTTTGAAGATACCCTATGGAGCAGAGCTTTATTTTAGATCCACCAGACTCTATTAAACAAGGACAAAATAATCCTTTCTCTGCAGGAAAACTGAAAGATGCTACTAACAAGTAGTTGAAAGAGATATCTTTTTATGGAAATAGAGACGAGATCAGAAAGGAAGGTTTATGAATTTGTAATATGTCAGCAAAAATCAACTAGCAATTCAATTTTCATCTCTTTTCAGCCTATCATGCAGCAGTCTCCCTGCAAAAGAAAGCAAGAGACATCTATTTCTCACTCTTGCTAGGTTTTGGCTTGTTGGACCATATGAAATATGAGCTCTGCCTGACCCCTTCTAACGCAGTGTTAGTAAAACAAAAACATTTGAGTAGGGGAGGGAAAGAAAACCCAACCCATGCAGCTATTTTACTTTAAAGGACACGATGGTTTAGTGTAAACAAAGGGGGAATAAACTACAGGGATATATGCACAGTAAGAGTCAATTGGAAACAGCTGTTGGCAGATACCGTGACAACCTGAAATCTGGGGCTGCAGCTCCGGGTTGCTGCAAACTCCTTTTGTTTGTCATCAGTTTTAAATCCCCTCTCACTGCATGTGTGTGCACGTGTGTGAGGTGTGCTGCAGGAGCAGCAAGTGCACGGCAGCAAGCAGGGATGATTTGGCTGGGAGTGTCTCGCCTTCAGGGTTTAACCTCAAGGAGGAAGATGTGGGGTAATGAAGAAACTTGCAAAGAGGTTATAAAGCCCTTTCAACTATTGTCTGCAGCCATTCCTCCCAATTCCTGTCTTTAGTATTAGAACCATATAATGACAAACTGTAAAAAGAGAGGCAAGAATGCAAAGGTGCTATTTTAATTCCCAAAGATTTTTGCTTTTCTGGTTGCATTTAAAAGGGATGTTTGGGGAGGAATATCAACCCTGGGCCAACCTGTACAATATTTCTGATATTCTGGGTGTAACACTATCTGTTACAAACATTAAATTATCTAAGCCAGTGGGATAGCCCTGGCAGGTGGTGTTTCCAATACCACAGCAGCAAAGTTAATAGAGCACAGTGCAAACTTGCAGGCTCCACAGGGACACCTCAGTCTCCAAATCTCTATTCTCCATGTTAGACCTGCTAACAATAAGAGCAGGATATTTCCTAGTGAAGAAGCTGACAGTCACAAAACACAGCTTTTCACCTCTGGTTTGAGTCCAGACTAGCAGTTCAAGGTGCACTAACCTCGTGGCACACCTGGAGTGAACACATGCCACGTACCTTGAAGTGCAAGGTTCATGCTTCAATGACCTTGCTGCTGGAGGCAGCAAAAAGAAAGACAAAACACAGAAGCTGTTCCTTCTCTCTTTCTGTATAGAGAGGATTCTTCTCAAGTAAGATTGCCCAGACTTGCACAGCAGAGGAGATCAATGTTGAAAAACATGCATTGCTGCTGTCCACATTGCTTTTGTTTTGGAGATAGAAGATTTTTACAAATAAATATCTAGTGCCACACCAAGACATGGACCACCTTCCTGGATCCTCCTCACCCAGCCAATTGAACACACGATATTACCACTTCTAGGAAATGTTCCACCTGCTTACAGAGTTAATCTGAACCCCAGACACAATTCAGTAGGTCCATCAAACAGCATGAAAATGCTGTTGCCCTTATGCCTCCCCATCCCTCTGCCCCAGCCACAGCCAGCTGCCAACACCAGCAAAGACACGTGTTGGCAACTGCTGCAGAGAGAGAAATGTAAGCCTTTCCTCACTGAAGGTTTGGGTGGTGGGGGTCCTGCTGACATGCAGGCTAATGCCACATGAGTAGCATAATGAGAGCCTCCATGGGTTTCACTAAGCAAGGGAAAGAACTCGCTCCAGTCCTGGTGGTCTGGCTGCAACCTTGCTTTAACTGTTAGCTTCCTAGAGGAGACAAGCATCACATCCAAATGAACCTGTATTTTCTACTGCCCAATGAAACAGTTTTGCTGTTCAGTACTGCCACAGCTTTGCCAGGTTTTGTTTCCAGCCTTGCTGTCCCTCTGGTACAAAAGGCAACTTTCTCAGTTTGCTCAGTGTCTGCACAAATCTGATAGTGACAGACCACAAACCCAGCACTCAAGTTGGTAGAAAGACATGAAAAAATATAGAGGGCCCTGATGTCACTGCACTTGAATGCATTAGTCATTGCAGGAATACACAAAGGAAACTCTTCGCTTCAAAAACCTAATTTACAAATAGAAGACTTAATTCTTCACACAATATTCTGATTTGGAAGGGACCCACAAGGATCATTGAGTCCAAGTCTTTAGTAAATGGCCCATACAGGGATTTAAACCACGACCTTGATGTTATTAGCACTATGCTCTAACCAACTGAGCTCATCTCAGACTCTTGAATATGAATGCCTGTCTTTACCACTGTTCTCACCACAAGTCAAAAATCAGCATCACACTCAGCTCTGCTGTATTCCAGGAAGATGGACAGAGCAATATTTAGAAAGAAACACACAGAACAGAGACAAATGACAGACTTAGAACATGGGGGACACAATTACTTGGAGTGAAGTGCAAGCACTGCCAAAGAGCTGCTTTCATCTACCAATGAGTAGTGATCACATTCTGATGATGAGTCTTCAGATAGAAGCTGATGCCTACCTGTTTGACCCACGAAATCTGTGCGTGTGTGGATATTTTTAGTAAGTGAGATAACAGGTATGAGCGACATTATTTTATGACCCATAAAAGTGTCATAAAATGCACCATCCTTGCTGCATGTATTAAACAGCAAGTTTAATTGGGAAAAGAAACACATCCATTTGTTTTATTTCATCCCCTCTTGCCTCTGCATTGATCATGGCACACCCTGGGAGCTCAGGCTTAGCACACTTACTTGGAAAGGAGAATGACACAGTTCTGGGCCCTCCGGCCATCAATCACAGAGAGCTCTTTCACCTTTCGTGTGGAGAGGTAAAGGTCTTCTGTTGAGCCCATCTCTTTCTGCATGTATTTAAAAAGGGGGGGAAAACAATCAGTATTATCAGTATGTTTCTCACTCAAGACTGATAGATTTATCTCAGTGTAATGAACAAACCCATCCCAACCTAGAAAAATCCACCCACATGATCAGAAAAGGAGACAAAGACAGAAAGCATGGCGGCAGATCCTGTGTTACTAGAAATACTGAAATCATTCATTAACACTTATAAGTTCATCTTTGATCCCAAATACTGGACCTGATTCTGACCTATTGGACTCACTCTTCCAACAATTACATTATATTAATGATGCCTGAAGAACAGGCATGATAGGAGAATCAGGTACATTAGGATGAAACCCACAGCAAATCCTCCAGCAGATGCCTCCTCCAGGGGTTACTCATCACTCTTGAAAGGCTGCAGCACAACCAATAAAACCCCTTCTGTTATGTCTTATGGCTGCCATTGGGCCTGACCAATCCATATTATATGAGAGATGCAAACAGCAGGGCACAATGGCCTTATCATGCTAAATGTATCTTACTAAATGGTAAAACTCTACATTTAAACTACCTTCTCTTTTAAAAACTAATTAATACATTTAATCATACATATATCACCCCTTTCCAAAGTTGTCTGTATATCCCCACTCATCACCTGGAAAAAACTTGAAAATCCAGTCCAGAACATTTGTCATAGCACACAGAGATAAAATATTTGCAAACTCAGTCTGACCATCCTGTTTTTATTTTCCCAGCTAACTGCTGCAGGAACCAAAAAAAAAAAATTCCTTTTCATGATATCCATATTGTCAGGCCTTGAGATTTTGAGATTTACCAGTACAATATAGCTTTGAATGCACCCATCAAATAAGCAACATGACTTCTTTTTTAGCATACAACAGCAAGTATGCTGAGTCAGATCAAAAGGTCCATCTACCCCAGCATCCTCTCCCAGGGAGTGGTCAATAGCAGATACTCAGGGAAACATGTCAGATCATGGCAAGCACACAGAACGGCTGCTTCCCTGAATTCACTCTCAGGACTCAAGATTCTGCAACTCAAGGCTTACTTACACCAGCATGACCAATCTCTAAAGAGATTCTGACACCCAAGCATTTCAGAGTTCAGTGTAAAACATAGGTTCATACTGCTAGTTGTCATTTCAGTTATTGTTACAGTCAGCTACCACAAATCTGTGTTACTCCTGGATATACACAGAACTCATGCAGCCACATCCAAAAGTGCTGCAGTGAGCCATCACCAAAAGCAAAGGGCATTTTAAAGCAGGTACAATGCACCAGCTGAAGACATGCACTCAATAAATTCTTCTAGATGTGCCCAAAGCATCTAGCTTAGCAAAAAGAAAATTGCAATGTTATTCAATATATCAAATAGGGCAAAATATATCCAAAAAGGGCAAAATTGGCATTGGGTATGTTTATTATTTCTGAGAGAATAACTAACAATACCAGCAAGAGGAGTGCCCCCAGTATAATCTGGCATGTAGAGATTTCAAATTTTTCCTAAGTTTTCTCAGTTTGTGGGGATGAAGACAGCAGAATATGGAGATGTGCAGCTGTTGAAAGGAAGAAAACTACTTGCTGGTCTTTACTCTTAGTTTAAAAGCTTCACTGTTTCTCACTAGCTTATATTTGCCTGGATAGTGACGACCAGCTCCCATCCCAAGCAAAAAAAAAAGTTTCAGCCTTTGGCTATGTATGTGAGATGGGGGTTTAGCCAGCTTTCCTTAAAGCCATCCAGCAGGAATTGATATAATAGTCTCCATGCCATTTCCAACTCGCCAACCCACAGGGTTCAACACAGATGAGTAACTTGAACTATTCAGACATGGCCCACTCCTTGGTCATAAGGGCTAAACTCATCTAAAAATATATCCTCTTCAACTCATATTGAGGAGAGAGGTATTTATAGCTACTTGGAGCCATGGTGTAAGCAAAAGCAGATGAAGCCTCAGGTTTTACCAAAGCCAGATTCCAAGCTTAGCTGAAGGAAAACAGATTGCACATGGACTACCCATATTTTCTCAGACACAGAAAAAAGAGGAGCAAGGGGGCAGTGGCGACCAGCTTTTGTGAGAGAGCCCAAGCCCTGAACTCAAGAACAGTGGAGCTGGCGTCAATCTGACAGACAAGATGACTGTTATGCCATCATCCTTTACTGACTTCTCACCTGGGATAATTCTATGCTATGTGCTCCAAAGAGTATTTCAGACTTGATATTTGAGTTCCAAATTCAAAACTCAGCTAAAATTTCAGTGCTGAAATACATGTGGAATGTGTTCATCACATTGGTGCCTTGATTCAAATACAATTTGATTTTGGCTGGCTGAAGACTCGTACCATGGCAGCACCCCAGCTCCTGGCAATTATCAATACTTCAGAGAACTACGTTAACCATATTGACTTGTTCTGATATACAGCCATGTTAGCCTCCCCCATGTGGCTTCCCAAATACAGTTCCCTGAGCACTCATAGTGAGAACTACTTCCTTCTGGAACCACCAGAGACACTTATGATCATATCTGAACAATCCTTTTCTGATTGCACCGCTCTTACCAAAATTGTTGCCAAGAATTTTGCCTGACAGGTGGCTAGTTTAAAGATACGTGCATAATCCAATATCTCTATTTAAACACCTTTTTATTATTTTGCTAAACTTTCTGAGGGTTTTGGCTGTCCATTTGAACTCTTCTGCTCCTCAGATGGCACGTCCTTCTGCCAAAGTGCCCAGTTCTATGCAAAGAAGTACTTCCTTTATCAGAAAGTCTGCGGCTAGTAAGTGCATCTGAAGACTTCAGTACTGTCCAAAGCAGACAGAACGCAGATGGGAACAGTGGGAGAGAGGGCTCCCTGAGAGCCCTTTTTGTTCTCCTCTTGAGAACTTTCCTTAACTTTGGTTAAGGATCTGTTCATACTGACATTCTTCTTTGTCCCTGGTCTTTTTTCCTTGGGATCATAGAAAAAAGGGATTACAGACACCGGCAGTGAGATACAAGCGAGTGAAAGAACAAGAACTACCTCCTATCACAGAGATGATACAGCTATAATAATTATTTGTACCACCCTCCCCATCAAGAAAGCAGAGTGCCAGGGCATATGAAAGAGTAGCATGAGCTGTGACCCCATAATGGCATGGTCCAGGACTTCACTTTCACCCACATGGCAAGAGGATCAGGAAGCAGACAATGATACTCACCTGCTTACAAGAGGAGGGGTTAGTTAGCAGGTCCTATGCAGGCAGCAGTCGCAAATAACGAAGAAGAAACATGCCAAAATTAGCACAGAGAAAGATACCAAGTTTAACAAGGCAGCTGAATTTAGACACACACTGTTTTCTAAGAGCATATAATGCTTAGCAAGTAATACTGGTCCAGATGGTTCAAAGGTATTTCAGCATTTCTTCGCATATTTTAAATCAGCAGATGTCACGAAACTAAGAGTCCTAGGCCTTTCATGAAAATAATAAATTTGGTCTCCAAAGCACAAATCTTTTAGGTCTTTAAATATTAACTAGGATAATGCTTAAATACCTTTACAAATCCAGTCCAGAGCCTTACTGAAAGAACTGCCAAGGTTACAACTTGAGGGTCAGTTCTCCTCTCCTGATGCACAGGCACTGTTTGTGGGTATTAATAAGGATAACAAGCAACAACTTGTTTCAATGGCACATTATACCCTTTAACAGTTTGTAGTCAAGTATTTCGAAAGCACTCAGTAACTGCCAAAGAGGCCTTACAGCACTTCTGGAAGACAGACTCCAGCCATTTCATGACATAGCATTACAGGAAAACACCAGCTATACTGAATCAAAAGGTCAATATTACACAGTAAGATTAGTGCAAAGGTCAAAAGACAAGTGTAAGAATACTAGGTCCAGCATTCTGAACAATTTTGCTTCCCCTCATAGCCACCAAAAAGGACTCACTGGGCTTGAGAGAGGAGAAGAGACCCTCTGTCATTAACGAAATCCGGAAAATAGAAAAATTGTGTAATGTAAATGAAACTGGAAAAAACATGAAGATCATGTTAATAACAGCAAAGAAAGAAATGTCTTTATCTCTACTCATTCAACATTTCAGATGCAAAAGAGCAGGGCTTTGCATTGACATTTTTCTTTACAAACACTTGGATGAAGTTTTAAAGTCACAAACCCAGAGTAAACACATACTTGGTCAGAGTGGAATATTTCCAAAAGTAAAAGAGGAAAAAAAGATTAAGTGAGAACTGAAAAAATTCTCTTAATTCTTTCATTCAAAAGCAATTTTGACTGCCTGGTCTTTGAAAAAAAAAAAAAAATTGAAGAGGACTTGTTGATTGGAATCCAGTTCACACTGGAGCAAGTATGGCTGAAAAAGAAAGTATCACGTAAAGTAATAAAACCAAAATATTTAAGGAAAAAAAAAAAACCAACCCAACAAAATAATGTAAAAACCTCAACAAAAGCTGTAAGGGCAGCAAGATGTCTAACTGCATAAAAACACAAGTAGCTTACATAAGTGTTACTCTAGTGTCTGGAGCCACTGTCATAAAGTGTGTTTAATGAGGACGGAAGAGTACTGTTCAGAGACCCATGGAGGCAGGGGTAAGGGTCAGGTTAGTTTATGGCTGAATAGCTCAGGCTGCTTTCCAGTGATTGGTAACATAGCCATAAATATTATGATTCTAACTGAGACCAGGACAGCTTTGGCTTTGGATTTTGGGTACAAAAGGAAGCAAGGCTTTGCAAGGTCATTTCTAGTGAGGAAGCTGCAATGTTTGCACCTGAAGCATTGGAACGGAAGCTCTTGGGACAGGGTCTAAATCCAGTCTCTTAACAACACTGAAATTTCATGTGCCTTTCTTCCCCTCTGTGAACAAAGATCTTGTTTCAAGGAATGTGATTTACACAAAGAGAGGGACTTGCTGAAACAGCATCAGCTATTTGCAGAAGCAGAATGAGAAATGAAATCTCATCATGCAACAGTTAACATCACATCCTTCACAGCTTATCCATGTGGCTGTGAGCTAGTAAATAATAACAGTTATTCATTATGTTTATTGGATTAGATAGAAAAATAAAAGAGAGAAGGGGGCAGATGGAAAATCCAAAGACAAGGGGTTGGAATGTTAATTTTAAGGGACTAAGTCAGTTAATGAAGTAGTTATGATCACTGTAAGGAATAATCATAAAGGTTGTTTATGGCAGTTGGGTCTGTGTCTTTTCCTAAAACTTCCGAGTAATGATCCAGTTCTGCAGCATACAAAACATTGAAAATATTCCAAAAGCAAAGGAAAACTGGGGGAGTTCAAGGAGTGAAAGTACAATCCATCTGCTGCTAAATCTCATTCAGTGGAGGTAGACAGATTGAAAGTGACTGCTTTCCAAGAAAAAGAGGAGGAAAAAAGACATTCTAATAAATGGCCACTTTTAAAGTATGCTGTTTGTTCTATAATCTGTAATTCAGACAGTTTCTGTCACCTAGCCAGTTCAGGCAGCTGGCTGTTTAAGAAAAAATAGACAAAATGAAAGACAGCAAATACAATCTCCCTGCTCAGTACTCAGGGAACTACAGCCCTGTTTCTCTGGATGAATGGCAGAAAGTTTGATATGCAAATATAAATGTAAAGCTCTGAAGCTTTTGGAAGTCAGTGGCCACTGACTTTAACAAGAGGATTAGCTGTTGGTAGGTGCTGTCTCTGAGAGCTGCCCATGAGCATGAAGTATGTCCAGATGTTTAGACCTTGCCCCATGTGTCTGTCCCAACTTCTTTTGGTCTTCAGATTTTTTGAACAGTGGCAGAGCATCAAGTGATGCAGCCTGACTGCAGGTGGCCAAGGGCTCAGACTACTGTCATGTATTCATTTCTCCTCCAGAAATTCAGGAAAGAAAGGGTATGGAAAAGTTCACTCCTACCTGGTGCCTCTGATACGCGGAGAACATCTTTTCAAAATCTTCTAGATCCAGCACCTTGAATGCCTTTAAATCATCAATCTCATTCCAGATCGTCCCATGGATCCTCTCCTAAAAGGAAAGGACATATTTTAACAAGATAGCAAAAGTATTTAGCTAAGAACACTCAATCCCATTTGGATAGATAATTCTCTTCTAACCACTAGTCACATTGCTATGCACTACTGCTGTCATTTTAGAGGAAACACTGTTTCAAGAGTCAAAAGAGAAAAAAAATGTTTGTTGGATTTTTTATTTTTTTTTTTTAGTTTTTTTTCTGTTTGGTTGGGTGTTTGGTTTTTTTTGTTATTGTTGTTGTTGCTTTTGGGGGGGGGCTTGTTTGGTTGTTTTTTTTTTTGTTTTTAAACATACTATTTCGTATTTCTCATCATAGCAAGCCTCTAATGAAAAGGCACATTCCAAGACTAGTAGACCACATCTCAAGCATTATCCATGATCCCACAGTATATTTCCTTTCAAGAGTGGCCATCTGTCTAACACAACGATTGTGGTCATGCTGAAAGGAGTGTTACCATCAGGAGGAAAAAGCTTAGGAAAAGCACTGAGGCATGACAAACCCCAGACACATCTTCCCTTTTGCAAATTTTCCAGGTTCTTTTGTAAAGTCTAAAGGGTGTGTGGTTTTTATTACGTCTGCCTGTGAAAGTAGTTTAAATTATTATTTTATTTTACTTTTAAGCTTTTGAGTCTTTGAAGTCTAATTGTTTCCTATTACATGAACTCCCTTGTCTACATGAGGTCTTTGTCAAGCCAGATAGACACAAACCCAGATCCCTGAAACAGCACCATTCACACTAACTGGAAGTGTTCACAACCCTTGTGATGACATATCCTGAATGCCAGGAATCCCAGCTCTTTGGCAAATAATTAGCATGGAGGGAGACAGGCACAGACTCCTACTTGCTGTCCACTAAACCCAGAACAAACAGGCTCCTGTAGTACTTGAATTAACTAACCAGCAGTCATCCTAAACTAAGTGAAGGTCTTGGGTCTCCTGCTGACATTCTCAGGAGAGATATCCTTTCTGGCAGAGGACACAAAGATCAAACTACCATCTCCTTCCCTCTGACCTTAAGGTGCGTGTTGTGTGGGACAAGCTTTGGATGCTCTTCACACCGCTGACACCCTATTCCTCAGTTCATTTAGTTTATGAAATGCATATTTATTAACTGCAAAAATAATTAAAATGCTGATGAAAAGAAAAAAGAAATGGACAAAAGGAATTGTAAAAAAATGACCTAAGCAAATCCCAGGAGGTGAAGAGCCAGCAGAACACTGATGCAGAGAAAGCCAGGAACCACAAGCAATAGCAGTGAAACCCTCACACAGGTTCCAGCTCTGAAGTATCTGACTTGTACCTACACAGCAAAGTGTGTTAACACTTCATTATCAGAATTAATTAGGAACAGGCTCTACTTCCCATTCAGAGTCATCAAAAGGAATGAGGGAAATGTGCTAAGCCACAAGGCTCAAGGAGCAAGGAAAAAAACCTGATGAGGATAAAATGAGGGGGGAAATAAAAGTGTGAAATGTTCTGGAGGAAATTCCTGGCAGGGCAGACACTGTGGAGGAAAACCAACACCCTCTCTCCTGAGGCAGCCTGTGAGTGCCTGAGGGTAAGGAGGGGTGTCTGCAGTGCTACTCACAGTGAGAGCACATCCTGGATGGGAGCAGCACCCATCCCTGAACAGGTTCACCAGTATCATTCTACCATCCCTCACAATCAGCTCTTCTCAGTGGTTCTTCTTTCCATAGTAGGAAGAACACGTGACTGTAACATGGCAAACAAGTCTGGGAGGCTCATCTCAGCCAAAGCAATAGGAAACAAAATTAATTTTCTTTTTATCCTAGCCCTGAACTCCACGGCCAATCTTAGCCAGAAGCATCCAGGCAGTGATCATTCTCATTCAATTTCCAGGCTGGCTTTGTAAATCACGGATTATAAATCCTGAGGGATGTATTTGAACAGCAGAGCAGTTCTTGGAGTGCCTCACTTTTTCAGACAGTCCAATCAAACCCTGAAATGGTGGAATATTTCTTGACAGGAATCCTTAGAGTCACCACTGAGATAGAGTCCTAAGGATGCCAAAAAGCTATATGCTGTGTTTGGTAGAGGCGGGATGTGACTCAAGACAGGTACTCATGAGTCTTGCCCATTTACCTGTCCAGCTGCAAAAATCTCATGGGAGTGAGGTTTCCTCACTAATGGCAAGAGCAGTGAAAATGTCCTACAGAACAGTCTAGTCTGAATGAACTGCAAAGGTGCCAAAACAGGAAGTTCTGGGACTCAGAAAAGGACTGCAGAGAGTAGTTCTACCCCTACTTTCCCAGGAAAACAACCCAGTGAAAATTATTTCAACTTCAATTCAGATTCATTTTAAGAGCCAGGCTGAATCTGCTCCTGTACAGGATGGTTTGTATACTACTTGTAGAAGAAAGACAAATTCCACAGCAGCACCCATTGCAATGCCGTGCATAAACAACAGAACTTCAACCAAAGCAGTCCAACTCTAGGGCTAAGGCAGTCAGAGGTATAAACAACCTTTGTTACACATAACACTTGTAATGGGCCTGTTCCTTCTATTTCTACTATAAGGTCTGTTCTTGAAAATTTTCATGTTGCTGCCAGATAACTTCCTAGACTGAACCCTTGATACACAGTTTACACAGTTATGGATTAACTGGCTGATAGCTCCTTGTCATCAGCCAGAGAAGACAGAGCATTTTAAGAGAAACAGACTTGCATAATGTGGTTGCTATGATAAATGATTCCCTCAGCACCACAAAAATATTTATGGTCCCTAAATAACAATTTAAAAATAAATTCTTTATTCTTTCTTGTCTTTTTTTTTTCTTCTCTGCCCTTAGAAAGAAAAAAAAGAAACTAAAAAAAAAGAGCAGTCATTTTATCTGTAATGTTTTTCTCCCCATCTTAATTTATTTGTTTATTCATTCATTTATTCACTCTACGAGTCTTCCAAGATCTGTGGTTCCTGTGCTTTGGAAAGTCTTGGCCCGTTTGGAGAAGCAAACTCTGAGAACTGTACTTCCCAGCATCCTCTAACGAAATGGTGACACATACCAGGTCAGGAAACATCTCATTATGAGAACAAGTATTGACAAGGCATTTGCTCCACCAAGCTGAGTTTTTGCTATGTTGCACTTAACAATTCACTCGCTGCAGCAGTTGCATCACCCCACCTTTATAGTGAATCCCAGTGTGCTGACAGACCCAACGACATCAGGAAATGACAGCATTTCATGGCACCACAAATCATATCGAGCTGCTCTCTGCTACATCTAACGGATGATTTTATTTACCCTGATAGATAAATAATGATATTCTGGAAGGCAGCAAAGTCCATCATGCCTCAGTAACCTCACAGCAAGAGTGAAAACCTACAGTACTTCCATTTGACCTGCAGGTTCAGAGAAACCATGGAAACGATGAGTGTTCTGTGAACACTGGAGCAGGCAATCCTGCTTATTAGTAGGTTAATATTTGTAGGATATTAACCAGAAGAGCGGAAGCAACTTAAAATTTTAATATGGATTAATAGTTTTCTATTTAATAAATACAAACATTCTGATTTGAATTCCATTATGAATCTGAAAAGTGATATGAACAAAGCACATTTTCCAAACTTTTCTCTTGATATTAGATCCTTTCTTCAGCGTGAGAAAAGTCCACTTCAAGCAAAAGCTGTATTTTTTGCCTGTTTTTTAATCAAGACAGCTGTTTTATTTCATTGTAGGCCTAGGCACCACCATAGCTATTATGAGTAGCTTCACAATGAGATTTTGGAGAACTCTTTCCATTAACTTTGTATCTCTAGCAGCAATCATTCATCATTTTACGCCACAAACCTCATCTGCTTTTAGGAAGAAAGTTCCAGAAATCAGAACCATTGATAACACTATAGAAACACTAAAAAAATCAGTGTTAAAATTAACATTTTCTGTTTATGTGACTGGCTGTTTTGGGGTTTGGTTGGTGGTTTTGATTTGTTCTTTATGTGTGTGCATGTGTGTGTGTTTTGGGTTTTTTAAAAAACTCCTACATGGTATGTAGAGCAAATACCTTTCTTATGAAACTATTTCAGTCAGGTCTATTTAGGGCTGGCTAAAGAAAGCCTCTCTGGCATCACTGATGAGAGTCGTTACCAGGACACTTGATGGGAAGCTGCTTCTCCAGCCATGAGATAAGAAGCAGAGCAGTTGAAGGTTGACTTGATTTATTCTGAGAACTTCAAATCACTATGTTCATAATTATTACATAGGTAATTATTAATCTATACCTCCAACGTTCTTGAAACCAGTCCTTTGCTTGGATAAACCATAAATCTTTGGTCCCTGACTGACCTTTGGTGTTGTGTAAAACTCAAAGTGAGGGAGCATTGCTGCCCAGAAACAAAGAAAGGAATCTTTTCAGGATATTACAGTGGTTATATTGCAATATCTTTTTCTTAAAAAACAGAGATCCTTGGCACTAGCACTACTGTAGCGCTGTATGAATGGAATTCACAGACAATGCTCCAGTGCTGTATGAATGGAGCTGTGGTGTGGAAGGGCTTCATCAGAACTCAGCCCATCCAGGCATCTAAATGTCTTTGCCACTGATCATTAGCTCACATCAAAGCTAGCACTAAGTCCTTAATTCTCAATGGAAATTAGTGGGCTGTTGGAGTTTCCTTGTTAGAAGCAAAGAGCCTTTCCAGTCAAACCTTTTTTTGTGGTGCCCACGGGATCTGTGGACAATCTGTTATTGTCAACTGCTAAGAGCTTGACTACATTTGATATTTCTCCTAACACCCAACAGCTCAGTTCTTTCCTTCCAAAGGCAAAATCAGTATTAGAAAAAAAAAAAAAAAGGTGTCATATGAACTATCCTGGAGAACAGCCTTGATTCCACTACTGAGAAAGTATATTGCAGACAAATCCCTCTCAGCCAGCCCCGTCCACACTCCTGTTGGCCTCTGTCGGCTTTCCCTCACTCCCTCGAGGCAGGCTGCATGGACAGAGAGGAGTTTGCTCTCTTGTGGGCTGCCATCACCTTCTTACTTACCTGAAAAAATCTCCTGAGAGAGACTCTGTACTAATTGCTTAGAGACAATATGCAGAGATAACTAAGAGCTGAATATTTGACCTACTAGCAGCCCTAACTTTATGTACAGCTGTTTCCAACACTGTGTTCCCTCACCTTGCTGAGTTCTATGTATTGTTCCTCAAAATGTTTTTGTGGGGAAAAGTTGTATCCTTGTGAACTGGAAGTCAAACCCTACCACAAACCACAAAAATACTGGGCACACTTCCAAGCCTCAGTTTCCTGGGCTCAAAAACTTGAGATGTGTTGCTCCCAGAATGTGTTTGTTTTGAGTCCTCACTCATTCCAGTTTGGCTACTCTGATTCAGTTCAGGAGAACACCACAGGAGTGTAGCAAAGGTAACAAAAGGCATGACAAAGCCCTTCCAACCTACTCATAACTTTGTGCTCAAAGGATTCTTATCCATGTGAATAGAAAGATACTGAAGCAGCAAATCTAGGATAACTGAGGAAGATGACCAAAACATCTCGGCTTCTCCAGCAGTCAGTGAAATAAATAATTCCATAACAAAGTGCAACTCAAGTAAAAACACGAGCCACCTGTACCAACACCACAACCTCTGCCATTTTGCAGAGGCCATACCAGGTTCAAAACACTAATACTGACAGACACACCAAAATTAAAGCCTCATCCTCTTATGCCCCTTTTCCCAACTGTTTTGCCTTCCTCAAAATAGTGTCTTTTAGCCATCTCACCACCCAGGTCTTCAATTTTATTAGCACAGCTGCCTTCACTCTTATCCAGAGGGCAGGATAAGCCTACAGTTACTGTACACTAAACAGAAACACCTGTGACTCTCTCTTTTTCATATAAATTCATATATATACCTATATTAGTTATTATTCCTTTTCTTCAGAGCACTAAGTTCCATGTTCTGCAAAGGAAAATAAATCCTCATCCTTACATTCTCTCCCACACCCCCCACGTGGCCTTGACAGACAAGCACAGACGGTGCAGCAAATATTTCACTTCACTTTATTTTAAAGAAAAGGGGAGAGGGGGAGAGAGAATTCTTGTGGCATTCCAGAGGTCCCTGGACACTCATTCCAAATGCCGGAGTTGGGCCCTGGGTGAGTTTCAGTCTAAAAGAGAACCTGGGTTTCTAGGCAGCAATCCAAACTCAACACAGACACTTTTTTTCTTGCTAGATCAGTTAAAAAAATTAAGACCTAAAGAGAAGGGGAGGGAAAAGAAGAAGGGAAAAAGAGAGAGAAGGAAGAGAGAGAAGTGAAGAGGAAGGAGACACAACCAAGGTAAAAGAAAATGAGTGGAACAGGAAGAATCCATGTCCTCTGGGTTTGTCAGGTTTTTTTGTCAACCTGGAGTTTTATCACCAATAGACAGAGTTGTAACCATTCAAGGAGAAAGGCAGCTTCCCTCATGGCCATGAACAAACAGTGAGGAGAATCACGACACCTTTCTCTCCATGCTGATGTCTCCTACCAGAGCAGAAGGAGGCTGGTTTTCCAGATGGTTCTTACCATTTTTTGCCCACATTGGCTCTGGTCACCCTTTTCCCTGGTGCACAAGTGAGGGCAGCTCCAGCACACCAGTCCTGGAGATGTCCAGCTCTTATTTAACGTATTAAGCCCCACTACAGCTTTGACTAACCAGATCATTTGCATGCCCAGATCTATGCAGCTCAATCTATCCAGCACCTTACTCATCACAGGGAATGTGCTGCACTGCCAGAGAACTGGGGAAACTGCCTCGATACAATCAATGACTCCTACCAACCACAGCCCACAGCAAGACTCTTACTTCTATGCCACTTTGCATTTCATGGCATTAATCAACACTGGGGTATACTCAGAAAGTAAGCCAATTGAGTAATGCAGTTTCTTACCTCACTCAGCTTAGCCCAGTTGAAGGATTTCAGTGGATGTGAAGGCTGAGGGATAGATTTTTTCTTCAGAGTGGGGCCACCGGTGCTGAAGGTGGCTGTTGAAGGGGGTGGCACCCCCATGCTGAAGAAAGGTGGTGCTCCTGGTGGAGGAGGAGGTCCTCCTGGTGGAGGTGGTGGAGCAGGAGGAGGGGGACAGCTGGAGAAAGGCAGAGGAGGCGGCAGTGGTGGCAAATTCTCAGACATGTGAGAAGAAGACAAAGCTAATGGGCCACCTGGAGGAGGGGGTGGTGGGGGTGGGAAGGAAATGCTGCCCCCTTGCTGGAAAATAAAAAACAGAGAAAAAGAAAGCAAACCGTTTAAAAGGCACAGTAACTCCATGTTGATGTTGCCAGCTGATGTGATTTTATTACAACTCTCAAAATATTTCATGTTTTCTTTAAAGCCTCCTGCACTCAAAGCCATGCAATAAAGGGAGGAATCTCAGCTTTCAGAAAGTTTCAAGCCCATGGAGTTGTAGAGAAGAGCTTGAAAAAAGGAACCATAAATGGCTCAGAAAAACAGAAAGCTAGTAAAAGAAGCCAAAATGTATTATTTTCTCCTTATGTACGGAAAAAGAGAAAAGTTCAATCTTACGAACTTTTGAACTCCTGGGTTTAAAAGCTAAGGGTTTGAAACACTGAATACTTGTTATTAGGCCTCACTAATGCAAAATGGGAGAGGGGAGGAGGGAATGAATCTGCTTTCTGCAGTGTCTAAATTCTCAGGGCTGTGTTCTGGTGAGTTCTGCTGGCCCAGGCACACTGCTGGGATAGAAGGAGCACCAAACAGGAAGGAACATCTGCAAATGTCACTTTTGCAGAACTCCGAGGCAGTTCAAATGCTCTTGCAGCACAACTGGAATCCTGTTTCTTATATACTTTTGTATCAGGGAGGTTTCTCTCTAGTCCACTGAAATAACAACCAGGGCCACCCCACTCAGCAGAGAAAATTATGGGTGGAGGGAGACACGTGTGCCTCAGAAGCTCCTGCAAGGAAGGTGGCTGAGAAGGAATGGAGTAGCCCATGCATTAACCATTCTATACCACCAGCTCAGGGATTTTGGTCTTAGCTAAAAGCTGAGCAGCTCCTAAGTATTCTCTATTATGACCACAGATGTGCTTCATGCATAATATGCTTTTGTTCATCATTCACTAGTTAGCAGCCTTTAAACAAGGATGGGGAAGACTCCCAGTCTCATACCGAGAACTCATTAAGTTGAGCCACCAGATCATTCATCTGGTCTCGGGTCTGGCGCAGCTCCAAGGATTCCTTCTGCAGCTTGTCCTTCATTTTGTTCAGTGTCTTCATCATTTCATCCTTCTCCTGGGTCTTTGTTTCACATTCCCGCTCCTTCTTCTCTAGCCTGCTCATCAGCTCAGCATGGTCTAGGGAGAACATGCAAGTGGGACTGATGAAATAAAGGTCTTGAACAGTCCCTGAGGAGATGTAGGTTACGCTGAAACAAAGCTGACAATTCTGTCAGCTCAAGCAGGAATGTATAATGAGAGCAAGAAACAGAAAATAGAATCTGACTGTCTTGACAATGACTTTCAGTGATCAAGACAACAATGCATAAGTTTCAGTTAGACTGTAAAATCACTTCATGTGAGAACTGAAGGAATCCCCGTGCTGTGAAACACGTAAACTTTTCACCATGACACAAAATGTCTGCAGAAGGGAAAGTTGTGCCCAGCTCTGCTGCTCTGTGAATGAACAGGGGTCAGTTTCTGCCTATGCAAGCACAGAGGATGCACTCACCTTTCCGGAACTTCTCTGCCTGATCCCTCCACTGCTTGACCTCATTTTCATTCACCAGCCTGAAAGATGAAATGAGATAATTTAAAATTTTCCTGAGCTACACACGTTGAAAGGCAAGTGGCCATTATGTGTAGTGATCAGCAAAATGCAACCTGGTGAGTGCACAAGTTTCTCCAGGATCTCACCAGTGGTCCTTCTGGATCCAGATTCTTCTCCCTAGCCTACAGCTAATATAAAAATGATGCCTTTTTACTCAATGTCATAAAAAGGGATAAAGGAATGGCTGGGGAAGAAAGTCCTGATACATTCCTGTTTTCAGATAATGCTCTCAAAGTTCCAAGTCTACTTATTTTGAAAGAGAGAAGTCATCACTAAAATAACCACAGCTGCTATGGGTTACAAATTACCCCATCCTTAATATAAGACCAGACTGCCATCATTTTCTTCTACTTTCTGTGGTTCTATTTTTCCTTTCTTACAAGGAGCAAGAACACTTCTCTATTGCGTAATACATCAGTAACAAGGCAATTCTCATATCTCATACTGACACAGCTATTTCCTATTACTGACAGAAAATATGCAGGGCATGCTGGGGATTGATTAGATATGCAGAATGAGGAGTAGCTATGAAAGTAGAAAAGGAAGATCAGGCATGAAATCTACAATGAAGTCTGGTATCCAGCACCACTGTATTTTTCCATGACACGAAATCAGTTTCGATTTTGGCTCACACCTATAACAAGAGGAACTGTAAAATTTTTAGTACAGGAGAATTTGGTTTCATATAGGACTTATGTTCTATAAATGTTCTTTTCAGTGGATAATTCGGAAGGGCAATGGGCCATGAATTACCTGCAGAGGCAGTTAGATGAAATGAAGAATCCAAAAGTTTGGCTAAAAAAGGACTGAGAACAGGGAAGTTGAGAAGAGAGCCAGCTCATGTAGAAGAGAGAACAGGGAAGCTGAGAAGAGAGCCAGCTCAAACTTCTCAAATGATGCATCCTATGGGAAAAAAATAATGGTAATGCCCTCAACCAAATGTGTGGGTGAGAGCAAACAGGCATTTTGTGAAGAGGTAAGAGGTTTTCTGTGCACAATGGGGACTGCTTTCCCCTATTTGCAACCTTTCTAAACCGTGTGCTCGTTAGTGAGGAATGGTATCTATATAGAGATAATGACATTATTTTTGCTTTTTAGTATCAAGGAAAGCTTTCATGAGCATCCTGAATGAAAAAAAGGCATATGAGGAAGTCTTGTTGTAAAATCATGAGCATTTTTTCTGCACTTCTAACCAGAATAACATTTACCAGAAGCCAAATGCAAGCACTTTGCTAGAAAATACTGCCAAGCTAGGATGTCATTAGAAGGAAACTACTTGGATGACTTGACTACTTAACAAGACAATGAGAAGCTGTAAGCTGAAATAAGAAAGTCCTCATATATGGTATTTTATTTCTTAAGCACCCGCATACTGATCATATTCTTACACCTGCATAACAGAAATAAACAATAATAATGCAGCTTACATTTTAATGATATTTTTGACATTGAAGTTTTCCAGTGGAGCTATATCTGGATCATCTCCTCGTTCATCCTGGAGAACAATTTGTTGGAGTATCCTGTCCAACAGCTGCCACTGCTGGAAGTTTCCTCCATTCCTCTTATCTGTATTGAAAAAAGACCAACCCATGAGAACTTCCAATTCCACGCCAAAGTGCCCAGACCTGCCAACAAACTGGCATTTTTTCCTCCCCACCTCTCATCTCAGCCCTGTGTGCAATGCATTACAGAACACAAAGACTAACCCTGAACAGTTGCTGGCAGATTATTTACAAACACCTGGCATAGTGGGACAGAACGTAACAGGCACAGGCAACTTTGTGCCTGATATGCACATTCAGGCTATGCAACCCTTTTGACAGGTTAGCTGTAAGTTGCACTTCTATTTCTTTGTGATAACTAATACTCAGTGTTTTCTGGGGCTTGATGTTGAGGTCACTATAAAAACAGTGAGATGTTCTATCTGCATGCTTGGTTATCTGCAGGTCAGTGAAACTCAACTGGGATGAAAAGTTCGTACAAACATGACTGGAAAGTGTAGAGATAAAGAACAGAAATGGAACCAAAGGGACTGATCCCACGGATATCAAAACAGAAGAGGCAGAACAACATTAAGTCCACCTCAGCTCTGTAAGTTACATAACCTAGATCTTTCCATTCTTTAAAACTGCTCCTGTACAATCCTGTCCTGGCCTAACCGGATTTAGTCCTTCTGCCACCAAAATTCCCAGTCAGTACATAAAGTTAAAGCTCTGTTCTAAAGAGTAACATCAAAGAGGCCACTGAGACCAAGTACCGCTTGAACTTGTACCTGGCAGTATTGAATCTAATGGGAGCCTGAGAACACCCCACATGTCACATTACTTGCTGAAGACCACACCACAGTACATCTCCCTCATGCTCCCGTCTCAGTCTGACTGCTCAAATACAGTAATGGAAGACCAGCATCTCACACTGAACAGGATCAAGGCAGGCAGTTCTTTAGTGACCTTGCTGTTACACTCTGGATGCATAACTGAATTATTTTATTGCAGTTAACAAGAAGATTCTTATCACTTCCTTTGGAAACAAATTCCAATATTATTTTTTCACTTTGCGTTTGAGAGCTCTCCACTGATGCATTACCATGAGTAACAGCCTGAAGACTTACTGTGGAATTTCCCAGTGGCAGAACAGCTTTCAGTACTGTACTGTTTCATCAGAAAAAATCTTCAGTATCTTTTTTTAATATTAGAAATGCTATCTATTACTGGGAATTCCCTGATCTATAGCACAAGGACTCTTTTTTTAAAACTTCTGATTTAAAATCATTGAAAGCTCTGTCAGTGACTAACTGGAATGTCTCAGCTACTCAATTTTATTTGCAAGTGCAGAGAGGTCAAATTGCTGCCCTAAGTATTGCGACAAAAATTCTGCTGGGTGTAAGATGCCAAGTTCATTAGCTACAGCCAAGTTCTGAATGGGAGACAAGGACAGTGTGTGCCCTGGTATCTGTGAACTTCTACCTACACCAAAGCTTCACCCAGCTCTCCAGTACCCCTTGCTCTGGAAATCTGTAAATATACTCACATGGCATCTGCAAGCAGTGCTGGAGGATGGATAACAAATAGGGATAGGCATCTGTATGCTTCAATCTCTTCTTGATCAACTCAAACATCTGAGAGGCACTTTTTGTATCAATGTGGATCTGAAGTGAGAGAAGAGAAAAACCATCCACAGTGAAAACCTGATTAACTGTGAAAGATCCAATGAATACAAAGGCAAATTCCCAGCAACTGGACCTCTGCAAAGTCTCCTGCCATGTCCAGTTGCAGACTCCAGGGACAGGCCACCTGGGTCTTTGACACCACCACTGTCATCCCATTGTCATCCAGTATGGAAAAGATCCCCAAAATAAAGGGCTAGAAAGGCAGGAGGCATGCAAAGCCACAAAGAACTGTTCTGGAACAAGCAAAACATTCGGGTCCTAGAAACTGGTGGCACAAATAGTGGAAGCCAAGTAAGAAAGGGTCAGTTGTTCTGTACAGTGTGCAGCAAGAGCTGTCCGTGAAGAAAGAGGGGACTAAACCATTCAGGATGCTACAGCTTTTACTGATGCTAGAGGTTGTCTTTGTTTTATGTCAGTCTTTAAAATCCACACATTCTAGAATGCTGATCCCCTCCACAGGCTCTGAGGCCACAGTCGTCAGCAGAATTATTCATAATCTTGAGAAGAGCATCAGAAAATAACCCAAACTTCACCCATAGTGCTGTAAAGGGGATGTCTGAAAGTAGAAGGCATCCAGATCATCAGGACTGAGGACCTGAGAGCATGGTTGAGAACCTCCTTCACTCCTGAACATTCAGGCAAACAAAAAAAAGAAGTTTTTATCAAAGATACTCATCAGAAGCCCTTTGTGTGACCACTGTTCTCCTTGTTCACACACTACAAACTTCCTGCTTGCTAAATGAGAAACACTGAAAACAAGATCATCAGCCACTTTCAGCATCAAAAGTCAAACATTAGTTTTAGGGAGCACAAAGGAAAGGTGCCCCAAGCATCCCCAATGGATGCAAGTTCAGCTTTGGCAAGCTCAGGTACTCCAAAGAACATCTTACCAGGTCAAACCGCTTGGCAAGCTCCAGGTCATCTTCATTTCTGACCATCTCAAAGAAATCTAAATGCCTAAGAGGAAACAGAAAAACAAAACATCTGCCAACGTTCATGGCATGATTCAGACTAAAACTAAGTGCATCACTAGAGAAGCAGCAATATCTCAGCTCAGCTAGAACGTGGGAATTGGCAAGCCTTTCTTACATGAAGTGCTGCCACTGGTATGCAATGCAAGGGGGTCAGTGACAGGCCAAAAGAAAAGGCTGGCAGAGGTGTACACACTCTGTAACTCCTGTGCTAAACCACTGTGTGGAGGTAAGGTGCAACAAATAAACATAAAATGCGAAAGAGATATTCTGTTTTTGATGAATGCAATGCCTGCAGTGATAATGCATTTCTAAAAAGCCCACACCATGCTTGCTAGCCAGCTATTGGATCATTAACAAGTTGTTTCTTTTAAACAGTGGAGCAGAAAGGCATTCAGTGGATCAGTTCACAACAGTCTCTAGGTATGTCCATTGATAAGCACAGCAGCATGACTGTGTTTGGATCGGGGTGACCAGGTGAGGGACACATTTGGCCATCTGGACTTGTCTTACACAGAGACTGGAGCACAGCAGATGACATGGAGAAAAGCTGTGGCACATTCCCCTGTGCAGATCTGGTACAAGAGTCTATGTAATCCAGGCATCTGAGATCCTCTCAAACCTTTATCATTTTCCTGGCTAACTTGTAAAAGCCAAAAGTGCCCTAAGTCCCTCCTAAACACTCCTGGTAACTGTCCAAAGGAATACAGATTACCTATGGGACAGATTCTCTTATTCTTTTTTATAATGTTGCAGATCAAAAGTAACATTCCTGGTTCCACCTCTGCAGCAAACAGTAGACATACAACTTGGAAACTCAGAACCTGCACTTGGACCACACATACTCAGTCACAATTAAGTCAATGAACTATTGGCTTCCCTCCCTCCTACCAGGACAGGCTTTTGTTCCAGTTTTGCTTCAAGAGAAAACAATTAGAATACTTTTTGTATTTTTCATTCTGAATGCCATCCTCAGCTGAGAAGAAAGGCAATTGAGGAACTCTTTTGCCACAGCCTCTGCCAACTGAGTATGTATGTTTCCTACTTCCTCCATTGATGTTAATTTTACGATAATTTTTTTTTAATTTTATTTTTGGTTTTTTTAGGGAGTCAGTTTCAAGAAGAGACAGAGGCAGCTGTCTCAAATAGAGAGGAGTTTCTAAGTCTTTCTTTTTATCAGTAGCTATTCTCAGAAGCTAAATCTTACCTGTCCAGTGTGGCATTCTCATGTCCTCTAAGCTTGTCAATGACGGGTTGGATTCCCAGCATTAGGAACTCATATCGGAGGTGCAATCGGAACTCCAAATTGTCCTTAAAAATGGGGGAAAACCAAGTTATTTGTTTTCAAAAGCTGTCAATCACATTTTAAAAAAATTACTTAAAACTTCAGTTCTTCCCTTTTTAATATTCTCTATTCTGGCACCAAATTCACAGGATGAGTAATTCCAGTAAAGTAAGTAAAAAAGGAATGAATGCCTTTGCCTCCATTGCACTTAAATGTATGTTTACGTACTATGGATTTTGCATATGCACTCATAAGGACAACTTGCTCCATAAGGAATAGAAGCTACTGGCATTTTTCCTGCTAGTGCATTAGAGGTTCCCCTGCTGGTTACAGATGAACAGCACTGCAGTCTTCCTCCTATTTTTTCTGTTTATTTGTCATAAAACCATACATAAAACCACAAACACTGACAAATCTTCTGACATCTATTCAGTGGGATGCTACAGGATTCCCAGAGACAGAGACAAATACATTGTCAGATAGCTCTCACGAGCTTGTTGTCTCTTGTGGTTTAACCAAAAAAAGAAAAAAAAAAAGAAAAAAAAGAAAAAAAAGAAAAAAAAGAAAAAAAAGAAAAAAAGAAAAAAAAAAGGCAATGTCACAAAAGTAACGCTTTTAATGAAATAAGTTCTATCCTTCAGACTCAAAAGGAAGTCTTGTTAGTAAAACAAGTGGGCCTTTTCTGAAATGTTTCCTTTTGATATTTTAAAATTAAAATGCTTTGACTTTGGCTTTGAGTCAAAACAACTTAACATTTCAAAACATTTCTGAAGGTAAACCAAAATATTTTCTAAAAAGGCTGGAATAAAAAGGTAAATGTTTTGCAGTTCTTAAAACAAATAAAAAAAACCCCAAACCCATGACCAAAACAGCAAAAACCAACCAACCAGCCAACCAACCAAAAAACAACTCAAAGTAATCACTACAGTGTAAGTAGTCTATGTTATATTGAAGAAGCTCAAAATGAAATAATATGGAAGACATTGTAAGACTGATCTTAACAATTAAGCATTATTTTCCACAAAAATACATCTACTCACTACCACAAGTTTTGTGACTTAATCTACTAGCTATTTCCAAGGCAAACTAATTTAAACATATCATTTTAGAAAGAATTTCCAGGGCAGTGACTCACCTCACCAGCACCTGCATTCAGCACAGCATTGATAAAGGACATGATGGCTGTTTTGAGGTTTACTTCATCTCGGTATCGCCCCATGCTTCGGTCTAGCTCATTTAACAATGACTGAAACAGAACAGCAAGCTGGGTTAGAGGACTAGAGGACACCATCTAATTTCCTGTAGGATAGATTGCACTTCTGTATACAGGGGGAGTTAATTGTAAAGAGAAGCTGTCTTTTGAGGAATAAAGCCTGTGCCTGAACCTTGAAAGATTTATCCTTATTCCTTCACTTACCACCTTTCAACATGAAGCAGACAATTATTATCTCTTGGTAAGCTCCTTTAAGGGATCTTCAAATAACAGGAATATCCCCTGTGCAGACAGCTCCAAAGCTCAAAGTTGAATTATGCACCTCCACTGGAACTGTAGTTAAGCTCCAGTTTCCATGTTACAGACTCATGAAATGGTTTGGGTTAAAAATTACCTTTAAAGATCACCTAGTTCTGACCCCCCCCTGCCATGGGCAGGAACATCTTTCTGCCAGACCAGGTTTCTCAAAGCCCCATCCAGCCTGGCCTCGAACACTTTCAGCAATGAGGGATCTGCAACTTCTCCAGCCAGCCTGTTCCAGTGTTTCTCCACTCTCATCATAAAAAACCCTCTTCCTTTTACCCATTCCATGTCTAGCCTCTTATAGTTTAAACCCTTTAGCCCTTGTCCTGTCACCACAGGCCCTGGTAAAATGCCTTTCTCCATCTTGTAAGATCTGTTTATTGAAAGGCTGCTGGAAGTTCTCTCCCGGAGACTGCAGATCCCCCTGTCAACCAACCCACAGGAGATGTTCAGCACAGAAATGCTTTTGGTCTAATCTCTGCATACATATTGATATTTTACCATAGTCTTGTGAACATCAGGAGACAAAGGAGAAAAAGACTAGATAAATAACTTTGGTGGCCTTTGCCTTATTTAGGACTTATTCCACTTGAATATTTACCAAAGAGGTTATATGCAGAAACTGATTAGCCATGAAAGCACCTCCACTTTTAGCTTTGTGCTGATCACCATTAATATTCTCTTCAGATCTTCTCTGATCAGTTCATAATTCCAAGGATGATTTTCCTTACAGAAAGAGCAACAAATTCCACTTGAGATCTGCCAGTTCAGCTGTATGAGTCTCACTCCAGCATTAATAATAAATGCCTCACACTCATACATTTGTTTTACTGTAGCACTAAAAAAGAGAAAATTCTTTTTAGTCTTCCCAAGAAGTTTTGACCATAAAGGGATAACAAAGACAAAAATAACTTTTTAGCATTTGGCTCAGCAGACCATCTAAGTAACATTTTGAAGCTATGATGCTGAGTAAGGAAGTTCATTTTCCTCTAGTCAGTCTTTTGTCCTTGGTTACCGAAAGTGTTCGTTCATAGCAAAATCTTTCCTCTGCTAGTCACCATAGGTCTATCTCGTTTCCTGTAAAAAGCCATGAAGATATGTCTCAAGAAGCAGAAAGAATATCCTCCTGTGCATTCTTCAGGGGAAAGAATAACCTCCTGGCTTCATGCTTGTTTTTGTGCAAAAAATATTTTGACCTCTCATAGACTGTTACTGACAGCTGGTTTTACATCTGAGCATAGTATGTTCATTATCAAACAAGCTCGATTTCATAAACTCCTGTCTCTTGTTGCTTCTAAATTTCCCATCCAGAATTTTCAAATTTTCCTACTCCCGCCATCTGAGCTTCAATCTCATCCAACGCCCCAGTATAACTCTGTTATGACCAAATAATGTTTTGCTAGAAATGGGAACGACTCTTAGATAAAAGCACATTAAATGAGCCAGACTGGTGGTCAGCTCAATCCAGCATCCTATCTGTAACAGTGACAATTGGAAACTATCTGGGAAGTCTTTAAATTCACCAACAAAACCAACTGTTCAACTTGAAAAACAAGCAGAAATGAAATAAATGAGAGAATTTTATTCTGTTACTGCCAGATTTGACACTGAAATCCAAAACACATGTGCCTTCTTGGAATAACTGAATTAGCCATCACTACAGAAGCAGCAAAACCAAGGATGGTTTTGCTGGTTTTCTTCAGAGGTTTAATTCCTATCATATTTTCTCACAGACTTTTATGAAAAAAGTCCATGCTAGAATCTATGAAACAGCGTATCAGGTACAGGATCCAGACAGGTTGAAGGATGCTAACAAAAGTTTTCTATCCCCCATTTCAGAACACTGAACTAGGAGCAGAATGCAATGGGGGGCAAGCCAATTTCAGGGCAAGAAAACCCAAACCTCTGTGTTGCACTAATCCGACTGAAGAGCAGCACATCTTCATGTTCAGCTTGAGAAGGAAACACTGTACGTTCAAGCAATTCTTAAACATCAGAGTCTACTCCCACATACTGTGGCCAAACTCCAATATTTCCAAGACTTTGCAAATGGCTGAAGTTCAAATCTTCCCTTGAACATTTCCTGCGAAAAAGATTTCGCCACACCTCTTGGCAGCCACTCTGTGGCCCAATTGATCTTACGGTTATAAAGGTTTTTCCTACTATTTAAGCAAAACTTTCCTCACTTAATCCCATTATTCCTCATCACTGACAACCAGTAGGGTTTCTTTCAATCTGCAGCAAGCCTCAAAAAGCTTTGGTTGAGCCCTAAAGGGAAGAAGGAAATGGAGGGTGAAAACAGCCTTTTAATTTGTTCCTTGTTAGATCCTTTACTACAATTCCAAATTGATCAGATTTCTCCTTACAAATTATGGTCCATACTTGTCGCTGTGGGACACACAGGAACGAGACAGGGAGTGCATCAGAGAGGCTGCATGATCTCTCCAAGCAAGAGAGACCCCGGTTTATTTTTCTCATTCCTCTTATACTTTCTCAGATGTGCCCACCTCAGAGGTGGGACCCTTGGGAACCATTGGTCCGTTCCAGAGACCACCACAGGAGTCCCTCCTCTGGGAACAGATGTGGAAAACACACAATAGTTTACATTGCATGTCCTTGTGTATGAAAACCGTGCCTGGGAATGGAATTTCCCAAACCAAAACAGGCAGGCACGAGGATGGCAACACATACTGACAGTGTTTAGTACAAACCAGGCAAGGGGGCTCTGGAAGAAATGCTCCTGGCCTCCACCTTTTCAACTGACAATACCAAACTTTCTTCATTCTTTCACCTCAAGCCTCAAAATTTCTAGAAGCATTAAGGAGGAAAACAAGAGTCTTCTGCCCAAAGCAGCCTAGTTAATATTTCCACTGGCAAGTGAAATCAGTTTTTTTCAGACACTATCTAACACCTAAGTTCTCTCAAGACTAAAAGGAAAATTTTTTCTCCCCACAGGGATCCACAGCTAGACAAGTGTTTTAAATAGCAAGCTATGCTGGAAGAGCAATGGAACGTCCTGATAAACATCTTGGGCCATTATGACTTGCAATGTTAGTTTTGTCTCAAAATATGGCACGTTAAAATTATAATGTGCTACAATGTCAGGACACAGAGAAAAGGAGGGGAAGCAGCAAGCATAACAATAAGCAGAAAGGAAACAGCTTTGGGTTGAGAAAGACTGTGCCCCTTTCACAAGGGAAACCAGTCATAAATAGGATTATTCAGACATGAATGACTTTAAAATCAGAGACTCTTCCTTCTCAGTTTTCATAGCAGTTTATAAAACTCCATCTTCACAAGAAAAAAAAAAAAGACAAAGTAATGTTTTTATGATCACACAGTGAGCCAGTGACAGGATTACACTGAATACATGGAAAAAAAATCCCAGCAAGGACAACAAGGACTCATCTTCCTAATTCCCCATTTCTGCTCTGAAGATTTACTGTTTGAATTTCAAGTGTTCTCTTTCATCTCTGTTCTTTCAGGGGCAGAGTAGGATTTGTAGGCAAAGTAGCATGTTTCAAACAATTGGATGAAGACAGAGTTTTCCAGATTGCCTCAGGAAGGAGATTGAAGGCATGCCCTAATACTACTGTGGTTTTTGAGTACAGAAAGAGTATTGCTCTGAAGAGGACAATTTTCAAGGAATATCTTAAGATGAACTACAGACTGCCCTGTTGGACATTAAAGTGAGAATCATTCCAGGCAGAAGGGCATTATAAAAGAAGGGTCAATAATTAAAGCAAGCAAAGGGAAAAGCTCAGGCAAGAAGATGTGGCAAATGTGAGAAAATAGGAAGAGTTACTATATAAATTGAGACAAAAAGATAAAGTGTAGGATCTTGTTGCAAGTGACAAGACACGGATGACCCTGATGGACCTATTAATACATAGAATATCAAAGACAAAGGGTGAAGCTGCAGTACCAAAAGGCAAGAGTGGACTGGAGCTTCAACAAAAAAAATATTAAGTTCTGGAGAATCTCCCCAGGGCTTTAAAGTGGATCCTGACTGAAGTTAGGAACTGACAATTGTAGTCAGTAGATGAAATGCTGGCAATTTAAGAAGAAATAATATTTTATGTCAATTTCAATTCAGAGTAAAATCTGATTTTTTTTGCTTAAGGAAATAGTCCTTCATATTCATATAAGTTCTATTTATATTTTCCATTAATTTCATTAAAAAAATTAAAAAAGAAAGAACATCAAGAAGCAAAGACATCTTTTTTGAAGCATTTCAGCACTGTTTCATTAATGGTCTTCAGTTGGTATTACTTGGTGCAATTTAGTTAAGCTAATTGGGAATAAAAGCATTTATAATGCTCAGGAATTTCACTGTCGTTTGAATTTTGACTTCAGATACACTAGTATAAAACTGCAGGTTTGCTATTCCAAGTAACAGGAGCTATTGCAGGACAGAGTTAATATAAGTTTAGTAAGAACCATATCTTAAGTCACAGCTTTCCCTCTCCACTAATTCACCAGCTGCTGAGTCTTCTGACAACTTTTGGCATCGGTGCCAGGTAGCAGGAGATGTGTTTAGAACACTGACTAGCAATAACTTCTTACATTCAACAAAATGTGCCATATTTTATGTTGCTGTGTTAAATACATGATCTCTACACCCCACCACATTTGTGCAAACTGGAAATAATCACTGTTTCAATCTAAAGTTGTCAGCAGCAAGTTATTCAGGAGCTCAAGTTTTAGATAGTTGTCAGTAAATCATTCTGAACATCTCTTCCTTCTTCTTACAAAAAGGAGTGGAAGCAGAACCGTGTTATTATGCATCACAATGATACTCCTTTTCAAAAGGAAAAAAAAATGTTTTGGGGAAAAGTAGATCTGTATTAGTGTTAGTGACATTAACCTCCTGATTCCCCAATGGGCATGGTGCTGGTCACCACAAATGACATGAGGGACAATGGGACACCTAGGTTTACTGCTACCTGTAAGAGCTGAAAATAAATCCAAACAGATAGTATACAAAGTGCCAGCTTTCATAGATGAGGAAGAATAAATTGACAGCAATATGGCTGAATGGGATGACAAATATTGTCAACTACTGTTGTCAGAAAGGCAACTTAGGGAAAAGCAACACTGGCACTGATATCATCAGAGGTCAGCATCACCTCTAAGTTATTTGTTGGACATTCCAATAAAAGTGAACTTTCCAGAAAACCCTGCACATTTACTTCACAAGAACTGAGTTGATTTCCAAAATCTTAGATAATTTTCCTCTTATGTATTGTGTCTCTAATTTGGCCATTGTCTTGCAGCGCTAGGTATACAGAAAGACTGAGCGGTGCCTTTACAGTTCCCAGCTTTCCTTCCCCCCACCAATTACAATCAGTCTGCAATGAGGGACCATAGAGGCAAAGGAATAAATTTCTACTCTGCATAGTTTCTCCTCTTCCTACAGTTGAGTTCACAGTTTTATTACTTTCACAGAAAGAATTCTTGTTTGTGGGTTCTGCCAGATTCCCCACTTGTGGTGGATAGTTTTCAACATAACAGTGTTTAGGTGTGGCTAGTCAAAGTCAAGCTGCCAAGTATAAAGTTTGCTGCAAGCTCCACACTTTTTTGACACTTCAATACACCAAAGGATGCTGCTAAATGCTCAAGCTGCAGGAAACACAGCCCCCAAAGGGTTCAGTTTCACACCTAAAGGATCTCTTCAGATACTTGCAAACTCTGGGTTACAAAGATTACATTCAGGACTAAGATTAAAAGAGGATAAAAAAAGGCTTTCATTGTACAGTACATCTTTGAAGCTTACAGGAAAGGTACAATACAAGCATTTTTAGTTCATTCCTCTTTTAAAATGGCTTCCCATATTCAAGTTACAGTGGATGCTTTTCTTGACAATAAGCTGCAAGACTATTCTGAAATAGAGGTGCAGGAGGACAAGAGGCAAAGAGATGGAGCATTCTTAATTTCATGTGCTAGACTATCAGAGAAACTTCCTCCAAAATGCAAAAAAGACCATGACCACATTTGTTTCTTCACGATTTAAAAAGTCCCCACCCTCTCTCTTAGAAGAACAACTGGAGATGGATGAGGAATGTCTTTGGATGAACAGTTACCTCCTCAAAATTAAACACTGAGTGTTTAGCTATTGCTGAGTGTAGTGGAAAATCCCATTTCAGTCTCTAAACACAAATATTAGTAATTGCGAAGAAGAACACATTCCTTCTGCTGAATCATTCTGGGGGTTGGGTGGGGCTTTTTTTTTTTTTTTCTTTTTTTTTAACTTGAGAGATAGAAAAGAGAGAGTACCCATTTGTCTTTCTTTTTTTTTTTTTTTTTCTGAACGGAAAAGTATTTTGATAAGTGCAGCATTTATGCAAAGTACATTTCATGAGTGTAAGAGACTGGTAAGCACCTGCAAATCACTCCACCAGATTTCTCAAAAGCTACCATCTTTTACCCAGCAATGACTTACCTTAGCTATTCAGTAACTTTTAAATCAACACAAAAACAGAGAGAGAGAGAACACCCACTCAGGATGAACTCACCATCTGTCCCATATGGGCTTATTGAGCAGGGTCAATAGGTCCAGAAAGGGCAAGTTAACACGGGACCACAGGTGTAGTCAGGCTTGTGAGTTACTGCTTTTTGCTAAGCAGCTCAAGTTATCCCCACCTGTCTCCCAGGTATAAAACAATGTCATATTAATTCAGGAAGGATTCTTTCTTTCAGCTAATTACTAGAGAACAACTGACTTTAAATTTTTTCCTTCTCCTCCATAGGCAACACCCAATAACCTCCACATCGTAGCTCATGTACGTGGCTTACTTCCTGCATCTGCACTGCTCATTCCTATCCTACTGCTGTACTGAAGAATGGTGGCACATTCTTATGACTGCAGCTGTAATCTCTTCACCTTCCAAGGTTTACTCTAATTATGAATTTCTCTATTGAAATAGCCTCAAGAGCTTCCAACTGAGGCTGAAAGGCCCCCACTTCTGGAGGATATCGAAGATGGAAAATCAAGTCAGAACAGACAAGCAATGCAAAAGGGGCAGTGCACATAGAGGGATCAGAAACATCAGGTTGGAAGAGACCTCCAGGACTCTGCCAATGGACCTGCCAATGCCAAATATAGGTTAATACCAAAGCAAGATCTCCTGCAACCCTGTCCCAGGTCTGAGTCATAGTGAATCCCATAGTGCATTTGGTTCTAACACGAACATTGGCAGCTACTGTCCATCAGCACAGACTGCTTCCCCATTCACTTTTACAGTAATACATTAATTGTGTATTAGCTGAGAAGGAGGTAGGAGATAACGACAATCAGGCTTTGGGATCCAGTGCCTGTTAGCACAACACCACTAAAATCATTTCACCTATAGAACATTAAATGGGTGAGATTATCCCAAAGTTAAGGAGCCAAAGCTTCACACACCACAACAGATCCTCTCCTATCTTTTTGTAAAGGTGCGCAGTTCACTGGGAAGAGGAACATTATAGTAGCAGCCTGTAGTTTCCACAATAAAAGCCTGTCACTGACTTTCTTTAAGGTCTCTGAGAATGTATTTCCCTTCCATTGTCTGAATGGAAGTTATTTGAGCCAAAAATTGCTAAGTAACAACGATTCACAAGTTGATTGCTAAGTGGCAAGTGAAGTGCCTCCACAATACATAATTTAATTAATTGTCTGCATTATTTAATCCACAATTCTTTTATTACTAAATTAAGGGTTTCAAATCAGGACAGAGGCTCCTGGAATTCTGTGGCTTCAGCTTCTAAGCTAGAACAAATCATTATCATCCCAGAAATACCATCATGCTAGAGTATGAGCAGGTAATCGACTTTCATTTAGCACAGCAAACCTCCATTTTCAGGCAAAATATACAGCATTTTAAGTTAGCATTAATGACAAACAATATGTCTTGAAATATAGATATGTAAATAACTTATTTGAGGAATTTCCCTTCCAAAAACAAAATAATAAATATTTCCTTTTTACTAATTAGCAAGTTTGCAATATATGCAATGTAAAAATTACTCCTGGCAGAGATTCCCGATCCTGGGTATTTCTGTCAAAGTATTCCCTTTTTACCTGGAATCTTGTCCTTTCTGCAGCATAGACTTGGTAGTGAAGCATGGCTTGCAAGACTTTTTTGTGACCATCTGGTACCAAGCAGACAGCCCCTAGGATCTCCAGCACAGCAATCTTGGTCTTAATGTTCTCAGTCCTTAAGCTCTGGGATATGATGTTGATACTTTCTGGATGGGCCAGGACGTGAGCCCGTCCTTGGGAGTTGTTCATCAGTGCCTTGATACACCCTATAACGGATGTGTGGATGCGGCTCTCTGAGGTCTCGTAGTCCATGCTCTTCAGGAAGTTCAGCAAACAGCTCAGGCCATCCAGCTCAATAAACCTAGTCACAAACCTGAAAAGAGAAAAAAAACCAATAAAACAAGTAAGGAAAAACAAGAAAAGCACACCAAAGGCATTTCATTCAAAAGACACCATATTATTCAACCCCAGATCCTTAAAAGCTGGCTAGTTTTCAGCCTAAATTCTCAGAACAATTCCCAGGTGTTTAAGAAAAACAAAGCAAACAAACCAAGAGAGAAAACATTCCAGCTAATAATGGTGTGTTACATAGTTTCAGGGTAATTATATGCTATCATCTTACACTTCTGTTTGGTCTCTGTGTCCTTTGTTGCACTTACCACCAAACACTGCTGTGGTTCACCTCAACAGCTGCTGCACTTTCAAGGCTGAAGGGATTCTTTCGAATTGTTCCATCTTACATACCCAACACACAGATGTCGCACCACACTTTTAGTTACAAGTTCAGAGTACCTTGAGTTCAGAGTACCATTTTTAGGCTTAGCTCTAACTTTCAGCCAATACTGCTTACAGGTTCCACCTCCAGGATTTGGAGGCTCATTCAGAGCCTCTGACAGAGGCTCATTCCCACTCTGTCCGTCAGCCACACTGCCTTCCCACTCCAATCCCATGATATGTGTGTAGGAACATGTTGTATTTAAAATGGGCATGTTCCTCTGTAAATGCTAACGCTCCTCTGCTTTTGTTGGAAACCAGGGTTAAAAAATCCAGGTGGGTCAATGTGGGAGTCCAGGGCACTCCTTTGAATACCCTGGACAGACAGAGACCTGAACAACAAGGTTTGAAACCTGTACAGGGGGGTTTGGAATCTGTACAGGGGGTCTGGGATCTGTACAGGGGGGTTACAGACCCTGGCACAGGGCCCAGGAAGACACTGGCTTTGACTTTAGTCCATGGGAAAGACTTCCAACACTGAGAGAGGAATTACAAGCCACAAAGGTGTGATAGAGAATAGTGTGGTTTTCACATTTGGGTTTTTAGAATAGGGGTGAATGGGGACGAGATGGAGGATTCTGGGTGTGCCCTGAGTTGTTCTTCTTCTTCGTCTCCATCTTCTGTTGTGACAGTGGCACAAAGTAGTTCAAGGAGATTGGGTTAGTGTAGAAATGACCTGTTTAGTATAGATTGTAGATATTGGTGTGTAATTGTAAATAATAGATATGTAATAATCTGTATAAGAGATGATGAGCCTCCACTGGAGGAGAAGTCTTCGCCTGATGCCCAAGCTGTGAAGACCTTGGCCGGGCTCAGAGCAGAAAGAAAAGATAAGAAATAATAAACAACACGAGAAACCTTGAAAACTGAACATCTGAAGACTCCGTTTTGTTCCTGCGTCTGACTTGGGGCTTTTCAGAGGGCAAAGGACTCTGAACCACCCAAATCTCGGGAAAAGAGCCAACCCAAGAGGTCAGTTTAGACTATACAGCCTTCTAGACAAATCAGTAGAAAAGGATGGAATTAGGTAAGTCAGTTCAAACCAATCATTCTAGCAATGTTTCGTCTGAAGTTCCCAGGATTAAAAATGGGGATTCAAAGACATAGAAAGGGCTGCAAATAATTTCCCTAGATGACATTGTTTACCTCCTGCCTCATCTAACATGTTGCTCAGGTAGGTACTCTTTTGAAATGTCTGAATGCAAAACTATGTGCACCACACTCGAATTTTCAGAATACAAAAATGTATACCAGGAACGATTTGTTCATGGTCACACTTTAAACAGCATAATATAGAAAGACACTTCAAGCAATTTAAAAGGTTGCTAGCAATTGCCACCTATGTAGGAAATTAAAAATACCGAAATTTTGTGTCATTGTGCTTTTACTCAGCCCCTCTTCTTCCCTAATGTGCCATCTTTCTTTTTCTGTCCAGGAGATGCTGTTACTTATAATCAGTAATAATGGAAGCACTATACTGAAAGACCAAATTTCACTGGTCTCTGTTCATGTCCCTGTACCAGCAAGAGAAACCCAAGCCATACTTATATTTCTCTGGATAATATGGATTTGACATGTGTATGGTCTTTTAGTGGTTACACTCCACACCACACAGGACTTTTCAGAGTCTACCTGAAAGCTACTCTCACTATGCTGTCATGCTGTCTCACTATGTTGTCAACTTTCAGATTATGTGGGCCAGCAATTTGACCAAAAATACGGAAAAGCCTGGTGCATTCAACAAATGGCTGAATGGTTTTGGTCTGAGATTTGGGTTTTGCTCAAAACTGAATTTCAAAGTGACATCAGGAACACATGCACACCAAAAATGAAAACATGGTTTAACTGAACCCTGCTAAGATAATCTGCCAATTTTCACAAAGGTTTGATTGCACATTCTCTGGATGCATCATTTTGTCTGCCCTAAGAAATCATAGGTGCAAAAGCCCCTCTTTCTCCAGGCCTGAGAGCAGCATTGACATTTTGCACCAAGAAGTCAGCCAAAGTAGTTTGTTACTCAAACCAATTACAGAAAGATTCAGACTTAGTTAAGTTTCTGTAATGCATTTAGCTGCTAGCTTGACAAAGACCAAAACAAGTGCATTTATAGCTAGGAGAATTGCTGCAAAGGATTTATTTGGAAAAAAAAATACGCACAAACTCAACATGTTACTAAACAATAATGCCAATGAATTCTGATCAATTCCCTGAACCTATAAAGAGTTGAGTTGCTGCTGTCTCTACTATGGAGGGGCTACTTTAGATTCTCCTTTTCCTCCTTACCTTCAAAGTTCCATTCTATACTTTATCCACTCCCTCTGTCTTTTAGGGGTTCCAGGAAAGACAGATTTTTTTTTTCCTGTTCTTTGAACTTCCAGGGCTGAGGGAAGACTTAAGATGAATATGTTTCTGAAGTTACAGAGAAATACTGATGGAAACATCCTAAGAAGCAGCAAAGGGTCCCCTAAATGCACTTTTGGATAGAACACAATCTTATGACAAAACAAGCAAGGCAGTACAATTTTCATGTATTTTAGCCTGCTCTGATGACCATGTGAAAAAAAAAAAAAGCTAAATGTACAAAAGTCACATTGTCCCAGTTAAGTACAAACTCTCACTAAATCCACTGGCAGTGCAATTTTTCTAGGACTGTTAGGATGAGGTCATGCCAAAAAAAAGGCATGCGCTGGAAAGCAGTGTGTGTCACAAAACTTGATTAATGACATAATTTAAAACAATGTTGGGACTTTCCTGTACTATTCCTAGCCCAGAGAGCAAACAGTGAGTTGTGTTACTCAACAGCAAGCAAAGCCAAGTACCTTTCTATTTCAGCTGTGATCAGAAGCAGGAATCAAATTATGACTTTCATATTCCTCTTCCTAAACACTTAGCTCCTTATTCTCCAGAAAAGCCAGAAACCATGCTGGGGGAGGTAAAGAAATGGCAAAAGCAGTTTCTGGCCCAACAGATACTCTCAGTATGAGGATTTGCTTGGTGTGGGGAGGTGTGTGAGTAAATGTCTGTAGAGGGTAGAAAAAGCTGGCAGCCTGAGAGCCACAATCCCCACACTGTTGATGTTTGTGCATCTGTCTGCCCTTACGCAGAGGTCCGTGTGTGTGTGCAAGAGCAAAGTTAACTTACACAAGTAAAGATCCTTCTTGCACACAGCACATGAGTAACTAACTCCTGTCCTACACAGCCTCTGTGCTGCAAAGTAAGGTCTTGTTCTAGACTGGGAGGTGTAAAGTTAAACATATTTGCCAATACATTCTGGCTAACACATTCAAATACGCAAATGTAAATAAAGCAGAGTGTGTTTTAATAGGTGCTAAACAAGCAAATTAAAGCCTAACCTCACCTCAGACTCTCACTTGACCAGTTTAGCACACTTTAAAAGGCAGGGCACCTCTTTGCCTTTCAAGTTTTAGAGAGTGCTGATCAGAATGAGTTAGCTAGCTCTAATAATAAACCTTTCATCCAAATACAGATGTGGTGGCCTAAGAGGAACTGACCCACTCATGGATTCCAAGTTTTGGGGGTACAGCTTCCCTGTAAGACTTGATCCAGCTCAGGACCATATGCTGTGGCTGTGCAGAGAGCAGGATGTTCCCACCCTGTTAAGAGGCAAGGCTAGACTTCCCTGCAGCATTGGTTTTTGAACCAGGGAGCACACATAATCCTGATAACTACTGAAAAGTTCAGCATAATGGACTTTGCTTAAATGGCATATATGATCCTCTTCAGTATGCACCTGGATGCAACACTGCTAAATCAAACAAAAAAATAGGAGGTAAATCTGAATAAAAGAAAAGGAGAAATGCAGACAGTGAAGGGAATGGGTGATGATTCATCAGACTAAAGGAGGTATTTTTCAAGGGCTCCAAAAACCATTTTTTCCCCAATTCCTTTCAAGTTTCTGCTTTTGCTGCACTTTTGAACCTCCATTTTGGGGCACTAAAATGCCAAATGAAAAGCTCCTCTCTCACTGCTTCTGTCCAACAGTTTGTCATCACAATTGTTTATGGTTCTAAGTTTTTACAAACCTGAGAGAAAATGTGTTTCTTTACAAGATGCAGATGTGGCATTTTTGTTCTCTGTGGCTGGGATTGTTCCCTTGTGTTAGGACATAACCTGGCTTTGTTATTTTTGGGCACCTCCTAAATACCAAAGAAGGTGCCCTTGCTCAAAGGGGACCACAAACTGCCCCAGGGATACTCCTATTCCATTTTCTACCCCATTTTCTACAGAGGAGAGGAACTTGAATTTGGGTAGGTCTGCTTTACTGCTAGAACTGGTGGGTTGGAATGGAGACAGAGATTAATAATTACTCTGCATTATCTACTAGAAGAGACATAGTTTATAGTAAAATAAAACAGAGAGCCAAATGCATGTATTTTTCTTCTTTTGATTCCTCCTGATCAGAGAATTCAAGCAGAAGAACCTATTGGTAAGCTGTCAGAGCTCCTCTGTACCCTGCTATCACAAAGGGATTCCAGACAGCTCATCCTGTGTGAATTTAAGTTTCTACTTTCTTCAGAGGCCTGATGAACAGAAGTGGCAAAAAAAAATAGGATTTGATACCCAAATTAAACTGGAAAGACTAGTATTTTGAAGGCTTAGGTACCATACTGCTTATGAGAGGGATTTGATGGAGCTGAGGGCCTCTCTACTGCAACCTCTCCATCAAGAAGAAATTGGCTTGTTGATCAGGCACTGGCATGCAGCCCATTTGGCAGCTAACGAATTGAGTCACTGGAAATTAGTTGAGACACAGGACTTAACTCAAAATTTGGCTTGGCTTAACTGTTTTTTTTTTTTTAAAAAAGCCCCACAACCATCGCCAGTGATTTAGAAGACTTTATAGGGCAGCCCATAGAAGCTTGTACTGACGCTTGTGCTTGTCAGGGTTATTACAAACAGATGAAGCAACAGGCTGTTGTCAAGGGCATCCAGCAGACGCAATACAGGTTGGAGAAGAAAAATCTTGAAAGGCTTTGAGCAAAAGAATTTTGCTCAAATGCTCATTGCTCTTTCTTCTTCTCTACTGCCTTGTCCTCAACAAGGATTTTGGGCTTTCTATTCAAAATGAGGGAACAGAACAACCAATAGTGACCATCAAAATGTTTCAGGTGGGCAAAGCAAAGAGACCTTGCTGCTGTGGCTACAGCATTCAATGAAAGCTGCCACCTTCCCAGGGTAAGCATCAAACCAGCTCCAGCTACATTATTAATGTAATAGCTGTGCTATATCAAGTCTCAACAGCACAGGACTTTAGTTTAAAAGTCTGGTGAGAGTTGGAAACTTGACAGTTGCCTTAGCTTCCATTTTAACACAGAGCTACATTTTACTGAGTTCTCTGCTTTATGACAGTGATGATCAAACAGTCACTCTTGACTTGGGTCTCAGTATAGGCTACAACTTCTCTGTTTCCACATTAAAAGCACTCACTCTACCCATATGAAAAATTATCGAAGCCTGAGGAGCACCAGATTATAATTTTGTCCTCTCTTAAAGCCCATCACAACAAGAAATAAACAGGAGGTAAAAAACAGAGAAGTTGCATGCGGTCATTTTTTTAACGATTATGAAAGGGATAAGCACAATTGGCACTTAGCTCTGAAAGCAGTGTCAAAAATATCTTCAAGTCAAAGCAACTGCAATAAAAATTCTTTGAGATGATCCCAACAATTTTGGGATTGCTTTTACTTATTTATTTCATTTATTTGGTTTGGTTAGGATCCCCTCCCCCCAAAATAACTGCATTTGGTGAGGCATTACTGAAGTTCTCTGAAACTATGACTTCAGCATGGTGTGGGTGCTAAAGTATTTGACCAATATAAAAAACATTCGAAATTTTTTGACTGCTTCCTGAAATCATATCAACTACAGATATTGTTTCTCCACACTGCTCTTCTAAGTGTTAAATTGGAAAGGTTTCTATACTGGTTAGTTTGTTATTGTTCAGAGCTTTCTTACCAGAAAAAGAAAGATGACCTTACCATCAGAGACAGTACACAAAAAAGTCTCTTTACATTTTTCTATGCCACAGTTACAAATAGAATAGGAAGAATGCCAAACCAGGTGATGTCAGATGGATTAGCTGCTTTGTACTAAACAGTTCACATTACTAAAGATAAGGGGAAGCTTAAAATCAAAGTTCAAAGTAGAGGCTGAGACTTTGCCCAAAGTGAATCAAATTACATGGGATGTGCAGGGGGCTGTGAAGACTAAAATCTGATCTTCATAGTCACTACCTGTGTTGGCAAATATCTGCCACAGATATTTCACAGTAGACTTTGTCTTTTATTTTCCTGAAACTACATGTTTCACCATCAGTGTGAAATTAGCTAGAAACTAGGCAGGCTCAGCCCAGGGAGTGTAGGGCTCTCTGAGGTTTGTCTGAAATCTCAGAGAGGCTTGTGTGAGGTGAGACAATGAGGCTTCTGTCCTTGCCATTCTCAGCGGTGTCACATCTGAGCATTGGGAGGCGGTGAATCGCGATGAAAGGCGAACAACATTACCTCATGGGCTGAGTCCGCAGAGCTGTCTTCAAGTCTTCAACTATTTTATTTTTCATTTCTGTTTCTTCTTCATCGAAAGCGTACAGAGTCTGCATCTGTTCACAAAAGAAGGTGGCAATTAGGAAAGCCTGAGCTGTGTGGAAGCTAAGAGACAGGCCAGGAGTTATGAAAAACAACTATCCCATCAACACATGCAGAGGTGCCTGCTGACCTCTCACTAGGAAAGCAGTGCCTCAGCTACAAAACTGAATCCAGATGAGGCTGCTCATGTGGACTGGCAGCAGCATATCACTTTGCCACACTGGCTAAACCAGGGTTCTCAGATTACCCCCCCAAAAGTCACAGTTGCCAGTATGCCCACAGAAAACTGTATCTAATTTGGAACAGCAATCTGCTGTGGTGATCTATGGATGTGTGAGGCAAAGTTTGTAGGGAGAGGCAATATCTTTTATTAGAGTGACATGACTGGAGGGATTTGGGGTGGAGGGAAAAAAAAAACCAAACCAGACTTTTGGGTCAGGTTTCAAAGCATAAAATCTTCTTCAAGTGGATAGAAAGCCTGCAAGTACCCTGAATGACATTTTCTGTACATACAAGTTTAACTTTTCTTCCCCATGCAAAGTATATCACCCATTTTTCCCTATACACTTTGCCCTTGCCAATTAGGAACATTTACTGCAAAAAGCTGGAGCATCACAAAAATCCCTGCTCCTTTTTTTTTTTTAATAAGTAAACTAAAACACATGAAGCCTAGATTTCCCCCCACCATGTGCAGCTTGGAGCTTGCAGTCAACTGGAACTGAAGGTGCTGTGGGAGACTGTAAATTAAGGTGAGAGACAGTGAGTAGAATACTCACTGTACATTTTTACACAAAAAATTATGGTTCTCAATGTCAGACAAAGCCCTTAAAAAAGTGGTATATCAGAAAATTAGGGTTCGGGATCTACACTCAGCACCATTGCAACCTTGTCATGTGAAGCAAGACTCTTCACTGCCCTTTGCATATATCATTCAGGCTCACAAGTCCCATGTGTGCCTTTTGAAAAAGTCAAAGACTTAATGCTGGAAATTCTTAGCCTATAGCTATGTCTTCTTAGTCGCTTAAACTGTAAAATGAGAGGATAAATGACTCTCTTTTTGGCAGGACTTCTTGTGGATATCACTCAGTGGTATCTGGAAAGCAGCTCTGAACCCCTTCTCAAATGAATAACCCAATTAAACTAGTATCATCTATCAGGGATCGGATATTGTACCTCTCTGTGGTGGAATCTGAGTAGCTACAATTATGGCTCATTACAGCAAAATATTTCAGTCTTTATTTTACTGTTTAGCAAACACCAAAGAAAACCTTTCTCTCACCAGAACCTCCTTTTAACCTTCTCCATCCTCGCCACCAGCCCAACACCTCACTTCCCTTGGAAGGGCTTCCACTGCCTGCTTTTGCATCATGTGATGCCAACACACCTTGGATCCTGAGGGTGGTCATTTGGCTGCAGGCTGTTGCTGAACAGCTGGCACGGGGAGATGTGTTTAACTCTAGAGGTCCTCCCTCTGATCCACGCTGAAGTCAAATTCACTCAGTAACAGAGCAAGCTATTTCCTGCACTAATGGAATGACAGAGCACTACTGATGGAAAATGAGCTGATGATGTTTTATCTTTTGCCAGCATCCCCCGACAGCCAGCAACATAAATTGAAATTCTTAAGCCAAGCCATATATGATCCCCCTCTTCGAAAAATAAACAGAAATCCCGAACAGGCATTATGGATGGCAAAGTCCTCGGGTGTGATTTGGGGCTTGATTTGTATTTTTTTGGGTGACAGCCCATCTGGTCATCTTTCCTTTGGCCTGTAAATGCTCCTTTGAAAAGTTCCCATTCCTCCAATGGCTTAATTTCCCCTCTGAGCCATTGTGGGGGAAAGCAAATGGATGGTAGGAAGGTGCTCAACAGTACTTCAGTTCAGAGTGAAAAAGGCCCATTTCCAAATGAAACAAATACAAATAATCCTGCCTTTACAACAGAGGGTGATTATGGAAAACCCCTTTTCTAAAGCTGCAGGCAGCCAAGAGCCCTTCATTTCTCACTCTTGTGAATGGCCAGGAATTCAAATCTTCATGCCCCCGCTAAAGACAGACTGGGTTTGCATTGTGAAATGGCTTTCTCAGCAAGAGTTATAAAAAACCATAACTGTCCCTGGGAGACAGAGGGGAGGGAACTGTCATTATCTGAGGCTGGATTTCATTCACGTGGCTGACTGATGAATTGCTTTCCTGAAGTACAAACTGCACTCGAGGACTAATGTCTGCTGGGCTCAGGAGGCAGACAGTTACCATCAGTTAACCAAAATACTAGGAAGGGGAAGCAAAATAGTGCCAGGTCATTTTCTGGTGCCTAAAAGCTAGTGTTTATATAGAGCTCTTTTTATAAGCACATTTTGTATATTTGAAGTTTTCCAGATCAAGTGTATCACCTCAGAAAGTATAGCATCTATTTACTTGATTTGCCAGTTAAAAAATGCAAGAAATTGTGAAAGCAATCACTCATGTGGAATTTTATATGTAAAACTTCAGGTAGTGTAAGAAATTGTTTTGAAATTTTGGCTCCACTTAAAATTAAATATTTCAGTTTTTTTTAAAAGCACAGATTTATTCCCACACCTTATCCTAAAGGCTGATCATTTCCCGAAACTGCTGGGGCGGAAAATACAAAGACCACAATGACAGCATGTGGGGAAAAGAGAGAGAGAAAAAAAAGAAAGAAAGGGCATAAACCAGCATCAACTATATATAAGTATATTGTACTAGGTGTAACAGACCTAATTTTACTTAATAGCCTCACATGTGTGAAATGAAAAAAGAAAAAGAAACAAAAAGAATGAAGAGTGCAAAAGCAACCTGAATGTTCTGACTTCTCATTATAGTCAGTTGAAATTCAAGGTGCACCACATCTCTAACTACATTAAGGCTGAACTATTAGAATCAATTATTATCAGAACAAATTTATTTGAAGAAATTACAAATCATAAACTATGAATAGATGCAATTTTAAAAATACCTGAACTTTTATGTAAGTTTAAAGTAACATAGATGTCATGTAACTGGGAGGAGAGAGTTATCATCTACCTGCTAAATTCTGCTGAAAGATATCTATATTTTCAACCTCCTGTGAATCTGCTCTGCCTTAAAACAAATAAGTCAAGGAGAAGGGGCTGGTTACAGCTGTATTTATTAATCTTTACCCATCTCACACTCTCGACCTCTCCAGAAAGCTGGATTTTCAACTACTGCTCACCTGAAAGTCTCTCTGTAAAAATCCATCCACAGCCAAGATCAAAAAAGCAACACAATGCTGTCAGAACTTTTCCTCCCCAGGAAAGTGCAAGCTCTGTTTATTTGTGCTGCCAAGCAGTTTCATGGGGCAAGGAGGGCACGGGGAGCACAGGGACATTTCTTTATGTGTGATATTGACTGGGCAGCTGCTCTATTTTTAAGAAAAGAAACTTCTGTGTTTTGATGAATCAGCAGATGACAATGACATTGATAATGGAAACAGTCCTCTATTGTGGGCATGCACTGTGTCCCCATCCTCAGTATCATTTATAGCATGTAGAGATCAGGGGGCAAGACAAATTTGGAGGCTTTGCTTTCTAAATTAAACATGATTAGCAGCTGTCCCTTTGTCTTAATGACTGGTCCAGAAGAGAGTGTACCAATGTTCTACTTCCTTCCAGTAAGGCTACCTGGAGTCTTGGCCAGTGCCTCCATATGCTGTGTGACTCGCACACTTGTAGAGATACACTTTTAGATATTTGCTCTTGTGAGAATTTGGTTTAAAATATGTAAAAATCTGAGAAGTCACAGCAACAGAAACAATCACGGGAAGAGAACTGTGCATGAAATGCATGTTTTTTTGAACTGGATCAGGAATCTGTGACCTAAAGTGCTTCCTAACATAGTGGTCTAAGGTTACAAGTAGGGAACGTCAAACATGTCAGGAATCACCCCACTGCTCTCAAACATAATCTGTGAAAGGCAGATAGAGCTGGTAATACTGCAGCAGAGCTGCTGAGAAAGTGATCCCTGAGCACAGGAGCCCTGGCCTGCTGAAATCCACAGAAAGATACCTAATGATATCAGCACGAAAAAGGTGCCATTCCCACTCAATCAGTGAGTAGGAGGAACATATTTGCCAAGCTCATATATATGAAAAAAAGAACTTCATAATTAAAGGACATAAAAAAGGATGTGAAAGGCAATATAAAATATAAAAAGATTGTTATGTGATGAATTCACAGGAGATGCAAAGATAAAATTTCATTAAAACCAGGATTTAAGGCGTTTTAAACTAACACCTCTGTGATTATTACTACCACTTCAACTCCAATCCTTGTTGCAATATTTCTAATTAAAATACTGCAATATCTGATAGTGCCCAAGAGACACAAACTGAAATACATTAGATATTGCCAGGAAGCAACATGAAACATGTTTTTCTTTCACAGCTTCAAAGTCAACTCCACTTGAATGCAGTGGAGTTGGATACAGTTAAAAAAAAAAAATCAGAAAACCCACCACTAAATTTAGAACTGAAATTATATGGGACCCAAAAATAACTGTTTGAAAGTTAGAAATCTCAGAGGTCTAAATAATAATGAACAGAACATGTCTTTTAAAGTGTTGGAGCTGGTTTTTAGCTGGATTACTCCAGTTTTCCGCTGATACTATTTCTGCAAAATCGAGTCAACTTGGTTTTACCTGCTGAAAAGTGAAGCAACCAAATGGTAACAGAAGCTGGGGGTTTAACCCCAGTGTGTCTTCTCAACACCTCAAGCATAAGAGTGAATCATGAGTCTTGAAGCCAAATAAAAGGTTATCAATCATTCAGGCATTGGCATTCAGGCATGCAAACAACATTAGCAGGGCTGGTGTTTATTGGTGCTCTTAAAACATGTTTAAAATTAGAAACATAGGCCAAAATATAGTCTCATTCCATGGAGCTGTTCCAGATTTTCAACAGTGGTGTATACATATTCACTCCAAGTTTACATCAAGATCATTTAAAGACTAACCCAAAAGTCACTGAAATCAATGGAAAAACTTCAGTAGATTCAAGAGGCCTTGGATCAAATCCTACCAGAAGTATTTGGCTCAGTAACACTGCAAGGTTTCATACTAATTTTTTTTCCTTAATGGCCCTTGTAGAGTAAATTTGTTCAGTCAGGAAATCAAAGCAGTGTCATGCCAGTCACTAAAGCTCAATGTCTTTTCTAAAAATAAGTCCATATTCTTTCTATTCCCTTACTCTGCCCCATGAAACTATGGCATGAAGGAAGGTGTTAGTTTTGTTTATTCATGACTCTCAGTAGAAAGCAGCTTTTCTTTTATCCTCTTAAGTGAGTTATTACAGCTTGTAAATCTTAGGTTGTTTTACTCGGCAAGACACATTTCACCATGAGAAATACATTATTATTGCCAGATTTAACATGCATTAAGACATTGATTTTATGAAATTATTTTATAGCTCATAACCACAATACAAAATGTGCAGAAAAGCCTTTGGAAATCTAAAATAAAAGCATAAGTAAACAAGCAAGGTGTACTACCTAAGATGCTAGGAACAGAACTCTATCATCATTTTTGCACTGCCATCATCTAAAGCTGAGTAGACACTGAACACGAGTAATTGGAGGAAAAATTTGACAATAAATTCAGTAAGAGAATTGAATTTCAAAATGTAAAATCTACCATATCAAAGGAGGTCAGTGAACACTATGCAGATGTCCTGATTCTGCTGGTGACCAGCTCTACTGGATGTTTCAGAGGAAGAGACACACTATACAGCTATTGAACAAGGACAATTAAAAAAAGGCATTCCTCAAATATCTCTTGGCTTGTATCTTATGTCTAAGATGTTACAGTCGTATGGCCTTTTATTTATGTGCTCTTATATTACTGGATATCATCTTATGTAAACAACTATCTTTTCTTTAGTTCTTCTACTAAACTAAGAACCCAAATGTTATTTTGTAGGCTGGTTGCAAATCAACTTGAAACCATACAACAAAACAAAACTTCACCTAGTTTAAATAGTTGCTTTTCTGATTCATCAAATATTCTCTTCAGTTTTCATTTCAGACTCCAATTTGGTTGCCTTCAGTACTCAGTATGGTAGAAATAAAAAATGGAAATGCTTTTAGTGCTTTCTAATCTACTGTTCTGCTAGAGCAGGGCTCTTTCTTAATCCCCATACTCTTTTATAAGCTCTATTTTAAATCAGTTATGCCTTTGGGCTAACATTCTTCTCCTTTCAGGACTTCTTCCTAAACAAACACATCCCTTTGGTAGGAGATCTTCCCTGGTTAGTAGAAGAGGTAACTTACTGCTGCCATGGAATTGATGCGGTCAATGTAGTAGTCTGGCCAGCTGGTAGCAAGCTTATTAGGATCTTCTTGTTCCTGAAAGAAAAAGTCAGGCAAGGTTACACAAGATGACTCCACAGGATGAAAGCCACTCAAGAGCCACCTGGGATTCTTCACTGCCCTGCTCTTTATTGTTTTATCTCCCCCATATTCTTGTACAATGCACATGGATGTATGGCATTTATTACAAACATTTCTGAAAGTGTAAAGTTAGCACTGTCACCATGGTATGTCAGATAAAAAGAATCCCTTTCAGCTCAGATTACTGAACACAGAATAGTAAAGTTTGATGGAGATACAGTTATCTTTGGCATCTAAGCAGCAAACCTCAGTCCCTTAAACATATTATGTTTCCAAGTAGAAGGACAGACCATTTACAGATAGCAGGTTTACATTTTGCATTTTTATACTGACAGATCTTATAAATTATCTGGTCTCTCTATTGTTACGGTGATGGTGGAATTCACCAGCAAAGGGGTTTAACACCTGCTATGGAGGAAAAAAAAAAAAAAAAAAAAAAAAAAGGAACCTGAAAAGAAGATAAAGACTGCATCATTTTGATGTGATAAACCAAAAGTCAGCCTGGACATTAGGAAGCATTGCTTTACCAAGAGGTTGCTCAGACACTGGAAAAGGAACCCTAGAGAGATGGCTGATGCCTCAAGACTGTTGATTATTTAAGAAGCATTTGGACATTGTCCTTAACAACCTGCTTTAATCTGACCAGTCCTGAACTGGTCAGGCAGTTGTACTAGGTGAATGTTGCTGGTCCCTCCAACTGAAATATTCTGTTCTATCCTGTCCTAATCCTATCATATCCTGTAAAGTCAAGCAAAATCTCAGAACATCCAAATGACCACCAAAGCACCCCCTCAGTTACAGCAGGAGCAGTATTAATCCTTATCTCCTTACCTCCCATGTAATCCACCTGAAATCATCTTCAGCAGGCTAATCTCAATCAACCTTCTAAAAGAAGACCTATTGAGTGACTCAATTCTTTTTTGTTCCTTGACTGCACAAAGGAAATTAGATTTCCTTCTAATGAATATATTTATTTCTACATAGGTGTAAGAGTCACTGGTAACGTGAAGATTGCTTTCCAGGATCCTCATCTCTGATTATAAACTGCAAGTAACTAATACTAATATTCCTAACATGTGGTAAGAGATTGAACCCATCCTAAGGATGACCAAAGGTGTAAGAAGACTGTGTGGATCTTACCATTGCTGTCTGTGAATGAAAACTTACTCACACTAGAAAAGCTACCCTGGAAGATATACATAACAAAATTAAAAGTGTAGGTCTATCAGAGTACCTGAGCTATTTCACCATTATTTGGTTCAGGGATGAGAAATAGCTCTGTGTGCCTCCTGCTTAGCCACATTCAGAAAACACCTTGCTGCCCGACAATTTCCTGCCAGGGTACATATCAACACACAAAACCAATTCTGCACAACTCAAAATCTTCTTATTTCAAATTAAAAACAGAGTCATGACAGAGATTTGGATCTTTCCTTCTCTTTCTTCCACTGGATTTTGAACATGTAAATTAAAGGAGCATCTCCATCCATGACACTGATAAAAAAAGAGTTTTGTCCTCATGCAGAGAAGGACATGCAGACACAGGTCAGATCAGTGTCAGGTCACACAGTACAGGTCGTAAGTCTTTATTAATCCCTTGCACCCAACTGAACAACTAAGAGCAGAAGAATTAAACAGAGCATCATACAGATGAATATCACTGTACAAAAAGTATGAAAGGCTGGCAAAGCAGTAAGAGATACCAACTATATTGACAATTGCTATGCACACACCATGTACCACCTCTTGATAATAGATGGTGCAATTAATAACAAGGTGATGTTTCTCAAACTAATTGAGAAGTTCTGCTTATTTTCCCTACTTCCCTTTCCTGGCCACAATAAGCAGGAATCTGACAGGCCCATATCTATGTCAAATAGTGCATTACAGACATATGCAACTCCCTACCAACAGCCAGTTAGAATGGCCACACCAAATGTTTTTGGTAGACTGCCCTTTGATGCCCTTTTCTGTGCAGAATAATACCTAGTGGCAGCCACAACCCTGACAAGAGCTTCACACTTGGCAGACCTTAACCTCCCTTGCAAAAATCAATATATGACCTTGACAATGGAAAAATAAAATATACAATAGGTAAATACAGCATTATTTTTATATGATAATCTTATCATCCTCAAAGAGAACTACAGAAATAGGGAGCTTATCTAGAAGTAAGAAGTAAGGTCATTCTGCAGGGAACCCAGCTGAGCCACCCATCTGAAGTGCAACGAGTGCTCATGTGACCTTCTGAAATTTTTCTCAGCAAAAAATTATAAAAGTCCCAGTGACAACTATAATAGTTTGCAGAGTACACCTGACAAGAATACTGTCAGAACAGTCAATACATGTATTCCCTTTATTTCTCCTGCCTCTGTTCTGAATTCCAAATAAAGAAACAAACACACATAAATTAAGAATGCCTGAACTCATCCTTTACATTCCAAAATAAGCTACAATACTTTTTGTCCTTAAGATTCTTTAGGGGGAAAAATAAGTATAAATGCTTGAATTCTACAACTTATATTTCTAGGTGTCTTTGTTGAACATGCAAACTGAAAATCATCAGGATAGATACACTAGAAAAATCAGAATTCTGAATGATTTCCTACCTGAACCTAAACCACTGGAAATCTCACAATCAGAATCAATGACAAGAAGATTCTGATACCCTAAAGTATATCCATATATATGATTAGCTTGACAATGAGGCAAGGTCCTTGGTATATCCTGCTTTTGACCATTCACCTTTCATTAGAAATTAGTCTGAACTCATAAAGTCTTATTTTTTGAATTGAAACTGGAAAAAAAATGTTTCAGTGGAACACAACTAAGATTTTTTTCCTGAATTAAAACCCAGACAGAAGATGTATTGCTGAGGTTAAAATAAGTTTTAGCAGATGCCCTACTAAGCAATCCTCACTTTCTGAAGTTGTTTTGGTCTAGAAGCATATTAAGCAAGAGAGTCCAATCTCAGTGGTCTTGAGATTCCTGCTCACACCAGAATTTCATGGTTGTCAACATGTGTTTTACTATGCTAGATAAATGATAATGTAGTTAAAACCTGGCATTCTATTTCAATATGAAGTCCCAGAAAGCTATTTATACTCTGGATGAGCATGTAGATTTTTAGCCAGCCCCATGAAGTCATTAGACTTATTTACAGTAATCTCCTGAGTGACATTTTTAACAGAGAGTCATGTTCACACCTGTAACAGGGCAAATGGGGGAAAAAATAATTAACTGCCTAAATTATGTGAGCTCTGTCCATGCTAAAAGATTGCTGTACCAGGCTTTCTCTCAAGAATGGGAAGATAAGTTGAAAATAAAAAGCAATTAAGTCTGTAGTGTGGGGTGCAACAACAGGGTGCTGGGGGGGTTTTGTGTTTTGTTTTTAATATATTCAGACAAAACTGCAAGGCAACCTGAACATAATGGCAAAACCTTTCCCTTGCTCCAGGAGCACAGAGAAGTGCAAAAAAACCCAACCAATAGAAAAAAAAAATTAATATATAAAGCTGCATAGGTATCAAAAGCTGGAAACAATAACCCATCTGTATAAGGAAAAACATTAGCTGAAGGAATCTATTAAAGCAAAGCCTTCTTTTAGCTCCTTGAATAGTGTAAATATTACATTAAAAAACAGGCGTCAGCTTGTGGACTTTATAAGGGGCCGTATCATTCTTCACTGAAGTAACAACTATGTAACTGCTGTGGAAACAGGATCTTGATACTATACAAGCCTGCAATATAGCCAAGGTATTATATAGGCTTTGACACTAATTTGGACAGGCTCCATGACTTGGTGGAAAGTGGAACTTATGACTTCATCCCAACTAGGAATTAATGGAGTTCTGCAAATATTTGGACCATCTGAACCAATCAAAAATGAAAGAAAATAAAGCAAAGTGTGCACAGCTCAGCTGATCCTGATAGCCTTTTCTGCAAATCCTGGGAGACCTGATCCATGGGGCAAGCTGCTCTCTAGAGACCAGAGACTTTTACAGGATGCCATGTCGGTGGGACAAGCACTTGCAATACAAAGCCTGCCATAACACACTCAAGCAAGCGTTACAAACCACTGCCTTGGTTGCAAGACTTTCTAAAAAGAAGTATCTAACACTAGTGTTACGAAGATCATGCAGAAATGCCAGATATTCATCACTGAGTGGATGATGAAAATGAAAGACACTATTTATATGGTGTTTTTTCAAGATGATTTCAAACAGCACAGGGAAAGCCTGTGGAGTAACTGCCTGCATTGAAGCTCTTTTGGTTTCAGTTTCCAATGATGGCACATTGCTACTTTACTCTGCACCAAGCCAGCTCCAAAAATATTGAGCAGCTCTCCGGAGCATGTCCTGAAATTCTGAGCATGCCAAAGCTTTAATATATACATCCACAAAATTAGCAGCTTTGGAAGGCTTCTTTCCTACAGAAGGAGACAGAGAGGTATATATTCGGACATGACAATTAAAACTCATTGTCAGAGTTAGAAACAGATTGGCACGCTCTGACACTAAACCCAGTACTCCTGTATTTCTACCATCTTTCCTAGCAGGTTATTTTTTATGCAGTGTCAACAAATATTAACTCCCTGGGATCAGCAGGTGCTTGCCATCCCTGGGTGTCCAACCATTACATGGACTTTGCCACTATCTGCACACACACACACACACACACAAACACACACCCCTGTGATAAATTGCTGATGACTCATGAAGTCCTTCTAGCAAGCAAACTGTAACATAAAACTTCCTCCTTGAACAGATGCATCAAGAAACACATCACCTGTTACAGATGTCACTGATAAAGCATGGGTACTCTTGGGATGACATCTATTCATTGGCAACATGACTTCCTTCTCAAACCTGTCTCTTCAGTGGGGCAGACAGCTGACCTTACTGTTTTGCACTGTTTAGAACAGGATGGGAACAAGCCACACACCTGATGGTAGAGAATGTGGGTTTAAAAACTTTCTTGGACAGGAAGCCATGATACCCTTCACTGAGCTCCCCTCTGTATCAATAAAAACAATGTGCAAACACAGATGAAGAATATAACATGAGGTTACTGTGATATAAATTCCTGTCCAAGCTTGTTCACTGCATCATGTCCAGACATGGCATGCTCAGGTTTATACCTAGGTCACAAAGAAGTGCATTTCCTTGCAATAGCCACATTGAGGTTAGTGTGGTTCCTCCTCTCAGCAGCCTTCACACCCATTCCAGCACATCACAGAACTGAAAGATGAGTTAACAAGATGTGATGATGCTGATCTGGTCTGAAAGATCAGCATCATCACATACAGCTCAGAAAATATAAATCATGGAGCTCAAGTCATTACAAGACACTTACAAAGTTTAAGAAAAAGTGAAATATATCATTTATCATAGCTCCTGTAGATATTTTTTCTTCCAATCTCCTATTGAAAAGCAATGGGAATTGGAATCCTGATTACAAATAGCTGGGCATTTTTCAGGGGGTGTTTGGATTTCTTTTAATGACAGTTGACTGAAATTTTAACATGATTTACATCAATTAAGATGAAAGCTTTGCTGGATAAATATTTTCAGTTTCTTGTTGAAGCCCTCTCACACTTCACAATAACAGCTTAGCTGGTAAATGTTCATCTGAGACGGGCAAGATTCAGACTCGTGTCCATGTTCTGTCTCAAAGTGAATGGCATGACCCTTGCTCTGCACATGAATACTCTGGCCACTAAAAACAAGGCAGGTTTTTGTTTGCTTGAAGGCTGGAAGATGGTTATTACTGGTTCTTCACTTCCCACAAGGTTTTTCTGCAGGTCTTTTCCCTTCAGAGATGTAAGGACTCATCACAACATCTGCTATTAATGCCGAATCAATCTTGCACTGCACACTGACCAAGGTCCTTCAAGAAATTAACATATTGGGTTTTTCAGTGTCTCTATCAGTGAGATCAGCAGAAACAGGAAAAATGGGATGCAGACAATTACACAGTACCCAGTTACACAGGGAATCTGTAGTACAGCCAAGAATCAATCCACATAAGTTGTACTGCACTCTCATTCAAATCACCGTTCTCCCTTTTTTCATGTCTGACCTACTGACTTTCCTTCACTTTAAGAAGTTCAGCTTTCAAAGAAACATTTACTTATTTATTAACACACTGTCCATTCTACTGGCTATGTCTCAGTTTCACAAATAAAAAGTGCTTTCATTAAAAGACACAAAATGTGTTTGATCTGCTGTGGGACAAAATGCTAATTCAGAAGTGGAGCTAAAATACATCTAAGCTTTTCAGACAGCTTATGCCTCCAAAAAGGCAACCATGTCCCAAGAGATGCTAATTTTGAAACAGCACAGACCATAGGACTGAGCCATTCACTAGACAGATGTGGTCACTGCTCTGTTTCTCAGACTTCATGACTAGCATTTACACAAATAGTCTCAGAGTTTTGGGAAGGAAGCTATATCCAAGCCTTTTAAGCACAATTTACCCAGATTGAGAAAAACAAACATTACTTCTCTCCCTGGAATTAAGCTATTGATGTGCAGATAATAATCCTTCTGCCACAAAAGCAGTCTACTGTGTAACTTTATTAGAAGAGAATATTCATTAATGACCAGTTGGAGCATGCAACTGAGGAGTTGTAATTGCTTCTCACAAAGGTCAGGTTTATCCATACATACTTACAGATCACTGCATTATGACACAGGATTATTTTCCCTAAGGGATCACAGGGTGGGTTTTTTCTTTCTTTCTTTTTTTTTTTCTTCATTTAGCCTGAGCTCTGCCCTGTTGGCAGTAACTTGACAAACCTAATTATGACTTCTGATGCTGCTTACTTACCATTCTTTCAAAGGAAGAATCAAAGGCTTCAGATTATCATTTATGTTACAAAATACCTAAACTGTCAAACTGTGGAACTCACTGTTAAAAAATATAATAAAGTATAAAAGTGAAAAAAGGATACATCTATGAACAATGAGGATTCCTGCCTGGAAAGCTTTTCCTAATACTGAGAGAAACTTCAGTGCTGCAGAAATTCACCTTTTGAATTTAAGCCTTTTGAAATTAAAATGCCTTATCAGTCATTTTTGAAAGATGATTGGCTCTACTAGGAAAAAAAAAATTCCAGTCAAGTTAAATATATGATTTTTTTTTGGAACTAATTATGCCATCTCTCACTTTTGTTTTTGCTTCCTAAGCACTCAAAAAATACAGAATCTCCAAAAGTTGTACCTTATATACACATGATGGGTCATTTCCAACCTCTTCTAAAACTCAAAGCCTCTTGAAATTATTTATTCCTTATTGATATCAGTCTAAGGTGATGAAGGCTATACTTTTATTTCTTGTCCTCCAGAAAACACAGGACATCCATTGCATATACACACAGGGAGAGTTTCTCACAGAAAACAGACTGGAGTGGCAGAACTGGCAGGCAGAAAGGTGATCGGTCATTGCTTTGAGCAGAAGATAAGAACTAGTGTTGTTTGAAACCTCAGAATTCTAAACCACTGATTTTAATGTATAACTGTAGTGTTTAAACCAAGATTAAGTTTACAATAAGCATATCTGGCATAAGACTAACAACAGATTACTGAGAGAGTCCATTTCAAGGAACTTGATATTTTAGTAAAATTGTAATGGTACATGCCAGTTTTAAGAACCCATCTTTTCTTACCTCTTCTTTTGGCATTTTATCATTCTCCTTGATACTGATAGATGTAAGCTTGCTGCCAGCTACTGACTGCAGCAGCCTCTTCTTATCACTTATAGATCATACAAGCCTGCTTATACCTCTTCAAACATATTCAGTCCTGTTATAGGATGGGAATCCCACCATCATCAGGCATTAATTTAGGGGTACAGTGTGTGATGTGACCAAGAAGATAACTTGCCCCCTACATTTACAGAACTACTTAATTGTACAGCTGAGGCCACACTGAATTCTTCAGTGATTTCTGCCCTCAGGACAAAGCTTTCTTCCAAAATTGAAGTTAAACAATATTAAACATTGTTCTTCTGCTGAATCTTTGGCCTCTGCCATGGAAGTTGGTCTCTTGCTGAGTAAGTTCTCCTGACCCTATTGCTGCATAAAGATCCTTCTGTACATGAAGTCCATATTCATGTTTCATACCCTTTACATGCTCTACTTTTCACAAGTCACAAATCAACCAGCTGATATTTTGCTGTTGATAAGTGTATAATCTAAATAACGAGCTGCCAAATCAAGGGATCCATGAATTCCCTGCACTTTCAATGAGCATGTACATAGGAGCCTACCTTTCCTCAGCCCATCCACTCCTTCTGGATGTGAAGGAAAATGTCCACTAGGGAGGATCCTACCAGTCAGAAGACTGAATCACAATCATTCTACCCAGAGGGTCTTCAGAAGAAGACAAAAGGTTTCTCATGGGCATGGCCTGCTCAGCAGGTGTGTGGCTGTGGACTCAGGCTGCACTCCTGCAGCACAGCTCTGTTCCCACAAACCCACAGCAAGCTGGAGGTCACATCCTGCAGTAATGTGTATAATCTGTGGCAGGTGAAGCCAACAATCTGTCATTATCCTAAGCCTAACAGCCTTAGGCCCAGCCTAACAGGCCCTAAGCAGCAGTAGCAGGACATATTCTATTGCTTTGTTAACAACCAAACTCTGCATTATCCCTGTTATTGTTCACTCTGTGTTTATACAGGTACTGTGTGTACATTTCCATTGACCCCGTTCAGCTCGGTCAACATTCCATGGATAAGGAAAGGGACTTTTTCCTTATCCAACCAGCTTACCTTGTCTCCTTTCCAACAGCACCATTTTTAAATGTATTCCTACCACATTAGAATGTTGTCATTTGGACTGTCTCCTTCTTCACTTCCTTTCCTCCTCCTCCTCCTGGCATACTTTAGGCAATGTGAAAAGCCACAGAAGGGCCCAGACTGTGTAACTGAGCCTTCAAGTTTATCTTTTTGTCCTACTGTTTATCTCCAACAAGCAATGACTTAAAATCTTTTGTAAATAAAATGAAGTCACCTATGATTCATGGCAAACACCCTGCATGTTGCTTGATGATGGGAATGAAATGTCACTTACCTGGAGAGAGAACTACCAAGGACACACCTAAATGCAGCCTGCAGAGATATTTAGGACAAGTCCTTCTGGAAGCACACTAGAGAATTTTTTAACACCAAATTCTAAAAGGTTTCTCTTCACTGTTCATAATGTGTCCTCTGTCTGTTTTTCCAGTGACACTGCTTGCTTTAGTTCACTTCTGAGCCCTTTTCAAAGCATGATGACAGTAAGATGGCCAGGGCAGCCAATGTATTTTCCATTTTTCTCCATCATTTAACCCTTCACCATTGAAAAAAAAAAAAAGTTAGAAGTTGTTGGATCGGTGAGCAAAGGAAATGAATACAGTCTGAGAGGCCCACGGCTCTTAAGCTGCTAGCCCAGTATTTGAGTGTATCACTCGGTTGCCTTATCTCTGTCCTTTCCAGAAACTTGGGTAAAACTGTTTCTCCCTGCCCTCATTTCTCTCACTTAGTACATCTGCAAAGTGTTTGGGATACCAAGTGCCTTTCAACAGATGACTGAATTATCACAGAAGATTGTGATTTTCACCTCAATTGAGTAGCTGAAACTGTCACATCTGACTGCGATGAAAACTGAACAACTGTCCAGAAAGTAGAAGGCAATACCTTCCTTTCTCTTTGTGGCTGTCACTATATTCTGACAACAACTCTTTACTGTGTCCATTTCTAAACTTCTCACTAAAAAGATAGGAGTTCAGCAACTCCTTCTGCTCAGTATTCACTGGCTTTTTTAAGGCTTGTGAGCACTCAGTGAAATTCAGAGTGAGCCCTGATCTCTGCCAAGTTTGCTTCTCACACACCGCAGAAACGTGTCCATTATTTACATATTCCTCTTGCTTATCCACCAAAGACTAATCTGAATGGTGAGAACAGCATTGCAAGAGTATATGTTGTTATCATTATTATTATTATTATTATTATTACATGCCATCAGCAGGACAGGCTCATACTTGGATGGTGAAGAAACAGAACTTTTGCAAGAGGACAAAGACATAATCCAGTGGCATCAGCCTTTACATGTACTTCCCATGCAGAAGAATTGGACTGCTCACCATTATTTTTGTTCTTAAGTACATCAAATTACACCATGTTAGTAGGATGACAGCTGGATAAATACAGGGTTTTTTCTTTTTTTTTAATGCTAGGGTCAAATCTGCTTCCACTGAGTCCTCCCAAAACTCCCACAGAAGGCAAGACAAATGCAAAATAGAGCATTAGGCATGATAATGAAAAATTTCTATCTCAGGACTATTTTGGGCCTGATTTTTGATTAGCGTTGAGTTCTAACTTCAACTGAAGTACTAGCAGCTCACCTGAAAAACACAGACCTGCAAGATAGACACACAAATTCTGCATACTCAGAATATCTATAGAAAAAGCATGGCAAGTTTATGGCATTTATGTCTTCAGCAGTCTGAACTAAGGAGTAAGAAGATATTTTTTAAGGAACTACTAAACTTTTTTTTGTTGGACAGGGAGAGGAGAGGGAGGAAGAAACTAAAAATATTCCATGCTGTTCCCATGGGGGGCAGGGAAGAAAATACTTTTCAATTATACATAAATAAATATATAATTTCAAGATCCTGACCCAAGGTAACCTCTTACGCTAGGATAAATAAATGAGTCTGCAACTGCTGCCATTGCAACGTGGAAAACATAAACCAAATAAAGCAGACAACTTGGAAAAACTTATTATCTCCTTTTATGACTGCTACAGTGTGGACTTTTAGGTGTCACAATTCCACAAGCCATAATAATGGTATATCTTATGAATTGTGCATGCATTTTTGCCTTCTTGACATTAAACTTACACTTTAAACCATTACAAGAGTGACTTCAGAAAAAAAAGTTAAGAGAAGTTTCTAACATCGTTAAGCCTACTATATTGTTTCTTCAAGTACACACCTTGAGGTCTTTACTACAGAAGCCAAAATAACAAGTAAAAAACATGAAGAAAAAATTACAGGACCTTCAAGAGAAACCATAAAAACAGGTAATGACTCTTCTCAAGTATGCTGATCTGCTTAAAAAATAATCAGGCAACAGCAACGAAGTTATAAATAAGTGAGATAAAATTTCTAAATTCATTGTATGAAGGATGTATAGAAGGATGAGACAGTGTCTTTCATGAATCCCAAGTTTTACTCTTCCAGTGAGAACACGTTCTCTGCATTAAGTGATGTAGAAGGAGATGTACATAATTTTAGGCTTTACTTTATAATTGTATTAATGGTGCTGCCCAAATTTGGAAGCTAGTGCTTCAGCCAATGACAAATACTAACAGGTACCATCAATCAAACAGCTCTTTCACACTGAAAAGACCCAAGTATACCACTAATCAGGAAATGTGCATTTTTGCTGCATTAGTGACACTCTTGCAGCATTTTGCTGTTCTGTTATGTCCTGTACTTGTCCTAGCCCAGAGTTTCTCAATTTGGCTTTCTTAAGCCAACTTGCATTTGTAGCAAAGTAAATTTTGAAGTCATGTGCCTGTCTTCCATACCTAGACTAAAGATACTGAAATGACCCAATGTCAGCATCAAGCTAACAAATCATTCCAAACATCTGAGCATGAAGTCATTCTGCTAACAGAAAAAGGAACAGATGCTGGTGGGAAAAAGGGAAGTTAACTCCACAATTGCTGGCATTTTCCAAACATCAAGCTGAAGGAATGCCGTGGTTTTCAAAGGGCAACATCCTCCCACTGTGACTTCCCAGCGTTATGAGATTTCCAGTGAGCCCTAGGCAAACTGAAAGCAAGTCTATTTTCAGGGAATTAATTTGAGAGATTCCACATTTCAGACTGTTTCACCAGCAGTGTTCTGAGCTAAGGAAGTCATGCAGTCTTCCCAGACAAAGAGCAACTATGGATCCCAGGCACTGGGAGGAACCAAATAACATCTGCTACTGCCTGTTTCAAGGAGTTGGCCTCACAGCAATAATACAGGACAGTGTACAGGAGGTTTCACAAAGCCTTATTGATGTTCCCTTTCTTTATAGGACCATACAGCTGCTTTCCTGGTTTGATTTATGAACAGTTTAGAGAATCACAAATCAATTTAGGATGGAAGGGGACTTGAGAAGGGACCTCCTCAGAGCTCATGTCAAAGGTTAGATCAGGTTGGTCAGGTCATTGTCAAAGTTTGAATATTGAGTTAAACTAAAATGTTGACTGAAGCTGAACTTTAGCCATGAACTTCCAAAGAATTGTTAGGAAGAGAAACAATTTTCTGACGTGCCAAGGACTTCAGATAAAGTCTATTTCTTCATATCCAGTGTGGCTTTGCTGGCCTTTGCCCTGTGCCCATGAGACACTGTCATCGATTAGCCATCAATACTGCTAATTGCGGGATTGCTTACGCTAAGCACTCAAAATCCCACACAGCTTCTTCAGCCTCCTACTGCCCCAACTGCTTTTGCTGTTAGGCTATCACACGTGCTGTGAGGATTATCCTGTGCTTTCCAAACTTCCCAGGGAAGAGAGAGTAAAAGTACCCAACCCCACATCCACCCACACTCCCCTTCAACACTTCCTGCAGAGCTGTGAGAAAATCTCTCATGAAGTCACATCCAAGACTCATCAAACTGTGAGTCCTTACAAATGGCTTCTCAAATACTGCAGCAAACTATCTGGTGTGTTGACGTCTGCTGCTCCCAGATACAGCATATGGAACAACAACTCTAAAGAAAGGAACTTATAAGGGACACATTAAATGCTCCTTAAAGCTATAAATCCATAACCAAAACAGTTTAATATTCCAAATCAATAACAGACTCTAAGAGTATTTCAAAGAGGAAAAAATAATGCAAGAAGATAGAATTGAAAACAATACAACTTCAAACCACCCACTTCATTTATTATGGGACAACCACGTGCTTGGCAGTCTTCATACACAAAGGATGAACCCCAAAGGGCTTTCCTAGCTCAGAATAGACAATACAAAACCAAAAACCCACACTCAGACAACACAATAGTGTGATTTTCATCTGGCATATTGTATCACTAAATGAGACCAGATGAAGATCCATTTTCTCTCTTCTTTAGGGAAAATGTGTCATCCCTTGAATACCTCAGAGCTGGCTGAATGGCAGATCCCAGAGGGTTCTAGTGGCCCAGGGTCTAGTTAGAGGTCTTTCACTAGTTATGTCCCCCAGGGGTCAATACTGGGCCCAGTATTGTTTTACATTTCATCAATGACTTGGATGGAGGAGCAGATGCCTCCCCACTGAGTTCATTGATGACCCAAATCTGGGAGGAATGGCTGATACCCCAGAGGGCTGTGAAGCCCTTCAGAAGGGCAGATTGGAGAGATGGGAACATAGGAACCATCTGAAATTCAACAAAGACAAGTGCAGGGTCCTGGGGAAGAATAACCCCATGGACTAGCAGAGGCTCAGGTGCTGGAAAGCTCTGTGGAGAATGACCTGGGGGTCCTGGCAGACAACAAGCCATCCATGAGCCAGCAATGTGTCCTGTGGTGGCCAAGGAGGTCACTGCTGTCCTGGGGTGCATTAGCAGAGCACTGCCAGCAGCCTGAGGGAGGGGATCCTGCCTCCCTACTCAGCCCTGGTGAGGCCACATCTGGAGTTCTGTGTCCAGTTCTGGGCTCCTCAGTACAAGAGAGACATGGAGCCCCTGAGTGGGTCCAGTGGAGGGTAACAAAGATGATTAAGGGACTCTCTCTCATAAGGAAAGGCTGAGGGAGCTGGGCCTGATCAGCCTCAAGAAGGAACAATGGAGAAGGGATCTTATCACTGTCTGAAGGGAGGATGCCAAGACGATGGAGCCAGGCTCTTTGTGGTGCTAAGCAACAGGACAGGAGGCAATGGACAGAAACTGATGCACAGGAAGTTCCACCTAAGTATGAGGCAGAACTTCTTTACTGTGTGGGTGACCAAGCACTGGAATAGGTTGCCCAGAGAGGTTGTGGAGCTTCCCTCAACAGAGATACTCAAGAATGGCCCAGATGCAATCCTGTGCCACGTGCTCTACAATGACCCTGCTTGCCACAGATGATCCTACTGGTGGTCCCTTATCTGTTTTGTGATTCTATGATAAAGCAGGAGACAGTTTAAAGGAGGAATCTGAAGAAGTGAACTTTTATCTAAATACATCAAGTGTAATGCAGTCTCCTGCTCTTAGAACCTTCATATGAAGCCTTAAATGTAAAGAAAAGACCACAGGGTTTGGAATAAAAGCCCTGCCAATTCTCTTTAGCATAGAAATATGTCACAGAAGTAACTGTCTCTCCATCGTAACCAATTTGAAACTATGCTTCACAGGGCAAAACCACAGATGCACAGTAGCCCTAGAACAAACAGTAAGTGCAGAAATTTTCACTCACTTCTGAAAGCTTTCCCTAAAGGCAAGGAGGACTCCAGGTTTTGTATTTGCATCCATCTTGTCGTTCATCCCTGGTAGGCTACGGTAATTATATAAAAAGCTGCAAAAGCAGCTTAGATCCCTCCAGCAGATTTCAAAGTATCTTACCCTATATCCAGCTGCACAATATCAAGCTATACTTTTTATGGTGACATTTCGCTGACAATCCAAACATCAAGGGCAAAGCTCAAACAGAAACTCCCAAAGAAAGAAAAAAATCCAAACCAGACATGTAGACATTATCTTCATTAATGCTAGACAGGCAGCATGGGACCAAAGTGGGAGTTTGTGAAAATGAGCTGCAAATGGTATAAAAAGATGGTAGTAAAACTACTAAAAGTTGATGTCCCACTAAGGCTAGGACTGTCAAGTGTATTTCAAAGCCTATGAAGATGCAGGCCTGATGTTAGGAAAAGAAAACTGAATGCAAAGTGATGATACTTTGTGAGAGAGGTGTAAATGTTCTCAGGAGGACATCTGGGGCACTCCACACCTGGACTGCAGCCTCAGTGGTTCAGCACCAACCTGTGACCTCAGTCCAAAGGACTTGGACTCCTTAATGATTGTGTCATGCACAGAAGTGCCTTCCACTCTGTCCTTCCTGCTCCTTACAGTGAACTCACCCAAACCCAGAAACTTCACCACCAGAATATCGCAGAAGACAGGTAAGTGCAGTGAAAAAAAAGAATGAACAGTGCTTGAACTGAAAATATATTCAGATATTTCAGAATGTATCTTAAAAAAAAAAAAAGAAAAGAAAGGAAAAAGGGAAGAAATGAAAAAAAAAAAAACCACAACAAAAAACCCCAAACCAAACGAAACCAAAAAAAAAAACCACCCCCCCCAAAAACCCCCCAAAAAAACCCAAAACCTAAAACAAACAAACAAACAAACAAACAAATAAAACACACACACACACACACACAAAAAAAAAAAAAAAAAAAAAAAAAAAAACAAAAAAACAAAACAAAAAAAAAAAAAAAAAACACAAAACCCCCCCCACTGTATGCAGCCAAAGCATAAGGCTTGTGTAATTACTGTAGGGAAAAGGTATAAGATGATGGTGTCATGGCCAAAATGTTTCCAGAAAGTTTCCTAACTACCTATTTCTTCCTTCAGGTAGAGACAAATGCATTTATGCATAAATATAACAATGTCAGTTCTCTGAAAGTATAGAACAACTTAAATCAAGAACTTTTTGGAACCAAGGACTTCCCTGACTCCTGCTTTTTCAGTTTATTAGTTTTTTAGTCATCTGGTAGATGAAAAACATAATTAATAGATATTTTTAAAATAACTGCAGAGGATGGTGTCATGAAGGATATTCTTTTATTTTCTGCATATTGGCTGTTACAGACCATGGTTCAGGTAAATTTTCCTCAGAACTTTTATACGCTATTTTGATATTGTGGAGAATCTCTTTCCCATAATAGAAAAGGTAGAATAAAATTATGGATTATAAGTATGTACTTTTTCTCAGATGCCATTTCAGAAAGTTTCAGTGTTCTGCTTATTATCTCACTACTTGAGCTTAAATAACCTCACTTGAGTAGATAAAGCACAATCAGCTCAAAGCAGCTATTCTGTGCTACCACTAAAATCACAAGAGTACAAGATAACACTGAGATATTTCAGAGATCTCAATATATTATGAGGATTGAAGGACTGAGATTTTTGTTGGGTTTTTTTGTTGTTGTTGTTTTGTTTTTGTTTTTGTTTCATTGGAAAGAAGCTGTATGATACAGCTGGTCCAGTCTGACTCTACTTTGAAAAAAGATTTGCTACCATTTTTTCCTCAAAGAAAGACAGAAGTGAAAAAAAAAAAAAAACCAACTTGTTTAACTTTGCAAAATGTGTGTGCTTGCTACTAAAATCTGCTCAGCCAAAGGCTTACAAATTAATCTCTGGAGGCAGGAAAGGCCATAAAAAGAAAACAACTTGATTTGCTTTCCAATAGCAATAAGTCTAACAGCTTGTAGGGTTGTTCAGAAGGCAATAAGCTATGGCCTGCACAATGAGGCCTCATTCTTAGAAACACAGGCTGCATCCAAAGCAGTGTGTGCTGAAGCAGTGCAATACCTGCATTTTCTACACTTTTTGGGATCCCAATATGAGCTTGTTTATAGATGAGGCAAATGAGCTAACAATTTTTTCTTTCCATATAGTTATTTGATTGGTATTTAATGAGATTCTGTATGTTAGTATCAGCTCCTGGTAAAACAGCACTGAAGAACACTGGTTTTCTAAACTTTGACATTGGAAGTTTGCAAATAAATACATTTGAAATCTTGGTCTAGTGCTTGATTTAGTTCCTGCAAAACTTACACCTGGTAGGAAATTTAGAAAGATGAGTTACAGAGGTGTCTATGTAAGTCTGAATTTCATCTTATGGTGAGACCTGAAGATTATTCTAAACAAAACCAGAATAAAGTACCTGAACTTGGAGAGGATGTTATAATTTGTATTTTATGCATACGGCTTTATTTAACAATATCAGTGGGATCTCCTCCTACAGAGAAAGAGGCAATCTAAAACATGTGCTAGTGATTTGGGTAGGGGGTCAGGGTGCCATCAGTGGTGACCAGTCAATAATTCCTCTTATGCAAATCAAGCTAACGGCATTTCTCATTGTCCATCCTGTACTGATTAATGTCAAGGTAGAGAACAGCTGAGACTGAGAAGACATTAACATTTTCCAGCAGACCAGCCTTTATTCCTTGCAAATAGCTATTCCACAAACGAGAGCAAAGCATCCACTAGAGCTGCTAGCTAGAGCTACTCTTCTAGGTCAAATAATTGGTGATTTGTTTTTAATATTAACTGTTTCAGATGTGAACCCAGAATAGCCAAAAGTGACCAAAGCAAGCGTGGCTGCGTAATCCTGTGTGAAGGCTACTCTGTAAGTATCACTCACAATCATGAAATTTGGGTTCAGAATTCAGCCTCCTTTGATTACTGTGGACTGTTGACTGGCAGGCTGTGCACCTGGCATACAACTTTCAGTGCACAGACCTACCTGTCTTCCTCCATTTCTTCAGAAAGGCTTGAAATCAGGAACAGGTGGAATAAGTTTTTTTTTAATACAATAGTGATTTTCTGCCAACACATTAGAACCAAGTACCATAGAAGATTACATCTAACATCCGACTGCCAAGATAAATGTGTGTCCACAACAATGACTAATCTTCATTTTTGCAAGTGACATTTATTTATTTGAGGCAGCCCACTAATCTCACCACTTTTAGAGCAAATCAGGAAGCTCTGACTTTCCATTACTTTTAGACTAGAAAAGGCACCTGAGATTAACAATTGTGAACAGTTGCCTCAGTCTGCACTTCTTGGCCTTCTAGTTTGAAGTGTTTCCTCTTGCCATATCTCAAGTCCAGGGCCCCTGCTTGCCAGGAAACTCCAAGAACCCAACATCAGCAAGACAGAGCCCTCTGGGGGCTTGTCCTGAGTAGCTGGAAGGGTTCTGCCAAGTGAGAAATTGGACCCTCTGTGGCTAAAATTGGATTGCAAATTCTTCAGGGAAAAGGGGGCTTTGCTTTAAAGTGAAGCCTGGAACAGGATTCTCTGTCACTGCAAAACAATGATGATAGGTGGATTAGGTAGTAGGCTATAGAGAGATGTCATCACCAATCATCTGACTGCCTGTGAGGGAAACAATGAATAACAGTGGACAGTTAAGGTTTCAAGTAATTGGAAGTATCTACAATGTAATGAATAGACATCTGGCAATGGTATCCCATCTGAGTTAGCACATCATTTTGGATTGCTGGAGTTCAGCTAACTGAAGTTGCATTATAAATGCGTTATGAAGACTTTCCAGTATGCAGCTTCTTTAACTTTGGAAGTCTTTAAGATTCTTATAGCAAATCCACTGCTGTAGGACACAGGGGAAAACAAACAAACAAACAAAAATCCCCAACATAACGAGTGAATCCAACCAACATATTAAGTACATTAAAGCACAAATCTTCCTGCCAAGGCTGACTGGTCTGGGAGGTGAGATGTCTCTAAGACAGCTATGAATAGATCCTCTCCCACCAGAGCTGAAAAACCCAGCTGAGCTGGCCAGCAGAAATGTAAAGCAGACATTAATCACAGCAGCCTGCACTTTCCCTCCACTTGCAAGCACTGTGTACCAGCAGGAAAAAGGGAATGGAGATAGTGCTGAAGACAATGGAGCCTAGACTGCTCTTGTGCACTGCCGCTAGCTCTGACCTATTGCTAGCTCTGAGCCACTGTAATTAATTGATTTCTATTAACTTCCCTGTGTGAAGTTAAAAAAAAAACCTCAACCAACCAACAAAAAAACCCTGAAGGCAAAACACCCTGATTGGACTAGTTTTCTTTAATTACACGGTAAGAAAGCTCATTGCCCCCACTCGGAGGGAAAAAGGCAGCTAACACAGCCTCCAAAAGGATCATAAGCAGGATTTAAATCTGCCAGGTTCAGCATTGAAGTCTAAACCTCCTCTTCCACCTTCTGTTATGCAGACTTGTGTTTAAAGACTGATGCTCTCACAGCATGACTTACACACTTGGGAAATAAAATTAACCAACAAATCCACCACACCCTTTTCCTCCTAACATGTATGGCTAATAAATACATGTTATTGGGGTTATCTTCATTTCTGACCATGGATTTCCTAGAGCAGCAAAACTTTTCCAATACCACATTACTGCAGAAATTCCTTGTTTAGAAGTTTCACAGCAGTGATACAATTTATCCATTTCCTAGGCCATTATTCTGCCAGAAACAAAATATTAGTGTGATTGATCAACCTCTGACTTCTTGTCCCTTTACTGGTTTGTCAGAAATTTGAAGACTTTGAAAGGAGAAGTGTTACAATGATACAAGAAGGTGCTCCTTGTTTTCCAGTGCCGTGTGGAACCTTTCCTACAAACTCTGGAAGACCTTGAACTACCAAGTTTTAAGACATCACTATTGTTGCATACTTTACAGATATTTGAATACATTCTGAAAGAATTCAGCAATACTTTTTCTATTTTAAGCAACCTACAAGCATTTTTAAAAATTCCTTAATGCATTTCCATAATAGTTGTTCTTTCAACTCTAAGAAAACAAACAAACAAACAAACACACATACCGCCCTCAACAAGCCCCAAACAAACAATAAAACAAAAAAACCCCACACCAAACACATAAAGTATTCAAACTGGGACAGTGTACTATTTTAAGATGTTAAGATCCTCTTCAGAAATCACAAGTGCACACATTACTTATCAGAAAATTGTGCTATATACATGCTGATAAAAATATTTCCATCACTTATTCATGTTCTTGAGGAAACAGTAGATAAACAGCTCAAATCATGATTCAGTTATGAACATGCACACAGAATTTATTGGCGAGTTACACCAATGAGGACAACAGTAGTACCTTCTTTTTGCTGCAGTAAATCTGCCATTTCTTCTCTGGAGGGAGTGCAAACATAGCCTCTCTGTTCTTGTCTGTGAGATCCAATTCATCCTAGAGATTGAGAAAAAGAAAAACAGGAAAAAAAACAGTCAACAGCTGCATTGGTAACTTCTAATAAGTTGAGAGGTTTCTGGACCAGGCATGTTTGCCTAGCCTTCAATCAAGAGGATTTAGTGGCTCCCAAAGACTCCTAAGATTATTGGCTTTGTGATGGTTTCCTTGTTGCCTTGAGTTCTCCCTGTCAGAGCATAACCTATGAAGAGAGGCAGCCTGAACAACTCCCATGTCAAACTTCCATTACTAATTATCAGTGAAGGATGGGGAGGATCACATGAAAGGGACGAAGTGAAAAACTCAAAGCACTGGATTATGTGACACAGACATTCCTTATGACACTTAGAGAAAGGCTGAAAGTTTGATACATCTTTTTTTTCCTAGCTGGCAACACCAAATTGTGCTCCCATAGAAAGGAAATAGAGAAATTGAACTATCTTTCAAGCAAAGGCCATGAGACAGTTGCCATGTCATCAGCAACTCACAGGTTGAAATGTTTTTCCAGATGTTTGTTCTCCAAACCACACAGTCCCCATCAAAGACACCCACCACGTCAGACATAAAGGACATAACTCTCCAGTGTCCCATCGGGTTGATCAGAGCAGCATATTCAGTCTCTCCTAAGAAAAGTGAGCTCAGTAGAACATGCCCTCTTAGAGCTGAGCCAAGCTTACAATAGCAAAATGAAGGATAATGCTGTGATCTGGAACTGACTGCCAAATTCCACAACTTCAGTAACTCCTCTGTAAAAGGTGAAAAACAATAGACTCTTTTCCAATGCATGTCTCTAAAACTATCAAACGAGAGATTGTTACTTCCTCTGTGTTAATCCACTACTGACTAGAACAGGGCTCCAATCAAAGCTGCCAGTTTTAGGTGCTAATAAAGAGAATTGAACAAAAAAAAAAGAATGGTCTTCAGGGCAGACAGACTGCATGAGCAGGGAGAGATGAAGATGTCTAGATCAGAGTTTCAGTAATATAAAGAAAATCTTCCAGTAATGTTTCAATAGAATCAGTTTTGGCAAGGGGTTGAGTTTTTTCCCCTATGTATTTGAAATATTTGGAGAAGGAAGTGTCCAGGGGTCCAATATCAAGATGACATTGTGGCACTAAAATGCTGCACACACAGATTCTGGCACCCACACTAACCTTGTCCAAGCAGAGACAATACCTCTTTAACTCAGCCTAACAATGGCTCATTTGGAAAGCGTTCAGGGCTGGGAAACTTGTGAAAACAGTGAGCAAAATTGCACACTGAGCCTGGTAGCGGCTGCTGACAGATTTAAAAGCCCACAGAGATTTAAGCTGCAAAAAGGTACAAAAGAAATGCAAACAGTAACAAGGCAAGGTCAGTGCCAGCAGCTCAAGGTAGAAGAAGCTGGAGGGTTATTTTAAACAAGGAAAAGTTTAAAGGGAAAAAAAAAATTAGCTGTGCAAAAAGAGTGCAAACCATGTGGAAATGTTTAGTGTGAGTTTCCAAACAAGGGGGCAGCCAAGCGAGGCAAGTTTTATCCTTGCTATACACAATTAGAAAACTCAGGCCAGGATCACATTCTTGGGGGGAGAGGGAGAGTGAAACTACATGTAAGGCCTTAAGACAAGCAAAGGAATGCTGTTAGAGGTCAAGCGTGTGGAAGGGAAAGGAGGGGCAGATAGGGAATCAGAAATGTCAGGTTTGGAAGAACCACTATAGAACCCAGAATATACATGAACTGTCTGGGCTCAGCTGAATTCTTAGAAAAAAAAAAAAGTGACTGTTTTATTGACCTGCTTAATGAATGCTGCCTTTTTTTTTTTTCTTTTTTTTTTTTTTTTTTAATACAGTGCAGCTAACTTGACTTCTAAACTAAATGAAGATCTCAATCAATATAGTTCAAGACAACCATTTCATGAAAAGAATGTACCTATTGACCAAAACCACCCTGAGGACAAGATTCTGACACTGCAGCTTCTAGACACTGCCCTGGATACTGGCAGTATTTAGGGATATAAAGATGAATCTGCTTTCAATGGGACAATATGAATATACAACTTCCAGTCACAAAATATTGCATCATGACATGCTTTTCAGGACAAAGGCCTAGAAAGTTAGTTTGAAAGGATGGAAGATCCAGAAGGAAAATAGTGTATCCCACATTGTTGTGACTCAGGAGGGTAGAGGAAGCCAAAATAACTTTAGAAGTCATCACATTAGCTCAGGTAGCATAGTAACAAGGAAACTGTTCAGGGTTTCCAGGTATAAGAGGATCACTAGAAATGGACCCAAACACACCTGCCTGGAAAATGGCACAGGAAAAATGCCTTACCCTTAATTTTGAAAGTTAGTGTCTGTCTTTGTTAGGACAAACAACACTAATGGGTTCTAACATCCAGGTCAGATGGGCAGGGAGCAAGCACCGATATTGAGCAGGGAAAGAAACATCTCCAGAATGCAAAGCAGCAGTCCAGCTCTTCAACTCCCTTTCCTGAAGTTAGTATTCAGCAAGTGTGCTCCTTCACTGAGAATAAGAAAGGAGTGGGAAGAACGGAAGAGGCCTGCATGTCCTCATCTACATACACCATCAATTAAAACCTACCCTATAAAAAAAGTCAAGAAACCCCTGCAAAATACAAGAGACATGAGACATTCTTCTGGAACTCTTCAAATCATTTTACCTCTCCCGTTCCCATTCTACAAAAGATGAACAAAAGATCACTGTGAATGCACAAGAAAAGCATGGATCTAGCTAAGAAAGAAGACCCTGAATTAGGCAGGCTGTTTTTTTATTCTGACTTGGGATCCTAACAGGCGGCACATAAGGAAACCTGCTACTTTGGAGGGAAGCAGGAAGAACAACAGAAAGAATAAATTTCACGAGGGTAATTTGGTTTGTGAACAGGTCATTCTGACCCAATGACAGAAGCAGATCCGTCAGCATATAGAAATTGAGACTGTAGAGTTAGCTCAGTGATGGCAGTTGGCTACTGAAAAGAGAAAGGAATTGCCAAAATCGACAGGGAAGGGGAACAGCAACAAACTGAATGCAGTCATCAAGACTGGGATTGGAGCCAGACTAAGGAAGCCAATGTGATTGAATGCCCAATCAAATGGCAGCAAATATAAAGGGCAAGAAAAAAAAAGGGTCGGTCAGAACAAAGCAGGAAAAACTCCCTTCCTCCAGCATCTGTGCAAGTTTCCCAGCAGAAACAGAGTAAGTCCCCTTCTACACCTTGGATGGGCAGCTTGGTTCCAGCAATTCATGCCAGCATGACCCTGCTCAATGGAACTCAGCCTCCTGGCTCTTAAAAATGCTTGAAGTCACATGAAACACAGATTAAAAGGATATTTGCCAGGCTGGACTGAGGAAGATGTAAAGGATGCCCAATTAATAGTTAATAGTGCCTACATTTCTCTCCTTCATTTATATCCTATTTATTTTATCTAGTGGTAGTTAATTCAATAATTTTACTTTCTTGTGGGCATTTTATTTACTTACGTAGATAGAATTTCAATGATAAAACTTCTAAAAAGAACTGGAACTGTATTTGAGGTTCAAATACTTCCAGTCCAGTTCTCAGGCCAAAAGAGAAGATGGCCTCCATTCAAAATGGCTACAACCCAAGGAAATAAAGAGACAGAGAGAAAGAAACTGAACAAGAACGAGAAATGGGTAGAAAACATAAATCCAGTATTTTGCAGGATTTAAAAACCACTCGTTTTTGGGAATGTTCATCAAAGAATGAAAGCTGGATTTGATGCTGGGCAGCCATCAGCTCAGTAATGATACTCAAAGTTCCAGAAAAGCATTTCTCACCTAGACTGGGCAGTACTTTGTTTAGTGACACAAAATGGAATTAATAAAGAGAAAAAGTAAGATTTTGGTAATGTAGAAGAGTGATTCACTTGGACAGAGACCCACTAAAGGAGAAGCCTCAACACCTACCAGCAGGCCTGCCTCTCTAATGGAGAATCCTCAAGGCCATAAGTACACAGAGAATAATCACAGCTTCTGGTCTTCAGCATCCCCTGACTTGAAGTCAGAATCATGGAGGCCAAGAGGCCCAAACTTGGTTGTCCAGAGATATTCAGACACTCATGGGAGGAGATATCCTCAGTTTCACTTTCTCATTCTACTTGTCCCAGATCCATTGGCTGGTTGGACTTACTGGTCATGAAGAGTTTCACACTGATTTAGACTCAGACAGCTGCTTTATTTTGTAAAATACAAAATACCAACAAACCAAAACAACCAACCAATCAACCAACCACCCTTTACAGGCTGGCGAGTTATTTTGTTGTTGTTGTTGATGTTTTGTTTAGTCCTCATAAATGTTTAATGAGTCATGCACAGCATTTACAGCATTATGAAACCCAGAATCCTCATATGATATGTTTACTGCAGGCAATAACTTGATTAATATGGGCATAACAAGTATTTTGCCAGAAGGAACAGGACATTTTGCTTATTTTCTTATGTTCAGTTGAATAGACGTCTTATTTCATCAATTTCTTATAATTTCAGCTACAGAGAGTTGCATTACACTTTTAATTTTTACCTGTAGGTCAAAGTTTCTCTCACTTACAGGGCTCTTGGGAGAATATCCTGTCTGTAAGCATCCTCTCCAGGCTTGTGTTTCACATTTAATTGCTATTTTTATGACTGAGAAATGTTAATGATACATAAAAGCATATTCTGATTCTTTTTTAAATTTTATTTCTGCCTACAAACATATTTAGGCAACTATTAAAGCATTATTTTAAAATGAAACGTTTTTATGATCCTCAAACGGAATAGCTTTGACATGAAATCAATCTTTATTTTACACCACAGAATCCAACATTAAGACATAACATAGGCAAATAGGCTTCAACATTTCCACTGTTCAGAGATGCTTATTTTGACTGTCTGATTACAGCTCTATTGCATTGACTGGTTCTTTAACAGCAGATGTGTACTCAGTCAAAAGGACAGCCAGGTCCTGGCATAAACAGGTTCCTCGGGAACCAGATCTTCAGATGGCACAAGCCAGCAAAGCTCCCCAGAAACTCTAGTCTCCTTTGTTAAACTCAAAATGGAAACTTTAGAACTTCCAGGACAGATGAAGTTATTTGACCCGTGACCAGCCCCAAAAGTTTCATAAGGCTGTGTGAAACTGCAAAATACAAAGCCATAGCCAACTCCCTACCTCAAACAGCCTGGCTGATTTTGTGGTACAGGTAAGTTAATGTCTCTTTCAAGATGGTGATAACAATGCTATTTGCAATATTTTTTGTGCAGTTTGCTCCATCACACCTGTATTACCTTTAATGATTCTTTGTGAGTCATCCAATAAAGAAAACTGAGACAGTGGGAATTATCTCCGGATGCCTTTACACACTGTAGGACAGGCTTTGCAATTTGAAGACTATTTATTTTTAATAGCTTGCTTGCAATGCTCACTTCAAAAATTTAGGTTCCAAGGGTATGTTCATTTTCACATTATACTCACTGTTTGAATTTTATGTTAATGCACTGTTCTTACCTTGCTTGCTGTTCACATTTCCATTTGACTTTCATTCCCATGTTCATATTCATATTCCCTTTTTTCTTTCTCTTGTACACATCTACCATTTCCTTTTCCCCTCACTAATTTTTTCTCATTTGCCTTGACCTTTTTCGCCTGTCAAGTACAAATGCACTCTCCCTCATCCACTTCATTAATCATTGTCTCTCAGTCTCTTAACAGCACCAAATCCACCCAAGTTACAAAATCAATTATAATGCTCTGCTGCCAGTATAAATTCCCTGTACAGTATGATACCTGTTACTGTAGGTTCCCCAAGGACATTTATACAGATGTCTGTCACTGTGTCCCCTAAGAGGCCACATTCCAGTTCTCACCAATGCTCCCAAGTGCCTTAGCACAGCTGGTGGCGTTATGCTCTGAACAAATTTGTTTAAATCTTGTACAAAGTAAACAATGACTACGACACACCATGGGATCCTATCCAGCACCCACTGGCAGGCCCCAGAGAAGGTTCCATGTTCATGTGTGACTGCTTCAAGGGGACCGTTGATGGTGGGTTAATCAATGCTGAAATGCAACTCAAGCAAACACGAGATAAAACGCACTGACATGCCTGGGACTTTAGAAGAAAGAGAAGCAGTGGAAAGAGGTCAGGGCAAGATTGTCAGCAGCACACTACAAGCTTTTGGAATAGAGAATCCTATCCAGCATAAGTATTACCACTTTAAAAAATGGACTGAGTAGGACCATGTTGCTAACACATGATTGAAAGCTACGCTTTCACATTAACAACAGCCCCAGGAACATTTACATTTCTGTTCAAGCTGACTGTGCCAGATTCCATTGGCAAATAACAAGCAGGTTAGTCTGGTGGCTCACATTCAACGGTGCCCACCAAAAAGGGAGCAGCAGAAATGCTCTTGTCATAAGTCCTGAGGCAGTTGTCGAAAAAGCTGCTTCAGAGATAAGTGCAGTGAATGAGTAAAGTAATGAACCAAAACAATCTTACTCAGATCACAGTCTCTTTGCAAAGAACTTAAGAATCCTCAAACAGAAGAGATAAACCTTCCCTATTTAATCACTGTGTCTACCTCCAGGGGACAGTATAGGCTTGTTCCCCTACAGATTTCCTCCTACTGTTTTGTTCATTCCAGCTCCCCAGGCCAACATGTAAGAGGTAGCCTGCTGGAAGAATGCTTATTTCCAATGCTGAGGAGGTCGATGAGGCATTCTGAAAGACTGCCTGTCCAAACTATCAGTGAATGAGGTTAATTTGACTGCACAAACCACCTACATTCCAGTATAAACTGAAGTAATGACCAGTGCAAATGTTTTTGATCAGTCAACACATTACCACCCATACAGCCAGCACATCTCCAGGTGAAACACATTGGTTGAAAACTCCCACTGGGGCACCTGATATATGTGCTAAGTTCACAGATAACCCATGAAGAAAAAGCAAAATGAGCCCCAAAACAAGCCAGTCCCTCCTCTCAAGCTCTTCTATCTCATCCTAGCCCTTTGAATTAAAAGCATACAAGCAGCACCCTGTGAGAGGCATGGGAGTAACATTTAGATCAGTTTTACAATTGATAAGAATTAGGTTCATCACTGTAAAACATCACTGGATTCCATGTATTTGCACACATACAGGACGTGTATGTGCAGATATATATGCCACTCACACCTTACATCCACAAGAACTATATACATAAGGCATATCACATAACATATGCCCATACCCACAATGTTTTATCATTACATTTGTGCATTAGGAAACCACTGTGCACACATGAATTGCTAACACAGCCTGTTGGCAGAGGAAGCAATGTTTACATTTCAGCTACTGCCACTGATCTGACTGTAAAGCAGAGAAGCAGACAAACAAAAGGCTGCGATTCCCATTACATTCTTTTTTCCTCCTTGCTTTTTCAAAAACTTGCAGCTTTAAAACTCCTTCAGTACTAGGGGCCCAAATCTCTTTATACTCAGTCATAACACTACAAGACAGAAAGCACCTGATGTTTACATACTGAAAGATGTGTTTCTCCTCTACCCTGCCAACACAGAAGTTACTCATTCTTAAGGCTTAGCAGCAGTGTAAGACTTTCATCCATCAAGGGCACTGCTTTATGGTAGGGAAATTCTTCACACAGAAAGTCAGCTAACAGGGCTTCCTCTTATCCCCAAATGCACCCCTCATTATACTGCTTTCTGTTTCCCTTCTTAATCATGGGTTAATTGCTTCCTTGTTTCCTGGAGAAGAGCTAAATCCTGTCCCTCTGCTGCTTCTCTGTGACTTGACAGCACACAAGTACACATAGCCAGCAAGGCCTGTGGTGGCAATCCCCTCTCACAGGCCACTTGAAACAGCATCTGCCGTTCATTTTTCAGTCCTTCACAGGCAAACCACATGCATGAGACAACAATCTGCTGGGCCAAACAGAAAGAGAAAGAATGAGGAAAACCAAAACCTCTTCATGCAACAATACACACAGGTGTTCAGAGAGAGAAAAAGATCAAGACTCAGACACGCAGCCTCTCATGAGCAGGGCTATAATACAGGTAGAGCAAGAGGGACATTATTCCATGGATATGGATGGGCATATGAGAACAATAATGTAAAACAGCTGTCTATCATCACAGCTTTTTCTGTTAAGGTGGGCTGCATCATGTCAGTGAATTTAAATGAGCCCAGTGAGAGGGACGGGGATGAAAACTGAATAGTCAGGCTCATGTCTAATCTAAATCCCTGCTGCTGCAATTTAAGCCTATTACTTCCGGCCCTATCAACCACTAATGTGGTGAGCAGATTTTTTTACTTCCTTTTGATAACAGTTTTTGAGGCTGTTAAAGACTGCTGTAATGTCCCTTCTCAGTCTCCTCTTTTGAGGCTAAACAAACCCATCTCTTTCAGTCTTTCTTAGAGCCCATGTCCTCTGGATCTCTCATTCCTTTTCTAATTGACTTCTGGCCTTTACCCGGTCAAAGTACATCTCTCTTGAATTGCACTGTTCAAAAGTGAGGACAGTGTTCCAGCTGAGACCTTACCAAAGCTGAGCACAAAGTTTATTTCATCCATCTTCCAGACTGCCCTTCTGGTTATAGACTCCACATATTCCACACAGTCAATGACCTTTTATTTCTTATAAAAGATCCTCAAAACCTGCATGACTTATGTCCACTCATGTTCAACTATGATCCCTAGTTTTTTCTCTGAAAAATTGTACCTAGCTGCTTTCCATTCTGAATCATCAGACTTGCTATTAAAAGTAGTTTTAACTGTCCACATTGAATGAATCATTTTGTCACACAATTTTCCCACCTTATTTTAAGCTTATCTTTTAACGTACCCACAGTATGGATACGTGCCCAGTGACACACACTCTAGAGAGATGTGCTGCTCACTGAGGGCTCATGTTGGGGATATCACTGAGAGACTACCAAGCCTCACGTGATCTACTGACTATTATCCACTGCTGTGGTTTCTAGTGGGCACAGGTGATATGAGCAGGAGCAGTCTGAGGAGTATCCAGAGAGATTACAGAGCACTGGGTGCTGTGGTAAGAGACTCTGGAGGGCAGGTCGCTTTTCCATCGATTCTCCTGGTCAAAGGGAAGGGGTTTGAAAGGACCAGTTCAATCTGGTAAATCAACTAATGGCTACAGGACTGGTGCCACAGCCTTGTGCTTGCTATTAGACCATGGGATTCATTTTGAGAAACCTGGTCTGCTGGGGCTGACAGGTCCATCTGTCAGAGAAGGGGAAAAGCATCTTCTCTTATCAGACAAGATGGAGAAGAAGGCTTTAAAACTAAAGCTGCTGGGGAAGGGGATCCTCAATCCATCCACTCCTACCAATCTGATGTCAGTGCCAGCAGGAGATGCCCAGATACTAGGCAGGGATCACAAGTCAGCAGGAGAGCACCTGGAGAGCAGCAAAAAGGAATTCCAAGCACTGCTGCCAGTAACTCAGTCATCAGAGACCCTACTAAAATGCCTCCATAGATCATGTAGCATGGGGAATAAACAAGGAGTTTGAGATGTGCACTAGCCTGCAGGGCTTTGATCTCACTGGCATCACAGAGGTGAGGTAGGATTGCTCCTATTAGTTGGAATGGAAGACACCTTAGGAAGGTCAGGTAGAGATGATGAGGAGGCAGTGGTGCCCTCTATGCCAGTAACCAGCAGGAACACAAGGAGTTCCACCTGGGGATGGATGAGGAGCTGACTAGGAGCTTATGGGTCAGGTTAAAAGGAGGCCAGGGACAAGCGACATTCTAGGGGAGTCTGCTGTAGGCTGCCTGACCAGGAAGCCCTTCTGTAGACAGACAGGAGCAGCCTCACAGCCAGAAACCCTGATCCTCCTGGGGGACTTCAACCACTCAGATACCTGCTGGAGGGACAGCACAGCAGGGCATAAGCAATCCAGGAGTTTCCTGGATCACACTGATGATAATTTTCTAATAGATGTGCTCTGCATTTCAGCATCCAGTCAATTAAATGAAAACACCAAACAGAACTCAGGCTGTTATACCTCTCCTTGATACATTTTTTCACTGTGACAGGTTGCAAGTCCTCTGGTACAAGTACCAAATTTACCTCCACATTCTGATCATATACTCAGTACCAAACACGCCTCTCAAATAGAGCTTCTAGTATCAGCATATATAACATTAAATAAAAATAAAATCTGCTGTTTCAGCAGAGTGCCCATTTTCCGTCCCTTATTTCCTTTCCCTCCCCTCATTTCCTCCCTCCCTTCCCCCTCCCTGTGCCAGGGTTTGTTTTTCATGCCAAGGTCCTCTAGCTGAGACCCTGTATGGGAAGGTAGTTGTGGGAAAGGTTACTAGGAAACTGCCATCTAAACTGCTACCTTTCCGGCTTCCACACCCTCTCCCTCCCTACAAAGTCCCCTCTGTTCTGTTTTAATACTAATGAGTTCAGAGGAGGTTCCTAGGCTGGAGCAATTCACAGTCTAGACTGTGCCAAAGCACACAGGCACACACCTCTCTGATCGCTTCCTGCCCAAACACAGCCCTGCTGGCTCAACCTTCAAAATGTGGGCTGGGGATTGCTGCTGCTGTGCCAAAGGCAGGCTGAATTTCCAGGGGCGTCAGTGCCACCTACTCCTCCCCTCACAGCTTTATCCTCTTGTGTGCATCCTATTTGCCATATGCCCCTACAGAGGAAAACAAGGGTAAGTCAGAGCTTGGCTGACCTTTAAATCTCTGATAAAATATTACGTAAAAGGGCAGGAGGAACTGAGAGGTTGGTTAAGAATTTAATGAGCAAAATTAACATCTTGTTGAGCTTTGGTTGTGCAGCTTAGAAACACATGCTCAAGCTTATACACAGGGTAAACTTAAAGGAACTCCAATAAACCAACATCATTTTTTTGGCAGAAGTTCAGGTTTACACAGACAAAAGCAAAATCAGAAGCTAGCTTTAGTTGTTCTCTTGCCCTCTGAGTTATTATTCCAAATTTGGTAGTGCAAACCAGAAACCAGAATGCCCCAAACTCCATTAAATTGAGTGGACTTACTCTGGATCTAAACCAGTGGAAAATATTAATTAAATAACCTCTATTAAATTGTAACAGACTAAACCTCTGAGCTTAACCTCGAACACTGGCTCACTCTATAATCTACAGCACAGATTTTCAACACAGAATAGACTGAGAAGTTTATCAGTCTCCTTTTCACTAATTGTTAACTTCTACTTCCATAAATAGAGATGATCTGTATTTATTACTAATCAGCCTAGATCAGCTAGAATATCATCCCCATACGAGGCTTCTGTTATCTCCTCTGGGTTGAAGAGGAGGGAAATTCCACAATTCTCTTCCCTCACATAAACAGAGTATTTCCACAGTCAAACAGTGGATTGAAGGCATGACAGTATATTTGGTTATTCACTCACACCCTGTCCTGTCTCATTGCTCAAGTATTCTGATAAGCAGAACAGAAAACTACTGCACTGACATCACTGGGCTTAAAAAAACACCAGCTAAGATGTTTTTCTCTCAATGTTTCTACTAAAGAAATTATCAGAAATTTTCACAAAATACAGCAGAAAAGAGTAAGAGAAGAATGAGCATGTGCCTTGCATTGCCTCCTAACAACAAATCATAATTGCATTTACTATCTGGTTAAGCATTTGTAATCCAAAGTTCTTCCACATCATTAATGTATAAGCCAACAACTTCACAGCAACCAACAAACTTGTGCAGCTGTTCCTCTCTATTCAAGATGCAATGCTGAAACACAGCAACTAAAGCAATCCCAATGGATTTTCCATGACTCAGGGATCTCCCTGGACACCTTCCAAACTGTGAAACTGCAATCTGCTTTCCCCTTGTAATTTCCTTTGGAGAAGTTATTCTTCAAGCCTCCACCTAGTAAACTATTGCATAACACTGTTGTGCACGCTGCTACCCCTTTCCAAAGGTTGTTAAGTGTGGGCAGTCTTTCCCTTTATGTGGTCAACAAATGATGGGAAACTGCAAAATTAAAAGACGCCCTTAAGTGTTTTTAATGTAAAAGTGCATAGAATATACAAATGTTGACTAGGGCCTTTTTGCATACACCACTGGGTCTACAGGAAGGCAGTAGAGTCTTGCATCAGATTCTCCCCAGAAAAAGAACAAGTAGATAAAAGCAGGGCAGTGTCTGTGGTAGGAGGCAGTAATAGAGATTTGCTCCCAATTTCTTCAAATACAACACATTTGCCACTGGAAGACTCCTGTACTGCCTATAATCTACACATGCTTCATTTTTTCAGCACCTTTTCAATCTGGCTACAATTATATATTAAAACTGGCCTAAGAAGCGTTACTATTCCCTGTTTCACACAAGGGAAAAAACCTCACTAATGCATGAACTTAGTTGTATAAATTTGCAGGGGTAGCTAGGAAAATGCAACATTCTTGAAAAGTTTTCCTCCCATCAGGATTACAGACAACAAGGTACCTAATGTTAAAAGCTCTGGGTCAGTGCTGTTACAGTGCCAGGTGGAAGGCATCTGTCTGTACTTCCTAAGAATAAAAAACATCAAAACAGAGCAGCTGTGGAGGCAGACTGGTGTGATGAGTGACAGAAAAAGCACCTTCTGACACTTGCTTTCCATGTGCTGCTCCCACCTGGTGCTGAAGGATGAACAGAAGGACCTCTGCTGTATTTAGTGACACCAAAAGCTTCTACTTACCCAGCATGGAGGAAGGTGCCAGCAACTCCTGACCTGAAAACCTTCTGCCCTTAAAAAGGTGCTGCTCCATCCACTTCACCTGTAGCACCTTGTGCTTCCCACTTTGGAGCCTTGCACACCAGGCAAAGAAGAGGCCATTTGCCTCCAACAATGGAAGAGCAATCCCAAATTACCTAAACAGGCCCCCTGTATGATAAACAACCTCGAGTACTCTTTGAAGACAGAATCCACCTATAGAAGGGCACAGAGACGTGACATAATTACAACCCCTTTTCTCCCACTCTCCTTCAGGCTGTATGATACACTATCTGAGCCATGAGTATATCTGATATAAATTGTTACTAGGTGAGCAACTACAGAAACTAATCTTAGTTAACATATTAAACAGATGATACTTCATGATTGTTATCTTCTCCATTCAATTATCTTATTTTGTTATCAGTTCCTCTCCAACCCCAGACACAGTCTACCTCCCTAAGGATAACTACTATCTGGCAAGACATCCCATCCTGTTTCTCGACCTTTTCTCTTCACTGGAAAATGTCACTTCCTCCCCAGCTTCAGGTGAGGAATTATTAAAAATTATTAAAATGTATAAGGTGTTCATTGTCAGAGGGATCTGGCTTTCCCTTTCTTGCTGACACCAGGCCAAGTATCAAAACATACCTCCTACAGCATCTCAGATCTGGCCCTTCCTCTACAAGCTGCAGAAGAAATAGACATCTGTCATTCACCTCCCCTCATCAGCATGCATCCACTCCAAAAGCACAGCCAAAAGATCATCGTGGCCTAGCGTTCATTCCATATCACCCCCATCTTTGCAGTCAGTCTTCACTCTCCCTTCAGCATCACAGCTACTTTAATTGTTGTGTCTTTTTCTTCAACACTGTGGATGACACTTTTCCTTCTTATCACAATCTCCTGTTCAGTTACAATATGGTCAATATGGTCTTTGCAACACACAGTACTTTCTTTCCTCTTGTCATTTCTTGCAGATGCATTTCTGGGTGGCACCTTCTCCTGCCATATTACCTTTTTTATCTGATTTATAATAATCTCTCACCTTCCCTTAGCAGACCAAATCTAGATTCAAATATTCTCTCCAGAAGGTGAGGGATGAGAAGCCTAATAATAGATTTCTAAGCCATCAAATACAACTCTGAAAAACATAATACACTAATATTAAAGAGAATTAAAGTATGGAAACTGCAGAAGGGCAGGAATCATACTCAGAGAAGCCATTCCAAAATGTTGGGGCAATAGGATATCCCTGTACTGCTGCTGTTTATGCTATTTCTACTGAAGAGAACCCCCTCTCTAAGTCACAGGCTAAGTGGCAGAAAATATATGAGAATGCTGGTGCAATTCTAGGAGGAGGGTAGAAAATTGTCTATTCTGTATCCATCAAAAAATAGCTGGAAAAATTCCAGAAAGATGAAAGAGAGATAAGTTTATTTGATCCTTCCAGCTAGCATGTATGACTCCTACTATCAATATCATCTCAGTGTTTTATCACTTCAGCAGCCTTCAGGCTCAATCCAGAAATTTGCAGACACTTTGTTATAGCCATAGTGGAACACAAAAACTATTCAAATATTAATTATGCCTTACTAAGGAAAAAGGCCAGAGCAGAGCTTTATGTTATTTTTTTTCTTTTTATGTTATGCTGCCTAACACTTGCAGCTATGCCAAAAATGATAGTATTAGCTTATCAGGTAATAAAGGTGTTAGAAACACAAGATTTCTGAACATCAAGCATATCCACCCTATCCATGATTTCAGGGTTAGGATATCATACTGCTCCCCAGCATTCCATAGAGAGAACATGTAAGATTGACAACTTAACACTTCCATCCTCTAGTGGTAGATCTGTTCTTTCCCCTCCTTCTGTATCCCAAGCTACATATCTACTGTTCTCCCGAAATCCAATACCTCTCCTCTTTTGCCTTAGATGTACTACATGCATTTCCCTGCATGTTCCCATGGAACAACAGAACTGCCCTGTTAAAAATATGTAGTCCTGTGAGTGCTTCCTCAGGTGTTTCATGTCTACTGTAAGTAAATCATTCTCAGAACACATTCAGATGTTCCCTTCAAGTATTCCAATCATGACCACAACCCTTCCCACTTTTCAGAAAGGCAGTCTGTATGCTCCTCTTGGGACATTCACAAACCAACAACAACCAAACACAGAAAATACCACACAGGCCAAATTTCAGTCAATGGAGAACGATGTAACTCCACTACTGTCCTCAGTGAAACTGAGCTGGTTTCCATTGGGTGCATCTGTCCATAAGCTTTACAGTAAAGCAACAAGATCTAAAACAAAGTATATGCCTGTACAAAATCCTTAAAACTGCACTGGTACTTTGGTAACACCCCCAGCTTCCTCACACGCAAAATCTCACATGTAAGACCAGGTCTGGATTTACATTTGTTTACACAACCCTATTAATTCTCAGACAATAGTGTGAGACCTGGCTCCCACCTCATGCTCTTCTCCCAGCACCTGTGTCTCACACATTTGCAGCATAGTGACTGCTGCTTCTTACACAGCTGGTCAGGGAGCTGGGAGCTGCCAACCAGCTGCACCTACTGGAAGGGAGCCTAAAGTGCTGCACTTAGTGCTGCACTTAGGGTCATCAGCCTGTCCCTATCACAGGAATCCATACATAGGTGAGCACCTAAAAGGGGAAGCTGTCTCTGCCACAAAGCCTAAAATGCAATACCTCTTATGGATTTGGTCTTGAATAACTACAGAAAGCTTCTTGTAGTGATATGTGCATTAAAATCGGGGACTTGTGCACAGGTATTGCATATGGGACGCATGTAAAGCAGACCCAACATTATGAAAAAGTCTCTCTGTAGAGCAGGAAGAAAAAAGAAGAAACATATCCCCTGTGTGGAAAATTAAAAAGGAAAGAGGAATCCTAAGTATGTACAATTTTGGACTATGCTGGACATAAAGGAATTTTGTGCATAACTAGACAGACTTTGATATCATGAAGAGCTTTTGCTTCCTGAGCCTCAGTAGCCTTTGCTTCAGAAATTTTAAACCACCCAGTTCTTTTGCCATTATTATAACAAAAGACAAGTGCGTCTGAGCGCATGAAAAATATTGATCTGACAACTATAAACTAACCCAAGAGAAAGGGAAGTTTCTGTGGCCTGGCCACTATCAGTGAAGAAAGTGATTTGCTACCTCAAAGTTTTGCTTTTTTACTGCTTTCAGATACAGCATCTTCTACACAGAGGGCAACGCCAAGGCTTCTTCCTGGATATGAGCCTCTTGTCCGGAAAATTCTGCCTTGGGTCTCAAACCAGCAGCATTTTCTTACAACCTCCACTGGTTCATCCTCATTAAGTGCAAGAAAGGAAGTAATAACTGGGGTGGGGAGTCTCCACTGAGCCAAAGCCTCCTAGTTTGCTGAAGTCAAAGCTCATCAAATGCAAATAAAAATGAAGGACCTCTCCAGCTGTCGATTGCATTTGGCATTACACTTCCTGATAGATTAGGTAGATTAATTAATTACAGAGAATCACAGAAGGGATGAGGGATGGGCACAGGGAACTAAATAACTTCCTGTTATGGGCAAAACAGAATAGAGGGACTTTTAAATTATGGTTGCACAGAAATTTGCATTTAGCAACAACTCAAAGCAGCAGGCCGGTCAGAGGCATAGTCTGAAATGATGATTTCCATGCAGGGCAAATGACACAGAAAGTAAATCCCTGTATTCAAATTAATCCAGCATTAGGACACAATGACTCAAAAGACTAATAATTTGAAACTAAACACTCAGACCTTGGTAATATACCTGAACTTAAATGAGAGTAAATATAGTTATCAATACACATGGCAAGTGTTTGGGGGTTGAAGCAAGGCCCTAACATGCATGTCTTTCTAAGTCACAACCTTTCAGTGAGAAATGAAGGACTTAAATAAGCTTCAGACATAGAGGATACATTTCTGGAAAGGTGTTGCTCCATACTGAGAGCCAAGAGACAGAATAGGCAACTCTGCATCTCTACTTCCCAGAAATATTACAAGAGAGCTGGAGGAGAAACAGGGAACTTTCTTCCTCAAGCCCAGCAGCAAACACATAGAAACACTGCTGATATTCTCTTGTTCCTACATACATCGCCATACATTGTCTATATTCACATGAAATATCACAGTGAAAGCACTTCTTGTACTTTTTACCACATAAATACTCTTGCAGGGTGCAGAGCCAAAAAAGGGGCCTCATGAACACTGCCACAGTTAGGACTTGGCAAGCTGGAGTGGGACTGGTGATATATGGGAGTACTTATTCAATGTGGTGAAGCCTAGTTTTCATCTGAGCTTTATGTTGTATCCATTACACTAAATGGTCTGCAAGGGAGAACTAGGCATGAAGGGAACTTGCTACCTCGAAGTCAGCTGTTTGCAGGGGAAACCACTACTACAGTTATTTAGGTTTGGATGTCATCTCCCTGTAGCTGCTGAAGGTATGTTATCCAGTGTGTGCCAAACTGATGCCTTGCTCAGAAATGGCTTTGCTTCCTTTGACGAAATAAATAGACAAGTTCCCAGACACTTCCATGCTTTACCTTTTATATCTTTCAATATAAAACTCTTTTCCTTCCTTTTCCCAACTTTCTCTCCTCTGGGAAAGGAGACAATAATCACAGAATTTTACTCTCTTTTAAGGTAGAGAAGGAACAGATGTGGAGAAGCTTCAAAGAGTAAGCATAGACCAGAATTCTCACAAACTTTTATGCTACTGGTCACTTCCTCCAATGCTAATAAAAGCATGTCTGTGGTGACCCCACTGCTCCTTTGCCTCAGTGCTGAGAGAATTAGCATATAACCAGTTATATAGACAGCTTATGTACTTGGAGAACATTAACCAACTCCTTTCAGCATTCTGGCACTAAAGTGCTCACAAATACTAGCCTGGTGTGTTGAGAAATCAAGAGAGCACAGTAACATATAGAACAGGAGCCAACTTCACACTACTTCCATTGTTCTATTTCAGGAGAAGATGATGACACTGATTTACTTAGGAAGGGATTAGTTTACCATTTTTTTTCCAGCTAGATACCTTGGCTAGTTCATCTTTAATTCAGAAAGGGAGCCAACTTTGATGCTGTGGCAGTCATTACTAAATATAATGAAAACAGAGATGATGAGATGAAAGACTAAGAGTTGAATTTGGGGTTGTGTCAAGAAGGGACACAGTTCCATGTTCTTGTGGTCGCTGTTGCAGAGCACTGCAGACAGAAACCAAACTTACAGTTTCAGTCATGGTTCCCAGACTGGGCTGAGGGAAGGGCAGAGATCTTGATTCAGCACTTGCTTCTGTCATCATTTAATTGCACTCAGGCAATATGACAGGGAAAATATGGGCTTGATTTCCAGTGGTCTTATTGTTCAGGAATATACAGCAATTCCATATACATCTTCTCTACAAAATATGGGGGTTTGCAGTAGGATCAGAGTGCTAGATCTGGAGAGTGAGAGAGAGAAGAGTGTAGGCTGCCTCACCTGAGCAGCAACCTACCTCTCTCAGCAACTCAATGGATGAGAAGAAGTTTTAAGGCAGGCCAGACAGATGGTGGATAATTCTGTATTTTTCAAATATAGAGAGTTCATAAGTATTTATGCTGCTTCTCAACTGTAAATAATGTACCTTTAGATTTTATGCCAAAAGGACATATTGAGTTTTGTTCTGGAAAAGCCTGTGAAGATTGTAAATAGCACTATGGACAAAAAGCTTCTGTGAACCCAGAAAGTCAACAAAGCCCCTTCCTTAGGGACTCAGAGAAAAAATAAAATAAAATAAAAAATTAAAAAGAAAGAAGGAAAAAACTCCCAAGGTGAAAATGAAATAGATTCAAATGCAATATAAGAGAAACCATGGCAGGGAATTCCAGTCAATATCCCACCTGAGCTAAATGTCAGACTGCTTCAAGGGCAGGTAAGACCACAAAAGTATAACAGTAAGCATTTCTCAAATCTTCCCCAGTATAGACTCTGATGTCTTGAAGGTAACTCATTCAAATTTGGAGGCTATAACGACACTATCAGCTTTGAAAACGTAAACTCAAAAGACAATTCCATTTCTTCCCCAAGGACATTGCATCTTAAAACAGAGAATCTTGCACTCCACCTTCTCTAGTATCATGACCACCTCACAGCCACTAAAAAAAAACAGAAACAACAAAAGCACAAGCTTTTCACACTGCTCTTTCCTCTGTGCCAGAATTCTTTACATTTTTCTGTTTTTTTCTGAATTGCTAGCATTTAAGTCGCCTTTTTTGACATGGAATGAGTTTCAATCTCGGATCAGGCTGCTGTTTTAAGAGATATAGATGGAAAAATCTTTAGTGTGTAGCAGCACACCACCTTTAAGCACCAAGAAGAGTCCAGGTTTCCAACAATGAGCAGAAAGTATCAGGATCCACTGTGACAAGAATACACTGCTGCTAACAAATGTGAACAAGGACATGGAGAAACTGTTCTATGAAAAAAAAGTTATTTCCCTTTGCCTTACAATAGTTCTTAAAGATTCTTCTGTTCAGTCAATAAATCTGTACAAGGAAAAACATGTGTCTAGCAAAATATTTTTGCCAACAGGCACAAAACCATTTTTGGAGCCTGCCAACAGTCCACCATCTGCAGCAGTACTTTACACTATATGGCAGTATGGAAGCAGAAGTGATGCTGGTCACATCAGCCTCAGTGGTCAAGTAGGGCCATTTGCAAGGTACAAGACCAGACCACACACCCTGCTGCCTAGAGCTTCTCTCTCTGCTTCTCTCTTGTTCATTGAAGGGAATATGCTAAAGCCAGCTGTTCTGTCCTATTTCACAAAAGCAGCCTTTGGAGGGCAAAACTTTTGGTCCCAAATATTTTTGTTTGCTTTGTATTTTGTGCACCTAGACTTTGATAAGGATTTACCTGTACTGTTACCATTGCATTAATCTCAAGGCAGTCACTGCCAGCAGATGGCCTGAGAGCTGGTACAGCATCTCCTGTCTTAGCCCAAAGCAAGTCATTCCAAATCACCGTAAGCCATCATCTTCATTCAGACCTATTCTCTGCACATGTTCCCAATGGAATAAACCAAGATAGAATTTAGGACCTGTCAGGAGTAACTCTTTCTGTTTTAATTTTCTAATTGATCAGACAAAGCATAAACTGAACACCTAGCTTCAAGTAACACACAAGCCTAGGATTCATTCTAGAATTGTTTTTCTGGTCAAGTGGCAATGAGAGCAGGCATTTCAGCTGAAATCAGCATCAGCTTATCATATCAGAGTCACTGCCTTGCTCAGAGTCCAGTCAGGCAGCTGCCATTACACAGCTGGATGGTCTGGGTACATCTCCCAAGCCAAGCAGCTCTCACGTGTATCTGCTTCAGCCTGGAGACTACAGAAGCAAGTTTGAAAGTTTGGAATGGGTCACGTGAGCCCAGAATAAAGAATCTCGACACATTCCTAGTTTCTTCCACTTGAAAAATGGACATTTTTAAATTTGCTTTTCATGGTACTACCTTAAGCAGCACAACAACAGCAGAAGAAGACATGCTCCTGCTCCTCAAAATGCCAGTTTTCCTCAGAAAGGGAGGTAGAAGCATACTGAATATTTACTGGATTGGAAAATTCATCACAAGGGAGACTCCTCTAGCACAGATATACTTAGCTTTTGTTGTCATTAACTCCTCCATGGGAAAATGCCCCAGATTTTAACTACAACAAGGGAAAAAATAAGGCTTTTAAAAATTTATTCAACCACACCAATGTTTCATTATACCCTTTGCAGAGCAGATGGCAAGATGATGCTATACCCCCTGGGCCTGCTTCAGGGAGCTAACACAAATGCTCTTCTCACTACAGATCTGAGATGATGTTGGTGTCATCATTTCACTGGGGGATTTGGGTCAAAAGGCTTTACACTCAAATCTGGTTTTTATATAGTACAAGTGCACCCAGACTAGACCCTAACGGATAAGCAGCAGGGAGCTAGCACACAGCACAGAGCTCTCTCAGGCACTTCCAGGTCGCTGCTTTACACTGCTGCATTTACAGACTGAATCTTTCTAATCCAATTAAAATCTCATCTGAGCTGTCAATACAGATGTAGCCTGTTTTATTTTAGTGTCTCATAGAACATGCATTAATCCAGACCTGTGGACCAACTAGCCCTTCTAGGCAAAGTCTGTACTTTGCCAGCCCAGTTTCCAGCCCAGGTTCTCTCACACATAAAGTCCTTACCTGTCTAAAAAGGAACTCCTATGGACATGCACTGCCATCCTATCTGGCTGCTTTATAAAAATCAGTGATGTACACCATTGCCCTTCTGAAAAACAGCACTTTTCTCTCCCAGCTCACTTCTCATCCAATGACGCTATCATTAAATATAAGAACTGAATATGATCTGTTTTCATTTCAATGGCTTCATTTGTTTGAAATGCATATGCCAGTTACAAGCTGTCGGCACATTTAATAAGTTATAGCATAAACCAACAACTCTCAAACTACCGGGGCCAAAATTTTTTACAGATCATCACATATACTTGTCATTAAATTTTGCACCAGAAACATTATAAATTATACTTTTTAATAGACTTCCATAAGGCAGCTGTGAGCTGTTTTGCCACAAGCAAGCACATGGAACACCAGTATTTGCCAGACATAAAACTAGAAGTTAAAAGCATCATTAATACTACCACAAACTCTCAAACTCCTCATAAAACTGATACCCTTCTCAGTAAGCAAAAGCCCAGCAGCAACTCAAGCAGGCCTTTCACTATGACCCAAAGGTAAACAAGTTCAAGGTTTAGCAAGCCAAGTTCAGGAGCAAAGCACATCTGTGGGTGATGTCTTCAGGAAGGCTAGACTGAATGCTTCAATGGATCTTGGTATTGGAGAGAGATGACCTTTGATACAGCAGTTTGGGCTTTGCATGTGAAAACCAACAGTCAAGCAGCACCCAGAAATAAATTGTCAGCAGTGCAGATTACAGGTTACACTCCTGCTCTTGGGAGATATCTGTCACCACGTGGAATTCTCCACAGTCAGACAGCTGCATTTCCTAAGAGGAACTCAAGCAGTCTCACATAAAAAGAAAACTGGACTAAATATAGATCAGAATTTTGTGAAATATTTCCATAAGAGGAGATTCTCCATTTGCAAATTAGTTCAAAGCAAGAAGACTCTTCTGCTTCACACATTATTCTTTCTGAAACAGTTGCAAATCCTATTGACTCCTTTCTGTGCCCCTGCCACAGAATACTAAAAATGCTAATGGGTACTGGGGAAGTGTAAAGTTAATGGAAAAGAAATCCATACCAATTCACTATGTACACAGAATGCAACTTTTGACTGAGGAAGTCCTTGAGCTACAAAGTGTTAGAGGGTTGGAGAGTATCCTGGAAAAGACCACCCTATGGCCACACCTTACAGTCTCCAACACCTTATATTTTTCTCTAGCCATTTGGACCCTATCTTGAACCTGATGCCTGGGTTACGTTATCAGACCACTGATCTGACAAACTACAGCTGTCCCTGTATTTTATGACTTACTACAGTTGCCCATATACTAACCTCCAATTGCATATGCAAATTATACGATTCTTTTCATTGCTATAGCATTTCAATTTCCATATGATCATGGACAAGAACTTATCAGGCTAATGCTGCAAATGCAACATAGAGAGGCTACTAGCAAATACTTCTAATGCTAAGATCCAGTATTTTCTGTTCTATTCCTCACCTCAGTTGCACTCCTCAGGCATATACAGACTTACAGATATCTCCCTTTACATAAGCTCCAATCTCAGAATGGTAATGAGAAACCTAATCAGCTGCATCAAATGGGCATCGCCTTTACGACACAGTTTGCAACACAAGCCAGTCCTATGACCTCTGCCTGTGTTTTGCATTCAGGCTGAACAAGAAGACAAAGACAGTGAAGTCATTTGATGCCAGGCATGAAAAGCAAGTGTCTGGCTCCTGGAGTCTGCAACATTTACCACAAAAGCAAACAACAAAGTTCATCTGAAATAATTCCTTCTCTTCCTGTTTATGGCTGTTGCTGCAACAGCACCATTTCACAGTTCAAAGGCAGCTGTGTGATGAAACATAATTAGCATGGTCACCTGATTCTTATATCTCACCAGCAGAATGCTACTCATCAACAAAAGCAAACAGCCCTCATTTTATAGATCTGCAAACCCTAAGATTTTCTACTGCATTACATTATACAGCAGATTTTATCCCAAAGTTGTAAACAATAAATTGACTGTCAGCTCTCCATATTCCTTCTAATAGTGCTAAGAGAATAAATAAACACATTTAAACATTTTGTTGTACTTATACCCAGTGCCACATTCATCCATCCTGCTGCTTGCCACCTTTCTCCTACCAAGTAACTAGTCATAAAAAGAGTGACAGGGGTTTTTTAAAAGCTTCAATAGAAGCTCTCTAATAATTCCCTTAAGTCCTCTTACTCCTTTAAAAGGGAAGAATTCATCCACCTCATAAATATATCAATCTGTCAATAGAAACTTACCACAAGTTCGGCAAATCTGGCATTGAGCTCTTCTGCTGGTGGGATTGGGACAGAAAACTCAAGGAATTGGAGGGGATTATTGTCCTTGAGGTTGATTTCAGGGAGGTCGCTACCTCCAAAACAACAAAGAAACCCCAACGCATGACGATTCCTCTTCCGGGGGGCCATGATCATGGTGTATGGTGCTATCTTCTGATCATGTTCTATAGGGAAAAAACAAAACAAAACACAACAGACATTAGGTGACAAAAAAGACTGTTGAACCTGTGCAGCTCTGTGCAGCTACAATGGCTGCCACTGGAGTAACAGATGGAAGAGGACAGAAGGATTTGATACCCAAAAGAGCAAAATAAACCCTCAAGTTAGATAAGGTAGCTAGGCTTTCGTATGGCATTAATGCATTCTTCCATGGCAGTGTAGAATTGTTTCTCCCAGTTTTTCTGAAAAGGTTTTACAAACTCAGTGTGGAATTTCCCAGCAGGTAGACTTATGAGCAATGCTCAGTAGCCAAGGCTGAATGCTACCACAAAATGCTGGTATTGGCCTTTCTGTCACTACCACAACAAAGAAAAGAAAGGAAAAAAAAGCATGTATGGGAGAATTTACCGAGAACACATGGAAGAATCTTCCAAAGAAATCCCATTTGATCAAAATAAAATGAACAACAAAACACTGAAGCAGACATCAATCTTCCACCACTGTGGAGCCAGACCACCAAACATTCACTTATTCCTTCATGGCCAGGACTACCACTCTAGGACCATTTTGTCCATCCCATTTTCAAACACATGTAAGTTGCTTAGGCTGCTTTATGTATTCAGGGAAGAAACAGCACAGTGCTAATGCATGCCTTCAGATTTACATTTGAGCTGCCAGATCCCATCTTGACAGGACCCTGGCTTGAGGGGCTTTGGTATCAGGAGTATAAAGGGAGGCAGAAGGAGGCCTGAAGGAGAAGCTGGGAACTGACTGATTTCACTACCACACAACACCATTTGTGAGCAGCCCATCCAAACAGGAAGTCTCCTGCCAGCAGTTTGAAAGGAGGGATCTGTGCAGTGCACAGAGAGCCACATATTTTGCCCTTTTAAGGGGCTTGTTGTTTGACAGCTCAGGGGCTTATTTGTGTTATATTTTTAAGGACTCACTTTTTCACCTAATCTGCAGAATAAGACACATCCTTAGAGAGTAAATAATTAAAGCTTGTTGTGAAGCTGGTCCCCCTGGGCACAGGGCAGGGGAGCAGGAGAGAGGTGGCAGGTGGACCAAACCACAGGATGCTGGATGCTGTATCAGCAACAACACAGCTGAGCTTTGTCATCAGAGCAGCTGCTGCCCTAACCTGCCCTACAATGCTTTGGTCTGTTTGCTTGCCAGAACAAGGCTGCTTTGAGCTTTCATAGAGACTGAGTAGCTGTGCAAGGAAAAGCACCTTCAAGACAGCAGTTGCATAGTGGGACTTAACATACAGAGCACAGCCAGCTCTCAGGGACGCTTTGTGCAGAAATTGGCACGCCCGCTTAAGAAAAACCTAAGCAACAAACAACAACCAAAAAAATGCCCAAACCACCCAAACCTCTATCCTTATGTGCTTGGCAGGAATTACCTGCCCTACTCTGTACCGGGATTAATTTATCTCGCGCATTCTCTTATGCACTGGAGGGGCATCAGCTGCAACTCTCATGCAGCTGAAAGGAAAGCAAGCTGGTAAAAGGTGCTGTCTCCTGGCATGCCCACTTGGCTTTGCTCTCCATGCCAGCTCTGCAAGGGGTGGTATGTCCCAGTAGGATTCACTAGGGCAGGATGTTGCTGGCTTCAAAAGCCCATTCATAAAAACATTGGGTTCTCACTAGGAGATGCCAGAGGTCAACTTAAAACTGAACTGGTCTTTGACACAGCTTCAGTCAGCAAAACCAAAATGCTCCCAAATCTATCACGATGTGCATGGCAATTTCTGTTTTCTCTCAAGAGTGGACACTTTAGAGATTCAGTTGCTAAAAGATTTCACAATGAAAACTTGGAAATTAAACTTGTACACTACACACCATCTTCTCAAGTATTATTATTCCAAGTGCAATGCCCTTTATGACAATCTGGCCATGACTGAGACTAAAACCAATTAATTGGACAAAACTTTCTTTTGGAAGGAACTCAATTCAATGAGACAAAAGTGATGTACATGCAATACAACTACATTTTCATCAATTCAGTTGTAACCAAGCTCTGGCCCACTGTCTAAAGGCTTCCCCACCAACCATCAAAGAACCAGCATTCTCTGGGGCACGGACAATGAATCCTCCTCAGAAAAACCCGATGAGGCATTGGAGTGATAGGACCGTAACATCCTTCTTTATGAGCTCAGGTCAAGACTCTGTTATAAACTTTGCCAAAAGAGGCACTTTACCAGGAAATCAGTACTGTGTGAATGGATGTGAAGCTCAATATTTTCTACAGGGTAAGTACAGCCCTGGTCTGGCTACCACAAGTTGTCCTGCACTGGAATTTCATTACTTGGCTTTTATCTTAAGCAGGTTCATCTAAGAGGTTGTCAGTCTCCAGGCTTTCTTCATCCATAATGCTGAGAAATACACAAGCTAATGTTTGTTACTGTGATCTTTTTTTCAGAATCTGAAGTTCCTTAGGATCCACACTTGTGAAACTCAAGGCTACTTAATTTTTACTACCCTGCAAAAGTGTGCAGAGCTCACATGAACAGCAACATCGCACAACTCGTAACACTGGCATTTTCCAGGTCCATCTATAGGCAGCAGGCATGAAATGCATACTAACAAAGAAGGGTAAAATAACACTTCTGTATTGCTCCCACACTGTAATTGTGTGGATAGGTGAGGTGTCTAGATGCTTTCAAAAGAAGAAAAATTGAGGATTGTTCCAGAGGAATCCAGCACAGGTATATGGAATGGAATGGAATGGAATGGAATGGAATGGAATGGAATGGAAGGAAATTTGTAAGTTGGAGCACGGTCTCTCTAAAGATTAAGCCTGACAGTCAAGCAGATGTCCTTCAGACCTTCAGTTGCACGGTATTTAATAACTAATTAAAACTTTTTGATTTTTGTTGGTGGTCAACAAAACAAACATTTTCTAATTACCTCCAAGTTAATAAACTTTTTGTTTCCTTTCTCTCTCTCCTGCCTTTCCTTTGTTAAGAATCAAATCTGGGATACATGTGCTTCTAAATAATAAGGAGGGTGGGAGACAACAAAGAAAATAAAGAAAAGAGCAACTTTCATTTTTCTGAGTGGTAATTGATAGCAAAGCTGACATAAAAAATTACGAAAATAACAAAAGGTGGGGGTTTTCTTCTAATAAAAGTTCTATTGCCTCTCAACTTCAGGCAAGCAAAAATGAAACATGTGCAATTATGTATTTCTATATATATACCCCCAGCGAGAATCAATAGGAAATCTCCTTCTGGAGAGAATCCCACTATTACACATAACTCCCTCCCACAGCTCTTCTCAGTTCTACTGTTTTGCCTTTTTGCACAACACAAACAAGTTGCTGTCATTTCAACAGCTAACCACACACCCGCTCCTCATAGCAATCCCTCTCCTGCTTCCCAGCCCCATCTGTGGTTCAGCTCAGGTCAGGAGTCACAGCCTGGAACTTTGCCCAAGGTCTAATTATAACAACGTCCTCTTCCTCTGACAGGGTGTACGTGTTCATTTCTAAACCACTTGGCCCAGTGACCAAACATAATTTAGCTAATGCAATTTTTCCAACCCTTATCAGAAGTTTTAGCCACATGGGATCAGATCCATGCTAACTGCACACGAGGATCCTCTTTCAATTGCTTTCTAAATTGCTTCATAAACCTCAGTCTTCTCTTCATTCTCATCTCAGAGACTGTAATTTTCACGCCAACATACGCTAAATAAGCAACGTTCTACTAACAGTAAGACAACTGAAACAATTGCTATGCCAGCAGCTCTCCTGTGCAAGAGAGCTGAATATTGTAGTTTTTAGCTCACTGTTCTGTCTTTCAACACATTTAACAGCCAGAGCATAAGTGTAACTAAAATAGAGAAAATTACTTTTGTATCACCGCCTTTGGAAAAAGGGAAGGAAGAGAAGTTGGTGATAACTAAACACACACAGTCATGCAAAGACAGCTCACAACATAAGAAAGCATCAATGGGAAACACTTCCAGAGCTTTACCTCTACTGATCATCAACAGACACACGATGCCAGTGGATAGCTCTCACCTGAGTGGGGAGCATGGGACCAAATGTATGATGAAGAATCACTGCCCACACTAGCTTATGCTAACAGGAAAGGAATTAAAATTAGTAATTTCCATATCTCTGTAGTTTATCTATCTTTGTCTGTGGCAGGATAAAACATATACATGTAATGTGTGATCACTGATGTAGAAAAAAATCTGATTTCAGACTGGTTTGGAACACAAACCAGCTCACCCACAACACCCAAATCCAAGTTAAAACTCTGTATTATTCAACTATTAAGTGATAAACCATGAGAATTGGTATTAAAACAGCTCCCTAAATCATCACTTATTGATGATGAAATGGAGAAAATAAGCACCATGCTCAAAATTGCCTGAATATAGACACTGGATAAAGGGAAAGAGCTTTGTACTGACCCTATGCTCAGCCCCCTGGACCATGTTGCTTGTTCAGTACACAGATGGTGAAATGATGAGCTTCGTGGCATGATTTAATTACCATGGGAATTTTCCATGTATGTCACATGTCATGTGACAGATGTCAGATGCACTATATGGCAATTGCAGCATGGGGGCTGGGGAAAGGAAGCAGGCAAACAATCCATTTTGTTGCATGTGTAATAATAACCCAAATCTTTTGGTTTGGATTTCTCACTGTATTAAAGAGCCTCCCAGTCTCCAGCGCACAAAACAGCAACAAAAAACTCCGACCACCTAAAATCCACAAAGTTAAAACCTGATTTTTGAGGGAATCTTCCTGAAGATCCATGGACACCTGCCTGCTATGTTGGACAGGAAGGCATCAGACCCAAAGCAAATCAACAGATCGTTGGATGTGATCTGGAAATGAGCAGGGTCCTGTGCAACAATCAATCTCAATCAAACTCAATCCCAATCAGCCATGGCCCACACTTAACAGTTTCCACCACAGGAGAGAGGGCAGCTCAAATAATGCTGTGCATTTTGAAGCCAGTTCATGGATTTTCTTCCCCCAACACACTGAAACAACTGTGCAGAGCTCTTGTTGTTTATAAGGACTTTGCAAGACCAGAAACTCACTTCTGGTTTGTTTTACGCACGTTCCCATTAAAACTGAGATGGTTGATAATTTCAAAGCATTCCACAGACTTAAGGATTTTCTCCTATTATTTATATATATCAATATTTATTTCATTTTTATTCATTTAATTGCCTCAGAAACAAGTCCTGAGATAAGAGAAAAGGCGAAGACTATTTGAAGGCTGTCAGGTGTAACTACATCCACAAACCTACTTACTGCAACGTGTCTGTCAAAAATCTCTTTAATACTTTAAGGATGCTCAGGATATGCTGGGTGACTAATGACCACTAATGCTAGTCTGTTAATACCCACAAATCCACTATGTCTCACCTGATAGTAACTTATCAACACACACTAACAAAAAAAAAAAAAAAAAAAAGAAAGAAAAAGAAAACTAAAGAACTGTAAGAAACTTCTCTTTTGAAATACTAATTTGCAGCACTTTCTCTGCCTTTTCTGCCTTCACCTAAGAATGAGGGAAAGAACAACTCTACAGAAAAATAAACAAAGAAAACCAACAACCGAACAAAAGAAAGCAGAAAAAAATATTTCAGGTTCCTTGTGTTCCTCCTAATCATTAATCATCCAAATTGTATTCATAGGAAAACCATTTTAAAAGAACTGTCAAGATTCAAAATACAAAGTGAAGAGGCAGCAAAGCAGTTAAAGTCAGTGTCATGAATTGGGCTAGTAATAACTATTTCTTTACACCTTTTTTCCCACCTTATAATGAAGTACAGATTAATAATCTATGCTTAACTGAGCTGACCAAAGAATACATTCCCTCTTTTACCTGCTAAGAAGTTTTGTTTTTCTTTATTTTTGCAAAGGTACTATAACTACATCATAGTTTCTTATAACTATGACTTCACACAGGAATGTACATGGTAAAAACTAATCTGTCCTCCTAGACACCAAGTGCTGAGTCTTAATTATATTCTTGCATCTCATTTATATACAAGTAAATCTATTCATCTTTAACATTTCTGAATGGTGATATGACCACCACAGCTTAATCTGCAAGCAAAACAAGTAAAATTCACAGCCTAACTGTTTATCCAGGATAAGTATGTCCTTCATCTCCTCAGTGTCTGATTGTACCACAAATCTGTATCCTAATTTATCAATTCTTCACTGAGGCATGCATGCCAGCAATTAAACCACCGTGGTGGTGGAATGAACAGTATTGCACACTGCCTAAAAATGTAATCAACCCTTTTGGTTTGCATGAAGTAGTGTGGAGTCCTGTCCTTCTTTCCCTGCCCCTCCCTATATTACTTCCAAGTTCTCTGGTGTTGCAGCACTGCAGTTTCAGTAACATTTACACATACCCTCCTCTTCCCTCTCAATCAGAAATCAATTGCTACCAAGATCAATTTTCTTGTCTTCTTCAACATGAACCACATTTGTTGTATTCATATACCTCACCAAAGATTACTCATTCCCTTCTATAAAGAAAAAAAAGCTGCTCCTTTGTAGTCTTAGTTCTCCCCTTCTTTCTTTTCTACCAGTTTTAGTTTTATTCTCTGCTTTTTCAGTTTCATTGCAATATCCTCATTTTTTTCATGACAACTGTTAGAAATGAAATGGCTTCCTGTAGCCACTTTCTATGCTCACACTATGAAACCGTTTTGTTCAAGCAGATACTGAAGAGAAAAATACTTCTAAAGAGACAACTACTGCATGACACAAGCTGCAAAAGCTGCATCACACTTCATGTATGCTTTATTTTGGCTGTATTTTACTTTATTGTCCTAGCTGTGGCACTGAGGTTGTAGGTTCTCCAATGTAGGGTTTAACTCATTTGCTTAAACCAGTTATTTTACAGTGTCAAATAGACTGTGGTACTACATAAACAGAAGTAAAAGCAGTAGGCCAGCAAAAAGTAATCATCTGGCTGGAATTTGGCCAGGACACAACAGGTTCACCCCCAGTAATGATGCTGCTGTAGACAGCATTTAGCAGTGGTCTCAAATCCAGCATGGACAGATTTATCCTTTACGAAATAATGGAATTTACGCAGTGATTTCCCCTACCACAGCATTAGCTTCCCTAGATAGGCTGGTTTATAATGTCCCTGTTCATCAAATTGCTGTGGCTGTAAGAGCCAATGGGAAATACACTGCATAAAAGAAAACATCAAGAAAAAACCCCCACAAACCCTACAGATGGCACCCCAAGACCCAATTCTGACTAAGGATAAGACCAAGAAGCAGCAAATATTTACAAACACTCTCTACAATTCCCTGATTTTACTTTTGAAATAATGCAGATCCAAAAAATGTTCTTTTTAAGGCTTGACAAAACTATACTGTAATTTTAGGGCCACAAATTCAGGACAAGGCTGTAATCCCAGTTTGTGTCTATGCTACTCAACAGAGTGGGTCTGAACTTGCTTTTCTAGAAGCTACAGACCTAGACAGCAGACCCCAAGTTAGACTCCCAATTTTCTTTATTTTCTTTTAGTCGTGGGTACAACGCAGTGGTGCAATTTCACAGTAAAAAAATGTCGTGGAAGTTGGAGTGCAAGATGAAGCTTTTATTCAATATAAGAAATCAAAGGCTGAAGATGAAATAGGTCATGATGACATCAGTTAAACAGACACACATACTGATAGCCAGAACCAGCACATCACTTTTTCAGCTTCAATGCAGAAAACTACAGTTTTCCTCTACAGGAAGATGAAATCCTGTGCCTTTTACAGGTCTTATGATATGAAATGATATGAAATATGGTATGACACTGACTCCGATCAGTAATGTCTTTCAGTTCCATCCAATAAGACCAAGTCCCAAGGATGAAACATCCATAACCCAGAGCAATATTTTTGATCACCTCAGTAAAGAAGCCAAGGATTGAGTGATCTGTAGAACAAGGTGTCCCACTCTATCCTCTATTCTGTAAGATCAGGAACACTAGTAAAGCACATTAGCTTTAGATTAGTACTAAAGCTTGATCTAGGAACTTAAAATCTCTCCAATATTTCTATTGGGAAGAATGGGGTTTAGTTACAAAGGAAGTCAATCCAGAGTTTCCCAGTAGCACTAATCACTGCCATGATCAGAAGAATGAACACACAAACCCCCATTACTAAGAGCGTCCCTGTCTTGTTTGAGTCATTGTAATTTTTCCATTCTGTCATTGCCCAATTATTTCCAGACATGATGTAACTATTTTGCCAAGGGATTTGGGAGTCAAAATGTTGCCGTTGTTGTCATCGTTATCCTGGGTGCTTGAATTTTCCAGACAAAATAAGCAGCTGAGGGCATTAGAGTGCCCCTACTGAGAGAGAAATACTCTGTAAGAACTGCCAGGGTGCTCCAAGAAAAACAAACAAATGGTAAAGATCCAATTACACCCCCCCAAACTTCTTATTTCCACGTGAAATGCTCTTTTACTTTTCAGACAATTAGTAGAAAAAAATTTCATCTGTTGCCTGGTGTCAGCATAAAAAAATTGATTTCCATTCTAAGACTCTGATCAGGGCCACTGTGGGACCTTAAAACTCAACTTGACTAGAAATATGCCTTGATTATAACCACTGGAAACTAACCACAGAGGTAGGTGTACAAGTGCTGTCTTCCCTACTGACAGGTAAATCAATTACCTGCACTGGTAAAATTTTCCTAAACGTCACACACTGGAAAGAGCAATTCAGTGTTTATAGCAAATGGGTCTAACTGGGGAAAAAACACAGAGGCCATTTGGACTTTTATCTGTTTTTTGTGGATGGCACTGAACCTCTTGAAAATTAGTGTTCGTCCATGCCACCTGGGAAAGCCAGGTTCCAGGCTGCAGAGCTGCCACTCTCCTGCTTAGTGCCCCAGCTAAAGCACAGTGTGCTTCTGTGGGTCCCTGCAAACCTGTGCAGAATAAAAATGGTGGCTCTCAGTTCAGTTCCATAGACAGAAAAGCCACTGATGAGGATGATGGTTAAAAGCCTTCTTTAGTGATCCATTAATGGAAGAAACAGCCACTAGACGCATTCACAAAGGGAACAGGCCTCAGGGTTTTTATTCTCACTCCAGCTTGGAGATGGTTCCCATAGGTCAAGGCACAGACAAGGTCAAAATGTCATTGATTCTATATACCTACTTTTTAAACTACTCAAATTGCAGAGTTGTCAATTTGGCACCAAAAATAAATTCCCTGTAGAATATCAAGTTAAGAAAAGGTCATATGCAGCATTTTATTCCAGTATTTTTATTTTTCTTCAACATTCTGACCAGGGATACTCTGGGTTCAATGCCCTGAAACCTCAACATTACGCAAGTAGGTTTGATCTCCAAGCCAGAAGCTTGGTGAAACTGTTGAACTTTTAACCTAACGTGTCTTCATGAAGGATGGATATTTGGAAACAGTTTTGCTCAAAGATTTTGGGTTGTTTTCTGCGTGTATTTTTAAGTGACATCCAGATAAAATATATTTTCTGGCTGCTGCAATGTTTTCAGGAGGAGACTTTACACCAACACTGAAGGCTGGTTTCAGAGGCGTGATGTACTGCTTTAGGTTTTGAGACTGTCGAGTGTTTCATTGCACTAGAGTGAACAAGGCTTCCTTTACATTTCAGTCAAATTCTACAGAACTGATGCTCTGAGTGACACAGGTAGTGATCAGCTACGAGGGTCTGAGAAGAAAGCACTACCTAAAACCAGCCACCTTCCTTGCATGGTCAGTGGGAGCTCTGGCCGAGAGCGTTATGTGGAAAAGAGTGCAGTAAAAGGAGGGACAAGGAAACCTCCCTTAAAGTGCACAAATATGAGGTTCTTATCTACAAAGCAATGCCTATCCATGTGATAGAGCATTTGATACACAAGAGTGTGGTTGGTGCCTGTGCCAACTGTCAACCCTCCCTCCTTCCATCTTTGAACCGCCAAAAGCAGTTCCAGTCTCCCAGACTCTCATGGCAAGAGGTCATGTCCACATCAAGGCCCTTTAAGGCTCAGGATTAAGAAAAAGTTTAAGTTCTGAAGTGTATCTAGGGAAGATTTCCTAGAACTGTAACTGACCTCTAACACACTGTCCTTTCGCAAGGACAGGTCATTTTTAAATGTATGCTCAGATACCCAAAAAAAACTGCCGAGAAGCTGCAGCAAATGTTTGGGTAGTCATCTCCAGACTTTTAAATGTCTACAGCAAGTCAACAGCCCGCCTGAAAATACAGCAAGTTCTTTCAGTTTCTGAGCCCAAACTACTTGTAGCTTGTTGACAAAGCTTGGAGCACACTCCACAGAAAACCAGATTGCAGTATAAAATTCCCTCAGCTCCCCACCACAGCTGCACACAACTGGAAAAAAAAAAAAAAACCCTCTAAAAATTCAACAAAACAACCAACCCTGTTTCTAAACCACCACTTGATCTGGATTCACAGTCCTCAGACATGATTCATAAAGAAGGCCCATTGTATACAAACAGAAGAGAAACCTACCCTCTATCAGAGAAGGAACATGTCCATCCCCTCAGGGCTGCAAACAGTATTATGTCCAGTGATGTATGTCTTTGCAGAACATGTACCAATATCACTGCTTGTCATCTCTAGTTTTGTATAGCACTGACTTATTCAACAGCTTGTACAGTGTTTTATCCAGATCATCACCTGCTGCAGTTTGTTTTGTCTCACCCTTTGGAAAGGATGTATTTAAAACTTACTTAAATCAATGATTTTTGTTTATTTTATGTCTTAAATTTATGGATGGAATACATACAAATAAACACAGTAAGCAGTCTTACATTCCCTTGTACAAGTTGAGGTCTTGGCTCTGCTGCCCTGGTCATATGCAAGAACATGTCCCACTGTAAAAAAGTCTGAAATTGCTGTTATCCCCATTTTATACTAATTGAAGAAGAGCCACAGCCATCAAGTACCAAGATCTTTTCAGTAACAAGAAGCAGTAGCATTTGCCCCTTTTCCTGCCCAGAAACCCATTTGAACAAGCAAGAAATCTCAATTTTCATAAAACCTTTGCCAGCAAAGTAAGAGGGAACTGCAAAATTTCAGAAGCTCTGAAAAATCAAGACCAACTACGTATTTGGTCTCGGTGGCAAATCCAAGCAGAAAAACTTTACGTGTAACCCAACGATTTGCACAAAAGCTGATAGCCTATCACTAAATTTTAACTATTGGCTGTTGTACCAGTAAATTTGAGATGAAAATGGCACTAATACTATGGAATCCTCATGTTTTACTTCCTCCTCTGCTCCCAGTCATTCATGTTACAAGCAAAGGGTCTATCACACTACAGTAGTGAATGCTTAAAACAGATAAAATCGTACAGAGAAGTGTATCTATCTCCAAATCCCTGAAAAGATAAACTAGCAGATGTATAAAGCAAACACTGAGTCCCTACCAATGAGATACCCTTCTGGGTGAACTCTTCCCTAGTGCTTGTTCTGTCCATACCCTAACAACAGTCAAACACAGCCTGTAAGAAGCATGGCTACTGCCCAGGAAATGTTCTTACTGCTGGGTTTACAGTGTCATCAGCTATTAATCATAAAAAGCTCCACTGGGATAACCTCCGAATTAAACAAATTAAGAAATGCACATCTAGAGAGGGGAGTTGGTGTGGGAAGTAATTTTAAGGAATCTTGTTTTGTTTGCAAGAAAAAAAAAAATATTTCTTCAGACAGGAGCAAGTCCACAAGGTCTTACACTATCCTGTTCATGCTGAGAACTCAAACACAGACAAAAATTTTCTACATTTTTAGGAGGTCATGCATGATAAGGAAACAATCCATCTCCTACAGGGCCTACCAATAACAGCATTAACTCCTCTTAATTCCCACAGCACATTTCATATCCACATCAATATTGTGGGACACATTTCCTGTATCTACCAGAATACACCTATAGTTAGAGTTCACCTCCACTTAAATTGCAATATTGTGATGACATAGTGAACACTTCACAGTCATCAGATCCCAGCATGTGACCACCAAGTCATCCACTTCCCTGAAAACTGTTCATGATAGTAGTGCCCTTTAAGGGAGTGATTTTCATAGCACCTCGGAAACCTCTGTGTGAAAGAGGATGTCCAAGTGAAAACAAAACCCCAAACCCCCATTTTAACGTTGTGACTGCATTCACCTAGAGAAGGAATTATTTCTAGTTCATTTGACAGAGAGAAACCAACACTGAGAGTATCTTGGAAATGAGCTCTCTGCGCCTTCGAACCAACGACTCCGGACCAAAGAAAGCATTTCTCTTAAGTTGGAGGGAGCGCCTCTGAGGACCAAAATTTGAGCTTGAGTTACTAAATAACTGAAGAGAGGGGGAACCACTTATCAGGAGAAATAGAGCAAAAGGCAAGAGGAAAGATCAGCTTTCTAGCTGGAAGGACTGTGCTGTGCTCTGTGGGTGTACTATAGCAAGTCGCATGCTGTGGAAGGACCTTGGTGTGGAGGTAATGCCAGCAGATCAACAAGCCAATAGTTCAGTCAAGAAACTAAATTCATGTCTTTGTACTCAGTTCTTCAAATATTTAGGCTGAGGTTATTCCAGAGGAAATCTCTTTCTTATCAGATACTAAGGGGTTTATATTGTATAAAGTAAAGTATTTCAGACATTTTTTGCTAGGGAATCCCCCAAAAATCATATTTATGTAGGCAAAGTCAGCAGAAAAGAAAGAAAAGGGTAAAAGAAAAAAAAATCTAAAACAGAGGAGCATTTTATCCTTCTCTTCAGAAGGACTTTGGAAGGCATACTCAAAAATCTGTTCATCTTATCAAGGCAGTAATTTCAGGGTGAACATACTATTCAAATTAGGTTACAGAGACTTTACCAGATGAGTAAACAACATACACTTCCTATATAATTTCCTCTTCATGGGTGTAACAGACTCCTATTAATTCTGATGGAAACACATAACCTTCATAGAACAAGAGATCAACTCTTCCAAGCAGACCTCAGTTTATTTCTGGTGAAACAGCCCTTATTGAAATTGTGCCAGATGGGCACCCGAGTTTTATTTTTTTTTTAGCTTCCCAAAATATTTTATTACCTCCAAAGCACTTTTGAGCTGAATTTAGCAAAGTCAGTCCAAAGCATCAAGAGCATCTAAATCATCATTTCCTGACTCCTGGGGAATGTACTCCAAGTCATATACAAACTTCAGTAAGGGCCAATTTTTAACCTTAGTCCTAACTCTGAACGTCTCCTGACTACAGATTCAGAAAAGCAATGTATTCTATATGTAAGTAGTAGTTTTATGTTTCCATGTTTTCCCTTAAATTTTCCTTACCCAGGAGTACTTTTCTACCTGTGTAACAGCTCAACCAGTTTGCTTCAAATTAGAAAGAGTTTGAGGGCAGAGTTGTCAATGCTTCTGACACCACTAAGCAAATCTGCTCCAGAGCTGTGCACAAAGTCAAAGGTTTTCTCTCTCTTGGCTCTGAGCAGAGCTCCTGCAGCCGTACCAACCAGTGCCAGAGTGCAGAGCTGAGCATCAGGGACTGCTCTGCAACAGCCTTCAGCTCCCTCCATTCTGCACTCCCATCACCACTGCCAGCAAAGACCCAGATGTGGGTTTCCATGTTATCATAGAGCAGCAGTAGGTAGCACTGGCTCTGGAGGGGATAACTAACACAAGACACACAGGAGAAGGCAGATTTTCCCCCACCCCTGCAATGGAAAGAGTTGTTGGGATATGTCACTGTTCTGCACGCCTCTTAGTTGGCTTTAAAGAAACATTTTATATTATTTTCTCCCTTCTTTTTGTAGGTTGTCTTCACTAGCTGTAGCTTTGGTTCTCAGCTGCCAGTCACTTTTGAGACAACCCCATGGAAATAAGATAATGCCAGCACACTAACAATCAGGAGCTGCTCAACAGCCATATCAGATGTTTAGCATCAGCCATCCACAAACACCATGCAGGCATTCCTATCCCAAGGCACTGTCAGACTATTGGTGAATAGTAAAACAATGTCCTCCTGTTCTGCTGATCAGTTGAGGTCTCACAAGTAACTCATCAATAACCATGACAAAAATGGACAGCACTTTTGGATAGTAGAACATATACTTCAACTATTCAAATATGAGTCAAAAGCTTCTTTCACTCTTTTGGTAACATATCCCTAGTTTTCAGTACAAGCCATTTCTTCACAGTAAATGTGTCCAGGCTTTCAAAACCAAACACACATTACCCCCAATGCAGTTCTAGAAGAGTCAAATACACTACTTCCACGGAAGTCTTTCTCTGCTATCCGAAAATAATGAATCAGCCTCAGTCCAGATTCCTGCCCCCTCTATCAAATTTCACTTACTGCCATTATAGCAAAATATTCCACCTTAGATCAAGTTCTCTGCCCCTCTAGATAAAGCAAAAGGGTTTGCATTATAGCTTGAAAATATTCAGATAGAACAAATCCCCTTCCTCTAGTTTTATTAGAACACTGAGAGCACAGGTTTTTGCAACACTTCTTTCCTATCTTCTTCTAGCCAAGGAAGCACTTCAGTAAGGAGATTTAATGACAGGAGACTTAAAACAAAGCTTTATTATAGTCCATATATATCTATATATTTTCTATGTATTTCTCTCACTTCCTTGTTCTTGTTCCCACCATCAGGCAGACCCAAAAGCCCACAATATTTTGATAAACACACCAAAAGTAGCTCGGGATGTAAGTATGAAAATATGTACAGCAAGTTTATTTTATGCCGGTTTGTTTTATGGCTCTCCTCCAGCATTTTGGATGCACAACCCCACTAGGGTCAAAGTGCTAAAATTTTCCTTAAACAAGTCCATCTCAAAGGTCCAAGCCTCTTTTTCCCTTTCCATACCACCTGCATCTCAACACTCCTTAAAGAAAATAGAATTTATCCCGTGCAGAAAAGAATAATGATGTGTATGTACATCCCTCTGTACTGAATCCTCTCCTGCTTGGCTGTGTTCCACCTTCCTTCATCAGTGTAGTTTCCCAAGTACTCCCAAGTGGGGAGGGGATCTGTACAAGGTTGCTAAGGTGACTAACTGCTTTAGTTCATGAGATCCAAAAGTTGGTGGAATTGAAACCTGAGAGTTTTGAAACAAGCTCAGCAGTATAGCTGGAGCATCTTGGAGTCCTCAAAGCCTGAATTAGAGGAGGCAAAGGTCAGGGTTCTTTCCAGTATTACATCCCCCACAGAGCCCCATCTCACAAGGCTCCAGTGCTTCAATCCATGTTTTTCCATTAACAGGACATTAAAATCCCAAACAACACATTTTATGCTGTCCATGTCCGAAAGATATCAAAATTTACACATCCACATTCTTTTACCAGGTAGTAGAGGCCAATCTCTATGAAATACATGGAAGAAATGGGGTTGGGGGAGGGAAGGGGAAGGTTGAAGAAAAGATAAAAAAAATAAAACATTGCCTTCAACCTCACTGAAGGAAATTTATGTGTCTGTCTTTCATAAGAAACAGTACTTCTTTCACACACTTACAAAGAGTTTTTTTCTTTGCAAATTACTTCCAAATGAACAATAAAGATCTGACAAGTTTTCTTTAAGATGGCAGGTTCTCTTTAAGAGGCAAACCAAACAACTCTTGGAGCAAGGTAGTGGCTGGGTGAGCCATGACCCACCTTTGATCCAGAATCAGATGAACGAGTCCTGAACAAATGGGGGAGGGAAAAAAAAAAGGAGAGGAAGAGACAAAGTGTGAAATAACCAGTCAAAATATCCCATATTAGAAAAAGATTAAGTTGCCATCTGCAAGAGGGATAAAAGAAGAAACTTGGAACCAATGTCCACTACCAAAAATCCTTTTGAAGGAAGACCCAACTTCCTGGCCCCAGAAGCCACAGGCTGAAAACTTTCACATGGTCAAAAGCCAAGGGATACACACCACACACCTTGTGAAGCTGAGGAAAGGGAAAGCACTAGGAAGTGGTTCACAGTCTAGATGTAGAAATACATACTCATGACTCCTGCTGCTTGCTCCTTTTGATATAAGGCTGGGACAGGCAGGTAGCCAGTTCCTAAGAAAATGCTGCAATACCAATCTCAGCAGTTTAAAGGAGCCTCTCAAGAGTGTCTTATCTAGTCTCTTTGCTCAAGAAGGGTCAGCTAGTGCAAATTGCTTGGGTCCACTGTTCACATATCTTCACAGGAAATAAGTTCCTTGTGTTCAGATGGAGTTCCCAGGGCTTCAGTTTATGCTCACTGCCTCATCACTGGGCGCCACTGAAAAGAGTGCACCTTTCTGAAGCAAAGAGTCAGATTTCCCAAAAGGCTTCTTACCAGATAAACCATCTTAACCAACATTTACAGCTCTATGCAATTGTTTAGGGAATTTACTCCCGTGTACAGATGTAGACTGCTTGCATGACAACAGAATATTGCAGAAATTCTCTCTTGTGCCAGTGTCTGCTAATGACAGACACAAACAAGCTGCAGAACAGAAAACCATGCATAGAAGAGATGTGTTAGAAATAAAAATACCAGTACATTTTCCCATAGGCAAACTCATTATATGTTCTCACAGCACAAAAATTCACAGACAGGGCGTCAGTCAGCCAAAAAAAAAAAAAAAAAAAAAAAAAGACTCCTCATATTTGTAGAAGATCTTCAGAAATTGTTACTGCACTGCCCCAATCTTCCTCAAAATGAAGTATTAATCACAGCACAATTTTTGCCATTAACATTAGAAGCTGTGAATCCCCAAACAATTTAGTACCAGTAGAAGCAGCATTAAAGAAAAGCTCTTGACTGGTAATGCTTATCTAACTACTGTTTCCCAGTTCTAGTCCTATCCACAACATAGACCCTGTTCCTGCATTAACACAGCTGGTGACAGTGACACAGAGAAGCAGAGTGGACTTGTACATCTACTGGTTCCCATACCAGGTAAGGTAAGAGCCATTGCTGTTGCACTGGTTTGCTCCAAGATATTCCCTGGACATTCTAGTCTGCAATCTTATTACTCTCCTACTTGAGAATAAGTCTTTGTAACTTTGATGATCCAAACAAAACAAATCAAATCAAATCAAATCAAATCAAAACAAAACAAAAAAATCTTCTGTTTGATTTGAATTCTCCAGAAGTTTAGGGCTTTACAGAATTTTTCCCTTTGCATGTCTCAGCTGGTTCCAATGAAGTCAGCGGATGTTTGACCACTGATTTCTGTGGGAATGACATGGGATTTTAGCCACAGCAGGACTGCTAACCACTACCACCTAGTATTTGCCCTTCAGAAGCTTTTCAGGGCAAATGCTTAGAAAGTAGCTGAAATCAATTTTTGCAAGCAAAGCCCTAGAAAACCCCTTTCTCAGAGGTCAAGCCCTATTCCCTGAGGCCTTGGTGCAAACTGTCTTGGCAGGACTTCTCCTGAGCCTGTTGTGTGGAAGATAAGGAATTTGAATGATTTCCTGCTCTGCAGCATATAGCTCCCCAAACATCTGACAGTTTATGTCCCAGGGACTGTCTCTACAGAAACCTGGCTAGAGAGGCCATGATGCAGAGAGTTATCCAGTAGCCAGCAGCTCATCTTCACTTTTTCACACTCCCTATCCTGTACTACTTTCTAGCTACATTCTCTTGCCTGTGGCTCTCCCAAAGCACACCAGGTACTGCACACCTCCTCCCAGCCAGGTCTGAAGGAAAGGTTATTAACTCCCACAGTAATGTACCACGCTGCAGATAAAGTTGCTCCCCTGAAATCAAACACACGCTCCTGTTCACCGAGATACTATGTGCCAAGTGGGAGTACACTTGGCCCTGACTTGCTGCCCTCCAGCACTGCACACATTATCTGTCAGATAAACCTCCAGCAGAGTCCTTGTGTGAGGTCTTTTTCACACTGTTTCAGAATCAGAAGGGTTTCCCCTCAAGACAGCTTGATTTTTTTATCTCAGAAGACTGAAAAAAACCCCAGGGGAAAACCAAAAGCAACCCTCACATTTCAGATTGTCCTAAACTACAACTGTGTGCCAACCCTACACCAGAAAAACAAAGAGTCCCCAGGGTTCTCTCTCTTCAGGCAATCTTTACCCTTCAGGACATTCACCTGCTAGACCATACCCAGGAGATGCTGTGAGTGAGATTACTTCCAGCAAAACTGCCCAACATCCGCTGGGGCCAGGCCTATAACATGCGGTAGCAGAGCTTATCCAGCCATGTCCAAGTTTCATGGAGTTACTCGTTGAGGACTAAGAAGAATTCAGTATAACAGTTCTAAAGGCTGACCTGCAGTCATGCCTGCAAACACAGCTAGCCTGACCTCTTAAAGGCATGTGTGGCCTTTGAAGGCATTCATTCAATTGGGGATTAATTGAAGAGAACATCTCAATTAGTTGATACTTTTTCCGTTCAACTGTATGCCATAAAAGGAATGTTTTACTATTTAGAGGACATGCAGGAAATCCTTTCTCTAAATGCACTTATCAGTCTGCTCTGCAGCCTAGCACTCTTTACCACTGTTGCTTGCAAAAAGAGAATTATACTTAAAATCTTCAAACTTCGCTTGCCATGTGTGCACAAGAAACACTGAATTTCTATAATTAGAATTTAAAGACACTTTGGCTCTTGCCAAAGCTTAAATATATTCAAGCTCCCATTTCAATGAAAAACAGGAAGCAAAAATCCAAAGTAGTGCAGCTTATTAAACAGACCTGGTTAAAAAGAAAAAGAACTGGCTTGAAAAAGAAAAAAAAAAGTAATTTTGAAAGAAAGTGCAAACTACTCTAGTGTTGGGCATGCCTTTTAAGGTATTTTTTTAAAGAAAAGGAACAACAAAGACATTACCCCTTCCACCAACATTTTCCCCTTCTACTGAAAAAAAAAATAATACAATAAAGAAAAGAATTTTGAAAAATCTATCACCATTGATTGCATAGCATTCAATAGGATAAAAAAAAAAGAGAAAGAAATAGTTACAAATAAATACATGTTTCTGGCATGATTTATCAACATTTTGAAATATCCAGCTCTCATAAGAATGTGGAAACATTTGGGAAAATCTGTGTTTTCTTCAAAATTTGGCAATTCTGAGTACAGTCCTTTTCAATGAGAAAATCTCAATGGAAAAACTTGCGTGAGACAAATTTTACTCTTTTGAAAGCTCTTTTGAAAGTCTAACCACCAGTGTCAGTAAGGGAGATGAACAGTTACTAAGACCTACTAGTCTGTCTTTTGAGAACAATCATTCAGTCAAATCCTCTCCAACACCTCTAGGCTACCACCAGCCACAGTCCTCCAGCAATAGCAATGACTGAGCTGCTAGTTTGGTCAAGGACATGAAAGTTCTCCTTCACCCCTGAGCTGTGTCCTCCACTCTCTCAACAGGTAGCACAGCACACAGTAGGATACAGAATGAACAAAACTCACTGGGCTCATTGCCTTGTACCATGAGATACAGGTGGCAAATTAAAAGCAAATATCTCTCTTGACATAACATGGGGAGCAACTGAGCAGCCAAGAGTCCTTTCTTTTGCTGAGCAGTTATGTATGCTACAGCGCTTGGGGAGAAAAACTAAAACAATGTCAATACAAATACAAATTAATGCTCTATATCAACGATTGCCAAAGGGATAGCAGAGCAGGAATTTCCAGTTGTGTCCACAACATGATGTGCTGCTTTTCAGATCTGCTCAGACTTTATCGCTTTTCAAAACAAAAAAAGAAATGTCCCACAATGTTAAGACATGCGTGGAAAGTACTGCAGATTGGTAACAAGTTAAGTGATAACCACACAGTGCTAAGGAGCTAAAAGCAAAAACAGGAAGATATTTCTGTATGTTAGCTGGGCAACAAGTGAATATAGGCTGGAGGCATGAAGGATGTGAAAGGCAACAGTGTAAAACCCTGGCCTCAGGTTTATTTGGCTTCCACTGGCCTCTGTGAGACTTACACTCACCAATCTGATAAAAAAAAAATCTTATGAACTATAAAGCTGAAAAGGTTTTACCAGTCAACTAGTCTGACCTCATACATAGCACAAGCCACAACATTGCCATAAATTAATTCCTGCCTGAAGTAGAATATAACTTTTCATTAGGCATCTGATTTGATTTAAAGATTTCCAGCAGTAGAAAATATACCACAACTCTCAGTAAACTGCCTCTCACTTTAGAAATTGTTTCATCTGCCAAGTTTCAATTCCCAGAGTCTGGGTCTTTACTTACTTTTTTAGATTGAAAACGCCATCACCAAATGTTCTCTGTACAGCTAATTATAAATAGTGATCAACAAGTCACCTTTTAAGCACCTCTATAAATAATTACAGGATAAGCTTTTGAGTCTCATCCTGCAATACGTGGAATTAATCAATGTTAAATTCCGTAATGTTCCATTTATGACCTCTGCACCAGTCTGTCACATATACAATGGTCACTTGAAATACAGTTCATTCCTGGATCAAAGGAGTTAGTCAAGTTTAAAACTTGAAGTTTTAAAGTTATTTCTCATGGCAACCTGGCAAGATACAAGGATATCACAGTACAGGTGTGAAGAAAATTATGGTCTACTTAAGACCATTCAGCAGGTACATAGTAGAGCCCAGGGTAATGCCAGTTAATTCAGATTTTAAATCTTCATCCTTTCTCACAATGCCATCTCCTGCACAGCACAAGACAGAAACTATTCTAAAAACAAAACAAAAAACCACATCCTGGAATCTCTCCAGCAAGGCTTTTGAGCTATTTGCATGCAACTGAAAGCAATATAGAAAAAAAAAATCTTGGTATCTGCATAATAATATCCTTCTTGATTACTTTGAGGCAGAGAAATCATACCAAGTAAATGAAACTCATAGGCCTGCACCCACAGTAGGCCCACTCACACATTCTTGTTCTCTTGCATCTGCAGAGGTGCTTGGCAAGCTGCTGAGACCTTACTATCAATTTGATTTCTAGGAACTAAGTAGTCAACAACAACAAAAAAAGTCTGTCTCAAAAATTCCAGTTTTCTAATGTAACCATCATTTAAAAACCACAACAACTTTAAAAACAAAATATTTGAAAGTCAGTTTCCCTTCTTTACTAGCTGCCAAGAGCAGAGTTCAGGGCGCCCTGCTTCTTGAGTTGATGAAACCATTAACACCTACAGCAGCGTCAGGAATGTTAGTCTGCCCTCAGGACCTGGTAAGTAATAAGAAACTGGTGTCAGTTTGACATTTAAAAACCAGTTCCAAGTAATAAATTTCCAATTTCTGATCCGGATGGAAGCCCAGCCCAAGCAGCATAGTGGAGGATCAAAGCACTTGGCTAAAACAGTATCAACCCCAGCAACCATGCCAGTCAGATGCTCGTGAAAACAGTTGAAAGATACCTAACACAAAAATATGCCTTGCTGCAAAATGCACCCAACAGAGTGTGAGGAGAGTTATTACAAAAAACCCAGTGAGTGTGGAGAGTTATTACAAAAAACCCAGTGAGCAACACTGGCAGCACAGAATACCTGTGTCTCTCTTTAGTCAGTGTTTTTGTCACTACAGACGCCAGACCAGGACTTAGGGAGACCTTGTGTGGCAACATCAGGCAGCCAGTCGGGAAGCCAGAGAGCCAGTGTGAATTACAGGGTCTGTATGCATTTAGCAGCTTCAATAAGGAACCCTCTTTATATTCATTACAACACAGCTCTGTCTTCACTGCTACAAAGGGTGCCACAGAGGAGGCATTAGCAGCTGGTCTTTGCAAGAGTCACGGTCTTCTAATAGGATAAAGGTGGGGTGCAACTCTCTTCCCAGCAACATCAGTCTCAAGTGCCCCACAGCACATGGTGATAGCTTTGTCATGGCTTGTCTCTCTCTTCCCCAAACACAGCTCAGCAGGCACCATCCTACACAAATTGTATGTGCCCATTTCATGGGGGAGGGAGCCATGACTGGAGCTCAATATCCATTCATTCATTTTGGTCTGCCTAGAAAAGCACAGCCAACCTTCTCGTGCATTAAAACACTTAAAAGTGAGTGTGCCACTTCCTATCCATGCCCTCTGGGCTCTAGAGCTGAAGCAAGAGATGCAACTTGGCCACCTCTCTTTTACTTTCCTGTTCCTCAGGTGAATTCACTATTGCATTATAAGGTACAGAGGAAAATAAATCCCACAATGATAACCTGCCATTTATTCTGTACCTATTTCAAGCTGAAGGCAAACTCTCTGCATATTTTGATGCACTTCTTTTAACACTACTGCTGTGTTTTGCCCCTCCCCACCAAACATATTTCAAATACCCTCCCTGAAAACACCTCCTCTGATGTGGTCCCATGCACTGCTAGTGCCATTTGCCAATCCTCCTGTAAAATTCACTTCCTTGTGTCCTACCAATAGCCCAATAGTCCAGGATTCTCAGTCATTTCCAGTCCCTTGAATTAGCATCCAACGATGTCCTGTTTACATTTCAGGGCTGTGGTAGAAATAAACACCATAATGTCAGGACATTCCATCAGCAGGATTTCAGCACAACCATGCTGGGCTGTGACCAGGATGCTGAACCAAGTATGGTCTGACTTTTTATTTTATCTTATTTCCTCTTCCTTATACTTCTATTACCTACCAAAGCACGCCTTCTATTGAGAAAGTCCCTGCAAGCACTGAGCACACTGGAAGGGTCTTTACAATTGTTGAGTTACTAAACAAGGAATTAACCAGTAAGGAAATAAACACAACAAGCAGGGAAGGGGTACTGGATCACAGAAATGGATTTTATGTTTTGTCAAACATCCCAAACATCCCTGTATCTGCCAGATGATGAAACTGAGACGTGGACAAGGCAAAGCCATTTCCTGGTTAGATGGTTGCAAGAACTAAATTCTGCTGTCAACTATGGTAGCAGTAAAACCAAATATGAGTCAAAACTAATTATTTTCAATTATTCTTAATTATATTTCACCTACTTAAGTAGCAATACTTGAATAATCAGAGGAGACATCACAAATGCATTTGCTATTAAACCTCAGCCAAGAGACACTTTTTTCTAAATAGGTTATAAAATTTCCAGACTAGAAAACAGCCTGTTAGCAAAAAGGCTGTCCTGTGGTATGACTAAAAACTCTCTACTTCTCACCCCAGCAATGTACAAACAAATGCTGTCTTCTCCATTCCAATTAGAATATCAAATGTAAATATTATGAAGAAGGATCTCTCAAGACACATGAATTGGATGGCTACCAAGGACAGGCTGAATGCTTTGAAAGCAGCATTTTCTATGATGCACCGGATCTCTCAGAATCAGAGAAAACAAAGAAGGAAAAGATATACCAAGCTTGCATACTCTTTTTGTCCCAGTGTAAAATAACTCTACTGAATATTTCATTGAAGTGTCTGTTCAATCTAGATTTCAAGTGTTGTCATTTTATGCAGAGTAGAGTTACTGTTTAGGTACTGATTCTTGGAAGAATATAACTGGAAACCAGGAGATTGTGCTGTAGGGATGACTGCTTGCTCTTTGGGATTGAATTAGCATGGAAATGGCTCCCTAGCACTTGTGCAAGATTCTCAACTTCGAGTCACAACCCAGGCCAAAGCTGTCTTTAAGAAAGTTTTGTACAATGCTTTAGTCCCACAGATAACTCATTTACAAAACTGATAGCCCCGAAGACTATTTGGAAACTCCAGAAAGTGTGGTAAGAACTTTCATCTACTCCCTAAATAAAGCAAGGGAGATAAGACCCATCTTCCAGGCTTGGAATGATCTCCTTCCACACTTCCAGGTATCAGTTATTAGCCACCATTCACCAAGTGGACCAGACCTGACAGAGGCCTTAGTATGACAACGACAGCTTTGAGGATCTGCCTCAGGTCCCACTGCTGCTGAAAGACTTTCTGTTCTATAAAATCTGTTCCAGAAGAATTGTGTGGAAGCCTAAGCCTCACCACATTTAGACCATGATGCAAGACTCACCTCTTTGTCCAAAGCATAGTGTGAACTGCAGATTCAGAACCTCCTGGCACTTTTCCACGAGCTGTATTTTTCTTTCTCCCTGTCCCCGAAGTTTACAAGCACATTGTTGGAGGCAGGTAGGGAGTTCTGGTACTTTTGCTCCCCCTATTTGGGAAGCTGTTGATTTAAACCATGTGCACACAGTGAAGTCTCGACAAGGACATTATAAATGCATGTAATGATGTGACGGCTGCTGGCGATCAATGGAAAAAAAGGGAGGGAGGAGGGGTTTACTGGGTCTTGGGCCAGCTCCTAATGGACAAGCTTCCACATCACAAAACCAAGCACTGCAGCTGCCACAAATCACATCAGTCAGCCCTCTCCCCAGAACAGCCAGGAAGCAAATGGACAGGCAGTGACCAAGCTGCTCTCTCCTAATGAGGTTTCACAGGACTCTGGAGTGCACTGGCAAGGCAGGCTGTGAGCAAATTTGATGTATATTGCCCACACTTTGCCTGCCACTTTAGCATCTTTAACAAATACTACACTAACTTTAAAAATAATCAGTGGGCCCAAGTTAAAAATAAATTGCAAGTTGGCTTCCATGAGAAAGCAACCGAGCCAATACCATTTATAGTAATTCGACGTGTCACTGAATAGCATCATTTTTATAAATACACTGAAAGCCGGACATGAAATAACTGGTTAACAGCTCCCTAATCACAAGGGCTTCCTCTGCTACACATTTTTCCTATTTATCCAATGGCTTCTGTTTTATATCTAGTTTGCTAATGGAAAGAGGGGCAGGGGGAGGGGGGGAAATTGGCCTTAAACTGATCCAGCAGATGCACAGAGCTGGGGCCTCAAACACTGGCTTCTTTTCTGCAGCCACCAAAGGGCAGTGGGGGAGAGACATTTCAGCAAAATTCTTTCTCTGCAGTAACTACCACAGAAACACATTTCCCTCTGTTTGTAGCCACTCAAAATAACTGCAGCTCAAATGCCAGAAGAATATTTTGTGCTCCCTGCATTTAGAAGAGAAAGAAATGGGAAAATACTAAAGAAAGTTCCTAGTATGGTGGTCTCAAACATAGAGCAGTAAAAGGCTCCAAAAAAGTACACTCTCATAAAGAAAGCAAAACAACCTGGCCCAAAAATATTTGTTATTTAATGACCCTAAAGTGTTTTACAATCATGCATAGGAAATACATCATTTTATAAGACTGTTCATCTTCCAGGCTGTGAAAACCATTCAGAATTTTAGAACAACTCTCTGTATCAAATTTCTTACAAGTGCGAGGAATGCCTTTGCAAGGATGAGTGTGGGCAGCACAAGCAGCTATCATCATTTATGAATGTATTAAAATAATTAAACAGAAGTTCCCCAGGTATGTTGATTTCTGTCTGCACTGCTTAAAGTTAGGATGCACATTGAAGTCTGTGTACTTTCACAGTGAACACCCTGCCTTGTGTTACTAAATTTAAAACTCTACCCACCTTTGCTCTGTCCACTTTAATTTTAAGGTGCTCAATAAATACTTTAATCTACAAAATGTTTTTAATCTACAAAGGTGGATGAGGGGGGCACTATACACACATGCAGAATGTGATTGCAAAAGTTGTCTAAAACTCAGGTCATAGCAGAGGCAAGAAGTAAACACCTGCCTTGGGTTCTGTACCCTTGAGGGCCTTAGCTCCAGAGAATAAAGTTTCACTGCATCCCCTATTTCTGTACTGCAGTATTAGCCCCAGAAACAGGCACGCAAATCTCCTAACCAAACTATGTCTCTTATCATCAAAACTATGCTTATGTTGCTTGCATGTCCTTGCAGTCCTCCCTCAGCATCTAAAGGGATAGTTTTCTCTGTTGTGATGACTTATTTCCTAATCACTTGTCAATAGTTTGTCTGTCCAGAGCAGAAGGAAAGAGAGTGGCGACAAACATGGGAAGGCTAGTGGCACTGAAATAATCTTCTGTACTCACACCAGTATGGGCAGGTTCTGGTCTCTGACTTATATTTCTTATTGCTTAGGGTAGCCTGTGCCTAATGCACTTCCAGGTCTGGCTGAAAGGCAGTTCTCTTTGTGAATGAGTGAATTTGGGAAAAACTTAATAATGTATCAGTAGGAACTTAGTGCTGAAGATCACCTCAGATGCAAAAAAACAAACAAAATTTATTCATATGGTAAGTTTGATCCTGACTTTATGAAGCAGGCCATTTATGGCTAAGTTTTATAATTCCCCCATAAGATGTCCTGGCACAACAGGAAACAACAGAACTTGCTACAGCTTTAGGAGTGACTGCAATGCATGTCCTTTGCCACCAGTAGAGTAGACAAAGGAGAAAGAAAAGCAAGAAGCAACTTTCAGTGTAACCACAGACATATGTGAACCAGAGACACCATGAGATCTGTTCCTTCTTCCCCTTGGGTCTTTCGATCTCCTTCCACCACTCGCAGTCAGGACACAGTGTTCACAGGAACAACCCAGCAGGTTTAATTCCATAACAAACAATGCAGCACTGCCAAGAGTACAGCACTTCCTCTCCTCTTGCTGAAGACGTTACCTGAAGTGGTCAGTATTGCCAGTCCAAGCACAGATGCCCTGCCTCGTGCCAGATAAAGTCAGAGAAGACGGCGGCCCACAGCTAATGCCTTGACGTGCTGAGTGGGATTACAAACCAAGGCCTGCACTTTGTATGAAAAAGCAGCAAGCAGACTGCCAAGACCCCTCTCTAAATACATTTCAAAGTGGGTTATTGTGAGGAGTGTGAGCATTATGATCTCAGCTGCCAACAAGTACTTCTGTGGGAAGCAGTTTGCAAGCGGGAAGGCATTCTCCCAACAATCCAGGCTTTGACCCATATTTGTGCTGTGCAGTTAATCTAAGTGGAATTAGTGCTGATGAAAGGGGCCATATGGACAGCCCTTGAGACAGAAATCTTATTTACCCACAGAAATTTCCGTGGCCAGCAGTGCTGTAAGATACATCTTACATGCATGTGCCAAAGCCACGTGCACTTCTCTCCAGCTGCCTAAACAAGGACTATCCAACCCCAGCTTTCTGTAAGATGGAAGGGAAAAATTTTGTGATTCCTAGGTTCAAGCAAAGTAACTAGACGAGTTATTCTAATGCATTTTTATATAGCACACAGAACACCTACCAGTGTTTTCCAATTAGTGCCATGTTTGTCTGAACAGAGGACATCCAAGAATGCACCTATTGGTAGTCTCAAAATATTTTCTTCAAATTTTAAAACAAACTCAGTGCGTTAAAACCAAAATGAGTTTTCCATACTACCACATATTTGCCTCCCTCTGTTCTCAGTCTACAGCTCCTTTAGTGGTACCCCAGAACTGCTTAGACCAAAGCTTCCAGTTAAGATCTCCTTCAGCTATAATGAGAGTGTAAGTCAGAGAGGAGCATAAATCCAGCAAAACAGAAGTTATGACTGGACTTAGATCCTACTTTTCATGGAAAGCGAGGCTTATAACATAATTCCCTTGTGTCCTCACAAGACACATGAATTGTGTCTACAAACTTGGGAGGACACCATGCATATTCTTCACATACGAGATAGCAGCATATCACACAGCTGTCAGGGAAGCATCCCTTGTTAACATTCTTCAGCTTGTTTTATGAACTGAGATCTTGCAGAGAAGAGCAAATAGAATAAGCTGTCCAAAAAACAGTGTTAAATGATGGTATAAGAGTAGAGACACAGGCAAAGATAGGTGCAGCAGGGGTCCATGCACTGACTGAGTAAACAGGAATTATTTTTCCTCTCAGTTAGATTACATGTGCTGGAAGAACTATGGTATTCCAGGACCCTTTAATTTCTTAAAATGCAATGGCAGATGGCATTAGCAAAGCTGCAGTTGGATTCACTGTTGTTCAGCATGTGTTAGCAGAAACAACATCTGGTGCCCTTCCTTATATTTCTTTCTTTAAGTTTTCAAATGGGAACATGCCTTATTTAATTACTTTCTAGCCACTCTACGCAAGGCATCCCACACACACTCCTCTGGCAGATTCCTCTCCACGAGTGCAGGTTGAAGTACTACAGCAGTTCATGGCCTTTCATATGCTTCCCTACTAACCACTCTTGACAGATACAGGAAAAATTCAAAAGCTCATTGCTGCAGACATCCTAAAACTACCAGGCAAGCATGGGGCAAGTATGTAATTTCACCAGCAGAATGGGTATAGCTCCAAAGACAAGCAGAAAATCTCACCATTTTCCTGTATCCTGTCATCCCTGACCATCATCTTTGCCTGATGGAAGAACTTCAGTCTTTCAAAGGAACATGCAGATAAAGCAGAGGCAACATTACATCTTGAGTTATCTCTGTATGGAGATATGCATGCATGTGTATGCCATTGCCCTGTTGCACATTCCAGAGCCAGACTACTCAGGCTTCATTTGCCCCTGGCTTCTACAGTCAGAGAGAGGGCTGTATGTTTGAGGAGATAGGGTAGGGATCCATTTGTGGCATGCCTGCCTTCAGCCCTGAGAAAAGAGACTGACACTATATCCACTTCCACTTTTCTCCTGAGCTTAGGGGTAAATTGCAATTCAGTAATGAATGAAGCACATTTGTCCCAAGAAACAAAGCTCAAGTGTTTACATTGGCACTTAACCCTCCCTTCCACCAAAGCAGTGCACTGGAACAGCTACACACCAGGACAGCTAGAAGTGTTTGGGGAACTCCCAGTAATGCCTTCTCCAGCCTGAATTCCCACTTGGACAAGGCTCCAAGCACTAGTACTTTTCCCCTCCAAGCAGTAAAATGGTTGTAATATCTCATGCATAAAAACCAACCTCAGTCCTGCTTTTACTTCTTAAGTTAGTCCTGTTTCCACAAACGCTGTATCAGATCCTCAGTTTGTTTATACTGAAAGGTCCATGAAGCAGTGGCAGCTTCTCCTTTAGCTCTTCATTGGAGCTTAGCTACAAAGAGTAATAGTCAAATCTGCATTGGCAACATCTTCTATGGCCAGGCATGAGGCCCAGAGAAAGTATCAAAAAATCTCTCACCCCAAATATTATCCTATGCTTGCTCTGCATTCTCAGTTGTACCATATTCACCTCAGAGGGAGTGAGTTTGCCTTTGAATCCATTGATTGCAATCACATAGTCATAGCAACACCTTCCCAAAATACTGCTAACACTGGACCACCCAGAATGGTATCAGAATGAACAAATGGATAATAGGAGAACTATCTCAAACCATACAAAGTATGAGGCACTGAATTCACCACACCAGATTAGCACTGCTATTTATTGGTTACAATATCTATACAGACAGGAGTTTATGCCATAAAGGTCATCCATTCCAAGAATCTAAGCACTCGGAAAGACGGCAGAGAAAAACCAGGTACAGAAAAATGGCTGTACTTCCCTCTTCTGCATTAGACCCCCTTGCAAAAGGCCATTCTCCCTCCCCATATCAGTACTAAAAGCCTCCTTGCAAGTATTGTTCTCCTTAGTGTTCAGGTGATGTCTTGTTTCATACACAAATTTGGCTCTAAATTTCATGCTTTATGGATAAATGTACAGGTCATGCTACCCAGCACCTAAGATATTCCTGTTAGGTGGAAGTCCATTATAATAATCAAAAATTACCTCTTGCAGAGCACAAACTGCAAAATCTCACCTAATAACTTTTTATTCATTCTCTCTCTCATAGAGGTAGAAACAGACTTGTCACTGCATGGTATATTTTTTTTTTTCTGACTCTCATTTTCAATAGGCAGGAGATGTCTCAACAGCCAAAGACATTCATCAATTCATGTTTGATAACCACAAATTACCTTACTCCTTGACCCTCCTTACCAAGGATTAGTAAATGCTTTACTAATATCAATGAATTTAGTCTCAGGTCAGGATTAAAGGAGTCCTCTTTTTCCTAACTCCAAGTAAAGAATGAGAATTAGAAACCATAAAACTACACCTATACAAAACAGTATTGGAAGAGTCACAAACAGAACCTAAGTGTCCTGTTTTCAAGATCAGCTTGATATATGGACCAACAGTTTCCTTTAAAGTAACCAGGTTATGCAGAAAGTGGGGGTTTATTTTCATTGTTTCATTGTCTTGTCTATGAGAGATTCCAGAAGGGATAATGATCACATCCTGTGACCTTCACTATACTGAACAGCAGCAAAGAAAGTTTGATCCCCAAGAGCTTTTTCATGTCCTTCTCCAAAACCCAGTATTTCTCCATCAATGAAAGCATTACAGAATTTCATATGTATAGTGATATGGTAGGACTGTTCAGTTACAGAGAAAGCAGCAATTCTTTTAGTGTGGGGCACTACAGACTACAAATGGGAAAGGAGAAACAAGATCCAAGAGGACAAGATGGGGTTGATTTTGGTTCTTTGTTTTTTGGGGGTTTTTTTGGTGAGTGGTTTTTTTTGGTTGTTTGTTTGTTTGTTTGTTTTTTTATTTTTCAGGGGCAGAGGATTGGTGAGGGGCAGTGAGTTGAAAGAAAAGAAAAAAAAAACACAGAAAAACATCAACAAAAAAGTTCCAACAAAAACCTTATGAGACTACAACAAAACTCATTGTACTTCAGTGCTTCTAAATGTCTCCTGCCTTTGTGTAAATGTAGCACAATATTGAACTTGCAAAGTACAAGTTTCACCACAAGAATTCTTTCTGCACCTTAGCAAACATCCACTGATGATCCAGCTCACTGGTAGATTACCAAATTGTAGTTGATCAGGTATAGATAGCACTGACTCTCAGAAGTTGTAGGCAAAACATTTAGAAATACTGCTCAAGTGTAATTTTCTTTCCAGTATAGTAGGTATTGGTGACTGAGGCAACCAGAAAACATTTACACTGACACAAAGCTAAGAAATAGCTACAGGTTTGCTGCCTCTTATCAAATTCTTTGCTTACTCACAGAAAAACATGTCTGGTTTCAGTAGGATTTTCTTAGCATTTCAAAGGTGCCCGTGGTCTCCAATGGGATGCAAGGTGTAAACAAGTAAGAACTTGACCCAAATTTGCTTACTCTTCAAGACAACTACAAGTTACAATTCCCAGCAATTTTTATGATGCCATTATTTTGTTCCCATCAACACCACTCGAACTCAGTGGCTTTCCCTTTGACCTGTTCAGCTGATTCTTCTCATTTGCCAGGTTGTTCTGAGAAAGATACAGTCTCTTCCTATAATTTGCTTTTGAACAAATTAAAGCACTCTGGCTCTACTCTTCCAAATCTCATTAAGTTCTACTTAATAATGATGTGGTTTCTTCCCTCAGAAACTGCAAGTAGGCTCCTCCATTCTGCTTGGTAAAAACTTTGTCATCCCCACTGCAGACAAGTGTTTCCAGGGACAAAGAATTCCTGTATGCACGATGGGTATACTGTGGATAAGAAACAATACCTAAAGACACTTAAACTAGCAAAAAAAAAAAAAGGGCACCTTGAACAGGAGTCAGAAAGAAATTGTCCTCTCCAACATCTTGTTAATTTGAAGGGAAAAAAAAAAAAAAAAAAGGTAAAGATGGGAAATATTTTCCTTAAACTCTAACTATGCCAAATGGCTCCAGGACAATGGAGAAGAAAGATTATCTCTACCAGTAAGTAGGAAATATGGGAATCTTAAACTGTGTGATTTCTACAGGATGACTAGGATGTAGCACCATGACGTCTAGCTCATCTTTTCCTCAGCATAATGTTTTTCTGTTTTCCTTGCCAAAATCATTATTCTTTAAGATGTAAGTTGACCAGAGGTTGAGAGCAGGGACACTGGGAAGTAACTTGCAGGAGAATATGCATTGGCTTCCATTAAAGACAAGATTCCAGCTAAAATGATTACTTGGTCCCGCTTGGCAGGGTTGTTAAAGTGCTACATTTTGCTACTGTAACAAGACTTTCTAACCTTACTATTTCTATACAAATTTAATATTGATTTCTGTTGCAGTTGCTGCCAATACAAGGTCCTGAAATACGGGGCCCCACCGCAGTCAGAAGGAAAACGATGTACAGTGGAACCAGGGATGGGTTAAAGAAAACACAGAGAAGAACATTGTACTTGGCTGTACAAGTAACTCATGAATACATCTTGAGAAATGTCCTGGATTATCAACTGCAATAAAACTCTCTCAATGAGGAAAACAGGGATGTCCTGGAGAACTATGAGTTCTGGTTTTCTGTGTTCACTTCATGCACGGTTTGAAAATATTCCAGAGAGAGAGAGAGAGAGGGGGAGAGAGAGAGACAAGAGAGGGCAGAGAGAGAGTGGCAGAGAGAGGGGAAAAAAGAGAGCAGCAAGAGAGAAGGAGGGAGAAAGACAGAGAGAAAATGCAGCCACAGAAAGCTCATTTTTCCCGGTACCTAGAGACAGATTTAAGCACTGCCCCTGTAAGGAGAAAGACAGCAAAACACCATTTGGAACATGGATGGAAGAGCAGGGATACAGAAATAAGGGTTTTATCTGCTTCTTATTCAGTCAAATTTAAGTGGGAGACTGAGAGACCAATTGTTAGTTTGAGGGCAGCAGTTCCTCCATAAAGAAGGTATTTGAAGAAAAGAAAATGAAGCAAAGCTGAAATAATGATCAAAGACTGAAATGGCCAACAATTACACAGGTGTATGCTTAAAGTGGGCAACAATTTAAAACTTATAAATGAAGAGACTTTAGGAACAGATGTAAAGAAGTCGGATCTTTTTCTCTCAGTGTTGGCACATAGCATGGTCTTCTCTTTCACCTGTTATGCAGTAGTCCTTTTGCCTACCTTTAAGCAACAGTTGGCTATATCTGTAAGATACAAGCCACAAGCAGCCTTCGGCACTATTTACAGTAGTAATTGCTTACCCTGAATTGAGGAAGACCCTCCAAGTTTCCACATAAATTCCCCATTTCCTACTGAAGGATAATGGCTTAGAATGTGAACATTTCACTCCCTCCAGAACCTGGATGTATTTGAGTAAGAAGAAGTAGCTACCCAAATTATTCCTTTATATCTAATGCTATAGAAGCTCATCATTTTCATGTTGATATCCTAGGAACACTGCACAGAAACACAGGATGAGTGCCTGCATGCACTTGGATGGAAGGCTATCTGGGTTTTTTAATATTTGCTTTAGCCCCATCTTGATATGGTTGAAAACTATTTCAGTCTTCAGTTTCTTACCTGTTGGTGTTAGGGTAATATGTTTGCTATTATTTTTTTCTTTTTTTAGCAACAGCCAAGACTGAAAAATTAGTCCTTCTAAACTTTGAAAAAAGAAATCTAATAGTCTGTTGCAAGTGCTTGTTAATGGACTGAATTCTGCTTTATCTCAGGCATCTTTTAGGATGCCTCAACTATATGCAGGGAAAACCCACAGTTTTAAGAAAGAAAAAAAGAGTAAGCAACAAACCTTATCTTCCCATCTTCATCATAAAAATGCAAAGCTACCCATATGGCCCACTGCAAAAGAATGCATTTCCTGGAGGCACTGTGCTGTCTCACTAACGAACACATACAAGATGTACTGCACAGATATAGGCTGGAGGTCACAAAATCCCACTGCTGACCAGCAAAAAAAAAAAAAAAAATCCTCATATTTCACAGTCAGGAGATTCTCACAGAGCCACATTTCACAACACAGCAGCTGAGTAAGGACTTTTAAAAACAGCTAGAACATCAAAGCATGTTTAAGGTCCCAAATACATGATATCTGCTCAAAATAAAAACTGTCTGTTCCCACTGTTTAAAGGAAGAGAGAGTTGGATGTGGTTGTGGGTTTGTCCACTGACGTGCATGCCCAGCATCATAGTAGGAAGGCTGCAGATCCATGAGGCAGAGCAGGAGCACATGCTCAGTCATCCCAGGTTAGAAGTGCCTGGGTGCCTGTTCACACACTCAGGCACACATGTGTTGATCAGGAGGATGAAGGCAGAAACACAAGTTCACACGCATGCAATTCTTACCTCTCCTCTATATACAAAACAGATTTAGAGCCTGAGTGAAATAGCTTGGCAGTCAGGAAAGAGTGATATTTCTCATGCAGAAAATACCACCCAAGTTGCAGAAGTCATTTTTCTTGCTACTCTTCCATTCCACGTGCACGTTGGCACTCCATGCCGACATGAAGTCATAGTACATTCCAGGAACAGCTCTAGCCCTTTTTTCTTTCTATTTTTTTTTTAGAAGGAGAAGCAGCAAGTTTACCAAAATCAGCTTAAACCATGAAAACCAAGCCCCTGAAAGATATGTAGATGCTTTAATCGTGGGAGAACCATCCCCCAAGAGAAAACTTGGGAATCTGTGTTCCTCTGAACACCAGCAGAGTCAAAACCACAGTGAGGTCAGCAGACGACTGTGGAAGACAGAGGCTTCTGCAGGCTCTTAACCAGTTTGCCTGCAACTGTATTAATAACTTGGAATTTCTGACATTCATAAAGCAATCCAATAATTTCTGATAGAAGCAGTGGAGGATTATGTACATTTTGCTGTATATGACAGCATCAGTTGAGGCTTTGAAGTGACACTGTGTGTCTTGGATGGCTTCTCTGTGCTTTTAAGCCACTGGTACTTCAACTGGAACCCAAACAGTGCTTTTCAGTGATGTGGCTTCCTCCACAGACATTGATTATTTTCTAAAGCATTTTACTGAAACAAAGGATTGAAAATGTGAACAGATACTCTGCCTGCTGATTGCTGCTACCAACCTAAGATTTTCAATTACCCTAAAGCCACAGAATCTAATCTCCACTTTTCCAAAGCTGTGCCACAGGATCTATATCCTGTCCCTCCAACTTCTAACCCACTAACAGAATGACAGGAGCCTCAGGCATTAAAGCAGTTTTTAGCAGGCACCACTGGAATTCCAGGCATAGAATTAAAGCTGGTTTTGCTTTGTAGTGACAAGAAATGATTTCAGCTAAAAAATGCTCTGTAGCAGGAAGACACAATGACTTGGTCATCTCTGTGAACTCTGAAGAGGCAAGAAACTCCCAGCAGAAATCAAATGTTACAGAAACCTACCACTGACAAATATTAATACATCTGAAGCCCAATAGCCTGACTGAGCTGGGAAAAAGGGTTCTCTGAAGCTACAAAGTCTCATTGTCAAAACAGTTGAAGGATTATAGTTATTCATCAATCTGTTTCCAGTCACACAGCTCTGGTGGATTGGTTATTTTTGGTGAGGTTTTTGGGTCTACACTGAAAGAAAAAAGAAACTCTATGCATTGCTTAAAACACTGAGAAATAAAATGCACCAAATAATATCTCTGCCAACCTTGCAGATCTGCTACTGGAAATTCCTGATTTATTAGCAGGGTTAAAATGACACCAAAATGTTTAGATCAAAGTGCAAAACTGAGAGCAGATATTCTTTCCTAAATACATTTAACCACATGTACTAAGAGGAAAAGAACATTTTATCAAGAGATTGAGAGCAAGTCCAATAGAAGAACAGCTTTATCAGATTTTCCAACTTGCTGCGTTGGTCTCAGTCACACAAGCAGCACTTTCATTTGCTTTGTCCTCAAAGCAAAGCTCAGTTAAAGAGCACAACTCCCTTTTATTCTGAAGCCTGCACACTGCAAATAATCTGGACAATTTTTCCAAGCTCAGACACCACAGGAGAAGGCAAATGATTCCTGGGTCATGCTATTTTTAATGCCTGTCTCTCTGCCATGCCATCACTTCTATGCCGTTTCTACAGAGGATGACAGCTTTGGAACAGCTTCAGTGGAGAAGATATGAAAGCCATATACCAAAAAAAAAAGAAAAAATAAAAAAGTATTAAATATGTTTTTACTGTGAAAAGTATGAAGTTGTAGCTTTTTCTTAAGACCTTTGTGTTTAGGGGCATAATATAAAGGTAATGGTCAAAATTTTCATTGTTACTCTTAAGCCCTACAAGGACCACAGGCAAATAACACAACAAAAAATCCAAAAATTTAAAATCCTACAGGTGGGCACCAGGTTGCAGGATCAAAGGAATGTTTGCAGAACAGGCAGTTCCAGAAGCATCCTTTGCTGTTCAAGGAAAAGAAATGTGCACTGCAAAACTGTTCCACTTTCCCTCCGTTTAGTTATATGCTGTTTGTGATCTTTGCTACAATGGGAAGCAGAGGGAATGAAGAGGAAGAGAGGGAAGAAAAGGGAGGAAAATTGTAGCTTCTGATCATCCAAGAGTTTGGTAAAGGTGAAAGGAGATTTTAGGAAAGGAAAAATCTACACAGGATTATCCTTAAGCTTTAGCAGAATCAGCCATTAAATACAAACAAAAAACTGTTCATCTTGATATAAGAAATATATAGAACAATATTTTTTACAGCAAGAGCAGTCAATCACAGGAACAACCTCCACTGTGATATGCTAGAGACTCCATCACTGGAGGTTTTCAAGATGCAACTGGACAGGGAGCTAGATAATCTCATCTAGGCTTCCTTTTCCATAAAAGGTTGGATCAGACAATTTTTCAAGGTCCCTTTCAACCTGGGCTTTTTCATGAGCCTAATACCACTAAACTGAGGATTTAGTTAAACCATGTGGGGTTTAACATCCAGCTGAGTGCACAGTAGATTCTACTTCCTGAAGAAGCACCTATGTGGACCAAGATTGCAAAAAAACCCCACATGCAGTCGATTTTATACCATTGTTAAAATTTCAATGTATCATCTGTCCAGCAGTAACAGCAAAGATACTTCTCAGTGACAATAGGACTGGTTGGGCATTTACATCTGTGCTCATGTCCACACTTTTTCAGCTTTATCACTATTGATTTTGGATTCTCTGCTTGCAGTACAACAGTATTTACATTACTAAGTTTTTAACTGTACATCTGGAGCCAAGAGAACAGACTGGGTTTGTCATCTTTTGCTGTCCAGTTGCCAGTCTTGAAGTCCAGAGCACTGAAGTTTACACAGGACAGCCCTTTGCTCTGCCAGCCTCTAGTGACTAACTTTCAACTCTCCTCCACGCATTTCCTGCTCTGTTCATAAAGAAGCTGAAACAGCTAGAGTCATTAGATGGAGGGGTCAGTGTTGGTGAATGCTAATGAGGCTACTGCAAAGACCATCACATCTCTGAAACTTCAAGTCACAAAGAGGTGCACAGATACAGGCACACAGAGGAACTGAGGTATAGGAACAAGAGACTCTTCCTGCAGAGAAGAATAAGGAAACATGAAAACAGACATAAGAGAGTGAGGTATTTTTAAATCCACTTGGTATAAGAGAAGCTAAGGTTATTTCTAGCTTTAACAAAAGGTCTGATTGTGCTGCATTAAGTCATGGCCTTCTAACTTTAATTTAGGCTACTTGGGTAAAATAGCACTGAGGGATCACAGCAGAGCCTTTTGTAAAAGCTAAGCCTGCTTAGAACTCAGGTTACTTATACAGGTGGCTAACACGTTTTCAGCCACAGGTTTGCTGCCACTGATATCCAAGCTCTCCAGACTAAAGTTAGCTCAGATCTGTCTGTGTGCATCCTGCACTTCCTGTCCTAAACCGTGGCGCCAAAACGCTACACTGATAAGTTGATGTTGCATTTCATAACTTCATTTCAGCATCAGCATCTCTAACCATTAGCATCATCTCTAATGGTTAGAGACAGAAGGAGAATAAAAGGCATTCAGTACCACACCTGTCATGGCACAGAATCAACTGGTGTTGCCTCTGCACAGCAACTTCCTTTCACAGAGACATGGCATGTCACCAAAACAGCTACTGGTTTGTAAGTACTTCAGGATTAAAACTTATTGGCCAAGAGTAAGCTTACTGTTTATGTTTTGATGATGTTCTCCAGAGCAAGTACCTATTTAAACATCACGCTTTGTAAATTCATCCACTCAAGTGATGCTCTGTGAAGTAGGACAGGAAAGCAGTGATATTTCTCAGCTGTTTTATCAAAAACTGTCTTAGATTGTCTCAAATGGTGACATGTGAAGGGTTATTTTCTTCCTGGGGAGGAATAAACTTCTGGCAAATCTATACCTTTATGCTATTCTTCTACATAGAAGGTTGAGATAGGAGGTCTGAATGCACAGAGGTAAGCATAACCTGGGAAAAATCTCAAACGCAGAAGAAGAGGAGGAAAGGTGATAATGGAAGAGTAACCAGAGCCAAAAATTCTGGGAGGACAAATATTTCAAGAGGTCCCAATCAGGATATTAAACATGGATAAGCAAAACCAGTAGCTGTTCAAGTTCAGTAGAAAGACAACCCCTGAAAAGAACAGACAAGCTGAAAGTAAAGAATGAGACAGAAGAAAAACCATGAGGCAATGACAGACAGTCATTCAGGCCCAGATAAATATGGAACTCAAGAGATAACAGTCCATGGGAAAAAAACTACATGAGATGAAAATGAATTTTAAGGCTGTAAAATTCAGCCAAGCCATGTAATCTGGAAAGGTTGTAGCACTGTTCAGAGGCATAGTTCTCAAAAACTCTTCTCTCACTGCTTGGCAAGGAATCTGATGCCTGTGAAGCTTCAGCAGAGCGTAGCTCAAGACAAAAATATCATAGAGGCAAGACAATATCTGTACCATGACAAGGGAAAAATTTAGTTCAAGATTTTTGTAAGCAACAGAGAAGGTGAGGATCCTTCAAATGAAACTTAAGTCTATAGAAATGGGAATATATGAAGACAACGAAGACGTGAAAAGTCTGACTGGGTCACTTCTACATACTCCATGAACCAGTTCCATCAAAGTGACAGATGCAAAAAGAAAAAAGTGAAGGAGGGAAAAATAACATTGAGACATCTGAGGTTTATGGAAGCTTTTCCAATTTTTTTTGATAAAAGGTTTCAGAAACCAAGGAGTATATTTTAAGTACTTTAAATTTTCATTTCAGACAACTCAGACATTTAAGTTCTAAGTAAGTTGGTCAGAAAAAGGCAGGAGAAAAACATTCTTGTACAGCATGATTTGAAGAGGTGGGGTACTTGTACATGAACTGTCCATGGGTCATGTATTTCTATGTGTGTCTACATGTGCACGTGCATATGTATAGCCACCCAAGATAAAAGGAGGAGTGAAAGTTTTCCATGGAACAATTTGAATCTTCTAACCTAAACAAAGAATATTACATTCACACAAAAGAATGTTAGAGATTAATTTCATCTCTTTTAATTAGGAAGGGAGCTTTCAAACTAATAAACCACTTTTATTGCTGTATTATATGTTTTTCATCCTAAAAACTCCCTAATTCAATGGAGTTTACCAGTTTTAGTGGGGTCTACCGACTCTTGCAGGGAGAGAAGGGATCAGAGATAATAGATTGTCAAATTTTGGAAAATGCCACATGCATCTGCAACACACAGGGCAAATGATAAAAAATTAGCCCCAGAAGGATGATTATACAGAAATCAATCACATGGAGTGTGACAGAACAGACTTTCAGGGAAGCCAAAAGTAAGAGTGCAGGCACCAACTCTGATGAGGTCTGGATCCCACCCAGAACAGATAGATGATTCAAAGTTGGGCAGCGAGCCAGTCTTCAGAATAATACACTGCTATTCCACACCACAACAACAAACCCAAGAGATACTTAATGAACCAGAAATCCAAGTAACCCATCCTCTGACCTACTCGTGAACTGTATTCCCTCCTACCTTATCCCAAAGCCAATTACAGAGTCAGCAAGGCAAGAGTCCCAAGGCCCTCTACCATTCTCCTGAAGAGTCACTAAAAGAGTGCAGTAGTGCATAGTTTCTCCTTCAAGTTCCATTGGAAAGGTAGACTGGAGTACCATCAGTTACTAATCATTATCTCTGTCTGCATAAGAGAACATGTCCCTAATTAAATTATAATGATGTTTGAAGTTAAAACAAGAGAAGGAAGAAGATCTGCTTTTGGGTTGTTCAAAGGAACTGGGGTAAGAAAGATTTGGTTTTTTTCAGGTTGGTGGTTATCTCAAGATACTACTTAGAGATATTTATTCATTAAAAAAAATAAAGGATAAAGTGCCATCAATTTTCACTTCTCTGGTTACAGAACTGGAACCAGACTGTGTTCAGACAGGTTGGGCAGGGCATAATTAGTGCTGATAAAGAAAAGACCCAGTAAACAGTGCCCAGAAAGTGTCACTGAAGCCTGCCTCAGGAAAGCGGAGCTCCATTTAAAGCCACTTAAAAAGGAAACTCTCTACAAATTAAGACTTGGTAATGGATAAAAGTAGATCAGAGGCAGAACTACATGCTGATTGTGAGAAAACTCAATTAAGGAAATTGTACCCATCTGTAGTCTTGAAATGGCATGTTCATTTCTCGAAATCCAATATTTCTACTTCACAAGAAGAATCAGAATAGTGACCAAGTTAAAGCCATTTTCATAAACTAGCAGTTCTGTCTACACCTATTCCTCACCTCTGTCTTCTATATGAAGCACATAGAGCAAGAGGAAGGTTCCTTGTAGAAATATTTTCAAGCAAAAACAAGGTCTGAATGTTAGAGTCTATTGGGTTTGTGTGGCAAGGTTTTGGTAGCACTGGTAGGGTTGTGGCTGTACAGTGGCAGCTTCTCGCAGGAGCTGCCAGAAGCTTCCTCTGTGTCTGACAGAGCCAATGCCAGCTGGCTCCAAGCCAGACCTGCTGCTGACCAAGGCCGAGCCCATCAGCCATGCTGGTGGCTCTGGGATAACATATTGGAGAAGAGGATAAAAACTGTGAAACAGCAACGTCAGCTGGAACGAGGAATGAGGATATGCACAAGAAACAGCAGGGAAGACATCAAAGGTAGTAGCAGTAGAACTGCTTCAGGTGTAGGATCAGATTCCCCTGCAGCCCATGGTGCAGACCATGGTGAGGCAGCAGTGCCCCTCGGCCCATGGTAGCCCACGGTAGCCCACGGGGGAGCAGAGAGCCACCTGCAGCCTGTGGAGGTTCACAGCGGAGTAAACATCTGCCTGCAGCCTGTGGAAGACCCCATGCTAGAGCAGGTGGTTGCCCAGAGGAGACTGTGACCCCACAGGAAACCCACGCTAGAAGAGGATCCTGGCAGGACCTGTAGGCCCATGGAGAGAGGAGAACACATTAGAACAGTCTGCTGGCAGGACCTATGACCCCGCATAGGACCTGTGCTGGAGCAGTTCACAAAGAACAGCAGCCCATGGGAAGGACTCACACTGGAGAGGTTCATGGAGAATTGTCTCCCATGTGTGAGACCCCACATGGGAACAGGGGAAGAGTGTGAGGAGTCCTTCCCCTAAGGAGGAAGGAACAGCAGAGACAATGTGTGGTGAATGTCACCTTGTGCTGCTTGAAGGCAGAAAGTAGAGAAACTGGTAGTAAAGTTAAGTCCAAGAAGAGAGGGATGGGAGGAAGGTATTTTTAACGTTTGGTTTTATTCCTCATTATTCTCCCCTAATTTGGTTTGTAATAAATTAAGGTAATTTCTCTAAGTTGAGTCTGCTTTGCCCATAATGATAACTGGCAAGTTATCTGTCCCTGACTTTATCTCTATCCACGAGCCTTTCATTCTATTTTCTCTCCCATGGCCAGCTGAGGACAGTGACAGAGCAAATGTAGTGGGCACCTGGCCTGAGCCAGGGTCACCCCAACACATACTCACATAATTGACCAAAGAGATAATCATCTTGAAACAGCTAAACATCTGTCTTGCATAACAAATAGTCTGAACAAAGCTCTAAACCATACCAGTAGAACCAGATTTGGGCCAGCTTTGTTTGAGAGCCAACTCTACTTAGCCACCATAAAAAGATCCCGTCTGTTTCCCATGTAACTGAAATTCAGTTGTGTTTCAGAGGCATAATCTTTATATAGCACACATTAAATATAGTCCTGCATGATATCTTCCATGAGATTTTTCCTACCTCCTTACCACTGATAACAGATGTGGCCATTCTGACTCTGTACCTGGCACTGGCTGCTGTCCGTAAGTCAAGGGCAATCCAGCTTTTTACAAATATAAAATGCCTTTGGGTTGTCACCAGGAAGCATGTCGAAGTGACCACGCAGTCAGCTGTGCACAAAGCTCTTGAGATATGAAAACACACAATGGGGAAAGATAACAAAAAGGGCAATGGACAAGAAGGTCCTTACTCAGAATGAAAGTTTTTCCCACTGAACACCAGGACAAAAATCCCCTGGAAATTAAATCTCAGGTTGCTAATACCAGAGAGCCAAAAAATTCCCAAACTAGTCTAAAAACAGTGCTACTAAAAATATTATTGTAACTGAAAGCCTCTTTAACAATGAAACCTTCATAATATTTTCTTTTGATAATTTAACTATCTTTTCAAGTTAAAGACCTATATCTTGATTTGATAAATAGAGATGCTGGGTTTTTTTTTAGAACAAACCATCAGGTTGTTGTTCAGGCTATGTCCAGATTATATATGAAGTGATAGATGGTAAAAAAAAAAACAAACATAAACAAACCCTAACCCCAAAATAAACACAACAGAATGCTTTCATTGTTTGCAGACCTCTTTCATTAAAAAGCATTTCTTCTCTGCTAAGACCATGCTACCCATTCCTCCTCGTATCACAGCAAAGCTACTGTGTTACTTCTCAGAAGAGACTCTCAGCAGCATTAGTGCTGCTATATGCTTATACACTACTCACATACTGAAAGCTAAAGCTTTCACTTGTCTTTTCCTAAAATCATATAATATCCTGAGTTGAAAGGGAACCACCAGGATCATTGAGCCCAACTCTTAGCCCTGCGCAGGACACCCCAAGAGTCACACCATGTGCCTGAGAGCATTGTCCAGATGCTTCTTGAACTCTGTTGGGCTTGGTGCTGTGACCATTCCCTGGGGAGCCTGTTCCAGTGTCCAAATGCCCTCTTGGAGAACAACCTTTCCTGATATCCAACCTAAACCTCCCCTGACATAACTTCAGGCCATCCCCTCAGGTCTTGTCACTGGCCACCACAGAGAAGAGATCAGTGCCCAGTCTGCTTCTTCCTCAAAATGACCCACTGGAAATGGATTGTTTTGGCCATTTGCCTTAGCCTTATGAATGAATGGCAACTGCAAGATTTAGATAAACAACTGAGCTGCATTTGCAAGCAAGACTTACAGTACCATGCACAGTAAGCTCAGTGTATCACAAATGTATACATTTACTAAGAAATTAAAGAAAACACAGCAGGAATGTTCATCATCAGGCCCTCAGAGTTCAAACCTGTTAAACATATTCAATAACACGTTTGCCAGGAGGGTGTTGACAGGTGGAAGGTAATAGCAAAGAATTTTGTCATTCCTATAAGCTGAATGCAGCCATTTGTTTCCTTCTATGGACATTATACGGCCTTTAAAAAGCGTATTTATTTCTGGCTCTGCCTGTCCTGTATGAACCTTCTCCCCAGGATTACAGACTGAGAAAGTACAACTAATCCTGACCAAAGAGCTCTAACAAGAACTCAGACCTCAAGCAGAATTCAGACTCATGACTGTCTTCCTCCATTTCTGTGCAACAAGTGGGAAGCCAAAAAGAGAGAACAGTGAGAGACTGTTTATTAATGTTTGAGTCCTCAGGAAGCCACATTTTGGTGTATGGCTGAACTTCAGCCTCCTAAGTCCTTGCAACTACTGACCAAGCATCAACAGCACCACCTCCCTTCACTTTTTTAGTGTCCTGAGAACTCCTTAAGCATCTATTGCCTACACACAGGGCTCAGAACCCTCACTGCACCTCCTGAACTGAGAGAGCTCCTCAGCCTTGGGAGCTGCACAAAACTTGTGTCACCTCCATGGGAGAGGGAGTGCCTGGATAGCACAGGGAGCATAGCCAGGCATCCTCTCCCAATTCTGTCACGTATTTCCAATGAGAGAATAGAGGTGAACATACAGTACAGTTAATGTCACTTCTTCATCTTGGGAGACTATCACAAAATGCAATCAAAGCATAAGGATATATCAGCTAAAAAATGGAAAGATTTTCAATCAGACTAATTTCTTACATAATTAGGGCCAATCATTACCATTCCTATTTATAAACTAACAAATAACCAATTAGTGACTACAAGCATTTTGTAAAACAGAAGGTTTCTGAACCCTTCTGCTGGGTTCTGAAAAGGCACAGGGCATCTCCGGACAGCTCTACTCAGTCTATGCTGGCAGTGATTAGAGACATTCTTCACCTGTAAATTTAGATTCTTCCTGCTGAAGTTCATTAGGATGGATGAGAAAAGAAAGATGTTTGTTCTGCTTCTTTGAATACAATCAAAGTCAATTTAAATGTATCTAATTATGGTCATCAAAGCATAAGCACCTCATGTGATGAATTATTAAGACTGTTGAAATAAATCTATTGGAGAAGAGGAACAGTAATTATTTTGAATTAGTGATCAGGAAACAAGTCCCAGATATTCATTTTGCAGTCCCAAGAACTTCATTCCAGGAGGATTCCAGAGTTATCTTACTTGGTAACATCCCAGTAGTGGGGCAATACAAGGAGTGCAGGATACAGCAAGCTATGTATGCACACCTCTTAGCTACAGGAGCAGCAGAGACAGTGAGAGTATATTTGAACACTTGCACTTGGAAAAATTAATGAAAAAATGCCAATGAAAAAAATTTCCTTGGTCATCAAAACCTGCAAAATACAGAGAAAAATATAGACAACAACTTCAAAGGATCTCTGAACCACTATATTCTCCTTAAGGTGATAGATCTGAAGTCCCACTACTCTCACACCATCTGCTCTGCCTACCTACTGTCTACATTGTGCTCGGATACAGGAGCCACACCTTTTGTTTTGGCTTTCCCCCCTCTCAGTCTTTTGTCCTGCTGTGCCAAAATTTCCCAGTAAACATCAGATATCTTGCCTGAGACTGATACTTCCCTGCAAAAAGTCCTGGTTTTGATACACTCTACTAAATAAAAAGCTGTCTTTTAAGAGACACCTATCCTAAATCATATTGCTTTAAGATCAGCAGCATCATAGTAAGAATATTATAGAGCAGCATGCTGAATGGACTACACAGTTTTTTCTACTGAGTTTAAGGGCATTTGAAGAATCTTGTAATGATGCCATCGATACTGCCCGGAGAGGGAAGCTGCATGGGAATATACTGAGGTCACAGCAAACCTTACTCAGCTTTCTCTCTCCCCTCCATGCCCGCCCTCAAGAGCAGCTTAGCGTGGGATCCTGACAGCAGGAGGTTCCCACTGCAGGCCTTTGGCTTCATCTCTCCATCAGCCTCCAGCCTCTCAGTTCTTCTCAGGGACTCTCCATGCACTCTGAAGAAGAAAGATCCCAGGCATTTGTCTGGGGCTCTGGGAGCTGCTCGCCTCATTCCTTCTGAGGAAACAGCTGGAAAGTTGCCCTCCAGAACTCATTTGTGAGCTGCATCCCCTCCAGAAGTTTTATCAGCTGCTCATTTCAAGCAGGTTTTTATAGAGTAATGGGGGAGCTGGATTGGATGAAAAGAGCTGGATCAATGCCTTTGCCTATCCCAGGCACCAGACCCTCAAATCCAAATCATTCTTCACGAAGTCCCCAGTTAAAGTTTTTTACACATGCAGACACATGCAGACCACTTTCTCCCTCTTCCCATCTCACCCTCCTGGCCTCAGAGTTCACAAAAAGTTACACATACTGTCTGTCTAGGAAAATGCAAACAGCCATCTTTTTTGCTTCTGTCTGAGAACTGACTGGAAAGGCTAAAACGCTCTCGCCTAAAGGATTTATCAAACCAAGACACAATGACACTGATAATGAAGAACACAATGAAGAGATGCACAATTTTAATTATCTTTTCTCTTAGGGAAAAACAGAAGGAGAGAAAGATAGGAATCCTCTTAGATCTCAGGAGGATTGTAAGAAAGGGAAGAACTACTAAGGTTAGAGAGCAGTGTTGGCATAAAACCAAATGGGCATGAATGGGCTATGAACAAATTTAGTTTGGAAATTAGAAGCAGATTTATAAACATCAGAGGAGTGAGGTTCTTGAATGGCTTCCCAATAGGAAGCAACAGGAGCAAAAGCCATTTGAGACAGAGATTGATAAATTAACTAAGGGAATCCTGCAACATAATTTCCTGCAATTACAGAAATGGTGTACTCCGTGACTCAGGAGGTCTCTTTCAGCCTTGCACACCTCATCCTCTGCTGAGCCAAGACAGGATAGGCAAATAAATAAAAACTAGAGACAAGGTACATTAAAACTGGAATATTAGCAGGGCAGCTAGAATAAGAGTGAGTCTGCTTTCTTTATTAAGCAAATTTATGGAAGTTTTTTGAGTGACACTTACTCACCTGTATGTACTTATGCATTTTCAGGTAAAAAATTGGGTCGTAAGGGAAGACTGAAACAGGAATGAAGTTCCACGATATCTATGATCACCTGCAAGGAGCAGGATAGAGATGATCCCTCCCACCTACTACACAATCAGTTGACTACATGGTTAGAAGTTATCTTCACTGACCTGCACCCAGAAATTAAAGGTGTCAAAGGAACTGTAAAAAGAGGTAAATAAGTGAGAAAAATACCTAAGAAAATCATGCAGAAAGAATTCAAGTGAAACAAACAAGTCGTATAGCTGAGAAATGTATGGGTGAGTATAGAAATGATCACCTGTCTTTTTCAGACTTGACCAAAGTTTTGCTGGAAGGAAGTCTCTGAAAGCATTAAAAAGAGTCAGCAGGGAGAAATCTCTTCACATTCTATTTCTATACTGAAAAGCCCAGGGTAATACCATCCTATTCTACACACAGGAAAACACTAAACACGTGAAGCTGAAAAAGCATGAAACACATAGCACTGTAACATAAGAAATCATCTGTGAACTCTCCTGTAGCACATCAAACATGAGGTACTCACTCATTCCCACAAATGGAGTCAGTGTTGATCTATAAGCTGCAGCACAATACTACACATTTTGGTTTCATGATAAGCTGCAGCTCTGTATTACACATTTCACTTTCATGCATTTAAGCCAGACAAACATTCCCAGGGGATTGAAAGAACCCGCTACAGTGAGTTGTGGTTCTATTTCGGATCATATCACAGCATAACAAATCACAGTTTCAGACACTGGGATAAGGGGCTCAAAAAAGCAAGTAGCATGATAACTTCATGTATATCCCTTCCACACGTGCAGCCATGTGTAGAATCAAATCCACCTCAGGCCCTTCAAACTGTACAACTACAAAGTAATGACCACTCTCATACCTGCATGTATCCATTATTCATCAACATATATATTCTTAAATACACCTCATTTATTACATGCTGCTGTACACCAGTAGCTATCTAACCCTGTCCCCACACATCAACACTGTTTACCATATCTGATCTCTAGCATTTGAAAAAATAAATAAATAAATAAATAAATAAGAGAACAGAAATGCTTAATGCAGAAGTTCTTTTGGTGGTGCTGGTTTGTTCTACTGGTTTTTCATTCATTTCTGATATGAAGTGGTCCTCAGAAGCAGAGTCCTTCTATGTATTTGGTAACCCAAATATAACCAGCTCCCATGACTACTGTCCCACAAGAAATTCTGAGAGCTGAGAAGGGTACCCTGTTGGTCTAGCAGATTTTTTGATGTCTAAGAGCTTTTAAATTAAGTAAGGAGGGAAAAAAGGAAGGGGAAAAAAGAGCCATAACTTAAAGACTGAACAGCCACATTGCAGGTACCCTGTACTAAAACTGTAGTCCTGTTGGTCCTTGCTTTGATTCCCAAAGAAGTCATGTTAAAACATGCAAGAGCATTAAAAAGGAGTTTTTCTTATTAAACATCTTACAGCACCCTGTGCAGATTAGAAAATTCTTCTGAAATATGAAAAGATTTCTGTTAATCACTGAGTAAAGATGAGAGACAAGACTTCCATGGGAGTGTAAATATTTCTGAGGTATGAGATGCTATATTTTCCTAAAGAATTTTGCACATTAGATGCATGACTATTCATGTCATTTTGTTCTCAGGTTGAGAAACTTCTCTCTTTTGATTGACTGGGCCTTGGGATATGAAGTCAAAGTAACAAGCATGAGCATAAGTCTCCAAACTTTCACAGCCACTTCCTTGTTCTCCCTATTGTGCTCAAAGTTGAAGCACTGTAGTAGATTCATTCCCTCCACCTAATTAAGTTGCACTGAAAAGGTAAATGAAACAGGAAAAAAAGAGCTTGTCTAGAGTATGTTTTCATTTTTCCATTCTAATTTCACTTACAAGTCAGCCACCTTCAACACGACACTGGATGGTTGGCAAAAGCATAGCACTATTGCCTAAAACCTAACATCACTAGAACTCCTTGTTTGTTCTTGGGTATTTTCTTAAGTGAAGAAAAAAAAAAAAAAAGAGGAAAAAAAAGAAAAGGTTGTTCAATATAAATAAATCCCTGAAGGGCTTCCAACCCAAGTGCTTATAGTATTAGACGATGAAAGAACTGTTAGGGAAGTGAACAAGAAACAGGAAGTTGGAACTACCTGGCCAAGTTTCACTTTATAACCTGAGTAGTGTGCCATTAAAAAATAACCAGCACAAAGAGTGAAAAACAGCTTCCAGTACAAATATATACTTTCATGATCAAGTTCTCCATAGACAGAAATTTATTTTCTTCCTAGAAAATATGATTAAAAGACAGTCATTGTTTAAATCTCAGGGAAAAGGGGAAGCAGACATATATAGGAACATAAAAATACAAAGCTTGCATAATACTTAAAAACAGTATCTCTTTCTTAAAAATACAATATCCTGCCAAAAGGTTTAGTCTGCACTACAGTTCTTACACATCCTTGCAGGTATTGCAACCAACGCTGTGCCACTGTCACACACAGTCCCTCTGTCCCATCCTGAAAGAAACCATCTGTACTTCAGAGTCTTTGATTTCTAGATGAGCTTAATGCAAAAGCCCACATGAAACTTTCCAAAGGGCCTCTGAATCAGGAAAAGAACACAGAGCCTAAAAACACAAGGCTTGTGTAATGCAAGTGGAACACTGAGAAACCACATTCAATCGGGAGATCGAATGATTCACAGGGCTGGTAATGGAATACAATATGTCCTTCTACCAGGTCACTAGGCTGAATCCATTCTGGATGATGATCAAAAAACCATTCCCATTTGATTGCTGCTCATGTGAAATGAATTGATCAAGGCTGTCCTGATAAGCGAGCAAGTTTGTCACTTGAAACAAAAAGATCCACAAGGACTTCTGTCAGCAAAACCCAATGAGATTCATGAAGAAGCCATCTCAAAATCTAAATAGTCAGCTCATTGTCAGGAATCTGACAATGCTGGCCAAAAAAAGATAAATAAATAAATAAATAAAATTTTAAAAAAATTAAAAGTTGAACAGAAAGATGCTAAACATTGGGTTTGATCCACTGACTGACCCAAAACACGCAACCAGAGAGCAGCAGTGGGGAAGGTGACTCAGCCATGGGCCAAGGCATCACTTATTCTGTGACTGAACAAAGAGACTGCAGTCTTCCAAATCTGTCAGTTTAACAGCTTTCACCCAAAAGAAATTAATTTTACCTTCTTAAAATGAAAGCAAAAGAAATCTAACCCACTAGTGAGGCTGTCCAAGATTTTTTGAAGATAATAATCCTTCAGCTTACTGGGATCTGCATTTAATAGACAGATAGGGTGCCAAGAAGTAGTTCAGTCCCAGCTGCCAGTGCACCTTTCTATTCCAGCAAACCCAGCTTCCTGCCTTTTAGCACACACAAATTTGGCACATTTAATCAAGTAAGTGTTCATTTTAATAAAGTATCATATTGCCAGAAAAAATATTTTGCTTGCCTACCAGAAGATAAAAATTGAGCCTTTAGCATGTTTTCTTAAAAAAAAATAAAACGACAACAAAAATGTTGCCATCTTAAGGCAAACACTAAAGCTTTTACTTTATTTTGGGTCTGTTTCAGCTACTGTAATATGTACTAAAACAAACAAACTCCTCCATCCATCTCTGTATCCCTGCATCAAGTCCTGATCCTAAAAAGAGTATGGTAATTTCCAGTGTGCTGTCAAAGGCACATGAGAGTGAAGCACTGGTGTGGGCATGCACACACATGCACACATACACACACAGTATTTATAAACCCACTGCTGTAGGGGATTTGGCGTTTATTTTTGTAATTAACTGAAAATGATAACACAAGAGCTTTTCATCTGGCATGAGCTTGGATTTCATCTGCTGCTGGAAAGATATTCTCTTGGAGAAATAGAGTTACAGTGTTTCTTCATGTACTTTCCATGGATTTCAAAACAAACAGAAGTGTATGGTCATGCCAGTTAATAAAGAGATGTAGGTAAAATTTCAGGTACATCATGATACACATCCAGAAAGAGGCTGCAGAGCTAGACACACACTGATAACACATCATATTGGCTAAATGACAAAACACCCAGGTGAGAAAAAAAGTGAAGCACAAGTGAAAAGAACTGGGAAGGGCAGCTGCAAAGAGTGCCATTAGCCTTCCTGCTTCCCCTGAATATTGCATTATACACAACGTGGCATAAGAGAGTTCATCACTTGATGCTCCTTCTGCCCATCCACATTTCTCACCATGTCACTGTCCTCAAAGGGAAAAATGTGTGACAGCAGGAAACTAAAAGTGATGTAGATGAAGACTTCAGAACTGCTTTTAATCTCTGCTCCATTTCAAAAGTCAGAAGCTGCACTGTGAATCCCATGCCACACCCCACTCCATTCCCTCCCAAAAGGAACAATTTGACAAGATGGTAAAAAGCAGCCCAGAGTATAAAACTTACTCTTTCCAATGAAGGCACTGAGAAGTGCAGCCCTTACTAAATAACAACACTGCCAGCTGCCACCTTGTTTTTTACTTCTCATATGGAATCTTTACAATCCATGGTCCCTTGAATTTATGAAAAAGGAGGAGGGAGGAATTCTCAGCAGTACCTTATTTGGTCCCTAGAAAGCTAAAAATTCCCACCTCTCTTCCGCATTTCATGCTACAAAACACATCAACTTGACACACACTTTTGCCAAATGCTCAGAAGATTATTTCACAGGTTTCAGGGTGTAGCAAAAAGAACAAAAGGGATTTCGCCATTGCTTGATCTACTGGCTGGCAAGGTCAACGCAGCACTTAAATGTGATAATTTAATGATACGTTAGGTCACTACCATGTTTTTGAAGGCATAATTAAACTGGTAGAGTGCCTAAGCATTTTTTTAAAAACTTCTTGTTCATTATTTTTATATTTAGGAAATAATATTCTCAAAAATAGACTGAGTTTAAAGAGAGATTGAATTTTTCAAGCCTTTTCAAGGCTAAGAAGAAAAGAACTTTGGAACTATATATAATAAAAGGAAACTATATATAATAAAACTATATAAAACTCTCTCTATATATAACTATATATAAAACTTTGGAACTATATATAATAAAAGGAAAAGCTTTTCAATTGTCTCAGACACAAAATTAAAAATGTACATATGCGAAGATGAAAATTAATTAATTCTTTAGAGGATGCTTATACACATGAGTATTGACAGATTTGATGCAGTCTCCCTAGGAGAGTCAGGGCTAGCTACACAGAGGTATCTACTTCACTGAAAGTATTCTTTGGGGAACACATTCCTGCATTAATTCCTTTCCATATCCACTTTCAGAGCCATTATATCTTATTTACTTTCCTTCGTATTCTGTGCAAGTTAACATGTTTTGATCTTGCACAGGACAACATCTTGAGAGGCCTCCACTTATACAGATAAACTTGTCCCATGAGTAATGGAAAATGTGGCATTCCAAATGCTAAAGCAGAGACAGGCAAATAAATCAGACATAAAACCACACCTATCACTGTTCTGTATAAAAAACTACAAAATCTCTTTTGGAACAAGAAAGCAAGTTACTATGTCACTAGCTTTTGATATGAAACTGGGCTTTAAGTTGGGATCCTGGTTCTGTTATATAAAGCAGAAAGAGGCTTTACCTACAACAAAGAACAGGGCCAGATTCACCACAGCTGTGTGAGCACAACAAGCCTTCATAACCTGTGGTAACATCCAGCACTTCCTAACGCTGGAAACACTCTAAGAGAAAGGACTTTGCAGTAGGCTTCACCAAGTAAACTCTTGTAAGATGCTCAAAGATTAATTAACCTGAAGCTCTGTGAAACAAGACAAAAAATTACATTAGAAACCAAGCTGACAGTAATTTGTTGAGTAATCATGAGCCTTGCTCTGGCTAAACTCACTTAGCAGAGTTACTGTCAGTGTCAGCAAGTAGCAGACAAGTGCTCCAATAGCAGTCACGGAATTTATAGCACTGCCAACACACTAAGTATTGACTGGCAGGTAAAAAGATTAGTGGTCTCCAATGAAAAAAGCTATTCAAGGAAGCTCCATTTGTCTAATTTAGCATAAATACAGATGGAGGATCTCTTTACATTTTAAATATCACATGCATATGTCATATTAAGCTAAATGTTTTGGGGAACTCTGCAGGAGTTAACCATGACCTCAGCATCTCCACAGACAGACTTAAAGTGTTGACTCCAAGGTAAAAAGTAATTGAAAGCAAAACATTTGGGAACAAAATAAAACAAATACTAATGTGAATTTCCAAAAAACAGTAAAAATCAGATCTGGAACATCACACTATCTTCTCCATTTGTGAAGAAAAGATTTTAAATTGAAATACAGGCAACTAAGAGAATTAAACTGAAATAACTACAGCTACCATATTAAACATGTAATGCAGAAAAACAGTGGGGTGATGCATGTTTTAAGAGCTTAGCTGGACATCAGTGACAGTGGAGGACACACTTTAAATGCATAAATTATCCTACAAAGGCAAGCATCTGCTAGGTTCAAATATGTCTCAGAGTGTCTGATAGCTCTATCATTTTCAATGAACTTGCAATCTGCTTGAAGGGAAGTGAAAGAGATTCCTCAGTAAGTTACTGAGGCAGTAGTCAGACACCTGACTAATGCCTGCTAGTTCAGAGAGGAACTGAAGAGGGAAATCCTTCCTCTGATCCAGGGCCATTCACACCTCGATGTCTAATGAAGCATGAGGAGTATAAAGAAATGGCTGCTTTTTTCTTGAAAAACTACTAACATCAGGAGGATGCACCACTGCACAATAAGTGTTTTACTGTCTCTTGCAGGTAGGAAAGTTTTCTTCTCTTCACATACTCCACTGATTCAGCAGAGGTAGTAGAACTCTAAACTTTTCAATGAGGCATAATAATTGGTAGTCACAATGACTGCGTTCCATATGGTCATTCAGTTCTTTTAATCTGCTTTGCCCAGCATGTCTCACATTAAGGGCTCAAAACCTGCAAATCTTTCCACTTCACTGCAAGTGATTTGTAAGTAACAGGAATACAGCCAGACAGAAAAGTCTTGTTCAAGGCTACAACCAAAGCCCCAGGTCACAACAGAAACATCAAGTTCTAACAGAGGTTGGATCAGAGGGGAAAATGACAGCTCTGGTCCCTCTCTACTCAAGAGAGCTGCATTAGTTAAAATAATACCTTTATTGCTTTTAAAGCCTTTGATTAAAGTAATCCCAAATTCCTACTTCACAAAGAAGAATATTTTACACCCCAGGTGATACGTTAGCAAGTATACACACACAAAGATAAGAACAGGTAATTGAAGCATTTTCTAACTCTTTGTTTATATGGGTGAAATATGGCACAATTGTCAGCCTTTTGTAGCAGTATTGGGATTTCTGTATACCTGGACAAGACCCTTCCCCTTTCCCCAAACTACTTGACAATATGCCATTCAGTCATTAGGGTTCACAGGTGTTAGTCACTTGTAGATCTCTAACCTCTGCTCTACATCTGTACTGGACACAAAGATACGTTCCTATGTCAGACATCCAACTCCAGCCTGCAACCTGATCAACACTGAGTGACAGTTCTTCCTCATCCTCCGCACCACTACTGAACTAACATTCTGTCAAGAGATTGCACACTTTCCCTCCCCTTCTTGATCCAGGATGACGCCACAACACGCTCCAGAAAAGAGAACAACGTCATAACCAGGCTCCAATATACTTCTCTTTCTCGTAAGAACAACCAAAAAAAAAAAAAACAAACCACCTACCCGAATACTTAAGGGAATGAAAATTAAAAGCATTGGCTGCTCCAGCTGGATGCTAGGCAGTGTAGCTTTGCGCTGGTTTAAAACATCTCGCCTGCAGCGGATTCTCCCCGCGGGTCGCTCCCAGCTCCCCGCTGCGGGGAGGCTGATGCCGAGTGCAGCAACAGCGCCCTCTGTCCGCCACGGGGGAAATGGCACCTCCCGCCTCTGCCCTGCCGGCGCTGACGATGGATTGACTTAAACTTAAACAAACATAGACAACGTTTGCCCGGCAATACTTCGGCACCCAGATTTACCCGGACAACACAGTTTTTAGAAGTTCCTTCTCATCGCTCTATAAATCTCTGTGCGTTCAAGGCTTCAACACACGAGATTTGTGTATACGCTGGAAAAGTAAATGACAAGTCATTTGACATGAAAGTTGGGGTTTGTTTTGCTGGCTTTTTTGTTTGTTTGTTTGTTTTTGAAATCTTTCATGATGTCCGAAGGAAAAGCCAATTACAACTGTTACTAGTTTTCTGTCTCCCCACGTACAAAAGCACTTGCTGGTTTCTCCTTCCTCACTCCTGCAGCAAAGCTTCTATGTGGAAAGAGGATTTCAAAAACAGGAGCACAAACACTGACAAATCGTCAAAGTTTTCTTACACTTTTATTTTGCCTCCATGTTTTCCCAGCTGCTCTGCTTAAAAGTTTTTTTAAAAAAATTAATAACAATAAAAGCTTGCAAAGAACATTACAGATTAAGAGACTGAAAAACTGCAGTCCAAGGAAGAGGATGTGACTCTAGTTTGACTTACCAATTTTATCCAGATGTATATTTTCCTACTTGCTTTTTCCAGCGGCTGAGCTCAGTGCTCAGGAACGTCCATCCCGTGTCAGGGAGCCAGGCAGAGCGCTGATCCCCACGCTGGATGCTGCTGAGCGAGCGGAGCCGGGCCGCCTGCTGCTCCTCCTGCCGCTGCTCCCTCTGCAGCGGCGGCTGCTGCTGCTGCTACGTGCGCTCTCTCGGACCCAGACCAGGAACTGCTTCCCATTCCCCAGCGCCGCTCCAGCGCTGCGGGCTGCGGGAGGCAGGGCCGGCCCCTGCTACTGTGCTGCGCTTTCTTAAAGGGCCCCGCGCCGGCCTGGCGGCAGCGCTCCGCTCCGGGAGCCACCGGCGCTGCTCGGGCGGCGCTGCGGGCGGGGGCGCCGGGGCTGCACCGCCGCGATAACCATCGCCGGCAGCGGGAGACGCTGCCCTGCACGCCTCGGGAGCACGGACGCTGCTCCGCACGGCTTTCCGCTCAAGGCTTTCAGGTGTGGCGGAGAGCAGTCTTGGCTGCCGTCGCGCTCTCCGCAAGGCCGGGGGGCGGGAGGCGGCGGGGTCCGCACGGTTCCCGGGGCAGCGGGGAACCCCGCGGGGAGCACCGCGCCCTCGCCAGCCTCCTGCTCCCTGACTGACACTGCGGCACACTGTCCCCAAACCGGGCTCGGCAGCGGCGCGGGGATGAGGGATTTCTCCTGCTACTCAGCTCAGTCTGACCTTAAGAGATTTTGTTCCCTGTAATGGATATGATTTAACTAAATAAAAAGCCCTCGTTTCCTAGTTTTTCCTCTCCATTCATTCTCCAGATAGCTCTAATCCAGTGTAAACCAATGTTTCTACCATGTTTGCTGTTTTCTGACTTCACTTTTAAATGTATCTGATTTTAATAGCTGGATTAACGTGGGTCTACCCACGTATCTACCTCCTGTGTGTTGCTGTCTGCAGTGAAAGAAACTGCATTATCTGTTAAATAGAAACACTGTCGCAATACGACACAAATGAATGACACTCATACCCTGAGACGTCCAAGGCAAAAAAAAAAAAAAAAAAAAAGGGGGGGGCAGTTTATTTACAGACCTCGACATTCATAGAATTCCAACAGTGACCATGGATTGGAGGAAGAAAATTGTCCTCTCCAACCACACTGGTCAACCCAACGGTCCGTCAATTCTCTCTTTGTCCAGAAAGGAATGCAAAACAATTATTAATTACATGAAAAGTGTGTGAGAAACTCCATCACAAAAAGTAAACATCAGAAGGCTTTAGAAGAACTCTAGAAAAACTTCAGAAGAACAGAGCAACACACCGAAATTCAGAGATAGCAACACCATCTGCAAAATCTCTCTTTTTTAACTCATGGAAATACATGGTTTGCTCTTTGTATTAGGACATTAGTTTTCATTGCAATAACTGAACTCTCATGATGACAATACCAATCAACACATATCACAAGGCAAAGTCATATATATACACACACAAAAATGTGTCTCTTTAATGACACATCCAGAGAAAGCAAGTTACAGGGGGAAAATGCTGCCTGCAAACTTGCAGGCCAAACCAAACAAGATGAGGCCAAGTCACCACTGTCCTGTCCTCTCTGCCTTCACTTAAACCAGTGCACAATAAGCACAGAACAGGTACAAACTGCTTCCAAGCCATGATATCTTTCTTTGTTTCTTTGGTCCTTTGGAGAAGAACATGGGTACAAACCAAAAACTGAATGCAGCCCTTTTAATGATAATGGCCCATCACAAACAGCTCAGTAGGTACCCACTAACTACTGGCATGTATGCCTTCTGCCCTGTAAGCAAAGTAGCCATTTGGCCACATGACTACAACATTCAGCACTGTGAGCCTTGTATGGAACCACAGGGACCCATCAGAGTTCCTCTAGTATGAGCTGTCTTGCTTTTCTCAGCATAAAGCCTGAGAAAGTTTTATATTTTTTATACATGCAAACTACGTGTGGTGCATGGTAGAAGAGATCTTAAAGTTCCATCAGCCCTCCGCTCTGTTCACACATTCCCATTTGTCTATTAATCCTCACTTCCCACTCGCATCTCTAGCTACCGCTTTTTTCATCTCTTCCTCTAAGTCCTTACCCATTTACTCCCTCTTTCCCTGTTCTGCGTGCCAGGTACTTCTGTAGCTGATTTCCACCTTTTGAGCTCCTGCCTTGGCCCCCCTCCTCACCTCTAACTTAACAGTTTCTCATTGGAAGAAGAAAGAAGGCCTGAAAAGAGACGTGAGAATTATTAAGCCATTCCTTCTCTTGCATCCCTCTCCTTTCTGCAGCAAAGGTTCTGCAGCCAGGGACCTGTATCCTGCTCTAGAAACTAATCTGCAGCAGCAGGCCAAGGCACAGGGATTAGGCATGCTCACATTACCAAGGCTACCTCCCTGTTCACAGTTCTGCACTGAACCACTTATTAGGGTATAATGTAACAAAGATAAATGGCCTTTAAAAGCTAATGAAACACCCATCTTTGAGGCAAAGCTGGTCATCCATCTGGTGCCTTAGCTAAGGTTATTCTGGTATGCTCAAAGCAGGCAGAGTCTGTCTACAAGACAATAGGGTAAGGTGCTGCAGTGGATGGGAAATTGAATGGCAAAGATACCAATGATGGAGAGAAACTGGAGGCTGGGGGAAGCTAAAGTGATGTTTCACTGCTCCACAGACACAAAACAAGAACATGTGAAACACCAGAAAGTGCCAGCAGGAAACAGGCTTCTGCCACTGGAAGAATGATCTAATCACCATAAATGCTCAGGTAAAAAAGGAATATCTGCATATGTTGCTCCTTCCTCTCCTCAAAACCCCATGTGAAAGCTGGCCCCCTCTCACCACAGCATCTGGATGTTCTATTGACAGTGCATTGTCCCATGGCTGCAACACAACTCCTGTTTTCTATTGCTGGCTGGAGGAGAAATGTGTGGTATATTAAACAAGGACATAGAATTTGAATTCTGCTGCATGCTTCAATATTTAGTCAGCAGTAAATAAACTAGATAATAACTGATTCTTTCTGTGACTGTTTGCTCAATTACAACAAGGCACATTAAACTTTGGTGTTACATAATTCAATACTTGCATTAGTAACAGCTTGGAATAGAAGCTGATGGAGAAGCCAGTTTTTTATTATGAAATACTGAACTGGAGATACCTCAGAGAAAACTGAAAAGTGTTGCAGTTTGCAAAAGTGTTTGATTCAGTGGCGCATTCCCCTTGCATAAGAAGTGACATTTAATATGAGGTATTTTGGTGTTTTAGTTTATAGGGGACAGTAAAACCACAAGTCCTGCCAAAGGTGCCAAAAAGAAAAAGGTGTGTTTGTCTCTGTGAACAGTGTATCTCATAATGTCTACTTTGCAAGGCAGCACAAACATACCTACAAACGCAGCTCCTTCTGAATTTAGGAATGAAACTATTAAAGAAATCACCTATTTTTAGATTCTGAAGACCAAGGTCAAAACCAAAAATGCTGTAGTATTATTTGTGTATAAGTACCCAGAATAGTAAGGAGTGAAAAGGGGAAAGGGACATACAAAATCAAATCATTTGCTGCTCAAAACCATATTCCTTTCAGAAGACAGACGCAAAAGCTTCTCTGAGATGTTGCTGCACCTCTGGAGATATGAAGTGTTTGTTAGATCCCTCATCAAAACAAAAGGACACGGGTATATTAATCTAACAACAAAAGTGTCCATTGTGAGAGGGGACCCAGTGCCAGGCTGCCTGCTCCATCTGACAGTGAGAGTAAACACCACGGCTCTGTGCTCTTGGCTGCGTGCCTTGCCTGACACCACCACCCCGTGCAGCCACAGGGTCAGCAGCTCAGTCACCACAGGGTACAGGACTAACAGGACTTCTCTACCCTCCCATCATTTCTGCATGTCTCCCAGTCTCTGAAATGCCACACAATGTTTTGAGCATCCCTCCAGTCTGAAATGCAGAGCAGTATTGCTGCTATACACTGACGTTGGATGTAATGTGGTGGTGGATCCATCACTATTGTCACTTACCAATGAACCACACAAAATTCTGTCCCCTATTGCTGAGGGGCTGAAATGAGGCATAAATAGTCAATATAATAGAAATGCATGTACATTCATTTAGTTTATACAATCCCCCTAAAATTACTTTTAACTTTAGGCTGAAACCACACTATCAGACCTAAAGGCTGGATTTCACTCTCACTGCTTGCCAAATGAATAAAGATGCTTCAATTCAGAGATACATGTATACATATACGCTTTTTTCAGATTAAAGTTTTTCAATCCTGACCTAACCAACATCTTTAATGTTGTTGATACCTCATTTTGAGAACATGCCTTGAACTTTTAATAAGTAAAAATCCGCACGAAGCTCATATGAAGTAACCTTCATTATAATTTAAAATTTATAACTTGTAATGCCACAAGATTTTTTTTGCTCTTGATGAGCCATAATGCAAATACACATTTGTGCATGCATGTATACATTTACACATGAAGATGTATTCATGCAGATGTTTGAGTGAAAGTGTGACAAAATTTATTGCTGGTAGGATTAGCTTGCATCTGATTTGTTGCTGGTGTCGTTATTTTCCTGCAGCATTCTTGACACTGTGGAAGAATATGGTTTTTTAAGATGCCACTACAAATCCAGCACAAGCATTTATTTTTGGTGAGTTTATTTTCTCAATTAAAAAAAATGTTTAGAAATAAATAAATAATGTTGTTCCTAGAAACTAAACCTTATCAGATCTATAAGAGTGTACTTAATGAAAATTATGGGTAGTTAATGAAAATATGGGCAGTTAATGAAAATATGGGCATTCAGTATGAAGATAATTTCTTGACAATGCCTGAAATCAATGTACTAGCTATCAAGCTACTTCTACCAATTGTTCTTAAATGATAAGATTTGGTTACCGTTTCATAAAATGGTCCACACCACAAAATCTAGGTCAACTGAAACTGCATTCAAATCTGTACCCATCATAGTAAGATGTAAGATGTTGGTGTGGACCTTCCTAGAGGAAGCACATTTCAATTTTCACTCTTTTCCCTGGGTTTTTCCTGTGTTGTTCACAGCTTCTTGTTTTTTATTGGCTTATCAAGCCCATTAAATACTTGCCCTGTATTGGTTAAGATTTAGTAAGTTAAGATTTAAAGTTGTATGCTGGCAGGGGAACATGCCAGCCTGAAAGAAAGAAGGAACATCAGCATTTGCTGCATCTTGGATAACAGCTATGTAAAGAGGCAACACATTTACTTTTCAAAAAGAAGCTTAGGAGCTTTTGGAAAGTGAGTTGTCTTTTCCTCAACTGGAAGTAAAAAGCAAAAAATTATGCAACTTCTACAGGAGTTGTTTCTTTTCTCTCTTTAGTTTTGCTTGGTATTCCTCAAACATCTTCAAAGAGAACCTCTGTTTTCAGATAACAGCCCAACTCAAACCCACATCCCTGAAGGCAAGAGAGACAGAATCAGACACAATTAGATTAAATTTCCTGTCACTAAAACTCATATCATCTGTAGGCAATTAAAGGTAGTTACCAGACCCTGACAAGTATAAGTACTTGTAGTCAGCAACTTCGTCATGGCTTCATTTTCCTCCCTTGAAGAAATTTGTGTTGTGTTCACACCTAACACCTTATGACCATTTTGAACTCCTTCATGATATTTTGCACAGACAGAGCTTTAGAAAATCGGTTATTCATCTGGATTTCATTTAGCAAACTAGAGGACACTGATTTGTAAAATGGAATCTTCCTCTGCCTTCCTCATAATTTTTGAATGCCTCCTTCTATTCTGCATATATTTTCCCATTTTCCAGAGGAATAATTTTTATTTTAAAAATCTCTGTTCTACCAGATGGTCACATTACAGAGAGATGCAGTATGCAGACAGGTGATCTGTACCATAAATATTATTATGCCTAAGTTGTTGTCTAAATTTACTAAACACGTGAACTAAGGTGGCTGGCATGAGCTTGTCCCTAGGCAGCTGTTCCAATAATGGTCTGCTTAATGCCATTCTTCAATGTCCTTCATTCAAAGGATTTTTTTTGCCTTTTTGAAAAAGAATCCAAGCTGATAGAGCTGCACTACAACAAAACTTCCACTAATAGCAATTTAAAAATTAATTTGAGTTCTGAATGATCAAGGGTTGTTTTCCTTTTTTTTTTTTTTTCCCTGATATATGCACATGGACTTGTTTAGTTGCATACAGCTGGGATGCTTGGGGGTCTTTTAAAGTTTTAGACTTGGTTAGGGAATACCTGATGTTGTATTGACCATCATTTAATTAGCAATAATCTAGATCAACATGTCTTGTTCCAATCAAGAAAAGGGCATCAATACAGTCAGAATTAAAGTCAGTCTCCAGCTGTGAAGAGAGAGATCTCAGTGACTCCCAGGAAAATCAAAGAGGTATCTATCAAAGGAACAGAGAAATGGAAAGGGAAAGGCTATTTCCACTTATTATTCTGATACAGGATCTAGGCCAGATCCTTTACTCTGGTTGACTACTGGTTGACACAAACCCAAAGTGAAACAGTGATGTCAGTTTTTAAACTGCCCTTGTAACTCTGTGGTCTATAAGCTGACAGAGGTATGTTAAGACCCTAGTGCCAATAGAACTGCCTTGGGATTTTTTAAATGATACTTGGCTACTATTGGATGCTGAAGCAGCTGCTCAGCATGCAGGGAACTCCAGCTAAATATCCCTCTTTTTGCAGAATTGGTGACTGAGCTGTCCCACCGCTCCTATTCTACCAAGGAAACTCACTTCCTTTGAAAATTAATTCAATACAACCAGTTCTGCATGCTTTTAAATGCTTTGTCACATCTCAGTGGAAAAAAAGTAACTGGAGCAAAAAGTCCTGGCTCCATCAGTAATGCTGCACAGGGGACATTTGCTTACTGTGTATTCTTTGCAGAAGACCTAGAAGAATTAGTTTCAGTTGGTGTGTCTTGCTAAACTCTGATTATTCATATTCTTGAAAGTTTACATGCAAACTAATCAGCAGCACTGATCCCCTAGAAGGAAGCAGAAATCAATTAGGAAGGCAGTTGACCTTATTATAGCAATTAATTGCAAATGACATTTACTTTCAGTATTTGATAGCCAAGCTCTTTATTCTGCCTGTGGGGGCTTTGGTGTTTTAGTCTACTTTGGGTTTGGGTTTTTTGTTTGTTTTGCTTTGGGGTATTTTGCCTTCCCTCTGGTACACCACACTTAACCTGCCCTGATTTTTCTTAGACATAATTTTCATCACACGAAATCTGTCCTATTTTGTGACACACACTTTCCCAAAGGAAACTTGACTTTCTTTACAGGAATTCCTGTATGCTTAGGAGTCCTGGAAAAGGGACAATGTTCCTACGGAAAGGTGGCTCCTTACTTCTAGGCAAAGGATGCTGACTTGCTTTCTTGGAAATCTGCTTGACTGTGAGGGTGAGGGCAGGAGAGAAGAAAACCATCTTTGTTGTACTTGGCAAGAGGGTTCATTTGACAGGGAATGCAGAGCACCCATGCTCCAGTGAGATGCTAAGTAGTATGTCTGTGATTACCAGAAGGCAGAGTTGCTCTGGAGACAAAAAATACATTGCTTTCTCTGTGAAGCAGTTGAGTGAAGAGGGGCACACCCAGGTTCTGCAAGCTTTAATTCCATCCTGGCAGTCTAAGCCAGAGGGAAAATTGGTTTATGCCAGGAGAGCAGCACATATTTAACTAGGTAGTGGCCCTGCTTCTATGCAAGATGTTCATGCACAGAGGCTGGGCCCCTCAAACCATTGTTTGCTCCTGGACCTCTGCACTCACCAGAGAAGAAACTGGTCACCTAAAGGGATGTAGGTAATCAGGAATGAATTAGTCAGTTTTTCAAAAGACTTTGAAGATGTAAAACCATAATGTTTTAAAATTATGGGGAGTAAATCTGTACCATTTGAATACATAACTATACACATAGAAAACTGGAGCTGTGAGCCAAACATCATGTTTTGTTTCATGTGACAGAATCTGAATTTAGCACTTGTATTTTTTGTATTGGTGTCTGTGAGGTTCTAACAGCTGTGGAAACTATTCAGATATTGACAGAGAGACAGTGTCATGCCTATGGAGAAAACCACAGGAAACTTACTGCTCAGTTCATCAGAAGGACGACAGAGCTTGAGCCCTGAGCACTGATTTACCACTGCCCTGCTCATTCACATCAGGCACCTTCTTAACTCAGCCACACTCCACACTCACATTACACTCATGTAAACACTGCTGCAGAGGTGGTGTCAGTAGGGAACTGAGTCACTTCACAGCATTGCTTCACAGAAAGTGCAAATAGCATGGGAAGAAAAGGTTTCGCATTATTTTGTCTCTGTAAATGACTACTGCAAGTCTACAAGAAAAAAAAGGAAGGACCCTGAAAATCATAGATACTAAGTGTAATTAGGCTTCATGAACTAATTGGATGCATAAATTTTTAATAGACCAAAACACCGAAGTATTCTAAATTGCACCAAGGGAAGGAGGGAGGGAGGGAGGGAGGAAGGAAGGAAGGAAGGAAGGAAGGAAGGAAGGAAGGAAGGAAGGAAGGAAGGATGGATAAAATCAAGAATGTTACTAAACTATCATTTCCAATAAGTCTATTTACTAACATACAAGAAATGCCTCCAGTTTAGACTATTATTATAATCAAAATCAAGTTAATATGTGGGCCCTCAGACAGAGTATGACTAACATTTGTAGTACAGCCTAGATACACTTTCTGTTCTGGTGAAATGGTGATGGGGTAAAGACACCCAGATGGAATTGGATGTTACAATTTTTATGCCATTAGGATATGTGTTGCTTCTAAATACATCTTGTTTTTCCATTGTTGGGGCTTGTGAGGCCCTTTTTGCTGTAACTTTGCTCTAAAGTTGAAAAACCATCTTACCACCTTGCCTGGTGGGTGTAGGAAGCATCATACATGTTTAAGAAAACAAAATTATAGATAAAATTATTTCCCCTGGTATTCTGTTCCTCTCCCATTCCCCATGTGCAAATGGGAACTAACCTGGATGATCTCTGTAGTTTCTGACTTAATCTTCTCTCACTCTCTCTCTGTTGGTCTCTGTTCAGTTCAGGTCCTCACTGTGTAGGAAGAGCCCCTCTTCAGGTGAATTAGTACAGCGGCTTTGATTGCAGAGATGGTCGTCTGGAGAAACAATTGCAAATAAATAGTTGTTTTTAGCTTTCTCACAATATGAAAGGGATGCTTTTTCACTTTTGAATAAAACTACAGAACAACTATGTGCAGATGCTCCTGTATGGTCTCTTTTAATTTCAGTGCAGGTCTAGTTTTCACTGAAGCACTCAACAGTGCTCTTAATATACTCTACAATCAAATCCAATAAGAATATCTCACATGTATCACTATATCTTCAACACTGATTGCATCTGCTCTGCAGACACATTGTTGGTTTGTTACTCTATACATTAACTTTTGAGTGTAGGGATCATAAGTGATCATTGATAAAGAAAAAGAAACATCTTTTTTTTTTCTGTACAGAGTGTGATTAACATACAAAAGATGGTTTTCAGATGGTACAGAACTGTTGGCTTTGTCTTCTTTCTATCAGATGCTCTAGACAGATGATTTCCAGGATTTATAAGGAAATCTGTTTTGAATTATTTGCTTTTATCATTCAGCTAATTTTCTTGTTGTTGGGTTTTTCATTATTTTTTTTATTAAAGCCAAATGAGTGTGCTCCAGGACATTCCACAAATGCTGCTGTACTGTCACTTTAGGAAATACCATTAAGGCGACCTTTTCCTTGTTTGCTTCCCATGGTATTTAACTAAACTGTTTTAAGAGAAACATCATTAGAATTTTCAATTTCTCCATGTGTGCCTTAAGGTTATTCATAGAAACTGTAGTCTTTGGGGGATAAAAGAAACACAGGGCTTTGTTTTTCCCTCATTAACCCCATGAAGTAACTGTATCAACTTTAACACAGGTCTATCAACATTAGCCAAATTCAGGCCTCTCTCTCTCTCTTTTCTCCCCACCCCCTGTGAGTATTTGATACTGGTGAAAGACACCACATTAAAATCACAAGAGAGTGAAGTCCTCCACCCAACCTCAAACTGTATATAGCACAGGAAGCAATTCCACCTCTCCCCACCCCCCAAAACCCCTCCACCACAATTCCTGATTTTTGTTCTGGCATCATTTATTTTAAGAAGGTGTGGGACAGTACATCCCAAATAGTACTTGGACCCAAATAGTAATTGTCAGCTATGATTACTATTCTTCAGCTCCTTTGACTCAGATATGAGAAAAAAAAGTAGATATCACAAAGTGCAGAACACAATTAAGGCTGGATGAGACCTCTGGCAATCATCTCCTCCAAACCTTGTGCTCAAAGAGGGATCAACTACAGAAGGTTGCCTGGAGCCTCACCCAGGCAGGTTTTTACTATCTCCACATATGGAGCCTCCATAACAAGCTTTAGCAATTCATTTCAGTGATTTGATTACACACACATTAAATTATTTTTCTTATGTTTAAATGCAAATTCTTATGTTTCAGTTTGTGCCTATCAACTCTCATCCTGCCACTGGGCACCACAGAGAAGTGTTTGGCTCCTTCTTCTTTACTCCCCACATCAAGTATTCATATATATTGATAACCAGTCCCAGGTCTCTCAGTCTCCTCATATGTCAGATATGCCAGTCCTTTAACCACTTTCGTGGCCCTTTATTGCACTCTATCCATCTTTTTCTTGCTCTGCAGAACCCCAGAACTGGACACACCACTCCAGATGTGTCCCACCAATGTTGATCAGAGAGGAAAGATAATTTCCTTTGACTTGCTGGCAGTTTTTCTTAATTCTCTCCAAGGCTGTTGTCTGCCACAATGGTATAGTTCAGACTCATGTTCAAATTGTTGCCTACTAAAACTCTGGGCCCTTTTGCACAAGGCTGTTTTCCAACTGGTTTCCCCCCACCTGTACTGATGCATGAGGCTTTTCCTCCTCAGGAAAAGGACTTGTATGTTCCTTTGTTGAAATCCATGAGATTCCTATTGAGATGCCTCCAAACAGTGGTATAACATCTGGTCTATCAATTTTCTTCACAGTTTTATGTTGTCAGCAAACTTGCTTAAGGTACAGTCAGTCCCATCATCCAGGCCATTAATGAAGTTGTTAAACAGTTTTGTATCCCAGAACTAAACCTGGGATTTGTGTGGCCTGCAGCTGATCTGTTTGCTGCTGACCACAACCTTTCCTGCCCAGCAGCTCAGTTAGCTACCAACTCACGTCACTGATCACTTATCTAGCCCACAGTTCATCAGTTAGTCAATAAATATATTGTAAAAGTGTCAAAAACCTTACTAAAGTCAAGATAAACAGCATCTACCATTCTCTCCCTATCTCATCATAGAAGGCTATTAGGATGGTCAGGAATGATTTCTCCTCGTGGATTTGTGCTGAGTACTTCTGGTCATATGCTTGTGCTTCATGTGTTTGGAATAGGTTTTTAGGATGATGTATTCCTTCACTTTCCTAGGAATTGAGATGAGGCTCCCCACCCTATCCAGACAACCCTTCTTGTCCCTCTTGAAGATAAAAATAACTGCTTTCTTCCTGTCCTCAGGAATCTCCCCCAGTGGCTATAACCTTTCAAAGCTAATCAAGAGCGGCTTCACATTGACATTAAACAGCTCCCTCAGCATGTTTGGGTGATTCCCATTAGATATCAGGGACTTACTTTTTTATTTGTACAGTTCAGTTAAATATTCCCTAAGCCAATTCTCATTAATCGAGGGTGAGTCTTCCTTACCCCATACGTTGTAGCTGACAGGTCTGACAGGCATAGGATTTCTCAAGGTGAGTACTTCCAGTGAAGATCACAGTGAAGAAGACTTGAGCATCTCATCCTTTCTTGTGTTCTTTGCCACCAGGTTCCCTAGACTATTCAACAGTGGGTCTATTTTTTCCCTCTTCTTTCTTTGCAATCAATCTCCCTTTAGACACCCTTTTTGTTGTCCTGTATGTCCCTTAGCAGACTCAAGACCAGGTTGGTCTCAGTTTTCCTAATCCCACCCCTACATATTAAGATAGTGACTCTGTATTTCTTCCAAGTCAGCTAACCATATTCCCACCTCTTGTAAACTTGCTTTTATGTTTAGAAGCTCTTTGCTTACCTACATGTGCCTCCTGACACCTTTGTTTCATTCCCTGCTCATCACAATGAACTTGAGTTTAAAAGAGGTGATCCTTGAAAATCACTGGACTCTCATGGACGTCTGTTCTTGCCAGGGCCATGTCTTATGGAATTCTTTCAAGGAGGTCCCTGATCAGGACAGTCTGCTGTCCTGAATTCTAAGGTTGTGATCCTGTTTTTTGTATTGCTCCCTCCTCTCAGGATCCTAACTCTACCGACCCATGTCAGTGGAGACAAAGCTACCCTTGATTTTCACACCTCCAGTCTGTTCTTCCTTGTTTGTAAATGCCAGGCTCAGTAGAGTGACTCTTCACTTCAGCTCAACCATTATCTGTGTTAGGAAGTTGCCATCACTCCAAAAACCTCTTGGGTTTCTTGTGCTCTATGGTAATGCTCTTCCAGCAGACATTGAGGTGGTCATGAGCCTCCTCCATTTGCCTGAAGGTCTCCTTTACTCATTCTTTTGATCTATAACAAACATCCACCAAAGCATTGCTCTGGTTTATTTCCCACAAGATCTCAATTGGTCTATCACCATGATGTGGTAGTGTCAAACAGATGCTATAACTGGAGAACCATTTCACAACAACATCAGGCTCCTCCTCTACTGCAGCTTTCCTTCTTATGTTTTTAGGGAACACTCAGAAATTCAAATGCATCCTGTTCTGGGAGACCTCATGCCCACTCAAATCGATACCACAGCTCAGGGCCAATGTAAATCAGTTCCCTGTATACCACAATTCCTTCCCAGTTTGCTGGGGTTGATATTTCTTTCTTAGTCTCCAGTCTTGCTGCTTGGAACTTCATCGCACTAACACATGGTAGACTTGTACCTTACTGATGCCTTGGACTGGCTAAAACTTAAGGTATCATTATCTTCTGGGAAAGAAGTTTCAACAAAACCTTTTGATTTCATTAACATACAGAAACCCTCACATGGTCCTGATTACCCTAAGGCTCTCTACTAAAGGTTATTTCCATTCATGTCCTTGCTACCACTTCATGATTCAGTCTGTCCTTATATTCCCTGAAGAGCTATCCTTAGCCATGCAATTCACATGGCATTACATCTTCTCATCCCTGAGTCTAAAAGTGAGATAGCTTGTCCTACAACATTTGCAACTGTAACAATTTTTCATTCTGATGAAAAAACTGGATTTGAACAGGTGACCAAATCTTTGTTCAGCTACATATAATAATTCTAATCCTACTTCTCAAGCAGGTCTGCTTCTTTTTATAGTATTACTTTTGGTATGAGCATTTTTTTTTGATTCTGTATTCACATCCACATCTGTCAGTGCCCCAGCATCTCACTATGCAATGAAGTGATCCTCATCTCCACCTTCCTAACACACCGTGTAAAAGAACTAGGATGTAGCATCTGACAAGAGGCAACAGTCATACCTCTGTGTAATGCTCATTCATCTCAAAGGAAGTCCCTGCCCCAGCTGACACTAAAGCAGTGAATGCATGGAATTCTAAGAAGCATTGCCTGGCAAGCTTTCTATATGCAGTCCTAAGTGGATTTCTTAAAAGAGCTGGCAGGAATGGAGCAGGGAAAGAGAGGTTTGATGCCAAATTTCTTTACTTAACGCAAATATCAACCCCCCTGAGTAATGATTTGACATTCTTCAGCAAAGAAACACTCTACTTTTGAAATATTTACCATTCTTTTATTTTTTTTTATAACCTTAAGAAAATTTGGGAGGAATGTGAACTGTTTTGGTTTTTGTCTTCCTATGATGGCAGAGATTTATTTATAGCCAGGAACTGCAGGACAGTTCTCACGTGGCTGCTGAAAATTAAAACAGCATGTAGAGTTTTGTTTTGTTTTGATTTTATGCCTTTGCTGCTACAATCTCTCCCTGCGTTCCCTAAACCCTTGTTATTGTAACCAGAGCCACATTTCGCATTGCTACAATTGCAGGGTTATGTAAATTCCGAAGGCTTTAAAGGAAAGGGCCTGCAGATTCTACTCTGGGACACAGGGAAGTTGACACCAACAGTTATGCCCAACATCAAGGGAGAGACAAAGGTATTCATGAATTGTCAAGAGACAGGAAACCTAAGTCTCAGCCTCAGCATCAACCTGAAGTTTTCTAAATCTTTACTTACTGGTTGCATTTAAATTGATTGCCCTCTCATTTTCAGTGCTGTGCTTTGCTAGGGCCAGGAAAATTTCCTTCAATCACTTCTGAAAATCTTCATATGTTCTCCCTCACTTTTCATCACTGTGTACTGGTTTACCCAGAAGAGCCAACAAATGAAAGTTCTACAGGTACAAATATTTTCAGATCCAAGGAACTGTATTTTTACAACGATGATGAAATTGTGCACATTGAAATACTTCACTTTAGTCATGATTACTTTTATATTAAAAAGAAAATTACAATAAAGAGAAAACCCATACTCATAAAAGTTATCAAGATAAGAGTGTGCACCTGATCCCTTGCAAGCAGCCCTCATGGCACTTAGGGTGGGAAGAGGTGTGATACGTGTTGCACATCTGGGCCCTTCTGAGTAACCAAGTTGTAATGCTGACTTTAGCTGCGCATTTCTGTGTGGGCATGGGCAAGCCAATTCATGTCTCTGTCGTCTTTAAAAGAGGGATAATCATGCCTGACTCAGACTCAGTGTTAGAAGGTTCTGCATAAGCTCATCTTAGTCCCCAGTGTTTAGACAACTCAGCTAAATGAGAAAAAAATTCAGCCCACTTCTCCAGACTTGCTTCTATTTAAGTTCTATATCACCACTAGATAAATCATGTTTGGACCTCGGACAAAAAACCAGATTACATTACTCCTGAAGTACGTGGAGGTTTTGCTCAGCACGCTGCACTCTAATCACTGGAGTGTGCTAATGAGAGCTCATGGACTTTGTGGAAAGGTGCAGTCAGACCTCCCTACCCAGTTCAGCTGACACTGTAAGGAAGAATGAGGCTGTGTTACCACTCCAACACACTGGTTTCTATAATTGTTAAGTTTTCTAGTAAATGCTAAAGTTACTGCTGTGGATATTAAAAAACAAACAAACAAAAAACAAACAAACAAAAACCAACAAAACCAACAAAACCAAAACCAAAACCAAAACCAAAACCAAAACCAAAACCAAAACCAAAAACAAAAACAAAAACAAAAACAAAAACAAACAAACAAAAAAACAAGCCAGCAGGGCTTCATGCATTGTTCACACACATCTTTGGTGCAAAGTCAGTCATGGTAAGTGAGATACACAATGAAGCACTGGCTCACACTTTGCAATCAGATAGATCAAGCCAACACAGAAGGAGCATTCCAAGCAACTTCCAAGCTGTGATATTTCAAAAACAAACTTTACAGTTGAAAAGATGCTTTCAATAGTGCACAAAAGTTCCCACTCACCTGGTAGTTACTGTCACTGCAAAGCTGATAATAGCTATTATCATTATAAAAGTGTAGCTGTTTAAGTCTGATTATGAAAGACAAGACCCACTTATTAAGGTGCAGCTACACAAGAGCCCTGCACAGCTCAGAAGTTTCTAGGGTCTGGCATGTGTGTTTATTTACTTGGAGCCAGGAACTGCCCTGTGGAGCTCTGATTCTGATCATCACTGTGACCTTGGGCAAATGACTGAATGCCTCTGCACCCACAACTTCTTTTGAAGTCAACTGAATGTGTATGCCCACCAGTTCTGAAGAAAAACCCAAGCCCTACAGCCAAAGCCAAAATCTGTTAGAACTGAGGTGTTTTGGGTCACATCATAAATTATATAAATTTTTAACACAAAAACTGAAGCATCAACAGATAAAAAATATTTTTGTAAGTGTTGCCATGTAATTGTACCAGTAGAACCCAACTCCCAGACACAGAGCAGTGGAGTCCAAGGGACCATCTATATTAACAGTTTTTGGAAGAGGACAGTTTGTTCAGAATCTGTGTTGAGTCAGAAACAAGCAACCATAAGACAAACTAGAAATCAAAGTCAGCTATATTAGGCTGTGTCCCATTCTTAGTGTACCTAATCATAGGTATCTGAGAACTATGTATATTGCTGAACCAAATAAAGTACTGACCAAAATTGTTACTTCATTTCATAAATTATGTTTTCTGATAGTCTAAACTGTTGTATTTTTTCCTCACAGATTACTAGTTTAGTGCTCAAAAGCACTGTGGAGCACAGACAAGAAACTCTGATATCCTGTAATATCAAATTCCCCAGATTTTGTTCTTAGACCTGGTTCAAAATTGATACATGTATCTAAGTGATCAGCACTGCTTCATACACCTTTCAGTATTTCAGCAACGTATTAAGCAAGATAGAGTTTGCTTAGCTTTTGGGACTTGTGAATCTGCAGCCTGTAATTATTGGCCAAACCAGCATCATAGCTCTTACCTACAACTCATTAGTTTCCTTGAGTTGACAAAGCCCTTCCTCACCCTCCATGCTTGCATACCCAACAGATACTACTTGGCTCAGCACAATTAGCAAAGCAGGCAGGACAAGGAGCCACTTAGTCACCTCTGACACATTTTACAACAGAGAACCTCCAGTAGCTGACACATGTCAAACAAAGCAAAAAAAAAAAAAAGGTCATAAAATACTGACAAACATAACCACACAAACTTCTGACACATCAGAAAGACCACTTGAAGTCTAAAAAAATCCTTGTACTGATACCAAATGACAGTAAGAAAATAAAAGGCCTCTGTTGGCCCAGTGGTGCAGTGTGGTGAGGTTTAGTTAGGCCCATCTTAGATCCTCAGTGCTATGATATTCCTCTGCTGCATAAAGAAAGGAAGACTAAAAGAATGAACAATGGTAAACGCATGGGTAGAAGCCACATCGTAAAAAAAAAAGAAAAAAAAAGAAAAAAAAGCAAACCAAGCCTAACAACAACAACCCTTCCATAAGCAGGAGTAGAATAAAAGTAAAATTAGAACAGTTCAGTTGGAAGGCACCTACAATAATCAGTCCAGTTGCCTGATTCCTTTAATGCTCTCCAAGGGTGCAACACAGGTGAGATTCAAAAGGCAGACTTGTGTTGTCCTCTCGACCTGCTGCAATCAGCTGCACCCAAAAATATCTGGAGGGAAAAAGACACCTTACACAGACATGGTAAAAATGACCCAAACTAAGAAGTAGCAAGTCTGAGGGTGTGGGAAAGCCTGCAAACAAATCACTGGGTGTGTCAGATACACAGACGCTGGTATAATGTGGTGATTACTGTGTCTCAGTGAATATGTAAAAGTGAGCTTGGTGTTTTAGAAGCCAGGCACAATGACTGCTGAACAAACTCCAGTCTGGCTGCATTTGCCTAGGAGCTGTACAACATTTGCTGTGACCCTAAAGCTTCATGGGATATTCAGAGATAACTGAAGCCTGGAGCTACTAAACAAATCCAGCGTGGCATCTAATTCTACATGGAGATTTTCTAGACTAAATATCACAGAACTAGGAAAACTGCTTCTGTGACATCCATGAGTGAATTTCTCCATGAGCTTCACTGAGGCTACAGGGCCCATTATTTCCCACCCTGACAGCATCACAGGATGCAGCATGTATGACCCACATCAAATGGCAAAATTCAGCCCTAGAAACAGGCCTCCATAATGTTGGTGAGAAGCTTTAAAATACCAAATGCAACAAATATAGGAACCTAGAGAGCTCATGGATTTAAGTTCACATAGTCAGTACAGAAAACCTAAGAAATAAAACTTACAGTTCTGTGCAGCCTTGGTTGTTCCATGGCAAACAAGCAAGTGAAGAAAAAGATAGATAACAGACTGAAAAGTGCATACCCCAAGTTAATGGCAGTGGTCAGCCAGCAGAAGCAAGCCCAAGATTTACAATGAAAGAATTCCTAATGGAAGTCAAAGAGTTTTTCTCATTTCTCTCGAGGCGTTGCCCCTCCAGTCTGGCACCAAACTGTCCAGCTCCCTCCAGCTTCTTTGTGACTTAGGTTTATTCCTGAAGGAGCTCAAGAATCCCCAGAGACCATGACTAAAAAAGGCTCAAAGAAAAAAATGCAAGTTGCCTATCTCTCTCCTCCACTGTGTAACCACTTAACACTGAGTACCCAGAACTGAAGACAGTGTTCCCAGTGTTGTTTCAGCCTAGCTCAGAGACATGTTTCCTCAGCAGGCTACTTGGATCAAAGACTTCAGGCAACATCCCTCAAAGAAAAGACAAGGCAAAACACAGAGGGTACTTTTTCGCCATCTGCTTCCATTTTAATTTGCTGCACTCCCACACGTCACCAGTCTGTAGGGTGGTCAGCTGGATTCTGGGTCGTGTGCATTCATGGCAGTATAAGACTACAAGGTCATCACATCCTGTTTCCTACAATCATAGACAACTGTCTAACAGACAAGTAGTCCAGCACATTTATTCCAAAACTACCACACATTAACATAAGCCTTTTCAAGTGACCAATGGGAAACAGTTAGATGTTTTGCAGTCTGAAGTGAGGTGGCTATTTTCATTCTTAGTTTAAAGCAGCTAACAATGACAAATTAAATATTTCATTGTACAGAAGTATAGTATCATCTTCTTGACCTCTGTTAACTGATTCCAGAGATTATAAAATTTAGTTCTCTCTGTGGATAAAAATACATAGAGCTAGAGATAACTTTTTATTTGTGTTGAAATTAGAAAAAAAACCAAACCAAAATATTGATATGCATGTAGTATTAAGTGTATGTTGACATGTCTTGCAGAAATCAAAGCCAGCAATTGAAAAGCTGATTCTCAAAACTAATGAAATGGCAATCTTACACTTCTTTTTGATAAAAGTACAGTGATGCCATATGAAAATGTTGCTATGATATGTCAACTGTAATTTGTATTTACAGTATTTCCTTAGATAGGGCTCCCATTGCATAGTAGCTTAGCTACACTGACAGACGTGTAAATCAGAAAAGAGTAGGGGCCCCTGGATGTGTCCCAAGAGATGTGAACATACTAAACATCAACACTGAAAGCAAGCAGGGGATGAGACAGTGAGGAGTCCCTTGCTAAATTCTGCCTCTGATTAAACAGAAAATGTGTCATGAAGGGCACAGTAGAGCATTTATAGTGTAACATGTGTCCCCCAGCAGGTACACGAAGCTATTCTGGGTAAGTCCAGACACAGCTGGAAAACAATTCATGGGTCCCCCAAAGAAAACGTCAGAAATTTTCAGTCAGAAAACGCATCTGTTTTTCTCCCTATAACTTAGTAATGGTGAGTGCCAAAGACTTTGTAACATTCACACAGACTGCCCGAATCCTGCTGATGATGAAAGGCTAAGGTCAAGCTTTGTACTTCTGGCATTGGCAACACATTTCAGGGCCTCTACCACAGAGCCAGAGAGATTCACTTGTTGGGATGCCTGACCCACAGGGCAGTAAAAGTATGAAACAAGCAATGAGGGCAAGTTCATATCTCAGTAGGGCACAGTTGGAAGACAGTTCATATTGGCAGGGCCCTAGTGTGGTTATTACTCTAGCCCTGCATAACAGTGCAGGAGGATGCTGACACATCAGAGCACAGGCGAGAACAAAACCAACTGTCTCTCTGTGCACTCAGCTGTTAGAAACAGTTTAATTGGTTCCCGCTGTATACACGGCTGCAAAAGTAGCAAAGGACTGAAGTCCCCTCATGTTTGGTCAAGATCTCGCTTTCTTTCATCTGTTGTGCAGATGCTGATGAGGGTCACCTGCCTGGAGGGGGTCAGGATTCTGCCAAATGGATTTTAGGAAGGTACTCACAGTCCAGGCATCCCAGTTTAATGGTCAGTGACTCAGTAAGAAAACCAAGATTGTCTGCACTAGTAGATGGCTCCATTCCTAAAGTTTGTAAGGAGGAATGATATCCTGGCAAAACTTCTCTGCAGATCTATGCTGGTTTATCTAACAAACAAACCTATTCCACCTAGTAGGGAAATTCTCTTACAACCATTATCAGCAGTACCTAAGTTCCATACTCTCACTATAGGCAAAAACCTAAATGAAGTGTGGAGTGTGAACTGGAGATTGCAATTAAAGGCTCTGGGAAGATATGAGGGAGGGAGTAAAAAAGAAGTACCCACTCTGCAATAGGGTGACATTCTTGCATTCTGGGAGAGGTATGATTTTGGTGAATATATGGCTTGTCTATAGACAGGAGATTAAAAGCAACATAATGATTATGTTATAATATTTTAATTAATAACTCTGGCTTTGCTACACTAACACTTCAGAAAACATAAAGGTATCTGAAAAAATGGGTCTAACCTAGCTTCAGTGAAAGTACTTACATGATAGTACAGACTCCCATTAGTTTGCAGGCATCTGAGAAAGTTGTGCCTCAGTTTCCCAAAACACTAAATCCACTAATATTTGTAAAGTGCTTGGAAATTTTTCAGAGGAAAGTGCTGAATGCAAACGATAAATTGCTGACTTTATCTGCTATATATATGTGATTTATCCTCACATTTTTATACCGTGTATGATTGCAGACAAGAAAATATTCTGAGCATTTTACTTCTGGTCAAATAGGAATAGTCCATTGGTATGACCCAGCTCTATCAGAAACAATCTGACTAATGGCCATACAATACCCACAGCATTCAGGGTTTTATCTTAAACCAATGCAAAGCACAGAACTTGCTGTATTGTAGGCTGATGATTTATTGACTACATGTTTTCAGAGGGAATGGACTGTTGTAAAACACTTGGGGGAAAACAATGGATTTATGTTAAAGGGAAATCATGTTACACCTCTAGAAGAGTCCAGGAAACTTCTATGCAAGGATCAGCAGAGACAAAGATGCTTAAACAGTTCCCCAGTTGTTTCATTCTTTCTTGAAAAGGTTGTTTGCTCTGACCTGACAAGCAAAGGAGCAGAATTGGCAGGCTGATGCAGAACAACATGGATTCCCATGTATTTCTGTCACTGCCTTCTGGAGATTTGAAAGAAAACAGATGGCAGTGCAGGACCAAGAGCGTGCAAAGAGATTAATGATTTTTAAAGACCAGCATGATTTACTTAAAAATATCCTATTTTTTTATTATTTTTAAAGCACTGAGCTTTCCTGGAAAATGGAAGAACTCAAAATATTTGTTAGTTACGAAAGTATCAGCAACAATACAGTACTGATGAGTATGCCTGTTTGAAATGTTTGAAGAAATATTTAAACGCAAAAGAAAATACAAAACATCTCTAAAAATAACTAGAGAAGGGTTAGCAAATTAAATCTTTCCTGAAAAATTGTCACTCTTTGTTATCCACTTTTCAACTGGGGAACCAGCAGATGCTGATTCCTTTTTCAATGTCAAGAAGACACAGACAGTGCTAAAAATGAAGGTATAGTTTCTTCATACGCCTTCTTGACACTTAAAGGAGTCCAAAATATGAATAAGTTTGTGGGGGTTTGTGATGTGTCTGGCCAGCTTCCCCAGTCAACATCTTAGAGATATGACTTCTTCTCCCCTGGAAAGCTGAAACATCAGAGGATCTTTACATTGCTTTCTCTCACACAGACCACAGGGATACAAAACTGACTACATAGAGTCAGAAGTCCATCTAAACCAGTACCATATTTCCAAGTAAAGGTCAGCTGCAGATGTTTAGGGAAAGCACACAAAAAATACCAGATACAGTCTGATCCTACCCCTGCTTAATCCTTTCAGTTGTTTGGGATGGGGATATAGCCAGATTATCATGTTTAATAGCCACCAGTAGACCAAACCTCCAAAATCTTTCACCTCTTCCCACAGCTTTGTCTTAGGAGAAGAGAATATTGCCATGTGCTCTTCAAGCATCAAAAGTATTCTTGCATGATTTCTTCACAATAAATCCAACCTGGGTTGTGCTCCTTGGTAGAAATGTTCCTTCTCTTTTGTGTGTCTGTGTTTGAGTATTTAGTTTATGAAACTGTCCTGGGAACACATCTTCACATCAAATCTTACAATGTTAAATTGGACCTGATCACATTCTTCAAAAAGAGAGGACTGTACAAGTTTCTATCTTAAGTTTCACAGCCCATTAATCCAATTCTTTAAGCAGCTAAAAAGATTGCCCCTCCAAACAGTAAACATAATGGAAAGCCCCCCAAATCAGGCTTGTTCACTGTCTTGAATAATAAAGCTGTAAAACAGTAGAAATGAGTTCTTGTTTATGCCTCCTTTTTAGAGGTACTATACCAAGCAGACAGAATAGACTTGTTGGATCTCACAAATCAGCTTTGCCCCAATTTCAAAGAGCTAGGGTGGCACATACATTGACTGGATTTTAGTCATTTTGGGACACAGTGAAGAGAAAAATACTCTCCAACAAAAACAAATGTGAATTTCAAAATTCATGAGCAGAAATATCAGCTTCAGCAATTATTACTGGGAAGTCAGCAAGCACTTGTTATTCAAGGAGGAAGCCTATTTCTTGTTGCCAAAGTTTTTCTCAGTTTCTCAAGGCTACCTCTATTTCCATTTTCACACAGTCTAAACATATCCTTCTGATCTCTAGCTCCCATTCCTTGAATTCCAGCAAGTCTTCTGATCTCATCCCTTCTTATCTACTTCCTTCTTTTTACCTTAAGTTTTTAATTTTTAACTCCAGTAAAGCCTTATCACTGGTATAAGCCTGCCATACTGTCAGAATAACTCTTCTATTAAATCAAAAAACCCTGAGCTTCTCCTGGTCAGTTTTGCTACTCCATGTTACAGAGTTACAGAATCACAGAACATCCTGAGTTGAACGGACCCACCAGGATCATTGAGTCCAACTCCTGGCCTTGCACAGGACCATCCCCAAGAGCCACACCATGTGCCTGAGAGTGTTGAACAAATGCTTCTTGAACTCTGTCAGGCTTGGTGCTGTGACCATTCCCTGGGGAGTCTGTTCAGTGCCCAGCTGCCCTCTGGGTGAAGAACCATTTTTTAATACCCAATTTAAACCTCTCCCGATACAACTTCAGACTACTCCCTCAGGTCCTATCACTGGTCACCATAGATTTTTGTCCAGTGTCTAGTAAACTCCTACTATCAGAGGACATTACCTGACACCATAGAGACCACCAGAGAAGCCAAAGTCTCAAGTGTTGAAATTACATGTAGAAAACTGAAAATATAAATCTAACAGGGAGCATGAATGTTGAGCAACATAAAAACCAAACACAAAGCCTCAGGGAGGGAAAACCTTATTTGACCATCACTAGGTACCCATTTAACACACAGGACTAAGACAGCTTGAGGCTACTCTACCAATAGCACTGCTCAGGGTGTGATGTGTTCATGTGCACGCGCCTACGTGGTTCTCAGCAAATCACAGCTGGGCAGATCCTGTCAAGAGAAATAGACCATGAGGACAGGACTGACACACCAAAGCTCATGGGAGCTTCCAGCAACATGGGACACATATGTCTGTGGCTTCCACTGCTGTAAACCAGCAGTAGTTTCACAGACCATCAGAGAGTTTCTCTGCTGCAAGAAGCATGTGAGCAGAATCAAATGCACTCTGCAGATTTGCCCAAGTCCCTCGGCTAGCATTGCAAAAACAGCTTATAATTTTGGCTGCCTCAATTTTTGAGTGTCTTGATGTCTTAAAGGACACTAAAAATATAGAGCCAAAATTACAGGTTACTTTGCACAACTTGGGCCTCAGTTTCTCTGTACTAAGTTCTGATGTAACTTGGACTTACTTAGAATGGAAGCATGGAGTAAGTTTCTTGTACAATACAAAGCTACAGAAAATTTTCACTAGATGAGAGCTGGCTTGCACTCTCTATATCTCAGGTCACTCAGGTCACAAGATAACAATTCCTCGGCCTGATAATGACACAGACTTGTGCCAAACAGAAGTAATGTCATTGTTAAGTGGAATTGCAGAAATACGATAAATTATTCAGACCTATTGCGTGTTACTGTGTATACTGAAAACTACCAGTTATCTGCACATGCCTGAGTTCAAAGGAATGTGATATTAGGGATCACAACTGGCAAATGGAAAAGCCACATGAGACACCACTGTCAATAATCAACAAACCAAAAAGCATGGGAAAATACACATAAACTCTTTCATCCAATGAAAATAAGAGCAGTCAGCTTTCTTCTAATTTAGGAACATGCTGTGCTTGCCTGGGGTTTGCAAGGGCAGGGAAGGGAGAGAGGGTTAGCTCTCCGTAGGACTGACCCAGGTTTGAAAATTCACAGCAACTAAAGTGCTGAAAGCCAAGCCTCCCACACATCCTTCCCCTAAGTGTCAGGAAACAGTGTCCCCTGATTGCTCAATCTCTAAGTCAGATGGCTGGCCTGGAGGGACTGCATGGGTTTCTCGGATACCATTGGGCCTTGGGGGAATTTTATACCGACTAAAGCAGATGGAGCAAACACAAACAATTTCGGAGATCCCTTCAAGATGCTATTCAACTCTTGATGAGCTTCCCTGTCAATGAAGCACAGTAAGTTCACCCCGTAGCTGTACTTGGTAAGAAAAATTTTTGTGACTGATTTTCAGGATGAACAGAACTACACATAAGAAGCACAGCTAAAACAAACAGCAGTGATAGCAGTAGACAAGTGATATGGTGTGGTAAAGCCACTAGGATATCCAGGGAATTTGCTTACTCAGCTCTGTGAAACCATGAGACCTCACTTCGTAACACATAATATAGACTTCTAAAACCTCAGGGTTACACTGACTGTCATAAGCTGCAGCAGGCAATAGCTTTCTGTTCCACAAAACAAAACTGTAAAGATGCCTGCCTTGTCCATATTGTGTTTTTGGTTTTTTTTTTTTAATCTTGCTTCCAGGGTAAGTCCATCCAGAGACGAACTAGTAATTTCCTGGCTGGTATAATCTCATCCAAATTCAAGGAACCCATGCATTCGCATTGGAACTGAATTTATGTTCTGGCAGGTCAGTATCTCCCATCCCGTTTTTCTTCTCAGCCTTCCATTCAGTGTGCAACTTTCCCATTGAACCACGGCTGACAGCCCACAGGGAATTTCCAGACTTGCAAACCCCTGCAGGTAGTGTTGCTAACCCATTGGATGCTGAGCTGAAGGAAAGAGAGAGGAATAATGAGACAGATGAGTAGCAGTCAGATGAAAACACTCCAAATATGGAATTATCTCCTCCTTAGTTCCTCTTCTTACCCTCTCAGCTTTCAGCAGTTCTGAATATATTAGTCCTGTATTGCCTAAAGTACTTCAGAGAGACTAACTGTTGAACCATGTAAAAAGTGCTTCCAAATACTTGCCTTGGCTGTGACGGCTCTCAATTTTTTATTGGGGCATAAAGGTTTCTAACAAGTTACTACATTCCCTAAGAAGTTTGGGTTTTTTTTCTCTTTTACATTGCCAGCCAATGTGATTAGGCTTTTGTTAAGAAAAATAGCAGCTTCTTGAAAAAGGAGCTGCTAGGCCCACTGGAAACAAAATCTAGTAAGAAATAAATGCGGTAGAGGAAAAAGTTCTGATATTTCACAGCAAAGAAGCTCAGATCCCAATATGACTCCTCCCAAGTCTGAAGACTTGACTTCCAAAGTACATCCCTGCAGGATCCACCTTTGAGAACTCACACTCCCTTACACATGCAGCAGTACAGTTGCTTATTCTCCAGCTCATAATTTGCATAGCATGGCATAGCATGGCATAGCATGGCATCCCTTAGTGGGGATTAGACCTTGACCACCTGCCCAGTAAGGGCTATCCCCATTACCTTAGCCAGTACAGTGATTACATCAACCTGCAGTTGTTTTCAGCAGAGCGAACTATGCTTGCTTAATTTCACTATGCAGTGGAGATCCCAGTAACACCCCCTCCTCCCAGTCCTCCATTTTCCTCCCTTATTGCCTCCTCCCTGCCCCAATAACCCACTCTGCCACCCTGCAGAAGAAAACTATTTGCAGTCTTTTTCCATTATCAAAGCAGCCTGATGCAGGGAATGCTGACTTGCAGCAGCCTTTCTTGTGACTGCACGTTGGCTGAAGCCAATTGCTAACAGCATGGGGCATCGCATTGTGCAATTCACATGGCTTCTGCTCCTCAGCCCAGCTTTGTGTTTATGCTCAAGGGCATCATCTCTTCTTCCAGCAACTGCACAGGCCAACAATGCTCCTGCTGGCCAAGAGTTTCCTACAGTTACAAGTGCTTGCACAGTGTGTCATCTTCATGCAGGAGGCCTTAAACTGTTCCTGGGGAAGCAAGCTGCTTCTGTCATGGCTCTCATTAGAGAAGATGCCAATGAAGAGAACAGCTGCCTACACAGCTGTCCCCAGAACTGCTCCCTTTTCCACTTGAAGAATGAATAGACACCCAGGTGTGAGGTTGGGGAGGTAAGGTTAATTAAATGCAGTGTTGAATTTTAATTGCAAATAGATACAGCTGTGTGCCCCACTGAAAAATTCATCTTCTTATGGAGTAGGCTTGGGATTCTCTGGACTGCAGAGGTATAAAAAAAAATTACTTAAAACCACTAGTTTTAGTTTGGGGTTCGACCAGGTGTCTGCATCAGTATCTGCAGGGAGATTCTCCTTGTAGTAGCTGACTTGTTCATATATGACTCTGTTACATCTAGGTTTTAGATGTGAGAGACACCTCTTTTCTGCAGAAGCAGAGGGTTCTTTGGACAGCCCTTAGTAACAAGCAAGTACAGGCTCAAGGTGTTAAATTTGACAGATTTAGCCAAGTGACTCCCCTTACTTGTTAGTATTTTTTATCACCAGTAGCCTGGAGAATGGGACAGGACTTCACTGTCAGGGAATTGCCTGTCAACTTCATAAGGAAAGAGGAACTTGCTTTCACAATATAACAAGGGATTAAAGAGTTAAAAAAGAAATCCTACATTGTGGATTTGCCTAAAGAAGTTGATTTTTGCCTAAGGCTTATTGGGGATTTTCCTTTCCTGCTACCAGAACATGAACTAGCTGAATTCCAGTTAATTTTGTAGTCTTCAAAAGATATGTCCATCCCCTTCTCACTCTCCTCAGACCTCCCTCATCCACTGTCACCCCCATTCACATACGGAAGACTGCAAAAGCCTGCACTGTCAGACCCTCTGCATACCTTTGGGAGAAGCAATCAAGCTAAACCTGAATTGTGTGTGCTGCCAAGCTGGCTTCAGAATATTTCAGAGGAGAAAAAAAAAAAACAAAAAAAAAAAAGTAAAAGAAGGAAGAAAGAAAGAGGATCAGTACTTGCAGGGATTTGTTCCTGAGAACAAGCAAAAACATGAGAAGCTTTGCTGCAGCAGCTGCACTTACACTGTAGTAGCCGTGTCTCTGCGTGGATCCTCCCTGTTCTGCAGTCCCGTAATCCACACAGAGAAATGCCTGTACTGCTCCTCTCGCTGGCACTGCTGTTAGAGTGAGACTGGAACTGCTGCTGTTTTCACTTTCAGAGCAGCCTCTCTCTCCAAATCCTCTGACGTCAGACAGCCTGCAAGAGATATTTATGGAATGAACAATCTGAAAGTTTCTCTAGGTAGATTTAAAACTGCAGTCTGTGGGGGGGGACTTGTAATTTTTTCACGCTTGGATAGAAAACCCTTCCAAGAGGTTCAGGGAAGAAAGAGTGGGGAACTACAGAAGTGGTTGTATAAGTGCCTGGCAAAAGACAATACCTGTACTTTTCCATCCGTGGTATATTATATCCACACCCAGGATGTAACTATCTGTCATGTAAGTCCCCATTTAGAAAGTGGTTTTCCAGCCTCTCAGCTGTGTTTAAACAGGGTTTGTATCAAGCGTGACATAGAGGTTTCTCACAGACACACTCCAAGCCCACAGCCCTCTGCTGTGTCCAGGCTTTGACTGGATTTAAATAAAGCAGGACTGAAACAGGCCTTCCAAGCATCTTGTCCACATCCTCTTTCAGTTTGGCACTAACCCCTTCTAGCTGGATTGTTTTCTCAAGCATGTGGGCCATTCTGGCCATCTTCCCTCCTAACTTCAAAATATCTTCTCTAGAAGTGTGGTATCTCAGATAAATACCAGCTCAGAAAACTAATTTATTCTTTGATCTCTAGTATGCTCTGTCTATTTGCATCTTTCCATTATTCCTTTGCTACTGTACAGTGTGACACTTTTCACCTGCTGTGAAAGCCACTTAAGTGGAAGAGATGCTAGAGCAAAAACCAAAACAGTATTAGCATTAACGTTAATCAGTACTTGAAGAGTGAAATGCTCTCTTGCTATAATCCTGCTGAGGTAAGTGATGATAAATTTGGACTGATAAGACCTCTTTGTTTTGTATTTAGAAGCTGAGCTTGGCTGTAAGCCTGTATCAGCAGTCCCACCTAAGAGATGAAACAGGTCTGAAGGTGAAGTGATATATGGTGAAAGTCCTTGAGTGAGCTTTGCTTGATTATAGACAAACAGAAGTTTGTCAGAAGTTCAAAAGTTACCAAACATTTTCTGCAGAAGTGTACAAATGTGCTGCTATTATAAGCAACTGGAGTTGGGTTTTTTTATATGTATAAAAAACCTGCATTTTTCAGCAGTTAAGAAGTATATGTCTTGGTGCCACTTTTGGAGATGCAATTGCTATTTCAAAATGTGCCAAGGTTCTTTTCTGTGCAACTTACTAGCAGAGGAAATTTACCATTTGGAGCTGTGTGGATAAGGCTTTTTCATATATATATGTGTGTATATATATATATATGTATGCTTTCTCTTTTGTGCTCTACCATTATCAGCTTTGGGCACGAGCCAGGGCTCCTTCAAATCAATAAATTTCATCTGATCAACTTCAAAAGGCTTAAAATCAAATTTTCACTCATAACTTTCTAATGGCAGCTTTCCCAAAGCACTGTAATATCATCACTATGACCAAAAGCTTTGAGATACATTCCAGATTAAAATGATATCTCTTTGAAGAGATTTCCACTTTTATACTTACAAGATGGGTCTAAGAATCTGGCAGATGGAGGAACAAGAAAATTATCCCAGTTTCAAAGCAGTATTCAATCAAGCAGAGAAAGTACAATGTTTTTATATATAAAGGAAAAAATTAAAAGAAACCCAGTTTTGACAGTGCAGTCCAAGCATTGAGTAAGTGGTGTTGTTGTCCCCTCTGGCTATGAGATTTGCTACTTGTCTACTTAGCATCAACAAGGATCACTCAGGGCATGAGTCCCTGCCTTGCTATGCTGCATGCTAATCTTATTAAAGATCAACCCTGGAGTTGCTACCTGTTGGCAGTTTGTCCCATGAATGTCCAACAGGAACTCTGAAGGGCAGAGTGATTCAGGGCTTATCTGTAGGATAGATACATAGAACAGCATAGAGCTGTTCCTTGCAGGGAGTTCCACATCCCACTAGATTTTATTGACTCAGCTCCTCTAAAGCACAGTAGACACTCCTGGTGTTTGCTAAAGATGAGATGGCTATCCATGACTCCTCTTGCTTCTGTTTAGTTTATAAGATTATATTACATCTTCTTCCTGGACAGTGGAATAGGTGGAACATGGAAATCCTGAACATCACACAGAAATAAAGCATGAATAACCACAGCCTGTCTTAGAAGTTGAGCCGAGAACAAATGGTATTCCTTTATTTTGAAAGATTTTGCAGCAAGATTGAAATGCCAAGAGACTGAAATGCTCTGTTTACCCACATGTGACATGGACAGTGACAGTTAACCTGTGTCCAATAGCACATTTCATTTCTGTCCTGAAAGGATATGCCCCTTACCATGTAGTTGTTAAGATAGAAATATTCATCCCATCAGAAATGCTATAACATTCCAGTTACCATGGACTAAGGTGGTATCTCTAAGAATCTGTTGCATTTCTATATGAAAATGAAAGGTAGAATAGGCAGTTGTATGGTTGTATATTCATGATCTCTGCACTGAATCCCACAGGAGACAATCTTGTAAGATGCCACAGAAGGCCTTACTGGAACACACCACCATGGTATGAAGAGCACAAAATAATCCTCTGAGGGCAACCTGTACTCCTGCTCCCTTTACTTGAGAACCCTCTCCATTAGATTAGGAATGTGCATGCAAGAGCAAAAATTGTTTCATTTTAACAAGAATTTATTTAAAACAGCAATTCTCTCAAAAAGATTCTAGAGACAGGCACTTTTGGAGGGTAAGGAGAATCAATTTTGGACACTGGACTAACACAAACACAGGTGCTGCTCAGCCCTAAATCACAGAGAAAATAAAGAAAACCAAGTGAGATCCTCTGCATCACTTGCACATGACTGAAACAAGACAGCAAGTCCTGCTCAGATCCAAACCAGTCGAATGCACGTTCACATGAGCAACATAGAAGTCCAGTTGTCACTCCCTTAGTGGTACATAACAAAATAATAAACCAAAGGAAATGAAACCCTATTAAAATACTATTCTTGCTCCCATGGTGGAACAGGCCATTCAGCTCGCTAGTCTAGTACACTGCCTCAAGCAGTGGTTAGATACCTGATGATTCAGAGCATGAGGAATGGAAAACACACTACATATTCCAGTTGTGGGCTGGAATATTATGTAAGGATGAGTGGTTAAAGAGGGAAGAGAAATTCTTTCTTGAACCCCACAGTTGATCAGTTTACACATTTAAGTATGAGGTTATTTCAGATGCTGGGTTTTTTCCCTTGCACTGGTATTGATTGCTATGTATGTTATTTCTGCATATATTTCAGTTTGGGAACCTGCCAGGTTTTTTTCCAATCCACCGAAGTCAGGGAATGCAAAGTTATGGCATATGTTCAAAGAATAGCAAGAATAGCACACACCAAAGCATGCAGAGGGCTCTATCTTTGTCCTCAGATGCACACAGTCTTGGCCCTAGTTTTTAAATCCACCCAATGATTTTCCTTTCATTTTGAATGATGGAATTCTATTCACTGTGTACTCTTGGCCCCTGGATTTAATTCTCCATTGCACTGACCAGAGGGAAACCACCTACAGGTCTTGTACATATCTTCATTTCCAAGGCCTGAAGCAGCATCATGGCTTACCTAGGATTAGTAAACAGTTTAAGTGATTGGAAGGAAAGCTGGTGATGTGTTGCAGATAAACGTGTGCCAGCAAGAAGGATTGTTCCAAGACACTGCCACAGCTACCTCTGAACTGTGTAAGGGATCATATTCTAATCAGGAAAGGTGGAAGAAAGCACTTTCTGGAGCTATACAGTGTACTTGAGGTGTTCCTTTAGCCACAAAAGATCATGCAGACCATGGGAAATGTCTGAGTATCATAATCAATGCATAGCACTGAACTGACAGCACTTTACACTCCGTTTCCTTCAGTATCAGGGTCAACACAAGGTAAGAATCAGTGGAAAATAAGGCTCACTTAATAGAAGGAACATTTCAAACTTAAAGTAATGCAGTGTTAAGTAGAGTAAGACTTACAAAGGCATCATCTCTGCAGTACCTTGTGACTGAACTCAGAGCCTGAGGCACTGACTGGAGTTCTCAAACTACATCTGCAACTTAGATTCATATATGAGAGTAGACAGAAGGCAGCACTAGCTGAGAACACCCTGCCTCTACCACCAGCAGAAGAGGAGGCAGAAGAGTGAGCTTTGTCCCACACAGGGAGTTGTGGCTAGGCTCTGACTCCTTTGCAGCAGTCAATTAGACCAAAGAGAATTGAGTAGGCAAGACTATTTCGACAGTTGGTAACTAAAATTGTTCTGCAGACATATAATATCAGAATTAAACAACATTTTGTAATATATCACAGCCTGACTAGCTATTCCCAGTGCTCTTAGATCCATTTTGTTTTCCACCAAAAACTGCATAGTGAATTCAGGTTAACCAGGGTCCTTTGAGAGGTTTGTGGGATAACAGTTTCTTGGCTTCTTTTATTCACATACTGTAGTGACAATTGTTAAAGTGGAGATGCTTCAAAGAAGCCAGAGAAAAACATATGCACTCAGTAGAAAATGATGCAGACAGAAATGCCAGCAATGACATACCATATTAACAGCAATCATCATGTGTTACAGGGGAGCCTAGGTAGGAAGGAGAGTTCAATTCTGTGGAACGTATCAAATTTAAGTGTCTTGACTGGTATAACTTTTTTCTTTTCTTTCCTAGACATTCTCTTTTCTTGCAAAAGATTTATTTTTAAAAGACTCCAGGAAGCCAAGAGAGCCTATTAGACTGACAATTATCCTGAGTCACTTCCTACAATGGTTTAAAACAACTCAGAAAATCTTTTTTGTGGGCATGAATGCAAAAGTGCACCAGTGCCTCACAGAGTTGAACCAGTAAACCTGAAAAGAGTAATAACCTACAGGTAGTTACATCACATTGTTAATTACATTGAAAGATTGTCAAGACTGGAAAATCAAATGCTGAAAAGTGATAGCTAGCAAACACATTATGATATGGATATGTTTAGTCACTACCCATGTATAACAGCTGGGAGAATGTGGGATGGGATCCAGCTGCCTGCATTTCAGTTCAGAACATTTCTCTCAAGACAACTTTCTCCTTGCAGTTCTTGCCACAGTTGATGTGGGCCTGATGCAAGCTCAGTGATGAAACAAGCATCTAAAAATACAAGCACACAATTGGAGCTGGTGCTGCAATTTTTGTGCTTGTACACTTCTAGGTGTTTTGATTCACCAATGTTTATGCTCTTTACTGTCGTTCTTTCTGTATTATTTGCTAATTAAAGAAAAAAAAATCCTAACAGTTCCAAAACTTTTGCCCATGTACTCCTACTGAAGTTTTGAGATATCAACGTAAGGTCCAAGGTCCCCTGAATACAATTTTACTCCACTGCTGTCATGACACTGTACTTCTTTCCTCTTGTGAAGCTGCCATTTGAAGAAGTAATGTAATTTAGCTATGGCATATTCATGGGTCTTCTCAAGCAGGAAAACTCAGGAAAGTTCTTGAGCTTTGCTTCTGAAAAATGCTACAGTATTAAGGACATAAGCAAAGTCTTGGCACAAGTATTCTTGGAATTTATACAAACCATGGAGACTGCTATGCTTCAGCCCCAAGTTTTATTAGCACACCAGCCAAAAGTGACCTTGTGTGCTACCCCAGCTGCAGAAGAAGAAGCTAAGACAGCCTGTCTATAGAATAAGAGCACAGGATGTTGACTGATAATACCAAGAAACATTTCCTAAGGTTTTATAATATAAGAAATGAAGCAAGCAAACAGAACAAAATGAAACCACAACATATAGGCATTCCTTTTTCTTTGTACTTATTAAATACCATAACTAAGAAGTCATGCTCATGTGACACTTAACATTTATTGTGAATGCTGTTTCTAGCACCTACATGGGTGTCTATAGAAATGCATCAATTTAGAGGATTAAACATAAGGCCACCAAAGTCCAGATGACATTTATTTCTTCCTAGACAGAAGAAAACCTAGTGTTACAAATGAATGAAAGTTTGAAGACAGAACACTCATTTGAAGAATCAGGTTTTAGACTGGTCTTGGGGGGACAATGAAATATGACAGAAGTGAAAGTCTTCTAGTGAAGACAGGCAAGAAAAAACAGCTTTACAAACTAACACTGAGGATACTGACTCCTCCAGGGTCTTAGTCACTGCTGTTTTACACATAGTTCAAGATATTCAATATCCCACAGCATCAGGATTTTGTGTCTGAGGTAAAGCAGTGATGCTGGGTGGGTGTGTGGGGGTGTGGGTGTTATATTATGTAATGGAATGGCTATTGTGCTTAAATAAATTTAAAAAAAAAGGACAAAGAAAAAAACAAAACAAAGCAAAACAGACAAAAACACTTCACAAAAACCCAGTGAGCTGAAAATGAGCTGGAAATTCTGAAAAATAAACCAGAATAACAAATCTCATATGTCTAAACCCACTGTCTCCCAAATCCCAGAGCGTGGTCCTTCAGATCCCAAAGCAGCTTGAAATAAACAAATTTGGGATGCTCAACATATTCTAAGACCAAGGTACAACATATTGTCAAATGTACCCAAAATTAATACATTTTGTTCTGATATAACTATTTATAAAGACACACCATTGGTGAAGTTATTAGTGATGAATCAGTTAAGATAAAATTTGTTAACTGGTTTCACAAGAAAAGGCTATTGTACTTTAGATTTGTCATTTCCTTTCATCATTTCAAGTATAGACAGAAAGGTGACAGGCTTAAACAAATATTTGTATCACTTTTTGTTCATTGCACAGATTTCATGTCATAAAAGTTGTTACTATAAGATTCTTATCCCAGGTAGGTACAGGAATTATCTAAACCCCCAAAATTTTGTTCCTTCTCCTCCCACCTTATTCTCCCTGCCACTAAAGTGGTAGCTCCAGGAAGGTATAACAATTTAATTGCCCTTGATCAAGTTTGTCAAGATATGAAAACACAGTTTGCTCATAAGAGAAATTCTTCAAACTTCTGAATACTCAGTACTCTCTAGCTGACATACAAAATCATGCAATATCATGTAATATGTAAGAATTATAATATTATGAAATTATAATAATAGTATACATTTGGAGGAAGAGATACTTTCTAAAGCCTTAAACATATGATTAGATAAAAATTATGCCAGCTTAAATAGTGTGAAAAATAAATTGAGGGCTGAAAGGTATGGTAGGGCCTGTGAACCTGCAGGAAGAGATTGAGTTCTGTGGGGACTGTTGACCAGTGAATCACAACCACAAGCTTACCAACAAAGAACTGGCATCAGTGCCTGGCTTCCTTGAAGAAAACTGAATGAAGACACTTCTACTTCCTCCCCATCTCTGAAACATGACAAAAATGACACTATATTCCAACCAGCCATAGTAGCTCTCTGAAGTAATTCCAGAAGCACAGGACCACTGGAGTGCAGTAATGTTTGGAAGCAGCAGGGGGGATCACAAGCGAGTGGTTTCTTTCACATAGAATCAAGCCCTCTGAGGATAGTTAACTTAGCTGAGAGGTTAGCCATGAGCATCCCCAGAAATTAGGGAGTGTAAAAGGAATCCAAATGCAGGAGAATGATTGGAAATTGGTGAATGAATATTTTGTGAACCTTAGTGCTGGCAGGAGAGCAGAACGCAGCTGGCTGTGGCAAAAATGTTTACAACAAATAGCTAAACCAGCTTCTTTTCTTCACACTAGTGTTACAAGTCAGATTTTGTTAATGACTGTAAATCTCTTTGAGATCTTCCAATGGAAATTACTATTCAAGTTTTATAAAAATATTATATAAAGGAAAAGTTACAGTGCCAGAATATATACAATGAATCTATGGGAAATCATTATTCTTCCATGTTTCAAGAATTGTTTGACAAGTTTTGAAATTATTTCTCTGGGAACTGATCTGAGTTAAATGTGCTTATCCCTTGCCTTTTGTTAGCTCATGTTTGCATTTACTGTCCATTAATAATAGATGAACACAACAGCCTAAGGTTCTTGATTCTTTTATGAACTGTAGATAATTCCACATTTCAGTCCTACATAACATCAACAGCATAGGGAAAACTGGAATGTGGCAAGAAGCCCAGGAAAAGGCAAACTGAGTTGGATTGGGAATTAGCTGGAAGGATAATAATCCTGCAAGCCAATATTCATTAAGTAATTTTATGTGCAGCAGAAGAAAATCATGATACACACTTGGCATCTGGAGACTTTAAAATGCTAAGAAAAATATTTCAATGACTGTACAAATTGGTTAACAATTGTGACACAAAACAATTATTTCTACGTCCCTTGATTCAACATGATTCAGTTTTACTCAGCACTATCCCGAAACTCCAATACATAATCTAAAGAACTGCTTATCAGACAGCCTATAACATCATCTCAGCTGTTTTCTGAGATGTTATAAAATCCTTCTTCCCATTTTCCTTCTGCAGCCATTATTTGCCTTACATCCAAACCATGTTCACTCCAGCAATGTGGGATTAAAATTCTAGAGGTGCTTTGGCATACACTGGGGCCTAGGCAAGTCCTATGAGGCATGAAAATATATCAAAATTGTAAAACAAGAATTCTAAACAGTTGATAACTAATAACAAAAGCAGATAAAAATTTGTATACCTAAACTGTTCTTCTGGAATAAATTCATATCTATTCTTAAATATGAGCCAAAATAACACTTCCACCTTCCAAAGGTGTTTCATCCTTTTGTAGCTTATGATTTGCATCAGACTGCATGTTTTAGTTATGTGATTCTTCTGATAAGCAAACTGCAAATAATATAAGCTCCACTGAAAAGCAAATGTTATGTTACTAGCAACAATTTTGCTGCTGAGCTAGACGTGTGACTCACCCAGGAGGAGGGTTGCATCTCAAGGAAGGCTTTTGGATTGTCCCATTTAAGAAAGGCCAGTGCTACTCCAGCTATCTGGATGTCTGTTCATTAGTGAGGAAGATATTATTTATCTGAATGTAGGTAGTAGGCAGAGATTTGGGGTTGTTTCTTTTGTTTTTCAAGTAGGATTTCTTGTTCATGCATCTCAGTGGATTAGAATTGACCACTGAAAATACAATGGAGTCCTTACATATCCTATTAGATTTATATGATGCAAAGTAGTTTTTTCTTAGTCAAAAATTCATCACCTTTTCAAGGACAGTAACTGTTAAAAATGTTATCTCTTGTTTTAAAAGTGTCTATGTGCTAGTCATTTGCAAGAAAAGATATGTTCTGAAGAAAGTCTCAGAAATTAATTTATTTAGTGCCTGAAATTCATTAGTCATATCAACAATCTGATATACCTATGTTTTCAAATATCATATCTAGTACTTCATGTTTACCTCTGGAAAAATCTGGTTGGAGTGTGTACAAATCACTGGCCTCTCTCATAGGTCACAGAATAATGCAAACTTGAGAAGATTAGGTCCTGATTTTGTCAGGAGTTCTCCAGTAAAAGATATACTATTAGCTTAATAATGACTTAAACTAAAAAATTATGGCTGACATATATTTGTCTATCAACTTACAACCAACAGGCTTAGGAAGCTTACTTTCTGAATCAAGGATCCACAGTATGTGGAATTTAAATATGTGAATTTATAATTCATCATCGTGGTTTTAAATAATCTGGGAAAGATTAAAACTCTTGACAATGCTTATAGTAAGACTTTAGTTTGGAGAAGAAATATTGGACATAAAGTGCAGTACAGTTACTGACTTAGTAAAGGGGATTCATTCTATTTTCACCTTTGGCTAGTTTATGTTTCCTCTGCCGTCTTCAACCATATGTGAAAAACAGGTAACATGCATATGGTCACTTGTGCTTGTAATATTAAGTGACACAGCTTTAATTTGATGAGGATTTAATTCCAAATGCAAGGGAATTGCAACTCACTAGTTTATTACATTCTTGGGGATTCTCAAGTGAACAATTCTAGGGCCTAAACAACAACTATGTACACAGTCCATGGCCAAGCTAGAGACAGGTCAACACTGGGTAAGTGAACATTTTGTATTTTAATATAGTTACTCAACAAGAAGTCTGCCTCTTCACATTGGCAAATAACTGATGTCTGCAGTCCCTAGACACCAACCCTTGCCCATTTGTGAAATGTCTCAACTGCAGATGCACAACATCAACACGTGACAAAATCATGCAGCCTTAAAAGCACCTGGCATTTGAGAGGCAGAATCACAGAATGGTTGGAAAGGACTTCGAAGATCATCTAGTTCCAAACTCCCTGCCTTGGTCAGGGACACATTCCACTAGACCAGGCTGAATTTGCAAGACTAGTTGAATAAGCAATAGTAGTTGGGTTATTTTAAACTCAAAACTGAATATTAAAAAAAAAAATGAAACAACCAAACTAATCCTCTTTTTTCCTTTCATTACCTGAAAATATGTAGAAAAAGGAGAATTTAAAATACTGTTGCATTGTACTTACATGAGGGCTATTCTATTTGATTTCAAACAGTTCAAGAGCACATCTTTATTTCTTAATTTATAGAATTGCATGGGGATGACAGTGTTGTCATGTTTACAACATGGCACAAATACATGGAAAACTTTAGTGGGAAAGTTAGTCTTGATATTTTAAGGCTTTTAGTGCCTCACTACTTTAGAAACCATTTTCTCTGGCTTCACTGAAGGTAGTGCTTGCAAAATTGGACATATTGTTTAATTATTTCATGGCTTAATTTTGTCCTTGAAGAAAAAGGCAGGCACCAACTCTAAATATGTTAATGTCTGGCACACCTGGCTGGAGCATACTATTACATGCAAGCTGAAGAACTTGTGAGCCTGTGCAAGTATTGGCATAATAAAAGAATGCTCATTTTGGCAGTTTCCTGAGATCAGTGAACCTGGGTAGAATCATTTCCCTCCGTTTTAGGTTTGCTATGCTACTTAGATTATGATTCAAACTTTTTCTTCCTTACAGGTGGCCATCTTTTCTTGTACAACTCCCTTCATCATCCTTTCATAAAAACATTTCTCATCTGCTCACCCACTCAAGTAGTGGTCACCCCATGCTAACCCATGTGCTTATGAGATCAACTATTCTCCTTCTGTATTTCTCTTAATTACTCTTCTGTGTCTATTCACTTCCCTCGTACTAGTTCCACACTTCCATCTATTCCATCCAAATAAAAAGGCTGAACAAAAAGCTTTCAAGAAATTTGCTACTTCTGCTTACCTTGCCTCCAAAGTAACATTTCATTTTACTTTCTCCTTTTCATCTTTACATTACCTAAACCATGAGTTTTATTTTTACTGGCTGGAGATCTCCTTTATACTTATATTCTAGAGACTCTTTCACTACAGCGCCCTGCATCGTGCCCTCTATTTTCACTTAACAATAATTGTGAAACTGAGATCACGACCTTCATCCTTACCCTTTTGAGATACCCTTTTGAGCTAATCTTACTCCATGTCTGTAATCACTTTCCATCACATTGTTGCATTTTCTCTGCATCTGTCCTCAATGAACGACAGCATCTCTACCCTCCCCTCTCACCCAATCCCACACACAGACTCTCAGTGTTGTTGTTTAATATCATCCTTTCAGTTATCTCTCTACACTGTCAGCAGCTGTGCCTCCTCCAGCAACTCTCCTGTCTTTACCACACTACTTTGTTTGTCTTTAAGGTCCTTGTCCATACTGCAACACCTTATTCATGACCAACTTGCAGATAGGTTTCTGTCTGTGATCTATCAATGGTATCAATTTCATTTTACACTTTCAAACATACCTTTCCCTGCTTTCTGTGATGCTAGTTTTCTTTCCCCAAAAGAGCTCTGCAATGATCTGTAGAATTATATAATTCTCTTTCTTTAAATTCTCTTTACAGCAACAGCTTGATAGGAAAATCCTAGCCTCTGATTGTTCTGCTAACATTACCCACATTATTTATTTTCCTCTTTTCCAGTATTACCACCTGTCCTAAACTTAGCAAGAGCTGTTTGGTACACCTCTAAATGAACACACTGCTGAACAAAACTTCTAATCCTTGGCTTCAATTTAAGATTTATCATAAATCAATTTATTGTAAATCAGTAATTGAATTTTATAATGTTTGTTGAAGGTCATGGAATTTTAATCCTCTTCAAAAAAGAGCATACACAAACTAGTTATACAATGACTATAAAAGAAACTATTCATTGAGCAGAATTTAACATAAGATTCTAAAATTCTCACCAGTTTTCCAAGATAAAAAAGCCCAAACCCCACAGACTTTTATACTAATTGTCACCTAGAAATTTTTCTCTCCTTAGTCAGAGACAAATCAACAATGGACTTTGGAAGGTTTCATAATAAAATATCAGTCAGAGAAACTATTATGCCAAAGATAAATGTGGGAAGAAGGAAGTGAAAATTGTACAGATAAGATTTGCAATGCATTAGAATTACATTTATGTCTCCTGTTAACACTTCTCATGCTAGTTTGCAACAAACTAGATCCAGTTTACCATTTAGAAGATGAACACCCCCCCAGCCCAAGCCCCCAAACCAGACATAAAATGCCCAGCTTGAAAAAAAAAGATTTGTTGTCTGTTGTAGGCAGAGTCCTAAGAATCCCTAAATTCCTCCATGGAATCTTTGTTTACCCTAAAAGAGTCAAGCAATTAAAGAATATAATTATGGATATACATAAGCCCTAAGGAGGACATTTTCAAATCTTCTAGTTTGACTGAGTCTACCAAGACACACATTTTTAGGGCACATAGAATTGTGTTGGGTAAGAATGTGAGAACAGTGACATTTTAAGGTACTTTCCAAATGTTTTTCCTACATACATGAAGATTTAGCCCTGTTTCCTAAGAAACAGATTATAACAGTCCCTAAAAGTGGAAAACATCTCTGTCCTTCTCTTAGGGCTGGACTATTAAAAGCTGAACAAGGCAGTTTTGTCTACACGACCGCATTCAACATTTTAATGCTGAACACAAAGCAGAAGAAAACAAGGGTTACAGGGCTTTGGGATGATACTTGAAATATCAAAAAATATCGCCTCAACTTTTTCACATTCCATTTAAACACAGAAACCTAATTCTCTGTATTATCACACCTTTTACTATAAAGGTTGTACTATTTCTAGCAGTGCTCACATCACAAATTCAACAGATACTGCACCTAAATTTAGGCTCCATTTTAGACTTTAATTTCTGGTCATTTAAGAAGTGTTTCTGGTCATGTAAAAGATACGCATTTGGCATTTCAGGAGTTGGATGATGAGACAAACTCAGGCTTTGGCAAGAGTTTTGGCCCTTCATCCTGCCCCAGTTGATCTATGGAAAAATTGTAGTGTCCTAACTTCTAATCATTATCTCAGCCAAATGGCATGATAGTTGCCAAGAATAAGTAAAGTCTATGAGAAGTAAAACTTTGGGAAAAAAAAAGAGAGGACTTGAAAGTTGGTGCTATTATAAAACTTCCAAGGCTGTTTATTTGGAAGCACAGTAAGTTGCTAGGTGACATAATGGAGCACAAGTCCTTGAATTGCCAGGTCCAGTATATATTATGACCAATATTATTTTTCTAATTGGAAGAAAACGACAACAGTAAAGGCAGACAATTTGTTGTGATGCTCTATTACTTCAGAATGCAATGGCTGATCTTTTTAAAACATGGAATTACCAAATCCTGTAAGCCATACGCTCATACAATTATTTCAAGTCTGTAGATTGCTTGTGTGGTGCACTTCCTCAAATCCTGGAGCTGAAGAAATCTTTGGGGCTTAACATTAACATAAATACTGAAAATTCCTCAAGTACAATGTGATTTCCCAGGGAATGCAAAAAGAAGATCTCAAACTGCAAATTTAAAGCAAACTAAAACTTTTCATGCCTCCACGATAAGACATAATCTCTAGCCCTGTACATTTTTAGTTAGCTGTCACCTTCAGGCTTTTCTTGAAAGGCCATTCTTTTATTCTGGAAGCAGCTTGAGTCTAAGCTGGCTCACTGGCTTCTCTGTGCCATAGCATATTCAGACTAACCTGTAATAAAACAGTGTGTCTTCACTGTGCCACTGGCTCAGAGTTTACAGCTCAGGCTTCAGGTTGAAGAAATGCATCTAAACCATTTGTAGAGCAGGCTTGGCCCCAGAAGCAGTGGTGTCATTCACCCAGCTCCATACTCCAGCTCCTGAAGACAGGCAGACACAAAACGGCTTTCCTCACAATTAACTGCAATATTATAATGTCTACTGCCCAACTCATCCACAATCCATCTAAGCTGCTAAATAAGACAGCTGGCTATTAAATTTGCAGTTTTCTCTATAGAAATACAAAGTACTCTCTACTGTCCTGCATCATTTCAATTCCAAACCAAGCAAACCAACATTTCAGTTCCCGAAACTTCAATTAAACATCACAATTCTTTCAGAGTTCTGGAACTGAAATTATTTATGCTTCCCTCCCAAATCTCTTAGTCTAAATACATTGTATGTTCTGCTTCCTTCTTGGCTGCAGTTGTTTCCCTACCTCTAGTCATTTCTGCTTCTAACATCATCTTCAACATTTCCAACCCTACTGACAAGAGACAAACTTTTTTTCATCATTTTGGAGCAATACCAAGAAGCTAATTACTATTTATTCCATTATCCCATTCCAATGTCCTGTTTTTCCCTTCACTCCTTATTTAATCAGCAAGTAATATTTTCCATTTGTTTTCATTTTTACCCTTTTGACTTTTTGCACTTGACTTTAGATGGTGATCAGCCCTTTTCTATTTTATTCCCTAAAGGCACACTCCTTATGCCTCATACACTTTCTGAGACAGTTATTTGCTCAGCTGAGAGGAAAAAACCTTTTCCCTACTATTTTCGCTATTTGGAATACAAGTTCAACATATTTTTTACCATATCTGAGCAAGAGAAATTTCTATCCTCCTCCATAATCAACTCCCTGATTTTCCACTTAATTTAAATTAGTGTGCTTGCAATCACTGTAATCTGATCCCTGCCACTATACCCCACCAAAATTAAGCCCAAAATACAATCGTGTCGTGTGTGTGACTCTTCAAGTAACCACTTCACAGAATAATGGGGTTCTGCTTTTACTGTTCTCTAAGTTTAGCTCTTGTAGCAAGACAACATCTTCGTTTTCCACTAGATGTGGCTTATTTTACACAGCCATTTTCATACTAGAATTTAGGAGCCGATGTTCTCAGTGCCTGTAGGCTTGGTATTGCTCTCCGTGGTGTTTCAACTGCACAACAGCAAAAGACCTTCTCTGGAGCCTTACACGGGTGGGCTGTGTCAGGATCTCCCTTACACAGGAGATCCCTGCGGACAAACAGGTGCGGCCCAAGAGCTCAGGCGGGGAATCAATCCCCGGAGCGCCCCACACGCCCCCCGCACCGCTGGGCTGGGCACTGCGGGCGAGCTCCCTTGGCTCGCAGCCGTGAAGCTCCGGCCGCGGGGAGCCGGCACGACGGGCTGGGCAGCCGGTCACCTGGGCCAGGCGGTCACCTGGGCCAGCCGGTCACCTGGGCCAGGCGGTCACCTGGGCCGGGCGGTCACCTGGGCCGGGCGGTCACCTGGGGCAGGCGGTCACCTGGGCCAGGCGGAGCCCGGCCGCTCCCCGTCCCTCAGGCCGTGCGAGGCCCGGGAGCCGCTCCCTGAGGCGGTGTGGGGGCGGCGCGTGCCCGCCGGCCCTGCCCGGTTACCGTTGCCGGGGCCCGGCGGCGGCGATGGTGAAGGAAACGATCCGGGTGTACGCGCGGGTGAAGCCGCTGGGCAGGCGGCAGCAGGCGGGGGTAGGCCGGGAGCTGTGCTCCGGGGGTGCGCTGGGGATGCTCTGGGGATGCCGGGGAGAGCCAAGGGCTGCCCGCGGACCCCCCGTTCCCCGCTCAGGTCGGGGCAGTGGGCCGGGGCCCCTCAGCTTCAAGAGGCTCGGGCGGCTGGCGGGGGCCGAAAGGTTGGTTCCCAGGCGGGTGTGCGGCGAGAAGCTCCTGCTCTCCGAAGCCTCAAGAAGTTCAGACAAAGTGAATAAAATCACGAAGTAGAGGAGTTTAGGCTGTAACTGTTGGGGGAGTGGCTGAGGAACTTACTGCCAGCCTAGTTATTAGAGAGAGGCTCGGCAGGAAAACACTTGACACGCGTCGCTGGGTTTGTGCGGTTCAACAGAGCGAGGGAAGGGAACGTGTTGCTCGCTCCCCGTGTCCAGCTGCCCTCCCGAGGGGTAATAAAGATAATGGAAGTGTTCCTCAGGAACCGTGCATTTAGGTCTCTGCATTGCCGCCTTGTTTAAAACCAGCTCTTCTCGTCGCAGCCTTTGTCTTGTAGTCTTTCTTTATGTATTCTTCCAGACTTTTTTGAGATGTTTGCACTGGGGGCAGTGCTTTAGTTTTTTTATAACATCACAGATATTAAAGTGGTTTAGTAAGCAAATTATGTCCAAGAGGCTAAGCTTTTGTTTCGAATATTGTTGTAGTGTTTACATGGTGACAGAATAATGCTAGTAGGTGCTAGTTTTCTTGTATAGCAGTCAAGGAAGATCTGTTCATGTGTTTAGTGCAATCTTTAACAAGTTTGTCTCAAGGCAATTACAGGTGCTAAGCTTAGGTAAGCGTTATATTTAAGGATGATGCTGTTCTACTGACAAAGTTATTCTCTGAATTTGTATCCATCCTTATTAGAGCTACTCAGTTGATAATGAGGAACCTCTGCCCAGTCTGGAGATTACTGTGCCACGTGACTTAGCGGATGGATTCATCAATAATAAAAGAGATAGCTACAAGTTCAAGTGAGTAGAAGCTTTATCTTTATACCCTTTTGCCTTTAGTGATTGGCAACACTACATCTAGTGATATAGATGTATAGAATCTGGAAAAGTCTAATTTTAAAATTAAATTATGGTATAGATGGGTTTATTTTTATATAACTCCCTTAATAAGAGGAACACTTCAGTATATGCTCTTCACCATAATGGATCTGACAGCATTGGAAAAAATTGTCATACTATTGTCTGTCCATTGCAAGTCATTATGCATTTCTAAATCTTGCCTCAAAGAATCATTTATCAGTTCTTCTGGTTTTGCACTTTGTTTTGAATTTGTGTATGAAAACTGAAGCAGGATTGTGTGTTTTCTTGTGATCTAATGAGTTTTCATAGGCTAGCTAAAGATCTTGATGTAAAACATTCTGTTTAGAAACTGTTTCAGACATAGCCAAAGCATGGTAAAGAAAACCAGAAAATCTTGAAAGAAATAAATCCTTGGTTGTGGAGTGCAAATATTTTTTAGGAACCTAAAATCAGTAGAGCAGTATCAAACATTTTTATTACCTCAACAAAAAAAAGTGAGGCAACACTTTAAAATTTTGGTGATGAATAAAGGTAGATATATAATCACCTTTAATGATGAGGTCAAGACTGTCTTTTTCCAATTTGGATATGCTTCATTTTTTTAAAGTAAACAAGTAATTTGTTTCTCTATTCTATTAAAAAAGAAGGCTCCACATAAACAACTGCAGCTCAGACTGATGTCGTTTTACATCAGCTAAGGTAATTTGCTTGGAAAGAGAGGAGCTGCCCTCCAAACAGATTCATATGCAACACTACATTAGGCTGTCAATGCCCAAGCCTGACTTAAGGAATGCTGATATTTTTGTCTGACTTTATAATTTATTAAAAACTCTGTAGGAGATGCACTTTGAGAAACCCTATGCCTTATTATCCTTAAGACAAGGGAAGAATAATTGTTTGGGTTACTGGACCAATTAGCAGGATAGAATAAATGCTTTTGGTTTTTGTGCATTGCATTTGTCTGTGATACTGTACCCTCTGCAAGGGTCAGCATGGTGCCTTTCTACACACCCAGTGTCTGTAAGGCCTTTCTACACACTCTGGGGAGTTCTGTGCCAGACTAGAATTCCATGTAGGGGGGCAGCACAGCAGGGCCCCAGCAGTACAGGGGGCTGCTGGAACAGGTGGATGACATCTTCCTAACATACAGTGAAGCCAATCAGGATATTTGCAAGCATGGACAAACTGTTGAGGGATATTAAGCCTGGAGGTAGCTTTGACTGCAGCGGCCATGAGATAATGAAATTCAGGATCCTGAGGGAAGGGAGTAAGGCAGAAAGCAGGATCCCAACCCTGGACTTCATAAATGCAGAGTTTGGCTTGTTCATGGATCTGCTTGAAAGAATTCTCTGAGACATATTCCTGGAGAGATGACCAGGAAAACTGGCTGATTTTCAAGCATCACCTTCTCCAAGCTCAAGAACAGTCCATCTACATGAACAGAAACTGATGCAGAGGCAGCAGGAGGATTAGAACAAATGGCCCCTTCCAACCTCAAGAATTCTGATTCTGTAAAATAACTGCAGATATTTTATCCAGAAAGTGACAAAACATATTTAATTAAATATCTCATTGTGACCTATAGTAATTGTGCAGCAGAATGAAAGAAATGGCTTGAAAAAATGTGAGCCTGGCTGTACTGGTGGGATGCTGTATTTGGTTATAGTGTAATCTATTTATCCAGGATTCAGTATGGTGCCAGTTACAAACACTAATTCTCTTGATAGATTTAAAATAAGGTTTATTTTTTTCCAAGCCACATCATTTTATCAGAGGATTTTATTGTACAGATCTTGTCAAAGCAGCTCTGTGTACAGCCTATTTATGTACAATAGCACAACAGCAAGCTGTGGTTAAGACTACAGGGAAAACATTGTACTAAGTTATGTAAGCCTAATGATGTAAACATTGTATTACAAACACAAACAAAAATGTATGAATCAAGTACTGTTTTAACATTCTAAGCAATTATTATTTGCTTAATATTTTCAGATTTCAGAAAATTTTTGATCAAGAAACAAAACAAGATGTGATTTTTGACAGCATTGCCAAACCAGTAGCAGAATGGTATGTTGTTGATCTTGCAAGTAACCAGGGAAAAGCTATTTCTGCTTCTGCTTTATTACTTGAAGGAGAGCAGTCAAGTCTTTGTCTAATTGTTGTAGAAGTGGATTGATGTTCTAATTTACTAAATACTGATGTGTCTGAATGCAAGAGACATACAATCTCCTGAGGATTTCATTATAGTAACGTTCCATTTTTGACTCTTAAAATAGCAGTGCTACTGTTGCCTCTTTTTTGTATAGCAATAGAAATCCATGCCCAACCCTTTTTTTGTCTGTAATATAAGCTGACTTCACTGCCTTAGAAGAGTATTTTCTATATAGTTTCATGTGGAGGTAAACCTAACGAAAATTTTATCCCCCCATATAATTTTTGTTAAGCTAGGAATTCTCATTAATGTATGTGGAGATAGTCCTAAATCTTGTCCTTATTACTTTTGTTTTAACATGTAAGGCAGTGCTTTTCACACTGTTTTTTTTCTCCTCCTCCACTGTCATAATCAAACAATGCTCATATTTGACAGTTTGCAAAGGTAAATATTTAAGACTGATGAAGACTTTTGCATTCATTGTGTGGTTTGAATGCCACTCTGAAACAGGTGGATTTTCGAATGGAAAATGGATTTTGTGCCATTCTCTTTGCTCAGTTTACTGTCTGCATTGCTGAAGTCTGTACTGTCTGTGTGGGAGAAAATCCCATGCTGGAGGAAGCAGAGTTTCTGCATAGTGTTTGCTTGTTTATCAAACTTACTGCACAGAATCCAGACTTGTAATGAGTTGGGAAGTATTAATTTAAGTGCCAACTTCTTTCTCATTTGTTGTCTGACCCATCTGTTGGTTTAAGCCGTGAATCTTGCAAGTTATTCCTCAATCTATTGCAGAGTCCTGTGTTTAGCACTGTAGGAAGACAAACATTTTCAGCTGGACACTAAGCCTTTCTCAAGCTGTTACATTGAATAAAATATGTATCTATCTCTTTATAATTTCATTTTCTTTCTCCTCACCCCTACTGTTTTCTTCTCTGAAGTCCCTCATAAAGCAGAAAGGTAATTGACAGTGAGACTGAAGAGCCAGTGAATTTGAAATTTCATTAGAATAAGCTAAATATACTTAGAGATAATGCTTGTTCTTTTCTCATCCAAATGATATTTCTTTGCTTATCTGACATTATCACATATAGATAGCTTCACATTAAGTCATATGCTTAATTTAAAATATTTCTGGGTTTAATGTTGAATGCTGAAAAAAAAATCTTTATCTAATTTGAGTGTGTTTGGAAAGAGAAGCATTAAAAATCTCATTGTTACATACTATGGACTTAATTATCCTCAGCAAAAGCTCAGAGTATCAAAATTAACGAGCAAGAAACTGGCTACTTTTTTTCCCTTTGGACAGTTTTGATAGAATATGAAAATGTTTTGAGTTGAACAGTTCATCTATACTCTAATGTGCTCTAATAAACAGGAAGGGGTATTCTTCTCCTTTATTTCACTATTAGCTGAATAAAGACTTTTATATATTAATTTTCTCCATTATGCAGGCTTTAGTTTCAGGGTTTAGATATTTTTAACTACTTTGAAGTACCTAAATGCTATTAAAATCAATAGTGTTTAGGCAGACAATTATCTCCAAATAGATGAGTCTTTATATTTAATGCAAAAATTAACTTACGAAACCATTCTTAATGAAATCAAGATTTTGTCTCTGAGTGTTATAATGTGGTAAAGTTTGTATTCTACATTATGCTTGTGTTGTTACTGAGAATTTTAACTGTATAGAGTAGATAATAACTGAAGTATGTACGTGTTTTTATCCACTGCCTTAATTTTTTACCTCCTTTTGGACAAAAATATGTATTTCAAAATATCTTCAGAGTCATGAGGTTTCTTGGCTAATGGAGTTCTGAACTGGGCCTGAAATTTATTTCACTCTGTGGTTAATGATGCCATTTTCCTTTCCACCATGGGACAATAAGAATTGCCCTGTTTCTCTTAAAGACCACAGTTTTTCATAGCAAAATGTCCTTCATTATTTGTTTCTTTCACAGTCAATATTCTCTTGCATTAAAAAGCTGTTGCAAATACACACATTTCTGTTGTTGGCATCACTCTACTAAGGGAACAGTTTTTGTGTGTGTATTGCCAGGGAAAAGGAAGTAGCAGGAAAATATCAATGAAATAGTTCAGTAACATTTTGGGATTCTTTGTCATGCATTCTTACAGTCCTGAGAAATTCAGTTAGAGACTTGAATGCTCAGAAAAAGAAAAAAATCTTGGGCATTGTTTAAACTAAAACCAGAAAGGCAATGTTCAGGATTCTAAAGTCTTCCTAGTTTGTTCTTGGATGGATGGAAATTGGATGCAACTTTCTTTTCTTTTCTCTTTTTCTTTTTTTTTTTTTATTTTTATTTTTAAGTGCATTTGCTTTGATGTTGGGCCACTACTTCTCTTTCTGTAAGTCCGGTTATATTGTCATCTTGCCTGTGGTTTCAGAGGCACCAGACATTAGTTTGTTTAATTTGCTTCTTCAGTCAAAAGTGCCAGCCTCTGCAAACCATTATAAGCATATGATTTGCTTGAACTTTAATAGTTTTTTTTCTATCCTTGAGTCATCTCTTACATTGTTCTTTTTTTTCCCTTCTAATTTTAAATACATAGTCTTGATAATGTTTTTGTGCAGAGTCTACTTGATGTTTAAGAAGCAGCACTTATTCTGTTACTCTATCAAAAACAGAGAAAATAAATAACACTCTACTTTAAAATTTTGCTAATGATGAGCATTGCTTTAGCCTCACAACTTAACAAGGCTACTCTCAAAATGTTTCAAATATTAATATTATGATTATGTACACAGTCAGAAATTAAGTAGAAAATGTTAACTGTTTTGAATTTGTTTTCAGGTGTAACATGGCCAATGTTTTGGTATTAGATTTCTTGATTTATTAAAGAATAACATTTGAAAGTATTTTCTCTTCAGTTGTCTCATGCAAATAAGAAATAGCTCATCTGTTTATAAACCTAATGGCAATCACCTGTGATCTTTTGAAAAATTTGATGATCTTGGGGGTAATGCTCCCATTGCTGCAGATACTTTCTGGTTTCTTCTCATGTGCTGTATTTATCCTAAGACTTAGCACCTGTAATATATAAACTACTTAAGTTTATTCTCAACTGCTTTTGTGGGTTTTTTTCTGCTGTGTATTCTGACAGAAAATATAGTAAAAATATTTTTATTAACAATTCATTATTAATATAAATTAATAATTTTTTAACAATATCTATTTTTATTACTATTCATTTTGTACCTGGATATATTTATCATCTGGCTCATCTGAATCACAAAAGTCTGTAGAATCTATATAGAGCAAAATGACACGTGGTTTCAGATGTCATCTTGAAAGAAATTAAGCCTAAACGTTATCCTAAATGGAGAAATTAGTAATGCTAGCTGTTCTTTCTCAAAGTGAGTACAATTATGAGGCAATAAAGAGGGAAAAGTGTCATTGATGTTTCTTCTCAAATGACTATTAGTTGCTTGTGTTTATTTTGACTTAAATTGTGCAATATAGAATTGTTCAAGAAGTTTGCTTAATTTAAGTTACAGTTTGACATCTTTGATTCAGAATATCTTTGTGTCACTTATCTGTTACAGTGTTTACAATGAAATTCTAAATATATTTAGAGATCTTAGTCAAAACAAGAAAATATATTACCTTTTTTTTCTGTAGGAAAACTTCTGAAATTTCTAAGCAAACTTGCCTGCACTCATCACTCAAAAACAGCTACATGCACATTTGGAAATCAGTTTTGTTTTTTAAAGATGAGGCATTACCAATTTGGATTTGTTCCACAAATCTGGCAAAGACATAAAAATGTCGTACTGCGATACTTTGTTTTTTTTAATTAAAAGAAACTTTAGTCTGACCTCCAAGTGTTAGAAGATATCTGAGAACTGAGTCTCTGGGAAGAAAAATTCTCCTGAAAACTTATTTTCCAGATCCCTGAAATTAAGTTCTTCCTTCTTTTTATCTCCAATATAATTTGGAAGGCAGAAGGGGGAAGAGGTGGGGGAGGCTGGTTTTGCCAGGACTGTGTTAATTTATTTTTTTTAATGTTGATGAATTGAGATTTATTGAGATAGAAGGAAGGAAGGAAAATGAGGGACACTGAAAAAATTTTTCAGGTGTCCAACAGAGCCAAATATATCCAACAGAGCCAACAGTATCCAAATATCAAAGATATTGGTGTCTTCTGCTTTTTTTTGGTTAGTCTAGTATTTTATAGGTATTGAATATTTGTTTCAACCACATGCCTTTATGTTACTACTCATTTAAAATGGAGATGGCAGAACTCTGACAAAACCAATAATATGAAGCCAAAATAAACTAACAAAATTAAAGTAAATAAGTTTTAAAGATTAAAGTTATTTCTTTTTCTTGGGATTTTCTCTTACCTACTTAAAAACATTGACAGAATTTAGTCTTACTTAATGAGGGGTTTTCATTGTTTTGTTTATTCATATTATAAACTTTGTACAGAACTTTCTCTTTGAACTTTTTCAACCTATTAGAATAATTAAGTAAGAAGGGATCTCTGTAGGTCATCTGGACCAATCTTCTGAGGAAAGCAGGTCTGGCTTCTAGATCACATTTCTCAGGCCCCTGTCCAATAGGGCTTCAAAAATGTCCAAAGATGGGAATCCCACAATCTATCTAGGAACCCATTCCAAGGCTTAACTACTCTCACTGTGAAGAATATTTTCCTTATACCCACTTGGAGTCTCTTCTCTTGCAACTTGTGACCACTGCTTTTTGTTCTACCAGTGTAAGCCTCTAAGGGTCCATTGCAGAAGGTGGTAATTAGGTGCATGTAAGGCTTTCTCTTCTCTGGGCTGCTAGGAAACAGTTCACTTGGCTTCTTGTGCATGATGTGCTGCAGCCTGAACTCAATTGATTGTATCAGCCTTACTCCAGTTTCTTTAGAGCATTTTTCATCTACTGGGGAGCCCCAAACTGGGGACAGAACTCAAAGAGGAGAGTTTCTCCTTTTCTTTTCTTTTTTCTTTTTTCTTTCTTTTTTCTTTTTTTTTTCTTTTTTCTTTTTTCTTTTCTTTTCTTTTCTCTCCTTTTCCTTTTCCTTTTCCTTTTCCTTTTCCTTTTCCTTTTCCTTTTCCTTTTCCTTTTCCTTTTCCTTTTCCTTTTCCTTTTCCTTTTCCTTTTCCTTTTCCTTTTCCTTTTCCTTTTCCTTTTCCTTTTCCTTTTCCTTTTCCTTTTCCTTTCTATTCTTGCAAAGTGTGGACCTAACTGTTCCATTCAATTCAGCAAAATCAGTGCAGCAGCAGAGGAAGCAGAGTTCTTGGTTATACTTAGGCAAAAGCCTCCCTAAAGTCTCATTAACAATGAGCACAAAAACAAATGAAAAGTTCTGTGTCCATAAGCTTTAAATAGAACAAATGATCTTCACTGGAAATTAAAACAAAATGCAGTCAGAAAACCCAACCACAATAGAAAAACCTCAGTCTGCTTTCAACCTCTGTCTACTGTCACTGGGCTTTTACCACTATTTGTACTGTCTCAGATACTCCAAGGGCAAAGTACTGAATGATATTAGAATTCTGTTAGAATGAATTAGACTGTAGTAACTACCCATGAATTGTCTAGCTCTCACTTGAGGAATTTGTCACTTGAGGAATGTTAGGCGGTTGTAAGCATAACATATCTATCAATTTAAGTGGAATTGCTTCCATGAGTTATACTTCTGTATCACACTATATTTAGGAATTAGACATCTTTCAGGAATCAGACAAGGCAATGAGTGACTGGAAATGCCAGTACATAACTCTGTAACAGCATTCATTTAAATAGGGGTCTGAACTGAATTTTTGAATTAAAAGTTCATGTCTCACTGCACATGTTTTTAAATCACCACTAATTACAAGTAAGTTAGAACATGCAAGTTACTTGATAAGTGAGTAAGAAAATTTGAGGGGAAAAAACCCACATGGTATTGCTGTCCTTTACATTCATGTAAAAAATGTTCCTATGCTTGGTAATGGGTAGTTTCTTGAAGTGCAAAGTGCAGAAGAGAATTCATGTCGTAATTAATTTTTTCATAAAACCAAAACTGATTTTCTTGAGCAATCATGACATAAGCTTTTATGTAACAATACTTGGGTTCTTAAGTGATATTAAGCTTGTACTGAAAGTGGAATATATAAGGAACATTTACTTCAGCTTTCTGTTTTTTCTATTATTTGTCTCTTTTTCAAAACAAGAGAAGTATTAGAATTAAGAGTATGCCATGTTAATTGGAAAAATATTTATAGAATGTATGTTGGGAGTTTCTAAGGTATTAGATGTACTTTTGATGCATGCGGGTAGGTGTAAATCCTGTAGGGTCTTCATGCATTTACAGCTGCAAAAAATCTGCATCAAATTGGCCCCCTGAAACTCAGTGACATATTGGAAAGGTGGTCATTGAATTGATTAAGCTGTGGATCATGGTCTTACTTAATACTTTCCAGGTAGAGAATTCTTTCCCAGTGGAGGGAAAATATCCTTTAGTATTCTGGTTAGAAAAAATACTAGAAGTATTGCAGTTCCTGTCTTAGACACTGATGTTGGGGAAGGTTGTTTTGATAGTCTGTGTCATAGCTGGATGTAAAACTTGAACATTTTCAATTTATCCCATCAGGTTGCTGCCATAATATATGATTAGGTTTATTTAGCAGTGGTATCAAATCAATCTTCTAGACATCTGTGTGCACAAACCACCTTTTGCTTGTAAAAGGTGTGATTTAAATTCTCAGCAACGTAGAGGGTATATTCAATGCTTTCTTTTTGTTTAAACTTGTTGCTGTTCGTCTCTGTAAGGTGAAGCACAAGTTGTTGTGTTTCTAAAAACCAGCAATAAGTTTTCAGTGCTTGATCAGAAAAAAAGCATTCAATTCTTTGGGTAAAATGTAAGAGCAGATCTAATCCATTTCTAAATTATAATCATTTTGAAGAGAACATATAATTAGATGATAAATTATAATGCAGAATAAAAGGATAAAGAAGATTTAGGCATGTAATGAACAGTAATTATTCATACTTCGGGAGTTGCCTGCCTGCAATTTATGCTGTTATTTGCTTTTTTTTTCCACGCACTCTGTCTTGTTCCGATTTCCACCAACCAAAATCTTTTTACACAATTTCGTGTTGTTCAATGATACTAACCTTGCTAAAGAGCTTTTCCTACTGCATAAATACTTCTTGATGAGCTCATAATACTTGGCAGATAATAATGATGTTTCTTCATCAATATTTTGCTTTAATTGACTTTTTTTACAGTGATCAAAAAGATAAGACTAACATTTATCATCCCACCCACCTCAGCATGCAGGAAATGTATGAGATGTGGTTACATAGATGTACGTTTCCATTTCCAATATAACAAACAAATATTATTTTTTTGTTATATTCAGTTTTGTAATATATGAGCCTTCATATGGCTTGACCACATGTATTTTCACTGAAACACAAAAATAAGTATTCAGCTTTAAAAGATATACTTACCAAGTGTTGACGTAATTAACATTTATGCTACAAAATCTGGGAATCCTAATATTCTGGTATTATGAGTAAAATCTAAAATTCAATTTGTTTAGTTCTGCCCTCTTTGGATTTGAGGCTTTTGACTTTTTGGGGGCCTTTCTTGGCAGTCATGAAACAGAACACGTTAATAAGCCATGAAGACAGCTCAGTATATTAAATGAGATTGAAATACAATTTTTGCAAACCTATTGCATGTCTGTGTTGTCCCTTAAAGGTCATATTTTTTGTGGAAATCTTGCCTCAACAGAATTTGAAGCCTTGGCCAGGTTTCTTTGAGATTTCCTTATATGCAGAAATTCAGGTCAATGAGATTTGTCCCCGTTCAATGCATCATATTGTACACAGGTATGAACTTCACCAAGTCAGACTTACTGCTCATGCACGTGACAAATTAAGTTTTCCTTGACACATTTAAGTTGGTCCATATTTTCCAGATAGAAACATGAAATATGTGGTTAGAAGTAGTACAACCAAAGCCAAATCAACTATTTGTTAGAAACTGACTTTTTAATGTATATTATTATTTTCTTCTTATAGAAACTAAGTCCTTCACAAAGTGTTACAAATATATGCCTGCATGTTTTAGTGAATAATGAAAATGATCCATCTGAATTCTGTAATAGAATGAAACAAATGTACAAATTTAGAGAAGATTTTAGTAATTGTATTTTAAGATATTTTTCTCTGTAGTAGGTGTTTTTAGGTCTAACTTGGTATTGATAAAAAAAAAACAAGACCCTCCAGTAATTCTGGCAGTCATAACTTTGGTAAAATATGCTAGAGACAGATTTCTCCAACACTATTTTAGCTAATCTGTCTGGAAGTCATCCATGAACTTCTAAAGAGGGTGCTATACAATATTGTATAAGTGCATGAAAGATCTTTTCTGCAAAGCCTCTCTTTGGATTATGAGTCTTTGATGTGTTTTGTTTGAAGTAGTAAAGAGACTACTTATTCAACAAAATGTCTCCTTAATCATGCCAAAATTCATCTTTCAGAGAGAAAAAAATATGCAAAATTCTGATAACACCAAGGGGGCATGACTGAAAATACACTTTTAGTGTATGACTTTTTTTTATGCATAGTTTTAAGTCCTCACATGACTACCATCACTATGCATGTGAACCTGTGTAGTTTCAAATACTGAGTTCAACAAAAATTTGGGACTTTTGTTCAGAGACTCTGAAGAGCAAAGATGAAGACTTTGTCTGTGGGAACTGACACCTTGAAAAGTAGGTTTTGCCAAAAAGGCAGAAAAGAGCTGCTGATTCTCTACCAACCTTTCCTAGCAAAGAATCACTTCCACTACTGTTGGGGACAGCTTTAATTTGCAAATGAGAATCTTCAAGGATCTCATTGGTGGATGCTGTTTAGAAAATATGCTCTTCTCTTGTCATAATGGGTGTTGCCAACTTTTTTGGTACCTGCTGCAGTTTTATTTCAGGATGAAAGGGACAATGTATATTTTCAGCTCACTATACTGACTTCTAGTGTCTGAGGAACCCATCACTATGCCAAGGGTGATTATGCAGTATAATTTGATGTTGTTTTCTTACATAACATTTTATGGGTGGCTAACAGTTTGTGAAAGTTTTTTAGCTTTTTATTTTCCTAAAGGAATTGTGGATCATTGGTTGGAAATATTATGTACAAATCTTAAACTTCCTGCGTATTTAGTAAATAGGTATTGATTTATTGGTTGATTTGGTGTTGGTCCATCTACGCTACCCTTTCAGTGTTGGTTGGAGTGTTGATGGAGTTTTGGTTGGGGTTTTTCTGCCCTGAAGTACTTAGAAGTGGAAAAGAACAAAGTCAACCACCAACAAACATTCCCTATGGTGATAAGTCTACGAGGCTCATTGCTAAAAAACATCCTGTGTTACCATTGATTCCAAATGAAATTACTTAAAACAAGTGTGAATAAGACACATCAGACATGGATTTTTATGACTTAATCCATGTTATCACATACAGACCTTCAAAACTGATATTGACTAATATTCACAATATTATACTTAAAATGATAGTTATACATCTTCAGTTTTGAAAATTGTTCTTTCATAAATATATATGTATGCACAAACCCTTAACTTTTGTGTAGTTTGTAAGCTTAATTCTTTCTCCAGAAGCTGATGCAGTAGAGGCTTTTCATTTTCACTGCATCTTTCCATCTACTCTTTTCAGGAGGCAAGATCCTGAAGTGTACAGCTTGCTTCTGAGCCAAACTTCTTCAGTCCTGCCTGAACCCCTAGTCCCATGTCTCTTATAAAAGTGTTTTGCTTCTCAGACTTAGACAGGGAATTTGTTCTCCATCCTGTCCTCATGGAGTTGTATGTTACTCTTGGAAGGCTTTGCCAGCAGTTTCACTGGTAGTCTTCTTTCCTTGCAGGCTTCCTTAGCACCTCACCAGGCTGTCCTTAAATTGACTTGGTTGTAGCTGTAATACACTCTAAATTAAAGAAATGTGTGCAGTTAAATATGGACAGGATGCAGTTATTTCTATATGCATAATTATACACACACACACATATAGATACACATAAATTTAGAAAATAAGATTGACTTTTAGCTCAGATTTTAAAGAGCATAACTGTGGAATTAAATTCATCTATGTAATTGCAGTTCTAAGATAACCTATAATTGCATTGTATTAGAAGAATGCATTATTGACATGGATATGTTCACATTTTATGAGCTGTCAGGGTTTTCTGGAAAACTTTTCAGATCTGTGCTGATGCACAGCAGAAAATATAAGAATACATATGAATCAAATAGCACAAAGAAAACTCACTGACTTTTGCAGGTGTTTTGACAGCATATGGTATGGGACATTTTATCCTGTGTTTACATGTGAGTGATTCTAATCAATAGCTTTTTCTGAAGTACAGACATGTCGAGTTAATAGTTTGCTGCCACACATTTACTAGTTTTTGACATGTTGCAAGGCACACCTTTAAAGGGGAGGAGTAAGAAAGTTTAGCAACCCCAGTTGCTAGCTCTGAAGAGCCAGAGAGGTCTTCTGTATGAACTGAAGAGCAACTGCACTGCGTCAGGCCAAGGTTCCATCTAGCACACTATGTTATCTCTCACAGAGACTAACAGACAATGCTCAGAGGGAAAAAAATAACAGCGTGTAGGGCTGCTTCCCCCATGTATCCTCTTAGTCTTTAGTTATTTGTAGTTTAGGGACTTTCTGATTTCTCTGTGATTAGTACCTCTGAAGAAAAATTTTTTGGCGATTTAGTCCAATCTCTGCTGAAGCCTGTGTGACATTTTAATGTCCAAAACATGTCATGGCAAAGAGTTACACAGCTTAACTTCAATTTTCTCGAACAATCATTTCCCCTTGCTAGATTTGAACTTGCCATATCTGAACTTCTGTTGATACCCTCTGCCTTCTGACAACTCATTACTGTCGTCAGCATTCAGATACTGTGACAGTGGGCACTAGAAATTCCTAAGATGGATGAATGAGGTGTTTTGTCATAATAATTGTTTTGATTTTTAACATCTGGATTCTAATATCTCTATATATTCTGTCTTTACGCGTTTTGGGAGCAGATGTTCGCTGTAGCTCCTTTCAACATGTTTCTGTTTTTGTCTTCGACATCCTACTGTAATGGATTAAAATAAGCGATTTGGCAACTACTCAGGCCTTTAAATAAACTTTAATAAGTTGGAGAATCATTGCATCTCTCATGGCGCCAGACCAGCAGCTATCTATATAAATGTTTCTTTTCATCTTATGCAAGGGTTGTTTTCCCTCTTTTTATTTATTAAAATTGTGGCTTATTTACCATTTTTTCTTTAAACAAATTTCACAAGAATAATTGTTGCTTTTCAATTTGTTGAACAAATTGATAGGTCGTTAACCATAGTAAATCCTATCCAAAATTTAAGATGATTAGGCTTATCTACTGTTTGGTGGAAATCGGGTGGAAGTCAATGGTGACAATGTGGTGAATTAGAGAAAGATATTTGAACTGGACTTTTCCTAGGCACTTCTGCAAACAGAAGTAAGAGGTGTGAAAAAGATGATGAATGCTATTTCATGTTATGCCATTAATATCTATTTTGTCTGTTCCATCAAAGCTTCTTGTACAGTCATAATTACAACAGAAAAGTTTGCTATTACTGATGTGGGCTTGTGTGTTTTCATAATAAATGAAAATTTTATTACATTGATTTAAGCACAGATTCTCCTACATACCTTTATCCAAGCATAGTCTGATAGTTCAGTATAGTTGTGTTCTCAGAATAAAAGCTGGACCTTGGTGTAACAGTATCCTTACGTGGGTTTCTAACCACAATATAGTTTTCTCTGTTTGCATTTCATGAAGTCCTATGTGAAATATTTCTTGAGTCTTCTCGTGTACAAATGGCACAATTCCTGACATCTACAGTCTTTAAAAAGATTAAATGTCATCCTTGCAAAAATCATCTGCCAAACTAAAAAGTAGGAAAAGGTAGTGTAAATAGCAATAAGCGATCAGCTAATAATGGATTAAGTCAAGGCATGAAGAAATCCTCCCATTCCAGATAGTTTAAATTCTATAGAATCTAGAGTGTATATACTTTAAGTGCATTCTTGTATTACCAAAGACAGATGCTATGTAATTAAGAATTACTGTTAATTGTGTTTTAATTCTATACAAAGGTGATCATGGACAGTGTGTTCAGCCTTAAATATTAATTATCTTCCTTTTTTTAATTGTACAGTGTTTTGGCTGGATACAATGGCACTATCTTTGCATATGGTCAGACAGGCAGTGGCAAAACTTTTACCATCACAGGAGGAGCAGAACGTTACAGTGATCGAGGCATTATTCCCAGGACTTTATCTTATATTTTTGATCAATTGCAGAAGGTATGGAACATTATTGTCTGTTTATTTTTAATGTCTGGTTTCAAATATTTAACTATTGCTAAAGGTTGTTTTTTATAGTAGCGTTAGTGGAAGTCCTAAAACTAATGCTCTAAGAAAATATCTAACTTGACACAGTACTTACTATGTGCAAGAAAATCTTTGTAGTTGTTTTGGCTACCTGCTTTATTGCAACAGTCTGAAAACAATGGGCATTACTGTGGGGGGTGTTTTGTAGTTTTAAAACCCAGGCTATTTTTAGTTGGTGCAGCATACCTTCAGATCCCACGAGTGGTTCTCCTTGTCTAATGCTTATATCAACTCCACTCTGATTTTGCATTGCATGAGTTGCATTTCATTTTGACTTTCTGTGCAATGAAATGAGTCAATAAGCCAAAGGATGTGCCAGAGTAAGCACACTTATTGTTTGTTATATTTATTATGTTTGTGAAAATTTTCATTTTCTTTTAGTGCCTGAAATACCGACATGAGTGAACACAGTCAAATGTTCAGTGCTTTTATAATTATAGGAGGCAAAAGTGAAGAGAGGAAGAGAGGAGTTTGGTTTAATTTATGTTTTGTCTCTTCATTTACTCCACCAGGCCTATGACTCATTAATCTTCCCATTTTAGAAAAGCTATTTAATTAAGCCAATTTACATATTATTTGACATTAACATAAATCATTCCACTGTACTTTTATACTCTTTCAGCCATGTACTACAGAGTACCAGTCTGTTTGCATGAGGGTATATGTCTCAGTCACATTAATATGCCTTGTCTCAGGAAGGGTTAACAACACTAAGTGATTACTTTGGCTCTTTGGAAGTATGGATTTGGCAAGTAAATGTACACAGCATATGACAGGGGCACAAAAATTTGCCATTGTGGGAAAGGAAATGAAAAAAAAAAAACCCACATGATCATGTTATCTTAGACCTTCTGCTGCACTCACACAACCCCCATGGAGGACTTTTGTTGTGCAAAGTGAACAGGTTTATCATGTAATCGCCAGCAACAAGCAGTGTCAACGCACCAACATTCTTTTCTAATGTTAATTAAGTAATTAAACCAAAATAGGATGAAAAATAACTAGTATGTTTGCCACCTTCTCAGCACAGAAGTACGAATGTTTCCCTCTTCAGACTGCGTTTTGGATGAAAATCTATATTTAGTTATGCTTATAGGGCTATTTGAATCTTCCTGCTTCCAAATCATTGTTTCATATATTTTTTTTTCTTAGTGCATTTTAAAGAATCTCTCCTTGGTGTTTTATCTTTCCTCTTGCCTTTCTTTTTATATCTTTCCCCTGTTTCATTTCTTTATACCTACAGCTGTGGTTTGGAAGGTGTTCAAATAATGGACAAGAATCATTTGCCTTCTAACCCTAAGTAGGATGAAACGGGAGAAAGTGAAATCAAGGACATGAAATACAAGACTTGTTAAGCTCTTACTTGGACAAAGACACTGCAATTTGAAACCAAAGAAACAAAACTTTTTACCCTAAATGAGAAGCAAATCAAGCCCTTTGCTTTTAATAACATCTCCTTTTAATTTAGAAATTCTCCTGTTTCCACGGCATCCTGTTTGAACTGTTCCTTACTACATTTTTTCCATCCATCTGTAGTGTATCTTTTAAATTATGTCCCTTGAAACAGTGAACTGTCATAACCAATTAAAAAACCGTGGGAAATAATCATTAAATGAAAGTGACAAGTTATATCTCAAAGTATTTTGCAAAAAAAAAACAAACAACAAATCAAACTGTATTGGATCGAATTATAAAATTTCTACTGTGATATGAATGGCTTTGTCTGCTGAAAAGAAGTGACTGATTTTTTATTCTTTTTTTTTCTTTAATTTTGGAAATCATAGCCCACTATTCTGAGGTTTATGTTGTTTGGATTTGGCTTTGGGGCAGGGGAAAATTCTGTCTGCAAAAATCAGTTGTGTTGAATTACTTTTTGGCAATGTAATTTACCAAAAGAATTGTGATTGCAGAGAACAGCTGACAGCATATACAGTTCTCTAATGTTGTGATGAAGAGAGTGAAAAGCAGTATGTCACTGATGTTTCTAAATTAAGTAAATCTTTTTTTGATGCTGTTTTTACTTTCTTTTTTTTTTTCTTTAAGCATAGTCTTTCTATCCATAATATGAGCATTTACCTTTTTGTAATAACATTCCTTTTTAGTGCAGAAGTGAAAAATGTCATGTTGCAAAGTTCTGTAAGCAGCTCTCATATTCTAAATATATACAGACTTTTTAAAGTATACAGAATCAATTAAAAATCCCAGACTAAACTCATCAGCATGGTGGGGTTTCATGGGGGTTTTTTGTTTTAGTGAGTTTTGTGTGTGTGTCTCTGTCTTGGTTGGGTTTTTTTTTCTTTTTTTTTTTTTTTTTTTCTTTTTTTTTTTCCTTTCTTTTTTTTTTTCCTTTCTTCTTCTTGAGTCATTATGCATATGGTAACACATGGTAACATGGTAACATAATATAAAAGTATCACAAATTGAACATATGTACCATACCCAGGAAAAGAGACAAAGTGAGAAAGTGACCTAGAAGCCATAGAAATAAATTTGTCTTCTAATCTACCTCTGACTTCTGTTTATAACATTTTTTCTTTTCTTTTCTTATCCAGGATAGCAGTAAAGTGTACACAACTCATGTTTCCTACTTAGAAATCTACAATGAATGTGGTTATGATCTGTTGGACCCAAGACATGAGGCCTCCAGGATGGAAGATTTGCCGTAAGTAATAAGATTAGAGAAAATCATTAAAACCAAGAGGAATCGTTTTCATATACCCTATTATGTTGTTTGGGGACTTTTTGAAGTTGTGCTACTGACCTCAGTGTTAATTTAATCAGAATACTTTGTTTTCACAATTTTATCGACGGTACCTTAATATGCTGTTATTTTGTGTGTAGGGAGGCTAGGGAGGAACCAAAGGTGAAAGGATTAAAAGTGTTTGTTGCTATTATGCAGAAAATTTATCTTGCAGCAAATGACAAGGAGAAGGTGCACTTGTTTTTCTCATGGCAGCCTGTCTCTTTGTATGGCATGAATGACTGTGTGTGGCAGAGACGTGTCACAGGTGGTATTTCCTTGCAACAGTAGTGAGGAAAATCTCCCTGCTTCTATTTGGACTTTCTCCTTCAAGGATAATTATTTCTCTAGAATATGCAATTATGAAATGAGGTAAGTTACATCTAGAAAATGGGCTACAAGGAACTCCAAAGGCCAGTGTATTTCCTTCAGAATGGATGGTTGTTATAAGAGTTGTCATCGATCAGACACTACTAATGCTTGGTGAAGGGTAGTGAACAAAGGTTTGTAAGTCATGACCACTCCAGCTGGGGAAGTTAAAGATTTCAAATTCATAGGAAATCCAAATTGTAGTCTCCAAGTCTGAAATAATAGTTTATAATCTGTGTTATTTTTAAATAACTAAGCAAACGCTATATTGGTGTGAATGAGTTGTTTACTGGATTTACAAGTGTCCTGAAATAGTGCTGGGCACCATGAATTTTATCACTCAACGTGACAGCAACAGAAACTACAAAAGCAGGAAACATACTGAAAATTTTTAATGGGGCAATAAAAGAAAATAAGGAGAATTTTTGAAATAACTAATTGTGTTATTCACATATTATCAAACCATTTTATTTATTAAAAAACCTTCCAACACAATATTTTATTGTGTTTAAATGGAGCTTTATTTTTCCACACAGTATGGGGTATCTAGGACATTTATGGACAAAATAATTTTCAAGATTGATCTTTATAAAAGAATCTAATCTAGATAATAGGAAGGCAGCAGACAAATGCAAAGGGTGGGACTGGGCTATGAATTGTTCTAATTGTTTCAGTTTCTTTAACTGAAAAATGGAAGTAAAATTTTGCTTTATGACACATCATTGCTATGAGGACTCTGTGTATTTACCTGTGTCTTTCATGACGAAGTTTAGGACTCTTATTTAATTTATTAACTGCTTCCCGTGGCATGCAGACAAAAATTTTAATCAGAGCCTACTTTGGATAATATAATTTAATTTCTGTGTCCATTTTTACAGTATACAAAAATAGTGTGTTACAGCTTTTTCAACTTATTAAAGTTAATGCTATTTAGTTATTCAAATTTATTGCATTATTAATTTCACTAATGAAGTTATTTGAAATATTTTATCTGAAATAATTCCATTTAACATTGTACAAGAATGAATTTATTCAATTCAAAGAAACTGAATTTTAATAATTTAATTGCAACTTTGAAACACATTTAGGGTCACGTGGCCTGGGAAATATGTAATATCTTAAAACTAGGTACTGAATGTTTGCTAATAATTGTGAGTTTTAGAATCCTCCAATTAGTTTATGTATGGTGATTCAATTGAACTAAAAAATAACTCCATGTTGTGTATAAGGTTATTTTAAAAAGTAAAAGTTGATAGATAATTTGATTGTAAATGAGGAATAAAGCATGCTGGGATAATTGTAATTACTTGCAAACTTACGTAGCTTATACTACTGCAGGGTGAGTTTTAGTAAGATAAGAAAATTTTCTCTGCGTAGTAATTAATATTAATAAGTGCTTTAAGGCTTTACTGTACATGGACATAATTATTTGCACTACATCATTTGTCAATGCAATATGTTCTGTAAACTAAAACTATACGTACATGACTCATATTTAGCATGTGTAAAATTATTTAATGAATGAAATATGTTTTGTTTATTTTTTAATACTGTAGTCTGGGGATTCAAAACTCAAAAATATATGGTGTCATTCTCATCTAAAAAGGGAGTAAAAGTTGAAGGAATGGGTAGTTGCATGATTAACTATATTTCAATTATTTGATTAATTTTCTTAAATGAGAAAGAGGTTACATATACATAAATAGTAATCATGTATTTTGAAATTTATCAGATGTTTATTACCTAATAAATATTTTTGGAGAATTTTATGTACTTAAAATTTCTTAATATTTTAGTGATAGTAAGCAAAATACAAAATACTAACTTTGTTTGCTTGAAACTCTGTATTTAATGAGAATTTTTTAAATAATTTACATTTTTTGTACTTTAAAGGTATCATATTATGCATAATTTTCTGTTGAACTCCACAGTGGATCATCTAAGCTTTAAGCACTATAAAAAGCCAAAGACAGGTTATTCACCCTAAGTTCTTGGGTAAATATTAGCTGTCAGTGCTGATACTTTCCTAAGTCTTTAAGATGGACAAGAAGAGTATTGAAGAAATGTGATTTTAGAAGAATAAGCAGAAAGATGAGTTAACCTCATATAATGTGCAGATTGTTCTGGAACAGTATTGTTATCCATATTCTTGCTAAAGAAGGGGATGTAGTTTGAATGAAAGGTAGGTACTTCTGACCAGCAAACTTTGCACTCTTAGCTTTATGTTACCAGTTCAATGTAAGGACTAAACACAGATTGCATGCAGGTGATAAAAGTTATGAAAGGCTTGTGGATACACTACAGGCTTGTTGGTAGTACTTGAAAAATGAGACTTAGAATTGTATTTGATGCTTAAGACAAAGTAATAAACTTTTTTAAAATTGTCCATTGCATCTAAACATTACATGGGTAGACTTGGGATCTCAGCTCCTGAAGTCAAGGTTTTGTGTGTAGCCATACTTTGCATATTCTGTAGACTATGAAGTTTTCATCTTAGCACTGCTCACTCATTTCCTCCTGGTCTGCCAGATGGGAAGGGAAGAGGCTCTCCCAAAAACAATCACTGCTTTTCTGGAAGCTCCTGACAAATGCATGTATGTGGGCCATATAGCTGCACATTGATACAGCTATCTATATGTATACATATACAGATTCCTACACAGAATTATGTAATTATTTATGTATTCATGCATATGTAGGGATATGTACACATATACCTATTTGTATACATACATACAGATATTTATGTATGCATTAATAGTTACTGTGTTTCTAATAGGTACAGATATTTCTACAACAACTAATGTTGGTTTTGAAATCCCATTAAACTTCTATTTTAACAGAAAAAAAACCCTAATCTTCTTGATGTTTAGTTGGAATATTACTTGTAACCCATAGAAGATATAATTTGATATACCTTAATGTTTCACACAAAATATACTTTAGTTTACAATTGTAACTTGTTTTATTATACAAATCTGACTTTTAATTTTGTGACACTGTAGGTGAAATCCAGCAAATACAATAGCAAAAAAACATTTGAAGAATCTTACTTGCTAGAATGAAGAAATTGAATTTAATATTAACAATCTAATTTTGTTTGTAGCTGTAGAGAATTCCATATTCATACAAGGAAATTATGGTTGTTTTCGACACATAAAGGTTTGAAATTATTGCTATGAAATAAAGCCAGTAATAGACTATTTAAATGCTTACTGCCACCTTATGTTTTCATAAAAGTTTTGCAGGAGTGTTCAAATGAGGAGTACTTTTCTAAAGCTCTTAATTTACTGTGCATTTGTGCAAGAGCCTTTTATCTCCAACAGGTTCTTGGTTGTAGTGTATTTGTAATTTATATAACCCAATGTTATTGAATTTCACTTTGGTTACAACCTACCAGTAAAACTCTTCCTAACATGTTGTTATTTATTCAGAAGTAAGAGATTTTTTGGCATCATATATAACACAAAATTAAAGAGTGAGGTTATAGGACCATTAGTCAAGAATGACTACATTAATTCATAGATAACCAATAAGTTACTGCTTTAGCTGTCTGATGGCAGGTGACCCTCTTGCATGTTAAGGCAAACTACAGTTACTGCTGTTCTGCCTTAGAGGGACAGTCTAAGCTGCAGTAATGCAGCAGCTACTTCTCAGAGAGCTCAGACAACCATTAGTCCAGAGTGATGTGGCCAGGGCAAAATAGAATCTAAACTTCAAGTCAGTTAAAGGGATTCCCCATTTTTGTGTGAAGATTCTTTAAAGTCTTCTTTGGAGGGAAATGTTTGATTTTTATTATGATGCTGTCTGACTTAAGGGAAACCACACTTTAAGCTGAGAACTGATTAACTTCAAACATCAGAAATATATTATAATAACATGCAAAACTGTTATGTTCCATGGGGTCATTGTGAAAGAATTTCCCTTTAAAACAAATCCTGTTACTGCATGTTGATAAATTACCTCAAAGGAGTTTATACTCTTCTGTTTCTCTACTGCCCTCCAAGGGCCTTAAGAGTTATCAAATTGCTGACATGGAAAGCTAAAACAGCTGCTATAATAATTCCTATTCTCCTTAAAAAAAGAGGGATAAAAGTAATATAAGGCTAAATTAATAGTTTTCAATATATAGAAAATGTGTTTTATTCAGTCTGATTTTTTGATGCAAATAAACCTGATTCTCCCCTCCAGTCTCAACAATGTTAATGTCAGCCTCTTTTAATGGCTGTACCAGCTATGTAATCTGGAAACTGACCAACAACCATAAACCTTCAAGAACCATATTTTCAGTGTTCTGAAAATTATTGGTATTTTAAAACTTTTAAGGCAAATAATATTACTAGTTCGATTTTTTTATATGAAATACTAATTCTTTCAAAATTGAGTGTTCATTGTTTTACTACTGAATATCAAAGATTAGGAGAATAAAAAGTTTTGTAAGGTTAGATTTTTCTTTTTTGTTAATGAGGAGGCAGCTAAAAACTGTTTTGAATAATTTCTTCTAAGGTTATGATTCTTTTTAATTACCGTTCAAACTAATTACACTTTAAATGCATACAATAACTTCAGCATACATGATACATTGGTTAAACATGTCCATGTTTTATATTGATTTGTTCCATGAAAAAGAGTATAAAGTTCAGTGAAGCTTTTTTAAGGTAACTTTTCTACAAGCATTTGATGAGCGAATATCAAAGTTTATCTAACCTTTTTTTTTTTTTGTGAGTGAGATTATTGAAGTTGCCTGCAAATTCTAACAGATTTTGTATGTTTTGTTTGTACATGAACCACTGATCTCGTTGTTTGAGTTTTGATTCCGTGTCCTAGGTGGTGGGGTAAGGGGGAGAGAGAAAGTGCACAGCTTTTTCCAGATTTCAGTAAGAAAGGGTTAGCAACAAACAGCTTAATCGGGTAACTGCTTTGGTAAGACAGAATAAGAGGAGGAAGATGAGTGGCAAGTAAGTCTTGCATCCCATCACGTGCTGTTTGCCCTGCATCCATGCAGCATTGGACAGAGCCTGAATGGAAACCCACATGGCACACTGCACAAGAGCAGTACAGTCCTGACCATGAAGAGAAGGTCTCCTTCTTGCTCTTATGAGCTTTTGTCTAATTTCCTTATGAGAAAACAGCTTCAATCTAAAAGGTCTTCTCCTGAGAACTCAGTGAATTTATCCTGCAGCCAAGGGATCTATGCAGCACAACAGGCCTGAATGCCCAGCTGTGTGTGCAGCACCTCACAGGCTGTGCCTGCTCAGGTTCCCTTTTATATGAGTCATTAACTCCTAAATATGTAACAGTCTCCAGTCATGTCCATAACATCCAGAGGGGCCAAATGGTGTTTTTGTTGTCTCAAAACAGAATCCATTGGAGACAGTGGGAAGGATTTCCTATCACAATATGATGTGTCAAGCAAACAGTCTGCATGAGCACGTACTCGTCTCATAGTTCTGCCATGTCTCATAAGGGAGATTATGCCCTAAGTCCCTACTGGGATGAAAAATCAAATCTGTGCACTGTTAAAAGTTGTTCTGGTAGCTGAATAACTTTGTAACCATACCTCTTCGATAAGTGTTGACTTTGTCCTCTGTTGTGGTATTCAGGGAGTTGTACTTCTGAAAGATCATCTTTTTGGATGATACACAAGATGATTATGCTGACCATTCTTTCCTAATAGCTAGAAGTTTTACAAAACATTACCTATATGTGTCCATTAATTTATTCTGTTCTTCTGAAAAGACTCCCAAGATGCATACTTGCTGCTTTTCTCTTTTATCTTTTTCCTAAATGGAGTAGTATCTTCACAATGGAATAGTATCACTATATCCTACTCATGTATTGACATAGAAATCATGTATCTCCATATGTTATTTGTTTGTATCATTATGATTAAATTTTAAATGTTTAGAAAGTTTTTGAGGTTATTTTAGATTTCTTCAATTCTAAGCCCTAGAGACAGATATAATAATAGGAAACTTGACTTTAAAATGGCTGTTTTTTTCCCAAAATATATTAAGGAAGATTTTTTTATTATTATTTATAATACACAAATTAATGAGGTGGTATTAATTAATCACTGGAAACTTTGAGATCAATGTTTGCCAGTAACAAGAATGTAATAAATGAAAGCATTCAGTGTGCAAGGCTCTCTTGCATTGGTGGCAGGATTGGGATTGATGGAGGAAAGGGCACAAGTTAATAAGGGCACAAGTTTCTATGTGTGATCTGAACCACTGTAGGCTTTAGTGTGTGATGCACAGAGATGCAGACAGAATACAACTTGACATTAGCAAAAGTTTGATATGCAAGAGCAGAATTATACTCTGGGATTTATGCTTTGAAAGGGGAAGCTGGGTTTTATGACTATATGAGAAATGTCTTATACCACTGCACAAAAATAAGGCTAACAGTGGGAGGCAATCATACTTGGAAAAGCAATTGTTATGGCTGCCAAAGAAGCGTTGTGCGTACTTTTACATGCAATTTTTCTTGAAAAGAGTGAGTGCCTTAAAATGTGGTAAAATTATTTCATTATATCTGTTTGAATGTTTTGAGCATCAGACTTTGAATACTCCCACAATATTTAAGAGTAGTACTGTGGAGTGCTGCTTCGATGCTTGATTTCATTCTCAGTTTGGGGCGGGGTGGGAAGAAGTCAAGTAAAGCAGAACAAAACACAATCCCTCTAGTTTTGAAGCAACTTGAAGTAATTAACATGCAAGAACTACCTACTGATAAAAATTCAAACCCCATACTCCCTCTTGTGGTTTATCTTGAAGAACATGAAAAAATATTTATATACATATATGTATACATATAGGTGTTTTACGTATAGATAGACAGCATTATTTATACTTACACAGAAAATAAAGTTTTGGTTTAAATAAAAATAACAACTTTCAAGTTTTAAAAAGTTCTAATTTGTTTTAAATTCTATCAGAATATGTAATTCATCCTGAAGGACATGTTATTTATCCTCAGATTTAGTGTACTTCTGTTTTAACAGGTTCTCTCTGAGGGTTTTCCAAATCCAGTGAGGCAACCACTTGGCCTCCATGTTGGATACTATAGAATGTTCCAACTGAGAAGACCCTAATGGCTACTCAGTAATGCCAATAAAGTTTAACTCCCAGTAATCATTTTGAAAGAAAAAAAATCCTATGCCAAAGGACTATTCAAAGTGAAAAGGATTTTCAGTAATACTTAGCAGCTCTTCTGGAGCTTTTGCCATATCCTTGCTACTTGTATCCAATTCCTTTCTGAGAGCTTTAGTCTTATAGAAGTGTAACTAAGAACATTTCTAACAGGAGAAATAAATAAAATCATTCTGTTAACTTGCTTTTAATTTAAGAAAGGGATAATTTACAGTTGTAGTTACTACTATTTAAGTAGAATGAAAAGAGAAATAATTTTGACAAATGCAAAGTTATTAGCAACATGTTGACTACAGATGTGTTGATTCTGAAATATTCCATGCCTGTTTGTACGTCAAAATAATGGTATGCCTTGTATATCATCTCTCCTTGGTAATAGCAAACAAACCCCTACATATTATTTGTTTAGGATGATTCATCTAATCTCTTACTCTTGAGATTTTACTGTATCTCACTAAATAAAAATTCCAAAGCTTTCTCTAAAACTTACGGTTTTCTTATATTCGTTTTCTATGTGAACTTTCATAATAAAGGAATTAAAGGGAGGTTACAGTAAAAAAAAAATCAGTACTTCTTTTAATGTGTATCATTTATTTTTCACGCTTTTTCATTATGATTGGGCTTTAGATCTCACCTTTTAGGTGTAATCAAAATGAAAGTATGAAACAACAGCTCACTAAAACTCTAGTTTTCACTGTTGTTTTTATTTTGCATGTAGAAAAGTGACAATAATGGAAGACTCTGATCAAAACATTCATCTTAAAAACTTGTCTCTTCAGCAAGCAACCAATGAAGAGGAAGCCTTAAACCTACTCTTCTTGGGGGACACCAACAGAATGATTGCTGAGGTGAGATTTGCTGTGCCAAATCTTCCTTAACACCACCACAGTTAAAATGGTCAAGATCATCTCTCCTCCTCTCTCAAATAAGATGTATATTTTAGAAGTTCTGGGACATAAATTAGTATTCTCTTTTTGAGTGTATTTCCACAGTGAAATTAAATAAGCATTTCTCTGATGATAGTGTTCCATAGTGGATCTGATTGGTGGTTCTTGATGTTATAACTTACTGAAATTCAAATAAGTAGAATACAAAAATTCTCGTGAACTATAGACTGATTTTGAACGTGTCACGTATCAACATACACGGACATGTAAAGATAAGCAAATATGCCCTTGCAAAGCACTGTCAAACACTCCCAGTGAAGTTTTCCCTGGAAATATTCAACACCAGCTTGGATGGGGCCATGAGCAACCTGTTCTAGTGGAAGGTGTCCCTACTCATGGAGTGTGATGGGACTGGGGGGTTGGAACAAGACGATCTGTAAGGTCCCTTCCAACTCCAACCATTCTAGGATTCTATGATTAAGCACTCAATTGCCTTTGAAGTACTTATAATATAAGTCCCCTTTTTTTTTTCCTGCTTATTGCATAAACACATGGTGTTATGTGTAAAAACACAAAACAAACAACCTCCCCAACCAAACAAAAACCCCCCAAACCAAACAAATAGACAAGCAAAACCCACCAAAAACCCAAATGGTAGTTCAAAGGAAGTTCAAAATAAATATGTGCCAATATTCAAACACAAGGGTGTTTTTACTGATTCTGAAAAAATTCAAATTAAATGTTTCTGTATCTGATCATCTGTAAGGTTCTTTCTTCCCTTCATGCCTGGATATGGAATGTAAATATAAAAAGTGTGTTGTACAATATGAGCACTGCCAATGTGTCTTTACTGCAATAGAGTTAATTCTCTTTTAGACCTTTTTGGGTTCTCTTCCTCTGTATCTCCAAAAGGATATATCATAAATCATTGACAAGAAAGACACTTAGATTATATGAGTAGTCAGGTAGTTCTGTGTTCCTGCTGGATGACCACATACACCTGGACACAGGGGAAGAAGCATTTGATTACAAAACATAAATAGGGAATACAAATATTTGTTCTTTCTCAAGGATGACTATTTCAACAGTTATATTTTAAAAGGTAGGAATATGTTAAGGCAAGAGGTAATCAACATAAGGTGTGCTCATAAACCTGAGCATTGAGACAAGGAACTGCTTCATGATGTTGAAATAGAAAAATTGATACCATGTGGAGGAGAGAAACTTGTCAAAGTGTAATAGAGGAGAAAAAGGTTAATCTAGACATCTAAGGAAGAGGACTTATGACATAAAACAGGACTTCTCTGGAGATCCATATTTTTAAATCTTGAGTTATGATAATACTTTCTGACCTCTGAATATGAGCACCCTCTTAAGTAAACTTTAAAGAAAAAGAAACAAGATTAATAAGCCTAAATAGAAAAGAATGTAAAATAAATGTTGGGTTCATATTTTTTAATGATGGGTGGAAAAACTCAGATAACTGTCATGGATCACAGATGAGATCTGTAGCCCCTAAAATTGCAATCTAGTGCCTTAACCCTGAATAACCCTTCTTTGAAGAGTTGACTATTTTCAGAATAAGAATGACAATTTAATTTCTGCATTGCCTATGCTAATGCAGTCTAATTTGTGATTTGAGGGGTGGATTTTTCCTTCATCACTGATCGTGCTAAAAAGAAAGTCATCGCAATATTAAAAGTATTTTATAGGCAACATTAGTTCATTCATTCATTAAATTTCAGAACCTAAGGGAACTTTTGTAACCAAATGCTTCTTTCCCACATGTAACTATAATCCCAAGAGAAGGAAAAGGAAAGGAAACTAATCTGATTTGTGTAGCATTACTCTATTAGGCAATGTAGGACTGGCCCTTTGCTCTAGATGTGTACTATGAGTTGTGTAAATGGTGAGATGGAAGATGTTTGTGCACAGACAATTCATGAAAATCCAAATGGGATTTTTTTGGCTAGTATTTTGCCAGAGAGAAATAGGCAAAGATCAAAACAAAAAAAACCTGAGTCTTTTGTTGTCAGCACTGCTGAGTGTAAGGACTATATTTTTATTTGCTTTCCAATGAAAGCAGTTTCTTGTTGCATTTGAATACGTAAGAATCTGCCGCAACAGCTTGTAAAATCTGAATGGTTTTCTCATATTTTCTATCTGTTAAGACAACTTTATTATTTTAGTATCTGAAATGCATGCTGAGGACCTAAAAATCAAATTTGCAATATAAGCAGTTGGTAGCAGCAACATGTAAAAAACCTCCTGTGTGAAAATAAGTATTTGGCTATTTAGGTAGTGTTCTCAAAGCATTTTATTTTGGTATATTATTAGTATATCTTCAGCCGAAGTGGTCTTTTCTAAGTTCTTGTGATGGGAATCTCATATGACCTCTGTCTTTTGAAATGACCTGCCTAAACCTCTTTGATTTTGAGAATTCTTAGTGTTTTTTAGTATTTCTCTTAAAACAGCTGACAAAGGTAGCCTCCCAAGGATGTGCAGCAATTTCAAAACTGTTAAATTCTTTTCTGAGATTAGTTCATCTGAGGACTGCAGTTGCATGTACAGTTAGAATTTATTTCTCCTCTAATGAAAAAGTACTTTGCATTAATGAGGAAGGAAACGTTTCAGTGCATGGTTTTATACCTATAGTGCTCCATTTTTTAAATTTGGGACACTGTATACTGCAAAGTACTTGTTCCATCATTTAAAACATCTGAAGTACACTTGGGGCAATCAGTAAGCTTTTGAGAATGTTTAGATATGGTTATTTCAAGAAAGAATGAAACTTAAAGCTTTAAGGATAGTTTTGGGGAATGACTTGTGACCTGTGAATTGAACTCATTCTACTTGTATTTATTGTATATTAGTATTCTCTTGAATATATTTAGAAAGCCACTGACGGTGTTTGACTGCAGTTTTTATTGGATGAGATAGAAAAAAATAGGATTTCAGTTTGTGAGCATATGAGATTAAATGTCACTTTTGACAAAAATGCATGCTGAGTTAGTGCTGCAGTCCATAAGAAATTGCAACTTTCTGCTTTCCTAGGTTCTTCTTTGGTGTCAATTAACTTATTTCCACTCTGACAAACCAATTATATTGTATTATTAGCACCAAATGGCATAGCTATTTCATCACAGGTGCTTTCATTTTCATGTGTGATAAAAAAATACATACATACTACTTTGAATGGTCCTTATAATGCTTTGGGATTTATATGGATAAAAGGAACTATATAACATAAGGTTTAATAATGTCTTCACCAGGGAATATTAATTACTTTAAAAGTTACCTGAGTTTAAAAGTTACCATGGTCTAACTGTGAAGCAACTGTATTTGTAGTAAATATGTATGTAAATAAATACACACATAAGTACAATAAGTACAAATATATATGTAAATAAATACCTATTCTGATCCTTATATTTTCATAGCAATAATTTTTTCAATTTCAACTATGGCAGGTGTATCTAAGTACAACTGAGGAGCCCCTTCACCTGTAACACATTATTGAGACAGGAAACTAAAGAGACATACTGAGGTCTCTCTCATCTACCAGATATAAAGACAGGCAACTCTCATTTTTCAGTTTATATGTACTTCTTTATGGCATAGTTCTATTGGGGCTGGTGGAGCTTATATTTACCAGGCAGAGATATCCATCTGAACTGTGAAATTACTGTAGCTGTCAGAACATCTACAGATACCCCTCTGATTGTAGCATGAGACTGGAGAAAATTGATTTGATATCAATCTTTGATGCCATCAGTACTTTCTTTCTTTCCCTCTGCTCTTTGAAAAGTTCAGAAGCCAAAAATCCTTAAGAAGAAAAAAAAAGTATTCCTTAAAAGAAAATTTTGTACCTTTTTGCTGTGGCATTCACTCAAAAAACTGTGAACACTCAGAATCAGCCTCTCTTTATGCATTGACTAGTCACTAATTCACTCATACAGGAAAATCATGTTCTGCTGTCTAAATGTTTTGATCCAAGGAAGAAAAGGTTCCACTGGAATGGTACAAGTTGCCAAGTGGAGATGGTTTGCAATATGGGCTGAATAACGGCATTTATCACCTGTGAAATCATTTTGTCCCAGTGGTCCTGAACTCTTCCATGTATTATCTCTGTCACAGTGTTTTGGCAGCCATAATCAACACATTATTCTTCCAGATACTAGCAGCTTCTGTTAGTCTAGTGGTGATTTTCAGACAGCTTTCCGTATGTCTTTGTCCTGTTTAAGAAACTTTTCCTTTCTTAGGTCCTCAATCCTTAAGAACTCTATTTAGATTAGCAGCATCCATTTCTGGCTATTTTTAGTGAAAACAACATTTATAATAGCAGCTGCAACAAATACAGGGTTTGGGAAATACATAAATTCCTGTATAGGGAAGAATTCCTGCAGTGTTTTGCTGACTAAAGCTAGATTATCTATAGTCTAAAGAACTATCTATAATCTAAAGAATTAGATTAAGATGGACAGCTTAGATTCCAGCAAGTTTTTGGATGTTCCTTGACCTTGTATTCCTTGACAGAAACATCCAGCTCAGAAGCTTCTTGCAGTATGACTGCGATGTAAATTCTCATTTAAGTAGAAGCCGCCTTCTCGCAACCACTGTATAAATAGATGTAGTAGTTAAAGTCAAAAGCTTCTATACAATTTATTTAATTTCAGCAAACACAGGTATATTTTCATCCTGGAAAAAAAAACAAGACGGGCTTGTATGGCTTAAAATACACCTTGTACATATTTTCCATGATCAAATGAAATGCTGTTGCTTTACCAAGTCATGATCTTAAATGTTACTGAATTTGTCCTTTACCATGCCACAAATGGGCAGCAATAGATGACCTGGCATTAAGTCCTTTGTAGTGTTCACACAATATCACAAAGCATCTGAAGTTTGCTTATGTGGTTTATGATGTCACAGAATTCCTGGAAAAAATTATTCTTTGTAAGTAACTGCTGCTCATCAGTTGTTCTATATATAACTCTCACAATAGCAACCATCTGCTGAGAACCAGGCCACTCCCCTCTTTCTTTTTTTTCCTTCATCACATCAAATTAGTGTGAGGATGATTTCATATACATATGGTTTGAATACTGCTAACAAAGCCAAAATGAACTCTGAAAACCACTAAAGGAATATTTTAGTAGGCTCTGAGACACTGTCCAGAAAATGTTATTTGTTTTCTGTTTTCAAACTTTCTAAACAGATGAATGGTGATACTGAGATGCCTATGTAAGATAACAACCAAATAGCAAAAGACAAGGCTTAGTTTTGGACTGGAGATGCCAACAAGTCATCATTTCTCTTGGGTGCTGTGAATCTACTTGTGTGGTAAAAGTAGCAAATTGTGGGGGGATTATGCAATTAACATTTCATGGTCACATCCCATTTAAGAGTTTAAATTTTTATTGCTTGATGCTTTCTGCAAGAGTTCTAACAGAGCTTCCTATATATGGGAATTGCAAAGCAGAGACAATCATACTGCAAGAAGGAGTGTTGGTGTCTTGATTAAACCATGGTTCTACTCCAAAGAAGGACTTTACAAAAATATCAGTTTGAGATTCCAGCCAATGGCTTCCAAATCAGCTTCATTCATTTTTTCATTTACATGAGAAAAAGAAGCTGTGGAGAAAAAAGCAATAGAATTTCTGTTAACTAGTCCAGCCAAATCTACTTGGAATATGCAAAATAAAGTTGTGGCTAGTGCATCGCAAAAAACAATAAAAACCTTGTAGAGCAAATATTGCCATGTGCTTGTTGGAACTCAGAGTCCCGAAATTATTTTCTTTTAGGATTTGAATTTTTTTTTCCTCTGTTAGGAAATCAGAGGAAATTAAATTGGTGTGACTAAAAGCACATTTTGAAATACATGAGGTTTTGCTGCAGTGTGAATCTCAACTTTGCTTAGGAATACTTATTCAGAAGTATGATGATTGCTTCAGCTTCTGTCATAGCAACATTTGCTTTGTGCTTCCACCTGTACTGATATTTGATCTGGCTTTGACTTGTCTGCAGTATAGTGTGACTGATGCCATGTCTGTAGTGCAAAATGCCCCTAAATATCAGTTCTGTCAAGGAGAATGTCCTTAAATATTAATTCTGTTGTGGATTTTTAGCTGGAAAAAAATAAAATATCCAGTCCTGCTTCACAGAGCTGCAAATTAAAAAAAAAAAAATCATAGCTGTCCTAGCAAAATAAGTGAAGCTGGCTCTGATTATTCATGGAATCAGAATTGCTGAATAAAGTACATTTTCACAGCATATAACTTTTTCTTAGAATAACTGCATTTTAAGGAAGTTTGGGAGTGTTTTCTTGCTTGACACCTTTCCCTTAGCCTGTTTATTTTCATTCCAACCCTACCACTCATTTCCTCTTCATTTGCCCAGCAGCACCTCTGAGGACAGCATAGCATGTGACTGCACTTTGATGGTCATTTCACAGGATTATGAATTCCAAAGTTCTTCATCTGTATAGAGTAATGATTTTTTTTTTAATAATTTTTTTATTTTGAGCTGGATCTGTTCCCAAAACCCGTTTGGTTGTGCTGGCACTATTAAGGCTGAAAAAAATGGGGAAGTTGAAGGGAAGACAGTTGAACCAGAAGATCCATATTATTCCTGTTAAATGAGTGTTCAGCTTGCATTCTTTCTGCTAAGAGCTGTCCTTTCTGGATCAAGGAGACAACATCTTCAATACCTGCAGTGGGCAGGCCATTTTAACATCTGCATGTTGCACACTAAAGCAGATTATGTTAAAAAAAAGGCAATATGTTGGTATATCTGGTCTGAACCACAGGGTAGACCTACATAAAAAATTGCTGCACAGTGACAGAGGAATAAAGTAGAGACAAGAGATTAATGTAGACAGTATAACCAGGATGGTTCTTTTTTTTACTTTTTTCAGCCACTATAAAAAAGTATAGATTTAATTGCTGACTCGGTGATATTGATTTATTATTTTACTGCTCTATTTTTTTGCAGGTCCAGCGTTTTTGTCCTAAAAACAATGTAGTCATACTTGTTATAGTTTATGCATAAAAATACTATCTATATGCTAAACCTTTAATCTCCATATATAATCTAAAGCTTTAGTTATCTATAAAATGAGGATTATGAGGAGGAATTTTAGATTTAAATTTCTAACAATGCCTTGATAAACAAAAGGTGATTTAGATGCTTAAAGATATTTTATGTGGTTTTTTAAGAAAATTGCATATGTGATGGCATATGGAAATTTGAAATCTGAAGTTAAATAACTGAGAGCTGTTTAAAACTTTTGGTTCTGCATTTCAAAAATACTGAGAAAATCTCTGAAGTGATGCTAAGACTGCACATTTCTTAAAATTAACCAAGAATTTACATGTTTTAAATTAAGTAAGTGAAGTTATTCACATAAATACATATTTAAAGCTAAACATTTTTTGAAAACTGTTGCGCCACCTAAAAATCTGATCCTGATTTTACCAAGTAGAATTTTTTCATAAAAATAATAATGGAAAAGTCTAAAGCCTTGTAGGAAGTCCTGGTCCTTGTTACACTGGTAGCTACCTATCAGAAATATAAATAGATAAATAAATAAATAAATAAATAAAATTGATTGCCAATGGGGAAATTAATAAAGTCTCAGAGATCAGCATTCAGTACCTTTCCCTCCAGTCAAGCTGCCCTTTTCTAGTATTTCTCATGTAGTAATGCCACTTGTTTTGCTGATGTTTTAAGTATTTTGAAGCAACCTTAATTGCTTACAGTCCAATTTGTCCAGATTAAAAGTTTTCCAAGTATTTGTCCAGAATATGAATGTCAGGTGAACCCTTTTGGGTTCTTTTTGCATGTTTATTACAGGTCCAATAGCTTAAAAAATCAGATAGATGATTTCAGTTGCCAGATTATTGAGCTACAGGAAGCTAAATTTATTCATCCACTGAACATTGCGAGTTCCTTTTTTCCTTGTCGTTGTAGACACCAATGAATCAAGCCTCAAGCCGATCTCACTGCATTTTCACTATTCACATCTCCAGCAAGGAACCTGGATCTGCAACTATCCGACGCTCCAAGTTGCATTTAGTGGACCTTGCTGGCTCAGAACGTGTGGCAAAGACTGGAATTGGAGGCCACTTACTGACAGAAGCTAAATACATCAACCTGTCATTGCATTATTTGGAGCAGGTAAAATTGAAACCTCTAGAGTAAAACATTTCTCCCTTTACTAAATTCCTGTTTCTAATGTTTTGGAAAACTTGATTGCAATATTCACTTAGTCTTGGGATATTTGTTGCAGTTTTTTAAAAATCGTTGAATTGATAGGTCTTCCTTTAAAATAAAATATTTTAATTTAGGGAAAACTTAAAGATTAAGCAATAAGATTATTGCTTAATAGGTATACAGGGTAGTATTTCCAAAATAGTTCTCTTCTTTTCTTTGGAATAGTAAAGATATTTACAAGATTTCTGCTATAGTTCTCCTAAAAGTATTTTTCATAATCTTCTTCTCCTTTCACTAGATCAGGATGTATCAGCTGGGATCAGGATGTATCACTAAAAAGGAAGTGTTTGGGCTTTATTTGGTTCAAGAATTGTGATATGGTAAATTATTAGGCTCTTCTCTCATGTGTTGTTTTATTGATCTACCAATTTAAATCTTTGATCTTTTTGAGACAGAAGCTATCATTGATAATATATTTATGGATTGGGTACCATAACTGGATTTATACCAATAGTACCCATAGATACAGTATAATAATAAATAAATAAAACATTTCTATTGTTATTGTTATAATTGTTATTATTATTGTTATTTATCTCCACAAATATTTGTCATTCAGCTGTTGTTGCTAAAAAGATTTAGCCTCTTAATTTAAGGTGTACTAAAATCCCTATCCTTCTTTCACTGTTGGTTTTGTTTCCCCCTTTGGAAAAAGCAAATATTGAGCAAATAGATTGCTCCTAACTAGTCTTATTCATTTAAAAAAATATTATTTCAGACAACATCAGTGAAAGGAGACTCTGGAGATAAAGATTTCCAATAAAAATATTTGGTTAGTTATGATGATAATGATTAATATGTGTTTTACCATAATCCGATAATTATTAAGTTAATTATTAAAACAATTATTTTAATACTAATTTTTTAAATATATTTTAAGGCTTTAATATATATCTCTCTTTGATCTACCATGATGTTTTATATGGTTGATGTTTATGATGCTTATGATGCTTAGTTAGGGTAAGAAACACTTGGCAATGAATGAAATCTCTTTTGTGACTACTGTGCTATTAAATTACAATCACTGAAGATTTTCAAGTGTCCATTTCAGATCTCATACCTGTAAGAGAAATTAATTTCTTCCTAAGACTGAATATATAATATTATTTTCACAGTACAGCAAACACTGTTCCTGTTGCAAGACATTAATTATTTTGGGGGTTCCGATGGATGGTACAGTATTTTCTCCTAAGGCTTCTTTAAAAATTTTTGTATAGAAACATAGCAGGTCTATGAGGCTGTCATTTAGGAGGACAGTTAAGGAGGATAGGGTGAACAAAAAGTCTTAACTCTAAAATTCAAATCTTTACTTTTTAACTTACATTATAGTATGTGTGCTGTTTAGTAAAATGTACAGTTGAGGCGATCATTAAACCTGAAAATTTTGTGGGTCTGTATATGTGAATAATCTTTAAAATAATAATGAGGAAACATAATTGTTCTACTTGCTGGGAAGAATATTTTTCATTTTTGTGTTACGTGTTTTTCTGTTAACAAAAACAAATCTCTTGGATTTCATTTAATTTATGATCAGAGATATTTCATCTCTCCAAAGAGGAAGCTTAAGGTACAGCAGGTGGCAGTCAGTCATTTACTATCACACTGGATTTTTTTCATGCCCCTCATTTGTTTAAGTTTTACCTTGAAGAAAAATGTCTATATCTGAGTTGTACTCAAGGGAAGTGATAAGGGTCAATGACTCTAAAATGGGCATCTTCAGAATCATACAAATTATACTCAGGATCCTTTCATATTTATTGTATGATTTTTTATGTATTTCACAGTGAAAAATATTATTTTTTAGTGCAGCTTTTAATTCCTATTTTAGAGAAATACTGTTGGAAATAGGCGTGTTGGATTCTATCTGGGATTGTGTATCAATAGAAATGTTTTCTAGTATTGACTAAAAAACCACCAAAGGCAGTAAAAATATCTTTTTGTTCTGTGGGAATTGAACTGTTCAATTCAGAACTTGTAGTGAACATAACATTAAAGTGCACAAATGCCTCAAAATCAGCTATTAAAATTTAGAACTCTTTAGCTATCTACTGGTGGTCTAGTGTTGATTTATGACATTTTGAAACACTTCTCACAGATAAAATAGTCACATTAAATGATTTGTATCGAGATGTCAATGGGAACGCAGTTCTCTGTTACCACACTTGATCTACTTGCTAAATATCTGCAGCATATTAAAAAAATCTTCAAATAAATCCACCACACTTTTACTCCAAGCAGCCTCTATGTCTAGAGAAAAAATGAAGATAGTTTCATGCAGCTGATCTGAAATGACAGCAGGAATTTAGAAGTCCTTACTACCATATCTGGGTAGCTTTTTTTTTTGTCTGAGAGATGCTGTAGCACATTCTGGAATTACAACTCCAATGTAACTGTACATAGGTAGGTACTTCCTTATGACACAAATATAGAGGATCCTGGACCAGATTTAGAGTTGCAAATTAACAGTTATGCTGCCATGTGATTTGACACTATAATGCAATTATTCCCCCAAAATAACAGGGTACAATGTTCTCACTACTTTAATGAATGTTTGTTAACTGTCATTCAACCCATATTCCGTTTATGGAATGTTGAAAGATTTTATCCATTAGTGAATGGTTACTGCCCATATTTACCAAAGGGGGGTTTTAATTGTTTTGTTTAGGGCATTTTGGTTTTGTTTGTTTGTTTTGTGTTTTTGTTTTGGGGGGTTTGTTGGTTTTATTGATTTTTTTTTTTCTTTAAAGACCGGCGTTTAAGCTTCTAAACTCTAGTAGAGATGGGAAGTAGAGTGGGAAACATAAAAAAAAAAGACCTCTGAAACAGGAATATGGTTTCAGAGCATGTGATACACTAAACAGCAAGATACCAGAGGTGTACCTGACAGCTCTGTTTCTGCAAGTGATGCCCCCAAAAATCCCCATCTCTTGAGCTTTCTCTGAGAACATGGTGGCATGAGATATTGATGCCAATCTCTTCCTTGTACAAAGGATGTGGACAGAAAAAGGGACTCTTGGGCACACTTCAGATCATGTCAGAACCACTTCCGAGTCTTGGACTTTCCTTTATGCTTAACAGTGTTTCTGCATGTGTCAGTGAAATTTATGAGTGATTGTACCTGCTCTGTTTCATATGGGATGTAATTTTACAAAAATTGACAGGAGTTCTGACAGCAACTAGGCCTTAAAGTGGTTTGTTTGAACCACTCAAAATGAAACTTTTTGCTTTAGTGATATTATTAAGCTTAGAATTACAAGTACTAAAAATAAAGAAAAAAACACCTTTTTATATCAAAAGGATAATAACACCTTCTTGAATGAGATGATTTTCTGATTATTGCATTTGGTGCCTTGTAGAGAATCCAGGTTCAGCTTCTGTACAGGTGGTCTCTGTCACTTTGTCTAAGAATATTACTTCCTTTTCCTACAGATTCTCCTTTTTCTATTCCAGATTCCTTGATTGGATTGTAAAGATTAATTTAGTGGTTAAGGTGAGGTTTTACTAATGGGACTTTAGACTAAAATCATCTGTGTTGTGGGACTGTACAATGGGTTCTGCATCATGAGAGCTGGTCACAGATTTTCAGTGTTAATATGGGAAGGTTCAGATTCTAACTGGGCTGCAGACTTCCTGCATGAACTTCAGAAAAAATGAACTTCCCTGTAACAATGTTCCCATTTTTAATGGAAATAACACATCTTCTCTCTGGCTCTTTTCCCATCTTGACTATTTCAGTTATAGTCTCTGTGTGGCAGAGGCTGAGAATGTGCTTATTAATGTATGTGCTAGACTACTATGAGATTTCTATGCAATATTATAAACCAAAAAACTTTAACATGTTTCTATATAACAAGTTGTAACATGTGAGATTTGAAAACTTTGATCCAGGAATGGGTTTCCAGATTCCTTTACAAGATTGTAATTTTCTTATTACGCAATTGTGTCTCTCAGGGCTGCCAGTGTAAGATTTATAGTTTTAACTTTCTGAAGACCATTAAGAGAAACTAATGCCACAAAAAAGTCACACTAAATTTTCTAAATTAGCAGTTTCTATAAATGTAGCATAAACAAAATAGACACTGATATGTAACACTTATTAAAGAAAAACCAACTCCTAATCATTTAGGAGAACTTGCACAATTCATATAGCTAAAGCTTTTCAGTACAGTGCTTGGCAAGATAACAGTTCAAATCTTTCATATCACAGGACATCGTGGGGTAATCTAGCTTTTTTATTTAATAATTAGGTCATGAAATGTAAACAGCTGAGAAGGGAAACTGAGAATAGTAGGTGTACAATTTCCTTTTTGGCCAAGGCATATATATTCTAAACTGAATCATTTCTTTCCAGCAGTACATTGTAATCATGCACCCTTTTATTTGTGCATTGCTTTCCAAGACATTTTCTCAGAACTAAATTTATTGGGCCATCTAAGAAGCATGTTTAAAGAATATATAATTTTTAAAGCATTCTTCAGCAAATATTAAGGAAGTTTTTACTTTAATACTATCCATATTTTGTAGTTATGACAAAAAAGTAATGAGGAAGATTTTCAGTAAGTTCCTGTGTCTTAGGAAAACCTGTGGGTTTGAGTTTATCGTGTTCAGTTTCCCTGTTGCTGAGAGACTGTAAGGCTAGGGCATGATAAAATTTAATGTATTTGGTCTTTCAGGTCCAGCTCTTACAAAGACATAAACATGCTGAAATTTAACTTAGAATTCTTTCAATAAAACCAGTGGGTTTGCAGCTAACAGTGGGGTGCATAAGCGTCGTTTTGCTGTCAAAAGTTTCTGAGCAGATTGGATTTGTTCTTTATATATATATGTCAGACACTGATAGACATAAAAATGTAAAATTCTTTTATTTTTGCTATTGTTTCAGGTAATCATTGCCCTTGCAGAGAAAAACCGGTCCCACATTCCTTACCGAAACTCTATGATGACCTCAGTGCTAAGAGACAGCCTGGGAGGGAACTGCATGACTACCATGATATCAACACTTGCTATGGACAAAAGAAACATAGATGTATGTTCTTTCTATCCATCTTGAACAAAAATCTTGTCACTTCTCTATAGATCCTGCTCTTTTGATTTTTAGTATAGATTAAAATTCAAGTGTGTAAGCTTTTATTCTTATCCTTTTAAAAGAACATTTTTATTTTGTTTCTAGGAGATAATTTTATCAGTGGAAATTGCTGTAGCATATAAACACATCCTTTAGAAAATGTGCTTTTCTCTAAGTAATCTCAAGTCAAGTTTGGAAATGATTTGCACCTAGTAATCAACTATACTTCTTTCAATTTGCTGATTTCCTGGTGAACAAATTTTTGCTTTATTTCCACTGAAAACCTTGGCTTCTGTTAGACTTCTTTGGAGTTAAGACTTTATAGATTATGGTAGACAAATGGAGAGTTCACTAGGAAAGAAAGGGAATTGAGGGGGTAGTTTGGGATTTACGGAAATTTTTCAAATATTTTGTGTCCTGTCACCAATTTCCTGCACTGGAATTTTGTGTAGTGATGTTTTCGTCTCCTTGTTTACAAGTAAGTCTAAGTTTTTATCAAAGGGCTATAGTGAATGGGGCTACATCTGGCTGGAGACTGCTCTGCAGTGAATTCTGTGAATTCTTCAAGCTTCAGTTCCAGGACCAATAGTTCTGGTCAATACATTAATCAATGGTCTGGATTCAGGAGTTGAATGCCCCATTAGCAGGTTTGCTGATGATACCAAACAGGAGATGCTGTTGACTCTTGAGGGACAGAAGGCCTTGCAAGAGGGATCTAGATAGATTGGAGCTTTAGGCTGTGATTAATGGGATGAAATTTAACAAGAGTTCTGCACTTATAGTGGAGTAATGCCCAACACAAATGTAATTTGGGAGACCAGTAAATGGAAAGTAGGCCTGCAGTATTGGATCCAGGGGTGATTGTCACATGAGCAGTGAGCCCAAGCAGCCAAGAGGGCACGACATGCTGGGATACATCAAACACAGCACAGCCAGCAGGTCAAAAGAGGTGATTGTCCTGCTGTCTGTCATTCTCACCTTGAACATTGTATGCAGTTCTGCACCTCTCAGGTTAAGAAGGATGTAAAGGTCCTTGAGTGCAGCCAGAGGAGGACAACAAAGCTGGCAAAAGCCTGGAAAAAAAATGTCCTGTGAGGAGCAGCTGAGGAATTTGGGCTTGTCTAGTTGGGAGCAAAGAAAGCTGAGGGTGACCTCATTCCTCTCTGTATCTCCCTGAGGAGGGAAAGTGTAGAGGGAGGTGTTGAGCTCTTATCCCTGATGTTCTAGTGGTAGAATGTGTGGAAATGGTTCAAAGTCAGGGGTGGTTCAGACTGGACATTAGGAAGAATTTCTTTGAGAGGATGGTCAAACAATGGACCAGGCTGGAGAAGTGGTTGATGCCCCAAGCCTGTCAGTATTTAACAGGTGTTAGGACAATGCCCTTAATAACATGCTTATACTTGGTCAGGCAGTTGGACAAGCTGATCATTGTAGGTCCCTTCCAACTGAAATAGTTTTATTCTAAAACATGTAGCAATGTGAATATATAGAATACTGCTCAAAGCCATTTATAATCTGTTTATTTCCAGATTTTCTTAACATAAAAGCATTCTAATATGAATAAACAAGAACAGAAAAATTATTTAGTCTAAGACTGTTTTCTGAAATACAGTGGAAGGCATTATACTCAAACCATACTTCATCTAGTTATAGACTTTTTCTTTAGTAAAGTGGACTTTGCTGTTAAATGCAAACATATTGTTCAGATCTGCAAATGTAATTATGGAAACATACTGTGTAGTTACAAATGCAGCTGGGTAAGTTGGTTATTTTATTTTAAGCTCATTGAGATCAGAAACCTTTCAAATATCAATTCATCAGATGTGTGTATCTCACATTGTGTTGTAGACTTCTGTTTTGGAAATATTTTGATCAAGCAGTTATCCAGAATAAGCTGTGACAATTTTCATGTTCTTGCTTTCACATATACTATTTACACAACGTATCTTATTCTTCGGTCCTCCCAAAAATAAATTGAAAAAACCCCAAAACCAACCAAACAAAAAAACCCCAAACCCCACAATCAAACAAAAAAGCCCCCAGCAAAACAAAACAACAAAATCCCTTCCTTGCTCCTCAAAATCTGAAATGTCCAAATAATATATGTGGATGATAAGCTAATATGTCAAAATAATATAAAAAGATGCTAAGTCAATTGCTAATCATCAGAAATTATCAGAATTAGGGCATGAGTTCTAATTAATGAGTCAGTATCCATAGCTATTGTTAGGGTTGCATGTTGGTGTTTTCCCGTGAGTGTACATTTCACTCACAAACGATGAACAAGACAGAGCTACCCCCACTATGAATTGAAGCTGTATAATAAAAGCCACTTTCTTAAGGACTTAATGTTCTTTCTTGTAATGAAAAAATGAAGCAGAGAATTCAGAGTAAGAAAGTAGACCTGGAGACTGCTCTGCAGTGAATTCTGTGAATTCCTCAAGCTTCAGTTGCCTACTGAAAGCAGGCCTACTGACTCATCTGAAGAGGTCAAATAGATTAATATCCTAGAGAACTAGATTATATTCCTACTTCTACTCATGAGTTTGTACAGAATTTCTTAGATCACTACATCACATTTTTTCTGCTAGATTTTGGAGTGCTTGGATGAAGATGTTGATTCTGAATTGTAGATATATTACTCAATATAGCTGTAACTGAAGCGGAAATTGTTCAACAGGAAGTTGTTTTCAACAGCAGATCATAAAATGACAACAATTGCATATAATTTTTTGGTACTTTTGACTTCAATTTCCATTCATTCCACACACTTGCAGCAAAGAAGGTTAATTGATTAATTCTTGTAGAGCCCTGTAATGATAAGCATGGTATAAAAATTATTAGGAAATTAGATGTCTGACTTGATTACCATTTTGATGGCATAGAATAAACAAATCGTAAAGCTAACATATTGAACATTGAATTGATTACCTATTCATTAATTTAACGTGCTGCACACTAAACAGGGCAAAGAGATCTAGTGGAAATGTATGTATGTGTACTGTACATATGAAGTGCTTACTATATATATAGAACTTAATTAAAATCACATTGGCTGATCATCATTGGAAAGGAACAGCAGAGGCAGACATAGAGCCCAACTAATACTGTATGCAACTCTCTGAATTGTAAGGCCTTCCTTTCCTTTGATTCTCTGGGTATATGTTGTGTCTTTAGTAAGAAACATCTTTCCTCATGTAACCCTTATTCAGGGTTCCAAACTGAAACCTCCAAGCACTTAAAGAGACAGAAGTTGTGTGGAGAAGGTGTATGAGCATAATATTTAAACTGGTATTTTCTTATATTGGAGGACTGAAAACTGCAGAATTAATTCCATTCTGAAAATCAGTTCTGTTGCAGTAGTGAATTAATTTAGAGGCTATATACAAATTCTCTTTTAAATGCAGGCTGCCACATCCCATAAGGGTTTATCATACAGTTTCTCAAGCATCGTTTGAATTTCTAAGACTACTGCCTAATATTCTATTTTTTTATTATTTGATCTAAGTGGAATCAGTTGTTAAGGTTTTTTTTTTTCATTAAATATATAAGTCTTATAGCAGGGTCTGGCATTTAAATATCAGCTGATCTGGAATGTGAGAATACTTATCAGGATCTTTGATTTCTTTCTGTGCACTAAATAGGAGTGCATAATGGCTGTCACAGAGTTTCCCCAACCAACTCAGTCTTGTATTTTTTTTTCCCTGCCTTCCATTCCTGCTGATCCCCATCTTAGCTCATCTGACAGATTTTTATCTGGTATCACAGTTCCCCTGTATGCCTCCCAGTTCCAAATCTCCTAGCTTGTTTCTCAGTTGTCCTAGATTTCCACTATTCCCTTCATCTCTTTTCCCAGCTTCTTTTACATAAAATTACATAGTCCCATTTTCACCTAAAAACCAACCAACTAACCAAAAAGAAAAAGAAAAAAAAAAACACACCAAAAAAGCCAAAACAACAACAACAAAACCCCGACTGTAATAACTGTAATTAGTTTTCTCTTTTTCTCAACATTCAAAAGTTATTGCCCCCTGAGTAGCATGGCTTTGTTATCCTGTAGTTCCAGCTGGGGGCTTAGCTGAAACAGGGTTGGTTGGGATAAACTGTATCAGTAAAATATCCTACAGTTTAACAGTTTTATATGCCTCTGTCATTAATATGCTAACCTAATTTCCCTTCAAGACTGTTCTTTTGTAATATGAAATGATAGAATATTTCTGTAACATACTAAAAAAATAGAAATGTATTTTAATGGCTTAAGTAAGTAAGTAATGCTTACTTACTTACCTGGTGCAAAGGTAATTGGAATTCTCTCCTATCTTTTTTTTTTTTTTTTTTTCCTTCTAGGAATCTATATCAACCTGCAGATTTGCACAGCGAGTTGCTCTTATTAAGAATGAAGCAGTTCTTAATGAAGAGATTGACCCCAGACTGGTGAGAGCTGTCTGGGGACAGGGGGAAGGACATTGCTTGGTTTAAGTTTTATTAACCAATAGCAGCCAAATTGATGTTGGGGATTTTATACTGAAACATCCCATTAAATCATTTTCAGATGCAAGCTCCAACTTTTTTTCTATAAAATAACTGCCACTTTAATTTTTTTTCTTTCGGACACAATTACAATTAAATGGATCTTTATCAAATCTCTAAAGGCTTTCTCAACTCTTAGAGCATCTGAGGAGAAATGGTCACTTTCATTATCATCTTTGTGTTGCTTTTTTAGAGTGATAATTCCTAAATCATAGTCACAGATGATTAGATGCTTCTAAAACCCCTTAAAATTGTACTAAGATTGCTAGTCACTTGATGAAGGCACACAGCTGCACTGAAACAATTTGTGTATTAAAAAGCTGAGAAACATACTGATGCTAAGTCCTTCCTTGAAATTAATTCAAGGAACATTTTAGTTAGGAAGGAAGAACTCTGTGAAGTTACCATTAGGAAAAAAGAGGAAGACAAGCAAAGAGGATAGAAATAGCTAATTATGTAGCTAACGATTTCATTCATTGTTACTTGATGGTAATTAGAGTATTTCAGTTACTGTTAATAATTGTGCTTTTATTTCCTCTTGTTTCTTGTTCTTGAAGTTCAAGGGGAATAGAAGATCCTTGTCAGTTTTTCAGCTTTTTTATTATTATTTATTTTATTTTTCTTTCCAAGCAATTTCTAATAGCAGTCACATCACAGATTTTAAAAAAAGGCCAAAAAATAATCCCAGCAGGCATTGAGCAAATTCCTCATTTCTATCTGTCTGTTCTTTTTTCCTTTTCTGCATAGATTTTCTAGTAGCGTATCATGCAAAACGTTTCTTCCATGGCCACAGAAAGCTTTGGTTGAGGTAAAACACATGCAGGCTCCTGAACATTTACTACAACCTGTGGAGCTATACTCCACGAGTTTGGTATGTCTCGCTCTGCAGGATCATTTAGCAAGTAAAGCAAAAGTGGACTCGTGAGAGTTAGAAAACCATCCCCTCTTGTGGAAAAGGCAGGGGAGCACAAGTACCTTGAATTTACATGGCCCTGTGCTCGTTATGGAATTTGTTGCCCAGCTTAGGTATATTCCTAGGGTGCAACCCTATTATTCAAAGTGTTGTATTTAAGATTATTTTTCATAAAAATCAAATTTTATTGCAATAAAATAATACTAATTTTATGAAAAATCAGAACAATTTATTGGCAGCATCTATCATCTGTGAGTTGAATGAACGCTTTATAAAGGGAATTCACAATACCTCTTGGTGGATCTGAGTTAAGTCAGATTGTTGTGTAAACTTTATTCTTCATAATGGAGAATTCCTGACTTTTTATCTTATTGAGAAGATGAAGTTGTACATGGTACACTTTTAAGTGACTCATGTTTGAACCTCTCTCACTCCTGGCTAAAGGGCATAATTTAAACTGAAAATCAAGGTCTTGAATTTAACCTCTTCTCTATTTTCATGTAAAAATAGAAATGATTTTGCTTCTGTAGATTTTTGTTTGTCTTAATGATACTTGAAAATTGTATATCCTGAACTCCATATCCTGAACTTGGTTATTTCAGTTGTTGTCAGATTGAAGTTAATCATCCTAACAAATTTGAACATTGAACATGTTACTATGATTCAGCTGTCTACTATTTTTCACTCCAGCCCAAAATTTACTTTTCTTGACTTGGTAGCTGGCACAAACTACATCAGACTGTGGCACCATAATGGAGCAATATAAAATTAGAGTAAAATGTTTGGCCTGCAATATTCTCTAAGTGTTCTTGCAACTTCTCTAATTAACAGTCATCAATTTAATAGACTGTTAAATAAAATATTATGTTAGACTTTCATACTCAATTGTAAAAATAGCTAACTATAGGTTTGGAGTTAAAAGAAATAATCATAATCACATGCATGTTTAAAATAATTTGATTTTTAAAGTAAAAATTCAGGAAGTTATGATTAAATTTAACTGTTAAAGGAAATAGAAATGTTTGAAGGAGTTTTAACATCCAGTGAAAGTATGTGTCACCGTTTCAACAATCTCATTACTGGAAAACACATGCAATCAAAAGTAATTAATTCTTCCTTGAAAATACTGTTCTCTTGGAAACTTATTTTGCATATGGAATCAGCATATGTATATCCACCTAAAAATATCACTGGACTACTGATACATTTAGCCAAAGAAAGAGAGGCTTCATTAAGTGATCAATAATAAAGTATCTAAGAATGCATTCATTCATGTCTTAGGCATTTGCATATTGACCTGCTTTGTAGAATATGGCTTTGAGAGTTTAATGATTGGTAAATATTGGTTTTATACAGATACTTATTCCCAAAGTACAGATTCCGACAATGACTTTCTAGAATTTAAAAATCTAGTTTAGTTTTCCCTGCCATATTCTCACATTACTATTCATTAATACAATTTAATTTCATTGTGTTGCTGTATGCCATCAGTTTGTTGATAGCAACTGATGCATCCTTCAAGTATAGTATGCTATAATTCTAATAATAGCAAAATACCACATCAAAAAGAAAAAAAGATAAGATTAAAATTAAGATATTGTTATGAAACTTCAGTTTCTATAAGGGAAAGCAAAAAAAAACCCACTTGTGTAGTTGCCCTTTCTCTAACAAAGATGTCAGTTCTTAAATGTGTTTTCATTATTAAGAGGCAAAACTAAGGAGTCAGGAAAGTTCTTTTTATTCCTATGTCAAATTATATTTCTCTTTTGCAAAAAAGTCTTTTGAGCTCTCTGTACAGCCATGTCTCCTAACACAAGAATTTACTGAATTTGGAAGACTTTTCTTGGGTTTATAAATGGAAAAAGAGAGGAAAAAAAAAAGATGCTTGGTGTATTTAAGGCATTTTGACAGTTTTTAGAAAATACATCTTTTTTTAAAAAACCAGAAAACTAAAGTATATTTACATAAACTCAAACTTCTACTGCAAAAAACATAAACTAGCTATTAATTTGTATGTGATGCTTGGTTTATATCTTGCTGTTTGTAGATGATTGTCCAGCTGAAAAAGGAGATCCAGGATTTGAAGGATGAGTTGGCGCTGGTGACTGGCAAGCAAAGAACGTCAGAGCTGTCCCAAGAAGAGCTACTTCAGTAATGTCTTACATTGTTGGCATTTTCTTATTTTATTATTATACTTTTCATCAGTTTCTTTATTGGCATAAATATTTAAATTCATCTCAGGGTTTTAAATTTCCTTGAGTGAATAATAAAGTGGGGTTAGGTGCCAGTTTAGAATGGCAGATTTCCATGAAAAGCTCTATGAGGCTGCTGGCTGTGTTTTTGCAGCCTCAGCACTGAGGAAGTGGAGTAAACGCAAAGGATGGGAATGCCTGTCCAATGCCAGGCAAAAAGAGGTGTTGTATAATCGGGCAGAAGGAAAAACAGTCTCTCTCAAAACTGGAGATGCAATCTGAGTGGAGTAAAATATTCATGTGCTAATATATATCCTGCTGCACTGTTAGTTTGACATAAACAAAAGAAAAAAAAAATAAAACCACACCTCCGATCCACAATTAATCAATGTCCTAAAAGCCAAATATTCTCCTTTTTTTTTTTTTTTTTTTTTTTTTTTAACAGAACATGCTGTTGAAATGTAGTATTAATTCACATAAATATTGTAACATTCTGCAGCTTTTGGTAACAGATCAGTATATCATATAGGAAGTTTCTAAGTATGGTGTATTTACTCAAGTTTAAATGTTCACAATAACTGAATTCAATTTCCAGGCTTGAAAATTTGATTCTGTAGTGTGGATCTATTTAATCACTGTACCTCAACTCTATAAAGAAAGAAGTAACTGCCTAATTTGGTTTGATTAGTACATTAACAGTAACCAAACTGAAGCTGTGGGAATATTTAGTCTTTAATTTCTCAAGGGACTGGTCCAGAAGACAACTACCAATGGTAACAATTTCCCCTGACATGCAGGAGAGCCTGGAGACGTGAGGACAAGCTGCTACCTTGAACCTTGAATTTCTCATGTAGATTGTTGTTATTATTAATCATTTACATCAGCAGTTATCAGTATACTCTCCTAACCAGAAATGCCCCTGCAGTTCCTACTGAGTTAATGTATTATTTATCATCTGCCCAAACACGAGAGTCAAATGCACAAATATCATTGCAGAGTAGCACTACATGTGACCAAGAGGAGTCACAGAAAGAAAAGTACCTTTCTTTTTCACTGTATGCAGAATTAAATGCCCTTATTCATTAGTTTCTTTTTACTCTTCAGAAGATGACTGACTTTCAGTGATTTTATTCAGACATACTTAAATAATCTATATTTTGGATTTAAATAAGTGCTTTCGTAACATTACTGTAAAAATCTGTCACATGAATTTTCCACTGTGGTCTTGTTTCCTTCTTACTTTGTGTAGAGAAACTGGGGTTTTGGAAATAATTTGGGTTTTTGAAGACCACAGTAACAAATCTTATTTCCTAAGATTTTTACCTTTTTGTTATGGAAATGATAGTCTTATAATTTAGGGTTATAAATAGGGTTATAAATAGTGATGGATTAATGGTTGATTGAATTTTTCATTATGATTATGCAAAGGGAAGCTAGGAATGTACCATCTGCATACAATTGCACTATAGCATCTGGGAGGCCTGGTTTCAGAAATGTGACTAAAAAGTGTGTTAGTTGTATGTTTTTCCTTTTTATCTATGCAGCACAATGTATAGTGCATTACACTATCAGAAAAGGTTTCTTCTGAGATCATAGCAAGGAATGTTGCATCCCATTACTCCAGAAAGAAGCAGGGTGGAGACTTTAAAGAGTTTCTACCTGTATTAAGTCACATAATGAGAAATACCTTTCATGGACCTCAGCTACATTAGATCAATGCAAAATTTTAAGGTTTCTGAAATTATCATTTATTTATATTTACTCGGGCTCATGTAGCACATGTGTTCATTGTTTAAAAAGTAAGTTCTTTCTTGGAACAAGTGCTGTGGAATTAAAATGTAGACCAGCACTTAAGTACTGATGACTGGGATAAAGTAATTTTCCTGAGGATAAATACTAAACAAGAAGTGACTCAAACAATTAACCTCATCAGTCATCAATGCCATATAATGACATTTTTTCAGGGGTCATTTTTTTAATATGATTTCAACTGACAAAATAGTTGGAAATACAGAGTTTTTTCAAACAGAGAGGCAAAGAGAGTGCTAGAGAATAACAGTCACATGCATGAGTCAGACTGGCTTGTTAGTACTTTGGGCTGCAGTTGAATGGAATGTTGCAAGCTAAGTCAATCTTTTCTAGAACAATTCAAGGGAGGGAAAATATCAAATGTCAGGATTTATGAGTTTTGCATTTGTCTGGGCTCATGCAAACAGAGCGCTCACAGACAAACAAATGATGTGGCTCAAACACCCAAATGAAAATGTAATGAAATGATAGCATAAAAAGCTCCTACTTCAATGAAAGTATCTTTTTGTGGTTTTATACTTTTTGAGCTTGCTTTCATATGGCAATAACATTTGTGGCCATGCTGATTTACATGTCTGAGCTTGAGGTCTGTAAATGTTCTGAGCATTTATGACAATCAGCAGATAGCATCTAAGTGTCCTGTCTCCAGTTAGAATCTATTAACACATAACACAGCAAATCTTCATGACAGTTCTGTTTATTGGGTCTGGCCATCTGAGTTTGGAGCTACTCATTATCTGGAGAGTTTGTACACATAAAAGAACAAATATACAAGTGAATAGTCCAAACAGAAGTATGGACCTGGATGATGGCTGATAAAATCATGATTGACTATTACTGGAAAACATCTGTGTTGGGATTTGCATTTAGTTTTGCATCTATAATGAAACCTAAATAATATTATTTATCAGGAGCCATACAGATCAGTTTGTTATGACAGGCAGAAGAAGAAAAGAAACATGGTATAGGTGATAATGCAACATATTCTGTTGTGCTTTATTTCAAGTGGCCACCCAAGAATGATTCTTAAGGGACTAGTATTGTAGGGGATTCTTTTATTATTTTTGTTTTTATTATTGATTTTTTTTAAATGTCAGAGAGAAAATTCTAATTAAGGTCATTATGGATTTCAAATCTTACTAAGACATTTTTGCTTAGTTAGAATATCTTCTGTTTAAACTTAAACTATTTCATATTGTGTGTGTGTATATATATATAAATAATTCAAGTTTATGTAGTTCTTTTCCAAATTCTTAGACTTTGACTGAAGTCTTAACTGTCTTGCAGCTTTTTATTTTATCACAAATAATTGATTAGTAAAGAGAAATGCTACAAAGGATAGTCTTATAAAAAATAGATGTGTTTTAATTATTTTTTTTCTGACTCATCATACATACTTTAACAGAGATCACAGCAAAATTAATCTGCTGGAAGCATTCTGATCCTGGGGTTTTATTTATTCTTTAATGCTGAGCACAGATGGTCAGAGGTACAAAACATGCCAATGAAAAACTCCATGCACCGAGTCCACATTTATTTTTTTGTCCCACACAACACTTTATCTCAGGCACTTTTCAGTAGAAGACAGATGCCAAAATGAAACTGAGTCCAGTGGTACATATGTAGACGTACACATATTTTTTTATGTGTACATAATATTTTTTAATCTAACACAATGCCTGTGGTATTGCAAAGGGTTTTTTTGCTCTCTATATATGTTGCAGGAATTAAGTGTTAGTGATTGCCCAGGAAATAAGTATTGTTTGTATGTGAAAATTATATTTTGTATGTTTCTTGACTTAGTAAGTCAAGGAATGCCAAATATTTCTTGCAATAATGAGCTTCATTGTATTTGTTTGCATTCAGAGCATTCCAAATGAAATTGGTGTGCTACTCAATGCAGCTGGCATTGCTAAATATTTGCAGGTAGCATACGAATAAGCTGATTTTCATTCTTGATTGTTTTTTTCTCAGTTAAATCAAAGAAGTGTCTTCAGGGATTTATGTTAATTTTTTTTCATTTAATGGAAATCTGTCAAATAGGCTTTACTCATAATCACTACAATGTCACATTACCATTCACTAAGTTTAAAACAAAATGGAAAACAAATGCTCTTGACTTTTCTTGGGAATGGTAAATTATAATATGATGCTGCTTACTAGTTGTGTAACTAAAGCAACAGCTGTCTGGAATTCAGAATTCTGTGTTAAATGGTGAACATTTGCGTTACTGTGTCATATTTTTGATTTTATTATTTTGTTCTCATAAATGTTAAACATAAATTAATTCCTCTGCTCTCATTTTGTTTATCTAAAAAGCAAAGCTTAAAAAAATTCAGCTAGACTACGTAAGTGGCTCAGAATGTAGTTCATAAAATGCTTCCAAAATCTGAATTGCTTGCTTTGGATCTTACCTTCTACTTCCTCAGCAGTAAAGGGCTGATCTAAATATTTCTTTGAGCTGAAGAATTAGTTTCATATTTAAGGGGAAAAAAATTGTAAAAGAAGCTCTTTGAACTATTTTTTAAAAGTAGAAAATAACATCATACATCCCAAATACAAGGAAATTGTACTCCTTCAGGCTTCTGCATTATGCTTTAGAATAGAATTAAATTACCTTAAAATTACTTTTTTTTTTGTGAATTGTATGCCAAAAGTAAAAGGGAAAGTCCTTTTTGTTTGAATCATTTGGGATTTTTTTTTCTAATAATATAAATGAGCTCACTAGCAATTTACAGTGTGTGCCCAGAAATTCAGGATTTCAAATCAAGGTCCTATGTTCCAGAGTACCCACGCTTCCAGAGCTTTTGCCAATTGGAAATCTCTAAGAACAGGACCGGAAGTACTGGCTTAGCACTTTAATTTATTAATAACTTTCCCTTATTTCTTTCAGATACATATGTTATTACAGACGCTTCTATTTTTTACTTCAACAGTCATATATTGTTCATCTTACTCAAGTCCTGGAGATCTCATTACTTCTGTCTTTCATTTTTCTGTTTCAACCTTGTGACATCTGTATGCTATTCATAGGATGAACAATATTGCACTGTTGTACAGTATAGAGCTTTAACAGATACTCAGTTAAGCTGTCGAACAAATGGCTTCCTTTACAGAGCAGAGCAAATGTTCTTGTTTGCTGATGTCAGTGTTCAATTTCATTTGCAAGGTGGAAGAAATAAAGGCATATCACCTTGCCTTTTGTCAACGCAACTTTGCAGACCATGGATCTGTGCAGAAGTTAGCAGATTGACCGACATGAGCTGTGTAGGCAATATTCAAGAGAACACGAGCTACCTTAGCTATAAAGTAGTCTTCAAATGTCTCACAGTAACTGCTTGCTTAGATGCCTGATTTAGAATGCTGTGGAATCAATGTATTTTTGTAGAGGACATTTTTTCTCCTACGTTATGAAATCTGTAGCAACAGCACAGAAAGTTCAGATTCCTAATGCATGTACCTAAACTACATGCTTAAAGTGTAAATAATTTTCTGTGATCCTGCTTTTTGTTCCAAGGACTCTGAAAGTAGGGAAAAAAATCTTATTTAAACTGATCACCTTTTACATTGAAACTATTCAGAGATAATACACTGTAAAGTTCTTTTAAAGGATAGCAAGCTTGTTTGAGCGTGAGGGTGGGAGGGAGTTAGATGATGTACTATGTCCTGTTTTTTAGTGTTCATAATTATACCAGTCATCTAATGTTATATGGTTTTAACAATAATAGTGAAATAAACTCATATTAGTGAGGTGTATGGAGAAAACATAGCATAGCTTCTGTTGATTATTTAGATGTTTGAAAAAATGTTTTAGCCAATTTTCAAATACATATGATCAAAAGTGATTATAGAAGCTTTTTGAACCTCTCTGAAATTAATTGAATATTTGGTCAGCTGAGTTGTTCTGAAAGTACCACTAAATACCTTTTATGCACTTTTTTGCACCTTTTGGCACTTTAAATACTGTTTAGAAGTCTTTTTCTTTTGAGCTTATACATCTGGTTAATAACCAGTGGTACTTTACAGATTTTGTTAAACTACTTCAGTCCTTTATACTGTAGGATTATCTTGGTCTTCATCCATATGAATACTTTTGGCTTCTTTGAATTGTTTTTATGCTCGTCCTATGTAATTTCATTTTGTTTCAAGTTCTTCCTACTTTGTAGATATTTTGATTTTTTAATTTTGATTAACTAAAGGTTAGTCTTCTCTTGCTGCTTTTAGATATACTCCAGTGATTAGAACATAACTACTGTTATGGCCACAAGTATTAGCTGGCAGCGAGTAGCATTCCTTTGTGTGTGCGCTTTTGGATTGTTTTTATAAAGTGCTGTTGAAGAAGGAAATCATCTATTCAGCAAGCTACTTGACATGTTTCTTCTCTGCAAAAAAAAAAAATTGCATGTGGAGAATTACAGGCAGTAGGCACCTTTTTCCATCATAAGCCAGTCTTGGTCTTTTTATTGTCCAGTCCAAATCATCCCTTTTCTTACTGATAGAAAGATTTAGAGCTGTGCTCATTTCATCATTGAAATGAATGATTTTCAACTGCGTAGAAACTGAGCTTACATCTGTTTGCCACATGGTAGCCATCTAATTCAGAAGAATCTCCTGTAATATGTAGTTGTTAGAGCATTGTATAGATATTTTTTTAAAACTGTAAAAATCTTCCAGACTGTAAAAACATAAGACACTCAAAGACTTACTGCTCTTACTACCCTGGTCTAAGACTGCATCAAATCAACACAGCCTATACCAGGGCTAGGATAATAAAACTATTCTATGAAAAATCTACTGAAGGGCTTGTACAAAGGCTTATGTAACTACTTCCACTATTTAGTTACCTTAATTATTATTATTTCACCCAGGAGTTAGCACACTTTTGTTAAATGGGAGTTTAAGCAGTTACTTCTGGATACAGAACACAGCATTATCCTCTACATACATCAGTTAGGCTGTCATGTGCACTACCTGTCAGTAATGTGTAAAAGCTCTTCTCAGGGCAAGTTGGATATATTCTGGGTACTTTTACCTTCTGTGATTTCATTGACAACGATGCCTAGGAATACCTTTCCTTTTTGCCTTTATCTTCCCATAGCATTATTCATAAAATCCACTACTGTGCATCTTCTATACTGATGCACACTTGAAGCTAACCTAGCTTCCAGTTAGCTGTTCTTAAATATAATAGTCATTCTGCTTCCACTATCATGCATTTTTTAGATCAATGAATTCATAAAATTTGTAGAGATTTAGAGTTCCTATTTAAACAATATAGACATTATTATTAAACTTAATGATGATTTTCAAAATGAATGTATTTTAAAATTAATTGATGCCAATTAGGTTACCAATAAGAAAATTATTGCAAAGTCAAGGTAAACAAACTTGTTTAATTAAAACGACCTGATTATCACAAGTGCTTCATCAGCTGCCTTGTTAGCAGCCTATTTTTTCATAAACTTGGATTTTTGCTTGTGACAGAGTTCACAACTGACACACACAAAATTAATTGTTATTTAAGTGAACTTAATTTTGATACATAACATACAGTGTCAGTGATCAGGGGTTAAAAGGCAAATTTTCTCAGAAATGAATCATGGCACATAAAGCAAGGTCAAATCAAGTCCTTCCAAATCTGTGTTTTGAGACTGTGCATCCTGCAAGCTATTGAGAGCTCTGAACTTTAAAAACATACTCAGTTGGCTGGAAGTGCTTTTCTGATGCATTTCAGCTGTGTAATTTGAATCCTCGTTCATCCAAACAAATGACTGATTCAGAAGCAGATTTAAAAAAAAAAATGCAGGTACATGTTATTTAATGAATGGGTTGAAGTAGTACAGTGCTCAGTTAATCATTCTGCAGTTGTGCTATCAGAAAAAATTGCACAGAATTTGAAGTAATGCGGGTAGAAAGGTTTTGTGATTTATGTGTGGTCTAAACAGTAAGCAGTCTTCATTAAGGAAGAATTTCTGAAGGGTGGAAAGTAACAGAAAGGAAATAGAGTTGATAATGTAAAAGGTGTCTCTAAGCTGCAGTTCAATGTATGTTATATATATATTACTTTCAAAGAAAAAGTTATAAAAAGGGAAAGGCAAGACCAAGAACTTAGGCTTGATTTACAGTCACTGATGAAAGAGCACTGTTAGTTTAACACGTTTCCATCCCAACTGTTTATGACTGTTCTACTGTGAGTTTTCTTCCAAGCATCAGCATTAGGACTTGGGCTTGACACAGCTTGTGGTTTCACATTCTGGTAACATGATTCAAATCCGCCTGGATCAGCACTGTAATACCTTTCTTTTTGTACTATGTTAATATGGCTACTATCAAATTAGTTTTAAATTAATCTCGTAACTCACTTAATACTGTTCCCTTGACATTGACTTAAAAACTTTAGTGTGTGTGTAATCTTTTTTTCATTTTTTGGGGTTTTGGTTTTTTTCTTTTTTTTCTGATGAGCACTGGGAAAGAAAGCCCTGTTCTTTGTTTACTGCTGTTTTTCACAGAAAATGGGTCTTTGTTTCATACTTCCATAGTCTTCATCCTTCAGAGAATTTCTGTTGGGAAAACTATTTTATTTTTTTTTTGATATAGCAGGGTTCTGGCAATAGGCTTCAGCACACCCTTGCTCTTATTATTGTAAGTTAGGCCTGCTGTTCTCAGGGCAGAACCTTGCAGTAGTAAAAAAAACAGAAATCTATTAAAAATTACCTTTGGAGGCTTGATTTATTTTAATAACATTAAATAATATTTAATGGTCTATAATTTACCTTACAACATACAAGAGAAAAAAGAAAAAGGGCAATAGCTTTGGATGTCCATGAGTTATAAAAGACATCTTCATATGATACTGATTTTCCTGTCATGTGAAATTAGCTGTGATCATCCATGTTCCAGTTTTGATTAACACAAATTCTGCATTGAAATATTATTGAGAGGTTTACTAAGCTAAAACTAATGAAGAATGCAGCACGTGGCTTGCTAATGTTATGAACTACAACAAATGAAAGATTAGTGTAATACTTGTTTATACAGAAAAATAGAGTCTTTAGGATTTCTAAAATATACTTCTAGGTTTAGGGAATTTTTTTAATACTAGTTTACTACTTTCAGTGCAAGTATCTTGTGGCTAGGTGCTTCTATTTCAGATTAATGGAGCCTTCTCTGATGTAACTCACCAGCTTAACAAAATTCCCTCTAATTCAAATAAATTAAATTGACCATCTTATGTTAGAAGTGTACCAAATTCTGAAATACATATTCATACTGCATATTTCCACTGAAGCAGCTAAATGTGACAAGTAAGCAATTCAGTAATTTTCAATTCAGTGCTTGTACTTATCTCCAAAATTAGGTTTTCATTGAATTTCAGTTAATTAAAGAGTTTCCATCATAGCTTTTTCCTATCAAGTTGACTTTAAAGGCAGAGCAGTGTGAATTCTTAGAGCTAAGTATTTTTTTAATAAGGGTCTCTCCAGTGTGAAATAAAATTCCTGGTGTTGCTCTTCAGATGATTGTACAGAGAGCATCTTTTTATCCAGTTTTCTACTCCAGTGAGTGATAGGTATTTGTTGCAAAGTTTTTGGTGTCATTTCATTAGTGGGTCTTTGGTTTGATTATCTTGAATTTTAATTTTGTTTGGGGGATTATTCTTTATTTGCTACCAATTGATACCTTGCAAAGCTCATTTTGTAAGTTATAGCAGAGAAATAGAATGTCAAAAGAGGAATTTATTTCTTCTGCAGTCCATCTCTTATATAGAGAGAGGTCCAGGACTGCTGAAGTGTTAGTCTTCATAAATACAGTCAAGAAAGGAAAACATAAAATCATACTGTAAGTGGCAGTGTTCACATATATTCAATATTATAGAAAGTGGCTTTGGTATGTTTGTTAGTTGATTTTTTTTTTCTTCTTGATTCTAGCTGGTTTTCATTATGTGCTTGAACCAAAGCATTTGGTCTTTTTTTCCTTCCCTCTAGTTTATGAGTTACCTTGGCACCCTCAATCACGTAGTAGAACCTATACATATGATTTTTCTAAATTATTTTCCCATTGACTTTTTCCCCAGTTTATGTAATGGGGAAATTAAGGCTCAGCCTGGGTTGTTTTTGGGAGAAGAAAAGCTCAGTCACTTAGATATTTTTCAAACATGGTATATATTCTGTGCCCAGCATGCTCTTTCCTTTAGCGAAGTCACTATCAAAATGCCCTTCTTTGGGCAGCTTTATTTCCTAATATCTGTTTCAAGAGGACATGAAAATGTTGACCATTACCCTCAGCATAATAGCATAAGTAAATAAAAGGCTTAATTGCTCAGGTCCTTTTGCAAGAAACTCTTGTTCAGAGCTCTTACAGACAATAGGACATACTGACTGACTCGGTGTAAGGTCTCAGGGCTGAGCCACAATAGATGATTAAAAATACTTCATTTCCTATGCCTTTTTGTTATTCTGCTATGACTGAGTTGAAAAACGGTCCTTTAGGAAAAGAACATTTTTATTTTACCTCATGGTTTCATATTACTTCTGTTTTGCCACATAACCATGCCTCTGAGTAAGCCAGTGAAGCAAGACTTGCAACAAAGTTCTCTGGACTTCTTGTTCTCGATGAGTTTCTTGCTACTCTTGAACAGCTAGACCCTACTTTGTTCAATGTTGGAATGTTTAATTTGTTTTTCTGGTTCAATTCTTGCTGACGTATTTTCTTGAAAAAGTCTTTGGTTTGAGAAAAAAAAAACAGTTTAATATGCATTCTTCTTGTAAGAAAACTAAGGCTCTAACATAGGTGACTATTTCAGAAGATTCTATTATTGCTAAGGAGAATGGTATTATCCATCTCTTGAAAGTAAGAGAAAGAAAAACAAAAGCTATTTTGGCTCTCTTTTATTTCCAAAAAGGTTTTTTCTTGCTGGCTCTCTGTTGGAGGAAGACTACAGCCTGTGCATGGTTTTGACTTGAAAGAATGTGTTGGACTTGTAACTGTAGGTGCCCTATATGAATTTCATAAATCTTTTACAGCCCTTTTTATATAATTCTGTGCTCTAGCTTTCATATATTCACTATATTTAATTTTATTGGGTATTTAGAGATAAATAGTAAACTGATTTACTTCTCAAGAATATGAGAAGTAAAAGGTTATTCATCTTGCAAATGCTGTTGTCATTTGTTTCTGTGCCACCTAGCAAACAGATATACCTTGTCTAATGTATATTAGGAAAAAGTAAATGTACAGTCAGTATTCCTTTTTTATGCTTACTCTCATCTGTATTTTTTCCCTTGCCCTGTGATTCTTTATTGTCTCCTTGATTAATCTTGTGAATGTTTCTGGAAATGAAGTAGCACTGTCTTTTTTTAATTTGTAAAACTGAAGATATGAACTGTATAAATTCATATGTTGTTTTGACAGTCTTTGAGCTGATAAATCACTTAGTAAAAGATGTTTCAGTTTACTAAGATCTACTCACTGAGAGAGAATTTTCAAGTGTCTCTGTATCACACTGTTTATTTTGTACCTTTGTTTAGTGCTTCAATTTTCTGGAAGAACTCCCAGAATATCCAGAATGTTGCCAGACTCTATGTTTATTTTAGAAAGAGTTCTGGTGTTTTCTACATGGAAACCTAAAAGAGAGAGGGAGACAGTGATTTCTTTTGCTAGTATTCATGGAGATTTGCATGGCTGGTTTTCTTTTATTTTTTTTTTTTTTTTTAATATCCATAGTGTTTAGACTTGGATGGTCACTTTTATTGTTCTCATTCTTAACAATGAAATATTGAAAATTTATCTAAAAATACACTGCCAATCTAGGGTTTCCTACAACTGCGAAAGAGGCTGAGTTGGTTTATGTCTTGAGACATTCATTGTGCTATTACAGGCTTGACTCAGTTTTCTGGTCCTCAGCTCTCTTTTGGTTCCTATGTACTACTTTGAAATCAAAAAATGAGTTGGACTTTTGTGTTTTTTCAAGAATTCAAAAAAGGTAATATAAGAGAGAGGAAATAGCAGTTTATAGCTATAGCTTGTCTAATTTGTTACACTTAACAAATGAACCTTGACTCTTGACTTGAATCAGGATTTCAAAAATAGAGCATAATTTTTAAGGAATCATATATTCTTTATCTTTCTCTTGAAATATTTTCACATTATGGTAATTGTAATTATGCAAGTTAGTGCAATTTTTTCGATTGATTCCCATAGCCTAAATCTGTTGTAATCTGAGTCTGGGTAAATCCCTGGCAACCAGATAATCTTTGAAAGGTTAAAACGTCTCCTTCATAATTTCTAGTTCAAGATAAAGGCCCATTTTTATAGATGACTTCATACAAATGATCAAAAAACATTTCTTGTTTCTTCTTACTTACTGAAACCAATAAGGTGCTTAAGATAGTGACAAATACTGACTTACTCTGTGTCTGTGTAATCACAATCGTATTCTCATTAATATATAAATGCCTCTCTTTTTCCACTGCTTCCACAAATGCCTGCCTCCATGGATGATGGATTAATTCTCCTGCTCTTTGTGCTTAGTGTGTCTGCAGAGGGTATGAGTAACTTTGTGCTATTGACTTCTGTTCTGGTGTACTCTTAATGCTGAAAAAAATCATGTAGCAGTAAGTAAAATTTTGGTTTCTTTTACTGAGTAAATTCTGTTGTCTCTTCAGTTGAGAAGCAAGTCAATGCCAATAATAGTTCTGTAGCTAATATTTCTCTTTAAATATCCCCTCCTTCAAGCTCTACACATGTACAGCTCACATTGACTTCAGAGAGTGACCTATAAATTCATAAGTTTTGAATTTTGGACATTCAACGAGTGGAATAGACAACATATATGTCTCTTGTTATTTAACTGGGATGATGAAAAAGGGAAAGCAAAGTTTGAAACTAACCCTCTTGTTTCCTTTTTCTTCTGTTTTGAGTATTGTTACTTCTAGACAGATAAGTACCAAAATTTTCTGTTTTCCAATTTTCATTCCAGTCTGGCAGCTACTGATTTGCAGATACTTGTCTCCTGAAAATAATATTGGGGTTTTTTTCTGATTGTCATCCATCTCATTGTTTCACTCTCCAGCAGGGATTTCCTATTACTGTAATGTGAAGAATTTCATTGAGAGAAGTCTTCAGAAGCAGGGAAATACCACAAAACACACTCAAAACACAGCTTTGGATGCTGTGATATTATAATGCCTAAAATTTTTCTATGTGCTTACAACGAAGTGATTCCGATAATAAAATGGCAACAAGATTCCCAGTCCTGTAGCTGAAGAGGATAAATGACTATGAAGTGACATTCAGAAGGCTTGCATATTAAGTGGAGAGCTGAACTAAACTAGTCCAAAACTTGGCACAGAGGTGAACTCTTGCCCTTCTTGGGCAGTTGGGCACTTGATGCAGACCTTGGATTCCCTGGCTCAGGCTCAGAACTTAAGTTCATCTTCTGAGGATGATAACCTAAACAAACCTCTCAAATGATAAAATTGTGCTTTACAGGGCATACACCTGTCATTGTTGCCCACCATTTGCCTATTAAATAATTGAAATAGCATTTCTCAGGAGCCAAGAAGCCATAAATCTGAACCCAGTTCATGGAGTTTGAATTTGCACTTGCAGTTTCCGAGAAGTAGACCTTATAAAGTGGGTTACAAGTCTAGTTTGGGCTTAGAAATCCTCTTCCCTTTGTCTTGAGAATAACCTGTAATGCATCCTGAAATATGAGACCTGGAAAGACGGTGTCAGCATGTAAGAGGAAGTCTGACTCCGTCTGTATAGATGTGGCATCCAGCCTAAAACGTGGTATACCATGCCTGTATAGCTTTCCAGTCTGATAATTTTAATTTGGTTTTGAAAAATAAAGAGGATGCTTCTCTGTGCCAGATTGCCTTATGAAGACCAAATTACTGAAATAATTATTCCTCCCTAAGGAAGATTGGGTCAGTTTTTTGTAAAAAAAACACATTGCAAGAGAATAAAATGCTGATTACATTTCATTCCTCAGAGGAAGAGCAGTAGACCTTTGAGAAATGCATAAATATCTGCATTAAAAGATAGTTTGCCTAACTTGGTGTTTGGAGCAGGTAATTTATGCATGAAAGCTATGCTATCTGCTGACTATTGTAATAGAAAAAGAAGTAGACTTTTCTTTTGCACAAATAATCCTATATAGTAATGAATCCCATGTCCAAAACCTGTTAAAATCTAGTCTTCTGAGAAGGCAGGTTTTAAGTTTTTTCAATTATGAGATAGCAGAAGAGCAAAAGGTTACAAAATAAATGAGAAAAAGAAAAGGTTATGGCTTAGATGTTTTTAGTTCTAGAACTACTCCTTAGCATGTGCTGGTATGTTCAGATATGCAGTTGTAGAATCTTCAGTATCAAATCCAGGTTTAATTAATCAGAACAAAAGTACATTTCAAATGCATGAACCTTGAAGAAAAACAGTCTGTTCACATCAGACAGCTTGGTACATTTTATATTGTATTTGACATGCAGCTTTACAGAGTTGTCTGCTTGTTTGTGAATTTTTTTTTTCTTCTCTTAAAAAATGTTATTTCCAGGTTGGATGAGTTGATTGAAACATTTCTCAAAGATAATGATCCTGATAGCTCTCTGGATGTTGGTGCTGACATGCGCAAGATCAAGTATTGCTTCCTTCATCTGAAGGTATGGTGTTTATTAAACAGAGATGAAAGTGCAGCTGGCACTCTGAAAATAACCTGGAGATATCCGTGGCTGAAAAGTATTAAAAGAAATGCAATGCAGTGGAGAGGTACTGGAGAAGGGTAAAACAATTGAAGTTTAAAGTGCATGGAGGACTCATAGAAGATTTAAATTTAGCTGGGAAAATTCAGCACCATTTTGTGGAATCATCAGCAAGGATCCCAGCATGCAGTAAATTGTAAGAGAGCACTGGAAGTTACTGGAATCAAGACAAGTTGTTTTTATATGGATAGATGTTCCCATCTGTATTTCCAGCATTACTGAGGCTTTATTTTGGACAAATTAGGTTGAAAGGGGTAAAAATGTAGATTAAAAACACTGTTTCCCTTTATCTGTTATACTAATTCTTCTGAAGATGTTGCAAGGCCTTCTGAATCATTGAGAAAACAAGATACACTTGATGATTGTGAAATTATAGCAGATAATACTTTCCTGTATTTTGGGATATAGTTTTTCCAATATAATAGTATATACATTCATGATCTTAATTTATTGTCCTTAACTAAAAAGGTTTAAATTATATTTTAATACTGAAAGTTCTATGACACTAGAGAGCACTGGAGTTTACGTGTAGAAAGAGTAAAATAAACTTCACCCTTGCTAATGAAGATTAAAAAAATACAATTTATTTCATACTTGATACAATGGATATAATTTGATAGTCAACTGTGGCATGATTTTTTTCTGTCAAGAGTATAGAAATGTTTTACCTTTCTGACTATAGCTAGACTCTCACAATAGAATACAGAGCTGGAGGGAAAGTTACAGGCATGTGATTTTTTTTTTTTTTTTTTTTTTGTTTCTCCTAATAGCAAATTATAAATCATCCAGTGACTTCAGGTAAAAAACTGCTCTCACAAGACACCTCTGAAGAAAAAAACAGTAATGAAGAATTGGAAAAACTGAGAGGACTTCTGCAACAAAGAGACAATGAAATCAGTATCCTTTGTGGGGAAAAAGTATTATTTGGGTTCATGATCTGAATTGCAACCATTGTTCTTTGTGTGAGAGAGACTGTGCTATGTTAAAGGAAATACTCAATTCCCAGCTTTTATGTGACAGGACTTCTGCTTTGCACCTGCTTCTTTTTCCAGTTTTATCAAAATCAAAATCCTGGATCCAAGCACCATTTAGCTTTAGAATGGTCCAGCCAATAACCAAATATTGTGGATCAGGCCACACCTAAAACATTCCCCTCAAGCAAATTAACTTTTTCGAGGGGAACACTCGGATGCTATATAAAGACCAATCTGGTTACCTTACAAAGAATAGAATTTCCTGTATGTGTTATTTTTAGCCAAACGAAGTGTTGCTTCGGGGAGTACTGGGCAATTTGCCCTTAGAACAAATGTAAAACTTGGACTTTTTACATTTAAATGTAAAGGTTTTTGCACATAAAAGTGCTAAACTGCTCAGACATGTTCTGTCCAGTCCAGTGTCTCCCAGGAAACACAAGTAGCTGCCCTGCAGAGCGATGGGTGGGAGGTATTTTTGGCAGGTTGACAGGCCTGCGGGCAAAGCGCAGCCACTGCGACCCCAGCTTTGTGGCTTCTCAGTGGGGAAAGTTTGTAATACAGCAGAGAAATTAAAATATGGGCTTGTTGAATGTAAAGGTAACAGGGTTGGGGTTTTTTTCCACAGTTATTGGTAAAGAGCAATTTTTGTGTTCAACAATTCCAGCTCAATTTTATATCTCAAATGACAATAGCATTTTTCACTGGCGTAGAGCATGTTACCTGTCTGAACTGAGGTGGGCAGAAAACTTTCCTATTTCTGCTCTGTCACAGATTATAAGATTTTGTTTTTCCAAGGTGCAGTTTCAAATAACTGTAGCTAAAACACTGACTCATTCCTTTCAAAAAATTCTTCCATTTTTTTGATGTAAATTTTAATATCTGAATTCCCAGAAATATTTCCTCCTGAAATAAGTTATTTCATTAGTATGAGAAAATAAGCTAAAGATTTCTATCAAATGCACTTATGCTCACCAGATTTACATTGCTTTGCTTACAGAAGTAAAATTAAGAAACTTGTATAAATCCATGTAAAAAATAAATAGAAAGAATATAGGAAGACTTTGAAGACAGGACTGACTTAGGGAGTCTTCAGTGGCTAAGTGACAGAGCATCATCACTAGAACATTAATAGCATGTCTAATGTGATGAACTGGTGGGTAGTATGGAAGCTGTTTGAACAAACTAAGAGTTCCTTCTTGCCTACAGTAGCTAGAAGCTATCATAAAAACTGAATTGGAAAGTATTTTATTATTATTACCTACTCCAGTTAATAATATTCCCCAAAGATTACTTAGATTTTCTGTGGTTCATTAAGAAGATGAAATAGGATTAAAAAGAATAGCATATTTAAAAAGCATATCACAGGGACCTAAGTGTTCCTAGTTGAATGTATCCAGGATTTCTATTATATGTTCTCTATAGGCTGTTAGGAAAAATGTATTTATATCTAATATACTTCCAGCAAATTCACAGTGTTATTGTAAGAAATTTCTTGAAGATTTTTCTGAATTTCAGTAAACTTTTTGTGAAAAGTTTACAGATGGGATATACCTGCAAGGCTACCTGTAAATTAAGAGGTTTTCTCTTTTGTTTGCAAGTCCTTTTTATTACCAAATTTAAAAAATAAAAAGGGACTGCCACAATGGAAATAAGGTCCTGTTTTTCTGTCAATACTTTTATCAGGAATTGATTGAACGGGATCAGAAATTGTGGTCAATGTGTGATTTTGTTATTGTTTCAGTAAGAATTAATCTGCTGTTGGGAAGAACTGAGGTGGATGAAAATAATTGTAAAGAATATGTCCAACTTTAATTTCATGTTCACACGTATGCTATCATAATGTGAATTTTTTCACTTTGAAAAAAAAAAAGGTTTATGAACAATGATTGTTGCTTTAAAAAAAAATAATAATTAAAAAAAAAAAAAAACACCAAAAAAAACACCAAAAAACACTATTTCCTTAAGATATCTTGCAGACATTCTGGTAACTATGCTAAAAAAAGAAAAAAAGAAAGCACGAGATGCTCTTTCACAGCTTAATGCCACCTCTGCTGGTTCTACAGTCTTGGAGCAGTCTCCTTCTATGAGCTTAGAGGAGAGTCAGAGTCCATCTAGATATTTTAGTCTGAAAGAGGCAAAAGATTTCAGCTCTTCCATTCCCAGACTGCCATTTCTTTCCAGAGCAACAGGTTGGTGTAATTAATTAAGTGAACAGTTATTGGATAACTCCAATATGATTTACAATATATCCGTCAAATGTGAAACAAAACAAGGAAGCTTTATTCTCAGTACCAGTCATGTTGTGCTAGTTCTATATCTACAGATGCAGGGTTTTAAATTTAAAGCTCTCTGAGGTGCTGATGGCCTTTACAAATTTATGTAAATACTCTGTTGAACAGCCCATGGGACTATAGTATAAATTCAGTTGCAGACCCTTGATTCTGTCAGTAAATTCATGGAAAAAAAATGAGGGTTTGAGCATAATTCATTAAAAAATATAAGGAAATAATATTTTCCCCTGGAAGATCCATTTCAATTTATTTGTATAAGTGATACAAAAGGATTTAAGTTCGTGTTTAACACACTGTAGAAGCAACTACAACAATTGAAATAATATTGACCAGTTAGCCTGGATCACATTAGTGGGGCAGTTTTCATAGTGGTTATTTGAAAAGGGTTAAATGTTGAGCATTGCAGTTTTTTTTCTTTACATCATTCGAGCTGGCTATTTATGAAAATAGGTAATAATATTCTTGCAAGCTGTTCATTTCACAATCCACATTAAAAAACCTTCCAGTAATTGTAGATAGGCTTTTCTTGCACGGTTTCTTATTTTCTTCATTTTCTAGTTGAATTGTTCAAATAAAAAGATTTTTTGGTGTCAGCAGGTTCTAGAAGTGCTTATGTTTTTATTAGAAAAGAAAATGCCTCATCCTAGATTACCACATTTGACTATTACATATTCATGATTTATATTTCTGTATACTTTCTTTGCATTTTGGGGGGCAGCCAGCTCAAAGAAGAGTTTTCAGCGTGAAACTCAGAAATGGCAGCTGGGATGTAGAGACTTAGATTATGCTAGAGTACTAGTGGGAATGGAGTTCTTAAATGATTTGAGTTTGCCAATTATCCTCTGAAATTGCATTGTAATTGAACTAGTCAGTTGTCACACTTGTTATTTTGTTTCAGTTGTTCAGCTACTGAGGAATCCCCTTTTCTTTCTATTTTTCCTATTGACCGTGCTTCTTATTTTATAGGAAGAATTTATTGGATTTGGTGTCACAATAGTATAAACTAAATATAATCATGTCCTATAACACAAAGCTTTTCATTGCCTCAGAAATATGCCAGCAAATAATAGCTGTATTTTATCAACAAAGAGCGAGAATAATTTCAACTTTCATACAGTGCCACTTACTGTTCAGTGTTTAAAAAAAAAAACTCATAAGCAGTAGCAAATACATAGTATTGACCAATGCATTCCCTTTTTGCAAATGTTTGTGCAGGTATGTCCACAGGAGTTTTCTTTGAATCTAAAGTAGGAACCAGCATGTCAGCTCAAATTGACTGGATTGTAGAACCTTAGCGCCTGCACTCTGCACTGGCAGGGCCAGGTTGGATGGGGCCCTGAGCAGCCTGGTCTACTGGAAGATGTCTCTGCTCCTGGCCAGAGGGTTGGAACTCAATCATCATCAAGGTCCCTCCCAACCCAAACTGTTTTGTGGTCCTTTGCTAAGTTTGGATGAGGCATCGTGTCACAGTCCATGTATGTGTGGTAGTCAACATGGACACTGCACTTGCACTTGAGGTGCTTCTTTAGAATCATCAGAAGGCTTCAAGTATCAGTATCTTGATATTCAAAAAGTCTCCCACACCTTTTCTCTGTATCTTCTCAGAGCAGCTCCACTCAGCTCTGGCTCTGTCTGTCCTTCTGTTCTGGCTCGCTCCTTCCTGACACTGGCACGGCCACCTAACCCTGTCTGTCCTACATAGAGTATCTTACCTTTTCTGGCCCTTGCACAACCTCCTGTCCCTAGGTCTTGACAGCACAACAAGCAAACTCCAACTCCTCCTAGTTAACTCACTCTTTTATCATGCCCATGGCTGTGAGGGCAAGGCTGTTTCTACTCTAGCATAATTAACACAGGTGTAAGATATCAGGGGGGAGACTGCCCTCAGCAGCATCTCCATTTGTCTCCCCACAGCATCGTTCTCACTCGAGCACAGAACCTCATTTTTCATCTATTTAAAGCCTGAAAATTATGTTCATCATTATAAAATTATCCATCCATTTCAAAATCCATCTGAACTGTATATATAGATATATATGGGTATAGATATGTGTATATAGATATAGATATAGATATAGATATACATACATATATACACATACATATATACATACATATATGCATATATATATATATACTATTTGGTCTATAGGCTTTAAGAATTCACTAAAGATTGTGAAAGGGCTTATGCATGAGCCTAAGAGTCAAATGCCCAGGCAGAAGCTTTAGTGTAGTTTTAAAGCTGTTCTTCATCATTTAAACCCTTTGCATACTTTACATCATTTATGAAGATTTCAATTTACAGCATGAAGGCTCTATGGTATGTCAATTATTTGAAAAATCTAGCTTTATTTAATTCTGTACCCTTAAACTTGCCATCAGCCTGATTTAATGCAATATAGCATGACATTTCTAGTGTCTCTAATGTGTTTTCCAGTTTCCTATCTCATTTCCTTATCCTGAAAATTAAATTAGGAAATCAAAAGAAAGTATAGGAAAAAATACTTAGTTTAAAAAAACAGTTGTTTGAACCTCTATCTAATAATTTGTTTATATATATATATATATATTTAGAACTATTCATTTATTTTGCAGTTGATTTATTTTGTAGCTGTAACATTTACTTGCCCAGAAACAGATCTTTACCATTTGGTGATAGAAGACAGAATAATATTCTTACCATATTTTTCCCATATGATCTATGGGATCATATAATTTGTAGAACCATATCTACATTGAAAGATACGTGTAACCATGTTTCTTGTCTATCCTATCCAGACACTGTTTAAGTTGGAGAAAGGCAGTCATACTCTTTCACTGCTGAGCTTGATGTAATAATCTGTGATAACAGGAGATTTATCTTGATCTCATTACAACAGTAAAACAATTCCTGCTCCAAATTTGTCCCATAGCAGGCTGACTTTGCTGGTAAATGCGTAGTGACTTCTACAATGGTAAATGTTTTACAGGTACAGCTGTAATTTATCTCTTTTTAAGTCAATCCTGCATTGAATGTGCATGATCTTTTCAGAAGAAACTGAGTGAACATAATATATCTTCAAAGGTTTAACATATGGTAGTATTTACCTTCCTGCACAGTCTGCCTTTTCCCCACCACGTGTATGCCTGAAACTCTAAACAGAAGCCTTTAATGGCTGCACAGACTTGATTAACAAGGCCTAACACCCAGATTCAGTTTCCATGTAGGTTTTTGTGCAACATTATGTAATATTATCGGCTGATAGTACTAAGTTGTAAAGAGTTTATTCCATAGAATCATAGAATGTTTTGGGTTAGGTAAAGATCCTTAAGAATCACGTGGTTTCAAACCCACTGCCATGGACAGGAATGCTCTTAGGGTCCCATACAAGTTGGACTTGAACACTTCCAGGGATGGGGCATCCAACAACCTCTCTGGGCAACCTGTTCCAGTGGCTCACCACCCTCTGAGAAAAGAATTTCATCCTAACATCTGTTCTAAACACACTGTCTTTCAGTTTAAAACCATTGCCCTTTATCCTGTCACTATCTGTCCATATAAAAAGTCCCTCTCCCTCCTTTGTTAAGCCCCTTTAGGTAATGGAAAGACACTATGGGATCTCCCTGGATCCTTCTCCATGCTGAGCAACCATAGCTTTCTTTGCCTGTGACTGATTTAATGTTGAAAGGTACTTTTTCTGAACAGGTGTGTCTGTAGCTGCTTGTTTGAATATCATATCTGAAATAATATCGCTAGTAAAATGTTGTTGAACCTGAGATTTGATACCGCTGGAGACCTAACTAAGAACAACTGAAACTGGCCATATGGATCATTGCTGTGTTTTGTATTGTGCTTTTCTCAGTTTTTGTCAGAGTCTGGATCAGGCTATTCCTCTTAATAGCCACAGCAAAGAATCATGCAAATGCAGTGTCCTAGTAATGCCCTAGCTTTCTCTGCTGGTATGGGATTACATAGCAGTGAATTCTACATTAGTTAAAAATGATACCAGTTTACATGCAGTCAAATTTCTTCTTCTTGGATCCCAGAAGACTTCTTTTAGGAAGGAGTGGTAAGTAGACAGGCTGCCTGGAAGGAGTGGAAGGCTTCCTGCTGCTGTCACTTTGTCAAAACAGATGGCATAAGACAGTGAAGTTACAGTGAATAGACCAGAACTTATCTCAGTCCAAGTGTTACACCGTGAAAGAGGAAACGTGCCTTTTAATACCCATCCTCCATCACAGAGAGCTCTGAATTATAAATCCATTACTGCATGAGGGAGAGTGAGCAAAATAGTCTAACATAGTAGCCACTGTTATTATTGCATCATAATATCTTTCATGAATCTGAAACAGACGTAACTGGCTATGAATTTAAATTATGTTTCAGATGAGCATTCCAGAAAATGCAAAGATAAGTTACTGGCATAATAACCTGACCTTTACAAATGCTTCAACAATTTTGCTTTTAATATAATCATTTAGTTCATCATAAAGTATCTAGTGCAGCTTTAATTGTGTTAATAATTTATACCTTCTAGAGGTATAATTGTAGAACTATATGTAATCTTTCTTAGGAGTTGAGTCAATAATAAATTAGTAGTTTCAGGATAAATCAGAGAACGAATGAATCTAGCAAAGCAAGAAAAAATCAGACTTCATCAGACAGTAGAGTGATAAATATTACGTTGTATTTTCGTTTTATTGCATTATATCACTACTTCTGTTCAGAGAAATCTCATTTTAAAATCAGTCACTGATTTCAGAGGCTGCTGCTTGCCTCTTAGGATAATTCTGGCAGCATAAAAGATGTATGATACAGTTTTTCCTCCTGCTAGATTTGTTTTTCTCCTGAAATATAAACAGTTTGGTTACCAGAAAACAGCATGACTATTGCAACATTTAAAGAATACAGTAAATCTTAGTAAGAGGTTCAAATGGTTATATATGCTGACGGATTTGAGAGTGATTATTTTGCTCTCACAAATGGTTTTGTTAGGATCATGTTTTGACCAGTTTGAGCCCTTTCCTTTTTCTTTCACTGAGTTGTGAAGTTTTTTGAGACTTTTGTGAAGAATTCACCTCATATGTATCCTACTCGTGATTTAAGGTCACTTTTTGCTCGACACTATGCAAACACCTATATAAAAAAGCATTCCTGCTGAAGGGCTGACAAGCTGGCTTTGAAATATAAGGTGAGAGATGGTTTCTATAAACAGATGATGCTTATGAATAGCATGAAAGTAGTGATGGCAACACACATACTGCTACATATCTGAAAGATAAATATTTATCTTGTCTAGTTTATATATTTATGTAATAATTTGGGGAAAATGCTTCCTTCTATTGTTGAAAACCCACAGAAAGTTCCCTAATGGAAAAGACTGACTGAAGTTTTCCCTCAGAATCTCTTCTATGCCTTTCAGTTCAGAGAAAAGGCCGGTCTCAAACCTTCAGAAGAATTAAATGCTTAGCAAACCCATATGTTTCTTGGAGAATTTTCTGTGTCCCGTAGTGTTTTGGGATTTCTTGGGGCAGAGCCTTGGCACTGTGCTCATGACAGGTCTTTTGTTAACAAACATATGTAGTCATTTTATTGCTATTTGGCCAATAAAAGAGTTCACTGATGCATTTAGGGCACTGTTCAGAATTACTGTTGATCTTTCTTATTAGTCAGAAAAGAGTGTTCTATATTTTCTGTAAAAGGTCCAGGAAAAAGTATATATTCCATTTGCTGAACTTCTACCAGCTCCTAGTAAGATGTAGTACATATTTCATTGCTACTGTTAAATCTTTGTAACAACTATTTAAAACAAGATGTGTTGTTTTGCTAATTTCTTAAACATTAAATGTTTTCTATACTGTAGAATGATTATTTGCTACAATATATTTTTTGTTATTGCCAAGTTTAAGGACCAAGCAGGAAGTATCAGGCCTCACTGCTTGATTTAGTTATTTTAAAAAGCCTTCAAAATAAATTCAGCAAATGTTAGCAGTCAGCATAAGCTTTTTTTTCAATTTTATTGAACTTTATTTCTGATGAGCTTAACAAAGTTATATTCTGGTATTTCAAGTTACCAGATAAAACATGTATTGATAGAGCTCAAATTTATGTCATAAGTATGAATGGCTGTCTGTCATCAGTGAGACACATGTTTGTAGTATGTAGTGGAAAATTTTTATTTTGTCATATGCTGTTATACATTTTGGTATCTCTGTCTTAAAGATCACAGTTTTATTCCCTTTTTTAATCTTGTGACATGAACAAAAAGTAAAAATTAAAACTCCAAGTAGTTTCTAAAACAGAATTACCTTCTTTAAATGTATGCTGACTGCAATAAATACCAAACAGACTAACTCTGTGAATTTACGGGACACTCAAGTAGCTTGTGGGGCTTACTCTTTTGTTTGTTTGTTTTTTGTTTTTTTTTCAAAATCTATTCTTCTATCTGTACTGCTTCCAAGAGCTTTATTTTGTTGGAATTCACAGTGAGTCCACTGTGACTTTTGCTTGAGTGAGGACTTTGAACTGAATTCACTGAGGTTAGTGAACAGCAAAAAAATGAACTGTGTTAAGAATTCTGAGACTCCCCAGAAACATCTCTGTAAGGAACAACAGATGACTATTCTTTGTGACAAAGAAATATAATTACATGTTATGATTTAGTGAGCTCTTGCAATTGATATTCAGAGATAAAACCCTGTGTTTTACAATTTTTGTCATCTTAACTGTTTATAAATATGAACATAGGGCTATTTTTAGGAGATGAAGCCCAGATTTTCCTCTTTGGAGCTTGGTCCCCATTTGCAGCTTCAAAGGCAAATTTTGTAACTTGTAAGGATTTAATAAGAGTGAGGAGCAGATCATTACAGTACTTTCACTAATTTTTCAGAGACACTGGAACTTACTTACATATTGAAAATGTTGTTATGTAAAACAACTGACTGCTTCCATTAACAGCTTTTTCTTTCTCCACATTTATTTGGTTTTACAAAACATTTCTGTTTTTTCCTAAGATTCTCATCATGTTGTTCTTTCCACTTCTCAAGTGGGAATCTCTTCTGATGTAGAACGTATGTTTGGAAGCTTGTTAAAGATGCTTTTGGCAGTTTTTACTGCCTTCCTCTTGAGTCTGTTTAGATGGGGAAACTTTCCAGTATTTTTATGCCAGTTTACTGTTCTCTTATCCAGATTAGTCTGCTAAATGTAACCTAGTGTTCCTTGGAAGTTCTTTGCTATTTCAAATCTTTTTGGCTTCCTGTTTCATTAGCCATATTTTGGCTGTCTAAAAATACTATTGGATCCTTCAAACTAATGCCTTAAAGTTGTTTTGGGGTTTGTTTTTTGTTGTTTTTGTTTTGGGTTTTTTTTGGTGGCTGAATCTCTTCAACTCTTGATATTTTAGAGGTAAAATATGCTTCTGAAAGTTTTTGTATGCTTGAAGGGTGATCAAATTCCTTTATATATTGACTGTCAGGTTTGGCAAATACCTCTGTAAAACTTCTTCCATATTGTTGTTATGAACACCAGTCCCAAGAGACTACAGTGCCTTTTGATAGAGCCACTACATGCACATTATGTAAGCATATGGGTAATCAAAATACTAGAAGTTCTTCTATTAGCTTACACTGTAGATATTTCTGTACAGCTATTATTAATTCTGCTAAATACTATAGTAGTCTAGAGTTCTGTCTCTCTTTTGTTTGTGTATTTAACCAAAAAAATGCATTTTTTTTGTTCTGTTCTTAGCAGAAACAGATATTTTCTTGAGACTCTAGCCTCAGCATATTTGAATATAAAACCAGAATAGGAATTATTGAAAATATCCCACAAATCCCTACTCTTTTTTCCTGATATTTGCAGTACATTTAAACAGGTTAAGTTTCATACAAATGTTTCAGGCCAATTTCATGCTTCTGTTCCAGTATGATTTTTCCATTGAAGATTTGTATGCCTGTTTGCCTCAGTGAAAATTGGCTCTTAAATTTTGGATGCTTTTGTTGAAGAAATCATTGCACAGTTCACTTACCTCTGATGCATTATCTTTTTGTCTCTTACACTTTTAACTCTGAAATATCTATTTAGTAACTGTGCCTTTGATTCATTAACTTTCAACCCTGCTATAAGGTCAGAAAGATACTTTCAAAAGAATAACCTTATATTCACAGGTTATATTGTATTTAGGTTAATTTGAGAAAAATTAGACCATTATTGACATCTGTGTGAAAGAAAAGAGTAACCACATAAATGGAAATGAGCTAACAACTAGAGATGGGGTGATACTTGGTTTTCCACATTTATGCAGCAAGTTTGGTAGATTTTAATTCTAGGTCTGGTAAAAGCTCTTACTGATTTTCATTGCAGAGCTGGTCTTGCAAATCTCTGTCTGAGATGCTGTTCTGTAACTATCTACAAGCTACACTGAAAACAGTCTTTGATCTTTTTGTTCATAGAGTCAAGTAGCAGCTGGTCTAAGACTTCCTTAAGGCAATTTTGGCATCTGAAATGACTACACAGAGTTATACAAAGAGCTGAAGTTGTTCTTTGTAAACCTGTGCATATCAAAGATCCTTCACATGTAGGTAATTATGGCCATTTTCCTGTAGCAGAAGTTATGTGACTGAATAAATTATTTAGCATTTGTAAACATTTAGCAGTAATTCCAGCTCTTCAAATCACCTGTATCTGACTTGAATGCAGTGAATGGTGGAGTTGAACATGACAAAGTTCTGTCTTCTTTTGTGTTCTGTTACAGTGCACTCATGTTTAGTCTCCTCTCCCTTAATAGTTTCTCTGTTTTCCATTTCACCTGGTAATATTCTTCCTAGAGGTGAGTCATTTGATGATGATTGAGCAAAACATTTGCTGAAAGATTTTGTTGTTGCTGTTGTTAATGATACTCTGCTCAATACTCACACAAATAACCCTGTCATACTGTGAGCCCCTACCTGATTTTCAGCATACTTTTACTAAACTCTCATTCAAATAAAATTAAATTTCATCTTCTACTGTTTCCTAATCATCAAACTAGTGTCCAAGAATTTTCTATAACCAGGATTCTCAATCTTTTATTTTATTGTGTCTTGAGTGTAATTATCTCAAGCCTTTTTATTTTGGTCACCTCATAGCCCTTGAACTGTTGCTGCATGTTCATGTTACTTAACCTCCTTGTGGTTACTATCTTAGCTATTGTGATGTTTATTGTAACCCTGTAATTCCTTAAAATAAAGATCATCTCAGAAACAACATTCTGAAGTTCAGCTCTAGGCAAAACTAATATATACATATAATCTGAAAATCTCAAACTGTTAATATCGGATGCTGTGTTTGAAGGCTTCTGAATTTATTTTATTATGCATATTATAATGTCACTATTGCTTTCTGCTGCCATTTTAGCCTTTCTACTACCTAGATATAAAAGCCTTTGAGAATATCAGTTTATTATGTTGGAAGTCACAATAAACTTTCCCAAAAATCTAAACTGAGAGATTAACTTCTTTAATATTACGTTACGTATTTGAAGCACAAGTCTTATGAGGAGAGGCTGAGGGATCTGAGGTTGTTTAGCCTGGAGAAAAGGAGGTTCAGGGTGGACCTTATTGCTCTCTACAACTGCTTGAATAGAGGTTGTAATGAGGTGGGGTTGACCTCTTCTCCCAGGTAAAAAGTGACAGGACAAGGTGAAATGGCCTCAAGTTGTGCCAGCAGAGGATTAGACTGGATATTAGGAAAAAATTTTACTCGTAAAGGGTTGTAGAGCATAGGAACAAGCTGGCCAGGGGAGTGGTGGAGTCATCATCCTTGGAAGTGTTCAAAAAATGTGTGGATATGGCAGCTGGATATGGTTTAGTGGTGAACATGGTGGTGGTGCTGGGGTGACAGTTGGACTTAGAGATCTTGATCTTGGACTTAGATGACCTTAGAGATCTTCTCCAACCTTAACAATTCTGTGTTGGTATGCTTTACACTCTATTTTAGAAAGACACTGGTGGGTTTTTTCCTTATTCTTTAACAGAAATCAAACCAGTTTCTCCACATATATGTCTCAGTAATATAGAGAATACAGAGGACATGTTCCTGTGTCACTGCCAAACAGAAAGCAGCACCACCCTGGTGCTGGGCAGAAAAGTGCTGGAAATACCTGCATCTGTTCCAAAGCCAGATCATTTGCAGAAAGGGTAAAAACCCAGCATAAACTGCCAATTGATGACTTTTGGTTCAGTTTGGTTTTTTTCTTGATGTCGATTACTTAGTGTTTAGATGAAGTACAAAAGCACAAGATTTAATATTTCTTCCTGGTTTTATTTGCCATCATAATTCTGGATATGTATGTGGCCAATTCCCTTCTGGTTTCTGATGTGTCATATGCATATTTAAAATAAGTATTTAAACATTTATAGCTCAATCTTTTACATGTTTCTTTTCTGGGCACAACAACTTCTGCCCCACATCAAGGCCTGATGATCAAAACATCCACATGGCTGAAAGGAGATAACTTAAGGTAAATAATCTCCCACTCTTGTGGGGAATCCCAAGTTTGGGGACATAGCCTGTAAAGCTAAGTTAATCAGAAAAAGGATAAGTGCTTAGAAAAACAGGTTCAGGGAAGTCATGAGGTTCATTGTATCATTGCATGACCAAGCAGGATTTATTGTCAGGGCTTCTGTAAACAGCTGATGGTGTTTTGCTCTCTGAAGAAGTACAGGTAGGCATGTTGTTAGTTACCTATGGTGTCAGTTGGACCTTCTAATATGTCAAAAACTCATGTAATTTTTTGATACTCTGTGAATTAGAACTTTAATCTATTTATCCTTTCTGTTTGAAGAAGCAAGGTTCAGTCCGGAGAATTTCTTTCCTATGTCTAACTTCCCTTGTACATCGTTGCAGGTTGCTATCATGTGTTTCTTTGATGTGACTTTGAGTGATTTAAAGGTAAATAAAACTGGATACAAATTTAAGATATTTTTCAAAGTAAAAATATAAAAAGCCCTGATAAGGATTTCAGAATTTTAGGATTACCTGGAGTGGATTTTAGTTATATTTTGTTATATTTTGGAATGTGACCTGTTTGATTTTAATTAAAAATTTTGACAAATGCTCCTTTGAGATTGGGATATTAATGAGGATTAATATATGCACTTCAATTCATTAAATTATTATGCATTATTATGGGACAATGGGAAGAACTATTCAGAATGTACATTACCCTTCTTGAAGAGGAAGTTTACCTGTAGTTTGTAATACAACTTTGTGGTATTTTAGACTGCAATGAATAGGCATGTTTTTATCTGTGATTTACAAACACTGAATGAATAAAACTTTTTCCAAATAAATGATTTTACTACACCCTTCCGTGCACTTGTTGCCCTAGGTTTGATTCCTGCAGTGTAGAACTACAAGTTTAAACTGGTTTGAAAATGAATTTAGTACAGAAAATAACTGCTTGTCTGTTTAATAGAAATTATCTCTGCATATATGTAATGTCACAGTTCTACAATATTTCTCAAATTAAGCCTTTGGCCTAGAAGTGTCAGTCATTTGGCACTGCCTCGTTAAGAAACTCTGCTAGAAGTTGCATCTATTACAAAAGGGGAGATCTGTGGTCAGGCCACTGTTTCAGAAATGTCTTCACTACTGGCATCCTCATGAGGTGCCTCAGAGTTTTCTTGTTTTCCACAGTTAAAAGTGTGATTTTCTCCAGATTTTTAAAAAGAAGAAATAGATTGAAAGGTGCCAGCCATGAGAGGAGATGTACATTTTTATATTCCTATGACTGAACTTGCTAACTGTAGCTCTTAATATTAAATCATTGAATTTATATTTAGGGAAAGAAAGTTTGGGTAAATTGAGTCACATCTTGAACTTTTTGAGTAAAATAACTTTAATGCTGGGTTGAAAATTTCTATGATAGTGTGAAGGGGGACTCAATGAAAAAATTGAAAAGACAATTGATCTTTTATTCTCTCTTACACTGTTTCTGGGCTTTTTTTATTTGAATGTCAGGAATCTTTTTCATCTGTTTAATGGAATAAATTAGGAGACTGTGTGCTGATTACAAATAGAAAATGTGTTTCTGAATTCTACTTTTGTCTTGTGAAAATATTGTGGCTGCCAGGAGGCTGTAGTAGGAGTAGTTAGTGGAAGAAATTGATACTACAGTAGTTATTGTACCTCACACTTGGCTGTCTAAACTCTGGGAGGAGGAAATTGATTTGAAAGGGGTAAAAAGGAAAGGGCAGGTATGTATTGGAGTTCACTTTTATAAATAGGATAGAAAAGAGCAAAAATATTTTTGGCTTAGGATGTGTTCCTAATGAAGCTGTGAATGAGATCAAAAATGAGAGAGACTGTAGATTCAAGGGAAGGAAGAACTGAGTTACTAGGAAATGAAAAGTGAACCCCAGAGAGTTATTGAATGGCAAATGGCTAGAGAGAAAAGACAGTAATAGGTGCTTTGAAATTACACGTGCAATGAAATGGAAACAATAATTGGGAAGTGGCTGCTTGTCATCCTTAATTTGTCTGTAGCACACAAAAAGAGCTGAAGGTTCAAAGACAGGGGCCTCAGAGGAGTCACATTTACATTTAACAGAGCTTCCTTAAATTAGGAGTGCTTTAGGAAGAAGAGGTACATTTTAAAACTGATGCAGATATAATTGTGATCCCTTTGGTAAATTTGTTAGTCTTTGAGATGAAGACATTGGTCTGGATTTTTTTCTTTACTGATACTTTTAAGCACTTGGTTTGGAAAAACTTTGTTATTACAGTCAAAGACCTAGTTTTGTCGTAATAGACGTTGTTCAGGGCAAGGTCTGGTAAAACACCTGTTAACAAAGTCCAAAAAAAGATGATTCAGTCATTGACAGCCTGCTGAGTTCATCTGATGAGCATCATGTATTTCATGGTTTTCTGTTGCAGTAGCCCAAGTGTTTGTTATAGAGGCTTTCTCATTAAAGTTTCCTTTTTTATCTGCCTCTGAATGAGGCATAAATAGTGTCAATGCCAAGAATAACAATGACTATGTTACGTCATGTTACAATGAATGGTCTCTGCAGTTAATCCTTACAGTGCATTCACATGTGAGGCTGTACAGAGAGAAGAGAGGAAAAATAGCAAAATGGAAAAAATGGAATAGTATCAGGTCATGCATGGATGAAGGAATCAGTGTGTTTTTGTTTGGAAGCTGTTTGATACTATTTTTCCTGAGAAATGTAAAAATCACTTTATTGTTACTGGACTGTAATGCTTTGAGTGGTCAAATATATATTACTGGCATACGTTTCTGGGGCTAAGTTGAGGTTTTGTGTGGCTGAATGGAATGCCCAGCTTGGTTGGATTGAAAAATGTCATAAGACTTTTTTTTCCCCAAACATTTCTGCCAAGTGCGTACAGGAAGTGGCTTTGGCAGTTGTATCCAAACAAGTAACTTCATTTCCTGGAATCTGCTTTTTTGTAATATGTGGACTTTAGGAAAGAAAGTGTAAAGAGGGATGCTAAGCAGTAGAGGAAAGATCACCCTTAAAACCTCTGAGAAGAAGGCACAAATTATTAAACTCCATTTTTCTACGTATAGTCACAAGAGTGTTATATTTTTTTTTTAAATTGATAGTTTATTTATATAGTAAAAATAATACTAAAATCTATTTACCATAACTGCACATAATTAGTGAAACCATTATGTTTATTATGGTCCATTTCACCATGACCTATTTTATGTCTGTTCAGTGTTTACTGGCAAGGCAATCACAAAGTATTTGAGAAATAAGAGAATGTGTTGTATGACTTCTCACATTATAAGGACATATTATCAGCCTGAGGTTTAGTAAAACTTCTGTTTACTGTCATCAAAAAAGATTAAAAAGAGAGTAGATGTTGCAGGTATAATTTTCAGATAAAAAGGAGACATGAGTTGATCTAATATTAAACATATTCTGCTAAAAATATGAACATTGTATCTGACTGGTCAGGTGCTATTTTTGCATGCTAGTGGAAATTCATATTTTTCTAGTCTAACTTGCTGGACTTGAACCATACTTTTTTCCCCTCTGGTTTGTGTTGTTGTTGTTGTTTTTTATGGTTTTTTGAGGGTTTTGGTTTTTTTGATTTTTGATGGGGTTTTTTGCCTACTCTTAAAGTTTCTAACGTTAATATTTCAATAATAGTGCTTGCACTATAGTGTAGTCCTGGATAGCTGCCAATAATATAAACACAGCCTTCATCTTCCTAAATCCTTAATCTCAGGGTCAAATAATTAGTATTTTTCAGATGCTTGAAAAAGCAGTAGTCAAAAGCTGGTTTGTGTCAAATAATTTTTAAGGGTCTTTGCTAATGAGGAGCCACTTCAGAATTGCTAAGAGGGAAAAAAGTACAGTGAGAAATGCAGTAGCAATGAGATGCTACAGTCATACTGTGATGCACCAGATAAGAACCTTAGAAAAATTTCAATTTTCTTATAAATAATATTACAAAACCCTAAATTTTAGACAGCAATGTAAATACTTAGAAAAAAAAAATCTTAATTTCAGGAAAAAGCTGCAGATTTCACAGATAATCAAGAAATCAGAATATATTTTTTAGCAATAGATGTAGTTGCTTACTACAGAATGACAATACGTAAAACAACTTTGTATAATCATTGTTTTATGTTCAGTCTTTATCCAGTCATTAAAGATTCTATTAGTGGATGAAGAGACAGGAAGAAATGTTTTGGAAGCAGTTCAGAGCAATAATTAAAACACAAGCAAAGATAAGCAAACAGGCCTACCTTTCCCAGGTGGCACAGGCGGTGCTTGCTATGTCATAAACAGCAGCTGCTGTAAATTTTGAGGGGAGTGGAAGCTTTAACTTTCCCTTTTCATATTTACTTCTTTTTATATTTTATTCCTCGTGCAATCATCTATTCTTTGGTTTTGTAATGTTCAATTTTTTATTACTTAAGCAGAGAAGCTTCAGACAGTTGTTAGCAGTTGTGCGCATTGACTACTTGTGCCACTCTTACTATTCCAAAAGAAATGAAACTTCTTTGTAAGAATAATGTACTAGCTCCTGTTAGCATTGGCCTTTACATGTTTCTGATTTTTCACTGAATGCTTGTGATAAAGTGCATTGTCTAACAGAGGCTGTTAGCTGGCTTATTCTTGTCTGTCATACATAAAACAACTCAGCTTTCCACTGCATTATAGAGGCAGCACATTGCATTGAATAAGATCCTAGACTGAGATGCAGGGCATCTGGTTTTTATTTCAATCCTTATTAGTGACTAAGTTTGTGAACTTACACAAGTGAGCTCATTTCTCTGAATCACTTTCTTCAACTGTGAAATAAATTAAGAGTGGCTTATCTTCCTTGATCACTTAGAAATTTCATGTTCAAAGGCCATCTGTAAGAACAAAATCTTGTTTTTCTAACATTGAGGAGCAGTTGAAATGATTTGTGAAAGTAAGACAGTGAATTAGATGCAGAAACCAATATAAAATCTTGGAAGTCTTGACTCTTCATTTTTAGTCAGTATAACTATTCAACCCAATTCTTGAAATTATTTCTTTTTATTGCTAGCTAATTTGTTTGGGAAGCTTGCTGAAACTCTAGACTATGCTAGGTACTTAAAATGCTGTACAAGCATGGGCAAACATATGGTTTGATATTTATTGTAAATTCTGAGAGTAAGCTCCATGCAAGTATAATTCATGCAAAGCTGTCTCTATTTGCTCAGTAAAAGAGAGAACTCAGAGTGAGCTGGGAAAGTTGTTAAAATTATTGAATATTTTATTATGAGTCTTTTCTTCTGCAATACCTCCCCACATCGATCAGCACTCTTTATTTGTGCATTTATATCCAGCCATCATTCTTGGGCGAAATAATTACAAATATTTCAGAAATTTCCTTTAATCTTTAAGTGTACAGGGAGAGAGTGACATCAGTTTGAATAATGACCAATGGTTGGGAACAGAAGAATGTTGTTGCTTTGTATCAGAACTGTTAAAACAACTTTGCATTGGGGAATACTAGAAGAAAAAGGGTTCCAGGAAGATATCCTTTTGACTTTCAGCAGGTTTATTTAATTAACTAAAGCCTGATAAAAGAGCTCGTGGCTCTGATACAGCACATTTAATATTGTAAGGTTGAATGACAAGGAATGTCCATAATTTATTGTCCCCTTTTGATGTGCAGGAAAACAAGCAGTTTAAAGCCATCAAATAAACATAGTGTACTTGGCTTTCAGGAAGAATTATGCTGTTTTTCTAGTGATAGTCACTTATTTCAACAGATTTTCAAAGGGCAAAACTGCTTTTAATTCTATGTCCTGACATAAGCAGATTTAGAGCTAGAGAGGTTATTGGTTCAAAAATTGTCTTTTGATCATTTGTTGCACCTTAATTATAAAGTTCAGCTGGTTACAAATTTTGGTTTAAAAGGAATTCAAAGAAGTTGCTTTTCACAGTGGGAGTTGTGCCAATATGAAATGGAATTTCACACAAATATTTTTTATTACATTATTGGGGTTTTTTGTTTAGTTTTGGTTTTTTTTGGTAAGAGAAGTTCACTCAAATAGCTCCCAAGACTGTTGAATTTTTACCAGAAAAACTTGGTGGTATGATGAGCCAGAGAGACAACAGGGCATTCTTACCTCTGTGAGCAATCAATTTTGCCTTTAATATCTCTGGTAAAAGAATGTCATCACTTTTGATTAAAATTAGAATTTTTGGAATCACGGAAATAAAAGGCAATAATTAAAATTCAGAAGAAAGCAGATTAGCTTGTTCTTAATTATAATTATTCTCAGGTTTAATACAATAGACATGTTAGGCATCGTAACAATAATCTTTTCCTTATCTCTTTATTTACTGTGGAGACTGTAGGCAGAATAAATAAAGCTGACAATAAATTAGTGAGAGCAGTTCTCTGAAGACAACATATTTAGGTTATGTCATATGTGTTGCATGTTGTATAAAAGAAAAATAATTTGTATTTTGAGTAATGAAGATGTCCTATTTGGGGGGAAGGGGTGGTTCCAGTTATTTATTCTCAGGAGCAAGAAAAGCTTTGTGTCTCTCTGTTTATCTATATGGTTATTATGTACATCTGTTGGCTGTCTCTTCAATTGTCATGAATTGGGACTTGGGGGAAAAATATCTGTGCCTGTTTGTTTGCAGGATCAGGAATTAAGCTTCTAAATTAATTTGCTTTCCATTATCACTGTTGAGGATGGAAAAAAAATGTGTAATCATGTAGTGCAAATACACATCTAATAGTAAGGGATTTGGAATCACTATAATTTTTCAAAGGCTCACGGAATATATGTATTTCTATAAATAGGCACCCACCAATAAGACAAAAAAGACAAATGGTCAAGAAATTGCTAAAGATGCATGGATAGATTTCTGAAAGACAAACATTTTGTGTATTATTATAAGCAAGTAGATGTTGCCAAATTGTAGGTTTATTTTACCACACTCCAGTATCACATCTGACTTTTATATCATGGGGAATGGTTGCTGTGCATGAAGACAATGAATGATTATTTTGCTGAATGTGGTTATTTGTTGTTATGGAAGCAGGACTTTCTTTTAATGGGATAGGCCACACTAACCCACAACTACAGGGCAAAAGGCAGTTCCTGCCTTGAGGGACAATTTAAGATGGAAGCTTCATCCAAAATTTGAATTCATTTTAGCATGATGAGATTTCAGGGATTGAATTTGGAGTTAATATGTGCGCTTCTGTTTCAAAACTCTATTTGTAAACCCTGACCCAGTTACTCCTAATGTTTTCTCTGAAGACAAAAAATAACGTGGATAGCACCGATCTTTTGGTCATCTTAGTGGCAATTGTGATGTCAGCTGTCTCTGGCTATTCATTCTCCCTTTGTTATGACAGAAATTCATCCTCTGCAGCAGACCTGCCCTCAGAGAAGATATCCTAATGGCTTCAGTGACCCAATATGGTGAGATTTCACCTTGAGAGTATTGGGAGAATAGGAATTAATTGTCCAGTAATCTTACAGTGCTCATAGTTTCATGACTCGAAGCTCAAAACAGAAGTTTCTTTTCATCAAGTAGTTGTTCTTCATTAAAATGCATTAAGATACATTTAACAAAAAAATGTCACTCCAACTTTTTATAGCAGCAAGTATCGTTCATGGCCAGTGTGATCCCACTTACTGCTTCCAGCATGTAGCAAGCCTGAGAATGTCAGCTGAACTAATTTTTAATTAATATGGTCCTCCTCTGTTCCCCTTTATATTCCTTCTTAGTTCTGGGAGCAGTACTGTAGTTAGGCATAAAGGGTGTTCTTAATTCATCATCATTCAGCATGTACCATGGTCCAAAAATGAATATGCAAAGAGGAAAAGGTCCAGGTGAATCCCTGGATTTAAAGGAAGAAGCTTCAAGATCTGCCTGCAGAGGGCTAGGCTTACAATGTAGTAAAGAGTAATCCCTTTTTTAGCTATTTGAAGATTGCAGAACTGGCAGTGGGGAACTCTCACATTCAGTCTTATTAATTCAAAACCTAGGGATATTTATATATTTGAGTGGCTATTTTCACAATAACAGTAGACATTAAGGATTGTATTTCAGGTGAGAATGATAATATTAGTTGGAGAACTTCACGTTCCTCTTTTTAATAACATTTTCAATTTGAAATATAGAGATTTAAAGCTTTTCTTCTAGGTCAGATGGGTTATTAGAATCCTATGGGTTGAGTTTTTTCAAATGTTTCTCAGTCTTCTATAAGGAGTGCCTATGCCAAGAGGAATAAACAGGGATATTTGTTTGAATTCCAGAAATATTTCTGTAGTATTAATGAAATTTCTAAAGCTTTTTTATTCCTTCAAGCCATCTAAACTAGAGATACTTATTACCACTTACTTCTTTTAGTCTTGATATAAGAAATGAAGTTATTGTTTTTATCATTTTGTCATACATAAAAAGTCCAAAATTTACCTCATGCAAGGTTTTAGAGACTTTTAGCTGATACATAGGATTGGTATCCTATACATAGTTAGTGCAATATGAACTTTCACTGACCCTGGTAATACTTTAGCCCAACTTCCTTCCATCCTCCTTCACTCAAATGTACATTTAGGTGGTGTTTCTTTTGAACTGTACTGAAATAGCAAGTTACACATTTTGAGTATTCACTTTAGTGTGTATATATATATATCCACCCTAAGAAAAAAATGCATCCACATACATAACCTTCTGCAGTTGCTCTGTGGTTTTACAATGACAAATTTTAACCTCCTTTGTGGTGAAATTGCCAGAGCAGAAGTACTGTCATACCTAAAGTAACTGAAGAGGGGTACCAGTGGATGCAATCAGAGCATAGGAACACTGTTGTCACATTAGGAACTTCGAAGCATGAAAGCAGATATTCAGTCACAATAATTAATGTCTCGTTAATTTATAACCAGTAAAAAGGGTCACCTCACAAGGGCCTAGCTGTCAAGCTGAGTTTGTTATCAGCCATATTTTTGTTGATAAAAGCAGCATTTCCGTCCAGCATACATGATCTTTTTCCTTGCAATGGTTGATATACTAGTAGAGTGTGAATGCATTTTTATTTAAATGCAACTTTTCAAACTTGTCTGTAAGCTATTAAGTGAAGAAAATCATAGATTTGTCTTAGAATTTCTTGGGCTTGGGCTGTATTGGAAGAATCACGAAAGAAACATTCAACGAGAGTTTATTTCTCTGCCTTCACAGAGAGTTTTCCACTGGTCTCTGGTCCATGGGAGATCAGAAGGCTGGTGGTGCTAGTAATGGCTGAAGTGAAGAAGGCATTCAGAAGCACTGCCTTCTCCATGTCCTTGTAACTAAGTCCCCCACCTTGTTCAGCAGGGGACCCACATTTTCCCTGGCTTTCCTTTTGTCACCTGTGAAAGTATAGAAGTCCTCCTTTGTCCTCTTTAAGCCATTTCTTTCCATGATACTCTTTGTGTAGCCCAGTACAGGAATGGAACAGTTCAACAGCATAACATCAGTACATATAAGGTGATAAGGTAATGTTAGGTCACAGATTGGACCTGGTGATCTCAAAGGTCAATCCCAACCTGGTTGATTCTGTAATTTTGTATACTTACTGTACAACACACATAAAACCAACATGAATATCCAGTGGCACTGGAAACAGCCAATGGTTTCAGTCTTGGCAGACAAAATAATTTTGATAAAAATAAAGAGAAGATACTTCATTCTTTACTTTTCTCTACAGAGTGAATATATTAAGGATGGAAATTAAACTTTCCTTTTAACAGTTTTCAGCTGCCTTTCCAAAGGTCTTGCTATAGATGTAATTTAATATCCTAAAAATTTGATCAGCTGTTCATATATTTTCTTTGTAACGACAACTACTACTTTTCCATTTTGATTAATTTATCAATATTTCCATAGAGGCAGGATTTCTCTTTTTGCAAACAACTGCTAATTGCTACAGCTTAAACCCATGTGAACTTAAGTAAACTTAGTATTATATATTAAGAATGTTCAAGTTAATATTTACATTCCTGCTCGTGGAATCTAAATGTTTTATTCTTAGACTATTGAAAGTGAATACTACTGATGTGTTGCATAATTTTGTTCATAAAAATGTGATGTGCATGCTGTTTGTCATTATTGTCAGAAAAAATGGATTTAAATTCTGAGCTATTTGCTTTAGTTTATCCCATTTTTAGTAAGTAGTAGGATTTTGATAAAACTAACTTAAATAGAGTTCTAATTTGCTGTTTTAATAAGTTATTTTGATGAATGCCTCTGTTCAAAATGTTTTATTAAAAATGCAAATTATAGCTTTAGTTAAACCTGCTCAGCCTTCTAGACTGTGTTAACACTGATTCAGAAGGCAAGTACACTAACTGCATGGGCCTGGCAAAACTGCTTTTAAAAAAGGATGTATATGGCATTCAGAATAATTTTTCTTTTTTCTACAGTCTTTTGTTTCCTTTACCATTCAGTCCTGCAAGATAGACTTTTTTCCATTCAAAATTAAATGCTGTCAAAAGAGTTCTTAAAAGCAGTTAAAAGCCTTTAATAGCTGAGGAAAGTCTAAAATAATGAGTTTTACCTAAAGATAGCTGAGAGTTCTGTAAAAAACAGTATGAAAAATCTGAAAAGCAGAAGTGAAAGTTCAGGAGAGAAATTAGCCAGTTTGATTTTTCAGGCCCCATTGCTATCTCCTCCTTTTCTGCTTTGTTATTTCAAAACCTCTATAGATAAAAAATAGAATATACCAATATTGCTGGCAATACCTGCTCTCTTTCTACATTCACTAATCTTTACCTTGCATTACTGAAATGCACTATTTGTGTAACACAAGAGGCACAATGTCCTTAATTGCAAAGCAAATTCATTAACTTTTGTCAGGGTATGTGTTTAGGAGCATGCAAATGACACAAGTATTCACTAAACTTCTGCTGATTTATGGGCACAGGACTCCCATTTTAACTCTGCTGGACTTCTGGAGCTTGTCATGCACCTAGAAGTCCTCAATTTTGAGATTAGTTAAACTTCTGAAGGCTCAATTTTGTGTGTATATTTAAAATACAGTCAATACGCATGGATGCAGTCTGTAATGTAGCAGTTACAGGATTCCTTCAGGGAGAGATAAAATGCTTCTTCAGTAGGTGAGTGCTTGAAATTTGTTGTGGTCATTGCTGAGGTATAACATGCCTGATTACTTTTTCAAATCTGGACATTGGTGCACAACAGGCTCCTGTGTTCATTCTGAGAGATGAACTCCAATAATGTTTCAAAAGAGCAGTAATCAAATTTCATTTTTTTACAGATAAATTTTACTAATTTCTTACTTGCTAATGTTCAGCTTCCAAAAGATCTAAATGATGGAAGCAGTAAAGCTGTTCATCTTGAATATAAACAGATAGTAAATTTTAAAATTAGTTAATTTAGATTGCTGCCTGGCAAAAAGAAATAGCTTACCAGGAAGTTTATCTCATGGTTCCTTCTCTGAGCTATCTACCTCAGCATACCCCATTCAGTGCTGGTGTCCCTGCTGGGAGAAAATAAAATTAAAAAAAAATCAGTTTCTCACGAAGTAGCCCCTGCACTCCTGTACTGTATAGCATGAAATATTAAAAGAAAAAAATACCCCCAAGATGGTACTAGTTAATGGTGTACCCACTACAGAGGATTTTTCTTTTTTTCTACCTAAAATGTAGTATAGACAGGCTTCTACTTCAGAAAACCTCAGTATCTTAATAAAGAAAAAGCTAAAATGTAATATGAAATTAAAAATACAGTAAGTTTCCAAAACCAGATTGATGTTTATAACAAGTTCTTTTCCCTCTCCTAAACTGTTCTGAAAATGAAATATGCCTCTTTTGTGGTTTATGGTGTTACTGGCAAGGCTGGTGGTAGAAATGATTCTCCAGACACCAAAAATACATGCAGATGTCTACAGATGTCCCTAACAAAAAACTTCACTTGCATTTGGTCCAAGCTGTCATGACTCCATTGCTGTAGGTTGTCATTTTGTAGAGCTCTTAAAATACTCTTATCCATCACTCAGAGTAATTCTGAAAAGGAGAATTTAAATACCATGTCACTCAAAACAGCATAAAACATGTAAATTGAGCAAATTTTGTTGAGGCTATTCTATTTTTTTATAAATAAGTTTGGTTGGAAAAGGCAGGAAAGTTTTTGAGCCTTAAAGGTCCTTTTCAGGTCTAAAACAGAAGCTGCAAGTGTTGCTGTTACAGCATGTCAAATACATGAAGCACTTCAAAACTCATTTAATTTACTATTACTCAATTGAAATCCTCATCTTAAGCTCAGTGGTCTAAATTTGATTTAAAATCAACTCTGATTTGGGTTGACGCAATTGCATATAGGTTCTTGCTTGTATTTAGTAAAACTTTTACAACTGCATCAGCCATTGAAGGGAACAGATTTAGATTCCTAAAAAACAAGGGAAATGCACAGTTTCTTTTTAATATCTGGTGTTTGATATAAACTGCACAATGCAGTAGGACATCTATATCCTGTTTTATGAGAAGTTATCTGAAATGTGTGATTCTGTCATATGAAGAAATGAATCTTATTTAGTTAGAAGTGGCAGCACCATTGGGTGGGTCTCCTAAAGTTCTTGTGGGTTTGACTTCATATTTTCCTTTGCATCCACCCACTGAACTTCTGCCAAGCCTACCATGCTTCATTTTATGCTTTCCCTTTGTACCTACTAATTAAGGACTTTGAATGTGCGTGTGTGTTACACAATCGAATATGATCTCACAGGCAGCTTCAAAGAAGTAAATGGTTGCAAATAAGGGATGAGCTTTTTTCTCTTTTGAAACACACAGGTTGTCATACATGCATGAAATATGAAATATTTCTCCAATAATGTTTGTGTCTGAACACGACTATTTTATCCCCCACTGCTGAGATCTGCAAACATTTTGGTTATGCCAAATAGCCTCTAACTGCTTTCTCATCTCTATGCTCCAACTTTGATATTGATAGCTCTGGTGCCTACTGGATTTTTGAAGAGAATATACTAACATAACTAGGCAACACAAAAGTAAATCATCAGTGCTAGTGAAGATATTCTAGAGCATCTTGATTCCATGCCCTGTAATCAGAGAAATTACAATAAAAATTATATCTGAGAAATCTGTAAGAAATAAAAACATAATCAGACCAAAATGATCCTGTTAACTGAGTCTGACATCTAGGAAAATATGTGCTCCCCCAACTGGAGGTCATGAACATATTTAAAGTTGCTATTAACAGTTTCTTTTTATGCTGCAGTTCTCTCTAAAATTGTGTGTTGCAGCACACGACAGGGAGGCAAACTGGTATACTAATCTTCCAGAAGAGGAAAATGAGGGAGAGATATTTCAATAATTTCAGTCTTTACACATAGATATCACTCAAAGATTCAACCTGATGTCAGACTTACCGCATTTCAGTAAGGAGCCTAAAACCACATTTCTGACTTTCATTAGACATTAAAGGTCAAGTGGCTTTTGTTGCAAAAGTGGAGGTGTTAAAAATGTACCTGCACTGCCACTTGAGATTTCTTAAAATAATGAAACTGAAGAAATTCAACGTGATTAAATTCAGCTATCGTATCTCATTTAGAGTTTTGTTGTTTTTCTGTGGTCTTAGACAATCTTAAAATAGTCAATTTCATCTTGTTTAAAATGAAGTTTATACTTCATTTAATCTTTGGTTTTGAAGTACAGTTCAATATTTTCCTTACTACTCCTGCAGAGGAATATTAATTAATGTAGTAGTCTACTCCTTGTGAGATTCTTGTAAGTAGTTGCTTGCTGGGTTTTGGAAGCACTTCAGTTGAACTTCATAAAAATTGACTTTTACAGAGTTGACATTATATGTAATATCTAGAGGGTTTTGGTTTTATTTTAATCATCTTAGAGTAATCCCATTTTTAGTGATATTAATTGCATTAGAAATAGTGCTTATCTTTGATTTGTGCCCAGCTTGCTCCTGTACAAGATTGTTCTTTGTTGTTCATCATTTTCAGGCTTTCAACGAATTGTTCATTTTACCCTCTCCCTCCCCTCTAAATAAACAAACTCCAGAGACAGAGAAATTAAGTTATGCCCATGTTTTATTTAGTTCATCGCATCTGAATATTCTGGTTTTCCTTCTAGGCTTTTCACTTCCCCAGAAACTGTTCAACACTGCAGGAGTTCTGTGAGCAATATTGTTTTATGTCTTTCCCATTTTTGAATTGTAGTCTAGTGAAGGTAGCCATGTGTAATACACATGCTTTTTATGAGAAATTTAGCTGAGCTTTGCAGTGGGGAAGTATTTGTTGTATATTGTTTTGTCATTTGTTTGCCTATTTTTAAGTATTTATTCTTTATTGACTCGTTGTTGCAAGCTCTGTTACATCTTTTTCCATTCTAAGCAAATGGCAATGACATCTTGATGGATCCTGGTAAAGATGTTATTTATTATTATAAATTATGCTTACATGACCACTAATACCTTAGTTCTATTGCAAAGACTTACCAAATAATTTGTCTTTAGTTTCTTTTGGAAGTTTTTGCAGTTCCTTCGTTCCCGTTTGATAATGTGTGGAAATACATTATTATGTATATTGCCCAAACAGGCTGACAGTCCTTATAAGCATGAAGACTCACAATTCATGCTAGTTGCTATCCTAAAATTCTTCAGACTACCTTCACCTGAATGAGAGCTTTCCTTGAGCCAAAGGGACTCTTTGCTTCTATTCATTTCAGTGGAAGGGTTGACAACTCTTGTCTAACAGACCACGTAGTAAAAACAGAAAGAAAATGGAATGACAAAGTCTTTTACTCTGAAAATGAAGTTTCTGCAAAACAGATACATGGGCAGATATGTGGACAGATGCCTTTCTCATCAGAATACATTGTCTGAACAGTTATTCCCAAGAGTTTGCTTTTGTCAACGGTCCTAATGTTCCTCCCTCAGAACAGATCGACTTGCAATCCTAATACTTCTCTTCTGGAGAGTTGTTTCCAATTTTGTTGTGGGTTAAAGCGGCAGCCTCTGGCATGAGGCCCCTGAAACCCCCTCAGAGCTCTCATACCAGGACCAAAATCTGGTTGCAGGGTGGTGTTGTGAGGAGACACTGTGCTTCTGCTTTCAGACAGAGATGATGTCAATTTTATGCTATTGTTTGATGCATTTTCCCAGACCAAACTGAAGAGCAATGTAAACTTTTTCTATAGGTTTCATGCATTAAACTTTATTAAGATCTTCTCCCTCTGAGCAATAACCCTTTTACAACAAACAAACCAAAAAACAGAGGGTGGCCAGACTTAAGACTGAAAGTGCCCTTTCCAGATTGAGCAATCTTTAAATTTGTATGGGAGGGAAAAAGAAGAAAAAAAAGAAAAAAACCCACTAAAATAAAGTACTTTATAATTGTCCAGTATTTATAAACTTTGATCACTAATACAATCTGCAGTAGGATTTGTCGATGTTAGATTTACATGTCATGTAAATATGCAAGGTGTTTGATCACTTTTAACAACAAAATAAGGTCTATGTTTATCCCCTTGCACGCTCCTACCCTACTCCGTGTAGTCCTGGAATAATTCCAGTGCATACTATTTAATTTAAAAATAGCATTCACCCAAATAATTTCTCTGTTGGCAGTTGAAGACCCAGAGCCACACTATACCCTATATGTTCCTTTGAAGTTAAGGTTTCCTTAACGTTTGGTGTTTAGGATGGCTGTAAATGACATTTGTGTATGTAGCAGCATAGAAGAAATGCTTAAAATCTCTAAATTAATGAACGATAGAATAGCATGCACATTATCTGCCAGGGTCTTTGTTGATATGCAGGCTTCTACCTCCTATAGGCATACAACTGAGTCCTTAAATCACTTTGGTCTTCTCTTATCTTAAAAAGTAATCAGTAGCAACCAAAAGCCTTATCATGTTTTTGTTCACTGTATTTTGAATTATTACTGGCTTTGAGAGTTTAGCCCATTATCAATACTACAGCAACCTCTCTATTCCTTGGTCATGTCAGATCTTGTTGTTCTAGTTCAGAGCTTGGGAGACATCACTGCTGACTTGCCCAAGTTCAGTGGGACAGCTGTAATTTGCACATTTCAGCAGAGGAGCATATTGAACCAAATTTTTTTTGCTTAATCTGAAAGCTGAGAGAGTACACTGGGTCAGAAAGCAGACTGAAATCAAACCTTCAATGAGAACATTCCTAAACATACAAATTCATGATGTGGATTGAACCTGAATTTTACCAAAAATTTCAGCTATGTGAACTTGCTATAAATGATGATGGGTTTGCTGTGAATTTCACATTGTGCAAGTTGAGCATATTTGTGTTTTGGTATTCAAGCCAAGTAACACAATCTAACAGGAAAGGTATAATTAAAATTAGATTGATACAAACTTTGTCTCTTTTTTATGCAATCCTGTCAACTGGGGATTCATGAATGTGATTGAAAGAAAATTTTATGCATTTTTCAGTGGTCTGAATTATTTTTATGGTAATGACTATTCCAGGTCACATTGTAATGACTTGATGACATGTGTTTCCTGGTTCTCATCCTGCAGGATATGATGGTTCTTCCTTAGATAAGAATTTTCAAATATTTATTTTGTAACACCATGCCGTGGTAATTAAGAAAGAGAGGAGGAATGTTTTTGGCTTTTTAAGAGTGAAAGAAATTGTTTTCTTTAGAAGTTTTAGCTGAACTATTCCACTACCCTGCCAAAATTTTGTTCTTGGTTTCTTCTCTTAATTCTGTTTTTGTCTTATAATGCATGTACTGCAGTACATAGATTTCAATTTCAAAGCTAGAGAAAAACAAAACCAATAACACTTTGGTTAATAATAATATATATTGACATATAGCTTATTTGTTAGAATCAAGCCCAGGAGAAACAGCATGCCAATAATGTGAATGCACCGTGGCACTTGGAGGTCATTTGAAAGAAAGTGAGGCTATTTTATGAAACTACAGATTATTTAAGGACATGTAAACATAACGATTGAAGATACCACATCAACCATGGAAGAGAAATAATTTTCACTACTGAGAAGAATGAAAACAGAGCTACTCCATCAAGCTTTCAATGTCTCTTGCAGTCTTTTACTGTTATTAACATTGTTGTCATCCCTTATTTTCTTCCTAAATGTCTTTGCCATTACCCATAGGCTGCAACATTATTCTGTAGCTGTTGTATGCTCATTTTATACTGAAATACAATCTCAATAGTCCTTTCTAAGTTTCTTTCCTTTTATACCATTTTCAGAATGGGGTTTGTTTACTACTTCATATGTTTCTGTATTTTCTTAAAATGAACTGCATAAACCAGAAAATTTCCCCTTCCCAAGTGTTCTGGGGATCTATTTTTTTGTGCTTTGTTTGGCTGTACAAATTTGATGCCTTTTCAAGCTAGTGCTGGAAAATTATTATCAAGTTACCTTTAATTTTGGTTGATGCATTTCTGCCAGACAGTAGCAATAATCACTGTAATAGTTTTGTTTTCCGAACTTACTTTACTGTTTTCACTTGTGCTTCAAAGGCAGCACATGGTCAGAAGAGTTAAATACTTTACATTACAGTGTTATGTATTGAATAAGGGCATGCCATTGTTTATCTTAGTCTTGATCATGAATTTTTTCCAGGCTTTCTGCACTTAATACAAGCTTTTTCTGCAACAAAAGCAGTTCTAGGGGTCAATTCAGGCTGCATGTTAAAATCAGTGCTAGAAGATGTCATGAATGTACTATAAAATTCTGTTCACAAAGCTGCCTGTTTTTCTACAAGGCAAGCATGAAACATGACCATTATACTCTCAGGTCATCACCACAGAAAAATATATTTTCCTGAATTCTTTTGCTCTTTTTGGATCACACAACAGTAAATAGTGCACTGTATCTTTCTCTGATTTTCTTATTCAAAAAGGGTGGAGCATTTCTGCGTGTTTTGCCATTCAAACATTCCTGGTGGTTCTATTTTCAACTCGAAATTTTTGAATTAGTAACAGATGTGCTGATTCTTTTGACTGAAACAGGGGGCAACATTTTAATGAAATTTTTTTACACTTTTACTGGTCATTGAACCCTGAGTCATAGTTTTTGTTACCAGCTTCCTCTGTAAACAGTATCTTACATCACAGAAATCTCGCTGGAATTGATGGGAACTTATCCTGCTATATGTATGATGAGGTGCACCAGAATATATTTAGAATGACTTTGAAATGCAACTTATGGATCAGTCAGGGGTAACATCCCAGTATTGCACGTCCCAGCCCGTTTAGGCATGTTTTGCCTATTTCTTCCCTTAGCTTCACTGATGTAAATGAGTATAAGACTTGGTGATGCTGACCCTGAAAACAATGTATTTCATGCCTATGAAATGAGAAAATTGTGTTAAAGAAAGTGGAAGAAATGGGAGAAACCTGGAGAAAGAGAAAACCCTTACACCAAAATTGCAAAGCAGATAGCCTGAAAAAGAACTCCTATGTGGGCATGTGTTACTGGTAATGCTGCTGGTCCGTTGGCATAAAAAATAGAGAAAACACTTGCACGGGAGAAATCCTGGAGAGTTTTATAGCTCTTGTTCAAAATGGATTTGGGGTCTTGATGGCTCTAAGGCAGGAAGGCAGACTTGTGGGTAGGACAAAAGAAAGACTCAAGAGGGGGGAAATCAAAAGAGAATCAAATTCCAATTTGAGGAATATAATTTTCGAGGTTTATGTTGCAGCTTGGAGGTTGAATTAAAGGTGGAGCTATTTTGCATTCTTCACAAAGTTTGAGTGTTAGAGTCCTCCCCCTTTCTGCTCCTGAACTATCTTCATTCCTGTAATTTATTTAAGTGCAAGTCTCATCCTTTCTTCTTGCTTATTTATTGACATATATGTACTGGTGATAACACAGATGCTGGCATAAGCTCTCATTCTCCTTAAGCCTTTGAATGTCTTTGTTAATAATGCAGATACAATGTATCTTACTTGGATCTATAGATCATCTAGCAGTAAGAACTGAAAATAATAGAGACTTGATGTTTTCCTATAGTGATTTTAAAAGATTTGAAGGCCAAATAAGTCTTGACATTCTGGTGCACAAAAGGAAACAAACACCATGTTGTAAATGTAAAAAGGCACCAACCATTTGGGTAGGTAGAATTCTTGCTTTACCTAAAAAGGTGTGGGAAAGTATTTACTAATACATAATTAAAGAAGCCTGATTTTTTTCTTCCAAGAATATTGAAAATAGTTGAGGTATATTTAGGGCCAATGTGAAACAGGTGAAAGAAATACAGAAGCAAACTGCATTGTGCTTTATGAAAATAACTCTGGCTCGCACTTAAGAGTATTTCTCGTATTTTAAATTTTCAAAGTTCAGTTTTACTTATGAACATTTAAAATTACCTTGGTGAATTATATACCTCAAGAATTCAGACTTTAGAGAAGTTACATGAAACCTAAGTAATTTGTCAGATAATAGAAATCTCTTGTCAAAAGAGCGTTCCAATCAGTGAAAAACCAAACTTAGTCTTCTCTTTGCTTTAAGAGCCCTGGGCTGACTTGCTGCTTTTATCTAAAAAGGGTTTAAATCAGTGCAAAATCTCTATGTTTTGATGACTCTGAGAAGTTCTCTTTTATATCTTGGGGCAGGAGGAAAGATGTCACTTGGATGCCAGGAAGCTTTTGAAGTTTTCAAGCGGGACCATGCCGACAGTATAACCATTGAGGACAACAAAGAGCTTCTGAAGCAGAGGTGAGTGTCACATCGAAATACAGCTGGGGGAAGACATCTGAGAGTTCATTAGCAGTCTGGGCAGGAACACGTAATTTTACACCAGACATCCCAGACTTCTGTTCAGGCTCTTACAGGCACTTCACCTTTTCTTAAGACATTTCATATTCAGAGAGCAGTGAGTGGTGATAGAAGTCTGCATAGAAATGAAAATAGCATGGGGAAACTTAGGGCATATTTCCACTGCTTGTACTCATCTTCACAGCCATGTTGAAGCAACGTGGCAATGGCATTCATGATCAAGAATTATCTAGGGGGAGTAAAATCCATTGGACTGAATCAATTACTGCAATTTCCATTGTCAAAAATGCTTTACTGGCTTTAGCACTGAATTGGATAGTAAGCTAAGAGATGCTTAACATATGTATGTCTGGTGTCCCTAACCTGTTTGCCAAGTGATTTTAGCTTCTTTCTGCCAGTTTTGCATTCACAAACAGAAATACTTTCCTCCTCCACATTTGTTGTTAACATTGGCAAAATGCTTCATACGTCTGGTGAAAATAGTGATAATGGCAAAACATTGAAAATATGAATTTTCATACCAATTTTAAACCTCACAAATTAAACTAGCAACACTTGACTATGTGGATAACAGTACTGCTTCAATGTCAGCTTTTCAAATGTTAACCCTCCTAGTACTGCAAAAGAAGTACATGGCTTTGAGATTGCAGATGCCAAAAGCAAATCTCTCAATCTATATTTGTAACTAACTATTCTCCTAAAATTGCTTAGGTGTATTTTGTTTGGGTTTTTTTTTTTTTCTATTTGGTTGGTGGGGTGATTTTTTGATTGTGGGGTGCTGTTGTTGTGGCTTGGTTTGGTTTGGTTTGGTTTGGTTTCCGGGGAGTTTTTTTTGTCCTGAGGTCTTCTTCAGGTTTCTTCTGCTTCCATTTGTTTTCTTAAGCACAATTTTCTGCTTCATAGGCATGCAAGACATTTTTTCCAGGGTCACCAAGTCTTATACTCATTTATTTCAGTAAAACTGAGGCAAGAAATGATCTCCACATCTTTGTGACTTACTCAAGTTCTTGCTATTTATCACTTTTCTGAACTGATTAACTTTTTACCTGGATCTCTGCCTTAGCCACAGGAACACAAATTGCTAAGGTATTAGATCTATGTAAACATTTATCCATGTAAACTGGATATTTAGTAATGCCTTTCTTATGATCAGTTTATGAGCTCATGCCACAGCACTGCATCATCCCTGCATAAACAATTACACTGCAGTCATTTCTGGTGTTGCTGTTCAGCAGAACATTTAATAGCTACAGCATGTTAATGAGAGCAATACAGTTCTGAGCCATGGTCTGCCCTTCCTTAATCACAATTCATCCATATTTTTTCTGTACGTTATTACTATGAAGCAAATCAGTATTTCTTTCTGTTTTCAGAATATGTAATAGAGATGAGCAGAAGTTTGACAGATTTGCTTTCCTTAAAGGACAAAGAGATTCATACAAATGCCTTGTGTAACCCCTCTCTAATAGGCATCAGCTATTGCTGAAATCAGTGCTAATGTGTATTTTGATACTTTGGAACAAGGCAGTTTCCCCTGCCATTTGCAGTCATATTTAGTAAAGATGCTTATAGCTCCAAGTTTACTGAGTTCATTAGAATGGATTTGTATCAAATCCAGTCTGTAATTTGGAATGCACCCTCTGAACTACTAGTTACACAAAAACTCTGTTACCCAGCCAGTGTTCAAATTGCACAGGAAGAGTGTGGACACCACATGTTTAAAGGTTACCATAGCTTCCCTTTATATGTAGGCTTCTCTTGTTAATAATTTTGTTTATAGTTGCATAACCACTTCTGTCATACCACAAACAGTGTTTGGTTCACAAATTACTTATTTTTAGCTGTCTTATTTTTCCCTTTGGGTATTTTGGGTAGATTTTCTTGGCTTGCTAATTATCATAGAGTCAGAGAATAGGCTGAGTTGGAAGGAATCTCTAACAGTCATCTAGTCAAACCCTGCTGCAATAAGCGGGGACATCTTCAGCTAGATCAGGTTGCTCAGAGCAAAGTCAAGATTGATTTTGAATAGGTCCAGGGATGGGACATCCACCACTTCTCTGGGCTACCCGTTCTAGTGTTTAAGCACTCTCATTGTAAAAAATTTCTCTTATACCTAGTCTAAATCTATCCTAAAGCACTACCCCTTGTCCTATCACAACAACCTCTGCTAAAACATTTGTCCCCATTTTTCTCATAATCTCCCTTTAAATATTGAAATGCTGCAGTAATCCTGTAGCCTTCTCTTCTCCAGGCTGAAAAACTCCACTTCTCTCTCTCTGTCTTCCTAAGAGAAGTGTTGCAGCTCTCTGATGATTTTTGGGGACCTGCCCTAACAGATCCATGTCTTTCCTGTGCTCTAGAACTGGACACAGTGCTGGTAGCTTGGTGTGCAGCTGCACTTTGAGCTCTGACTGGCAGGAGCCTGAGGCAAGAGGCCTTGAACTGGCACTAACTCTTTGCATAAGAAAGGACACAGAGACCTGTGGTTCCAGCCAGGTGGACAGACACTTAGAGACACAGTAGGAGCCAGTGCCTCAGGATGAAGAGCAGAGACTTTCATGCTCTTAGACTGTGAGGGTTAAAAATGCAGGGTTTCCTTTGTTCAGGGTCCCTCCTCAGAGGCACCAACTCAAGATGTCATCCTGCTGTTGCATCATGATTCAATTATTTTTAAGGACCCAGATATCTGAGTGTCTGCTATGGGAAACTTGGGGTTGAGCCAGTAAGGAAACATTGTCTGACTGTGATAAGTGCAGGGAGTCAATCAGTTCACTTGTTGGTTCACTGGAGCCACTGACTGCAAAGGGGCTTTGGTCCTGGCTCAGGTGGTGAGAGTGTAACTCATTTTGGCTAAGGACAGGGTTAATTTTTTGTAGTAGATATGAGGGAGCAGGGCCTGGAGCCATGTGGGCCATGTCTGGCCAGTACCATCCTATGTCATGGCCAGAGGTAGAGGAGAGGGACGCTTTCTTATTTCAGAAAAGAGCATTCCTTTTCCATTGAAGGAAGTGTGGCAGACAGAGTGGTGGGGTAACACTGTCCCAACTGAAGGGAGCACTTTGGGTGGCATGACTGTGGACGGGTCATGCTCCAAACTTTCTCTTTTGCACATTTTTGTTATGAATATTTTTGCTGTTGTTATTAATTTTCTTATTTCATTGCTGTTTCCAGTAAATTATTCTTATCTCAAATCGTAACCTTTGCCTTTTGTACTTTCAGCTGAAGGGGGGGAGAATGGAAGTGTGGTTTTTTTAGTGGGACTCCTGAATTGGAGAATACCATTCCTAAACCATTCTGGCCCAGTCCCTACACAGGCAGCATCATTGTACTCTTCCTAGGTTATCTATCTCTGCTTGTACTGCCTGTGCATTTCCTGCTTGCACTTTAGATTGATTTGCAGATCTCAACTCAGCCATGCCGGTCTCTTGCCTTCTTTGCTTGATTTTTTGCTCCTAGGGATTGTGAGTTTTTGCACTTCATGGAAAACATTCTAAAGGACCCACCAGCTTTGTTCTATACCTTTGTCTCTGAAGACAGTTTTCCAGGGGATCCTAATGACTAACTCCTTGAAGAGCTGGAAGTTTGCTTTCCTAAAACTGGGGAGTCTAACTTTACTCTTGCCCTGACCCATATCCCTCTGGACCGTGAGCTCCACTAACACATGGCCACAGCAGCCCAGGCTGCCTCAAATCTTGATGTCTCAAATTAGCTCGTTACCAATAGGTCCATTTGGGAAAGCTGTCTATTACTTTGCTTAAGAAGTTATCCTTCATGCAGTCCAGGAGTCTCTTTGATTGCCTACTGCTTGCCATGCTACTTCTTCAGCAGATGCTGACATGTTTGAAATGCTCCAGGTGGACAAGAGCCAGTAAGCACAATGCCTTTATTAGCTGGAGCAAGAAGACCTCATAAATAGGCTCCCCTTAATCAGGCATTCTGTAGTAGATGCCAACCACTCAGTCCCCTCTGTTGCCTCAGTCTCTGATTCCTACCCATCAGCTATCAGCCTGCAGATAACTGTTGTTCAGAGACAGCTCTTTACACTCAGTCCACCTCTTAGAAAGGTTTAGAGACCAACCTTTCCACCCCTCCTCCTCACCCATCTCTTCTGACAACCTGTAGCCATTGGTAGGCAAACTCTGGCGATGGGATTTGCCTCACCAAGTTTCAGAAATGGTAACTGGATTGGTTTTCTGGCAAGGTAGTGATTTCCAGCTTCTGTCTGTAGCCCACGCAGCATGCACTGGTATAAAGGCACCTCAGCTGTTGGCTGCTCCATCTTCTTAGAAGAACACACCTTAGTTCCTTTGAAGTATTTCCTTGGTGTTCCCCTGTTGGCTCCTATTGCCTCAGGAGCCCCTGGCACATCATTTTAAGACATCAAGTGTGCATTATATCATTCTTATATTACTGAATGGTGAACTGTCTGTGAGCCTACTTGGAAGGTTCACTGTGAAGGTCACAACTGTTGCTTGGGCTGTGAAATTATTCATATAGATGTGACTATACATGGTCATACATATGAAATATAGATGTATTTTTTTCTGTAACTACTGGTGTAAAAATTATCAAAAGCAGTCAGCTAATTAAATAAGATACTGAAAAGCATTTGTTTTGTTAAATACGTATATATATTTAAGAAAAAACCTGGTTTTGGATAAAGCTTTTCACCTACTGTGTCAGAGCTCTTCACAGTAGCTTATACTGTAACTCAGTAATGTCTCTGAATTTAAGAAGTGGGAAAACTGATATAGTCAAAGATAATTCAAGTGAAGCAAAATTGATTTACTTTGCTTTCAAGTTGCCTACGGGAAATGCCTTTGTAAGGTAGAAAATGTGCTCTTCTACAGCTTTACAGCAATTCTTTTTAATTTTTCTTCCATACACTAATAACTGCTTCCCTGCTTAAGAGAAACCACCCTGTGTTTATACCCTGACAGAATCAGATTTCTGCAATTTGGACTTTCTATACTCGACTTCCAGAGAACTTAATAAAATCCTATTTCTTAATGCAATCATATTCTCTTAGGATTGTTTCTCTGAGGAGGAGAAAAACATATCCCATTTTCTGGTGAAATATACTCCCAAGCAATCTTTCCAGTTATGCCACTCCAATGTAATATTGCATACTTCACAAAGCTTCTAAATCCCATCTTAGTCAATATTTCCAGTAGTAAAACTCTACTGAGCTTACAGATGTGATGTAGATCTAGTTTCCTTTTTGTTGTTCTCCATTATTTTTTTTTTCTTCTTTTCTTGCTTTCTGTTTTTTAGCTGGTTAACAGCTAACTTGTTTTTTCAGTACCTATGGGCAAGTTTTGTGGAAAGGATGAGTTTCACTTGGATCACTTGTTGTAATTTTTAATAATTAAAAACAAGTGAATATTCATTTAGTTCACTGAATGTCTCTCTCATTAGACAGCCTCTGAGTTTGTGTTGGTTTGCATAATGAGTTAGAGATTTGTTTTCCAAGATGTTTATATTTTAATTGCTGGCATTTGCATTCAAAGACTGAAATCTTTGCCAAAACGCTTTTTCCACTAAAATTAGTGGCTAAATTCATTCTGGGGTTTCATATGGAGTATTTATCTTGTAGGTAATAGAAGCCACGATTTGGCAATTTCAGCCTTTCTGTTGAGGGGTTTCCATGTAAGATATACATGAAGCTTTTTCAGCTGACAATATAATTGTTCACTCGTTACTATTCACAGCAATATCACCTTAAAGCTAGATAATGCCACCCTTTTTTTTTTAAATTAAAGAAGTATTGGAAATAGCTTTTCCCCATTCAGTATTAGAGTCAAGTCTTGTGTATTTACCTGACTAGTTTTGTTTTGCTAGAATTCATAGTCACAGATGGAACCTGTTGAAATGTCCTAAGTTAATGCCAAATTTCAGTTTTTGTTATTGGGCTGGTTTATAAACTACGGTGTTTGAAAAACAGATGCACGACCTATTCGACTATTGGCAGTAACCTATGAATAAAGGCTGGATAAATAGCTGGCTTCAACTTTTCCAGATAAATCTCTCTGTGAAAATGAATCAGAGTCAATAGCCAACATGAGATTTGTCTCAGATTTTAGAAGTAATAAGTAATTGATGAACTTACTATGGGAGATGAGGGAAAGAAAGAGAGAGGTACTTCAGAGCTTCTTCCCTTTGATATTTATGCAATCCTTAATGCCTGCTCGGGGCTCTAAGTTATCCCCAGTAGAAGAAGCTTTTCTAAAGTCTAACAGAAGCTTCAATGGCTTCTGCCTTTTTCATGTAAGAAAGAGTAAGTTCTCAGGAACCCTCTAGCTTCAGCCATTTAGCCTTTTGGAATTCAACCTTGAAAGCAAATGTTTGTGAGCAGATACCGACTTAGGCACTTGAAATTCTAACATGTTCCAGTCTTATGAAGAAATGGACTCATTGAGAAGGGGGGATTTTTCACATCCCACCTTTGTAGAGAGAACCCATATTTCTTTACTCTGTTTTGACATTGTTTGAATTAGACAGAAGTACAATCTGTAGATTTCTTCAGTTACTTTGTCTTAGACCAAGACTCTTCTAGATGGTTTCTCTCACACTAGACAATCTCTCCTAATGGAAAATTGTTTCCAATTAGTTCTACTTACAAATGAAAAAGTAGTACTGAGTAATTCTGTATTTTATTGTGATAAACTTCTGTATCTAGTTGTTCTTTAGAATAATTCCGTATCATTATGATTGTATTGACAGGTTTGATGAAGCTAAATGCCTTGGAGACAAATTAAATGAAGCGAGAAATAAAATAAGTGAGTACATTTTAACTTCATTTTACCTTTTAGCTGATGAAATCACAGAATTCAAATATATGGGAGGAGATTCTAGTTTTTAAAAGAAAAAAGTCATTGCTAAGACTTCCAATAAGGTAAACTGTAAGCTGATGATAGCAGTAATTTTATGTACAAGTTTTGATTATTTCAAATACCGCTAGTGCCCTTCTTTTTTTGACAGCATGTCTGAAAATTATCAAAAAAAGAGAAGTTAAGGTATTAGCATGGGATTTTTTAGCTTTATTTTGGAATAAAAGGATCCAAAACCATCATTTGAAAATCTCGTATCTATGGATTAAGGAGTATTTATCCATAAGTATATATGACTTCTGATAAATGATTACCACTCTACAATTTGTACAGATTGATCAGAGCAGTTTTGAGGAGTGCCTCAGTTTGGTGGGGGGTTTCATAATTTTTTTTTCCTTTAAGGCCCCAAGAGCATTTGTTTGGTATCCAGTTTCAGATTGCTCAATGTCAAAAATCACCCATAGATATATTCAACCCCAAGGCAGGTCTTATATGATCCTCCTAGAAGCCTTTGATATGTTCCTAGTTGATTTTGGAGTTCTGTTGATTCGATACCTGGAGGCTATCCAGGATTTCTGTCAGATGATAAACAGTTTTTTCTGTTCCTGAAGTTCTTGGAGATCAGGTCCGTGCCCTCCATTTTGCACATATTGAGGTGAGCCATGTCTCTTCAACCTTTCAGGTGCAGGCTGTGAGGGACCAGATTGAAAGGTAATCTGGCATCCAGGGCAAGTGGTGTAGATCTTGCTCTTATTTTCTATCTCCTCCTTCTTTGGGTGGCACCAAAATAGACATGGACAATGAAGTCATTATCATCACTTCATGTCTTAGAACAGCAGTTGACCTCTTGGAAAGGACGAATATCTCACAACACAGCTGCCAAATGCTCTGTACTTACACTATAGCCATGATTATATTCTCTGTGGTCATGAATGGTAGCTGCTTCCAGATTCTCCTCCCAATCACCTTTGGGTACACCACAAGTCCCTCAGAGATATTATGCAGTATATTTAAATTATGCCTCAGCCGTGCTGGCAATGTATTTTCAAACCACAGCACAACTGATGTTTGGAATAGATCAGGAAGCAGAGACATCAGGTGCTGAGCCCTGCTGCAGAAGTTTTCTGAACGCTTGGGTATTTCTGTAAGGCATGACACTGGAATTCACCTGTTTTCTTCCAGTAGGTTAATTTGCCTCTGTCAGGCTGGCCAGAACATAAATGTCAGTACAGAATCTGTGCATGGATATTCATAGATTGACCCATGCAAGAGGAATTTCAATATCTACCTTGAAACTATGGGTCTGTGTAGTATCCATATAAGCCCACTTAACTCCTGCCAAGTAGGCTTTTTACTGTGGCAAACTTGGAAAAACAAGTTAAACATACTGTGGAGGACTCTTTTTCCTGTGCTGCCATCTTGAAGTCCACATTGTCCTGCATTCCTTCTCTTAGATTTGCTCATCTACATTATACCTAAGAAATTCCTTAGCCTAAATAAGGTGTAGCCAAAAGTCAGCCCTGTCCAGCTTCTTTCTCTTATGGAAGTTGAAATTAATTTTAGAGCAGGAACAGTGAACACCAGCAATAAGCAGCTACACACAAGCACATCTTTCTCAGTATCTGGGGTTGCAACTGTGCTGCTTGAAGACAGGAGCCTAGCAGCCATTTGGGAGCCTAAATGCACCTTTTAGCTGGGAAAGAACAAATGTTTGGAGGGTGTGGGATACAGTAAAAGATACATTGGGACACAGGCCAGTCCTGAAGGTACCGCTTGCAGTGTCGTGCTAGGACAAGGCTTGTGTGATCTTCAAGTCCCTTGAAATTTGAATCTCTCAGGAATAATGTAACACTGCAACATAGACATCATCTCTCAAGACTCTGTTTCCATGGATTGCTGCAAAATCTAGAAGAAACCCTTGGTTTGAACTGAATTGCTGTGGGTTTTTTCTCAGTAAGTTAGGCAAAACTTTTGATAGCTATAGTGCAGTAGAGTATGGATTTAGCTGCAATTAAAAACATCTGTTTGAAACTTGCTTTCGGTTAAGTTCTTCAGTGTTAAGAGTGGAACAGTGAAGTATATCTGGGAAACATGAGTGATACAACAACACTATATGTAAACTAAAAACCAAACTGATCCCTTGAATAAAGCAAGCAGCTGTGTAACAAATCAGTAGTGTTCCACTGAACTTGACAATGCTTACATGCCTCCTGTAGAAAATTGTAATAGGTTGTAGACCACATGAATGTTGACAATTTCCTTTAAGAATCAAAATTCTAAGAAAAATTGCATAAAGCACATTTTGGTCTTGTTTTGGTATATAAGTGTAGCTACAAGTAAAGCGTTTTCAAATTAAAAATTCGTTTCCTTACTCTCTTATTTTTTATTTTGGTGGAAAAATGGGAAAATAGTATTTTCATTGAGTTTTTACTCCGGTTCTACTGTATAAGCAAGAAAATATCCATTTATAGCTGTCTGTGTCCTGATAGATACAGATTATGCAGATGTAACTACTTTGTGGATGGTTTTAAACACTGATGTCTGAGGCTTAAAAGTGATCATAGTGTAAATTCCTTTCTTCAGTTCTTTCCGTGTAACACTCTGCAGCACGTGAAAATTAGCACTCTAGTGCTAATAAAATATTACGTTTTATTCATCTGTCCTCTCCTCCTGTCCACCTTTGTTTAGAACATATTTGTTAATGTATCTACCTATAAGCACCTCCTAAGAAGTATCAAAATTTTGTATCCAGTTCAGCTTAGTCAATTCAATTGCACTGCCTTATACAGTTTAACAGCCTGGAGCATTTTTGTTTTCAGTTAAGTCTGTTTCGTCATAGCAGTCATACTCACAAGATCATTAAAGATGCTAAGTGAGTTTACTAACCTGCCAATTTTTTACTTGAAATGTGGTATAAGAAATAAGAGTCATCTGCGGCCTGCAACTAGATCTTTAATTTACTTTTATTGTTGTTTTGGTTTCCTTAAGCATTCCTGCCTTGTTGTGCACAATCAAGAACAGATCCCGTCAATATCAGTTTCCATTATTTCTAAGTTACTTATAATAGCATAAAACTATGCACCACAGAGACCATAATAATCCATTTCACGCAGTCTGATTATATTTTGAGATAGTGACAGCAGCATCTGGCTGTAACTTTCATGTCATAAATACCTTTTCATTCTGACTTTGGATATATTACTGTCTTGCAGTGAAAAGTACACACAATACTCCAACCCCTTCTCAATTACACTAGCATTTCAAAAACATCAGGAAATTAGGGCTGTAAAAAGAAGTTTGCAGTAGGATTTTCTTGGTAGGCTTTTGTAGATGTTACTGCTTGCACAAAAAAAAAAAAAAAAGATTAAGGAAAATCATGTCTAGATTAAGGTGGATTTCAGGTGTGGAATAACTATAGTAATAGAAATGAGGTATTGTGAGCATGCCTCTTTGCTACAATACCACTTAGTCCTGGATTCTGTTTCCTTTTATGTTTAATAGCAGTACAGAGATTTTTTTTTAATGAAAAATAAAATTTCTTAGGTTTGTCATTATGCTTACTTTTCACAATGACGTCCTAGAAGTAAGAGGATGAATATTATTGAAAATGAAAATTGTCTTTTTCTGATACTTGGGAAAGAAAAAAAAAAGAAAAAAGGGAAGTGTTTTTAAGTCAGGGTCATTTTAGTGATGCAGTTTGCTGCATTATCACACTAAACTCTGTACAGGCACAAATAAAGGAGCAGAGTACTTTGGTGCTAGCACTGAGGGGAAATTCTTTTTTGCAAGTCAATATTGCATAAATACACCATAAAAAAGCAGTGAAATGGTATAGATTTTGAACATGTAGACATGTCTGGATTTGTTTGAGTGAACTATTCAGAATTGTTTACATATGACTGGAGAATGTACCCAAGGACTGGGCTTTAAAAGACAAATACAAAAAACCAACATGAGTGAAACTGGAAAAAAATAACTGAGAGGCCAGGAAATAATGAGAACTCTGTAACCAGCGTAGGAGAAGTGGAAAGTGGGCCAGCAATGACACAAAGTACATTTTTGCCTTTCTAGTCTGACATTAAGAACTTTCAAAGTGTATATTTTGCTAGCTAAAAAAAAAAAAGGTATCTTTTCTTGGGTAAAAAAGTGCTGTGTGTCTGCATGTGTTTTGTATGGTATCATTTTCAGAGAGTTAGGGTCTCTAACAAGAACTGTAGATCCTAGTGGTATTACTGAAGAAGACAATGAAGGAAATTTGAAGCCTGTGATTTTATTTCAGAACAGTGAAGAAAATTTCTCGTTGCAAAAATTTGAGTGATTGTGCCCAGCACAGTGTGGTGAGTCAACCTCAGCTGACTATCTAGCGGGTCTCTCACATCCCTTCCTCAAAAGAATAGGGGGGGAAAGTAGGAAGAAAAAGGTGGTGGGTTGAGATAAAGAGTAGGACATGACTTACCTTATTGCTAATCAATAGAGAGTTGTATGGTGAGAAGCAAAGGCAAAACCTTTGAAATAAAAACTTTTCCCCTTATCAGGGCTAGCAGGAGGGATTTTTCCTAGGATGCTACTATCAACAAGGTGGTTTTACACTATTACTGCAAATATTCTGTGTCAAAGTATTCTGACAGTAAGGATTACTCTACATCTGAACAAACTAAAGCATTAAATAACAAAAAAGACCCAACTGCTACTACATTAATCGAAGAGTGTGTTGCGGGAATTACAACTTCTGTGTAAATTAAACTGACATATTCATTCAGAATTTCACTACTAAACAAAGTTTCCTATATGCAAGAATGTGATGTGTTAGAAGCATTTAAGAGTAGTAAAGATTTCCAGTTCACTCCTATAAATGTCTGACTATTTTGAGTTATTTTTACCACTATTAGATTTAGTTTTTTTCCTAGAGGAAAAAAAGCATACTAAATGGTATTTAATGCCTAGAGGGAAGCAGCTGTTGTTTTTAGTCTGTCCAGAAATCAGCTAACATTATGATTGAAGCTGGGAGAGGAAGGACAAACTCATGTGGGAGTAATAACTGCGTGAGGAAACAGGCACTCTCGGAATGAAAAAGGGTAGGTGGGTGGATTATGTGCACATGATGTTGACGGTGCATCTATACCCACAGGAATGCTGAGCTGTTGCACTGCTCTGCCTCATTTCAGGCTTTGATTTTTATGCACATGATCATAGAATACCAAAGCAAAGTATAATCTTTAGTGATGGCAGGTTCTAGTATTGCAAAGCAAGGTTATTGAAGAGTCCTCATTTAATTTGCTTGCAAATTTTTCAAGCCATGTTCATATGTATCACAGTTAGTGGCATGCTACACTGAAATGGTGAGGATGGAGGAGAGCGAGGACAAGATATGTCCGTGCTCAAAGATAATACTGATTCTGATTCACTAACCTGTATGTCACACTGTTATTTCTGTGAATGCACAGTAGATGCTAAACCTACTCCAAACCTAATTAATATAAACCCAGAATTTTTGTTCACTTTTTCTCTTTGTGAAAGATTCTATGTATGTATACATAAAAGTCAGTCTTGTTACTGTCACTCTTCCTTCCAATGTGGATGAGCCAAGCAGACCTACATTAAACCCCAATGTAATGATATTTCATGCAAGGATTTTCTTTACACCTACACAGCTCTATAAAGGGAACTGATAGCAGCATTCTTGCACAGAGAAGAAAAGAAATAAGATAGATGAAGTTAAGTTTTTTTAGGCAGAGATAGTCTGAGAGCACTCTGTTTTCTGTGGTGTTGCTTCACATGAAGGCAGTAAGTTACTTGGAAAAAGAAGGTTCAGCTAGTTAAGAACTAGAATCTCAAGGCTGATACTAGGAATGCTATGCATATTTCAAGGCATGATTATATGAGCTGAAAGAATTGAGGGAAGTCATGCATGAGCAAATAGCGTTTCTAAAACATTTGCTGAAGAGGTATCTGTACTTTGGAAGGATGGAATTCCTCTGTTAAAGAAAAGTTCCATGCTTTACATGGAACCTAAATGAAATTAAAAAGCTGTGATGATTTGCTATGTGAAAATAAAACCCATCAAAATCAATGCACTGCTTTCTTAAAGCTCAATAATGTCGGCAGTATTATCTGTTTCTTTACAGTAATCTAAATGTTCTGAGTTACAGACATTAACTTACCGGACTTTGTTTCAGCCATGAATGAAATGAGGCTACAATAAGAGAGAAATTACTGTGCTTTGAAATACATTCCATTCCTTAGTGTAATATTCTGAGATACTTATTCTTTTATGGAAATAAACATTGTGACTTCTTAGTTGCCGATTTAATTCACTGTTCTTGTGTGATTCCAGAAACTATCAAATACTTACAAAAACTTACGTGTGCTCAGCAAATTTTACTGGAAATGACTAGTGTAGAAGAAAAATGGCAAGATTTGGTTTAAAAAGGGATCGAGAAACTTCAAGAAGAAAGGTTACATTCCACAAAAATATGGTTCAAATGAGATGCAAACAACTCATAAATAATAAGTTAATTCTGTATGCAGTTTTAATGAGCAGATAACTCAATAATGTCATTCCACAGCATTTCATTCTTCAGGTAGCTTGTATTCTCAGCAGAGACCTTTAAAATCCATGGAACTTCAAATCTTGAAATCCTCTCTAAGGGAGAGCTCTAATTGAGGTCATTTTGAGTTCTACTTGTGTATGGATTGAAAAGAAGAATATGAAAGGATTTCCACATTTATCTTAATTATTGTTCTGTTGATCAAGGGCAACAAGCATTAGCTATAGATTCATAGAATCATTGAATGGTTTGGATTGGAAGAGACCTTAGAGGTCATCCAGTTCCATCCCTCCTGCCATGGGCAGGGTCACCTTCCACTTGATCAGGTTGCTCTGAGCCCTATCCCACCCAGTGCAGATGGGCACTCAGTGCTGCATGTGCTGCATCCAGCACGTTCTCTGTCAGGTGGTCTGTGTGTGCCTTCTCCAAAGCCTGTCCAGTGTCAGGCTGCGTGCATGCTGCATGTGCCGTGATCTGTGTGCCCAACATCCCTAGCTGGATTGCTCAGTACCTGAGAAATTCCAGAGGAACAGCCAGATCAGCGATCTAAAAGAAGCTGAAACAGTAGTTTTTCATGAGAAGTAGAACACATCCACACAGACTTCAAGCTGGCAGAGCACAAAAGCCTGCCTGCCTGCTGCTTCACCACTTCTGTCCTGCACTGGGATAGATGGAAAAGTAAAGCCTCAATACACGGAGTTTCCACTGATTTCTTTTCTCCTGGAACGCTGCCTGTGTGTTGCAGATGTCCTCTGTCACTTAACAGAGTCGGTCTTGGTATCAGGACATAGGTTGTATCAGAAAACAGTATGCAGGCATTATTTCTTCCATACTTCATCTCAGATGTGTAACTGTGCTTCTCAGGTGTGTAACTGTGTTGCTTACTCCTGAGAGATGTCGCTTATGCCTAGCATGACAAAGCACATTAGCTCTGCAAAACCTGCAGCCATCTGTGAGAAAAACAGAAGAGAAAACAGGCCATGGGGACAAACAGTCCCCCAGATGTAATTTCCCAGCTGGGATGTTATTCAATGTGGCCCAGTGCCTAGAAGCCCCAGTCTGTTTCTGATCTGCAGGTCAGTTTGAAAGAAATTTTGTAATAAATGAGGCATGTTTATGTGTCCACCAAAAATAGCAGTAGCTGTTAAAGCTGAAGCCATTCAGCATGGCTGACACAGTCTTCAGATTCTTTCCCCTTAATTTCTTGGCCCAATTGTTTGGCCAATTTAATCCTGAAAAAATGAAGTTCCTATGTGTGTTTGTTTTGGATAAATATCTAAGCATTGTGCCATTATGACAGAAGTTTTCGAATCTATTTTGTTAAATGTTGAGTTTTGATTTTTGGATGCAAGGAATTGAAAACACAGAAAAAACAGCTGAGTTTCTAAAGGTTTTATTAACTACTTTGTCATCATCTGCAGTTTCTTCTTTGTTAGAAATGTAATTTACTTTGCTTTGCAGGGTGCTACATCTTATTTTTCTGTTTGCTTACAAATCCTTCAGTTTTAACATATTTCCTTCTTTCCATGATGAAATATAGCTCACTTTAATCCTGATTCTGTTCAGGTTCTTTTTCTACCACTTCAGGCATGATTTCTATGGCCTAGCTAACCAGGGATCTGTAGAGCATAATCTAAAATGGTGTGATCTTCCAGAGGAAGATCTCTCAAGGTGCTGTAAGGCAGAATAGGTGGCATGGCTTTCACCAGGCCTGGCAGGTAATTACCACATGGTAACTGGTTACTATCCTCTTGGGGCAGACTCAGTGTGTGATGCATATTTCCACAACCTGTTTTCCTGTCCTTTGAGCAGAGAGTTGGTTCATAATATAAAGCAGAGTGATGGAAATGTATTTTTCTTTCTTGCTAGCACTTCAGTGAAAGGTTCATGTTAATGATTTTTTTGTTTGTTTGCTTCTTCACAGTGTTCATAGTTAGAGTAATCAATTAACTACTTTGTAATCAACAGATCATATTTTGATTCACATGAAAATTTTTTTAGAATCTCAAAAGCCTCTGTCAAGTCTCTTGCGGGTGACCAAGGCTTAAATTGTCTTGAAGTAGTGCAGTGCTGTTTGCTGAGTGTAATTCTAAACAACATATGACTAGGTAATTTATAATATAATAATGCTTTTAGCTGAATGAAGAGTCCCCAGAAAGCTGCTAGTAAGATGTGCAAATAAGGAGGAAAACAAGCCAAAATTATAAAGTCTATTAAAAAAGCCTGCAAAGTGTTATTATTCCTTTCTGCAAACAGTAGAGAAAGTCTGTCTTTGTTATACTTAGAGCAGACACTGTCTGTGTTATAGGTCCAAACCCTAAGCAGAGCAGGAAAAATCAGCATTTTCCAAGCTGAGGATCAAGACATGAGGGAGGTGACAGAAAGGAAGGTGTGAGGGAGCAATGCTGGGGCAGCACCATGCTCCCCTTGGCATGCCTGTTGTAATTGCAGTGTCCCTGGAACTCTAGGTTTGTGGCTTTTTCAAGCCCAACCCTAAGCAGAGCAGAAAAATCAGAATTTTTCAAGGTGAATTTCCATTTTGTGGGTGATGCCAAGGTGTGAAGGGAGCAATGTTGAGGATGGCATGCCTTTTGTAGTTGCAGTGTCCATGGACTTCAAGGTGCTGTGGTTTTCTCAATGCTAACTCTAAGCACAGCCCTAACCCTAAGTGGAGCAGCGAAAGCAGCTTCTTGCCTAGGTGCCCAGGACATAAATTGCAAGAAGAAAGCTCTTGAGGGAGGAATCTTTGGGAAATGGGGTGTTCCTTTCTCTAAATACACTGCTCCAAAACCTACCAAAATGATACCCACTGAAACCTAAGGGAACAAAGTCAAAAGAGGAGACAGGAGATGAAATTCATGAAAAGAAATGGGAAAAAAAATAATAAATTGTAAAACAAAGAGAAAACCATTAAATGGCATGGGGCGACATAAAGGACAGAGGAATAAACCAAACCCTTCTAAATTGATCCTTGTTGAAATCATAAGAATTCTTCATTTCAGAAAAGGAAATGAAATCTTGAAAATAGAGATATGATCTCATAAAATGCAAAAAAAAAAAAAAAAATTGGAAATGGAGTGACTACAAGAAAGTGGATAGGGATGAAGTGAAATGCAGTGAAAAGGACCAAAACTTGCCAAAACTATTCTTACTGAAATCCCAAAATCAGGAAACGAAGTCAAAGGAAAAGACAAAAGAAGAGATGGATGAAATGAAATGCCTAATGGAAAAAAAAAATTCACCGAAGAGAAAGCAATAAAAAAGGCTTGGGCTGCCATGAAGTGCTGGGAAATGGGGAAAACCTTGCTAAATTAATTCCTCATTAAAAATGCAAGATTTAGTTTCCTTTCCCCTCCTTATCAGGAAAATTTTCTTTCAGGAAGAGAAATCAATTTCTTCACGATCCTTTCATCTGACATCATTCCCTGATTTGGGGATTTCAGTCAGGTTAATTTAGGCAAGTTTTGGTCTTTTTTCACTGCACTTCATGGTATCCCATGCCATTTGTTTGTTTTCCCTTCGGTGAAGAGGTTTGTTTTTTTCATTAGGCATTTCATTTCATCCTTTTCTTCTCCTGTCTTTTCATTTGATTTCGTTACTTTATTTTGAGATTTCAGTTAGAATTACTTCAGCAAACTTTGGTCCTTTTCACTGCACCTCATTTCATCCTAATCTGTTTGCTTGTAGTCACTCCATTTCCAAATTTTCTTCTTTTTTTCAATTGCCTTTTATTTGATAATATCTCCTTTTTTGAGTGTTTGTAATTTTTCCTGCTGAAATTAACACTTCTTTAATGACAAAAATCTGGTAATGAAATCAAACTATAAGATAGAGGAAGATATTTTTAAAAAGCATGCCTGATGAAAAAAAGAAATCTTCACCAAAGGGAAAGCAATCAAATTGCATGGGATGCCATGATGTGCAGGGAAACGGACCAAAGCTTGCCAAATTGATCCTCATTGACATTGCATGATTTCATTTCTTTTCCTGCAAGGAAGAATTTCCTTTTTAAATTTCTTCTCTGAAAACAGAGAAGAAATTGGAACCAAATTTGAAAGGAATTGGAACCAATTGGAAAGGAGATATGATGAAAGACATTTTGGTTTTTTTCAAGCCTTACGTTACTTTTGGCAGAAAAAAATGAGCATTTTCATAGGCACAGATACCCAGCACATGTGTATTTTCATGGGGTGAAGTGTGGAGGGAGAAATTCTGGGGCAGTGCCACGCTCCCCTTGGCATGCCCTTTCCTGTGTGGTGTCTCTGATCTCTGGACTTTTAATTTTTCTCTACCTTGACCCTAAACATAACCCTAACCCTAAGATGTCCAGGACGTGGATGGTGCAGGCTCTCTCCCATCAGAGCTACACCCAGGTTTATGGCAGCTGTGGCAGAGCTGTCTGTTCTGCTGCTGCTGCAGCAGGGTCGTGCTTTGGCCATTTTCAAAGAGAGAAGGACACATGTCGTCGTTCTATCTTCATCATTCCTTAGCTGGTGTAGGATTTTTTTATCTGATCTGGTAGAAATGAGATTAGCAAGAGAACCAGGCAGTTCTAGTAGCTTTGTTGCAGCCTTTTTCTTTTTTCTGCTCTTCCTGACAAGAAGGGCATACCATCTTTGGTAATACAGTCTTTGCAGCAGCACTCAGCAAACTTATTTCAGAAGGTAGAAGCCTTTTGGCTTCAGGGGGCAATGCATATGTTAATGGCAATGCTAAATATTGTCCATTGTTTCAGAGTCGCTTGCATATGTTTGTTTTTACTTTCAAACAATAGGCAATGCCTCAGGGTTAGAGTGCTTATGCTGAATGGGTCTCCAGAATGAGAAAACATGATTTGTCAAATGACTTATTCAGAAAATACCAAACTGAATGAACTCATTTGAGCAGCTCTATTATGCTCCCCTGGTGTGCTATTCTTTAAACAGAAGAACCTTATTAGTGTAACAGTCACCCCAGGCCCAAGATGTTAATGTTTTCTTTGGCTCTGAGTTGGAATGTACGTATGTAGGAAACATTTTCATTTTCTAATTATTACAAACGATGTTCTGTTCTTTACAAACAGAACTATTTTCAGGGGGAAAAGTTATTCTCAGGAAGAAACCGAGTAAACATTTTTTACTTAAGGTTTCACTAGAATAACTAAAACAAATTGAGTAGGCTCGTTGGATTTAATCAAGCCATGATTATAAACTTGGAAAAATAGTAACAGATTTTCTGTCTGTAAGCTGTCTTTTGACAGAAAATAGATGGTCATTGCTAGATTGCTACTCTACATTTTGCTGTTTTATTAGGCCATTTATTAGGCTATAATATGTTCTTATGTCAATCTATTAAAATTGCTCTTTTAAAGAAAAAATGTTAGGTGATAACTGATGCTATATTTTAAGGTGTGTGTGTTAAAGCCTACAGTCTTTTATACAAAAAAATTCTCTTGATCATAGAATCACAGAATATACTGACTTGGAAGGGACCCATCAGGATCATTGAGTCCAACTCCTGATCCTGCACAGGACAACCCCAAGAGTGACACCATGTGCCTGAGAGCATTGTCCAAATGCTTCTAAACTTCTCTCAGGCTTGATGCTGTGATCACTTCCCTGGGGAGCCTGTTCCAGTGCCCAACCACCCTCTGGGTGAAGAACCTTTTCCTAAACATTTCCTGATGCTGTGCTTGATGCTCCCAGGACATGCTTAGCCCTCCTGGCTGCCAGAGTACTGCTGACTCATGTTCAAGTTACCATAGACCAAGACCCCACGTCCCTTTCTTCAGCACTGCTCTCCAGCTTCTCATCCCCTACTATATACAGACACCAGGTTTGCCCCATGCCAGGTGCAGAATCCAGCACTTTCCCTTGTTTAACTTCATCTAGTGGGTGATTGTCCATCTCTCTAATTTGTCGAGGTCTCTCTTCGGGGCCTCTCTGCCCTCAAGGGATTCAACAGCTCATCCCAATTTAGTGCCATCAGTAAACTTAGTATTCCCTCAAATCCTGCTTCCAAGTCATGCATGTCTTTAGTATTGGGTGGCCAGAGATTTTAACAGTGAAAAATCAACCCTTCAAATTTCAGAGTAGCCCTCAGCTTATTCAGAGTACTACTGTCCGAGAGTGATATTCCTTTCTGAGCACAGCGATAGAAATTTGTTTTTCATAGTATCTCTTGGTTCATTTGCACATCTAGACAGCATTCATGCTGACTTGTAGCATAGGCATACAGAACAGCACATAGTAAAAGACAATAGCTGCATTTTTCTTATCAAAGTTGTTCCTAAATCATGTGATGTCACTAAAGCTGGTTGTGAATGCTGCAGAAGGAATGCAATCAACAGCAAATAGCTGTAATATGAAGATTTTGTCATGTACTTTATTTAAGGCTGAGGGAAGCTGTCTGTTCTGAGCCAATTACATCATTATACCAGTTATATATAATTGGGTTGCATTTTAAATTGCTGAGCAATCTGAGAAGCAGACTTAGGCTTATCCACAACAGTGAATATGTGCTGTATCTGAAGTTATTTCAGATTTTACTGGGTTGCTAGTGTGTGTCTGACACCCAAGGAGTCACTTCTCAAAGGTTTGGTAAATATATTATAGGTAAATGTGCATCAAAAAATGTGACATACACTCATTCTTACTCTGACTTGTTCCTATCACCCTGAAATGCTTATATGCATGGCCTCAAAACATGGTATCATATCTAACCAGCTTCAGCATAGTAATTTTTTTTTTATTTATTTTATTTTTAATTTTGTGTTATATCTATCAGATTTTCAACATCAGTCTGTCTCATCTGACCAGAACTTATACAGCAGTATGTGCTCAATTCCTTGGGTAAAAGCAAAATTTTAATTTTCTGAAAGGGAAGTATATAGTGAACTCTGGCACTGTATATTTAATTTTATGTTGGACAGCCCTGGCCAGAAGAAATGTCACAAAATGAAACTGGGCATCAAATTGTTGCATAGAAATTACAAAGCCTTGAAGGCAGTATTGTAACAGAAAATAACCATGTTCATCTGAAACTTGGATACAGTCACTCTCTGCTTAAAATACTAACTGAGACCAGTGTATTATTACCAGAAAACTTAGGGGTTAAAATCCTTTGGTTTTGACTTTGCTTGTTTGTGCTTTTAAGACCCCTTTATTTATATTTAATCCTTCTTAAATTTGCATATTTAAAAATGTGAAAAGGATAGGAGCTGTATACAAAGCTATTTTCCTTATTCTTTCTCTTCACATTAATTTCTAAAAAAATAATCAAGAGATAAGCTGCATTTAGTCATATGAGCATCCAGAGTACTAAATTCACAGATTATGGCTCCTTATCCATATGGCATTGCTTTTGAGTCATGCTTTTTGGACCAGCATAATATTTAATTCATGAACAAATAGATGTGATAAACAACAGAACAACAGTTTCCAGATGTGCATCATTTCTGTTTCTTTTCTAGCATATGAAGATAGATAAACAGAATATTTGTTCACTTTGGACAATACCTAAAATAGCTCTCTGGCATCTAAGGTATAGCTTAAGTGAAATTTAGGTAGCTAAATGCAGGACAGCTATCCAGGAAAAACAAAACCAAATAAATCCCTCCAAAAAATCTGTTCACTTTATTTCCTGAATGCAACAAACTGCCATTGCTACAGCACATACAGAAGTACTACTTTATTGGCTGAGCTGCCCATCCCCTCCCCATGGAGTATCCAGACATGATGTGTACTTCTGCTGAAGTCCCTTGGAGTTTGCTTGCTGCTACATATCCATGCTTGGCTGAAAATGTCCGGTCAGAAATAAGTAGTGAGAGCCAAACTTGGGACATGAAAACAAAGGTCCAAGCATTTGTTTTGAAATTCAGAAAGCATCCAGGTTCTGATTTCCAATTTCAAGGAGATGCTGAGCTGCAGTCCAGAGCCCTTAGGATTTTATGTTGGTTATCCTAGATGTCCCAGTGAATATCTGGATTTTTAGAAAAAGCGTTGAAGTGTTCCCAAAGGAGCACTTCAACAATTAAGTCCTATGTAGCCTATGACAGTCTGTGCACAGAGAAAGATAGAGGTCCAGAATGATTCAGCAGGAAAATAAATTCAGTTCCTCTATAGTTTTGCTGTTTAACCCTATCAAAGCTTTGGTTTGGTTTGGTTTGGTTTGGTTTTTTTGTTGTTTTGTTTGTTGGTTGGTTTGTTTGTTTGGTTTGTGGTTTTTTTGTTTGTTTGGGGTTGGGGGGGGGGGTTTGTTCTTTAGCAGGAAGAATGTATTAAAGGCTATTAGAAAAAAAAAAGGTGGGATGTGGGATAAAGGATGAATGCATTTCCTGCTGTGGAAATGCAGGCCAAACAATAAACAGTTACATTAATATCCTTCAGTCATAAAATGTAAGTCATCATCTTGTGAGGGAAAAATAGTAATCTGGTCAGAATTAACAAGAACGTGAAGAAAAGGGGGAGGAGACTTAATATGGAGGTTAGGAGTAAATGCATAGAAATTGTTTGGGAGTTTAGAGGACTGTATATTGAGTAGCTCAATGAACCACAAGATGATTGAGTCCAACGTTTAACCAATCACCATCTCTTCAGCTAGACCAGAGCACTAAGTGCCATTTTCAGCTGTTTCTTGACTCCACCACCTCCCTGGACTTTGCATCCCAATGCCTGTACACCGTTTCAGTGAAGAAATTCTTCCTGAGAAGTCAAGTACATTGTCATCCTGTAGCAATGACTGGCAGAGACTGCTGTCTCATAAGCTTTCTGGCTGTAAATTTGATCATGTTTGAAAGCGTTAAATGTGTCAATAAAATCTGTTATTGTCTCAACTGAGTATAGCAAGGAAGGGAACATGGCACAGTCAGATATCTTAAATAGTAATCTCAGAATGTTTAGTATCCTACATCATAGTAAAATGTATCCATTTGAATCTGGGATATTTAAATTCCAAGGAAGGAGACTGATGTTGAAACTGTGTGTTTCCGTGTGTGTTTGGTAATGTGTTGAGCTTAGGCTATGGTTTGCAGCTATGAATTTTTGGAAGTCAGGGTTGTGCTTCAAATTCTGAACCTGTTGTCCTTCCTGGGAGCTCTGACTGATGAGTTATATTAAATCCCATCAGCTTCCTTGCTCCCAATGGTCTGCCCCATCTCTTTGCTGGCAGTGTCTTTCTCCAATCTCTTCTTCCCAGCTGGCAAAAGAGTGTTTACTTGTATTTCAGACATTGTAGTTGAGTCGATGATAGTGTGTCAGCTTAAATTGCTGGTATGCTTGTGCTGATGTGCCAAATTCTGGAGCTAGAGCAGCCAGAACATGGGCAGAACATTTCCTTCTACATCCTCTGCTGTGGGGCAGTGATCTTTGACAGCAAACTTTGGGATAGAGGGAAGAGGAGAAAGGAGAAGCAGTAAAATCTTAAACCACTGCAGAAGGCAGAAATTTGCTGCAGCAGGTTATACTCTACAGTATGTTACCTGAGGTATTGTCCTCCATATATTTTTAATGCTGATGAGGTCTGTATTTCATACCTGGAAAAATGCATGTGCATTTTAGAGGCCATGGCTATTGCAATGGTGTGTTTTCCTCCCTGATGCCACCAAGGGCTTTCTGAAAATGAGAAGCAATCAAATTACATGGGGTTTGGCCAACCATGTATTCCAAAACGAAGCATTTCCATCAGACATAGTGTTGAGCCAGTGTACTAATGCAGGCTACTTTGTCTCTGCACATTGTCCTAATAGTGCCAACTGACATGTTTTTGCCAGTGGAGAAGGACAAAGTTTGAAAAGAAGATTCAGAATTTGTCCCAAATATTTCTCTGGGTCAGAGAAAGGCTGAACAGTTTATTTGCTCTCAGTGCTGCAGGATTTCGCATTAGAACGGAACTCTTTCTTTTATCCATGACTTTCCTTGTCATGGATGAAAGGATAGTTTTTATCATAGAGTGTGTTCTCATATAATTTCATCACCAGATTTTAAAAAAAAATATTCTAACACATCTTGTAAGATTTCCTATAACTGTCTCTGTTTGATCTTCTCAGTTAGAGAAATTGTTTCATTTGAATATCTACACTTAGGTTCAATGTCTCCTACTTTCAGGAATACTTTGTAAGCTGTTACAACTCAAGCTCAGTTAAAAATGTACCTATATAGGGCTCATGGCAGTTATGTGATTGCTCCTCTCTTTGTATGAGTGATTATTTGCTGAATATGCATCTTTAATATCTGCTCATTCAGCAGGACGACTTATTCAAGTGGGTGCATGCAACTTCATGAATCAGATTTAATAGTTCCAGAGTGTTGAGTTGGTCTTCATAGTTGGATGGTAGCTGAGTCCAACAGCAAATATAGGGGCATTGCAGGACAAACAAAACCCCCACTAATTTCCTGGCATGGTTTAAGCCCAGCTGGCAAAAAAGAACCACACAGCCACTTGCTCACCCCCTCTGGTGGGACTGGGGAAAGAATCAGAAAAGTGAAAGTAAGAAAACTCATAGGTTGCTGTAAAGATAGTTTAATGGATAAAGCCAAACCTGTGTGTGCAAGCAAAGCAGACTAAGGAATTCCTTCACTCCCTATTGACAGCCAGGTGCTCAGCCACCTTCAGGAAATCAGGGTTCTCTCACTCCTAGTAGTGACTTAGGAAGACAAGTACCATTACTCCAAATGCTTCTGCTTCATCCTTGTTCCCCCTAGCCCTTTTTAACTAAACATGATACCACAAGGTGTGGAATATCCCTTTGGTCCATTGGGGTCAGCTGTCCCACTGTGTTCCATCACAGCTTCTTCTGCACTCCCAGCCTATTGACTGGTGTGGTAGTATGAGAAACAGGAAAAAGATAAAACAACATCTAGCATGACTAGGGACCCAAAATCCCTGGAGGCTGAATTCCAGGAATCAGATGCCCTGGATTCATAAGAGGATGTTCTGCTAGATATTTTATGTAGCACCAAAAATTATTTTAAAATCAAGGAAGTTAAACATACAGCATCCTATTTGAGGTGTGAAGGTTTCAGGATCTTCATGATGAAAGGATGTATTAAGATAAATGCAGGCTTGAAAAATGTAAAATAATAGAAAAATACTAAAAAGAAAACAAGAGATGAGAAGTCATTGACAGAAGAAGCTTTAGCCTGTCAATTCTTGAGTTAGCAGTCTTTGAAACCTTACAATAGTATTATATTAAGGATCTAATAAAACATAGAAGAAGTTTTAAAATCTGTAATGTGGACCCAAACAAAACAAAAAGCTTTTTAAAATTAGGGGTGTTTTTTTTAATTATAACATATTCACTTTTGTATTGTCTCAAAGCATATGCTTCTCAAAGCATTCCTTGTCTGTAATACATTGGAAAATAATTTCAGATCCTTGAAACAGTCTGGAAAAATACAAAGACAAGAAGTTAAAGGACAGCCATACTATGTATTCTGTCATATTTAGTCACAATATGGGATACTTTCCTCTGCTTTATATCACTCTTAATTAGATTTCTCTATTCCATTTTGTCTTCTCCATCTCCCTCCTTGCTTTTGTCTCTTGTCACAAAGCCAAAGTTCTGTGTTACCAGCTCATCTCTTTTCCATACCTACATATCTCCAGAAATGCAGGCCAAAACCAACAGATTTATCACAGCCTTAATGACAGCTGGCTGCATGCTGAGTGAATTCTTAAATTCCACAAAACTACTTTTCTTGCCAAAACCTGTGGAGTTGCAGCAGTCAACATTTTATTGGGACCGTTATCTCCAGATGAAGAATGACTCTGCTGGAAAAAATTATTTGGTATCAGCTATAGACCTATTTTTAGCTTCTTGTTTGGTGAAACTTCAGAAAATATAATTAGCCATATGTTGAGAGATGTTCTCCACGTCTTAAACTCAATTTTTGCAAACCACATTTAAGCACTACCTTGTCTACAACTTTACACTTGGAATCAGAAGACATGGTAGCTTTTTAATGAGAATGTGATTCTTCATATTTCTTTGGGTATATATTTGTGTTTATGAAGATTGTAGAACTGGCAGTACTTAAGACTGAAATCTTCCTTTTGTTTATATGGGAAGATTTGTGCAGGCAGCAGTACCAAAATCATCCCCTACTTCTATCACTTATGAACTTCAAACCTAGCAGTGGAGCAATAGTGTTCTCAGAGGCAGAAAAGTAGAGCAGGTCAGAAACATTTGTTCTCCCCCACAAGTATTTATAGTGAAAACAAAACAAGATTACTTTAATCAAAAACATACACAGAAAATCTCAAGGGTTTGTCAAAAATAAGAGCTTCTAAGTGAGAACAATTTTTTTTCCTAAATGAAATCTAAACAAACTGTCAAATTTCAAATTGGATTAAAACAAACTGAAAGATTAAATCATATCTGGCTGGCTAAGTCTTGGTATGGAATTATAGTCAGGTGCCTCATGATACCACCATATCCCCCAAATCAGAACTCATGTTTGGCCTACTTTTCCCATAATACAATTTCAGTTTCTCCTCAGAAAGTTTTCTGGGAAATGAAGTTCAGTTTTTGCTGCCCTGAAAAGGCAGTTTGGACTATGTGAATTAGATAAATGTCACCTTTCTATTTCTATTTAAAGAAGAAAAAGAAAACTCTTTTGCTAGAAGAATGGTCAGGCTGGAGTTTTATTTTTCTAGCTGATGGAGAAGTTTTCTTTGGTTCCTCTCTGATTACATTCAAACTTCTCATTCTTTCACAAAGCTGCCAAACAGAAAAAAGTTTACTTGCAACATCATGGTCCATGTCATGATGGAGCAGAAGTATACAAAGTTGTGCTGGTTTGAAAGCAAAACCAGTGAGACTCCCAGTCAGAGATACAATTTAATAGAAGAAGAGAGGAAAAAAGGTGAAATAAATGGAATGATACAATCTAACACCCTGTTGGTCAGGGTGTTTGAAGCAGTCCGGAAATCCTCCTGGAGTGGCAGATGTGGTTCCGCTGGAGCAGAGATGATCCTGAGAGAGAAGGGTCCAGGGATGGTGAGAAGGGTCCAGTCTTCCTCCAGGAATCCAGATGAGATGTTCTTGTCAAAGCAGTGATTCCTGTAGAAACATCTGGTAGCTCGTCTCCTCTGAGAGTTCAGTGGATAGAAGCTGCTCATGAGGTCTCAAACCCTGGATTATATCCAGGTGGGAACGCTTGGCTCCTCCCCCTGGGCAGAGCATCTCACAATGGGATGATTTCATCCTATGAGTCATGCAAATGGGTCCTTGATGGCCCATTAAACAGAGATAACGTCTTCCAGGAAGGCATTGTTAGGCTCGTTAACAGAAGATAAGGAAAACACTGCCCCACCTTGGCTCCAACGGCTCATGGGGATAGAACACATACCTTGGGCACAATTTTACATTGTAATCTAGGACAAAAGGTTAGAATGAAGTGAGAGAGGAACATTTGGAACAATTTCACTCTGCTGAATGGTCTGACAAAGCTCACAATACAAGTAGAGCTCCTGCAGCCTCTGTGGTTTCTATCCCAGCTGTGCTCAGAGTAAACTCTATGTAATAGAAAGATATAAGCTCTTGGCTATAATCATTTAAAACCCAGTCACAATGTTCTTGTTTTTCCACACATTTGTGTTGATTGCAAGCTGTTGTCTATCTGCTTGATCTTACTCTCATCAGCTCGTTTGGCCTGCTTTTTTCCAGTTGACCTCATTGCCACTTGAAACACAAAACATTTAGATTGCTGATGATCTGTTTCTAGCGAGATTAAAGAAGGGGATATAACACCATTTATTGACAATATTGAGAACTGTATGTCACTCTTATTTTCAGGTGGCTCTTGATAAAAAGCCTGTTGCCCCTACTGGAACTGTTTTTTTGCAAACAGTGGCAGTTGCCTTTTGCAGCTCACAGTGCTTAAGAGAGTTTCTGAGCCCTTACACAAAGATAAATGTATAGATTGTTTCTGAGGCACCTCTGTTAATGGTAATCCATTGAGATGAGTTTCAAGACTTCTACAGATTGTTTCATGTCTGTCTCATGGCTCAGTATGGAGTGAGTAACATCACACAGTGTGAAACTGAATACATTATATACAATATATATATATACAATAGAATACAAGGATCTAAATAGTCAGGATAGCAAAAAGCAACTTGAGGGAAAAGTAGCATATTTAATCACATTTCTTTGAGTAAGGAAATCAACTGAGTGGCTTTATAGAGCTTTCAAAGCACAAATAGTATGAATGTTGTTCATTCAACTGGGTTTTATGAGTAAAAATTAGTAATCAAGGATTTTTTTCTATAGTTACAGGAATCAATTTATTTAACTGAATGTGGTTTTTTGGTTGAGTGTTAGTACAGCTGAGATGGAAGATTTATTTGTTTTTATAGCAGGGTTAGATGAAGTTAGCTATTTTACTTGACCTGTTTCTCAGTAGCTGAAGGTTTTTCCTAATTTTACAGACTACAGTTTTCTAATTTTATACGTAACTTTAATTACAGAAAAAATCATTAGTTTAATTAAAAATAATTTAAAATATTAAAACCTTCTCTGCAGAAGAATACAACTCTATGTCTATTTTGTAGTCAAAGAGTAAGTAGGGTGTTTTCTTTTGTTTGTTTTTTATAAACATTCAAAACAACAAAATTTGAATGTTATACTGTAATGTATTGCAAATAATGTATTTCCTACAGTGCTACTAAATACTCAACAGTTATTCTCATAATTTCCAAAGAAATTAAATTTGTTAAAGTTCTTTTGTGCTCACAGAACAATCCAGTTCTCATGACCTGTGAATTTAAGTGGCTTTTTATATTCTCTGGTTAAGCATTTGCCAACTTTTAATGATTTAATTTGCCTCTGATTAGCTTACTTTTTAAGACTTCACTTGTAAGCAAAGTGATATTTTTAATTCAAAATGCATGCTAATATGATAGAGATAATCACAGATCTAGGGGGAAAAAAGTGAATCCTGCATGGATTTTTTTTTCTTTCCCTGGTATCCAGATTTGCAGCTTAGAATATTATGAACAAATCTCTGCTTAGAAATTGTTTTAATTTGAAAACTCGTAATCCCATCCCTCTTCAGAATACATTTACTGCTGACATTCCGTATTTCGGTTATGTTTTTTCTTTGTTGGTTCCATTAATATATTTAGATAATAGCATCCCATGTGGTAATCTAATTATTGTTTGGAATAATTGGGAACTGGCCCATTGTCATAGATCAGGTAGGAAATTGTTAGAAGAAGTGTAAAAGTGAGTTATATGGGTCACAGGAGTCTAACTAGGAATGTTGAGATAATGGAATTGGTTAATTTTTGATTGAAAACCAATCTACACAGTGAGTCCTGTTGAGTAGTTGCCATGCTCTAGGAATGTTACTGCCCAACTCAGTGCTCCCACCAAGACTCTCCAAACCAAACACTGCTGTCTCTCACTGCCCCATTCTCCCCTCCCCTTCCCAGCTGTGGTGGGAGGGAGAGAATTCTTGGAGGTAAGAAAGGCAAAGATCACAGGCTAAGGTAAGAATTTACTGGAATTAAATAACAATTTACTGGGAACAGCAATGAGATAAGAAAATGAACAGTAACAGCAACAATGTTAATGACAGAGGGTACAGGAGAAGAAACAATTCACACAGAAAACCTCCCCAATATTAGACAATCTAGGATGGCTCCCTCTGCCACATTTACTTGACCTTTCTCCCAAGAAGAGTGTCCCTTTCTCCTGCCCCCAGCAAAGATGTGAGGTAGTACAGAATAACCACACAGTCCCCTCCTAGCTGCTGAAAAAATTAACCCCGGCCAGAACCAGGACACTAGCAGGATTTGCAGAAGCTCTAGTACATGGGATATTTAAAATTGAGCAGGACAGACAGGAAAAAGTGGATTTGGGGGAATTAATTTTTCACTGATAAAGGGTTGGACTAGTGACCTACTGTCTCATAAGCGCCTTAAAGGCTGTTGGAACAAATACTTGGAATTTTGTATGTCTTCTGGTCCTACTTGGACATCTTTTGTATCTAGCAGTAGGAGTTCCTTATCCTGTGAAAGTGCTTGACAGTAAATCCTTAATTTTCAGTCTTTCTTACTGGAGAGTTACCTCTCAGTATATATAGAGTCACATTGTGCCTACTTGTTTACTTGCAGTACAGAGAAGGAGAGAACTCAGAAATCAACTTGTCCTGTGGATCACAAAAACCCCTTAAAATTGGCCAGCAGCAGAGGAGTTTCAAATGGTGGGAAATTGGCAATGACTTTTGACATTTTGAATTCTAATTATTTGCATTTTGTGTCTTTTACAGACCATCTGAAAGGAAAGATAATCCAGAGGCAGATTCAGAGAGCAGCTCTAGGTAAGAGCATAACATTTCAAACAGGACACAAGAGGGCCAACAAGCTCTCTCCCAGGTCTGACTCTGCTTGGGAGGCAGGTTGTATTTTCTATGACAGTTTTTTGCCACAGTATTTCTACAACAGTCCATGCCACAAAGAACATGGACTCTGTCAACTTTGCCTGAAATTTGACTCAAAAGATGTCTGATTTTATATGTGGTGAGAAAAAGAATACAGAATTCTTAACAGATTTGGGAGTTTGGTTTCTGATTAGTCTAATCTGAATTCCCATTAACAGACATTGATTTGTCCTGAGGTTGAGCTAGTAGCCATGTAGCCACAATCTAACATTCTTTTTAATTTTTCTCATTCCAAGGGCAACTGAAGGCATATACAGTTCATTTCTCTCACATCTAGTTATTGAAGTTGAGATGTTATTTCTTGCAGTTTCTGTTGACACAGCTGTAAAGCTAAAATTGTCTGTGTAAGTTGTTCACAGAAGTGTAAAGTCATCCAAATTTGATTTAAGATGCTTTAAGCTGACTCCACTGACTTTGTACTGAAATGGCCTAGGAGTGTTCATAAGCAAATTCCACTTTGGGGACAGTAAACTTCAGCCAAAATTTGGCAGAGAACCGCTGGGGCAATCAGTTTAGATCCCCTCTCATTTAGATCTATAAAAGACTCCCAGAATGTGCCTTCGTGGACCTACTTCACATAAAGATGGAGCTAACTCAGACCAGATTGCAGCTGATATGTGTATTTCTATACATACATAACAGAGAAAATTTGTCTCTTAATAAGAGGAGAAAATTTGGGGACTATCTTTTCTTCCAAAAGTCAGGTAAGTTACTTCACAATAACAAAACTGTTTCTCTTTCTAATGTGCCTGTGCATCTCAAGCTTTGGTGATGATGTTATTGTTTCATACCTTTATCATTTTTTATTTTGATATAAAAACCAACATTAAAAATAATTTTGTCTATGTCAATAAAGCCCAGGAATCAAATTCAGCTGATTTTTATCAGGATGAGAAGGGGAAGTGAAGGAATTGCTGATCTCTTCTTCCTGTTATCCAGTGACAGGACATGTGTGAAGGGTTCAAAGCTGCATTGGGGGGATCAGATGTTGTATTAGGAAAAGATGCTTTACCAAGAACAGGCTTCCTTGACAGGTGATCAATGTCCCATACCTGACTGTTTAAACAGTAATTGAACACCCTGATTTAATAGTAATATGCTTTCACTTTTGGTCAGCCCTGAAGAAGACTAGATGATTGCTGGGAGTCCTGTCCAAATCTTCCCCTTCCCTGTCCTCCCCTTCCCTCCTCTGAAGTTCAATTTAAAGGTGCTATCTTCACAATAACATGGAATTTTTTTCTTTAATTCACTCCAGGTTTGAATACCATCTATTTAGTAATTTTTTTAACAGTCTTGCAAGTTACATCAAGATGAATCATAGCAGTGCTGTTTATGAGAATTCCTTATTCAATGTTTTGAAAAATGAACTAATATATTCTGAATGTGTGTTTCAATCTGAATGATAATATCTGTACACTGACTTTTTTACTACACAGAAAAATTGTGTTTCAAATGCTGTTTTCAATAACTAAGCTGTTTTTCATAACATATGTAGGTGTAATTTTTCATGTCCTTAGGAAATGCCATAGTAGTGACTTTACCAGCTATAGATTCACAGTGTGAATAATATATTAGTATTTCACCTCATAGCAGGCAACCCGTGTGTTTCTGCCTGTTTGTTTTGAGCATTGCTGTCTGCTTATTCTCACTGAGTCTGGACTGCACAAAGTATTTTCCAGTATTTACATTATTACCTTAAATACTCTGGGTATTTTGACTTAATATTTGTTCTGTGAGTTGGGGACCATTATTTGCCTGCCTGCCTTTCTGGATGAATGTTCTTTCAAAGAGTAACAGGTGCCAAGTCTCCCAGGAACTTCTTGATGATCAGAATGTCATCAAGATATTTTTAAATGAAAACTGCGTGGTCAGAAGTCTAATTAAGGGTCTGTTGAAATCCCAACATGAAATAAAACACACCATTGTTTCAACTAGAAAGCAAGTTAACATCTTCCAGCTGCCTTTTTTTTTTTTCCTTCCCCTTAACTTAATGCATGTTATGGTTAAAACTCTTCAAGAAACTATTTTTGTCAGATTTTGAAGAGTGTAGATTTGTTTCCCTTATGGCTGTACTTAAGATGTGGATTTCTTTTTGAAGGAAAACACCATTAGCCCATTGCTCTTAGCTATCTCTTTTAAAACACCATATGCTGGGAGTTAAAAAAGGACACAAATAGATGGGAAGTATCATCAGAGACAAGGGATGCTCAGAATTTGTCAGTACACTACCAGAAACATTGAATAATTTATGTAAATTTGCAAGGATTCATCTCAGTATGCCTTTCATCTTTATTAACTGCAAAAAATACCTTGCTATGCAAAAAAAAAAAAAAACTTTAGTTATTTTTATGAAGATCTTTCAGAGTAACACACTTAACTGCATTTTTAGGCAGAATTTAAAGTTCCTTTTGCATGCCTAACAGCACTTTGGGAGTATTTAGAATGAAATAATGTGCACTCTGCTTAAGTATTGACATCAAAAACATTGGGTCTCAAACATGCTTCTGGGTGGAAAAGATGGGAGGAAAGAATGAAAAGAAAAGCTTTGCCTGAAGTTTGCAGTGTTGAAGAAGAAAAGTTGGTGTTTTATTTGATTCTAGTGAAGCATTATGTTATCATGTTTTAAAGTAGTATTTCTGTAACATGCAGAGCCTGATGGCAAAACCTTTTTGCTTCTGAGGAGGTTTGTTAAGAGTAAATTACTCTCAAACTCTGTTGTCTTTTTATTAAGCTACTTGAAATGAAAAAAAAAAAAAAAAGACAAACGGGGTTCTTTGTAAGGAACGTGCGTCCCTTGTGCAGATTTCAGTATTAAGGCACAATTTTATCAATATTTTATTAAAAAACTGCAACCAAACCAAACAACAAACCCACTTGCTTTTCCAGGTTTTGTAACTTGAATCTTAGAAGTAAAATTCTGAATTTCTGATGTTATTCAAAGAGCTGTTCCCAAGTTCTTTTTTAAGCAAAATTCCCTTGAAAAAGCTGATTCCTCATAAAAAATAAAATGACGAGGTGAGTTAGAAACAACAGATATGCTTCAATCCCTGAAAATGCATACCAGCATTTGATTTAGTGTGGCAAATGCCTGCGAGCAAAGATTTTGGCATGTTATTTTTGTATTTGGATTTGGAGCACATATTTGGTTTTAAGCAAATGTAGGGAAATTTCTGCTTATCTTTCCTCCCTTTAGGGCCTTATCTGTACCATCTTTTCGTACATTCTCAAAGCTAGATGCATGTTCTAAAGATGTTAGTGTCAGTCTCTGCCCTTTTTCATTCCTTGCTGTGCAACATCAGGTTGCTCAGAGTTCCATCCAATGTGGCTCATGCCACTAGAAGTGCTGGTCCACCAAGGTTTGTACCTGCTCTGGGTATAAGATATGTTCAGGAAGTGTGAGGGAGTCCTCTCTGCAACCATTGCAGCTTCTTCCAGACATATATAACAATAATTAGTCCAATAATTATGACTGTCTTGAACTCATCTGCTGTGATCTGTGTGAATGGAAAGCACATAGCACTTCCAAACTGCTGGTTTGCATCAGAGTTAATCTGTTCTTTAAATAAATCCATATTTAAATAAAATGAGCTTGGTTTCTTTCACTGCTTTGCATCTTGTAACTGAGATGACATTTAACTTTTTTCATATGAAGCAGAAGAGTCTTGATCTGTACTAATGCCATGAAATGAAGAGACACAAGTGTTTTCAATCACAAAATGACAGAAGCTGAGGAAACTGGCAGTTTGTGTTTTCCCACACAAATCCAGCATAGACCATAAAGAATAATAGATGGCCTGTTTTAAAACCAAGTCATGCTTGGTGATGAAAAATGATATCTTATGTATGGGTTAAATAAAGCACTTTAGAGAAATAATCTGAAGTCCATAATTTCAAGGAGGGGTTGGTTGTTTTTTTTTTTTGGTTGGTTGGTTGAATTGGTTGGTTGGTTGGTTTTTTTTACAAGAGATAAGGCAAATGTCCCCAGTACTACCAGGGCTAAAATATGCTGAAGTGCAGTGCAGTAAGTTTGCAATAGTCTCAGAATAAGGGAAAGATTTCTCTTCAGGAGTTCACAGTTGTGATATTCACGATGTTTCTGTGTGTCATGTTCTTCTGTGCATTTGTGCTTGAAATGTCAAGCAGCAGTGGTGTTTTTGTACAAGTTCTTGTGCGTGCAGTGCACTGATTTTTATTCCTAGGATGACCTCTAGTGGCATCAAGGCCATTTTCTTTAGGCCATCCTTTCTTTAGGGCTGAGCTTAATTTCTTTAATCTATCTCAAAGGAAATAGGAATTCTGAGTGATAGAAGGCTGGTAAGATTGTGCTTGCTAAAAGGGACATTTCTTTTTCATCGTTGCTAAGACAAAGATACTAATAGCACAACTGGAACCAGTACCTCTTTGCCTTTTTAAGAGTTTTACTCTTTGAAGAGTAAAGACACTAAAGATACAAAGATACAGATACTTTTGAATTTGCTTTGTACAATTATTGTAGCATATTATGTGCTTTTAGAAATAGTTACCAAATCAGTTTTTAATCAAATACTTGCAACAGTTCGGGACAACTAATTTTGAAAACATTTATAGGTAGTTGTTCAGACATAAGAAGTTGTTCGACTTTATCCTTTGGTAACTGTGAAGCTACACAGCATAATAAACTAACTCTCTATTTTTTGCATGCTATTTTGTGCTTCAAGTCAGCAAAGTTGAGGCTGAAATGACAAACTCTTCAAGAGTTGTTTTATTTTTGTATCTACCAAGTTCCTATGTCAAGATGATCGCAATCAGGAAAAAAGCCATGGATTCAAAGCAGCAGCTAGACAAGCTGCAGCGATGCCCTTGCCTTGCCACAGTACTTGAGGTGTCTTCTTAGGTAATATGTTTAGGGTTTTCCCAACATTACATAGGAATTAAGTTCAAAACTCTAGGAGTGTGTTCTGATAAGAAGACACTTCTTACAGCTGTCCCTTCAGGCCTCAATCTCACACAGACCTTTCTTCCCACAGGTTTCTCTCTAGTCCATCTAGGGTGTTGTGTAATACTATTTTTTATGGGTTTTTTTCTCTTACTTTTTTTAGCTGGATTTACTACATGCAATGTTAAATTCTAGAGGCAGACATGAGTCTTCTCTTTCAGTTTGTCTTCAAGAAAGAGAATACTGATATTTACTGGAAGTCTTTGCAAGTATGTCCTCCTGAACTGTCAGAGAAAATTCTGAGATTACTTGTGTGTTCCTATTAAGCTTCCCATGTGACCCACTCAAACCCAGCTATCAGATCTCAGAAAAGAGCAAAGACATTTTTGGATCAAGTGACATTTTTATTAGGAATCATGATCCTGTAGCACAGCTACCCAGTACTCAGCTTTATTGACATTGACTTTGGCATTTCACTGTTGTTGGAACAGCTTGCAGTCTCTGTAAGCTTTCTTGTAGTAAGTATTTCTTCTGAAATAATGAAAAGTTTAGTGAGAGTTGTATTGTTATTTAGAAACTCCTTCTGGTGTCTAACAAGACAGAATCAGATGAAGCTTTCAATTCTCTAGTTTGGTCTATTAAAATAAGATATTAAGATTCTGTGAGGGTAAATACACATTGAAAAAGTCATCAAAGAAGTCTGCAGGATCTCTGTTAATGGAGTTTTCACAATATGTCTGGACATAATCTGGTTCAGTTTTCACCCAGCCTTGAGCAGTTGGAACCACACAGGCTTCCAAAGTCCCTTCCAACCAGAATGATTCTATGATTTTAAAACATAGTGAAGCATAGTGGAACAAAAAGTAGATCTGGTTCTATGCACACAGATTCTAGGCCTAAGCTTGTTTGCTTTACTTCAGTATATCTTTGAGTACCTCTCTTTTGGCTCTAAAAAGCTGGTAGAAAGTTTAACTAAGAATAATATGGAGTTTAAGGTGCTGTAAGTTTCTTTCTTCTGGCCATGTCCAGTGAGTATATTGGTCAGCTTGACTAGTTCTATTTCAGTCAAGGTTTCCTGCATGAAAGCTCTCTGTAATAAAAAACTCTGTAATCTAATGAACTGTAAACAACAATGGAGTCCTTTCACGTATGTCTTTCTGTGAGTTTTTCAAGGTCAGACCTAGAGTTGAAATTTCTATCTAGCTGATTATGTAAAGGACAGGACAATGAGAAATAGCATGGCAAGTGTGATATCCAGCATTTCAGAACAACCTGTAGTTCTGGTGAAAAACTTCTGCCATTTTATTTTTTGCTGAAATAACTAAAGGAAATTAATTCATTCCTTCTTCGCTGAAAAATGTTTGCATATTTGAGATCAAAATAAATAATTCCCTGGAACAAGTAGCTAATAATATCCCACAAGTGTGCAGAGGCTGGATATAACTTCTCCAGATAAGAATCTTGTGGTTAAGTTTTAATTGTTTCTGGATATGTCAAGATTGTCTCATCTTAGTATACAGTACAGTGTAATTCAGCCAACAGCTACCAGAACATCAAGCCCAGTGCCCTTTCCTTCACAGGCCATAGGAAGGAAATTAGTTTTGAGAACTCCCTAAATACCTCTGCATTTCTTGTACCTTCTTGAGCTGGTAGCACAGCACAGACAGCCCAGCATGTATGTGCATGGGAGAACCAGCAAAGGTGTGGCACTCTGTGTGGGATATGAGTGTGGCCAGCAGGGATAGGGGTTCCCAAAACCATAACCTGGTCCCTACAACTGCTCAAGTTGCACATGGCCCTAATCTAATACATGTGCCATAACACTGAGCAACATCAAAATAAATCTTCTTAAAGAATGACATTCCTGGTGACGTGAAATCCTATAGCTGTAGTTCCAGAAATTTTCTGGGAAACTCATACATCATACCAACATGTAAAAAAACATTTAGGAAACTGTTTTAGAGGACCAGTGGAGTAGCCATGCTGGAGAGTGGAAACTAAACTTTCTGTAGTACTTTTGTCTTTATTCTACACTTAACTGAGGTGAGGTCCTAGCACACCTCTCTGCTATTTGCGTAGAAAAAAATATCAGATCTGTGACAGAGAAGCTTCAGCCCAACACCTTTTGTCTTATTTGAGCCAAGAGTTAAACTAAATGATTTGTAGTGCAACCCCATGCTCATAATACATTGATTTCACCAATAATGATGTGTCTTTCCTTTGTGCTTTCCATCTCCTCTGCTCTCTTGCAGATGAAAATAGCAGAAAGATCAAAAATTGTTCAGACTGGTACAGCCATATCAATATATTTGTTTGGTTAGTATTCACTTCTTGAATGAAGGTCAAAACCTCATTTATTGTCTACCTGGAAGTTAAACATCAGTTTCATGGCCCATCTATACCTATGCACAGCTGAAACAAAAGCAGTTAAGGATAAGCATGTATTGCTTATTTTTCCTTAATATTCTTGCAAATGACATTGCTATAAATTTAATGTCCAGAATAAATGTTTCTGTGGATTGTCATGAGCATTTGTACTGACAACACAGACAGTTCTATGCAGAATGCAGGTAAAACACCCCTTATTTTTTTGAAAACACTAGGCCTATTGAATTAACCCTGCAGTTGCTGTGTGCATTGCATTCCTAAATGTGATCTGCAAGCACAGACTTTGCTGCCCACGCCTGTCTGTGCTGTTCATGCACAGTTATCTGTGGCACTCAATGTGCCTGCACCTTTAGCACCCTTAGGTGTGTCTTATTCTTAGGAAAGTTGTGCTATGTTATTCTCCATCAGGTCCTCTTTACAAAAATTGTGGTGCCTATTGAACTGCAGTCTGGATATTGGTGGTGGGGTATTCCTAATAACTCATGACAAAGCTTAGAAAAGAGGGTGGGGTTTGTTTTTTTTTTCCATAAAAGCTCTTGGATTTTGTAGAAATGAAAGTTTAAAAAGCCTCAAAGCCTATGGGTACAAATCATACCCCTTCTTGGGAGGCAGAGAAAGATCATTCGAGCATATCAGGTATGATTTGATCTAATAACATGAACAAGATAAATGATGCAAGAGGAATTGCATGTAATCAAATGGTAAAAATTATTTATTAAGTGTAGGCAAGAATCTGAGTTAGTAGGGGGTTCTTGGCTAAGACCCAGCTGTTACTGTTTTACTACATTAACTGGCATGTATGGAATATATTTAACTTGAAGCTGCTTTGTGGGTTTGTTTTGTTTTGTTTTGTTTTTCCCCAGTATATACTAATTGTGCATTTGGAAAGCAACAAAAAATTTTTAGCCATGATGGTTTTGGAAGCTTGCATGCTTAAGTGCAGCTGACATGAAGGTAATGCCTCCTGTTTTGTATGCCATGTATTTTCAGGAAGAAAAATAAAGATGACTAGTTTCAAAGAAGAAACTTGAGGGAATTGAAGTGTGACTGAATTTAGGAAAAACAGCTGACTGAGATGGGAAAAATAGCTCTGCTTTCCAGGTGTACATTGGAAGTTAGTTAGTTTGAGCCAGTATTAAGCCAGAAAACCAATAAGCAGTGCAATGTTACAAATAAAAATAAAACATTTTTTTAAAAAGCAAAAAAGCAGTATACCAGTGGACCCTTCTACTAAATTCAGTGATTAAAATAAAAATCAAAATCAACAAAATACACATGTCCTTAATCCCCTGCACATCCATTAACTTGTAAAATGCTGAAAATAGGACAGTGTGTTTCAGTGTATTGTATGACAAACTGGCTGAAAATTGAAAAATTCTGTTACATTAGGGATAAATAAATTGCTCTAAAACCCACAATATAAACTCACCCAGACATTAAGGTATTTTCATCATCTCCCAAGTTACATTGTGCCTACTTGTCTTTGCTTTTGTATAAGGTGGTTCCCAGTGACAAACATAGGCTGATGTGGCCCAGGGGAAACATAAAGAAAGAGGAGAATTACTTGTAAGATGATCCTGAATAATGATAGATGTGCAGTTCTTTAAAAAAAAAAACAAAAAAAAAACCAAACCAAAACAAAAAAAAACAGACAAAAAACCAAACAAACAAAAAAAACACAGAAAAAAATTCCCAAACAAATCTTACAACATATGTTCCAGTTTGAAAGCACTAATGCTTGAGTTTGCCAAAATCTGCAAAGCTGATAAATAATGCAGTAAATATATTAATGGGATACTAAAGTCAATTCTAAATTTGGTTACTTATAAATTACAGCAGATAAACACGAGACTATCCAGTGAAAAAAAAAAAATGGAAATATTTGACTGCAAAAGTACAGCTGAAGGGCAGGGCACAATGTTATTTGAGGCACAAGACAATAAATCCCTAGGAGTTTGACTTCCAGGATACACTCAGGATGAGAAATATATGAGCACCCCTGAGAGTATAAAGTTCAGGGTCACAGAGAGTTTCTTGCAAAATTTTCTGACTGTAGACAAGAATCTGCCAGAGTATTTCAGGTTGTTGCCAGCTTGCAGTAAACTATGGTGATAACACTTGGTATCATTCTAGAAATAGTGTATTTCATCCATGCTTTCCACATGGCTTTGAAATAGTGATCCAGTTAGCAGGTGCTACAATTTCTCTCTGGTACTGTGTGACTTGATCATGTGGAATGTGCTGTAAAATTTACCACTTCCTGTACTCCAAACCTGGCCTTTTCATTAGAGTAAAATAATTGTATCTTAAAATCCTCTTACTATCTTCTTTATGGGAAAAAAAAAAAGCACCAAAAATTACAAATCTTTACATATGAACTGTCAACTCATGCAGAGCTCACCTTTATCTCTATGTGGGCAGCTGGTATCAGCTGTATCCTGTGCTCACTTCACCAAATGGGCTGTATATGAAGATGAAGCAAAACCAGCCTGAAAGTAAGCATAACATTTGCTAGCTATTTCCCTACCCAGTGTAGCACTGTCAGTCTCTTCTTTACATTTTGTGACTCAGTATTCTTAAAAAAGTCTTCACCGCTTAGGATTCGTAATTTTTGTCTCTCAGCTCTATGTGCAGTTATGTTAATGTAAAGAAACTAATACTCCTTATCAGTACATTGCCGACTGCTGCCAAAATAGTTCTGTTGTGCAGAACTGGATGCCAACAGAAACCCCTAGCATACACAGAGCCAATGTTTTCCTAAACATTCATGTCATACCTCCCTGCACCCCTGAAACCTGGGGCTGCATTATCCAGGATTAAATTGCAGCGACTGCATTTGTTGCCCAGGAGAAGTCTCTGGGGCACGAAAAGTGCATGTGGTATTATGCTCCAGCTGAATGAAATCATCTCAGCTGATGCACTAAAAGCACGGAGCTAAACTGTACAGCTGAGTTTCATATGACAAACTGTCAATCAATGAATTAACAGTCAATCCTCACTGAACAAAGCAGATACCACTTTGTGTTCTATGCAGTTGCAGGAATGGTACCTGAAAGTGAATATTTTAGCAGTAGCATCTCTCCTACATCTTTTAATGTATTGCACATTCTTTCATGTATGTGTGCAAAGCTGATGTCATGATTTTTCAGTGCTCCGTGATCTATATGTACTTTGTGTATGTGTGGTTAATATGTATTTTCTGTTTCTGCATGAGAAGGCAGATTTATACAATAAAAAGAAACTCCTCAGAGGAAAAAAAAAAAAAACTGTAGCCAAAAGAAAGCTTTTTTTTTTTCTTAGGTGTCTGAATTAAATTTGTGAATATGCATCATGCTTTTTATAGACTGTTTTACAGTCTATTCATTCAGTGTCCTAATATTATTTTAAAGTGACTGAGCCTATGTATTGAAGAATGCTAACATGAGATATGAGATACAGTGAGCCAGTAACCTCTGCCTCTGCTTCCTTTCTTCAGCCATAGCTGAAATTGCCTGCACTGGTAAGAGGAGAGGGGTGTGAGGCAGCAGAAGCCCAGGGGCAGAATGAGGCCACTGGGCAGGGAATCATCAGGAAAGGTAAAGGGGAGGAGAGGGGAGAACAGAAGTAGCAGGGAATGAGGAGAAGGCAGAAGTAGCAGGAGACATAAATGTTAAAATACAGCCCACCAGCCCTTAGATGTCTTTTTGCTTGGAACATCAGGAAAGAGCCATGATCCTTTGTATATATTAGAGTAGGTGTATTTTCCAAAGGTCTAGTGTTTAGAGCAGCATGTTATTTAGTTCACAAACACATTGCTGCTATGAGCAGGCATGACAAGGAACTGAAATGGACACTGCAACAGCTTGGGAAAAGATACTGGAGAACATACAAAGCAGTGCCCTGCAGGCATGCCCTGGGCTTGACTTAGTACTGGACTTCACCTGACACTGTGATCAGATCTCTTCTGCTTTTGTGACCTAAGCTCAGTGATGTGCACAGGGATGTGTAAGTGTTAGCCATTTATCTGATGCTATATCTGCTGCTGGGGCCACACCAGCTTGCAGTATGCTCATCTCTTTCCATTCACAAGACTGTGCTGCTCACCTTGTCTACTGCTCTGCTTCTGCCTTGCTTCAGCAGCCAGGGATAATGGGCAGACTTGTATTCGTGGGTGAGGATGCTGCAGCCTTTTTATGATACGGGTTTTCATCTCATACAAAAGGCTTTATTATTATTTCTGAAGGTAATGTGCAAACAAATAATTCCCTCTACAGCATGTGATCAGCAGAAAAACACCCATTCTTTTGCTGTTTTGATATGCAAGGGACAAAATTTTGCCTAAGTTTGGCTGACCTTTCAGAGCTAATATAAAAATATTTTTCCAAGTACTAGATGTCCTAATAAACCAAGGAAGAAGAGCTATAATCTGGCTTGTATCACTCTGTGATAACTAGCAGAATTTGGTTGTGTTTTCATGTAGGGCAGTCCTCACTTCAGAAACAGCATTAATGTTTTAAGACGTTACTATCTTCCATCCTATATTATTTCCCTTCTTTATAAGGGGCTACAGCTGCTGCCTCCTGAACTCAGACAGGGTCACAGATTGTGCAAATAGGACAAATGCTCTTCAGTGTGCTCAGGAGAGTCCCCTTTAACCTGAAATTGGCTCACCCTAGGTCTGGCTGGAATATTCATGGGAACATCATAAGGATTCTCACATGGTCTGTGAGCATGGCTCACTTGGGAGCCAGTAACTCCCTAAATCATTTCAGTTTGTTCCACAAGAGCACATTTCCCTCAAGCCTGGCTGCTGTGTGTTCATGAAGTTCAGAAAAGCATGAAGCCTCAGGAGATCTGCAATGTGTCTCCCCCCAGGTTCCATCTGTAGCTTTGTGCTTTCCCACATTATACCTTCTCTTGGGGCTGAAATGTGACAAATTAGAAATTTCTCATCCCTTACAATCATGGAAAGGTTTGCTCCTTTCCTTAAAGGTTCTGGCATGGTTTTGATGACCTTTTTATTATCTGTTATGTTCAAGTATAACTTGTTGTACAATGTCACTGTTGTAGCATCTCCTCCACCTCCTGTCTTGCTTGTTCATTTTAACATTTCAAGCAGTTTGTGTTTTTATCTTTTAAGGGTACCTTCCCCACCACAAACATATTCACCCTATCCTTTTGTGTAATCATAAGCAGAAAGGCCTTTCAATGTGTAGAATGAGATTTGTGTGTGGGCTTTGTCCACCTTGGCTGTCTGTATAACATGCTTGAGCTAAGAAATGAAATCAAATGCTTTTCAACTTCATCTCTATTAACTATAGGGTGCTTCTACAAAAGATGAATGGTTTCAGCTGTGTGCTGACAGGCAGAGAGGGGTCATTGCTGCCCTTTTGTTCCAGACAGAATTCCTGTCCTTGAAGAGAGGGTACACTCCTCAGGCCTTGTGACCGACTGACAGAGAATTCATTTTCTTGGCAGAAATAAGAGTTGGGGTGGAAACCTGCATGTATTGTAGAGCAAATCTTTTGGGTTTTTTCATTTTTCTTGAGTTAAAAAATGTTTTCTTGGGAACGTGAAACTCTTCTCATTCATCTCAGAAACAGAAACTGTTGTAACATTAGTAGGTACCTTTACATTTCCTTTCACCACTGAACGTACAAACCATGATGGAAAGACTGTTTTACCCTCTCTCAGAATAAGCATATTGTGTATTGCATGTTAACTGGCTCTGTTACAGGATAGGGAAATCATAAGCTGCTTTCTTAGGCTAACTTAGGCTACTCTTAAGGTATTTCCTTAGCTCTACTTTACCTTGAAAATTTTCTCACATAGTTTCAGGATATTTTCCTTATTTATACTAATTCTCTGAATTTATTGCTTTCCAAAGTTAATCTCTCTTTCAAGAGCTACTGCTGTCTCTTCTTTTTGCGACAGCTTTTTGGTCTTGTTTTTGTTGCCAAAACCATTGCAAAAAGTGGTTGAATGCATTTGATAGTGTTTCATGCCAAATATGAATGTTTAACTTGCTTTTATTTATATCTAAAATTTATGTCCCAGTCTTTAATGATAAAAAACCAATTATAAGCAATTTTATTCAAATAACTAGTTATTGATGATGTCCTCTACTAAGCAAGGCCTAAATAAGGAATTTGAAGAAGCATTTCCAGAAGAGAGAAATAGTTAATGACTCCTATTTCATTAACTACCTCTTAAAAGCTAGTTTTTATTTTAATTAGAAGTTGCTTCTTTGGACATATAGTCATGCTTAAATTTGATCAATTTTCCTGTAGCTGTTTCAAATCCCTCTGAAGAACTAACGTTTGATCCAGTAGAAGAGGATCTTCGAATGCAAATTGAAGAAGAAAAAAAAAGGTATTACTTCTGCCTCAGATTTCTACCATCCTTCAGAAGATAAATTGTACTGATAGTATATTCCAATTACAATTCTGCACACACAGCTACCCTCAGGGTTTTCTCTGACATTTTAAAAATACCAGCTTTGTGGTTCACTAATAGTTTTTAAATTTGTGTATATGCTGTTGGTTTGTCTGTCAAATGCCACAGTACATGAGAGAGGAAAATTTATGCTTGAGCTAAAGGTTAAAAATAAATAAAAACAGCTTAATGTCCTCCCTCAGGATTAGTGTTTGCAGCTTATTGTTTGAATCCAAATGTATTGTGAGCCTTTTGGGTTGATTCAGAAAAGTCCTGCCTTTCTTGACCTAAGGACAATCTTTAGGTTATACAGGACTCACTAAGTGTAAATAATACACAGATTACACATTGGTTAACTGATCCTTGCTCTACTGTGACTGTAGCCAGGAGGATTAAAAAAAAATAGATGCAAGGATATCAGTATGAAGTATTTTGCTGGCATTTATGTTCACAATCTCTGAGGAGACTTCTGGCTCTTTCATACTCCTGGTAAGTCTCCAAGTGTCTTATAGCCAAGAGGGTAATGAAGCTTCCACCTGACAGGGGGACCAGTCTCATGTCCTATCTGAATCCAAGACACCAGTTATTTATTAATGCTAACATGATGAGAATTCAAAAGAAATAATTTTCATAGTTGATTGAACCTGTATTGTAACTGTTAATCAGTTGATCCCACTTCAGTTTCACTAACTTCTCTATGAAATCAAAAGTTGTTGGAATAAGCTTTTATAAGGTATGAGATGTTTCCTTCTACCATCTGTCTATGTCCTCTGCATCTCTGCTTATTATACATTATTTTATAGTTTAAATCTCTAGCTGTTCTAGGTAGGATTAACCTTTTTTCAGATATATGTTGGAAAATTTGTAATACAATTTCTTCTTCTCATATTAGCTATAAAACAGTGTACAGTCGCTTCAAAGGGCTGAAGGTAGAGATAGAGCACCTGCAGCTTCTTATGGAAAAAGTGAAGATGAAGCTGCAAAAAGACTTTGAAGTCTGGTGGTCAGAAGAGGCAAAAAAATTCCAGGTATGAAATCATTTGGTATTTCTCCATTTTCATGTAAATATAACACCTTCAATAATTTCTTAAAGAAGTAGTTAATTGACTAGATAGAAAGGAGTATGAAGGATGGGATTCAGGGTCTGGTTTGCCTGTGCTTATGCCAGTGTAAGTTGGACAAAAGTAATGTGAATTATACTTGTGTGAAGCTAAAAAAAAAATCAAACAAACTCATTTTTCCTGCTCTGTTTTGATGTTCTCCCAAACAACTTGATTGATAGAGAAGAATGGGCCCAAAATACCAATAACTCTGAAAGAACAGTATCAGATTGCAAAAAATAATTTTTTTTTACTGCTAGCAAAACTATAATTTCAACAGGGTTTTTTGCAGCAAATATAATTACTTTTTAGCTTCCTTTGCTCACTAAGACTCCAGTAACCTTTCAGCTTCCCTAGGCTCCCAGTGTGTTTCCTCACTCCCTCACTCAGTAGCTGAAGTCCACCAGTGTTTAAGCAGAGTGCTCTAATGCAATGACTTGTGTAAAAATGAGCTAAAGAGCTGACATTTTAACCAGTGTATTAGAAGTTCATAACACAGCCAGTCTGAAAACTACACTCTACTGAAACAACCTAGCTTTCTTGTGCTCCCCTTCTGACACTTTTTTAATGACTTGGAGGTAGTGACACAGCAACTCGCACAACAAAGCTCTGCCATGAAACGTACACCAACCTTGTGAAAAAGAATGCTGAGTGCAGTCCACCCCATAGCATTTATTATTAACTGAGAGAGAATCAGAATCAGAATCAGAATCAGAATCATTAGGTTGGAAGAGACCTCCAGGATCATCAAGTCCAACCCAACCCCAACCTCAATTAAACCATGGTACCAAGTGCCACATCTAGACTTTTCTTAAACATATCCAGAGATGGTGAATCCACCACCTCCCCAGGTAGACCAATCCAATACTTTATTACCCTTTCTGTAAAACCTTTTTCCTGATATCCAGTCTATATATCCCTGGGTGCAGCTTGAGACTGTGATTCATGCCTTGAGGAAAAGTTGTTATAAACGAAGTTTTAGCCTATATTTTGGTTAATTGTCATGTGTGTAAATTTAAACCATATTTTTAAGAAAACAGCCTAAAATAAATAGAAAACTTAACATGGGGAGCTTAGTTATCCATAAGTGCCACCTAAGTACCTTAACAGCAAGTTAGCATTACCAAATACTTTTCCAGTTAAAATCCCTAACCATATTAGTGGCAAAGAGGATGATGTTTTAGTCACCCTCCTATCTAAATATTTAGGCTTTTCAAAACACTGCAAGTAATAGTCTTGAATCCACTGCAGCACATTTTTCTCTATCCCTTAACAGGAGAGTTCCAGGATTCAACCTCTCATGATTCATCAGTAGAAGATTAGAAAACTGGAAAATGTAATTGGGATTGATTTCTTAGATCTTGACCTATCTATACATCTGAGCTCCCTAAGAAATTGAAATCAGTGAACATATGCTGTTACTTATTAAAAACCTGTAACTTGAGCTTAAAAATACTTGAACCAATTTAAATACTTTTCCCTTTGTTCAGAAGTGTTTGTGCAAGTGGAGAAAATACTGTGTGATTCAGACTTTGTGTTTTCTGAATGAGCCTTGTTATTGCTCAAATTTGTAGGCCAATAGGAAGCACTTTAAAAGAACCCCATCCTCATAATTTTGTTTTTCAATCTAAACCCAGCAGGAAGAGGCAGAGATGGTTACCTCACCAAATACTGCCACTGTTTATCCACAGTTTATCAGATCCTTGCAGCCTCTCTCACCTAACAGGTAAATTGTTTCTCTTCCTTCCTTACATGGGAAAAATGCAGTTTTAGTAAAAGTGCAGTTGTCCAGAATGCTTTTGCAAATATCACACTGAAACACTGTGTTTTCAGTTACAACAGAAATGATTGTGTAGAAAATGAAATTTTATCGTTCAGTTATTTGGAATTCCTATTGAACATAGGACCTCAGCTCTTTTGACTTATTTGTCTTGGAACCTTGGAAACCTTTCTCTAGGGGCCCCATGACAGCTAAGAAGGGCAAACCTATTGTCAGTCAGTTTTGCTGGATGAGGAGACTATATCTCCTTTGGGATGTATGCAGGGGACTTGAAACCAAAAAAAAAAAAAATTAAAAACTGTTTCATATACATCCTAGATAGACTTGCTACTGAAAAATGCCATGGCATTTAGCCAGCATATTATTCCACAGTGATATTATATTTGATATTGTAAGATACTGATGTGTCACCTACAGGGGAAAAATGTAATCATCTTGGTTGTCTCATCAACAGTCACCTCTGATTTCAAAATCTCTAATTTAAATTTGCAGTAATAGGCTTTTCATAACCATCAGGGAAAGCAGAGTTCAAGAAACCACACACCTGACTGTGCAGGTTTCCATATTCAAGGACAATAAATGGAGGTGTTCTCTCCCCTTCCTTTCTCCCACCCTCTTCCTATTTCCCTCCCGGCCTTTCTCTTGCTCTGTTTTTCTGCCTCTCTCTCCTCCTTCTCATTATGCAATTAACATTTCTCTGATGAGTGGCTTTACCTATATTTTTATGACAGCAATCTGCATAAATGATGTTTCCTGCTTTTCAGCAAACATAATATCTCCTACATGTCATTAAATAACGAATACTGAATTTTCTTAAAACTGTAAAATAGCTTCTAAGTTTCATGTATCTGTAGTAAATGCTCCATAATCAGTACAGAAAATTATAGATATAGTCCTCTAAAGTTTTCTGAGAAGACATTTTCAGATCTCTCAAACTGACGAAAGCCAACTCCAGTCTTCTCTGCTCTGCTTTGGTTCTTACTCTGTGTCCTTTCAAGACTTGGGCATTAATCACTTTGCAAATGGTTGGCAGGTTTTAGGCCTAATCTGTGCTGTTCGTTTCTGCTCTCAGGCTGAAGGTTACTTGTCCCAGAGAAAAGCTGATGGAACAGAACATTAGAGCATTTTTGCTCTAGCTTAGCACAAATTCAGCCAAATTAGCTGAAGCAATCCATGACTGTCACTCTCTTTAACTTTGTACTGTCCTTTGAACTAAGCACCTCTTGCACAACCTCTCTGCCCTGCCGATCTTGGGAACAACACCTTTCAGCTGGTGTGCTGATCCATTGCTCAGGAGAGCAATACCTTTTGCATTCTGATTAAAAATCCTAGCACTAAGAAGAACTGGGTAATGCCCAGGCACTTTCCAGTGCAATGGGGGATTGGCCTCCAGCAGTGGTGAATCCTCCTTTCCCTACCTGAGCTCAGAAACAAAATGGCACAACCAGATTCTTTATGGTTTTTTAAGCTTTTCTATCAAATGCCTTGATAGAAACTTCTTAGACTTCTTAGACTTGTCCTCCAGTTATAAACATGAAAGTTACTGTTCATGTTTATAACTGGAGGACAAGTCTAAGAAAAGTCCATCTGGCATTTTGACTGGAATAGGCAAAGGCACGTGGTTGCTTTCAGCTGCCAAGCTTACTTCAGAGTCCTGTACTGCCCCACATGATTTCCTGCAAAAAGCAGATGTTCTTTACAGTGAACAGTTTCTCTGTGTGTAAATAATGGGCATATTGACTGAGCCTGACTGGATGATCCTTGCATAAATATCACAGACAGAATATTTATCTTCTGGAACTAAAACTGTAGAGGGAGTTAGGATGAATGTAGGTTTTTTTTTTTTCCCATCTCTATCAATATTCTTGCAATAATCTTTAAAAGTCAAGCACTCTTCCCTTCCTATGGTTCTAGAAAGTTGATCCTATTTTATCTTAGGCTGTTAAAACATATTTTACTCAGGTACATTTCCAGTGGCATGTATATGGAAGTAGAAACACTATTTCTGCTTTTCCTGAGGCAGGAGTCATAGGCTTAACATCCCACTGTGCATGAAAATTTACTTTTTCCTGTACCCGAGTCAATAAGATTTTAGAATAACAGCTTCAAATTTCACAGACTTTAAAAGAATAAAATAGTAGAATATTTCTTTCCCAAGGATTTCCTTGGCCCCAGCTGACACAGGAACTTTACTTACCACTTCCCATAATTGTGTAGAGTGAGTCCAGGCTGCAGGCACTTCTTTCACATAGTCCTGAGACACAAATGGCTCTTTTTTTCTAACTTGCCTAAAAATCAACCCTCTTTCCTTGGAATGATATTGCTATCTCCACCCAGCAGAAGAACCAGCCACCAAAGTGAAAGCTGACACAAATTATATTTGATATAATGTGGTGTAAATAGAACCTGTTTCCAAGATGGGTTTCTGTTAACAGATGTGTTCAATAGATGTAAGATCTAAAACTTAGTAGGCTAAATTCTAAGACTGCTATTGACAAAGTATTCAGTAAAACCATTCAGACAAACTCCTGGATGGGAATGGATGTAAATACAATCTTCAGGCTAGAAATAATAAATTATATAACTCAGCATGCAAAAGACACAGGTCTATCCCTAATCCTTATATGTGTTTGAACAAAGCCTTTGGTCACCTTCTAGTGCATGTTTGGTGTGGATTGTTATTGCTTGACACACTTTAGTCATGTTTCCAGAGAAAATTAAGCCTTGGGAAGGCTCAAATTTTATTTTATACTAAGTTAATTTGTAACCAAAATAACAGAGAAGGGAGTCTGGTAATCCTTTTGAGGCTTAAGAAAGATACACACACCTAAAGGGCACTTGATTCATGGCCAAATATGCCTCCTTTTTCAGCTGAAAAATGGCTGAACTGTTAAAGTGTCAAAATGAGTCTGTGTTAATAAAAGAGTTGAATAGTGACCATTTCTGCCCCAGTCAGTGAGGTCTGAAAGGTGTGGTGCTACCTGCAGCTCATACTGTATATATGTTTATGTCTCTTAATGGGTTCTTGTCAAGTCTGCAAGGAGTCTGAAAATGCCTGTCAGGCTCAGCACTCCATGTATGCTCCACACATTCAGAATTCAAGCACAGCCTTTTGTTCTTCCTCACACAGTCTCTCCCACTAAGGCATTAATTTAAGGAATTTATCAGCTCCTTGTCTATTCAAATTGCTTCTCTCACTGAACATTTAGTTTCAGTAGTGTTGAACGATTCTTGTATTCCTTTTGAATCATATAAATGTTAGATAGTTACTCAAATCTTATAAAAATTTCGGATTTTTTTTCCTCCTTTCGGAAGGAAGGAATGCATTCCTTTTCATCTCAGTCAAATCTTTCTTAACCTCACTCATTTCCTTTTACTGCATCTCATTTGTCCTGTTCCATCAAGCCCCACAGTATGTTCGACCTCAGACTCCTCGGCTGTTCTGTTTCTTATTCAAAATCTTCCTGGCACTTTAAATTCCCTTGGAGGCATTTTCAAATAACTCTTCGTGTTGTCTGATGACTTTGACCGTCAGATTTTTTTTAACAATTATTGTCCTGGATTGCAACAGTTATTCCCTATATTAATGTTGTGTGAAACAAGGTCAATGTTTACATATTTTACAGCATTTTCTGTCTAATCATTTTTTATTCCTGCCAATTTTCTGCAGTGTGACATAATGATAAAAACATAATCTGGGAATAACATCATCAATTAGTGACATTTCAAAGGTTTTCACATTCTTTGGTAACAACTGGAATAATTTATCTATGAATTTGGAAGTTAGGCCAAGTTTAATTTTGTATCCAACTACTAAAATGCTCAGCTTTTAAGCAGCTTGAATCTTTCCTGTCTGTACACTGAACATCTGTTCCCCTCATGTCCAAAGCTCAGGATAATTGGACAACTACAGCTGAAGTTTTCTTAACATTACAGAGGTTGCACACCTTCAAATTTTCACTTTCCATTTTAATCTACCTGGTTTTCCATTATTTTTCAGCTCACAGATTTAGTACTCATACCATGACATGCATCATCTCTGCAGCTCTTCTACTCCATGTGCTTGATGGAGCTGATCAGTCCATGGATCTGTTGTCTCTGGTCCTTGGGTTCTTGCAGCAAGGGAAATGCTGCTGTAACCCTGTGTACATCTCTGTGACCACTGCTCCATGTCTGACTGAGACATACACCCCCAACAGAGGATTCTCGCCCCCCTCAACCCCTCCAAAAAAGAAAGTTGTCCACTGGGTGAAACTTTAGGTACTAGGTTATAAAAACAAATAAACATATGAAGTTGACAGACTGTCTTCAGTATGCAAAAAATAGGAATTTTACTGAAGTTGTCAGGAAACAGTCTTTGAGATTTCTTCAATTCAATTCAAGGAAAAATCAGATAGATTCAGAATGAAAATGGGGATTATTCACTGTCAAAACAAGCTGAATAATGTTAGAGGTTAAAGCTTAGGTGACAGACAAAGAGACATGATTTACATACCTTGTTGTGTCCACCCAAATACAAAATGTGATCCAGGAATGCCTGCTGGCACATTACAGAAATGTTGAATGGCACCTCTATAGAGATCTCTGGATCAACCTCTTGCTTGAAGAAGACTTTCATCACACTGAAATGTGTCAGGCATGGTTTTGTTTGCCTTTGTTGGAGCGTCTTGAGATGTCCAGTCCTTCATGCTGATCACACTGAGAGGGGTATCATTACCCCCACCCCATGCTGGCATAATGACTTCCCATTAAATCTTGAACATTTCCATTACTAGAACATTTCTCAAGTTTTTGCATTACTGGAACAGCATCTAACACTTGGATGAATAAGGAGTGTCCTGAATTCTTAGGAGAGCCTAGGAACAAGCTGCAGCTGAGCGTACAAACCACTGCACAGCAGAATTACACTCTTTTGTCCCCTTAGGATTCAACTTAGCTTGCAATGCCATTATCAGAGCTTCAGTATGAAGGATGCAAGTTATCCCCATACAGATCATCCCTCTAGCCTAGGAATTAGAGAAATCTTTAGGATATAAAAAAGATGGATTTGGGTTGTGCCAAACTGAGGGACTCATTTATTAGATTAGTACACTAATTGTTAACCTCTTACGTGGAAGCAGAACTTGGAGTCATTTCAAAAAATAGTTATAACTTCCTTATAAATTTCCTTAACTTGCAGGAGAACAGTTTGCATCCCGCAATAAAAATGTCTGCTTGCAACCCCACAGGCACAGGATAGGAGGTTAAGGTCAATCTCTAAGCACAGTAATGTTAGTTTCCTTTTTTCTGGGCATCATCTCACTCAGTGTAAGTGGGTTTTTTAATATTGCTTTCCATGGTTGCCAAATTCTCCCAGAGCACCCTAAGGCAAGTTTTGCCATATTGTCCTCAGGTCCAGGAACATACTTGAAAGTGAAATCTCTGGAGTTCCAACCATGCCACACCTGTAGTATATAGGGTTTTTTGAAATCAGTCTGAATCTAAATTCCCTTTCAGATGGGGATTTAACAATTTTGGGTAATATTTTTTTATTATTTCAATGGGAAAAAAAAAAGTAGTTCAAATATATAAACTACTGCATCTTAAAAATTAAGTACTTCAGCTGACTCACAGTATTTGTAAAATCAGACGTTTTGTGCATGGCAAAGAGAAAGCAAAGACACTTAATTCAATGAAAAGAAAGCAATGAAAAAGAGTCACATTAAGTCACATTACCTTATGTTTGTTGTAGGCTAAGAATAGTCAGGGATGGTTGCTATGGTTCAGTTGGTGTGTAGTGATTTATTAAAGGGTGGTTATGTGACTTGGATGCTTCAGTATCTCAGGGCACAGACACAGAGGCTTTAAGAAAACTGAATTTAAAACACTTAATCACTTTGTTTTTAAGACCTGCCAAATCAGTGGAAAAAAAAATGTTCAGGAAATCCTAAAGCAGAATGACGAAATGAGGTTCCCAGATATTGTTAAACCACATAGTAGGTAATAACATCACACATCCTTTCTAGCTCTTGTAATATGTAGGTGTAATAAAGTACAGAATGTTATTAACATTAAATAAGATACTGCTTTAGTTGAATTAGGCAGGTGTGAATGGTGTGGGACTCGAGGAGTTAAAGAGAATCATTCAGCAAACCTGGAGCTGTTCAACTGAAAATGACTTATACTCCTGGGCACAATATCTTCTGCAAAACTGAACCTGGCACAGTGTAATACAGTAAAATTTTGGTAATAAATTTCTTTCCCTTTTCAAGTTCTCTGCCAGAAATATCAATTCATCAGCCAACAATGAACAAACTACTGCAGAGTTAGGAAAACAAGAACTTGCCAATCCTGCCATCTACTGGAAAAATCCTTACACTGAGTAATTTACTTTTTCCACTCTTAAGATTGGCACCAGATCTGGCAGTATATGCAACCCCCAGGAAAAGCAGAGTCCCTAGATATCCAGTGGGGGAAAGCTGCCTCCCTAACAGTGAACTTCCTTGACAATGGTGTCTGCAGAGGCAGGAATGCACAGCAGCTGTTTGCAATATATTTGGCTATCATCAATAAGCCCCATCCCAAAGTCCTCACTGAGTTTTTATCCAGTCTCTCACTGGTTTTGGTAATAATTTTGCCTGACTGAAGAAAGAATGGAAAATGAGCAAAGGCCTCACTTGGCTAATAGTCAGTTTAGGAACTAAATATACCATTACAAACTGTACATCGGATATATCAAAGTGCTTTACAAGTCTGCCTTAGAAGCCAAATACTAAAAGCATTTTTTTATGAAGTTGTCATTATTTCATAGCCACATTCTTTACATAAACATAATCATCCTCTTTCAGTAAACAAGTGTTTTATTTAGATTTTAAAAAATCTTGAAAAAACCTTCTTTATAGTTAATTAGTGTATGTATTAATATTGCCTACACAAGAGCTAAATTCTTTTCTTTATTTCCTTCATTTCCCTTCATTACTTCATTTCCCATTCCAGTTCTTCAGACACCAGTAGAGATGGGCTGTATGAAGATCCAGCTGTGAAAAACAATTCAATCACTTTTGGTAACCCAACTTTAAAAACAAGGTAAGAGCTATGCCTTGGCTACTCAAAAGAAAAAGCAAAGTAAGACAAAATAATATAATGCCTTCACAATCCTCCATCAGTCTATTTAAAAACAGTCTCCTTGAAATATAAAAATACATTTTTTAAAAATTGCAGATTTTCGTACAACTTCCAAACCAATTGCAGACTGTCACATAGCTTTACAACAATCTGCTGCATCATCAGTGTTACAAAGGTGGTTTTGTTTTTGGCCTGAGGCTTTTTTCTCTATAAGTTTGTGAATATTCATGAATGTGTCATCCCAGCCTTCTCAGAGAGTCTGAAAGAGTAAATAAGAACATTTGAAAATAAGAGAAGTCAGAGTGTGTATGTATTGCAGAATTGTAGAATGCAGGAACTAGGCAGAGATTTTTTCATACTTGTGATTTTGTCTTTAAAATATTTTTAATCTCCCTCCCACAAACTATTCTATTAAAATAAAATGGCAACAGTTTCAGGCTTGGCAAAGGTTATATGTCATGTTTTCTCAGAAGAGGTACTGCTTTATGAAAATTAGCTTAGCACGTTAACAGAAACTACTAGAGTTTTGAGCCTCTCTATTTTTTCTAGTGTGTTTATTTCCACATTCTTTTCTCCCACTGAAACATTATGCCAAGTCACTCTACTTCCAGAAGTTATATCCTTATTGTGCTCAACAGCTCTGGCTATTAATGCCCTTAGGAAAATACAGTCAAGTTACTAATTTTCCTACTGCATTAGTAAGAAGAAAGCACAAGGTTGTTTTTTTTTTCTTTCCTTTTCCAAAACAATTCATTTTTAGAGCAGAAAAAAATCGTGGCAAACTTCATCCCCCAAAACCTAATGCTTTAAATTTGGGTTTAAGAAAAGCAGAAGAAAAATAGAAACTAAAATGGAATTTCGAGATTGCAATATACTGTGGGGTTTTATTCTTTATATTTTTGCTACATAACTGAAAATCAATCAAGAATAGTCCCTTATTGGTGCTCTGTGATCACCTTGTAAATTGCTTAAAAATGGGGGAGTTTTAAGTTCAGAGTAATTTCTTCTTTTTTCCATTTTTGTTCACTGATTCAGCAGCTGAGACTTAATTTAGTAGCACAAAGACAAGGATATTAGACTGCTGTATAAGTCAGTCACACAAACCACCCACTGCTACAGTCAGTAAGGGACAGTGAAAATAACTATAATTACAGAGGTAGGATATGTAAAAAAAAATGTGCTCCCTTCAGTTCCACTTGTCCTGTATAGTAAACTTCTCTCACTGTATTTCTCATGTCCCAATTAGTGATAATCTTTAAATAAGGTTAAAGATGAAGGTGGAAATTCTTAGCTTTCTCAGCTGATTAGAACAGCTTCATTGTACTACATCATCTTACACCACCAGAGGATCTGTCAAAAGCAATCATAAGTCAGTGACTTAACAGCATAGGCACAAGAGTTCAGCTGGGACTGGAGCCTCAGCAGCACAAGGGGTTTGTGTCTGTCAGGAGATGTCCTGGGTGCCACTCGATTGTTTACTTCTGTTTATGGATGAAAACTTAATTCCCTCACTACAGGCAAAAATTCTGTTGATCTGTTCAGATGTATAGCAGCCTGAGGCAAGCAAACACATGGCATAGTCACATCCATCATTTCTTTGGTAAACTCACTACATTAAGCTTTTCCACTTGGAATTAAGTCTTTGACTCAGCACTACAGTATTTTTAACCCTTTGTGAGAGGTCTATAGCTGATAAGCAAGTAGCCTTCCCACACTAAAGAGGTAGTGGCTAATCTTAGGAACCCACATAAGACCACTAAGAAATCCTGAGATCAATTCTCTGCTAAACTGTGCCATATCTAACAATACATCTAAAGAATAAAATCCTTCATGGTGAAAAAAGAGGCAGAAAAATTAACCTTCTTACTCACTTGGGTCCACAAACATACTTTCTTATTTCAGGACCCCACCAAATTCGAGTACATCTATTCCTCTGACTGGAGACAGCCAGGCTGATGCTGACATCCTAGCTTTCATTAAAGCAAGACAGAGCATCCTGCAAAAGAAAGGTAAATCCTGCCAAAAAATAGGAAGCTAAACCAAAATCTCTAGTAGAGCATTTTAAAGCCAAAATAGCTTTAGTCCACATTATACTGACACAAGTGAGAACTGATTCTGGCTTCAGTTATATTACAGTATGTTCTCAGCTGTTCAAAACACTTGAGGTTCTTCACATGTATTTCTTAAGTAGCTCAGTGCTGCAGTGCAAAACTAGGAAGGTTCTCTGTTTTACTAAGCCACCATCAGTGAATGTTTGGGACATGCATGGCTGTGCAACCTGCAAAGTATATTATTTTATCCTTAAGCAAATGCATTTGAATGTGGTTTCTTGATGATTCAAATTTTTCTGTGTAGATTTTCTTTAAACTGTTTGTCCTGGTTTTCATCCGGTACAAATTGAGTTGTAGCAGTTGCAACCAAATAAAGATTACTCAAATGGTTGCACTGTACACCTACCTCAGGAGGCAGACTGGCCCACTGTGCCCAGCAAAGAGTATGTCCTTACCAGGTATTTCACTATGTCAAGGTCTAATCAAAATTTCTATGAGCATTTGTTGTCAAATCAGGTACCAAGAGCAATCATGGGAACGTAATAAAGTTCACTCTAGAGTGTAGATAAGTAAAATTGGCAGGAAGCAGAAAGCAATAAATAAACAACAGTGGCACTGGAAGGTAGCCTAAAAGTAATCTATCATGATAAAAAAAAAAATGACCTGTGCTTTTTCTTTTTCCTGAATAGTAGTTTTTAGTGGCAGCAACCAATTAGACAGAATATGAGCATGTTAGGGGTTACTGAAGCAATAACTTTCCATCAGCACTTCAGTGCTGATGACAGCATTTTTCAACAGGCTATCTGCACCTGGCAGATGGTGTTAGCACTGCCACAAAGTGGGGTTTTGGTATCACAGTGCTTATCAGAAAACTGTCAGGTAAACACATACTGGCTGAGAAAACAACCTCCCTACACTCATCCAAAGCAAACACTTAGCACGCTTAGGCTTTGGGATCCCTTTTGCCTTTGTTTAGAAAAGCTGTTGTCAGGTTTCTTTTGCAAATGAAATTAAACTGGATTTATAGGCAGCTCATCAGAAGAAGGTTAGAGATAAATGTGTTACAACAAACATTTCAGGCCTTCAGAAAGTCCAAATCTGACTCAATCTGTGGCATAGAGTAATGTAATTAACAGGAGCACATCTTATCCTGTGATCATTTCCCAAATCATACCACATCAAGAATGTCTCTCAAAATGCCTTTTCCATCCTGATTGTTTTCAGCCAGTGGCTGTCACCTGGCATCATCCATCAGTTTCAGAAGGGACTAGACATTATCGACATTGACAACTATTTAGCCCCCAAGTCATAAAAGGCATTCTTGCAGAACAAAGGACAGTCAACACTTCTAAAATATTCTGAAGTTCAGTAAGACAAGATGAGCTGCAGTAAGTAGATGAAAAAGGGATGGAGTAGCGTTTGGTCATCCTGGCAGTGCAGGGCTGGATGACTCAACAAATTGCTAAGCATAAGCAGGAGAATAAAAAAATAAAGAGGTTATGTCTGTTGAACAAACATGTAGGGATCTGATGTGTCATAGACAAGAGACAGCTCAGCAGCAAGTTCTGAGAAGGATTTGGAGTCAACCTAGCAGATAAAAGAAGGCTTTTCTTCCTTGTGAGGAAAGGGGAAACCTTCCAGATTTAAGGGATGAAGCCACTGATAGCAGGAACCATTGAGCAAATAAAGTTTGTAAATTCTAATTTGGCAAGACGAAGAAGAGCTAGATGCTATTCTTTTAGGAGACAGGGATGGGGGCTGTGATGTCCCCATTCCTGCCCCCACAAAGAAAAACTTACAGACAAAAAGTAGAGTTAGGTAGAGAGAAAGAGTAGAAGAAGAATGTAGTCTCACTTCAAACTTGAGGGGGAAAACACTCTGTGTCATCAGTCACATAACTTCTCCTCAAGAAATTTCAAACATAAAAAAAATAAACCAAAGAGAAATTATTTGCCCAGAGTCATTAATCTGAGTTAGACACTTTTACACGGAATCTAAGTGTGCTGAGTCCCAGTTCAGTGCTCTGCTGCTTCCTTACCAAACTCTCATCAGCTGAGATGTTCAACAATCCTTTCTGCATTTGTATGCAAATATATTCGCCCTCTGCATGACTGTAACACACCCAGTGCCCTGCAGGAAACAACATGAGGAAGTATAAGATCAGCCAAGCCAAAGTCTGCTGGGCTTAAAAACTGTCAACATCCTTACTGCTCCTTCCTTTGTTGATCCTGACCCTTTCAAACTGTTATATTAGTATCCTGGAAGCAAACTGAGGGCCCTACTAGACATTAGAGGAGGAGAGAAAAGAAAAAAAAAAAAAGAATAAATGTGTGCAGAAGCCAACAGAGTGGAAAATAAGTTTCATAAATAGAAAGCATGGGAATGCTCAATATCCTTAGTGACAGTAATGCAGGGGTGGGAATGAGAGGCCTCAGTAAAGATTACCCCAGGGACTGTAGGTTATTACCATTTGCTTTCTAAACAGAGCAGAGCTAAAGCAGGTACATTCACAGGGTTGGGGTTGGTAGAGCACTGTAATAACTACACTGGAAGGCTTTTTAGAAAAAGGCTACTCGGCAAACGTGCTTTTGATGCCATGTTCAGTGTTGGGGTAGAGAAATGAAAATGCAAAAGAGTGGATGTATGATATTTATATCATAAAAGATTTAAATTAAAGGCTTGCTTTTCTTTCTTTCTTTCTCTTTCTTTCTTTCTTTCTTTCTTTCTTTCTTTCTTTCTTTCTTTCTTTCTTTCTCTTTCCTTCTTTCCTTCTTTCCTTCCTTCTTTCTTTCCTTCTCTTTCTTTTTGTATTTCTGAAGTTTGTTTTAAAACTGACAATGCAACCTGAAATGTAGTCTAATGTATTTCTTTATCTCCTTTCAGGCTTGGGGAACAAATGAAACTCTTGTCACAATCCACTATTTCTTTTTAGAAACAGTGAAAGACCTTTATTCTTTCCCTTCCTCTTCTGTTTAGAAACAGGTACAAGTAAGTACTTCAGATGTACAGGTTTAATTGCTAAGGGTATATAAATTGTCTTTGACAGCAGAATCTATTTCTTTGACAATAGATATTTGAGTATTTGCACTCAGTATCTTCACCTTGTGTTATGATTAACAAAACTGAAACTACTAATCAGGAGTTTGCCAAACATGTTTGTTTATGAGAATTCATTGTGCATTTCTAAATGGTAAAATTCTCTAATGTATTAATGCTCTTATACATCTTTAATCTGGGAAAGGATTATTATTATTGATATTGGTTTTGCATTGATTTACATAAGGCTTTGTTAATTATAACTATTGAACATCAAGAGATTTCCATTCAATAACAATAGTTATCTGGGTTACAAAATTTCATTTGAGATTTTTCCCCCTCGTGGAATAACAATTTTCATATCAGATTATTAGAATATTGAGATTGTATTGCAATATACAAACAAATGTATTTGAAAAAATAATTCTAGGGTTCAAAATTTCCCAACTGTTTTCTTTTCATTTGAATGCATTAAATGTTGTGCAAAATGCACACCCTCCCATAATATACAGGTTTCACAAGAAACAACTACACTTAAAAGGCTTTAAACAGAACAAGGCCAATACTTCTTAAACACCAATGAGATGTGAAAATTTAAATGCATTTATATCTTATATACAATGTAATTTTGCTATTGACTCGGTACTATTTTATCCCTATAATCCTATAATATTTTATCCTATAATATCCAGTTATGAAACAATTTGTTTTACACATCAAATTAAAATAAAAAATGCAATGCAAAGTACAGTCTATTTCTCTGAGAGATACATACCACCATATTGAAGCTGTCACTTTTCATGCTAGTGATAACCTTATAGTCATGCATTTAGAAGCATATGGGTTGTTCACATAAAAATAAAACAATATGTTGGCAGAAGTCGCATATTCTCATGGATGTATATTTCTTTATATACATGCTGATACTTAATTCTTTGTCAAATTCATAATTATACAGAAGTACATGGTGAATTGTTGTGTTCAAACCTTCAGAAGATAAGCTTGTCAAATTAACAACTAATATGCAATCAATTTAAAATATTAAATTTGTACCTTTTTTGCATTTTAATTTTCTGTAAAAGTCAACACAGATACCATATAAATTGGTAAGGTTTAGCAGAATTTAGTATGTGCAAACTGAGATAAAAGTGAGATCTACTCTTGCTTTGAGAAGAGTTCAAGGATTTGGTCAGAAGCAGAAAAATCCACAGGCCTTCTCCCTTTTATATGTCTGCTTTGTTGGAGAATATATTAAAATGTCCTTCTTCCAGAATTTTTATCTGCCTGTCATTATTTTTCTTCTTCTCACTCTGTTATATATAAACACTGTATTAAATGTGCACTGTATTATTGTTCATACAGCTCTGTTGAGGAGAGCTGGGCCACATTCCTGCTTCCATTCAACACTGCTAGCTGGAGAAGAGCCACAGGTTCCAAAATGTTGCTGGGTCAAGCAACCATCTTTTTTTGTTTCCAGTGAAATAGCCATTTGAGGTGAATTTATTTGAAGGTGGCTGAAAGGGAATCACTGGTCCAACATCTCCTTCCTTTTGACATTGAAGCATTTCTAGTAGCTTTAAGTAACTGGTTAAAAGAAGGATCTCAGTGCTGCCTTTGTATGAGTTATGTGATGCTGCTACTACTTGATGATTCAGTGTTCTGTTCTCAGTTTGTCACATATCTCACACACAGAGAGAAAATAATTCCTGCTCTTCTGTTGCAAAATTCTCTAGCCTTCTTTTACACTATTGTAAATTTGGTGTGAAATTCAATCATTGTCAACAAAGTAGTACCTGATTGGCAAAATGGTCTAAGATTAAGATTATATCAGGCACTTAAGATCTTGGACAAAAGTGCATAGAAATAGTAATAGAAAACCATATAAATACATGGAACCGTGTAAGTAAATAGAAAGTCATTCTTGTGTCTTTTGAAAATTTTCATAAGATCAGGTAGAAAGAAGAGATTGCTCATTTAATAAATAATAGCCTTAAGACACAAAGCATTCTCTTTTTTAAAAAACTGCTCCTCTTTTCAAAAATAGCCTTTTGGGTTCACAGGAAAATTCGGGTTGGAAATGATCTCAGCAGGTCTTTAATCCCACCTCTTCCTCAAAAGAGCATGAGCTACAAGACCAAACCAAACTGCTAAGGGCTTTGTTCAATGTGGTCTTGAAGACCTCAAAGAATGGAGACCCCATGACCTTTCTAAGTAATTCATTCTAATGTTTGATTGTCATCGTGACAAAAAGGTTTTCCCTTATGTTCACCCTGAACTTTTCTTTTTGTCATTGACTCTCTTCCTCTCACAAGCCACACTGTTAAAAGCCTAGCTCCAGCTTTAGATGGCCTTCTCTTGGGTGCTGGAGGGCTTCTGGATCTCTTCTCTAAGTTTATGTAGCTTTGTGAAAGCATTTATTGCTTCAAGAAATTTTTGTTGGCCACAGACAGCCAGAGTTCATTCTTTTATTAATCTCGCTTCATATAACTTCAAGATTAATTTGAAATAACCCAAGCATTTACTACATTGAAGAAACAATCAGAGGCAGACTTTTATCCTGATCTTGAATGCTCTCTAAGCCACCTGTAAAACAGCATTACTAAACATGGCATTCCTCATGCACATCTCACTCCAGTCAATTCACATGATATCCAGTTGGGTTTGGTTCAGTGTTCATACGGTAAATAAAATTTATTTATTATCTGCAACCACAATAAATCCAAATATCTTTTTTTTCTTTTTATTTTGGTGGAGATTTCTTGAGGAAGTAGCTCTAGAGTGCTAGGCTCCATACAGATATTTCTGAGTTTGACTGATGCCAGACATTGTACATCATCTCATCTTTTATTTCAACACATTTCCCATCTTCTGTATACTTAATTTCAGAAGAAGATGTGTGTCCTCTGCTGTGTTACAGTGCTGTAGCTTCTGGGAGGGTCAGGATATGACCCAGATTATAATAAAGGCCAAGGGGTCTGTTCTCATTTATGTTGAATCTGCCAGGGCTCTGTACACAGCCTGGACCTGCATTAGTGAAACCGTTGAGCTAACCAGGCTTTGGCTTGGGCATTTCACTATCTCCTGGCCACTGCAGCTTTCCAGAGAGCTCCAAGAAGAAAATGGCATAACCTTATGTTGAGTTTCTCTTTCTTGGAAGATGGACATGCCCTAACTCAATCTCCCCCTTTCACTCCTACATTTCTTAAGAAAGAGGCTTTGAAGAGGTTCCCAAGTATAACAGTGTAAGTATATAATGTAATATGTACTTACCTGGTTTCATCAATCATGGGATGCAAGTATTTTATGTCAGTAGTATAAACTGAGAGCACTTCAACATAATAAAGTGTTAAGATCTTACAAATGTTGCTGCAAACATGCAGCTAGTGAATATGGATGCCAAGAAGATGAACATCTGGGAATGCCTTGTTACATAGAGCATATTTGTAGCTCTATATAGAATTGGTTTGTCTTTTCAAAGAGAATTTTTAATAATCACAGCAATCAGACAGATGGTTTTATGTTATTTCATATGAATCACTTTTATTGTTGCTTTAATCAATGTTAAACAATCTTTTTCTAATATTTTTTCTTAATATTTTTCACTTCCTGCAATGTTTGCTTTAAACCCCATCTATAAGACAAGCAAAGTAAACTGAATATTTATAGTGGTTACTATCCATGCCTTGATTTTACACCACCACAATAAAACTGAAAATTCCTTTTCTCTTTTCCTTGAGGAGAAGCTCAGAAATGGCACCTCAGATTTTCTAAAGGTTACCTTCTGTTCATTTTAGGGAGCAGCTGCAGGGCTTTATTTGACAGAAATAGTGAACTAAACAAATGCTTGTATTTGTGGACCAACAGTGGATTTACTCAAATTAATTTATACAGATAAAGAGCAGAAACAAGGTTGGAAACCTCCAATACAGTAATTACAGAGTTCAAGGAAACTTTTTTTTTCTTCCTGTAGAATCTGTCTGAGAAAAATAGTGTTGAAATCTTAACATTCTTTATAATACTTATCTGAAAATGCTTGATGTTTTCACCTATATGAACATAAATCAGGAAGTCAAAATAATTGGTTTAAATTTGAAGTGAGAAAAAATCAGAAGTAGAAAACTGACAGATGGCAGTGCCATGCCTGAAGAAATGCAATGGTTCTCTATATTTAATATGGTTCTAAAATAATTTCCTTAATTCTTCTCTGCAGTGTAGAGTTTAAAAGTCATTCAGGAAGCAAAACAAATTAAAATCAGTATTTCCTTGTACAAACTGTGCAGGCTGAAATTCTTAGCATGTAAAAGAATTAATTCCTGGATCTTTGCATCCACTTTGTCAACTAGTTCTGTACAGAGACATTTCTACCAGAAAAACTACCCCAAAAATCATTCTCCATCAGAAGCTTGAGAATAACAGGATCAGTCAAGATACCTTTCAACTTATTTTATTATTTAATTTAGAAACAGTTTATTTGTGTTGATGTTAATTATATTTCTGGTCACAATGGTATTTTTTTCTGGCTTTTGAAAACCAGTGAGGAAAGCGAGCAAACTATGTCAGGGTTTTTTGGCCTATCTTTCATTCCACATTTATCCATGTTCAAGATTTGTTAGGGGCTGTAAGAACAATAGGCAAAGCATTTGGAGAACACTGAATCCTTTGATTTGCTCCAAGTAATATATGAGAAGTGATTATTATGTTGATTGTAAACCAGGGTGTTATTTTGGTATCTGTCCTTTCCAGAATGGCTCAGATTTTCCATGGGAAAAGCTGGATCCTATTGGGTCAGTCACACTGAGGAAGAAAGACAAATGAAGGAATAATCAAAGAAATCATTTCCAGTCCTGGATTCAAGATATGTTTTGTGAGAAGTCACTCCCTAGCTTTGAGAGCAGATGCACTCTTATGTTCTACATTGGCAGGGAGCACTGGAAAAGCAGGACCTCAGAAGAACAATCAACTTCCATGTTCAGCTACTCTTAAAAAGTTATTCCATTCTGCATTTTTGGTTCCTAAAGTTTGTGAACTCAGGTTTTGTTTATTTTTTAATCAGAAGAGCATTAGAAAAGCAACAAGAGAAGTTAAGACTAGAGAGAGTGTGCTTTGTCATCCTGTCATAACAAACAATTTGCTAGTATTGTTATTTTGGCACATTGTATATGATGTCTTTTTATCTGGAAGCCGAATTTAATTTCCAATGTGGTAAGCCACGCTGAATTCCCTCTTCCAGATTCAGAACTCACACAAAAACTGTAAATCTTCAGTTTACTTCAAAATGCACATTTTTGGGTTTGTTTTTTTTTTCCTGTGGCAAGGCATAGCTTCTTAACTGCTGCACATATTCTGGCTTTATTTGGTTCCTAGATTGCAGCCTGACACTAGAGGAGGAGAGAACCAAACCAGTAGGAATACTGGTATAGTATTACTATATACTGTAGTATAGAAAAAGGCACCCTATGATGATGTTAGTGACTCAGTTTACAAAACCTTTAAAAATTAAGATCCCAAAAGTAAGTCTGAGTGAACATTTTTTCTTAAGGCATAATTTACACTGCCAAGTTTGTCAGCTGGCATGTTTTGTTGATCTGAACTGAAAGAACAGGAGGAGACAAAAAACTGATTATGTGCTGTATTTGTTCATTTATATCTTATAGTTTGATACCCTTAATTTTGAAATGTGTCTCAACTGAGAAAATTTGTCCCAGCCCAGCTTTTTGCATCCATTCCAGAAAACCAGTAGGCTGGCATTCTCTTGGCCTGGTAGTCCTAGGTCCTACCAACAATAACACAACAAACACCTAGATTCCCCACCAGCCACAGACAGCCCTGCTAGTGCAATACTAAGCTTGTCTGCTCATATCATTGCACTGGGAATGGAGTAACAAGCTGCTCCTCTTAGTTCTGGAAGTCAGACACAAGAGCATTGTTCTTGTTAGGTGCTCTGTAAGTAAATGTCATCCTTGACACAGAACAAGAGAAGGCCTTCCACCAGTGAAAATAAGCTGGGTGTCTCAGCTGATTCAGATGAGTTTGCTTCATAATGTTGCAGTGCTCAGTAATATCAGTGCTACTTTAACTTCAATCTCCCAAATGTTTCACTTTTTCAGCTGGAAAGGAACACCAGACCACTATGGCTCTCCCAATCCTTGCACGTTGCACTTCCCTGTTGTAATCTTTCTGTTCCCCTACTCACACTGACAGAGCAGTCCCAGACAAAGTCCAGGATGGTCTCCTGGGAATTATCCACAATAGTTTTCACTTTTCAGAGTGGTAAGTGGCCTTCTGCTGCCAGTCATCCTCCTCTGGGTGATGGCTGACCCCAGGTTACGAGCACAGTAAATGGCCAGTCCAGGAACTTTCCCAGATACAGATAAGAATAAAATAATTTTTTCAGTCTTTTACTGTGAGCACTACCTCTTGTTTGAAGATAGGTGTAAAACTATATGAATACTAAGCAAAGTAGGGATACCTATATCCAGAACATTTTAACCCTAAGAGAGTATAATAACAAAATTGCAGCCCTTGCCACCTGGCCATCTTTGTGTGTTGTGTGTGTTTGTTTTCTTTCAGAAGCAGTGTGACACAGATGACACTTGCCATAAAGCTTTTCCTACAGAAAAAATGCAAGCCCAGCTCATTTCCAGTGCATGATAATGAGTGAGGCTCCCAGGAGTGAAGCTCTGATACTTTTTTTGCTAATGATTAACCTTAAGCCCTCCTCCTCCCTTAGGTATTTGGATTAAAAGGGCAATACAGAGACTGAAAGCAGTAGGCATGAGTGGTTTATTCTCTAATTCTGTGGACTGAAGGGTAGAGTCAACTGACAGGGTTCAGGAGCAGTAGACCAGGCAGTGAGGGGAGTGATCTTATTAGGACTAGAAAAGAAAGAGGTTCTGGTGTGTGACCAAGGTGAATTCAGGATGTTTATAAGCTTCACCATGATGGTTTTACTGGTGCCAGCAATGTTTGTAAGGTACAGACAGCAGCTATTGACTTTTCCATTTATTCAGCTCCATACTCTTCTTTCTTCTGGAGAGTCTACTGTAATTAGAGAGTTTAGAGCATTTTATTGTACAGAAGTCTAGTGTTTAGAGTAAGGCTTTACTTGTAAAGTCTTTAGGAGTCTATCTGTGGCTCTATATTCATATGACCTGGGGTAAGTCATATAGCCACAGATTTGATTCAGCTTCCCAGACTGGAAACCAATACCAGCCTCAGAGGGCTTTATTCATTTGATTGAGATTTTTGGATAAAAGCTAATAGAAGAAAAACTCTATGATTCACACTCTTATTAAGCTATAAAGATTCACTCTTTGTTTTGGATAGAGAACAGATGTCGAGGGATAAAATTTTTCTATTAGTCTCATTTTGTAAGCCCTGATACCCTGATTTTGAGGGTTTTTTTTAAAAAACTCTCCAGGGCAGTAGCTGGGAACATTGGTGTGTGATTCCTGGGTGTTTTGGGTAGGTCCCATCTTGGAACAGTAACCTATGAAGTACTGAGCAGGGACTGGCAAGGGCAGATCAGCAGCATGCCCTTCCTCACCGTGCACAGGCGGCAGATCAGCTGGACATCACTGCTGGTGCTGGGGTACCTCTTTTACCTCCTCCTGGGTGCCATGGTGTTCCAGCTGCTGGAGAAGCAGGCAGAAACACATTTTCGGGACCAGTTCCAGCTGGAAAAGCTCAAGTTCCTGCAGAATTACACATGCTTGGACAGACAAGCCCTGGAGCAGTTTGTACAGGTAAGAGGAAAAGGTTCCCATTATTTTAGCTCAAGCATTATTTTTATTAGAAGAAATTATACTATTTGGGGCCAAGTGGCCAAGCATGATATAAACGAGTCAGCTGTCCATGATATTAAATATCAAACTTTATAAATAACTCAAGCCCATTCATATACTTCCTTATCTATGGAACAACTTTCTTTCCACAGTCATGAACTCCCAAAATACAAGTACATCTAGTGATGCGCTTGTGCTAAACTGCAATAATTTCAACTTCATGGTTCTCATCTCCCTCACTAATTATTACCGGGAATTATGCATGGGAACAAAACACAAGAATGAAAACTAAAGAAGTGGGTTGCCCTTCCAAGGTTCTCCACTCCAAACCTGGCAAATTCTGCCCTTTTGTACTAGACATTTTCTACTACCTTTGAAAGTGGTCCTGCACTTCCAGGCCCAAAGAAAAGATAAATTCAGCCATCACAAACTGTGTTTTCTATTGCTTATAAGAAGAGATAAAAGGCTTTTGTTCAATACGTGTTGTCAGCTAATGACAACTTCAATTACATTTTAATCTTTTCCTCAAAACTGGCTGGAGATACCTTTCTTGGTATTATAGATATATTCTCATAATAGTACTGCAAGAACTGAACAGAAATTCTTGAACTTTGAATCCTTGAGTTTCTTTGTGCTCAAAACATACCCAGTTGCAGAGCTGGGTGTCTAAACAGTTTGAATGCTTTCTACCATGTAATTAAAACTGATAAAAACTCAAAACAATTTGTACTGCCCAAGTCAGAGGACTTCCATGAGGGTATATGATTTTGATCAACAAAAAGCCCAGACTTTGTTGTCTGATTTAAGCAAACAGTGGAGCTCAGAACAGAAAGGGTAGAAAAGGTGCCTGAACCTCTATGTCTACAAAGCCAGTGTTCTTATTTCTAGGACTGTGATATATTACTTGTGGAACATGGGCATTGGCCAGAAAATGACTAGAGCTTTCAAGAACTTACGTGCCTAAAAACATGTCTGTTTTTTCACCTTCATGACTTGGTGATATTACCTGTCCTTCCCTTATCTCTCCGACAGTGATTGCAGAGGTGAAAACCCTGATTCTCATTCTAAACCTAACTGTGATACTGTATGTGATTGAAAGATCAACTCCACTACTCTCAAAACATTTGGGAAGGTCACATATGTCGAGATTCTTCTCTCTCTGCCTCCAGTGGACTTTTCTTAGGTTCACAGCTATGCCACTCAGAGAATCGCGTTTTGCTGCTGCCTCTCTGCTGAATTAAACACTATTTCACTTGTAAGCTGTTCCAGATAAAACCAGCTGAGGGCACCAAATCATCTACAATGCACCAAGCTTTAAAATACTGAGACTTGGTAGTCCTCAAGGTATATATATATATACACATAAGTGCAGGTACTCTCTGACCCATATGTTGTTTATAAGACATGTTAAGAAATTTGTCTCTTATTAATATTAACGAACATTAGTCTTCCCATATTAAATATCTAATGCAGGGAAGCAGTTGTGTCTCTATTTTGTTTTAACTATATGGTTAAGGAGGCCTGTTCATCGTGTCACAGGCCTGTCACTGGACAAATTTGTTCCAGTCTGAAAAGTCACAGTAGTTAGACTGCTGTGAGACACAGCCCCTGGACTCAAGGCTATCCAGCTAATAAGATGTCTTAATTCCCATTCTTTAAATCTAAATCCTGCAATGGGAGATTCAACACAGATTTATTTTTTCTTGTTTTTTGCTTATCTATTATCACTTATAATGAGTTAACACTTACAATTCATTAGCTTTTGACTCCATTATGTGTGAAACAAATTGTTGTCATTCCCTGTCAATGAACTGGATCGGTTCTGCATAGCTAAAACTGCCTAGCTGAGAGGTGGTTCTGAGCTGCAGCTCCTAATGTGAGCAGCCTAGAGCTTTGGGAAAGTGCAAATCCAAACTCTTTTATCTAATGCATCTCTGGTAGGCATACTTGGGTCAGGAAGATTATGCCAGTCTGACAGCAAAACTGAGAGGCAGATGCATCAAGTAAGGAGTCTGTGTTTTGATCATGTCCATAATTTTTCAGTCTCAAGGGACGTGATATAAATACAGACCAAAAGGGTCAAATCCTTGTCTGTGACCACAGGTGGCTGCAATGTGCATTGGCAGGGGGACAGGAGCAGAAATAGCAGGCAGTTTTTATTCTCTCCAAATCCTGCTGTAGCTTAATGTAGGTTCCATATTCTTACTGTAAATTACAGCAGATTGCTTTTACATACTGACAAATTCTCTCCCAAAGACAACAGCTAATATTCACCAACCATTCAGCAGCTGCCATAACCCTTACCTGAGCTGTAGATGGAAGCAGCCAGGAGCCATTATAACTGTCCTACAGGAACCTGTTTGTTGGGCACTGGGATACCATTTCAATCATGGGGTTCTTCCATGGGGTTGCACTTAACAGCATCAATTATACCAAGAAATCTGACTTTGTCAAACTGTGTCTGAAAGGTTCGACATTCAAAGTTGCCTTACTCTGCTGTGTGGGCTCTCATGATGTGAATTGAGCTCTTGTGCATTGAAATGCATAGAACTGTCAGGAGTTCCTTACAGGACTAAATAAAACCTGTGACTATATCAAAATACTCATACCTCAGTAGCTTCTGTGTGTTTCTTCTAAGCAGTAAATGAAATAATGACTCCAGAAAATCTGACACGTTGAATTCTTCTCATTCTAAAAAAAAGGCTTTTAATGGATAATGCAAAGTTCTTTGTCATATTGAACATAACCTCTGCTGACACCTCAGTCATGACATCACACATGATGATGTCCAGCAGTCCTCTAATAAACTTGACCAATTTGTAGGATTTTTTACCAAAGGAATCAAATTAGCTATACTTAGGATACTCAGTCCACCAGTACAGATCAGCTAATACTGCAGAACCTGTCCAAAATCAGATAGCTTGTAGTAGTCACATTCACTAGAAAAGCAATCTTTCTGGGAGTGGCTAACATTTAAATCAAGAAGGAGTATCTTCTTGGGTCTCATGCTCCTGGAACCAGCTAAAGCTGGGGTCGCTATTGACTCTTGCTCATGTATTGCATCATACAGTCTTTAGAAATGATGAAAAAGTAATTCCTTCAGGCATTTTTCAAAATTAAAAAGGCTGTGACTTAGCCTTTGTAAGCTATGTGACAAACAAGGGGATTCTTAAAACCCTACCCACTGAGCAGAGGGAAACCAGTCTCCCACAGAGAAATCCTTGGTGACAGCAAAGGAACACAATCTTCATTAAGGCAGTTCACAGGGTATTTGATGCAGGAACAGTAATTTTTTGGCACACAGTAGTTTTGGTCTGGTAAGAGCTATCTGGAATAGCAGAGGATATTTTATTAGTTAATCTTTCAGACTAGAAGAAGCCTTATATTCACTGAAAATTATATGGAGGTCATAGCCAAAAATAGTAATTCAACCTTACTAGTACTTTCATGGAGAAAACAGAAATGGGCATGTTCCCCATGCCCCTGCCCACAGACACCACTCTAAATTTACACACACCTAAATTAAAAACTTGAATGGGATGACTAGATTACAGGAGAGAAGAGCAACTACTTTATTTTTTTATGGCACAACTTTAATATTTTTCCTAGTTTGATCACTTTGGGGAATCCTCCACCCCCTTCCCCTTAGATTTCATCTAGCTGGGGAACCTATCATTCTTCAGTTACCTGTTCTCCTGTAGCAAGAGTTCAAGTTCTTGGCCAGGAACTCTGTTTCCAAGTTTTGCCATGTCAGCAGAAGTTCTGTTCGGTCCAGCTCTAGCCTGTTATCTACACTGTTTATCAGTTTGCTTGCTCAAGATGGAAAACAGTATTTACTTATCTCTGTTTCTGACATTCTTCCTCATCTTTGCTCCTCTGGCCTTTTCCACTTCAGGTCCTCATGGAAGCATGGGAAAAAGGGGTCAACCCAGAAGGAAACTCTACAAATCCCAGTAATTGGGACTTCAGCAACTCCTTCTTTTTTGCAGGAACTGTTGTCACCACTATAGGTGAGGCACTCTCTTTCCTTAAAAACTGGTGTTTCCTCCAACTGTCCTGTAAAGCCCCCAGAAATGTGTAATTAGTGGACAGAATACACCTGCAAGACAATCAACTACTGTGGGTTATGGTTTTCTGTTGGTTTCCAATTATGCCTGTTATTTTTCTGTATACAGTATTTTATACTCCCAAAAAAGCTGAGTACCTACTTGGTACATGCAAGGTCATTTTGTACATGGACTGCACATATTTAGGTTGCTTTGAAGCTCTGAGTTGCATTCACAACAAAATCAGAGACTTATAGAAAGTTGCAATAGTACCTGGAAGGGTAATATTTGTCATGTTTCATTTTCAGCTAGTAGTAGTGAACACAAAAGGCTTCATCATAAGCAATGGTGATTTGCAGACAGATTTATTGCAGAAAATCATAGATCCACAGGTTCCTGAAGCTTAATGTGGTTGAGCTTCCAAGCTTACCAACACTCCATCATGCCTGCAGCTTGACTGTAGAGCCTTTTCATGTGGCTGTTGTCTTCTTTTCTTTCAGGTTATGGTAACCTGTCCCCCAGCACAGTGGCAGGGCAGATCTTCTGTGTGTTTTATGCCTTATTTGGAGTGCCCCTCAACCTGGCCTTCCTTAATCAGCTGGGGAAAGCTCTCAATGCTCATCTGCTTACCCTGGAGAGATGGGTGCAAAAGCCAGGGCGTGCCCAGGTACAGTGCCAATTTACCATTTGATTTCACTATTTTAAACCTAGTTAAAGTTCTTTTCTCAGATAGCTGCTGCTGTTAGCTTAGGTTTCCTTGTGTGAACCACAGTAGTTACATGGCCCTCTCTATCAGAAACCTGATACACTCAATTTACCCTCTTTAAAGCTATAGGCTTTTGCTTGAGGGGCCTTAGATTTGCCTCTTTAAAACCTTACTCAGCAAACCCCTAGACCTGGTGACCTTGGCAGAATACGTGCCAGTACACACATTGCCAAATCAAGCTCTTATCCCCCAGCCTGTGCCAGCATCTATCCAGAGTCTAGCTCTACACTCTGCAAAGGCAACTTATTTTTATTGGCCTAATGATCTGGCTGGAATTAGCTTTCCTCTTTGTGCCAGCAACTTAGCACTTCCTTCCTTTTCTTTTCTTAAAATGTGAATACTCCTCCTTACTTACAGTTTATTGGTGAGTCATTGAACTAGTCCAGACATTTTTTTAATAAGAAAAGCACAGATAATGGAAAATACATGAAGGTCATTTATTACAATTACAATTACAATACATTACAAAGTTAGTGCATGTTTCTGAGAAGAGGTTCAATAAATTGACCCCTTCAGTTAGGGAAAAGGGAGATTAGATATGTGAGATACGTTGAAACATTTCAGAGTTCTGGCAGAAGTTTTCTCTTTTAGATTTGTAAAATCTCTTGAGTCACTACATTCTTTATCTACAATGGGAAAGCTATAAAGGTACTGTCAAATGCAGACTTGGATTATACAAGCAAGAAATTCTTTAGCTGCATAACCTCTGCCTGTTCCCCAAACACATGCAGCTCTACCACCAGGATTTTCATGCTAGTATGGCTGCATCTTCCCTATTTTCTGGATAGCAGCTCAGGGATGTGATCTTTTATTTTCCATTTTCACTCCTGAGTTGACACCTCATTTCTGACAGAACTCCTATGATGAGACAAAGCTTTGGAGCTGTATCTGCTTGTTTGCTCTGAAAAGTTTATTCAAGGAAGTTGGTTTATCTCCTTATAAACAGAATTTTGTCATGCTCTGGGGAATTAATTGCAATCAGTTATTCCTTCATTATTCCTGACTTATTGTTCCCAACACTACATGTTTATACAAGAAAGTTATTAAAAGACAGGTTAAAAAGTAAAATTGTTCATTTTGGTATACATTTTAATGCAAGGTTTATTATGTAATTAAATGCTTTTACAGTAGTGGAATGAAGTGAGAACAACTGAATTATATATCAACTATAATCATGTCAATCAGTAATTCTCAAGCTGCTCTGCAAATGGACAAGTATTATTACAGAGCTAGAGAGACATGACATGTAATATAGAAGTGACTTTTCAAAGTCACCCAGTCATCTCAAGCCAAGTTTCTCAAGCTCAGAGCATTATTTTTTATGTGAGAGAATTCAGAGAGAGAAATTAAAACAAGATATCTGGACCTTCCACTTTATAAACAGTGGTTTGGCTTTTCATCCAGTCAAAATAGGCTCATTAATAGAAAATCATACTCTGATTTGATTGCCCTTGAGGGCATTTTTAAATAATTGTAATGAGTTTGCATCAGCTCACACATCATTAGTCAAAAGTTCACCAGAATGTGTTCCCTGGAAAGGCATGAGTTCCTGATCATCATTCCTAAACTCCTAAAATCCCTTCAGGACCTATCCACTGGCCATTCTTTGTACCTATCTACTGCAGTCACATATAAATTAACTTATCTCCCCAAAGGCAGATATTTGTCCTGAGAGGCACAGGTCTGCCCTGTGCTAACACAAACCAGCTCTGCTCTGAGCACTTCTAAGTTAAAAATCAAAGCAGGCAAACTGATTTCACTTAGGTTTCATCCAAACATATTTTTGGCTGAGCTCTTGCAAGTCACTTTATAAATCCTTGGAAGCAGTCATAGTGAAAAGAACCCTGATTTGTTCTTGCCAATCTTTGTTTCATGTGTTATGCACTTCGTGGTGATTTTCCTCAAAGACAAGAGTCAGTTGACTACAAGAGCATCTCTACTTGAATTGAAATTGTAAAATGAGTATTTCATTCCAACAGCTGTCATAGTAAGTCTGAAAATATGACTGGAGCATTCTTGAAAACCCATTTCAAAAAGCTTTTTTAAAATCCTCCTTTTCTCCTAATTTTAAGATTTTTTTTTTTCATGGTTAGGGTTGTGATAAGAGTACAAGGGTAAAACAGACACAGCAATTTTGACAAGACAACTGCTCCGTGCTCTTTAGCTGCCATCTTCCTCTTGTCTTTCAGGTGGTTCAAACACTGGCAGTGGCTATCTTCCTGACCACTGGCACCTTGTTTTTCCTGGTGTTCCCTCCATTAGTCTTCAGTTATGTAGAAGGCTGGAGCTATGGAGAAGGCTTTTACTTCACCTTCATCACCCTGAGCACCATTGGCTTCGGGGACTATGTAGTAGGTAAGAAAGAACATGAACTGGATTGAGCTTTGTTGAAATTTGTAACTCTGGTATAAAACTAAATACAGGGAGCATAGATATCCATTCCTTTACAAATCTGGTCAAAAGTGACCTCAGCCAGACAGGTAACAATGAGCTAATATATTATAGGATATGAGCATTTTTTTCTTGACAGCCAACCCAACTCATTTCACACATGCCACTGAACAGTGGCTGTGTCCAGGCTGGTACAAACGTTATCAAGAGTGAAAGGTGGAATATAAATAAAATTCCTTTTTCAGTATTAAGCCTTTGAATCACACTCTCCTAACAGTGATTTGTTTTAGCAAGTGCCTACTATTTCCAACACCAAATCTTAACAAATATTAAATAATCAGTACATAAAATGGGGAGAAGATTACTGACAACCACAGGATGCCTCTGAAAGAAAACAATCCCAGTGACATTACACAGTCTTTAGACCTCTGGGTTGAGAACATCATGATAGAGACACATGAGGGGCTATTTTTCCACACACTTATTTGAACAAATGCATAATCTTAACAGATTATGTCTAATGTGTTTATTTGTTAAAACCACTAGGGTTTCTTACTTCACAAGTAATAGCTCTCCTCTCCTAGAGGTCATAACTAAAACGAGATAAAAAAGAATCCCATGCTGAATCTGGCACTGTGGAGTTTCATGACTGTATCAGCTACACTGATTGTGCATGCTGTGGAAATATCAAACCAGGGATTAAGATTCTCATAACCACTAAATTAAAATGTCTACATTTCCCATATTATCCAAGCAATTGTGAATCCCAGGTACTGAGGTCATATCACCCTCCAAAAAGCAATCACTGCATCACTAAATTGTAGCTTTCTAAATCATCTGAGTGCTTCTTGAGCAAAATATGATTAATATGGATTCAACATTTAATTTCCAAGATTTTTTTCTTCTGTTGTTGGCTAGGAACCATTGACTTTGAGCATCCCTGATAAATATTAAATATGGGTACTTTTATTATATAGCCTCAGCTTCAGGGATTTCATGCTAACTATGCTAAACTTAACCTCAGAGTTGGCATAAAAAAACCCCAAAAACTATCTGCTGATGGATCACACAAGTTCATTAACACACACACTTTTGCAAGGACTGGAAAGGGTGTATGTATGGCTAGCAGACCAAAGGTGCCATAAAAGATAAATATCCAAATTTCCCTGCATTTTTCAGGCACAAACCCCAACAAGCACTATATCCCCGTGTACAGGAGCCTGACTGCCATATGGATTGTTTTTGGCTTGGCCTGGCTGGCTCTGGTCTTCAACGTGGGAGCTGACTTGATGGAAAGATACCTTCAGCTGAAGTGGCACAAGTCTGACTTAAGCTTGGCAGAAGGAGACACCACCAAATTGGAAGACGAACCTGAGCAGCCTAGAATCCATATCCCTAGCTGAGCAAGGTACAAAGAGAGCACTCTTGAACCTGCATCTTCCCTCTGTGTCTCACATTAAGCAACCCCTGTGGATAAAGGACTAAACCACAGGTTGTGTGTGGACTGTTCCCTAAAGAATAAATGTTTCAGATACATGGAAACTTGCACAGCCTGTGTAGGCATCAGCCAGTTAAAACCCCAAGGAAGGAGCATACATGGTTACACAACTGTCCCAGAATTCATTTTGCACTTCTCATTCTAAGGCAACTTCCCCTAAAATAATCAGTTTTTATCCTTTCTCTTTCTCTAGTGGAATTCAGTTCTTATGGTCACTCATTTTCAAAAAAAAAAAAAATCCAGAGTGACTGCCTCCCAGCTTCACTAAGAAGTCATTTCACCAAGAATCCCAAGTGGAAAAAATTAGGTACAGAAATCATTCTTCATTTCCAATCAGAAAACAAACAAAACCACAGTGGAATATCATCAGTTATGAACACCTGCTTAATGACATCTACCCAATTAATATTCAGTTGATATTGTCTGAAATGAACAGCTTTCATGTAAAATGACAGCATTTCTTTATTTTCTGGGCTAAAATACTTCTCTTTTAATTGTAAGGAAATTATGTGTCTGTCCAGCTCTGCCCAGACTGTTACAATTTGCCTCAGAGCAAACTGCCACCTCAGAGAAGGTCCTTATCACAGTTCATTTCACAGCCACTTTAAACTAAATCTAAAAGCAAGGAAACATCCTTATTTCCAGCCAGATCACAAATATCATTAAAGCCCAGAAGTTGCTTTGGGCCAGTTCATAGAAGAGCTATACATGCTGTACATTTACCTCTAAATAAGGCCAATGATAGGTTCTTGCATTAAATCTGATCCTCAGTCAGGCCCATTGTGTGAGCCATCAGAAACAGGGAGATTGAATTGATCCCAGTTATTGTAAGTCAAAAGCAGCAGCAACCAACCCCAATGGAGCTGAAAAGCCAAAGTACATATAAGCACCTAATAATGGACTAGTCACTGAGATGCAGATCTGTAGTCATCAAATTAAACTCTAGAAACCTGATAAAACATTAACAAAGTTATCCATTCATTTGGGTACCATGCTCAGTCATCACTAACATGTTCCATGGGTATGCTTGTAATTATATACACACTGCTATTTATTCAGTGTATCTCATAGCAACCATCAATTAATCCCTTTGAACTCATTTACAAGTGGAACTTCAATGTAAAGGGTGAGTGAAATATGGCTGGTTATGTAGACTAGCCCCAAGCTAGCATATGTCAGACCATAGGAACATCAAATGTCAACTTTTCAGCAGCTGCTTTGATAATTCATTTTGGAGACGTGTCCATAAAACATGTAGAGACTTCTGTAGGTCACTAATTTCTTCCTTCATACTTTCTGAGCTAGATTTTTACTTCTGAGAAGAGTCACAGCAGATGTTTGTTCTTACACCTGAGAAGGTGCATGTTTTCTTTGCCAGTTGCTGACTCCTGCACAGTGCAGTGTGGCTACTCAAATCTGAAATGCTGGCATAGAAGAATGCTGGCTATGGTTTATTCAACTAATTTAGAAAATGAATGTTCAAATGCTTATCCCATCCAAGATTTCCCTCATGTCTTACCACTACCTACCTCACAGATTTTTATCTCCCCGGTTTTTGCACTGATCTCCCTCTATGCCCTCAGCTATTCCCATAAATTTATGCAATGGCTTTCTCTGTAGACTTTCACTGAGAGCAGCCAACTCTCTCCTGTCTGGCTTTTTGTATCTTTGCAAATCTCATGGGAAACTTTGTCTCTCCGTATTTTCTGTTCTTCAACACAATGTTTGCACTTGCAGTTGTTAGCATCATCACCATCACTGCACTCTGTACCTGCCTTGTGTTAGCACCATGAGACACTTTTGGCCTCTTTATGTAGAAGACAAAACTGAAGTTCTGCTGATTTCTGTGTCTAACCTGTTTTCTTCACCTTGCTGCTCTCCATTCCTTCTGTACTTTATCAAGCCACAGCCAGCCACACTACAAGCACTAGTCTAAAGGTGATCCTATCCAGTGTTTTACACCATGCTGCATGCCATAAAAAAAGATAAAGAGGTTTCTCAGGGATAGAAAGCACCTACTGACAAAGTGTTTCTTAAAATTATCCTTACCTGACATCTGACCCAGGAAGTTTGTATTGTTTTTACTGCAGTCCAGAAAATTGCTCCTGTATCTGATACTGATTTTGCAAAGTAGCAACAAATGGTGAGACTACCTCCTGGATTTTTTTTGCTACTGCTGCATTTATTAAAGCTGACAGTAGCTGCAGCTGTGCTCCAGCTGCCCAACAGAAGACTCAGAAAGCTGCCTTTAAATCAAGCATAAGGCCATGTTGGAAGAGAAATGAGAAGGATGCTGATGTCCTCTCCTGTGCTACATAAGCAGTAGAAATTTCGTGCTTATTTTGTCAATTTTTCGAGGTTCTGCAAAGCTCCTAAAGGTCAGGCACATCTATAATAAAAGTAACTTTGAGATATGTACTGTGAGTACTGTCCTGTGTTTTGAGCATGGATGGACCAAGTGCTTTCTGGTAGTGTTCCTCTAATAAAAGTGTAGTCATCAAATATCGACTGACCAGCTAAGAAAAGTAACGTGGAAGAACTGCACAATCACAAGGACTTGCTGTGAGCCAGAGGAGCACACAAAAGGGATTCTTTTGGTCTCATAACCCATTTTACCAGTGGTATATTTCTGCCCAGAATGGAGAGCACTCATACTCAGCTCCAAGCATAGAAAACAGAAATTTTGCAGCCTCTGAATGTGGCTCTGCAAGGCTGTGGCAGAAGCAATGGCCCAGGGAGTGTTCATCTGTGACGTGGAAAAGTAGCACTTTGTCCTGAGCAGCTACCATCTCCAAGAAGCAAATGTCCTCCCAGGCTTACATGCTGTCCTTCCAGACAACACCTAAGTATCCCTGGCAAAAATATGAGCTTTTATTCTGTGGAGATGTAAATAGAAGATTGACAGGCAAGTGACGTTTCATAGAATACTCAAGGGAAGAGTCATTTAAATATGATATGGTTCTGTAAGGATTTGTTGTGAATCTTGGTCTCTTTCTTCCCAAATTCCTTCTAGTAAGCACATGCCTGATAACCTGTGTTTTCACAGCATATCTTTTAGTTAAAACCCCCGAGTCTCACCTGTAATTAGTTTTAAATATTTTTAGTATAAACATTAAATTCTGTATGTTTAGTCCGTAATGTTTCAACATAGTTATACTCAGTGTGCTTTGTATAAACTATCTGGGTTTAAATACAGCTAAAATGTCAAAATGTAGCTCAGATGTGTCTATTTCCTGATCTTAAATGTGATGAGCAAGTATATACTTTCTAGTTTCTTTGCGTTTTTTCTTACTTATGTATATTTTTATAGATTTTCTTTTATAGATATAAAAATCCATTTTTGTCTTTAAATTTCACTGAATAATGAATATCCTGAAAAGGCAGAATTAAGACAGAGCAATGAGCAGCATATATATATATATATTTTATTTTTTTTCCAAGACTGTGCTCCAAATGACACCATTACCCTGGAAGTGCTCTAGCCTTTGCATATTAATTTTTGCATCTTGCCAGTGAAATCGTGTGTTTATGCTAGTCAGTTAAAGCACATCTCAGAAAACCATGAATTGGACATTTCCAGGGGGGCAATATGTGTTTGGAGGATGCCTTACTTGTAATAGCACATACACCCCACTGGCATCACAGGGCAGTGTGAGAAGGCATTACCCTCTGACAGTGTATAAAGCATCCTGTGCACAAACTTACTGTGTTTATTCCCATTTATCTCACATTATGTAACAAAAGAGGTGACTTACAAAGTTCTTATACACCCAAAACAATTTGATTGATTGATTGTTGATTGATCTACCAGTGATAGAACAGAAAGGAATATTGGATGCAGTCTTATACAAGAAAGTAAATAAATGGGTCTCAGAATCTACCTATATGAAGAAAGTACTCCCATCTTACAAAGGAAAACTACAAATTATGAAAAGACTCCGAAAAAGCTGCTACCTTTTCACTTGTTTCTATCATAGGACTGTTATCACAAACACCTGCTTGCTGCCTTTTAAATTATCTTAGCAGCTGAGCGAAGGAGGAATGCAGCTTTATGCAGGCTGCTAGCGTACTGCTCTCTAAGGGAGTAGTGCCAGCTGGGGAAGGGAGCACTTGGCTGTATCGGGAGAGGGACTGAGGAGCATCCCCGGGGGAGCGAGCGCCACTCGCAGCAGGCTGCAGCTCAGGCACAAGCGGCGCGGGGCACGGAGCCCTGGGCAGCCTCGGACACGGAGGTGGGAAGCGGAGCGGCGCAAGAGAAGGACGAGGGCGGCGGGGCGGGCACGACCACCTTCACCCCCCGGCACAGCCGGGCTCCCCTCCTCGCCGCTGGGGGTGGGGAGGGGCAGGCAGGGGGAGGCGCTGGGGGCCGGGCGCCCTGCCGGGCCGGCGCTGCCCTCCTCCCGCCCCGGGCCCAGCCGCTTCTTCAGCGCCGGAGGCGGCGGCGGCGGCAGCGGGGCCGATGGTGGCGGCGCGGCGGTGGCGCTGGGGGGTGCCGGTGCTGCTGGCGGCATACGTGGCCTACCTGGGGCTGGGCGCCGCCGTGCTGCAGGCGCTGGAGCGGCCCGCCGAGATGCAGGCGGCTCAGCGCCTCCTCCGGGAGCACTTGAAGCTGCTGGCCAACCACAGCTGCCTGCAAGGGCCCGCCCTGCAGCGGCTCATCGAGGTGAGCCCCGGCGCGGCGGCGGAGCGGAGCTCAGCGCCCGCTGCGGCTGCGGGGCCGGCGCTGCCTCCGGCCCGGGGGGCGAGGGCGGCGCCAGCCGCGGCCTCCAGCCCGAGAGTCGCTTTAAGAAAAAAAAAAACCAACAAAACTCCCCGAAGTTTTTCCCTGTGTATGCGTACATGTGTCCCGAAGGAGCCGCCCTCGGCGTGGGAGCTTTCCCCGGGCTTTCCCCGGGCTGCGGCCGCCTGCGCTCCCCGTGCCTTTGCTCTCCGCTGCCGTCCCGCCAGCCGCGGGGTTGGAAGCGCCGCCGCCCTCACCGAAGGCAGGCGGTGGCGGAGCGTCCCGTGACGTGACAATTAATTACCTGCTGTTAATTAGAGGTGGTTGAGGTTTGCTCTTGCGCTTACGGAGCGTGAGTTATAGTCTGTGATGTTTTGCGAGTGGTAAATTCTAATGGGAAGGCTTTGTTAAAGGTAAATTTAATTGATGTTTGTACATACTAATGTCAAACGTTTTCCATCTTCCGCTTGTTGTTTAAAGGGAAATAGAAAGTCCTTAGGTCTCGTAAGTTATCCTTGAAAATGCCTCTGAAGATATTTGCAGGGTGGTTGCAAAATGTAAAGCGGCAACAAATGCAGTCTTACTAAAGATGGTTGCAGTTTTATGATACAGGTCCGACCAAAGTGACATAAACGGGTTCTCTCTTTGCTCAGCTTTTGCCTGAAAAAGAAAAAACCTAAAATATTGAAGTGTCTTGAGTACTTACCCGAACCCTTTGATTTTAGTAGGTGCTGGTAGCTGAGCATGTACCCCTTGCTTTGGTGTGTCTGCCTCAAATAGATGTTGTCAAACACAAAGGAGAGCTGGAATTCGTTTGTTTTGTTTTAGTGGGGTTTTGTTTGTTAGTTTTGTAAAAGCAGTGTATGATGGTGACTGAAACCACAGCAGCAGTTCCAAGAATCTAAAAGAGACTTGGGTGTATATATGTATGTTTTAATTCTTCTTCACTCCAGCAAAAAGGAAAACACAGAAGCCATCAAACAGGACAGTCATGTCTGGTGTTTCAGCAAGGCTCTGATAGACAAAATTATGCTGATGCTCTATGTCCCACTCTCATCCCTTGTCTTTCTGGATGGTCTATTCTGTGTTGGCAGTCAGTAGCACAGTGATCATATGCTATAAATTTGGACCTTTGTAAGCTACCATAGTGACCACTTTTATTATTTATGGTGTGTGCTGTGCTAGCTGTGGAATTTACACAGAGAGAAGTGAGAAGTATAGCAGAGAAGAGCAGTCTGGCATTTCATAAAGCTGGATCTTAGCTAAGCTTCATTCAGCAGCAGCAGCCCACTGTGTAGTGAGCACCTGCTGTGGCACTTGCCCAGGGTTTGCAAGGGCTTGGTGAATGATGGTAGTGAGGTGCTAGTAGTGGGGAGAAGATAATCACAACTAAATTGGTAGAGTTGTTATTCTGTCAGTTTGTTTTACGTGTTGGCAGCATGACCTCTGCTCGTTCTTCATACCCCAGGAACGGGGCACCCACTCAGATCCCTTTAGACCCAAGGCTGTTACAATATGCAGTGCGAGTATAATTGTGCCTGAGCAAGCCCTCGATGGGAAAGTTACAAATATGCTTTGTTTCATTTTATGCAGTGTCTGTGTGTGCCTTCATGCTCTAAAGAACCATACCCTGAGTTTGAATGGCTTTGTGTGTAGTTTTGAGTAACTTTAACACTGAGAAATTAATCCTTAAAAATCCACAGAACTGATGCTTTCCTACACTCTTTTCTAATTTCCTATGCAGCAATCTCTGGCATGCTCTAGGTGTGCTCCAAAAGAGATGTTTTTCTGTGCAGTAAATTACTATTGCAGTACATTGCACACAGTTTATCAGGCACTGTCATCACTGGCTCTCCTCAGATAAGAAACTGGTATTCTAGATACACAGCTGATTATTTGCTAATTAAGAAAGACACATCATGAGTGTTTGTGAAAATGTAAAGCACTGTGTGAATTTTAATTGCCTTGACATTGCTGGCAACTCTTCATTGTTTTCTTCTAGCTCTTTCATTCCAGATAATCCTAAACTGTGTTTATTTTAAGTGCATAGGGGCCAATATGAAATAAAACCCTAGTTTGCTGAGCAATGTTCAAACATAATTTTACAGCCTGTTTATCACTTAGTTCCTAGTTACCAACAGGGAGTGGAAATCCGCTGTTCCAACCCTTGTGCAGATGGGAGAGCAACAGAGAGCTCCAGCTTTGAGGAGCTTGCAGGAGAGCACGGCGTGAGCATGGGCAGGAGGGAAGCAAAGCAAACAAACCATGCTGCAGTAGCTAGAATGAATTATCATTCAGTCATTTCTGTGACTTGGGTCCTTTCCAAGGAAGAAGCAATCTTCTAGTTAGCAAAGGAGAGGCCAGAAGGAGGTGAAAATAGCAGACCAGCAACAAAAACAGCAGTGGAGGACAATGTGTTAGAAAGCATCTGACATCTGTGGTGGTGGGCTCCTGCTTCCTATAGCTGAATCTTGTTGTGGCTCTCTTGCCTGGAGGGATTGGCCTGCTCTTCCTCTGCAGGAGCAGTTCCACTGTTTCCTGAGCAGTTGAAAGTAGCACATGCAAATGCTTTACAGGTAAGCCAATAAACAATCTGTGGTGATGTGTTTATAAGCACACACAGGGCACAATGCAGGCACTGTGGCCACAAGACTCTCTGCAGTGCATCCAGTGATGTTTACTCAAGGAACACATAGGTTTGCCTTTGATGACCCATCTAAGCCCAGGCTGTTCTGCCATTGTATACAGCCTGACTGAGCACATGCTCACCAGGAACAAAACTGAGAGCAGACCAGCCTCATGAGCCATGAGGCAACATGCAAAAAGGGCAATATCTGGCCTTTTATTATCATTATGGTGGTGATCTTTAAGTGCCAGAATTACTGGCTGTGAGGTCCCATCAAAGGAAGCTCTCAATGACAAGACCTGCAGAAGATGGCAGCAGATGCAAGGATAAGACAGATTGCAGGTGATACACTTCAAATACAATGAAGTAGCTGGACTCAGCTAGGGAGAAAAATATCTATGACCAGGTAAAAATTATGTTGATTCTAGATTCTGGAAGTGTTCAGAAACTGAGGCTGTGCACAACTTTCTGTGTGGGCATATTTCTTGGAGATGAGACCCTTTATGACACTTTGGGGCTGAGGCCACCTAGACACGCTTTGGTGTGACTCACTTCTGGTGCAGAAGTGCCTCAGCTTTACTGCATGGTGTGAGTGTATATGTAGCTCTGGTCCAGCTGAGCTGTCCTCCAGACTTGCTTCTTTTTCTGTATCATTTTCAATGGTTACAGGTACTCAGCTGCTGTGTTGCCAGTGTCTCTTTAATCAGATGATTGGCTGTAGGGCCAAGCTTGGAACAGCACTTTTTGTGTTCCTATTACCATGACATCCTTTTCATGCTTTTGTGGGTTTTTTTGGATAGAAACCTTTTGTGTTATATACATATTTCCCTAGTACAGATGTTTCCTATAGTCATTATATTGTTCTATTGGTTTTCTATTGTAGATATATAATGCTATTTAAACACAGTTGCTTTCATAAAATGAGAAAGTGAAAGCTGAGCTAATTTTTTTTTTGGCCTAGAAAGATTTAAGGTGTAGTGAAAAGGGCCTAATGCTAAAGGGCAGGTTATAAACTAAATGGCTGCAGGTGGATCTAGATACTGTTATCTCCAGAGTCAACAGCTAGAGGTACATAGAGAGTTTGAGTAGATGTTTACAAGAGCAATGAGATCCCATGTGACTGAAAGATCCTCATCAATACCTTGGCTTGTACTGACATTGACCAGCAGAGAGTTGTGACAGCTGTCAGGAAATAAAAGCCTGGAAACACAGCTTACTAAAATAATCTTGTGCTCAGATGATGCAACAGGAAGGGGGGTGAGCATCCGAGATCACCTGCCAGTGGTGAGGGTCTTTAAGGACCAGCAATGGCTCCTGGTATTGTGGAGCTGTAATATCTATATAGAACTCAATTTGGTCAAATTAACTTGTGACAGGTGTAATAGGGTTGATCCCCTGTAGTTGTTCTTTCCAACTTCCTGCTTATCAAAATGTACTACTACTTTGCTTAAGTTACAACCAATTCATCCTTCTCCAGACCTGTTGGTTAAAAGATCTGTGGGTGCCTTACCAAGGATGTGCATTCTGTGCTAATAATACCACATTCTAGCATACATTTGACAGAAGTTGTTCAAGGTCAAATCATTATTCTATAAGGCAGTAGGCTAGCACTGTATATGGTTAGGCTTCTTGGAAGGTGAGGAGAAGGCATACTGATGAGCTCTCTCTGGTTAGTTGACTCAGCCCTAGGTCTTCTGGTAGTGTCTAGCACCTGTGTTCAAAAAGAGAAAGGCAAGGGGAAAAGCATGGCAGGCTATCATATCCTTCCTCTGCCTAAAGAGAGGTGTTCTTTTGATATTATCAATTCCCAGTTACAGCTGGTTGGGCTTGGTGGGAAGTAACAAGGGAGTGTAGGCAGCTGGCACGGAGTGGTGAGGGTGTCAATAACCTGTCCTGCCAGAGGGTTTGAGACCCACAACTAGCAGTGAACAGCTAAAGACTGGGGATGCCTTCTAAAAAGGGAAATGGTCATTCTTATCAGTTGTTTGCAGATGTGGGTTATTCTTGTATGTACTTGTTCTTCATACTTTGTTTTTATATGCAATTAAAAGAAAAACAACTAGGGAAAGAATTCTCAGTTTTACAAGGCTAATACAATGCAACCTTTCTGTGTACTATAACACCGAAAGGGGTTTGGGAAGTGACTGGAATTCAGCAACGTTTTGTCTCATAAATCGTGCCACAGATTCTTCCTTGATATAAAAGCTTAATTTTCAGAAAATTACTAGTGGCTTAGGGTACCATTGGTTGCAGCATTACTGGACTAGACTACATCTTTTGCTCATTTGCATGTAAGTCTAGATGAATTCTAGAAACTGTAGTGCAGACCCAGCTGCAAAGTGAAAGTGCTCTTGCTCTCAGGGTTCCTTTGGTTTTGAGGAACTAGTGCCAATTACATCAGCAAATGTTGCTGGGGAGGCAGGGGGGAGCAGTTACTTGATCAGCTCTTGGGTTATTCAAGTGGTATAGTTAAAAAAACCCTACATTATGAATTCAAAATAATCCAGCTGGGTTTTTACTTTTTTGTGGTTTGTGCCAGTTCTTCTTTCAGGCAGAATTCATCTAAGTTTCCTCTCCGGACAAAGACAAGGGCTGGGAAAGGTGTGATTAATAATCTATTTGTCAATTATTTGGAAATTATTGACCCTTGTCCTTGCAATCTGAGACCAAGGTTAGTGTTCACCATTTTCTTCTGATTTACAGCTGGTATTCTGCGAGGCATAAATGAATGTTTATGTGCCAACATTGCACAGAATTTCCAGTTCACAGTTTGTGAGTTATTTTCTCATTAATCTAAATGGTAGCTTGGTGCCTTTTGAACACCTTCCTTTCCTCCTTTATATGTTGCAAAGGTGAGGAGAAGTGTCTGAAGTGAGGCAAGCCATTTTCAGGAGGACATGTAGGCCCTGGAAAAGTTGATTTTTGTACATGACTATGTAAACTTCAACTAAACTTGGGAATAAAGTTTCTTACACTGGTCCATTTTTGCCTTCCTTGAGAACTGCTTTCAAATACACTTAGTAAATAATGCTTTTGCCTTTAAAGGTATCTCAACATTACTTGACCTCTGACCAGAATGCCACAGTTCAGAAGCAGGGGACAACAGCATTGACAGGAGCCACAGTTTATAAAAAGGTCATTTGTATGACTCTTTCTCTGATGGTTTCCTCCAGGAAAAAAAAAAAAAATCATGAATTCTTAGGGACATATTTGGTAGGGTCATAATCTTTTGGGGCTTTGTTTTTGTCATTTTTGCTTAACTTGCTCATTTTGGGGAGGACAGGCAGATTAGAATCAGTCTGTTTAATCATTTATATAAAGCCTATTTTTTTTTGCGGTGAAGACTATGGGAGGAAAGAGAAGCATAGTGCTCTGACGAAAGAGATTGCAAAGAACATAGTGCCTCAGTTTACATGTACACATTAATTCATTCATTCTTTACTGCTGAGCTTAAATGCCTTTTTTGTAAGCTGTGTGACTTGGTGCAGAGGTGAAAGATGGCATTCATAGTTGGTGTCAAGGAGGTGGTCAGATTAAATAATGGTCCTTCCTTTCCCAGTCCTTGGTGATCAGAAGCTGTGCTGCAGCCACAGGCTGGCCATGGAGGGCCCACAGGTGGTGACAGTGGTGGAAGAGAAGGAAGTGTGTAAGCTGAGAAAGCTTTCACATTGCCCAGAGCTGGTAACACAGCAAACATGCTGAATGACACTCAGGGGTATGGCTCAAGGACAGAGTGGCTCTGCAGCAAAGACAAAAGAATAAACCTACAGTTTGTGGGGAGGAAGATGCAATACTCAAATGTCAGGTGGGAACAAAATTGTAGTTGTTGGGGCTGGGTTTTGGTGTTTGGTTGTTTTGTTGGTTGGTTGGTTGGTTTGTTGTTTTTTTTTGGTTTGGGGTTGGATTTTTTTTTTTTTTTAGCTAGACATCATGAACAGATCTTTTGAGTGTAATTCAAAATGTATGGTTTGATTTTTGCTGGTATGACTGTAATAACTACTTTGGGTTTATTGCTGCAAAGCAGTGTAGAGTGGTAAAATTCCAGTATCAGTGAGTCCCTCATGATCAGCCATCTGTGGAAGTGCAGCCCCAGAGCTGTGAAAGGTTAAAATTCAGGCTGTAGGAGTGATTTAATTTTGCTGGTTTCTTTTTTTGACTCATATAAGAAAATTGTGGTAACTGGTAAGGTAAGTGTGTTTGGATGTTTTTGCAGAAAGAACCAGCAAGAAAGATGGCAAATTACAAGGAGAGAAAGGAGTATTGCCATCCTAAAATAAGTGTGATAAGGGAGTCAACAGAAATCCACAGCTTCCTCACAGGCTTACCACTTAGCTGTAGTTCAAGGGGGGAAATCCTTGCAGAAACAAGCACAAAGCAGGCTTTTGTGCTGGGATGTAATCTGACACAGAGCTTGCATTTGCAAGCATTAGCTTATGACATTTCTAACTGAAACTTTAGAGTTTATACTCAAGAAAGTGGAAAGCTGGAAGCCAAATTTGACTCTTCTGGGGCATGGTTTTATCACAAAGGTAACAGGACAGGCATCTACATTTTAAATAGACTCTTTGAGTGGACATCATGCTGGTGTTCTAATCCCCAGCCATGGCAATATTAAGTAGCACCATGCAAAACCTACTTGTGTAGTCAAAAACCAGAACAGCCTGCTTAATGAGAAAGTGTGGCAGCCTGCAAATGAGGTTTCATTGGCCCACGAAGGTCTAAGAATTTAAAATCTCAATTTGTGAATCCCATAGGAGCTACAATAATCCCCACAAAACTTTTGTCTGTAGTTTGAAATTATGTAAGTACTGTCAGTTAAAGATGTAGTAGTCACTGTGAGCTGTAAATTATTATCACTTTAGAGTGGGGAAAGTAAGTGCAGAGAAGTGAAACTGTGGTTTTATGTTGAACAGCTTGTCTGTCAGTAGAAACCAAAGAACTGCTGCATTCTGGTTTTCTCTGATTATTTTCACCACCCACCTGTTTCCTTTCTGCTTTTTGAATTGCACGTGACCTTTACAGTTCCCAAAATATCAAGCCCAAGCTCTGTAAATTCAGTATTTTTTTTTTGGTTTTTGGGCAGTTGGTGGTATTGACTGGGGTCTTAGATCAGGCAGATAACTCCTTTTGAACACTGTATTTAAGATGCTGCTCCTACTAGTGCCTTTTAATGCATTAGGTTTTGAGGCAGACACTGTACAAACCACCAGCCTAATGAAGAGAAAAAGGAAAACCCCTAGGATTTCACCTCAAAGTAATCATAAAGTAAAACAGTTTCTGATTCTCAAAGAGGCTGGCTAAGGAAAGCAAGCACTTACAATACAACATGTGATTCACTTCCTTTTTAGCACCTCTTGAACCCACAGGCTAAAATATGCTTCAAATTTATTTGAAAACCGGTAGCAGAGATGTATCAACACCTCTTCAATAGAAAAAGCAGAAAGAATTCAGCTGTTCTGCTAGAGTGTTTATAGCTGGATTTTTTCCTGTGTTCTAAAATTATAAACCATTTTTAATTTTTCTATGAAAAAAGAGCAATAGCCAAAAGCAAAAGTCTAAAGGAATATAGTAAATTAAGGAGAGTATTCACTGATATCTCCCTGAATGCTCGGTCAGCCTTCAGGAGTTTGCAATCCAATGACTTCCTGTGCCAGAAGTAATTTCTGTGCATTAATAGCCATCTATGGATTTCTCTTTCATGAATCCGCTCCCAGGGGCACATCTGCAGGAAGGCAAGCCCCATTAGTTCTACCATTCTCAGCAGAGTCAATCTTTAGTTTTCTGTCATCATTGTTGCTATGTCAAAGGTTGATTCTAGATAGTATAATAAAACATTTTTGTACTTTAGGAAAACAGAAGCTGGCATCCTTATCTACAACCACTGTGAATCTTCCTTTTTAAGGGTGACATCAGTAGCTCTTTTTTCTTAACAGTAATGAACTTGACATTTTTTCTTGGAGTGTTCATTTATTCAAGTGTCTTTGATCTGCATGAACATTCAGTGGTCCCCATTGGGCTGGCTTCAACAGTTATATATATATATATATAACTTTCAACAGGTGGGTGGGCCTACTGGTTCATGGGGTCACCTGAGTGCTTGATAACAAGATTTAACAAAGAAATGCTTAGAGGCTTATTGCTGAAGGGGCTTGGAGACCTCAGTGCCAGAAACAGCAAACAGCTGGCGTGCTGCAAGCTCAGGGCTCACTCTTTGCCAGGGGGTGATGGTTTGGTGGCACTTCCTTCCCACTGACAGCAGTGCAGGCCACCGTGCCAGCTGGGGCACCTGGCTGCAGAGCCTCGAGCCACCTCCTGTGCTTCCTGCCAGCAGCATCCCTGCCTGGGGAGGTTAACTGTGACCCTGGTGTGAAAAACGACGTTTCACCTTTTTATATTCATTTATAAGTTTAATAAAAATAAAATAAAAATAGAATAAAAATAGACAATAAAGGAGAAAAAAAAAACAAAGCTCTTTTCGGCCGAGGTGCTGATTCCAACAATATCAGCACCCCATCTCTTCTCAGATCCTTTGTTTTTAAGGACTTCTGTGTTACATATTTAAATGAGCTAATACATGATTCGAATATTCATTTTTGGTTTCAAGACTTCCCTTAATTACAGTTTTTCTGTGTGGCCTTGCTAAGTCTAGATAGAGGTAGTAAATCTTCCTTCTTCAACAAGGCTCAGTTGTTCCTTATCTTCAGGAATTCCAGCTGGCCCTCCTGTCTTCTATCTATTTGAAGAATTGAAAAAACAACAATCCCATCTCTACTTTGTTACAATCTAAGAATATTTATCTATCACAATTTTTAAAATTCTATTAATAAAAAAAACAACATGCAATATAACTTTCCCATATTATACATAAAGCAATCTGCTTGTTATATGCGAAAAGCCAACTCTAAAATATGCATTTATAACACTGGCATGCTGTGTTGGTACAAGTCACTGCAAAGCTGGCATGGGTGCTCACAACTGCTCAGCCTCCTGTTTCTAAACCAGGCAGACAGAAGTGGTGCAAAGATGTAAAATTCTGCATTTAACAACCGTGTTTGCTGCTGCTTGCTTCTCACATGATGTCTTTTGCAGGCTCTCTGTTTCCCTTTTTTGCATTTGGGCTAGTTGTGCCACAGGTTCTTGCAGTCCTCTCTGGTTCTTCAATGTTTCTGGCATTAAAAACTTGGTGTAGAGTGTAATATTGTCAACTCCTGAACTTGTATCAGCAGGACATCAGGCAGGGGAATGGACAATAAACATGCTGCATGTCTGAGTTTTTCAAGTATCCCTGATGGAGCTGATAATACATTTCTCCAAGAACTTGACTGTTCATGTTCCAGCAGGTATATATGTGTTCAAGACTAACTGAGAACTGCAGAGATCACAGTTTACAGAAGGAAATTTTGAGGAAAATATTGAGCTTTTTATTTCAAATTTAACTACTGGCTTCTGGAGGGAGAAAAAAAACAGCTCATCTGTATAATTTTCCAGTGTCTCTCTTGCCATTTATTTGACTTACTTTGGGAGTTATTTCATGTTCATGCACACTGTGGTTCCTGTCTAGGCCATTGTCTGCAGAGTTTCTTACACTTCTTAAACTGAAGGTCAAGTGTTGTCAGCCTTCACCCCATGCAAGCTGACAAATGCAGACACCAGACCAGGAAGAGGAGCAATGACTGGGGGAATTACACACAGCTATTTGAAACAAATCCTTCTGGAGCTTCTTGAGGCAACCTTCTCTCTCCCTCTCTTTTTTTTTTTTTTTTTTTCAGGGGTGGTTGCATGGAGGAGGGAAGCAGGGCTTGGTTCTTCACTAATGCTATATACAAAATCTTTTCTTGAATTGCCCCACTCCCGTTACAGCGACAATTCACAGAAGGAAGCAAAATGCAATACAATGTGTGTGGTCCTTAGCCCTTGTCAGAGCACAGGCTCTCTGCTCTGTCTCATAATTTAGAATTTAATAGATTATAATGTGACCCTGAGGGGTTTAAGTTGCCTTCAGTTATGCATAAATCAAGGTATTTCTGAGAATGTGCTATCAAACAGTGTTTATTGCTTAGAAAAATCTGTTGATCTCTGAGCTGCTCCTTGGTCTTATTGTGAGAATTAGTAGCTGTAGGGAAAAAGAGATAATGATCCTTTTAGTTAAGCTGCTGCTTGGGATCCTGGAAAGAGCTTTTAATTCACAGCCTTGTATAATATTATACAAATCATATATATTATGTAGAGCACGCTACATCAGTAAAATGGGACAAAGTCTTGCTTTGCAGACTTGGCATGCTAGTTTGTTTGGTGGATGTATAAACTACAACTTCCTTGTAAAACCAAAAACTGATCAAAATCCAAGTGTGGTTCCTTTTATTGTCAGTGGTGAAAGCTTTATCAGTAGTCTTTGTTAGGATTGGGACAGTGTTATTTAGTATCTGAATGTCTTTTTCAGAGATGATGAATTTTATGGGTTCTTGTATATTATCTTTGCATTCAAAGATAATCAGCTGTCAAGTGAAGTGTGGAATGTTTAGTGTCCATGCTGTGAAAAATTAGACACAACTGTCATTACTTTTGTTGGCATGGGAAGGTATAGTCAGATGTGGCCACTGTGAAGACATCTAATATCTTGTTTTGGCATAACTCTGCACAGTTTGGCTAGTAACTTCTAAGTCTTTCCCAGGAGGATTGAACAGAATTGGGCATAATGCTACTCTGATGTATTCATTCACATTTGTAGTCCCAAGGTGGGAACTTATTGGCCAACCTGAGTAGTCTCAGTCTCCTGTAACACACCAGATACATTCCTCCCCAGGATCATTTACATATGCATGTGCATTTGCTGCTCTGGGACTTCTGCCATTGGAATATGCCATCTGGAAACATTTCATTTTCCTAATGAATATATCATAAGGCAGTCTTAATTATTATTGTCTGTCTAGGCCTTCTCTAGTTAGATCTTACCTTCCAATCTCTTCCACATTTATCTATATAATCTACCACGTGCAACTTCCTTTTATTGCTGTAGGTGCCCTTTTCTTAGAAGCAATGTGCTGGCTTTGGGCTTTTCTGACTTTGAAGCCCTTTGGTCTCTAAGGCACAAGATATCCTCTACTAAAAGGGAAACAACAGAATCAGAAGTGGTTGCAGTTAGGGATTTTACCAGCTAGAAGTGGAAATGGCAGTCACATGAACTTGTCTTAAAGGGGTTTGTGGGATCTCATCTTCTTGTCTCTTTGCAGGGTATCATCCAAGCCTACAAGAGTGGCATAACCCTCCAGGGAAACACCACTAGCCTGGGCAGGTGGGACTTCAGTGGGTCTTTCTTCTTCTCCATCTCTACAATAACAACCATTGGTAAGAGTTCCCTGCTTCTGGGGCCACCTCATAGGTGGGAAAAAGTGGGAATGAGGACCTACTACTCCAGCACTATGTGGTTCCTTGGAGCTTGCAGTAAGCAAGTAGGGAAGCACCCATGAACCCAGCCCTAGGAGTGCTTTACCAGTGCCAGTGCAGTAAAGGTCTCTGACTGATCAGACATGGGGATAATTAGCTCAGGACATGTTCCTACTAAGTCACTTGGCTTCTGGGGCCTGAACTTCATGGTGCTGCACTGCCTGGACTTTGCCAAGTCTTGTGCCCTCTGAGAGGTCTGAGGTGAATTGTGCATTGAAATGGGCTTTTCCTGTCACAAGGACAGGAATGATTTTAGAAAATTCTTAATACTGGCTGTTGCATCTTCAGAGACTATATTTATGTTTTTTTTCCTCCATATTACTACCTGTATTAGATGAGGACCTGCTTGTTCAAGTGAAAGATAAATAGCTGGATAAACATCACCATTCAGTTAACTCAGAGTTAATTCAGGTTTCAGCAAATGGGTAATGCAAAGCCACAAAGAAATGAGGGAAATAAGGGGGAGAGAAAATGGAAAAAAAAAATAAAATGTACTAGATACAGAGCAGATGCTGTTAATTATTGTCAGTTCGTGTCCCCTGTCCCCAAAACCATTAATAACTTGCCCTGGTGTCTTTTTCTTATGGTGTGATCCATTATTAAAAAAAAAAAAAAAAAGAGTGTGTGGAGAGATGGTTGTTGAGTATCAAAAATCCCTCATGGATTTCTTGATTTGTCAGCTCCCTTCAATTTTAAGCATATTTTTAAATCAAGAATTTTCTTTTTGTACCCAAATGGAACTTCCTTTTGATTTCTGGTGGTTTTAGAAGATACACTGGCTCCAGAACACTGAGCCCCCAAGCATGAGCTGAGAGATGGAGAGGGCTTGTGGGTTTTCTGTGGGGTGGAGGCGAGTGGGGGGCGGTGTGTCATCCTCCTGTGACTCAGTACACCTTTCTGCCCTGCTCTTTTGCACATGCAAAGTTGGGAACACGCTGTCAGTGTGTCGCACTGCCAGGCAAGGGTTGCACCAGATGATGGCAGTGGAGGCTCAGCAGACAGCGTCACACAGGCTGTGGGTTTCCAGCAGAGCCTGCTCAGCTCCTTCCAGCCTTTGCTACAAAGCAGAGTCTGCTCAGAGCTGCTTTGCTTGCCTCAGTAGTGAATCCTAATGAGTTTCTAAGCCATCAAAGCAACTGTTTTACCACGACTGATTTAAGTAATGGAGAATCAAATTTATCATGTTAAAATATAAGGGGATGTTGTGATGTTGGCAGGGATCTAGCCTAAGCATTTCTGCTCTTCTACTAAGAGTAGCAGCTAAGCTACTCTTCCCACCCCCTGCCCCCACTCCCCTCTTTTTTTAAGTAAACTCCTTTCCCTGATGTCTACAGGGGAGGAGGACAGGGCAGGGCATGACACAACTGAGTTGATAGCAGAGGCAATTGAAATGAACCAAATCTTACAGCTCTTTATCTCATAATTTTAAAGCTGATGCTATGACTCTACAGACTTGTTCATGATTTTTCAGTTGTGGATTTGAGAACGCCATACAAGCCACTTCTATGCAGAAAACTTTAGATGACTGGACCCTTCATTCTGATTTTTCAAGTTAAATTGTTGGTTGCATACAGATTTGTGACCTAACGCTCTGTTGATAACAATAAGTTGTAGGAGAGTAAGCTACAAATGGTTTCACAGAGCCTCACCCTGAGTCTGTTGTCATAATCTCTCTTTATGCAAATTCTTGAGATAGTGAGGGGTTTAGCCTTACAGAGGATACCAGGGCATGACTGGGAAGGATAATTGATGCTGTCAAGTAAAGAGACAAATTCCTTTCCAAATAACTCAATCAATGAAGTTCAAAGGGGTGAGTCACAGTAGGAAACTTCACATATAGGGTATGGCAATGAGATAAATGACAATTGAGAAGGCTTCTTGATGAATTGTAGAGGTTTCAGTGTTCTTACATGGCAAGGAAGGGTTTATCTCAGGCTGTGATTATGGAACCAATGAAAGCAGGTCCAGCTGCACAAGATTAGCCTATAGGAGTTTAAACCCAAGGCATTCTGGCAAATGATTTCAGGAAAGGGTTGAGTCAAGATGATAACACAGAAGAAAGATTCTCAGGAATTTAGGGGTACTATGTAAAGATTTTGAAGACTATGGAAGCATCTATTCCATATGTTCCAGTTGCTTTGCAAGTCCAGCAAGTCCTTTGGCCTGTTTGTCTCTTCCACATTTTTTCACGCTCGCCATGCCTTGCTGGCCTCTCATGCGAAATAACATCTTTGTGACTCTTGTCCTCAGTCTTCTCAAACAGCACTGCCAAAACCACTATCACTTTTACCTTCATCCCTTCCCTTTGAGATGCTCTTTCTGTTCTGCCAGCTTCTGTATTTTACTTTAGGTGCTACAATCCCCCTCAGAAGGCTTGGTCCATTTCTCAAGTCCTTACCAGAACACTTTCCCACTGGGATACAGGAAGGGATGTTAACTTCTTTCCCCGTTAACACCAACTGAGGGACATTAGCTTCTTTCCCCACTGACAAGGTTTAAATCCCCATGTCTCCTGTTGCAGCATCTTCTACATTTCTTCCATTTAAATGAGAGCCTCATCTATTTTCACTACCAGTGGTTAAAAGCAGCATGTGAACTTCACCTAAGAACAAAGTGAGTTCTAACCTGCAGGCTGGACATGGTTGGTACCTCAATCACAAATGCTCAAAGAACAGATATGTATGAACTAAAATCTCTTGTTTAAAGAAGTGCCCCAAAGCCTGTGTAGTTTTTTGGTCAACCTTGTGATTTGAATGGAACTGCATTCATAACTTTTGGGATGGGCAGCCCTGGCCACCTGCTGATTCCTTCTCCCCACTGTTACATTTCTGTGCTTTCCTCGTTTCTGTCTTTGACATATTGTATCTTGCCAGACTTTATATGTTATCTCATTTTCAGCAGATTTTTCCATCAGAACCCTTTCTCCAATGCCTTGAAGGGTCATCTTCAGAATTCCTGTAGAGCTGTAGAACTAAACATGATTAAAGAAAGAGAAGCTAACTTGCTGCTGGTTTTATCTCTCAGACTTCTTTATCCCTTGCCGACACAAAGTCTCTCCTTTCTGTGTTTACTCTCCTCCTACTTAGTTTGGACTAACAGGGCAGAGGTCAAAGCAAGTTCAGAGTGGGGCACAAGATCAAAGTCCCTAAAGTCAAACGACCACAGGGTGGTGTAATTTCAGAGAAGGTGCTAGGGAAAGGCTCTTTCTGTAGTCAGTGATGAGGCTGACTGGTCTGTGCAAGCCTAAGAGTAGAAGGAGCATTGTCCTTTCTAGCCTGAATGTCCCACTTAATATTGGGTGGATGGATGCCAATGCCTAAAGCTGCATTACCATTTCCTGGGGGCACAGCCACCAGAATTCAGTTGTGTGAATTTGAAGGGTCCATTTTAAAATATAAAATGGGGCAAGTAAAACATCTCACTGTGAAGAAAAGAAGGGAACTACCTTCTTCCTGTTCTTTCCTTCTCTGGTTAGCACAGTGCATAGCTCCTAAGAGCAATACCCCAAAGGACTGGGAGATAACAGCAGAGGCATGGATCAGGCTGCTCAGTGAGTGATGGTATTAACCACACTGTTACAGACATTTAGTGGTTGCTACAGAGGATTCCAGGTCCAGGGAATAAAACAGTAGCAAGTTCAGGGTTGTGAAATCCTAGTAGGGTGAAGCTCTGGGCCAGCAAGTGTTTTTTGAAGACACTGACCCTCTGCAGTGCTGCCCAGTGTCTGGTGAGCTCCTGAAAAATGCTCAGGTTGCTGCCCATTGCTGGCTGACAATCTGCTGTGGAATTCAGTTAAACTAACTTGATGTCTCAAAGTGGTTAAAATACAGAATAAAAGCTTGGGACCAGGTTCATCCTCTGTGGATCTCAGGAATCTTTTGTGTAGTGGAGTTCTCTGCTGAAAAGCTGACCTTTTTGATGGATTGATCTTTTCCCTGCCCTGTGACAGCTGGCAGAGCTTCTCTACAGGCTTGGCCAAGTAGGGTGTGGCACAGTGGTCCATGGGAGGTCACTGGTGGGTTTGGGGACAGCCACTCATAGCAGCATCCTCTGAGCTATCTCCTGAGCCCCGGAAATGTGGTCTGCTCTCCTGACTGCATGCCATCTCACCCAGCTGAGACTAAGCCCACTCTACAGCTTTCAGTGTATGCACAGCACCAATCAAAGACTGCAGTACTCATCTGAAGCATTCCTTTTCACTCACTGAAGCAGTGTGCTGCCAAATTTTACTCCCATCTGGAACTTCTTAGGGCTGAAGCTGTTAATAACTTCCCTGGTTCAATCTGCCAGGGTCCCAATGATCTTCCCCATATAAGACACCATTCCTAAGATTCTGCCACCACTAGCCTTAAAATCAAATTTCTCAAATTTCTGGTTTGTTCTAATCATAAAACTGAGATTTGTTCTAATCATAAAACTGAGAAGCCAATGCAAGCAGTGTGACTGCTTTGGGCTTGTGTCCTGTTCCTGTCCCACATGTACAGGCCCCATGCCTGTAGCATCCTCCCTGGAGAGATGAATTGGGAATAACTGTGACTTCCCATGCCAGCTGTCCTTACCTGTGTCCAGCTGATAAATGTTCTTGAACTTAGGGCAGACTTTGGTGGGTATAATGTGAAATCTCACAAGAAGGTTGAGAAGCCAAACATGTTTTATCTGGTTATGGAGACATTTGAAGTATGAGGGAGGATAGGAACCCCTGACTTGCTGATCTTCAGGTGAACGTAGGTGTGGTACCCAATGACCTCTGAAATCCTAATGCTTGGAAGATCACAGAATAATTCAGGCTTCCTGGTACCTCAGGAGGTCTCCAGTGCAACTGTCTGCTTAAAGCAGTCAGCTGTGAGGTCAGAGCAGGCTCATAAGCACTTTGTCAGGGTCTCCTTCCAGCTAAGCTGGGGCCATGCTCACATTTTCAGGATCCAGACAAACATTACCATAAGGCTGTGTGAATGATCAGTAGGTGTATCTGTGGGTTTTCCACTTTGAATTACACAAAATGTCTTTTCCATCTAAAGTGAATTTTCGTTTTTATTTTTTTTCTAAATGAAACATTTGAATTTTTCATGAAAAAAACCTTTTATTTCTCCTGGGTTAAAACATCCAGATCACTTGTAAAGACCACGAGAGAAAGAAAAGTTTAGATTTCCTGAAAAGTGTTAGAGGAGGAGCTAGTGGTAGGAGGAACTAGATGGCTTAAGGATTTAATTTCTTCCAGTGCCTGGGAAAATAGGAGTGTGGCTCACTGAACATCATCCCAACTGCCAAGCAAGCTTTTATGAGTATTTAAATGTGTAATGCAAAATAAAGCAATTCTGGCACCGACAGCCCTTGGTGAACTGAACAGTGGATTCCTGACCCCCAGGCCTGGATGAGTTCCTGGTCATTCAAAGAAAAATACTGCCAACAAGAGCAATCTGTAAATTTGGGATGAGACCATGTCTGTAGGAAGTGATGGCTTGTATACTTTCAGGTAGGAGAAAAGATTTAATAAAACAAGAAGACTTGCTTCTCTAACCAGTGGCTTTATCAGTGGTTTTAACACTCAAACACATTTCTGGGGAGATTTGATTTTATGCTAAGTCTGGGGTTTTTTCTGCAGATGAATTTTTTTGGTAAATTTACAGATGTTTTTCAGCCTATGATAGACACTTTTTGTTCTAAACACTTTTTGATGAAAATATTCTTTTATATCTGGGCAGTTTGAACAAACCTCTCATTGTGAGTAGCAGGAAGTTGCAGCTGCCTCAGTGCCTGAGGGCACTCACTGAAAGTATTGTGAATGAAGAGATCTTTTACTAATAAGTCTCATCTTCTTAACAAGTCTAAAGAGCTTCTGAATCCCTTATGGACAGAAATGTAATGGGAAAGCAGGAAAAATAATCCTGATCTACTTAATATGTGTTAACAGAAGCACATGGTTCAAGGACATGGTTATGAGCATTTAGAAATAAAACCACTCTTGTTTTATTTCCTCCAAAGAAGCTTAACTTACATTACACCTTATTTCAAAACAAGGGGAGCTATACATGCACTTAATCCAGCTGCTTCAGTGGAAACCCTGACACTTTGGTGTCTCTGCAGTGATCATTTCTCAGTCTCTCTTTGCTCAGACATGTACCAGGTGACTTCCCAGCAGCAGGCTCATGAAGGATGTGACAAAACCAGCAGTGTAGTTTTAGTTTATAAATCTAATTCAGATATTCTAACATATAGCTTGTGATGTTTTAAGACACTGATTAACACTGAAGAAGGTAAGTCCTATTTTCCCATTTCTGCTTGAGTTTTACAAGAGTTGAGGTTTATATACAATTAGCAAGAGTTAGGTTGGAATCTCTTTGTCTAGAGCAGAGACAAGTGGATGTAACCAGACAGGAGTAAATTTCTGGCCTTTTTGCATAATCTGAAGTCTCCTATGCTATTTGATTATACTTTGTATTCTATATAAGATGCTGGTGGGACTTTTGGCATGTGTTCAGCAGCTGTGTAGCAAACCTTCAGAAAATTATCTTGAGCTGCTAAGTCCAAGGGAGCCAGAGAAATCAAATGCAAAACAGGTCTGGTGTTTGGAGGGTTGAGTTTACTGTGCACATTAGACCTTCCTACATCATTCCATTTGCCATTCTAAATTAATTGTAGCATAAAAGTTAAGTTTAGGTGCTCTGGCATCCAGCACTACGTGGCATCCCCAAAATTCAGAAGGCTGCTGTGCTTTCACACAGTGACCAGAGAACATGGGCCTTCTTTTATGTTTTTCTGCAGAGAAACTTAGAAATCTTAGTGGTTAAAAGTACTGCCCAAGACATCACACAGACTTTTAAAACTTGATATAGAAGGAGAAGAAAAGAGAAGTGTTGGGGAGAAACCACTTTGGGAATAACTAGCCATAAATGTATGTGACTCATCTTCAGCCTCCATCCCTACAGTATATGCCCCCCCAGTACTTTCTTCTGGGCCAGGTCAGGCCACAAAATACCCTAATCCCATAAGAGAAAAATTGGAACTAATCCACTGAAATGTCACAGCCAGTCTGAAATGCATCACACCAGACACATCTTTCTATAATTTGCTTAGAAGGGGTTATCTACCAGCTGTACTTGCCTGCATGTCTCATTTATCACACCTGTTAGTCTAGAAATGATGGCAGAAATGAGCACTCTTTGGGGAAAAGTGCATTAACATGGCAAAGCTGCTCACAAGCAAAGGCAGAGCAGCACTGGCATGAAGTCTTAATTTAGCCCCTTTTGTTTGACTGTATTTCAAAACATCTAGTTACATAACAGCATCCCATTCTTTCTGGGGGATGCTCTCCCCTTTCCCAGGGACAGGCTCCTGAGGCTCCATTGGAGATATATTGTATGCCTAAAATTATTGGAAGGGATGTCCTCCATATAATACAATCTGGGATTTGTGGGGGTACATACTTAGCAATAGTTTCCCCTCAGACCTTTCTCTGGGTGTAGTTTGCTGGTGCACATGCACAACTAACTGCAGAGTTGTCCGTGGGGAGAGATTTTTGTTAGCAAAAACTTGGCACAGAATATGTAGGCATCCCCAGCTCATAGCTGCACACATTTCTATGGCATCAGTCAGTGGCTAATTGCAGCTGGCATGTGACAGGTTAGTGAAGAAATGGGACTCTCCAGTTAACCACAGATGTTTGCACTCTCACTTATCTGGGATGCAGAGCCCAGCCCTGGGGCCCCTCCTGCTGGGCACTGCTCACTTGCCCTGAGGCTGCAGCACCCAAGAGCAGGGCAGCGAGTGCAGGGAGTGCCTCTGTGCTTGCTGTGCCCATGGCTGGGCAGTGCTGGGAGGGGATGGCATTATCTGTGGTAAAAAGATAATCTCCTGTGTGGATGTACACCAGTCTCTAATGAGCAGAGGTGATTTTGGAATGTAGTTGAGGCCAGAAGTCTCTGACTGGATAAGGCACTGTTGAAATGCTTGTAGTGTGCTAGTTGTTCTGTCTTTGAAAGCATCCTAGCTAAATCTGACTGTTTTGTGGCAGAAAACACTAGAAATTACAAATGCAAGTCTGTAGATTTATGGGACATTTTAAAAAGAACGTGTGGGGAATGAGGACAAGTGATTTTGAAGCCAGAATGATCTGAGGATACAAGCAAGGCTGTGACTGCAAGGCGGGACCTTTTATTAGATCACATCCTACGACTAGAAGAAAGAGGCAAAATTTAAAACACTTTTTTTTCTCTTTAGGTCTGAAATTGAAGTATTTTACAAAGGTTAAATATAATTTCTCCAGGTATATTGACTCTAGACAGTAATTCTGACAATTTAAGATGTATTTGGTACTTGTGGTGCAGAAGAGTACAAGCAAGGAGGCAGTGTTAAGTTCACTAGTCCTGTGGGACAAAGGTAGAAAAGGGTTTTATAATTAAAACACTATTGTTGTGATTCAGAGACCATCTGACAGCCATGCAGGATCATTTACTAGCAAAGCCCATGCCAACAGTGCTTACAGAAACTGAACTAAACGGAAGGTTTGCATTTACGTCAGATCCCAGCCAGGGCAGTGGGCAGGGGAGAGGAAATTCACTGGTAAATGGAAAAGGAACTAAGCAAAATTGGCAGGGAAAGAAATGTTATTTTCCAGCCCACAATAGGATATGGCAAACAATGGCTGTAACTTACAGTTATTTATAAAAAAGGTCCTTTTGGAGTAGTGACCTTCTCACCTAACTTCTGTAGATGATGGAGGTTGACCCCTCCAGGAGGGAAGGGGTGAGCAGAGGGTATTTTAGATTTAATGGTTCATTCCTCCCTTGTCCAGGCTATGGGAACCTGAGCCCCAGCACTGCAGTTGGTCGAATCTTCTGCATCGTGTTTGCACTTTTTGGGATCCCCTTGAACCTTGTACTCCTGAACGAAATTGGGCAGCTGATGCTGCTTGGGGTTCAGCATTGTGCCCGTCGCCTGGAGGAGGTGTTTCACTGGCAGGTAAGCAGTATGGACAGCCACATCTCTAATCAAAAAAAGAACAGAGGACACTGTCTGGTATTTGAGATCCTATGACTAACAAGGACAACCTGGCTGACTATTTGACCAAAAAGGCAATAATACTCAGGAATAACTGGAAGTGGATAAATTTAGTTTATGACAGCCCTATGAGGTGTCAGATAAGGTTGTTTATTAATTGAGGGAAATTCTGTGATGAATGACTTCCCCTACAGAAGTGATAAAACATGTGAGCAATGCACAGTTCTAGACTATCTGGTCTGTTTATCATCAGTTTTAGTTAGAATTGCATGTATAAGTTACATGGAAACATTTGTGGAACAGGCTTTAAACTGACATGAATTTAGGACTTATGAAGGTGATGCCTGATTTGTGTTAGCTGGGTGTCAAAGTTTAACATCATCTGGCACCTAAGCATCATACAGTTACTCACCCCTTCCCAGCGGGATGGGGAAGAGAATCAGAAGAGTAAAAAGTACATGAGTTGAGGTAAAGGCAGTTTAATAAGCAAAACACCCTTGTGCATACAAGCAAAACAAAAAATGGAATTTGTTCACCACTTTCCATCAGCAGACAGGTGTTCAGCCATTCCCACGAAAGCAGGACTCCATCATGCAGAACACTTACTTGGGAAGACAAACTCCATCACTCTGAACATTTCCTGCTCCCTTCTTCCCCCAGCTCTATATGCTGAGCATGCCATATGATATGGAATGTCCCTTTGGTCACTTGGGCTCAGCTGTTCTGGCTGTGTCCCCTCCCAAATTCCTTTGTACCCTCAGCCTACTCACAGGTGGGGTGGGATGAGAGGCAGAAAAGGCCTTCACGCTGTGCAGGCACTACTCAACAACAATAAGAACACCTCTGTGTTACCTACACTGTTTTCAACACAAATTTAAAGCACAACCCCCTGCTAACTACTGTGAAGAAAATAATCATCCCGGCTAAAAACAGCACACCTGTGGGACAGACACCCCATTTATTATAGTGGAATTCAATGAATGTTTGTATGCTTTTGTGGAGTCCATCATTATATCATTATCATCATCACCAAGCTGGACTTTCCTTGCTGCACTTCTTGTGACTATCTTGGTTCTGTCCTTCCTTCCTGTTTTATTAGAATAAAGCTTCCTTCCTGATGAAGACCTGTGCACTGGTAACTGGCTTGTTATTGTTCCTCCTGCTACCTCCTTTGTTATTCTCTGACAAAGAAGGCTGGACTTATGAAGAAGGCTTCTACTATTCCTTCATTACCCTCAGCACTATAGGTTTTGGAGATTATGTGATTGGTGAGTAGTTCACATTTCATTGCTTTCAGCTACTGAACAGCAAATCCCTGACATACAAAGCTTCCCACTGGGCAGCTTGGCACCAGTAGCATTCCCCAGACCTGATGATCAGTATGTTGTAGTAGGCATCTCTGTGGAAGAACAGAACATTGTTTCCCAGTCAGGAAGTGGCACTGAAGTGGCCTGTCCCCTGGGTGACTACACCACCAGGCAGGAGTGCTATGCTTCAATCAGTAGTTGCTGAGGGCACACTTACCACTCTCCAGTGCATTGGCAGCCATTAGTTTTAAGCAGATGCCACTCTGCATCATCATTAATTGGGACAGGGACTGTTTCTTCTGTCAAAATCCTAGATAAATGCTTTCCAAAAGGCAGCTTAAGTCACTTAGGTATAGACTGTCAGGCACCAGGCACTACCTAGTTTTGGATGCCAAAACCCTTTGCCAGAGGAAATGGGATTGGATCCACACCCACTGCATTTGCTGAAATGCAGGACACACCTTTTTGGTAAAGACTTTCTCATTAAAAACAAATTGATTATAGAAACACATGCACCCTTGAATTCCTGAGAGACAGAAAGACTAAAACATCCTGTTACAGATTTGCTCTTTTCTTCATAGCACTTGCTTGATGCTTAGACAACTTAGTGGCAGTTACTTTAGGACTTGTCTGTAATGCATCAAAGTTATGATTAGAGCTTGTGTAGGCACATGTAAATAAGTTAGGAATAAAGTTAGCTTGGGCAAGGGTAGCCAGATGGAGCTTGACTAAAGCTGGGTTAGCTTGGCATTTTCCTATACTGATTTTACAGATGATGCTGAAATCTACAGCAGCTTTACTTCTCTTAGTTTCTGGTAAAGCATTTGGCATTCCTTCCTCTTCCAGGTAGTACCTTTGTAACTGGAATACTGCCACAGATAGACTAGGTTTGGTATGGAAATAATTGAATGTGTCAGTTGTATGTAGAGGCTAAACAATTTTGCCTTACAATCCTGTATGTGTGGTTTACACCTCAAAAATAAGGTTCAAGCGACCATTGCACTGTTTCCCTACCAGTGTGATAAAGAGCTGGGAGGTATAGCTGACCTGCTGGGAAGCATCTCTGCAGGAAAGGGCCTGGCAGTCCTGATGGGCACCAAGCTGTCCGTGATCCTACAGAGTTCCTCTGTGGCTGTGAAGGCCAGTGACAATTTCAAGCTGTCTTCCAAGGTTTGGTTGCTCTTGGAGGTTTTAGGACTACTCAGGTCTCTCTTCTCTCACTCTCAGAGACTCTCTTGCTTATATCTGGTTTAACAAGATCCACACAGTGGTACATAAAGCCTGCTTATCTCTCTGCCTGCAGGGACCCCTGTTACATGCTGATAGAATATTGTAGTTCTGAGTGATAAGCAGAGAAAGTAAACTGTGTGCTTAAATGTGAATCATTTCACTTTGACATGGATACAATTTGGGTTTTATTTTTCTCTCTTATGGTTATATTTGCAATTCCTAAGAAGTATTAGGCTGTTGCTGACACATCATGAAACATGCTTACAACATCTGTTCACATGCTAAGTAGATGGCATACTTTTTGTTTTATGTAGAAATCACTAATATTCAGTGATATTTCAACTGTCATTGCTTTACATGTAATGTCTCCTTTGAGGCACTCTTGATCCAATACAGAAATGTTTTGGGTGATTCTGTTGTAGGGATGAACCCAGATCGCACCTATCCAAGCTGGTACAAGAATGTAATCTCTCTGTGGATCCTCTTTGGGATGGCCTGGCTAGCACTGGTTATCAAATTTTGCATCAACATTCTAGAGAGCTCCAGTGACTTCTGTCAATGCAACAAGAAGAACATGGAGATGGCAGAAGATTTAATGGATAGTAACAAAAATAGTATGACTGGACTTCAAAATGTGGACATCTGCAGCGACAAAGACACAAAAAGGAAAGGACCAGTTGAATCTCACTCTTACACAGCTCCTACAGAAGCCCTCTAGGGAAGAAAAAGACCCTTGGAGTCCTATAGATTTTACTGTACCAGAGATAAACCATTTAGAAATGTGTAAGTGGAGCTGTCCTGACCTGTGAATGGGGTGAAAGTTTGTTTATTGAGCTTAAAATGCTTTTGTTCTGAATTGAGTAATGACAGAATGTTTCACTTGCAGCACCACCAAGTATTACCAACAGGTCCAACAGGACTCTTAGCCAAAAGTAGATTTATGGAAATGTTACCTGCCCTCCCACCTCAGTCTATGAGGTAATCTTTGATATCCTTGAGCAACACTAGCTGTTGTCCACTTCTTTGTATTATTCTTGCAGCCTCCAGTTATACGTGTGGCACTTTGCAAATGCCACAGCCCTAAAAGCAAGTGCCATTTAATGCAGGAAACAAGTAGCACCAAAAGAAATAACAGCACTGTTTAAAGCTAGCTGGCAGTCATGACAAATGTGTACCATCACCTGTATCCTCATGCTTGTGAAAGGTGGTAACAAGGTTTTGCTCTCTGATTATTTGTACAAGGATGGCAATGGGAAAGAGCTTGTAGAGGTGCCTGATAAAAACAGATCATTCCATTTTTTTTAATAAAAATGTAATTTTTGCATCAGAGGTCTGCTAACAGAAAGAGGCTACTGGGTAAGCTGTTCCTTCCCTCAGAACTTATGTGGGTTCATCCTTTGAAGTATTTTGACCAAATGTCATCAGCTAAACGTGATGGTTCATTTAGATAGATCTGTATTTTGCCACATCTTGCAAGTCAGGAAAGGAGGACTAGAGGCCATTTTAAGAGTCAGTGGTTCCAACATTTTCCTATCACCAATATTATTAACAAGGGCTACTTCAATCTAGAAACAGACTGAATTTTCTTCAACTGTGATCAAGAGATGATATTGTGATGAACTTCTCATGTCATGAATGATTAGTGTACCTGTTCTATCTAACATCTTATATATAATCACAAATGTCTTAGATCTGCAGAATACCAGACATGCTTTTTTTTTGTGTGTCAGTTATGAAACAGAACTTGATTGAGTCTTTTTAGTTCCATTAAATTCTCAAAACCTTTTGATATATTATGCCATTTATAAAGGTGCAACAGAGTGCAACTCCTGATGATGTTTGTATTCTGTTATCTGTTCTTCTCATTTTGTTATTCCTGTTGTGCTATTTGCATCCTAAGCCTTAACTCTGAAAATTTCACCATGGCAGCAAGCCAGAATGAAGCATTTGGTTGAGCCTTCAGCCTTGAAGCAAGGCAATGGGGTTGTTAGAGGAACAACCTTGAACCAACGCAATGAACCAGGATTCCATGGGGTTGTTAGAGGAAAGACTGAAAACAGAGTCTGTTGGAGTATGGGACTGAGGAATTAGAAATATCCATAGCTATATTCACAGAAATGGAGTGAGTGAAAAGTGTGCAGTCTTCAGGAACACAAGTTCTGAAACATTATTGTGAAAAAAAGTGGTTCCAGAAGAGGCCAGTCTGAGTGTTGATATCTGGTGGAACTGACTACAGGAAAAAAATGCAGCAAAGGAATCACCTGAATGAAATTCACTCTGTTGACCTTTTTCTGATTGTACAGTAGTAAATGCTCTCTCAAATACTGTTTGACGGGGCAGCAGAGATCAGAAAGGGGAGCAATGGATCTCTTGGGTCATACTGATGCAAAATAAATCCATTTCAAATTTTTGAACATTGGTTAATTTCTTTAACAGCCTTTAGCATAAACTTTTCTGTTCCATTTTTCAGCTTGGTTATTTTCACTGATGGATACACAATGTAGATTTTAATGGCCTACATGAAGAACAAAGTGTATTTCTTTAAACATGAGTGAATTACAATTCCACTTCACAAAGTGTGATACCCTTGAATGCATATCCTTTGCACCCTTTTCACGGGCAAAACTTCATATAGGTGTACTGTAAAATCTAGATGCCCAGGAGGTAGGAGTTTCTGCTGTCAGAGCACAGGAATGATTATGTTAATCTGTTTCAACTTTTACTTGAAATGTCACAGGCTCTGGGAATTTCTACCAACTCTGCCCTTTGATGAGATGGCTTACAGAAGAGTAGAGAAGAGTTTCTTCTTTTGAATTTGAATGTCTATTATATTAATCTCAGTTAATGTTCTCATTATTTTTAGGCTATGGATGGAGTCTTCAAAAGTGCCTTAGAAGTTTAGGCACCCTGGCCTCACTGAAGAGCAGAGTTAAGAGTCTTTGGGCAGCTAATGTACCTTTCTGAGAGGCAAAGGGGAGAGGAACTTAAGGAATAGTCTTGAAAAAAAAAAAGGCTAAAAACCTTTTGCAGATCTCGGTGCTTCCACTGTATGTCAGGGTTCAGCCACAGGCTTAGGCATGTGTTTGGGTCTCAGGATGCCTCTTTATCTGCCCCAGCTGTCCTTTCTGAGTCACTTCCTTCTGCAGCCCAGCTGCCCAGCCACTCACCACCAGCAGAGTCCTGCCACCCACAGTCTGATATCCCATCTTTTGTGGGAGACACATCAGAGCTGCTGGCAAGCCACACGTACCTCCAGAGCTACAAGTGCTTGCTTGGATCCTGGGTCACCAAAAATACTGGGAATGAATGAGTCAAATACCATCTCTGACTGGGTTCTCTGACACTGAATTAGCATGTTGTCTCTTATGAATATCCTTTTTTTGACAATTCCTCTCAGCTAGCTTTTGATGTGGACAATAGATATTAATATATCTGAGTCCCCTCAAAGTGCTGTGTCTCTGGTCTTTCTGTTCTTTATAAAGCTATGTTGTGGTTAAATGATATGAATGAATTTGTTCCCAGAGGAATGAGAAGAAAGTGGAGTTCTGCAACATCACAAAAACATCATCATCAATGTGTCTACTATACCAAAATATGAAAGGTTATCTTCTCAAGGGTAAAATAAAGAAAACAAAAGCATGGTCCTGTTATCATTCTTGTCACAGCTGACTTGCAGTCCTCTGTCATCTGCATTGGAAAATTACAAATGCTCCTTGATTGTTTGTTTTTTGGAGCTTTTTTTTTTGTCTCTTTCTGTTCAGATAAGTATGCAGTTTTCATTAGTAATTTCAAATTAGACTTTCACTGCTATTATTCTTCACAAGTCAGTTTTTTCTTATTATCCTGTTTTCTTCCTTGGGGAAGAGCAGAGTTTGGAAACAGGTTTGGTTAGGAGTGGTAGTTGTAAATATTTATGTAACATCAATCTCCAGAGGCTTTTTCACAAACACATAGAGCAGAATGTGCTTCTGACCTTTATATAAGTTTCCCAGGAACTCAATCCCTGGAAGCAAGAAAATAGAGAGGGTGCTATCTCCCCTACTTCAAGGACAAGTTCTGGCTTCAGCCTCAGTGTTTCTTGCACTGGTTCTTTCCTCTAGGCCAAGAGAGACATTTTGCCCTTGGGAGAAAGTCCCTACAGGATGTCACAGCAATGTAGTACAGACTGCTCAGAACTGCAATTTTTGCCTTGTTGACTAGAATATTTTGAGGTCTCTGGACTAGAACAAGGAGGCTCTTTTCCCATGATGGTCTATGGCTTCAGAAGAACTCCAGGATGGTATTTTTCTTGCAGCGTATGGCTGATAATTTCTTGTCTTACAACTGATATCCCAGCTTAGTTCAGAACTGAAATCTGTTAGCCTAGAGGAGGCTCAGGGGCATGTCATCAATGTACCTAAATATCTGCAGGGAAGGTGTGGAGAGGATGGAGTCAGGCTCTTTTTCAGTGGTGCCCTGTGATTGGGAAAGAGGCAATGGGCACAAACTGAAGTGCCAGGAAACACTTTTTACCTATGAGGATGACCTGGCTTGTATTCCCTGGAGAGGTGGTAGAATCTCCATCCTTGGAGATCTCCAAAAGCCCTCTCTAGGTGACTCCACTTGAGGAGGGGAGTTCAACCAGATGATGTGCAGAGGTCCCTCCCAACCACAACCATCCATGATTATGCATTTTAAGTTCAAACCATCCTCCTCCTAGCAGTCCACTGTACACAGCCTTCCCTTCTCTCCAGACCATCTCCATTAACATCCAGGTTGCAGTGACAGCAGACCTGGTAGACTTTCTTGCAATTTTGTAGATGCTAATTATTTTTTATCTCACAGTCAGAAATACACTTTAGAAGAAGGGTGGTACAAAGCAAATATAATTATCTGGGGGGAGGGTGTCTCGTCCCTATGTTAGATACCATTGTACCATTTCAAAAATGTGCAATGATGTTCAGCTTTTCAGGTTGGTATAGCCTCCTGTCAGTTATCTATCTGCCTGCAAGTTCCAGAAGAAAGATTCTGTGCTTCATCTCTGACACACTTCAGGTAAGGCAAACCTCATTTTGGTTTACTTTCTAAAGCAGAGGCTTATATTGGTACAGGTGGCCACTTACCAATTGAATTAGGGCAAAATTTTAATCTATTAAAGTCTTATAAAGCTTGCCATCCATGTAAATAAATATTCTGTCTTGTGGAAAAGGTGGATACAATAAACAAATGGTCTTTTTCAGTACTGTTATGCCATGGCCTAGGGAACTGTGCTTGATAGTGTCTTCCCTTCCAGTGGTCCTGGCTGTGGGTCAGGTAGCATCAGGGCAGATAATTTTTGTGATTGCCTCTGAGCACCTTTTTGATCTTAGAAGGTTTCTTCTTCTGCTTCTTCTACTTATTCTTCTGCTTCTTCTTCTGCTTCTACTTCTGCTGCTGCCTCTTCTGGTTCTGGTTCTGCTTCTTCTATTTCTTCTGGTTCCTCTTCTTCTGCTTCTTCTTCCTGCTTTTGCTTCTGCTTCTGCTGCTTCTTCTTCTGCTTTTGCTGCTTCTTCTTCTGCTTCTTCTGCTTCTTGTCCTCCTTCTCCTTCTCCTTCTCCTTCTCCTTCTCCTTCTCCTTCTCCTTCTCCTTCTCCTTCTCCTCCTCCTCCTCCTCCTCCTCCTCCTCCTCCTCCTCTATACACATGTGGAAACTTATGGAGGTTGGTCTGAGCATCTGGACAGCTGTCACACCAGATGGTCCTGGGCAAAAATTCAGCGGTTTCTCAGAAAGATGGGTGATTACAATGGAACAACATCTATGCCCTGAAAAATCTTCATTTCTCAGGACAGAATTAAGCAGATGTTTAGGGCAGGGGTTTTTTCAGAGAGAAGCTGATAAGCATTTAAGCTAGTACTAAACAGGTAGAGAGGATGTCTGGTACCTCTCAAGTCAATGTGTGTTGCAGTAAGAGCCACTGAAAAGCTGTCACTGCTGGAGGAGACAGCAGCAGCATGGATTGTCATACACTTAAAATGTTTATATTAGTATAAGTGAATATGTGGTCTTCAAAGCTTCTATTTCCTTTCAAATTTTGAGCTAAGGTACCTTTCTTTTTAAGGGAAGCTGTACAAGAAAACACTCCTAGTAGAAAATTGATAGATCTATAGTGCTTGAGTCTAGGTCCTACCTCTTGAGGCAGAAACAACACAGGGTGAATTACAGAGGGTTTGAAAATGTTTTAATTTTTATGGTAATATGTAACCTGTTTCTTCACTGGTACTGAGTTAAATTCACTGGAACATAAGATTTAGTTCTCAAGTAATACGAGTTTCCAAAATCTCTAAATTAAAATGAGAGTATGCTTACCAAAGAAAGCTATTACAGATTAAAACAGAAAGGGAAGGAAAATAACAGCAAAAAAATGTTGAGGGTAGAAGGCTGTGGAGTTTATTACTCATTTCTAAGGAACCTGGATCAAATTTGATTATGTTCATACTTTTTTTTTTTTGTAATGCCTTTAAAAGCTATGTCTTAAATAAATGAATCCAGTTGTATTTAGTTAGTGATTATGGAAATACTTCAGATATCCATGTATCTGAGTGAAGGCCCAATGCATAAATGTAGGGGTGTACAAACCAGCCCCAGAGGCAAAACCAAAGAAGACACAGATGTGGAAATTGAACAAGAAGGCACACAGTAAGGATAGGGTCAAAAAGGAAGGATTAAATGAGGCAAGGAGAAATCCAGCAAGGCAGCACTTGCCCAGCTGACCATGGTGAGTGAGAAATGGGTCATTGAGGGAACTTTCAATATAATTAAAAATTAGAAGTAACCTGATTTGGATAACTACTGATCAAAAAGTCATGATTGTATCACTACTGCCGTTACTTGACACATAATTCTATTACATGTTGGAGTTGCAAGGCTGTTTCTAAAACGTTTCAGTTCTCCAGGGTAATGTTGTTAATTGCTTTTCCCACTACTCTTTTGGATCTGCTGAGTTAAAACACTATTGTACTAATGATCCTCTGCACCTCAAACTGATAAACAGGATGTTTTCCAAATACAGGTTTAAATCTGTTGATTAAGCTTTGGTTAGAATGTAAAAAAGCAAATTTTATGAAGTACAGAAAAATATATTCATAGAAGACAAGTGGGATGAATGACTGCCTGCTGTACTGAAAGTATCATAAAAAGTGCCTGGCTTCTTCGTTTTGTATGGTTTTGCTGTCCACAAAGCACAATAAGGAGTTTAACAGTTATGGGCTTTAAAATAAGGGAGAATTGCTCCTTAGTAATCAATGACTGTAAGACAAGATTTTAATGCAACACAACCCATTTGGGTGCACCCAAAATAAAGCCACATCTCAGATATTGCTTAATAAGGAGAATGAAGCGTTGATACCATTTGGATGAGATGACTTTTGAAGTCCTACAGCACTTTTAAATCCAGAGATTCCGAAAATGCTGGGACAAATACTTTCCTGTGTCTGCCCTTTGAATTTTGAACTGTTACTGCAGTGCACAACATTATGTCTCTGTGTTTGTGCAAAAGAGAGAAAGAGAATGTGCTGCTAGTGTTGCAAATTACATTATGGTCCTGTTAATTCTTACAGTACGTTCCCCTTATGGCTCCCACCACTTTCACAGCAAATAAAAGAGTATTTCATGATGTCTTCATAAACCATTTCTTTCTCATCATTTTTTTCTGGTCTTGCTTCTGTCTAATCAGTGTTCCTAAACTTGAATCACATAATATTCTGAGTTAGAAGGCATCCACAAGATTCATCCAGTCCAGCTCTTAAGTAAATAGCTCATACTGGAGTTGAACATGCACCCTTGGCATTATTAGCACCATGCTCTCACCAACTCAGACCCTACATTAGTTTCCTCAAAACCCCCGAGCCAAATTCAGTGTGCTCCTCTTGTATTTCCCCTGTGTGCTCAAACCCTTCTCCTGTGCCAGGTATGTATAGCAGAGCCTTCCCTGCTGTGCTGGGGCCAGGACTGTATCTAATGCAAAGGGGCAGGAGCAGAGGGTTTGCAGGAACTGCTTTTCCTGCTCCTGCTCTCTTAATGATGTTAACTCTAAGATCCCAGCTCTGAAGAAGGATGAGATGTCCCCAGTATCTGCACCAGTTCTGGTCTTCTGGTCTTAACTTGAGGGGAATAAGGGGGTCCAGACAGTCTCAGGTGGTGGGCTTGCTTTCAGGTTGGGGGTAATGTACCAGAAAGCTGAAGCTTTTGTTGTCAGCTGTAGCCATGCTGCAAGCTCATTTGGCATGTGGAGAATTTGAAGGAATGGCAACACCTAAGATCTTCAGGAAAAGCCTGGAGGAAGGTAATGATGGCTTCACACAAGTTTGTCTTCCTTTGAGAGAATGCTAGCTGCAATTATCCAGGAAGTGCCAGATAGGAATGAGTGACACCAGGAACTGCGCCCAAAATAGTTCTCCCCATGGATTCTCTTTGAGTTCCAGCAGCTCTGGATGTTATTGCTATTTGTTCCATGGTAGTGTTGCCTTTGGAGTTCAGAACAAAATGTTTCTTCTGAGCAATGCATTGAAGGCACAAGGATTAAATCTGAGGATATCTTTTGATGTGACATAACATTAATGATGACAGCTAGTAGCCACAAGAGAGTGTACTGCAAAAATGTTCCTGTTATGACTCTGGACTAAAACTTTTGAAGTTTAGAACCTGTCCCAGAATTTCTTCATGATTTCACAAATAAGGACATCTACCACTCTACCTGCATCACCCTTACATAACCTCTAATTCTCAGGACAATGGTATAATATTCCCTGCTATGCATGGAGTAGCTAACAGAGGAATGCACTGAATCCAGAAAATAATTAAAGGAGCTAACCAAGCCAGTAAAAAAAAGCCAAACAGGTGAACCCCACTCTTAATCATAGTGAAGTATCTTTGGACTAGGTCCAAATGTTAAGTGTAAAGCCACAGCTTTTTCTTGAAAAAAAAATGGAATAAAGTGCTTGGGACTGGTGTTTGGGAAGGAAGGATCATTTTTAGTCTGACTCAGGTAGGGCAGGCCAGCAGTATGACATGATTGCCATCTACTTAAGGTTCATGGGCAGGCCAACTCAGCCACTCTTGAAGCTGTTTTCACTGCTCATAAATTATTAACTTGGCTGTGAGGTACAGAACTATTAGCAATCCTCTCTCTTGCTTCATGAATCACTACACTACATTTACACTACTGTAAATCTTTATGTGGATTTAGTCCTTAGGGAATTACTGCAGTAGGAAACAAAAGAATATCCAGTTTGGATAGCAGTAGCCAGTGGTGTGAAGAATTTCCATCACAGGTGTTGCTGAGTTAGCTTTCATGAGTTCAGGTGTTTATTGGTTCTCAGGCACAGTAAGAACATCTTGGTGCTAGATGGACTTGTCCCATCGTGGTGCCCTTAGCCCTAAGAATGGTAAGCATGTTCCCCATATAAAGATGGCAATACTTAGAGACATTTCTTTACGAAGGGGTTGTCCATGTGAGCTTGCAAAACAAGCAGAAGTGAAAACAGCAAAGGGTAGATACAGAAGTAGCTGACTGGCATTTCCACACAGAATTCAGCCACAATTTCTTTGGCAAACACCTACCTGCAACTTTTCTGTTTTTCTGTAGAAACCCAACAGAGATGCCTTAAAACAGCCAGCAGCTAAATGATATGGGAAGTCATTTAGCTCAAAGCAATGCATGTTCATATTTCTGTGTGATTAAAATCAAAGGTTTAAATCTGTATTATGGTAAAGGCCCCAGGCTAAATGGAAATTGGTCTTTCTCAGTCTCTGTTGCTAAATACTTGTTGTGGAGATAGAGAGCCAGTGGTTCAATCTATTGCTCACTTGTGAAGGTTATGGGGGTTGTGAAAAGGAGACATTTAGGATCCATTCCTGTGAATGTTAAATAGTTAAGCCAATGGGGACAAGTGTACTGGTAGAGACTGAAGAAGATTTAACTCAAGGTAGGTAAGCATCTCCAGTTCAGGTGGAGCACAGCCTTCAAATCCTGGCCCCAAATCCCAAGGGATCACCTGCTGAATAGCTGGTAGCAATTTTGAGAGGGTCACTAGCCCCTAAATAGAACATGGAAGCACCCACAAAGCAGTTGCCACTGAGGATGCCAGCTACAATGCAGAACTGCAGAGCATAGTTAAGCTCTGCTAAGCTCAGTCAGGTTACATCAGACCTGAATGATCTGTGTTAAAGGATGTAGCTGTACATACAGCTGGAACAACTGTGCAATGCCATTACACAAATAAATGACGTGCAGAAATAAAGTCAACCTGTGGGTGGGTGAGCAAGTTTCTCACCTATAATCTTCCTCACCATTTGCTTTGCAATAAAAGGGAGCTGTCAGAGGCTGCCAATGGGAGCTGTGTCTCCCAGCCTTGCCCTCCCTTATCATATTTCTGAGCAGAGCCAGCTGATTAAGCAGCGTCTGGTGTGACTGACCTTGTATCTGAGGTCAGTCAGAGAGCTGCAGGGCAGCCTGTTGATTCACTCCAACAAACACAGGTAGTAACTCTCAAGTTTGCAGCCCTCGATGCCCTCACTCAGATGGGCATGGGAGAGTTACTTTAGGTCTTGATTCAGATGTCTGTTACCTTGCTGTACATTTCAGCAAGTTGCTGTGGCTCGGGGCAATTTTAGCCTGAGAAATGAAGGTTGACAAAACTCTGCCTGCACACAGACACACACAGGTGTGCACAATATGTAGGAGCAGCATTTGGAGTGCAATGGGATATGTCTACGAGGAACAGTAAAGTAGATGGGGGAACATAAGCTCATATTGTAAGAACATGTGTTTCTGGAGTAATTCAAACCTTATCAGCACAAGGAAGTATTTGCCAGTGTAACTTCAATTGGTATTGCTGTACCAGGAAACCCTCCTAGCAAGTATAAAGCTCATATTACTTTCCACAAGGAAATAAAGGCTTATCTTATAGGAAAAAACAGTTGTATTCTGGCCCAACAGAGTTAGGCTGGCAATCTTGGAAGGAGAAGTAAGACCTCTCTTTATCTTTTCACTTCTCTGTAAGTCAACTTCAATCACGAAATGGAATTAATGTTTCTTATTCTATAGCTCCCAGGAATACCAAGAGAAGTCACTACTTGAGCTTTGTGCAATACTTTCCAGAAGAAGGTGTCTAATGCACTCTACTGATGCAGTGGAGTACTGTTAGCAAGCTGTGTGCACTCACACAACCCCTTAGACTGCCTGTTGTCTCTAGCTGGTGGCAGCAGCTGAGGAAAATTAGATGTGCTCTGCTTGGCTGCCAGTTACTCAGAGACAATCTAGTTCCCAAATGCTGAATTTCTACAGGGGAAAAAAAATGTTTAATCACACCCAAAGCTTAATTAGCCTCATCATGCTAAGCTTGAGCCAGTGCATGTGGCTATAGGCGTGTGGTCCTGTGTGATATGCCAGAGGCAGCTTTGGTAAAATCTTTTCATCTACAAGAACCACTGTCACTGCACAGATACCACACAACAGCCCCAGCCTTCCTTCTGCTTCTACTATTTTTAAAAATACTTAGTTTGCCTGAAAAAGGCACTGTCACGTAGCAAACTGATTTGTCAAAGATCAGGGAAAGGATTCATCTCAGCCACTATTAGACATCTATACACAAATTGGAGGACTTAATGATTTGTCTGACCCACTTTTAGAATAAGATGGATTTCACCTAATAATGTGTGTGTCGTTCTGTGGGTTTTACAGGAGGCCTGGCATTGTGCACATTCAGATGGCAGATTAATTGCATCCCAGAGGTCTTTACCCACCCTGCACCTAGGCCTCTGAGTAGCCTTCTGTGTGGATGCTAATAAAGCAATCACTTTTGCTTTTATTTTAGGTCAGCTTCACATTTTGGTATTCAGGCAGTTGGCAGCTGTGTAATGTTTGGTTTGCAAACACTCCCAGGGAAGGGCTCAATCCAAGCCAATTATTTTCTTTACAAAGAGATAAAAACTCAAACATTTTTCTTTACTCTCACATTTTGTAAAACACTTCTTGTTTTTCTACCCCAAAAAGGCCCAGGCTCAGTTCCTATACCCTTTATATTAAAAATCTCCTCTTTCCACACTTTACTCAGGATTATTGTGTGGCCTCGTGCTCAATTTTTATGGAGGTAGAAGTATATTTAACTCTTCTTTAGCAGCCCAGACATTTTAGAAGCTGGAAAAGGCATGGACACATCCACCCTGTTCATCACAGGCACATGGACTAAGGCTGACCTATTGCTAGCTGAGCTGGTGTGTCTGAATGATGCACAGCAGCTCTTTGGAGAAGCTGGCTTTGGTGTAAAAGCAGCAGATTTCCCTAGGAGAGGTGCTCCCTTCCAGGTGCTGTGCTGCCCTGCTGCTGGGTTAGGTATCTCTGTGCCTGTGCTTGGCTGGGTGATGGAGATGTGCCAGCAGCCACCAGGCAGCACTGCTGTCACCCCTGCTTTGTTGCCATGCAGTGGAGAGTGCTGTTCTGAGGAGTCCAAAGAGGAATCACAGGCAGTGTTTAAAGCCAGCACTGTCTCTGTTTATAAAAGCCAGGTCTCACTTCAGCTGTTTTCCCACTGAGAAGTTCTCCATTAAACTGTCAATCCAGTCTTCATGCTTCCTCCCACTCATGGAAGTCTAGAGATCAAGATAATCTACTTCCAAGATAATGGAAGAATACTAAATATATGCCAGATACTTGATGGGATAAATGAGCATATTGTGATTAAAGGAAGTGAATCATATCTTCAAACAATGTAAATTTGTACAAACTTACCTCAGCCAAGAATGTATGCCCACGGTCATATTTTCAATTGGAATTGAAAGTTAACTAATAAATGGGAGGGATTTAGGTAGCAGGTCAGTCAGGCTTGTCCAGTCTTTCTCATGCTGGAGGTCAGATAGGAGCTCTGGGCTTTTCCCACTTAAGCCCCTTGTCTCATAGGGGTGTCTTTCACATTCCTGGTGCAGGAGGGACTCCTTTGATTTCCACTTCCACCTTTCCTTTTCTGCACACACAGCAGCTGCCACATCCCGTGAAGGAAGAGAGACTCCCTGTGATGCAAAGCAGGCACTGAATCTGGACAAGACCATTTACCTGTTTGAAATAGTTCAGTCAGTCTATGCTATTGCTCCAGAAGTGTTTCACCTGGGATGGTCACATTCTCATTTGCACAGTTAACCCAAATATAGGGATGCTTGTAAGGCAGCCCAAGAGTGGCTTTCAGCTCATTGATGAGTCCATCTGTACCCTGAGCAGTTTCTCTTTTTTAATCAAATGGTTTTAAATTAAGTATTTATCCAAGCATATGATTTGACACTGTGCTGTTCAGAAGCTGGACAAACCTGTCTTCTATTTGGTTTCTCCAGTCTCTCTGAGGGCAGAGATGCAAGACAGAGGAGTACATCTGTTTTGATTCTTTCTTAGTGTTCTCTCTTCCATATAGAGACAGTTGAAAGGCTTTACTACTCGGTGTCTTTTGAGCATAGGCTTCTCCTGCATAGAATAATAAAGAATGAGTAGAATAAGGACTGCTGGATGACTCCCAATGGATAAGAAAGACAGCAATTCTAGCACTACCAGAGATGAGAGAGCAGATGAGAAGGAATCAGCTCAAAGATAACACCATTACACACCAAAAAGCAAATAATGTCATCTACATAGACTAAGTTGGTTTTGGTTATTGTTTGGTTACGTGGTTTGGGGTTTTGGTTCTTTTGGTGTGTGGTTTTGTTTTTTGTTTGGTTCTTTGTTTGGTTTGGTTTGGTTTGGTTTTGGGTTTGTTTGTTTATTTGTTTGTTTTTGTTAGGTTTTTTTGTTGGGGTTGATTTTTTGGTTGTTTTTTTTTTTTTTGTAATAGTCGTATTAGATGGTTTAGTCTCTTCTATTTTTTTCAGCTGAAATGTTTTCAATCTTCTTCTTTAAAGATAATTTTCTTCACAGTGTTGGAGAATGCAGAAATCAATATGTTGGGCTTGTCTGATGCTGATGCCACACTGAACAGACCTCTGGCATTATGAGAAGTGCCAATTTAATTGGAAAGATCTAATTTTTCATTTTCTGGATCTGTGAAATGTGATTTTAAATATAAATGCGTGTCAGACTCAAGGGGATTATCCAGGTTTATTAATTTAAATTATAATCAATGTCTGAGTGGATGCTCTTTTGTCAGTTATTGAGTGATTTTTAAGGTGGGTAGATTGGGAAGTAGACAAATAGATGTATGAGCAGGTTAGTGGGTAAAACATGAGCATAGCTCAGAAGTCATGGTTGCCTAAATGGGAGTGCACAAATGGAGGGAGCTGCTGGATGCAGGAATACCAATTAAGCCACATTGGGCAGTGGTGGGTTTAGATCCATCCCCCTCCTCTTGATCAGCCCACCAAAAGATGAGCTGTCCCTGGGGCCTGAGGTGGGTCCCTATCCCTCTGCTGAGGGTTCAGCTGTGCCGTTGCTGTGAGCTCCCTCACTTGACATAGTGCTGCCTTCAGGGAAGGCCTTTCATTCAGGGCTGCCCAGGCATTACAGAGCCACACAGAGCAATGGAGGCTGTTCAAGGATGCTTTGTGTAATAAGAACCTGGTCATGAGATCTCAGAGCAGCTACTCAGAGGTGAGGGAGGCAATGCCAGTGGCAATATGGACTGAGGTTGGTGAGGCAGTGATGGAATCTAACTCACCCAGTCCTCTTGCAGAGGGTTCACAAGTGTTATGAAGTGAAGCAGTGTGGCAGTATTTCCCAGCTTTAAATGATGTAGGTTATCCAGGCTGTAAAATGCTTTGCTCTCCTTTGAATGGTTTCTATAAACAGCTACAAACGTGTCTCTCTTTCCCCACTGCTCGATTTACTGATGCCGCCACACTCAGGCCTGCTGTTGTCCCACTGCTCACTCTTACAAGTCTCAATGGCTCTGAAACAAAGTCAAAACATCCTGTTTATTGGAGCAGGCATCTCAGAAGACATTTTCTATTACTTTCAGTATCACTGGGTTTTTTCCCTCTCTTTATACATCTTTTGTAGCCGTGCAGCATAAAGGTTACCTGATCCAGGCTTTTCCCTGCCTCTGGTGGGAATTTTGTGATACTCTGGGAAGAAGGGGTGCTTGTGAGAGTCAAGAGATGAACAAGCTGTCTTGCCTTTGGGGGAGTGGTATGTACTGGTTGTGAATCACTTAAGGTGATTTGTGAATGCTGGTTGTGCCTGCTCTTGCATTATCACAGTGCTGATCTGTAATAATGCAAGATCTGGCCTATGTGTGGTACTTTGTATTGTACTGTTGTTTGTGAACTCTGGGTTATCATGGATTGCTTTATTATTCCGTGTTATTCATGCACACTCCTGCAGGCAAGCCAGGTATCAGTTTGGATCCTATTTTCTCTAATAAAAGCATGCATGCCTACATGCTACACTGTAAGAAGTTGCATTCATACACTAAATCTCTAATTTTCTTTGCCTGCTTTACTTGAGGCAGAACATGCCTTGTGTTAATCTCAGCAATGTGTTGTAGGAAGATGAGTGCAAACCAGTGAACTGTGTGGTTGGCTGGTAGTTAAGAGGTCTGGATTTTGTTCTCCTGGTGCTTGACCCTGGGACCTTTCTTTTTTCATCTTGTCTGTTCGGATTGATGGGTTTCACTCAAGTCTGTACTGGATGGAAGTACTCAAGTCAAGGGCATCAGGGTTTCAGGGTAAATCTGCATTGCAGTTTTAAGCTGTGTTCCTGCCTGTGCATTTGCCTAAACCCACTACTGTGTCTGCACAAAAATCTTGCTTATGTGGCTTGGATTAAGTGATAAAGCTCAAACTATTCCCAGCTGCTAATCAGTGAATTCCTGAGAGTGCCTTTTGTTATGTATTCTTGGCTTGACAAGAGCTGTTGGCTAAAATTACTTGTCTCCCAAGGCACCATCCTGTGCCCGGGGCCACAGGAGCTGCTGGTTCCTCCAAGCAAGGGCCAAGTAAGCACAGCAGGCACCAACATTACTTGTGAGATGCACACATACATTTCTCTACAAGTCTTTGTAGTACAGTCTTTGTCATGCAGTTATGGGCCAGTGAACCTCACTCATATAGCAAAGTGAAGGTCCTGGAGTGGACGACTGCAGGAATGTCCAAGCTGTTCCTGTTCCCCTTTCTCCTGCCCCCTCACTCACAGAAGAGGTGGAGGTGCTGCACCAGGTCAGGAGTCCTGCAGAGTCCTCCCAAAATGCTCCCATCAGACTGGGACCCACCTCACAGTGAGCCTTTTCCTCGTTTTTAGCCTGTGTCTGCTAACTAATATGAATTAATTCAGCTTTGAATAACTTTAGCAAATACTGATTTGATATAAAGATCCTTTATCTCCCAAACTTTGGGATAGCTGAGTGTTACAAAAGTTAAGCCTTTCACATCCATGACTGGTGCTGGTTTGAGTCTCTTTTCTTGGCAAGGTAGTACAGGAGTTGTTCTTCCATAAACTTAACAGCTTAATAATATTTTAAGGGATTTTGATTCACTGCTCTCATTACTATGCAGTTTTTGTCAATAGTCAATAATTATTGGTGACAAACATCAAGTGTTTAATGGCTGAAAACTAACATTTTTGCTGCCCCCAGTTTCTCAGCTAGTGTATGAGAATACTCAGTTTGCCTGCACCAAAACTGTGATTATTGATGACTATATTGATGATGAGTTGAGATGTAGGAAGATCCACCTGAACACCCTTATTTGTCCACACTTTACTCTTTCCTTACACCACTACATAGGGGTCCCAAAAATTCAAGATACAGATCTGATCAGTGACATGTTCTGTCCATGAGACAAACATCTGTTATTCACCAGAGGAAATTAATCACTCTTTTTAAAGTCATTTGCCCACTGGATTATAATTTAACCTTTATCTGGGAGTGTGAACCAGGAACCTGAACAATGACCGGATGGTTAAGGAAAGTAAATGGTGTTTCCTCATTCCTTTCAAGTGGTCGTGCAGAAAATTGGTATTGTAGCTTTTGTTTAGCTTGTGTACTCATAAGCCCTTCTCCCTTTCTTGCTCTGAACCACAGTTCATGTGGTACTGCCAACACCGTTAAAAATTAGATCATCCAAAAAGAACTGCTTCTCCAGGAAAGAGTGGGCAGCCAAAACCCTTTATCTCAGAGTTAACTGGCTCCTGAATGGTGCATTCTTGGAGTGTGGCAAGCTGCAAAAAAAGAAATCTGCCAAAAAATACCTCTTGAGCTGTCCATCAGGTGCCCTTTATTTTGTGGGTGCTTGCAACAACAAATGGTTCAATTCAAAACAAGGTTCAGAAAATCAGATCATGTTAGTTGTAACTTGACATCAGTGGGGTTAGACCTGGGGTTCCTATTTTGTGCCTTTTTCTGGGTCACAGAGACTTTCACGGCTGTGAAAAGCCTCAGATCAGTTCTCTGAATTGTTTTTCATTACATTTATGTGCAGTCTGAGAGTTCTGTTAAACTAATTTTCAAGATCCTGAGAATTAATTTAATTTTTTATTGTCCATGCTGCAAGTACACATGATTTCCTGGGAACCTGGCTAGCTGTAAGTGACCTGAGGGCTGCGAAGTCAATATTAAAGATAGGACTAAGACTCAGAAATCCTGTCTCTACAACAGCTCTTCCAGTCTTAAACTATTCCTTACTCAGCGATGTCTTTTGCAGACACATGTTATCCAGATTTCTTTAAAGACAAATATCATGACAATCTTTTTAAAAACATTAATCCATTCCCCATGCCTTTTCATTCTGCTTTGTAGGCCAGATCAATTTGTAGGCCAGATCAATTCTAATATCTAGACAAGCTGATCATGGGAATAAAAACCTTCATTAACCTCAAATTAGACCCAACTGATGAGATTCTTAGTTATGATTATATCAGTGAAAGCTAAGTTACAATCATGTGATGTTACAAGTACCTGGCAGAGGGAGATGAGATTCACTCAGTGCAGACACATCTGAACAAGATACTAAGTGCTCATGATAGTTAATGGAGAGAAAAAAAGATACAGCTAGGGCATGACTAATTTAATTCCCAAGTTGTTGATGGAAGGACAATATCAGACATATCTGACTAAAATAGTATTGATTTCCATTAACTATAAAGTGGACTTAGTATGACTACCTTAGATAGAGATTCGCATCACTAACATCTAAAGGTGATGAGATCCCTCAGAGAATAAGATCCCACAAATACAAACATGAATACAAATGCAGAGGTCACCCTGCAAACTGAACTCTGTAGTGCCAGAGCCCACAGTCAGGAAATAAATTATTTATTATACTGGAGAAGCCACCACCTGCAAGGCCCACGGTCAAAAGCTCCATGGTAGAGGAAGCTATATTAAAATACCAATAACAAGATTTGCAAGCTACCTGCTAGAAAACAACCTATTGTACAGGCTGAAGGGTCTTTGGTTATCTACCAAGCTGGTTAATTGAACAAGAGCAAAGGTCAACAGGAAAAGGCCATGCAGGAACCTTGCAAGAAAAAAGCCCTTTAGTCAGACTAGGGCATGTTTATGAGACTGATACACCCAGCCTGTAAATGCCTCCAAGCCAGAGATGCAGGGGAAAAGCCACGTGAGCACTCCCATGTGTGAGGATGTGGTGTTCCCCAAAGCAGTGACAGTTTTTCCTCCCTCCCCACACTATGAATTAGTCACATTCCAAAGGCACTGGGGATGCCTGGGTGGGATTTCAGGTTCCCATAGGTTGTTGCACTCCAGACTGCCATTTCCCTCTCTCGATCCCCTCCATCCCCCAGGTTTCAGTCTCTTTTCCATTACAGTGATTTATGTGTCCCAGAAAGACTAAAAGTAAGCTCCTGGACTTTCTCTACAGAGAACAAAAAGTCCCCATTTGTAGTCACCACAGCCCTGCAAGCAGCAGTGGCTGTAGCCTTTGTGAGTCTGGACAGGAGCTGGTGCAGCTGGCTCCTGCTGAGCTCCTCCGTGCCACAGCTCCATGGCCTGCAGCCAGGTCAGCATCTACCTGCACCCAGTTAACATGACTGAAGGTAATTCAGGCACTGCTGCATGAGTTCCAGTGCTGACAGCTCAGGTGTGCACTCCACCTGGAAACCTTACCACTCCAGTTGCCCATGAGCTGCCTGCTGTCCCCACTCACCATTGTGACCTTTGACAACAACTCGCCTGCTGAATCAGCTGCCTTGACAGGAACATTTGACACCAACAGGACTTCTTAAGTCAGCTAAGGCAACCTGTTTGTGGTGTCCTGCTGAGTGGTTTGATGCCTTGACATGAGGACTGGGATGTTTACCTTTTTGAGTGTTAGATGTTTATCCCTTTTTTTCCTATATGCTCTGATAAGTGTGTATTTAAGTTTATCCTGTCCTACACTTCTGCCCCAGCCCTGCCACACTAGGCAGAGGGGTAGGTGTGACATCTGGCTGTTTGCTGTAGTGGTTCAGTGACCTAAATATTCTTGACCAAATGTCTTCATTATCAGTGTGAGCTGAGTTCCTCTGATATTCTAGACAAATCTAGCTACCACAGCAGGTCTTTCATATACCCACATTATAGCAAGAGTACTCAACAGGCCAGAAAGGGTCTAAGCCAGTAGTTCCCAGAGGCCAGACTTGTGACCCATACTGTGAAAGCAATCTCTGTTAGGAGGTTTGCCATGCTGAGGAGTGACTGCTGCAGCTCTCCTAATGGAGAGAGGCTGGCATGGTGCCGAGCACAGGACATGACTTGGGAGCCAGCTGCAGACCATGCCCTGGGGTCCCAGTCAGCAGTTTTGGATGACATTTTGGGAAGTCAGCCTAACACTTAGTATCCTGGAGTTCTGACCCATCACTCTGATATCAGCTCATTTCTATAATTAGGAAAAAAAAGGGAAAACAGCAGATCGAAACCCCGTGTATGTTCTTTAGGAACCATTACTTTAGTGAGAGACTAGTAATGCTTTATTATTCCTGAGCACTACAGAGATTTGTCTGTTAACAAGAACTTTATAAAATCTTCATTATCACCACCTACCTACCAGGGGAGCTAACAATTTCACACCCTTTTTATTCTTAGCTGCGCATAATACCCCCTCAACAACAAGTTAAAAATAACTGCAGGAAGAACTGAATCACACATAATTTGAACAATTAGAAGTGACAAGCTGTTTTTCTCATCTAGTAAAATATGTCCATTTGGCATACTTTGCTGTCTAGCCGAGCTCTTTTATTCACACCACTCCAGTCCCTAAGGAAGACGAGCTATTATTATTATTATTCCATTGAAGAAGTGGACATCTGTACTTTCAACAAGATTAATATATTGAATGCACCAGAGCTATTTGATAGATCCTGAATTTGTTGTCATGAAGCAGACCCAAGGAACCGAAGACACAAGCAGGTCCTTGTGAAAAGCCTCCCCCCTTGGTCCAGAGTTAGCCAAACAAAATGCATCAGCCCTCCCATGTGTAACATCTCCTATTTATAAACTGGGCCTCGTAATGACATTTGCTCCTGAACCTTAAAAAGCTTAAAGGGTTTTGAGAAGAAAGCACACTCCATGTCAGACAGAGGTGGCATAGCCATCCTCTAGAGAAAACAGGGGCCCCAAGTTGAGGATGTTATGTACATCTTATACCAGACAGATTATTTTGTTGCTGTGTTTTCATCTATGAACAGTAAAGTTCAGGTTTCTTGCTGAGCAACAAGCTTGACCTTAGAGGCAAGGGGAGAGCTGAGACCCACAGAGGTTGCAGACCTGGTATCTGAGGGTGCTTAAAGCCTAACTCCTATGACTTTTTTCCTTAGAGACCTACCATAAGGCATTGCTTTAAGCTTCTTTATCACTTTCAGAAACGAGCCACTTGCACCTCATTTTTAAGGTGTGCCTAAAAAGGCAGGTAAGTAGTTAGTGAATATTTTGGGGTAATTTTGTATCTAACTTCTATCAAGCAAATGTCAAATTACTTAATGCTTTGAAAAATCCTAGAAAGAAGATTTCTGAATACATTTACATCTCTGGCCACTGTTACCTACCCCATAAGTGAAAGGAAAGCTATCATAATTGCCCCTTTCCTTGGGGGCAGTGATGAGATCTTGCTAGGAAATAAAGAGCTCTGGAGCACCAGTGCTGCTAGAGAATGGTAAGTAGATCTGAGGGCGGTGAGAGCATCCTTGTTTCTGATGTTGTGTCTCTTGCCATAGGAAAAAGAGGAGGCAGTGAGCTGAAGCACTCTTTATTGTATTCTTACTTCTCATCTTTTCATAGTGGTTAGCTTCTTGCCTTCACACATCTCTGACCCTCTTCACTCTGCCCTGTTCCTCCCACCTGCAATATACACAGTTTATTTCGTCCCACCACCTTGAATAATAATGGAAGCTTAATTATCCAGTGAGAGGGAGTGTGACTCCTTTCCTCTATCTCCCTGAGCACTGTCATAGTGCTCATAATTACAAGTACTTCAAATAGCATGCTAGGTATTTCAGGAGGTGAAAAATGTTCTCTGCTACCAGCAAATCCCATTCTTCTCTGCTTGATCCAATTTTCTTTTTCTTCGTCTGTTTACTTGAAGCAAGTCAAGTATGCTTTGATTGTGCACTGCATTAGCAGAAAAGAAATGTCTGATTCTTAAAAATATCATGTTGGTTTCCTGTGTGCTTCTGTGCCATTGAGGCTAAGAAATCCCTTGTGAAAAGTCTGACCCTATTAGGATGGATCTCTAAGCTCAGTAGAAATCAGTAAGTGTCCACTTGCTGCTGTGCCAAACAAATCTGGATAAAGCACAAAGATAAGACTGATCCATTCCCGTGGTCCCAAAGGGAGAAAGCTTTGTGCATTGCTGTGCTTCCTTGTGTAAACTCTAGTGACTACAGGACAGGGTTCTGCCTGGTACCCAGAGTTTTTCCCTTTCTACAAAGCATTAATCTTAATTCTTCACAGAGGAAATCTTTGTTCAGTAGTCCAACAAGTAATCCTTTAGTCCTTTGGTTCTGTATTGTAGTGAACCACTGGTAAACATTCCTTCCCACTGGAAACTGATAGTCCTGATTAATTTGCAGGATCAGACTGCAGAGAATTCACTCCAACAATGATAATTTGTCCCTTAAGCATGATGTCCCTTAATTTCCCTGATACCAGGCATAGAATTCTGGTCCTTTTAGCTATGAAAAATTGTATTTGAACCCAGGTGAATTTGAAGTCAGGTGTTTGAGACACTCACAGGGAGAGGTGGGAAGGGGTCTTGCAAGCTTTACATCCAGAAGGAACTGGCTGCAGGAAAAAGGAAATGAAAGAGGTTACATGATGTAGTTAAGGAATGGCAGAGATTTGGAGAGTAGTGCCTGGTAAAGCCCTGAGATTCTCAGTCAATGGGAGAAGGAAGCAGCCCTACCTTGGGCAGCCACACTGCACACAGTTGTGCCTACCTTGCTGCCAGCAAGGATTATATGTTAACAGCACTGTTATCATCACTGCTCACAGGAACGATCAAGGGTTTGCCTCAGGAACACCCTTTTGGACAATAGTAGCCTTCCTGCCCTCTCTTCACTTGAAGCAAGTAATAATTTACAGCTACATCAACAGCAGTTACTCCAGCCCTCAGGCAACTGAATTACAGCTGCAGCTAATGCACACAGGATTGAGCAAAAGCTACACCCTTTCACTAGCATATAGATCCTACCAATGGCTTAAACTGGTGACAAACCCTACAGATTCCCCTGGGAAATATTTCTAATCTGGGTAGCCTGTGGGGTCAGTGTCTATTATACAAATTACTTACGATTTTGTGGAATAACATAAACATGTAAACCATGGCACAACATTTTCTGTAGTTCAATTCTCACTGAATCCTAAGTCCTTGTGCTGAGGGAGCTTTTGCTTGCTTCCTGATCCCTATTCAGGCAGCACATTCAGGGCTACATCCAGAGTAGGGCTGTCTGCCCTGAGCCATTTAATTTGGGTCCCGAAAAAGCAGGAGGGTGCCAAATTCACAAACCTGGAAAAGCTCACTCTACAGCTGTGTTATGAAACATCTGTGTTTTCTTTTTGTGTTGAGCTACAGTCTGGGGAATAAATTAAGATTTGTTGGGTTTTTGGCGTCCTTTTTCCCTGTATAATGATTTTTTTTTTTTTTTTTATGAACTGAATTTTAAAAATGGGAAATATTTGCCATTATGTGAGGAATAATGTGCTTGGTAACAGCCTAGCAAAAGACAGTCTGTTTGTGTCTGTAACTTTCCTTTTCTGCAAACTTTCACATCCAAAGCCTCCTGTTTTCTCTTCTCCCACCAAATGTTTTTTATGAAAATTAAAAAACAGTCCAGAATTTCAGAAGTAAAAATCTGCAGAACTTGGACACCCAAACTTCCCTTGGAGAAAGTATTGCCAGCTCAGAACAATCCCTGACAGGGCAGGAGACTTGGTAAGGGAGGATATGGAAAAGGCTGAAGACGTTATTTTTTTTTTCTTTTCCTCAGTCTTTGCTGTCAGAGTCTGCCTTCAGCCTCACAGAGCTGCGTGCCTTGTGGCAGAGTTTGAAGGTGACAAATATTGCTAATGGGAAGAGAAGATTAAGTCAGAGGCTGTGTAAAGAAATGCTTCAGCGTAAGCATGAGGACGTGTGTGAGTCCCTGGGTTGTGATGGCATGGATCCAAGAGTTAGGAGGGAGCTGGCTGGGGTCATTGAGTATGGCAAGGCCATACTCTATCATATTTGAAAAATGATGGTAATTTGATGAGGTGCCCAAGGTCAAGAAAGGCAAATGTGACACCTACCTCCAAGAAAGGCAAGGAGGAGTGTATTTCTTAGCAGGAGCTTTGCTAGGAGCAGGATTTGGTACTGATGAGGCTGCATTTGAAGAACTGTGTCCAGCTTACAGGAGGGCATCCAGCAGATAATCACAAGCCACAGGGCATGGGAGAAGACACTGAGGCAACATGGTTTATTTAGCCTAAGAAAGAGGAGAATAGGAAAGCCTGTTGCCATCTTCCACTGATGGGGAGGTTACAGAGGGAACAGGGCCAGGTTCTTCTCAGCCATTTAACAGGAAGGTACAAAGGACAGTGTTTGCTGTTTGCAGTACAGAAAACTCTCATCGAACATAAGAAAAGAAGATGTCCTCCTGAAAGTGACACTGCACTGGAACAGGGCAGAGAGGCTGTGGAGTTCCAGTCCTGGACCTTTTCAAAATTCAGCTGGTCAAGGCCTTAGGCAACTCTGCCTAGCTTTGAAGTCAGCCCTGCTGTAAGCAGGTAGCCTGTCAGGGGGCCTCAGGGATGCCTTCCAGCCTGAATTAGTCTGTGGTTCTGTGACTCTTGCTTTGGGGCTTGAGAGTTTTCCATGGGTTTTCTTTCCTATGTGTGTTCCCAAAGAGAGAAGACAGGAAAGTATACATAACTGTTAAAAACCAACAATAATTCCCTTGCCCCATTAGAAGCAATAAGGAAAATAAACACACACTGAAATGGATCAAATTATGTATTTTGTTCTTAGCTTGCTGTTGTCTGGAGGTTGATGATTCCGGGTGGACAACAATTGCTTTCTAGAAAAGTGAGGATGTTTTGCAAGATACCTTCTGGCTTTTCAACGGTAGCCTAAAGTTACTTGCAGTGACTGGGATTTCTTCCAGTGTGTTTGAATGCTTTCAAATATAAGGAAGTCCAAATCATTGCTGCTCATGGCTGGGTCAGGAGATGGTGACTTCTGGTGTGTGGAATGCAGTCTCATCTGACACATCTGTGTGCTGGCCTTCTGCTGGGATCTTTTCTTGCAATCCCAACATTGCATTGCATCATCACTCAAAGCTGTTCTCATTTAACTCCTAAATTTAACAAGTGTCTAAAACCTTCAAATCCACATAAAAGATGCTAACCCCTAAAAGATTCTTCTGACATCTTCCTTTGATACTGGAACTCATTTATCTTGAGATCTTTCCGGAATGAAAGTAAATATGCTAGGGAGAATAAAATCAATATGATGGACAGACAAACGCTTATTGATTAAAAACACTGTTCCTTGCTGCATCATCAGTTTGGTATGGACATTTACCAGCAAGCATAATTTTACTAATATAGTGAGGCCAATACCAGTCTGTAGCAAAGACTTATGGAAAAACCATCTGGCTGCAGAGCATTTCTCTTACTGTTACGCAGCACACAGTAAATTCCATCATCTTCAATTCTACTTTCAAATTTCCGTTCTACAAGAATCTGTAGGAACATCTTGTCTGCATTCTCCACCCACACAAACACATGCATACACAGGCACAGTGTAAAACAGCCAATTAATTGTTGTTGATGATGTGCTGTTTGTTGTATATTCACATAGGTTTTCCAGCTGAGGTTACCAGCCTAGTTAACACAGTGGCAGTACACAGGTATTCCCTTAGCTGACAGTGCTAGTGCAGAAGTGAGAAGTGATTTCTCTAGAAACAGCCTGAGCACCTGAAAGTAAAGCTAACTATCATTCTCTCCTGAGTGTGAAATGGTACCAAACTCCTGCCTGTGTCTGGGTCAGTTTTGCCTACGTTTGGGCTCATCCTCCAGTAAATGGTGAACTGCACATGCAATAGGCATATTCCCAAGCATTTTAAATATCACTCTCAGCTAGCACTTGGCAAAGTACAGAAATGGATTAGGATGGTCTCTTGTGACAGGGCAGAGCTGTATGACATCCCAGACCAGGTCTATTTTCTGCACTTCTGTGGAGCAGTGCTATAGACAGAATCCTTGCAGCAGCTAGCTCACCTCAGTGCCTTGGTGGTGTCTGATCCCCACCCTGCTTGCAAAGGCAATGTTTCCCAACTCCACACTTCCTCCTGTTGGTCAGATCCAAATTCAGCCCTCACTGAGTAGCCTTGTAGTCTTCCCACAAAAAAAAAAAAAAAAAAAAAAAAAGCTCTCAAAATGTTGTCATTCATTTCTGTCATGGAAAGAGCTGCTCCCATGCACCTCCCCTGAGAGCCTTACATACACACAGAGTCATGCTGCGTTTCATCCTGCTTAGCTGCTGTGCCTGACGCTATGATGCTGTGTGCTCCACCTTATATTAATACTCAGACTCTGAGTCCAGAAAAGCCCCTTTAGCAGCCTCATGGACTAATAATGATTCTCTAATAAAAGGTTAATTCCATTTTTTCTTGTTCATCTTATCTCTTGGCCCAGAAACAAGCTACAAACATTTTCTGCATCTAAAGCTGCCAAAACCCAGACGTCTTACACAAGAGCAGATGCTTAGAACTTTGTCCCTAGCTGGCTGGCAGTGCAATGCTAGAGCAGAGCCCAGTTTCCTCCCCTCCTGGCTGTAGCTCAGCTTAGATTACACAGACCCTTGAACCTGCAAGTTCCCACATGGCAGCGAGATATCCGCTTTGGTTTCAATTGGGTCATCAAAGCTTTAGTGACACCACTGCCATGCACCTCATCTGGGGATGCTCTGCAGGCCCTAAAAGAAAGCTATTCAAGGGTGGATGCTTACATATGAGTACATCTACCAACTCTTCTGTGGGCAGATGTACCCATATCATCAGTTTTAGGGCAGATGCTCCCTTTTGTAATTAACTTTATGCTACAAAAAGAGCTATCAGTTCACTTGCAAGATCCTCACCATCTCTGATGGTTGCTTGGATATTAAATGTTCTGTAGCTTTAAAGTTCCCATTCTTTGCAATACCTTTTTTATTTCTTTGGCCCCTGATTTACAGAAAATATCATGTCCTTCTTCTTCTTCTTCTTCTTCTTCTTCTTCTTCTCCTTCTCCTTCTCCTTCTTCTCCTTCTTCTTCTTCTTCTTTTTCTTCTTCCTTCTCCCCCACATACCTTCACATTATTTCTTGGCATTTATCAATATCAAGCCTCTATGAACTTGTGCATAACTAGGTAACAGCATCATTACTTGTGTGAGCACAAGTCCCACCCTGTACTTGTGCCTTGGTGTTTCACCTGAGAGCCTCCTGTGCACTGCACAGGGAGTCTCTCCAGCCTTGCACTTTTCCCTTAATCAGAGGAACTCTGATTCTCTCCTCTACACTACTGTACACAGTTTAATGAAAAAAGGTAAGACACGAGCTTACAAAGTTGAGCATACAGATGTAGAAAACAGTACTAAAGCCAAACATTCTATGTTTCAAGAAGCAGAAGCAATTTCTTGTGTTCAGTGGCATCCATACTCTGAGGTTCTTTCCAGATTGAACATTTATTATTTGAATATTGTGTTGAGTTGTCAATGCAATTTGCTTATCAACATACCTACACACCTGCAGGAACTCTGCTAATGAGAGTGGACTTTCTTCTGCTTTAACAGGGCAAAGGGGGCTGTACAGACAATATACCAAGTATTCCTTGCATAAACCTATGAGAATTTGAGCTCACAGTGAGCTTTTTTATCTTGAAACAAGCAAAAGCATCAGATCTCATGCATCATCCTTCTAAACTCTCCCCAGGTTTCTTGTATTACTTTGACTGATTCCTCCTCACAGAACAGTCTCTTCTCAAGCACTGCATCTGAACTCTACCACTGACAGCAAGCCCCCTAACCAGGCAGAGTGGAGAGGGATGAGTGCAAACATACTATGCAAAACTCAGCTCAGAATTGGAATGTTAGTGAGAGATGGATCATCTGAAGTACTTTCACCCTAATATATATTTCTTATGAGGCATTGTGCTGTTTGAAGGCAGGAAACCCTTATAGTTCTAAATAAGGATGAGGCCATGTGTAGAATTAAGCAGGACTCAATAAAAGTTACTTTTAGAGTAAAAAAGGAAGGAAATCAAGGTCATCAAGGTGTGAGATAACAATAGACTAGTAAAGAACTTCAGCTGTATAAGTGAAGATACTTGTGAGAGGCTGCAAGAGAGAGATTTAATCATCCTAAGGAGATAAACAGTCACATTGAATATCATGTGCAGATTACAGGTATATACAATAAAATGGTTTAAGAAATTGAGGCAAAAGATCCAATAATTTAGTTAAGATTAAATAAGGTTAAAATGTCATCTAGGCATCACAAGTGGAAATTCTGTTGAAAAAGAACTAAAAAACAACCCCCAAGGTAAATCAGCAGGGATGCAATAACTTGGTCAGTCTGCTACACTCAAGTGGTGACTTCCAGGAGGATCTGCATGTCTGCAGAAACTGCAGAGCAGCGTGGCAGTGACTTGTCTCCCTGAGCGTGTTTTACAGCTAAATAAAAAAGGTCATCAGTGATGATTCTTTAAATGTTGTTGCTTCTCTGACTAGATTTGCCTTTTGCTTCCCACTCATTCATAAACAAAACAAAACAAAAGTAGGGAAATGCCAATCAACGCTGAGGGAAAATTTGTGTTGCTGCACCAAGGATCCCTAAAAATTGGGACTGTCTTCTGAACCTAAACTAATGACTTTTTACCAATTTGTTTGCAGTGCCAGTTGTGCCTGGTGTGTTTGTGATAGCTCACCATTCATCCTGAGAAAATAGAAATACAGCTATTGAACATAGGCCATTTAGAGAGCTTTGCTTTCTTTTATGTTCACTGATAGAGAGCTGTTGTTCTGCTGTAGCAGGGTGCAGGTGTGTGCTCTCCTCATAAGTTTAGTCCAGTGTGGCAGGCAAGCTCCTGGTTAAGTGACACAGATCCCCAAATGTAACAGCAGACCACTCACCCTTTCCCCTGCTCTCCCCTTGCATTTTACCAACATCTTCATGACCTGCCAGGAGATGAGAACTGGTACCTGCTGTGTATCTGTATATCCTGTGACTGATTTAAGCAGCAGAGAAAGTGCAGGTTACCACATCCTTTCTGAAGATCTGTTACCAGTTTTCTGTGACAGTTCTAGCTTCTTTTTCTCTCTGCCAAGGCTAGGATTGATACACAGGAAACGTAGGTGTCGTGTTCAGTCTCGGATGTTTATTATTTCTTATCTCTTTACATATTCAAGAGCTGTGAGGTCTATCTAGCAAGTTATAAAGTGAAGGTAAAATGGAGTGCTTCTAACTCTTTCCAAGGTTATTTAAGTGATAAGCCCCCAATAACAAGATGACACCTATATTATTTATACTTTAGACCCAGTAATGACCACCCAAGGCCTGCAATGCAGGCTTTTTCACCCAGTTACAGAAAACCACCTAAACCTGTGAGGAAGAAGGAAGAAAGTGAAGAAGAAGGACCAAGACAATGCCCAAAGTCCTCCATCTTAATTCACACACTAAAATCCCAAAATCCAAGTTTCCAGAATTCCAACATTTTTCCTCCCATCACAGGACTCATTTGCTGGCTGTTGAATTGCAGAAGCATTTGAAAGGAAGGGACTTTGTTCTTGTTTAAAACTTCAACTCTAAACACTTCTTGTACCTCTTTCCATTGAGGGAGTTAAAAAATCTGATGCTCATTTTCCTATGCATTTTGGGCCCAACACTGGCTGTCACTCCCCTTCTTTTTCTGAAAGCCCCTGCAAACTTTGCTTCTGGCACTATCTCAGAATATGACTACATAGTTGTTTCAGTTGACTCCCATTACTTTTTCGCCCCTTTCCAGTACACTGCTTGTTTGCAGTTGACAGTGTGACTTTGATTTTCATTGCCTCATGTGTCAGTTGCAAGCCTGAAGGGACCTTTTTACAATTGTAATAACAATTCTCAACAAAATCAATGGCACTTTCATTAGCGATATGGAGCATCCATTTTGTTTTGCCCCCAAGGAACAGATGCCTTATTGCAGAAGATGTTACAATAGAGGCTGACATTCAGCAGAATTACAGAGTAGAGCCACATCACAAGGAGGATCTGTCATGAGGCTGCCTTTAATAGGCAGCCAAAAGAATTTGGCTCACACTACACTGAATTCTCTTATCAACAAATTTGGCATCAAAGGAATTAGTCTTCTTCTCCATTTTCTGAGTTTGCTTGAACCTCAGTGATCTGGTGACCTCTGCCCTCATAGCAGCCTTGCTATGTGTTGGAAAGTCAGAATAGAGTTACTGTTCCAGTTTGACATGAGAAAAGGAGTTTCTCAAGCAAATGCCTACCCAAGATGTCACATTGATATAAGGACTGGAATTGCTGAATTATGTTTTCAGGCACTTGACTTGGCTCACAGTCAATACCTGTAGATGCAACAACAGATGACAGAGGATCTTGCTCCAGCACCATTGCACAGGAGCACATTCCAGCTGTGCTCTCACCCACGCTCCTGGGTTTATTTCCCATGAACACAGGGACAACAGGAAGAGAAAGATAGAGGAGTGAGCCTGGTGCATGCTCAAGTTTCAGTCTGTTAAAAGAGTTAGGCCTTGGACCTAACTAGGACCCATCCCAGCTCTAGGAATACGAATATGTTTTCCAGAAGCACAGAGGCAGGTTGAGATGCTGTGGGGCATTATGACTGTGCTAAGCCAGTGCTGTTCCTTCTCCCCTCTGCTGCTCTATTCTGCCCCTGACAAGGGTGCACCAGCTGTGCTGATAGAGCTGCTTGTGTGGTCACTGCGTGAAGCAGATTGGGAGACTCCATCTGCAAAATAATTTCCTTTTTGTTATTTTCTGACTGGAGTGGTTGCGCAAAGCTGTTTACAGCACAGCTGCACTGCTGAGGGACAGCTGCCACTAGACAGGGTGTAAATGAGAGAAGGCATCTCTGGGGAGGAGTCTGTAAGAAGAAGGAGATGATACTTTAAACCAGAATAGCTTTGAAAATCTTTGTAATGTAAACTACAGCTGAAGTCGGTTCATCTTCTTAGGCTTTCTTTGTGGTCACTAGGGAAAGATAAGCTCTTTCAGAGTGATGGAGAGCAGAAGTCCTTATCTCCATTGATTATAGAGGGAGCCCAGACAGTGAAGTGCTTAATGTTACAAATACCCCCAAAACAAGCAGTGAAGCCAAACTTCCAGTGTCTAAAGCAATTTCCATCTTGCTGTCTTCATATTAAGGAAATAACTTCCATTTTTGTGCCAAGAGTCTGCCAAAATAGCAGAACTATGTTCCTGAGTGTAAAGCTACTTTGAAATCTGATCAGCCAACAAACAGGAATCTGAATCCTAACTTCACCTAACAGTCCTGACAGTCCTCATCTCCTGGGGTTGTTTTTATTTTCAGATATTATACAGTGTTTAAGATAGGTGTCTATCCCCATCCCTACCTAACAGAGATAACCTTTTAAAGTCTGCCTTGACTTCTTTTTTTTTCTTCCTCAGAGTATGTCTTTCTTAGTTGGTGAGCCACTTTTCACCCTTGAGGTTGTTTACCCAGCTCCCACTCCACTCTCCAAAATGCTCCTTCATTAATTCAAATGGAGTCTGGGCTGAAAGGAGGGAAAACTGTACTATCCATCTTCTAGGTGAGCAGGAATGAGGAAGCTGCCGTTGCCTGTCCATCAACACCACTTTCTGTGCTCTGCAGGATTATGTGGCAGTGCACATTTAATATGGAGAGATCATGAGTTCAGGATTCTATTTTGGGCAATTAGTTGTAGGAGAACAGATCTTACCTGCTAAGCTACTCCTTCAAAGCATTTTGAACATCCTTGAGCCAGCAAAGAGAGTAAGAGTAGTCGAGTGCCTCACATTCTGAGGCCACAGTGGTTTTAGGTCCATGACTATGAAAGTGGAATTACCACAACAGGAAAGTCCAGCCCAAGAAATGCCTGCCAGCGATGCAAGCAGCCTGTATTTTCTCTTGTGAGGATGGCATTTATATTCACTCTGGTCAAGCCATATCAGAATTTGCAGTGTTTATTTATATAAGCTGAAAAAAGACCACCCAGCTATTGCAGCCACACAGCTGTCAGCAGCCATCACCCAAGCAAAACATTATTACATGCTAATTGACCGTGGAATAGCATGCTGGGATTTTGTCTTTCCCTGTTTTGCTCATTCTCCCTGTGAATTAGACCAATAAATCTACCATACTGTAGCTCTTTTTTTTTTTTTTTTTTTTTTTTTTTTTTTCAGGGACTGACCTGCAAGTCACTTCACACACACTGCACCAAACACGGTTGTATCACAGATTTTAGTTAAGTTATTCTATAAATGTAGATTATGCAAGAGCTGTACCAAGATACCTGGTTAAAATGTACTACATAAAAGTATTTCATGCAAAATCAAGCTATGTCTTAACTGTATCAAGAACTGATCAGATACCACATGAAGATACAGTTTCCTGATATACATGAGAATTAAAGCATGTATCTTTCAATCATTCCAGCCTCCAGTGGAAAATGTAGTATTTATATCTGTCTTCTGTGGCATACACCCAGAGAAAACAAGACATAAGGCAATGTCAGAATGTCCTTATGTAGAATTGCAGTGTTTAACTAAATGTCTGCAGTATCGCAGTATTTGTCAAAATGATGCACCTTTTTGTTTAGAGCTTGCTATTCCCATCCCAGTCTCACATCCAGATAAGATTAGTTAATTTTTCTTGCATTCTACTTCAGTCCATGTGTAATGAGACCCCCCAAACCCTCCACACATAAAACTGTGAGCAGAGTCACACCTCCTATAAGAAAATGCAAAACTATTCTCAACCTGGTAGTGGGACTTTAGGTAATTTATTTATAGTCATTCAAAAAGAAGTAATTAATAGAATGTAAGAGATCCTTGAAAAGTCTTTGCCTCTTTCTTACAAATTTGCACCTGCTGACAAGATGAACATTAGCAATTTCCTTCCGCCTGTTCCTCTTGTAGTTGAAGAAACAGGAGCACAGAGACCATCACAGATCAGGATAAGCATTCTGGGAGCAGAGTGCTGAACCATCTTTACCTGTACCAGGTAAAAATTGCCCCACCCTGTTACGGTTCAGGGATCACCATCCCCACACCTCTGCAGACTGGTCCTTTTCTCCTGCTGACACAACTCTTTGTGGGGCCATGCCATGAGCTAGACCACTGAATGGAGGTGAGTTTCAAATGGGTGCATCTCTCCCTTCACCCATGAATTGTTGTGGAGGGGCTGGTATGAAGGAGCACCTGGAGATGGAAGGGATCAGGAGCAACCCAGCCAGATGGGTTCATTGCTGAGGTTCCTGTACTCTGGCAGGGCAGCCTGGGCAGATGGTGCCACTGAAACAACACCCAGTCCCAGCTGAAGGTGGGGTCAGTGCTGAATTACAGGCTGGCCATGCTGACTCAGGAGAGATAAGGAAAAGATGTGGGCTATTCTATGATAGTGAGACTGTCTGTCAGGCAAAGGTCCTGAGGGAAAAACATGCCTTGTACCATGAGACAGAGTTGTGTTACAGTAGCACTAGCAGTGTCCCATTTTGCCAAAAAAAAAATGGGATTTGCCTCAACTGTAGGCAGAGAATAAGGTGTATCCTGTTTGAAATGCTTCAGAAGTCTGCAGATGATGGAAAACACTGCATTTGCCCTGAGTTCTCTCCATATGTCAGAGAGGTGCATAACAGCTCTCTTTTCCCATTTCAGAACTTTCCTCATTCCTATCACTTGGCTGTGGGAAGTCTCTGTTTCTACTGGCACCTCCCAGTTTGGCCAGATGGCCATTGGCACACCCTAATACTGCCAGTGATACTGGCACTGGAAAAGCCAAATGCCTCCAGCATCTGACTGAGACCTGTTCATTATCAAACATGGAGTATGGAAACATTCCCTTGGATCAACCTGCCAAGAACTAACTAACTAACTAACTAATTATTTACCTATTTATTTTGTCTTCTCCTGTAATGTAGGGCCACACTCCTAAACCTTCTGCATATTGTTTATCTAATATATCCTTTATAGGGCAATGATGCAGGGCACTAGGAACTCTCTTTAATACCCTGATGTCTTACTAAGGCACAGTTTGTGTTGTAGCCTTCCCTACAGAAGTTTCTTGTGGAGTATGGTAGAAAGCTACCATGTGGCCCATGGTGGGGTGTGGAGCAGATGGCATGTGGAGTTTTTCGGAGCAGCGTTGTCTGGAGCTACAGAGGCACTGAACCAAGGTTGTTATCCACAAATGAGGCTTTTTTTGCATGTTAAATGGAATAACAGAGTCCATCAGCTTTTCCCCTTGTGGTTTTTCTCTTACATCCTTAGCCCTTCACAGTATATAAGGGATATCTTGGGCTCCTGAAACTTGATTGCTGCTTTATCTTCTGGTGTGACAAAAAATCTTTCGTGATTAGCACTTTTTCCTGCCTACAACGATCCTTTTCTTCAGGACCTCCATTAAAATCCCTTTGGAAATTCCACTGGCACTCCCATAACTCACTGTTAGACTCTCCCTTCCATGCCTCAGTCTCCTGACAGTGGTGCCCATATGACTTGCTTACGGGTTGGTCTGCTGACTGCATTGCCCCACACCACAGCTTTTCCATACTCATGGTCTTCATGTTGTGGATGGGTGTTGCCATGCTCGTGCCTGCATGTTTTAGTTTTAGAGAATTCTATTCCCAAGCACAGTCTTAAAACACAAGGTCATGTTCTGTAAACTACCGAAGTTCCCACATCTGTTCCCAGAGGAGGGGCTTCGGTGATGGTCTCTAGAAAACAACCAGTAGTTCCCAAAAGTCCCACCTCTGGGGTGGGCACATCTGTAAATGTAGAAAAAGAGTCAAAAAAATAAAGGAGGGGTCTCTTGCTTGCAAGAGCTCCACGCAGCCTCATTGATGCCCTCCCTGCCTCGTTCCTGTGCGTCCCCCACAGTAATAAATGGGAGTAAAATCATTGTCTGCCCCAACCCAAAACATCTCTTTTCAGTCTTCCCAAGTCCCTCTGAAACTGAATCCTTTATTATTAGCCATGAAACTGGAGCACAGCTTGGTTCCAGTGCAGACATCCACACATCTGCTATCCCCATGGCCTCTCCTGGCTGCCAGACCTAAACCAGAAATGGAGCAGTGATGTCAGCACGGTGCTGCCCCTGAGCACACCAGCCTTGCTGAGAGCAGAGCATCTGAGCTCAGATGTGAGTACCACGCTAAGGCAGCCACAGAGGTGCCAGGACTGGCTCGTGTCCTGGCAGCCTGGAGAGCAGGAGGAGCAGGCCTGAGACCTGCACCTGCCTGTCTAGAGACAGCCTCGTGTCACTGCAAAGTGGCAAGGGCTGGAGCCTCAAAGCATAATGCTGCTTCCAGTGTCCAGCTCCCCTTGAGACTGGGAGCAGCTCCCAGCCCCGGCTCCCCAAGTCCTGTACAACTAAAGTTGAGTAAAGAACCTGAAAACATTACTTCTGGGAATCACACCCTAAAGGGGAGAAACTCAAGGTTTGCATCTAATGGTGTAAAAAGGACTGTAGTCTAAGCAAGAGAAGGAGTATAGCCTAGTAATGGATCTTGTTTTAAAGCTAAAACATGTAAGTTAGGTTATTTTTGTTAAGCAAAATATTTGCCGTAATTGAAGAGTCCTCTGCTAAGCATCATCAAATGCTTTAATCACTACAGTGTAGTTAGGCAAAAAGTTTGTCTGTGGAACTGGAATTGCTGTACAAGCTTTATTCATTACCTGTGCAACTTGGCAGCAGTAGAGAAGCCCATTGCAGCATCAGTGGTGAAATGCTTGCTTACTTACGTGGAAAGTTATTAGCATAGTTTTCTTGTTACCTAACAGCAGTCTGAATTCCTGAAAGGGATAAAGGAAGATGATCATCTTCATTCTTTCCAGCTGCACCAAATAAACAGCATTCCTCTTCCATGTTTGTTATTGCTTACAGGCAAAGAGACCCATTTCCTTCTCCAGCTTTGATGCTTCTGAAAAATTGGAAATTGTAGGGACACGCAATACAGCTGCCTTCAGCCAGAGAAGGGTTAATTGCAATTGCCCCGACATTTGGCACTCGAGATGGATGATAAAACCTTATCTACACTGCAGCAAAAAAATCTCACCAGGATAACAAGCATTGCATTGAGGAAAAAGCAGTTCAGTGAGCAAGAGCTTCTTAGTAATCGGGGGCTTTGCAGCCTTTACTGTATTTCTATAGTCAAGGCAAGCAACCTTTCCCCACACTTTATCACAAATATAAAGATATCAACTGAAAGTGCTGCACAGTTTATTTTGGCTTGAGGAGCAGTAAGGTTTATATTGGTGTCAGGCAGCTTTATTTAGGGCCTAAACATTTGTCTGGTAATACACAATATTGTGTATTGTGTCTGGTTAAAGTATTCATAACCTGTCTAGGATAGACCAAAATGTCTAAATTGTAATCTAGAAAATTGTGGATCTGTTCTGGTGTAGTTCCCTCTTCACAGCTGTGCAGTGCATCTGTAATTAAAATGTATAAATTGCTTCAAGGGAGTAGTGACATTAAGAACATTGAGACATTTGTGGAGCAAAGCCCTTAGGAGAGTGAGCTGTTGGAATGAGCTAAACCTCATGCAGCTGGGTTGAATACCTGCTTTGCCTTCTGTAAAGTGCAAATTTATGGAAACAAACACTAAACTGAAATGGAGAGCCTGGCTACTCAGGGCTTTGTGCCTTATAAATGCAGTAATCTGAGATGAGTCTGAATAACACCTGCCTTTGCTCACTCAGTTGAGTGCAGATTCACCTCACAGCCTCATGCCATTTCAGCTCATCCTTTTTTTGAGATGCTGATCTCTTTGAAGTGATAATACTTCTATGGGTCCTGTGTTTCCAGAAGCAAAGGTACTGTACCACCTTCAAGAACTTCTAACTCTACAGATGGAGAGAGAAAGATAGTCAGAGTCTGGTTTGTAGGCTTTAGCTCCATGGGAACTACTGGGTTAAGATGGATATTGAGTCAAAGAGGTGGAGAAAATACCCATCTCCTCCTGAGTTTTGTCTGCCATACCCATCTGTTCTCAAATTTTCCAGTGAATGGCTTACATTTTCCTTCCTCTTGGAAGAGCTGTTTTCTTCTGTTTGCAGTCATATAATATTCCTATGCTGTCTTCAAGGACTAACATAAGGAAAGTATTTAATCTGTTTTACCTAAGGTGAGGACAAAGGCTATTAAACAAACTACTGTGATTTAAAAGGTGACAGTGACAGCTTTCTATCACATGATGTAAACTGAACTAAGGCTACTTTGGCTGCATATGCTTTTACAGTGTAAAAGTAAACCTGGAGTACTGGAGGAAAAATGTGCTTTAGCCTGTCATTTCAACGTTTAAATTGATTTTATCCATTAATATAATTATACCAGGAGAGTTATACTGACAATCTTCCTAATGCAGTTGTACCTAATGCATATAAACTAATTAGCTGATTTAAATAAACTAGAAGATCCAAATGATTACTTTTCCTTTTTTTTTATTTCTTCCCCTGATTTTTCTAATTCTAATTGCATCTGTATGAGCAGAGGTGTGATTTCATCTTTCATTCTTTCTTCTGTGCTTGCATACCTTCTCTTTTGCTTTCCATGAAAATTCTCACTAGCAGATTCAAGTAATTTAATGGAAATAAAGTAAATTTGTAGCAAATATTAGATAAAAAATTAATAGAGATCTTGAAAATGCAACTCTCCATTCCCAGAACAACTGCACTGAAAAAAAAATGGACTGAAAAAACCCAAACATATCAAATAACTGGAAGGCTTCAGTGAAACCCATGTCAAAAGCAGCAGCCAGGTACCTGTAAAACACATTTTAGCTGGAGAATACAAAGCAGTACTCATGGTACACCAGGCCTGGAGACAGAGTATGAGGGACTGCATTGTCATCACTTATTCCAATCCCCTGGTACAGAGTGACCTCCCCAAGTGGCCTGTGCCCTTGGAGGAAGACAGGAGGGAACAAAATGGGGTGATAGAAATCTTTGGTCAAACCCAAGCAATGACACTTTCATGCTCTGAATGTTTGCCTTCTTATTCCTATCTCTCTAAGTAAATCATATCCTGAAGTACCTTGCAGATTTCTGTGGGTTTACTTTTATCATCTGAAGGAAGGAAAGGGACATGATTCCTCACCAGCAGGTGCTGTGCCAGCAGATATCCAAGGGGGTGACTCAATTATTTCCCAAAGTGCCTTTGTCATTGCAATTAATAGGTGGTTCATAATATGTGAATGTATGACTGTTCTACTACTGTAAATGTGTCCTCACTAGGTCTTAGTATGAGATATGGATGTTTTATGCCCTAAGTAACACCTACAGTAATGTAGTCTGAAAGCTATTGGCCAGATTCAAGCAGAAGCTGAAGTTTATCTCAGATCCCACTGCTGCTGAGAGCAGAGGGCAGGCAGCCCCACCTCTGGCCCTTCTGTGATGCTCATGAGGGGATGCTCATGTGGGAACCTCTCCTGCTTGAAAATATCAATAAAAAGCTTTTGTTTCTCCTTCTTCAGCTGAATGGCCTGGCTATTTGTGTGGATACAGCACACAGTATGTTGTGGCAGCACATAGGAAGGGACAGAACAGCATCAAGTGCAGCATTAAATCCAATTAAGATAACTGGGGAAGTAAAACTTAAGTCAACAAATAAAGTTGGTTGGTGAATGAATATGAGCAAATTCTTTTCTATTTATGATAACTGTCCATGCAGAAAGACAAAAATGTGTCAGACAGAAATGTCAGTTACAGCAAAGAAATGGTTCAGTTCTAGTTAATTCAGAGTAAGAAAAGAGCGGTAGGACACATTAACCCTTGAGTTAATGAACAGAATGTTTCAATTTTAGTTTGGTTAGAGCAGAAACAGAAATGCTTAAGCTGCTTTTTTTTTTTTTTTTTTTTTAATGATTCAGAGCATATGGCAAAACTCTTTGTCAAGGAAAAGGGGGGGGAAAAAAAGTTTTGTTTGCTGGAAGAAAAAGAAATGAGAAGACCAAAGCAATTCAATCTGCTGAGTGTGAAATGCATTAGGAGGGTAGGAGTGTTGCACAGCTGAATGCTGTGCTGTCACTGCCAGACACTTCTCTGCTGGCTCCCAGTCCTGGTGCTCTGAGAGGTCTGGCAGTTCAGCTCCATGTCAGCCACTGCCACAGCCCACAGCTGTGGGGACAGGAGCATATTGACCCAGCCCAACATAGACATTGAGGGGCAAAAGGAGGGTTTGTAGGCATTTTGAAACAAAAGGAAAAGGCTTTTTAAATGTTTTGAAACAGAAATGCAGGCAGTACCTTATTCAGATAGGGATGGCATTCTCATCTGGAAAGTGCACATTTGTAGTAAAAATCCAAAGTTTCTCCAGTGTTCCCAGATTCCTAAATTCCTAACACTTCCTCTGCCACTGTGGAGTTCTTAGCAGTCCCCTTCCCCACACACCACCATCACTTCATGAATCAAGTCAGCTGTGTTAGGAAATGAAGATCTTTGCCTTAACTCTTACCATCTACCGGAGCAAGCCTAGTATAATCACAATAGTCTTGCTTCTAGTGAAAGAAGATATTTGACCTCTTTTCTCTGTTTTGGGAGTGAAGAAGGATCTGAGAGAGATATAAAAGTGAAAGCTACTCTCTAAAAGCTTTTTAAGACTGCTACATGGAATTTACACTACAGTTGGGAAACCACTGTGCTTTGTGAGATAAATTAAAATTTGGTTGCAAGTGAAGCCACAGAGATGAAGCCACTGACTACAGAACCCAGAGCAAGCCTGCAAATTTTGTTGCTTTCAGTGGACTGCTTTCAACTTCAGCTCAACTGGGAATGACTGGAGTCCAAGCTCACACTGTCACGTAGGCTTTGTGATCTGTGATCAAATGTGCTCTTAGTGGAAAGTGCACTGAGGGTCCCTCTCGGTTTAGGTATGCCTGCACTGCCCACACAAAATAGATACCATTCATTTATACATCATTGAAGTTACAACTGACAATCCAAGCATTGATCAAAGTGCCATGAGAGGTAGGTCATAGCTTGGAAACCAGTGCATGGTCTAACAAAATAGCACAGGAGGAGATCTGGAGGTAAAGGGACAGGTGTGAGCCAGAGTTTGTGAAGAGATGCCACCATGAGATGTTAGGAAGTCCACATTTATTCCCTTTTGAGTCTTTCATGAAGGCTTTGTGCTCCAGGGTTGGAAAGTTGTTACTGTGCACCCTTTAGTGCTGGAAGCTCTCTTTGTCCACTTCATCCACATTAATCTTCCTTTGAATTTAAATGTTTGGTGCTGGAAAGTGTCTGATAAAATGTTTTGAGCAATTCATGCTTATGAAGTAATAGATATTTATCACAGAAGAGGTTGTAACAATTCCCTTGTTCAACTTCTGTAAAATCCAGCTGAAAAATTTCATCTTAGAGCAATCAATTTATCTCCTACTTAAGCCTATGGAACTCTTTCTATAATGTAATGATACATTATAAAAATGTATTCAAAAAAAGAGAAATTGCAATTTTTCCCAGTGTAGATTCAAGCTGGTAGGGAATTATTTCTGCAGGATAATAGTTCCTTATCTTAGCTGGGGAGCAAAGATGAAGATAGGTACTGTAATTCAAAACAGCCAAACAGGCTTTTATTTTTCATCTTCTTCCTTCCTTTCTTTCTTTTTTTCCCAGTTTGGCTGAACAAAATTTGGACCAATACAGCTTTGAAAAAAAGTTTTGTATTGCCTGGCATCCAGACATGCCCCAGCATCTCAGATGAAAACTTTATAGCAGTCAAGTCTTACTATCCTCACCATGGAGAAAGTTGGGCTAACAGCTGTACTTTCTGTTTTGATACTAGCAGAAGAGTCCTAAAAATTAACTCCATAATCAGCCTTTGTAATATTAAGATATATTTTATGATATTAAGATATATTAGAATTTAATCTTTTTAAGCACTTCGGACCAGCTCTCTGCAGTGCTTTAAAATGTAATTCTCCTTTGTAACATGATAAATAGGAAATAAATTGCAAGATCTGATAACCCTGTAGTGTGTTCAGAATTGCCTTGATTGGTTTTAGTGTCAGTAGTTGTTGTGAGTGTTGCTTCTTTATGGTGTTGGAGAGGGAGTGGGCAAAGAAGTCAAGTCATGTGGACATGCACGTATTTATTTTCTATCCATATATTTAATATGCTTAATTTGTTAAGTCCTTTTCCTCAGTGGATCTCATAGTACTGTTCCAGGAATAATCCATTCCCTGTCCCAGACTGAGATGCACCCTCGATGGCAGAAGAGAGGAGAATGTAAGTATAGGGCAGTGCCTTCAGGGGGTCACTCCAGGAGCTTGGCAGGGGGTTCATCCAAGGATGCTTGGCATTAATAACAGACCAGAGAACAAAGCCCTGGGGGTCTAGCTCCTCGTCTTTTGCTCTTACCTCAAACTTATATATTTACTGAGAACATATTTCTGTAACTTCCTCAGCAATTTCCACATGATAATCTTAGATTTTGCTTCCCCTGTTTGTTGCCCACGAAAGCCAGAAGACAAATGAGGACTCAAATGTTCTCTTAGGTGCTAATGAAAAACTGAAATGCCAGGAGCACAGCTCAGGAGTGGTATTGCTGCCACAGAGCAGACTTGGCTCGGAAATGGCAATGCTGATTATTGCCCTTTAATGGCAGGTACCTCTCAATGCTGCCTGCATCCCTGACAGACATAAATAAATAAATACATGCCATTTCTAAACTTACTTGGTATCTTAGTTGTTCAAGAGACTGACACCTCTTATTGTAAATAACCAGTGTGACCACAGGGAAAGCACCGTGTCTGTTTGCTTTTATGTATTTATACCCATTTAAAACACATTTATACCCCCGTGGTGTGCAAATATCCGGTTGCATCACGTTGCCTGTAACTTCATTTATAACACACATTGCTCACAACAGCCTGAGCTCTGCTAGATCATTCAGCTGAGCAAGCTGTGCTGCTCACAGTGACTCATAAGAGGCTTACAATGAGCAGCCTCTCTCATTGTAAGAACACAGCAGAACGTGAGGCTTTTTTTATTTTTCTGAGCACTTAACTTACTTCTGTAGCTCACAGAACTTCCAAACTGTTCACTGACATACTACAGAGGAAACCAAAACTACCATTTCTATGACTTAAAAGCAATTTCTTTTAAAGCAGGGTGAACTCTAAAATAGTGAGTCATAATAGTGTCATAATAGTGTCACAAATAGTGTCATAAATGAGGTGCATTCAATCCTCTTTTGTATTTCATCCTCTTTTGGAAAATGAAACACATAAATAATTTTTATACTGATGCATACTTTAACGAGACAAATGATTGAACACTCTTTCCCAAGAAATAATGCTGAGAAATGGTTTGCCAGAGATGTATTGGGGATCAGGTATTTTCATGGAAAAGATAATAGCAGAAAAAGAATATCTCTTAGCCTCAAACCTTGTTCATTCGAATTCCTGTGTACATCTAGCTCAAAGGGTGTTCTGAGTTCCTCCTTTTAATCCTTGCAACCACAAGGACGAACCTTTGATGATTTAACATCTCCCATCTTATCTTTCTGCCTCATTTTAGTACTTCTAGAGTGGGAGACGGCTCCCACGTCGGGGATGTTCCTAAATTCATTGACAGATCCTACAGTCACTGAAAAAAAAGCATCATTAATGCGGAGCTAAAACTGTCCCCTGGTATTTAATGCCCTTCAAGTCAGCCTCAGGTCTAGCATCTACATCTGAAAATAGGGGAAATGAAGGATTAAAGGACATATCTCTGAAACCTCGACACAGCTGCCTTGCCTGTGTGAAGCGTTATTAGCCAGGAGCATTAGTCACAGCAGGTCAGCAAAGCTGTGATTCACCTTCAAACCTGATGTGCATGGACCATTCCCACCTGTGAATGGAGGAAAAAATTCCTCGCCAGGTCCTTCCAATTGAACAAAAGAGGTCCAGAGCTCCTACAACACCTCATTTAAGCTCTGCATTGAATGGGCAGCATGGGTTGGGATGCCAGCGGCTCTCTGTGCATAGGCTTAATGGCAGGTGAGTTAGGGCTGGATGTGTCAAATGCACAAATGCAGAAACACTACAAAAGAGGAGCGAAGGGCTTATCAAACGTGAGCGATCTGGTGTTCTGGGGGCGAGGTGCGTCAGGAATTTGGCTGCGGGGCAGGTGTAGCCACCCCCCTGCAGAGTTCAAAGGCACCCTTGGGTATGGGAGCTATTCCCGGAGCCCGGCTGCGCAAGCCAGGCAGGGTAAAGGTTGCCTGAACATGTACTTCAATTCTCCCTTTCTAGTGTTCAGAAACTTGTGTTTTTCTGACTTGATTCTTTCTTTAAAGGCATGGGACTTCAGCAGATAATCTTAGCTATGCTCCAAGAAAACTATTTCAAGCTGAATTTTCTATCCTTACTCCTTTTCTCTATGGGAAGAGAGAAACGCTGTTGAGGAGGGTTAGAAATCCTTTAGGAAGCCACAGCTATCACAGTTTTGCAGGAGAGATGCTATGGCAACTAGTTAAATATAAAGGAGGCTATATGATCTCCAAGTGATTCTTCTGTTATTTATAGAAATGGGGACTGAAATATTTGGGGTTGCTGATATGGATTCTCTTAAAGAAAGAGTGACATGCACTGGATGGGATAACTATGGTATGACTCGAGAACTTGGAGCTGCACCCTGCACCAGCAGCCCGTGCAAGGACATCCCTAGATCAAATAAGATTTTGTTCCCCCCCAGATCTTCTCTTTGTGTCTGGGTTTCAGGGCTCCTGTCAAGGACAGGCAGAACTAATTAGGATTTCCATCCAGGTATGTATTGAAAAGGTCTATACTGTCCATCAGTAGCTCAGATGAAGAATACAAGTGTGAACAGCTTTAAAATGCTATTCCTATACATCTAATCCTAGTCTTCTCTCTCTCTCTCTCTCCATACACTTCTGCCTATGCTATTCTGATCTTCCAATTTCTCCCCATTTATGTCCTTAATCACATGCTTCATCCCTTTAATTCCAGTTATGCTTAAATCTTCTCTTTCCTTAAAGCCACAAAATCAGGTACTTGTCCCATTTGATCCAACCTCTCTGTAGGGGTTGGTGAATAAGACCATGGGAAATAAGAGTGCACAGTGTAGCACACTGATTTTTAGTGTATTCCACCTCCCCAGCGGCAGGAATTTTCTTCTGGGCACCCATCATGCTACTGCTGCTCTACTACTACAGTAATGTCACTGTGATTTCCAATAATAACAAGAATGATCATCTTATTTTTCCAGAACTTGAATGCTAAATTTTCCAATTTTATGGGGGCAGAAAGAGAGAATATTTTTTAAGATTCGTCTGGAGGAATAGAGTACTAGAAAATGATGTACTAGAAAAGAGCTTAACTGAAGTAGGGTACTAGAAACAATAGGGGGGAAAAAAGGCCTTATATAAATGATAGATAAGTAATATCTGAGGGTCACTTAAGTTCAGCTTCAAAATGATGGGTGATGCAGGGCCTTATTAGATCAAATATGTAATTTTTCAGAAATTATGACCTTTACCCAGCTGGATTTTGAAAAAGAATATTTGACTGTGCAGAAGTTTATTAGAACTGGCTAATTATCTTCTAGTACATTTGTAGAATATGATAAGCATGTGAATTTGAGACACCCCTATAAAATGAATGACTGGTACTAAAGAAAAGTTCAGTGACTTCCTCTAAATGAGCAGTAAGGGCAAGCCAAGGGCCTCTCTGCCATGAACAAAGTCTCTCTCACCTTTCTGTTTTCTTTTCCATCATGAAACAACTCCCTTTCTCTCTCTTTATAATACTGGTGTCTCTCGTACCACCACACCCCTCCCAAAAGCTTGCTTCTATAACATAAGCTACCAAATACAAGCTTGTAGAGTGGTAGAAAAGTACTTGGATATTCTCTTCCTCGTAACTGTCCAGCTGAAAAGTGTCACTGTTGTTCTACTCTTCCCCTCCCTCCGTTTACTTTGTTTCTTTCTGCAGTTGTCTGACATCTAACATTTTAGGTGTATCCCTTGCAGATAGGCAGGGATATTGCACCTGATCTGTTCTAAGGACATCAACACATCTACTGCATGATGGTGAACAAACAATGGCATTGCTCTTATGCCTTGATTCAAGACACTTTGACACTGCACCTGATAAGGGTGCAAAAGAGCCATAGGTGCAAAAGGATCGTAGAGATCCTAATGTTCTGCTGAGCTTTTCAGTCACCTGTGAAATGGCTGTTCCTGACAAAATCTGGACCTTTCTGCTCCACAGACATCAGATGTGGAGGCAACCTGAGGGTGGTGTGGGTCAGAAATGTAATTTACACATGAAGACATGTAAGACTGGGACTCAAATAGTGGCAATTAATCAGAATGGTCAGAAAGGAAAAGCCCAGGCAGGCACAACTCAAGAGTGAGGATTCTTACTCGAGTAAAGCTAAAAGAATTTACTACTGATTTTCTAAGTGTGTTCCCAGAAGCAGGTAAACAGCTGCAACATGACAATGCCTGCACAAAGGAAAAAGCCTCACCCAAGGTGGAGGTTGTTCACAGCCATTTCTCACTATGCATGTGAGTAGTTCTTGTAACTTACTTTAGACCTTTGCTCCCATCCTATCTCCACACTTCAGTTTAAACTCATAGCACTCCTGTAGGACACACCAACAGCCTTCTTCCTTTTACAGAGGAGAAAATAAGGCATTGAGACATCATTTGCAGATAGCTTTAATGTGCAAGTAATAAGATGAATTAGAGTTTTCCAAATTGGTGATTGTTAGTCTAGCTGTTTCTTCCACAGTGACTTCTGTTTCCCCTGTTGGTTAAGTGTTGTATCTTCCCTGGGTTTTAAAGTCCTTCCTTTGATGTAGACAGCCTACATCAAAGCAGGATTGATGGCATCTGTCTGGTTTCTGAACTATCTCAGAAGAGCCTCTCTAAAAAAGTTCAGAGAACTGTGATATTCAGTGATACTATTCCTAAATTGTAGGTGCCCACCTCCAGAGAGGTCCCTAGTGCTCACTGGGGTGCCCCACACAATAAGCAGCCAGGGGCAGATGTTTAAAGCTGATGTTGACAACAAGCATCTCAATATTCAGGGCACTGAGCCAGGCAGCAGGGCATGCTGAGGAGAGGTTTGTATTTGAAGTTCTCCCTCTAGCCTCCATATAGTCATTTAACTCTGAAAGAGAGTGAGGTGCTTTGGTGAGGCAGAAACCAAAAGCAGCTCATGAGCATCATCTCAGTCATGCAGTTGAAGGAAGGCAAATGAGGTGGAAGAACAGCCCGTTCCAGTGGCCTCCCTCCTCAGCCCCAGGGGCACTGAACCCAGGGCTCCCTCTGTGCAGCACAGCCAGAGCCAGATAGTGGCCATTCCTGGTGGACACCTCCTACTCTTCTTTGGAGGATAAGGAGTCAGGACTACACAACTCACCTGACAAGGATTCAACGGGAGCAGAGAGACACAGAGTGTCACCACAGCACCTGGGGATTCAGGAAGGAGGGGAGGACCTGCATCTCCTATGCCATGGTTGGGTAGATACTTTCTGTTGCTGATCTGTTCTATGGATGCAAGAGTGAAACTCAGCTTCTCAGTCCAAGCTATGAGTCCCTAGGCACTTTAGATGAGATTGGAGTTATTTGCCTCAAGTAGCTGGGAAATTGCCTTAAAGTGCTCTTCATGTGGTTAAATGCTGTTATGGATCGCGCTGTCAGTTGCTGTAATTAAGAAACTAATTTAGTGAGAGTTGCAAGATCTGGTTTCTATTTTTTGTTTTGTCACAGATTTCCAGCATGACCTCGGCAATCAAATCAATCCAGGTCAAGTAACAGTGAACTCAGTGTTCACGGCGTTGGCTAATACAAGAAATTGGAATGTATCTGCACCTAATTTGTAGAGTCCAGCATTTATGCATTTCTCATATACATCAACCACACAACTTTACTTATACTCTTACATTTTGTGAACGTGTTGACCGAACAGGCTAGTTTATCCTGGAGTTAAATTGAGATTATGGTATTTTTGTACATTATTATAGGTAGTGAAATAATGTTTGCAAAGCTGTCTGAGACTCTCGTGTGCATCAAATTGTGCGTAGATGCATATACTTGATGCACTTAGCTTAGTTAATAATTTTTAATCTTCTGAAGTTTCACAAAATATGTCAGCCTTTGGTATGGATGCTACCTTAGGCGAGAATTTACAATATTATGTCGATGTCTGTTTCTGAATCTGTTCCAGGAGGATCTGGAGGAACCATTACTTCAGACAAATGTTTTGATGATGGAAATGTCTTGATCTCATCTCTGTGACCAGACAGGGTCTCAGACACTGACACCACTTAAGACATTGTAATGTGTCAACAATATAATTAATGATTAATGTGCTATTTATATTGTAGTAATGTTTACAAACTGAAGTCATCAAGATCCAAGTCTGCTGTACAAATACGCACAAACATGATTTCAAAGAGCTTAAAATCTAAATCAGGGGGAGAAAAGTCATTTTCAGGCTCTGGAAAAAGGAAGAACCTCAAACCAGTGACTATAAAAGACTGTGCAAAGCAAGTCATCTACACTGTAACAGCAAACTCATGGTTTCTCAGCAAGGAAAAGCTACTCTAATGTAACTTGAAGAGATTTTAAACAATATAAGAGGTTATGTAGATACTCCTATTTCAGAATATTTGTGGCTAATTTAAGTGTAGATAAAGATTTGCCTAAGTGTTTGTCTACAAGGCATATATATTTTCCTCATTATCATAATGTAATTGAGTAATGAAAAAATAGGTGCCATTTCCTCATGTAGGTGTCCAGAGGGAATACAGAGGTTGGCAATTATGCAGTTGCTGCACAGAAGTAATCTTAGCACACTCATTTATTCTCTGGAGACTTGCTAACACAATATATGCCCTTAACTCTGATACCTACATTTTAGGAATTCTATACTTCCATGTCTTTCCAGATGTGTCCTCTCTTTCTGCTCAGAGATTGTGCCCAGGTGCCCAGCAGCCAATTACTACAGTAGTACAGCCCTGCCTGGACTGTCTGACAAGAAAGCCCAAAGAAACTTCCAGCAGTTTTGTGCAGATCAAAGTCACAGAGTTTGTGCAGTTTAACCTGTGAGCCTCACTGTATTGGATGTTCATGCACTTCATGGCACAAATATACTTCTGTTAGGAACTTACACAAAGAAGAAAGGGAGCGTTCCCTAAACTAGAAAACTAGAATATATACTGCCAATGCAATTTTTTTTTCTTTTTACTTTATGGTAGAAAAGTGTCTCTTCAGTTTACAGTGTTGAATTATTCAAGGCACACAAAGTTAACTGAAGAGAAAAAATTATACATGAAGTTTCTGAATGGTGATTATGTTCCTCTTCACACAGGGAAGGAGAGGGATTAAGTAAATCCCCATGACAGTTTTCTTCTTATTGGACAAGTCAATCGAGAGCAAAGGAAATAATTGGAGCTGTGAACTCAGCTTGATTTTTGCTGGTGCTGATCTGTCAAAGCTGCAATGGCAGTGTCCACATCAGTTGAATTTATGTCACTGACATAAATTCACTTCTAAAGTTAAATTAAAATGAGTTTTTCAGGCCATAATTATGCTGTCACATAAAACCCATCACTATTTAGTGGCTGAAACTAGGGAATCTCATAGTGCATATGATTCACCCAGGTCTTTGCAAACTGACAGAAATTGATGTGGCCTCAGCTCACCCTCAAATGAATATTGCAAATTCAGATGGCTCAAGAGGATGGGAAGACCAGAGTACTGGCAACTGTTGAGACAGGATATCACATCAGAGCCCAGAGCCAAGGGCAGCTCCAGCACAGCAGAAGCTGCCCCAATGCTGGCATGCCACTAAATGCTTCGGATTCCTTGTAGGTAAACAGCAACAGCGTGTACTGAGGACATACCCATCCCAGTGCAGAAGGGCTGCAGGGAAATAAAAAACATATGCTGGGAATTGAACAGAAGGGATTAAGCTTTGCCTCAGGTGTCTGCATTTAAGACCAGTGTTTTTTCATGCTGTTACCCTGGGTTGGTGTTTGTGTCACAGGGCACTGGAGCCCTGGGAGCTGTTGTTGCTTGGGGCTGTTTGTTGCTGGAGGGCTTTCAGACAAGACAGGCACTTGCTGCTGCTGAACACATCAACACACACAGACAGAGAAAATTATTCCTGCTTAGACTGTGTTTTCCTCAGAACTCAGTCTGAGCCTCCAGCAACCACTTCTACCAGAAGTCGCCGCACATCTCTGATACACCCACCCGTGGTTTCTCCACTTCTACACTCAGGCTCCATCTCCTCCACATCCCCACCTGCATCCCCCAGCCCAGCCCCCTGGCCTGCCAGCCCGGTTCTGTCCTGCCTTTCCCCTGTATCTGCAGCGTGGGGATGCAGCAGAGGGACGCTGGGAGTGGCTGCATCACTCTGCACTGTGCTGAGCAGTGTGGGACACCTGATTTGTGGCATCTCGCTTCCTCCAGGTCAGGGTCCAGCTCCCAGGCATGTTACTTACAAACAATGTAGTTGTTCACAAGGAATCTCGGATGCACTCTAGACCAGGAGGTTAAATTCCAAATGATTGAGATTAGACTTGTGGAGTGGCAGGGTTTGCCAGTCTGTATGTTATTCACCTATATTGCTTGTGGACCTCAGCAAGTGTCTTGAACATCTCTTCTCCACACAGAGTCATCTGGAGATGCTAAATGAGGAATCTCTGCACTGCTCCATTATTTACTGTACACGTGCCCTAGGATAATGGAATTAAAATACGTGTTGCAGAACCAAAAGCCCAAACATAGTCATTCTGAGGAGACAAGCATATTTATAGATACCTATCTGAGAATGTCTTTGCTCAGTTTTACTGTATACTTGGGCTAGGAGAAAGCGAAACTTTATGAAGTGCAAAGCACCGAGAAATGAGAAAATAGGGAGTAGAAAATCTGGAGGTGTTCTGCACAGTTCCAGATTTGTGTAAAGATTGTTTACAGTTTTAGCTTATGATTGCATGGCAGAAATGGCAGGGTCCTGCCCAGTACTGTCTATACTGCCTAAGTCCCTGAAAGTTCTGCAACCTTGTCTTGCAAGACAGAAACAAATATCTTGTCCTCACCAGCCATGGCACAGCTAGGGACCTAGAGCCAACACACTCAATTAGTGTTTCAATGGCCTTCCACAAAAGAAACTCAAACATCAAGCCTCAACACAAAATGCCTTTTCCATATGCATAACCCAGGATCATGATTAACTAACACAGTTAACTAACTGCTACTTGCCCCTTTGGACATTAAGAATGGTCAGACTGCAGTAGCATTTACTAATTACCTACTCCAATTGCCCAGCTGCACTGAGTATCCTGTCCTGGAGTTCATATTCCAAAATGCTTCTGGGCTTTTTAAGCCCATTTCAGACTGATAGCACTGAAGGACTACAGCTGCACTTGTAACAGGGTTAAAATCAGGTTTAAAAATATATATTGTGTTTGTCAGTGTCTGGAAATATTTCCATGTTATGACTATGAACTTCAAACATACTTTTAAGGGAGACACTCCACAATTTAAAATCAAAAGCACCTGAGAGTATTCATTAATAAGAATGAGTCAGATAGTGACTATTTAGGAAACATTTTCCTCAAAGATAAACAGTGATACCTGAAGGAAAGAACAGAGATAAGGAAAGGTGGAAAGTTATGAAGTACTCCATAAAGTGAAGCATCAGAAGAAAAATATGTTCTTATTTTTCCCTGTTGCTTTCCTCTGCCCAGGAACTCTGTCATTAGTGTGTGTGGTGCTCTGCAAGGCAAAAAAACCCCCACAAAACATGGTTCTGTGCCTGTTAAAGAAGCTGATGCTGACCTGCCTTCCTGACCTCACTGCTCCAAAGATGGGCTATTTTAGCTGCCTGTGGTCTGCTACATACACAGGTGCTGTCTGTTGAGAGACATTGCTGAGGGAGAATTGCCTCAGAGGAAGCTCCCCCTGGCAAAGGGTGATTGAGGCATCCTTGGCTTTGAGTAAACTAGAGACACTGAATTGGACTTGCTTTGACTCCAGGTTTTGTCTTGCTTTAGGTTTGCTCAAGAGCTCCTGGCAGTGAAAATGGGAATCGGTGGCAGAGTAGGAAATTAAAAGACTGAAGAACAGGCTTTGAGACCCGTAATCTAAATCCCAGTTAGAATTCTTCATGGGGTGTAATGAGGTAGCCAGCCTGAGTCTGGCTCCGTGGAAAAACTGTATCATGATTGCTGGTTATTTCCTCCCTTGGGAAAGCTCTGCTGGGAACCTTTCACCCTGCCTTGTCCCTGGGGGTGGCTTGGGGCTGGTTGGGCCAGCAAAGGTTAAATAAATGATTGCTTTTATGAGCTAGAGAGGAGAGCAATGGGGAAACAAGTGTCCAACAGCTGTGGAAAAGAAGCAAGGACAAAACTGAGAGCAATGGGGAATGTCTGTGGCCAGAGCAATGGTTATAATTTGAAAACCTGCAGAATGAGCTGAGGGGTCCAGGGTGGGCTAAAGCAGAAATCTGACTTGGAAACAGACTAAAGGATAGAGTGATGGTGGTGGTCACTTGCTGTAAAAACATATGGTGCAATGGTCTTCTTATTAATGAAAACATAACAAAGATGGCAGGAAGAGTCACAATCCCAGAAAATGTTAGGATCAGAGTGATTTCCAAAAAGCCAAAGGACAAGGAATCAGTGGCCATTTGCAATTTCATTCTTACCCAGTACTACTACTAAACAGTAGTACAGATACAGATCAAGTATTTGTGGATGGAAGTCAAACACCCAGCTGCAGACAACTTGCTTTCTTTGTCCTAGAAGCTTTGAATTAGTGAATTTGGCCTGGTTGCCTGAACAGGCTGGACTTTGTGTGCAGGCACACATGTGTATGACACAGCAGTGCACCCTCCAACCCCAACACCTGAATCTCACAACAGAGTTACTTTAAGAATGGTAATCAATTGGGGTATCTACTGACAATTTTCCCATCAGGGATAACATCAGAAAAACAGATGGATTTTTACAAGAAATACAGTGTAATACTAATGTCAAAAATTCTACTCAGGAAAGTGAAGAAACTTTTAATATAAAAAAGCAGATTCAGAAGAATAAGACCTCCAAGCAAGAGTGGATTGGTTTCATAGTGTATTTTAATACTGGTAAGGCTTTTTCTCTCCCTCAGATCTCAGTAAAGAGCTACAGCTGATGAGAGTGGACTCATTCTGTAGGTGGTGTCCACATGGCTTGAAGTTATGGCAGAACAGATTATTAGCTATGGCAAATAGGAAAGAAAAACATTTAATTAAAAAAAAAAAAAGGTAAGTGGCTAAATAGTGACAATCAGACAGTTTTGTTAGTATTCCCATGGGTTTTCTCTGCAGTGATGTTTACAAGAGCAAAAGGATGCTCCATGTGTTGTAAGGTGGTCTTTTATTCACAGTATCTTGGTTCAAGCTAGGAAGTTTTAAATCCTTGCTCTTTCTTTTTTTGTTTAAACCAGATGCAGTTGTGGCTCTAGAGAAAGCCAGTAGAGTTTTGGGAACTCTTCTTTAAGTGTGATTTTAAGAAACAACAGGAGCTGGAAAGCAACAACATTCTGCCCAAAGGGGCTTCACATTGGGCTGGATCTGAAATTATACTCAAGTCAGTGGATTCATATAGGTAATGTCTCCCTATGTGCAAGGAGGAGCAAGACAAGGCAGATTCCAACATTAACACTCTCAAATGTGTTCTGAAAGGAAGGACAGTGCTCAGAACCACAGAATTACTCAAGAGGCAGGTAGGAAGAGAAGTTCAAGGTTATACCTACTTTTGTTTATCTCTGAAATACTGGGTTTGCATGTGTGCCTTGCATGAAGGAATATATCAAGAGCACTGTAACAAGCAAATCTTTGGTGCAAGTAGAACTTGAGTGTCACACAAGATCAGTTATGTTCCTACTTCTTTGCAAACAGAAGTGATTGGTGTGGCTGGCATAGACACTATATCAGGTGGTGTAAGTTGGGAATGAGATAGTGTCATTGGACAGGGTGAAAAAGGTGAGTGCTACAGGATGCTCTGTTGATATTCTGCTGATATCAGTTGATATTGGGCTACTATGTTCAAACCCACATAATAATCCATGCATATATTTTCTGGAAACTTTGCCAAATATTTAGTAATAAAACCAGCCTTCCTTACAATGAAATGTCAAATAAACCTATAGACACCAGCGAAGCTAAAGCAGTTTCTTTCTCTTTTCTGTGATACTTTCACACTCAACACAGCCATTTAGAAATGCCTATCAAGAAAAGGAATTTTTTTTTCATTTTTATGCACAGATACGACTCTTAATCCTTATTTAGTTACTAAGTTTTTGAAACTAGTGAAATCTCATGCCTGAAGGTGTCCTGGACATTTATCACACTTGGTGTCTAGCTGTGATCCCATGAGATAAGGCATCCATTTTCAAAAGCAGGTGAAGCTTTCCTTTGTATTTGTGTCCAATTTGAATGTCTACTGCACTGCCAGCAAGTGAAAGGGCAGTGATAGTGAGGTGAAGACACTGCCTCAGGTATCAGGTATCAGGATATCTGGATATCTGGATTCTGTGCCTGGCTCTGCCAAGCCTTCCTTAAATAGGTTGCATCATTTTTGAGCTTCATTCTTTCCTATCTACAGAACAAGGAAAACAAATCCCAATTTACATTGGCATTGCTTGCATTGCAAGCATTAATTCATTGCTGTCTGTAAAGGAGATCAATCCTCTGATAAAAGGTGCTAGAGGAATGCAAAGTATGTCTATAATATAAATATGAAAATGGGGATACTGTCAAGGTTTGCCTTGGCTAAATCAAAGGTTCCAATATCAGCTGCAGTCTCTCTGAGAGCTGCAACTGTCTGGTCTTGGGATATGTGGCAGGATATGTGAATCCTGATGAGGGCAGGAATAATATTTAGCACTAGCGAAGATTTTCTTTCAAGGTGAAGTTGCTGTTCCTTGGTAACACAGAGCACTTTGCTGTCCAGCTTGTCATGGTTGTGTGATTTGTGTTGCAAAGAATGTGCTTCATCTCTGCTCTGCTTCATCTCTGTTCCTGCTGGCTTCTGTCAGCCGAGGGTACATCCAGGTACTCAAGGGCCATCACAGTTCAATGGCCCCTTTTATTTCTTACTATCAAGTCCCATAAGGTTCTAGTGACAGCCATTAAGTCTTCATGACATGTTATGGAAGCAGCATAAAAGGAACATTTAGGGAGAGAGAAAATTTCCATTCAAAATTCACCTCAAATGAGGGTCAATGTAGGACACACAACTGCACAAGCCAAATGTAAGTAATAATAAAGGGACTGTTTTACAGAAATAGAACATCCAACTTTTGGACAGTGGCTGGAGTCAGCTATACCCCAGACATACATGATTCTTGTTGTACTAAACTGACCTGTATGGATTTGTAAATATTAGCAAATGCTGTTCTTAACTGCAAGAATGCAAATTTAGAGGTAAAATTCCTCAAATGGTCTGGTCCCATGGGTGAAATAACTAGTAATGAGAATATGAAGAACACTGGTTTCTTATTCAGTGGACTGCTGTTAGCAGGGGCAGGGTCTTGGCCAGCCTTTTGAGGCCTTCTACTGTCAACCTCACCACTTAGTCCTTCATCATCACACACTGTATTTCCAGTGTGTGCCTCCTTTTTGGCACCAGCAATATTTTGTAATGATTCCAGACCTCAGGCAACGGAGACTATTTAAGCACCACAAACAGAATTGCTTCTTAACTTGGTTACAACTTTTTCCACCAAAACACATTTTCCAGAAAATAACACTTTTTCACTGGCAACTCCGTAACTACTTTTTTTATTATTATTATTATTTTCCCTCTGGAGACACACTGGTACTTTGAAAGCTCTTGGCAGAAGTCTGTCAAGTTGGCTGCCTGGCTAAAGGTGTGACTGCCTGACGGACTCAGAATCTGGCTGAGCTTCTTGAGGAATCAGCCAAGTGCCTTGGCTTCCCTGCTTACAGATGAGCAGGTATTTTGGATGGCCGTTGGACTGAGTTGTTCCCGTTTACTGGAAATTTGGCTGCTGGTGTTTTGTCATAAGTACAACGCTAGCAGCCTGGAGTTCTAGACAAATTAGGAGCTGGTGTGGTTGGGCTTTTCCTTCCTGCCACCACTAGTGAACAGTAGTGAATATACAGCACTAAGTGATGCTCTTTTCCAAGCGATTGCATCCAAGTAGAAAGGTCTTGATATCACTTTTGGTCCAAGTTTGTGTTTCAACCCTTGCCTAACATTGGCAGAAGACTGCAGTGATCTCTGGTGTGGTCTAAAGTATGACTTGTTTTCATTAGTTGATTCATTTTTTCCAAGAGTAGCAAAGAAGATAAAAGCTGTTGTGTGGCCTCCTTTTTTTCTACTCATCTTGTGATCTGTCAACATATTTCAAAAAGTCTCGTGGGTTAGATTCTTGACCTTAAGAAAGTATTAGAATTTTTTCCTCATTCCTGCTACATGTGAGTGCATGTGATGGTCTTGCCTATTTTTGTTTATGTAATGAAACATCAGTGCCCCAAAGGCACTGGTCATTCATCTACTTATGCATTCTTGGCACTGTCTTGGCTTTTTCCAGGCAGTCTTTTTGTGCATCAGCATCAACACATGAGACAGCATGCCCTCTTACATCTTTTTCAAGGGACCTCTTAAAAGCTTTCCTTATTTGTCTTCTCTATGCGTTTTTTTGAATTTGAATGTAGTTCACATACAACCAATCCAACAAAGAATACAGACGTCATGTTTTTAGAGGCTAGCTAGGATCACTATGTCTCCAATGAATTTGTATGAATGCTTTTTTCAGGAGGTATCACTTTGTATGTCTAAAGTGTAAAAATGTTTATTGGCAGCCAGTTTAACACAGATTTTACTTTCAATTGGTCTTGTTCAGCCCAGCCCAGGAATGTCTTTTATATCTCATTAATGTAACTCTCATATATTCATGCAGACTATTGCATGCTGCACATATTCAGTGCAATTACAATTAAACCTTTGGACCACAATCCATTTTCTCAGATCCTCTGAGCTTTCCCATGTCACACAAAGTATATAAAACAGGCACTCCTTTCTCGAGAGTTTGCAAAGAAATTGTTGGAGCTGGACAAATTTTGGGCAAAGTGTGTTTGTGTTATTTGTCCCAGTGTTATTTATAAATCCAGTTTGAATTCAGTAGATAGCTTTGTCTAGATCCTGGGCTTTCTCTTCTTTTACCACAAAGATAGAGGATGTGGCAGATATTGGATTTATGTGACAGCCTAGAAGTGGAGCGCTTTCTTGGGATGTGAGAAAGCCTGGGTTAGCACCACAGCTCCACATTCCAGTGTTACAAAAGACCACAAAAAAGTGTCCAGGAATGAGCCTCCACCTGTTGTGTGAGAAACTGCCTGGAAGACTGGGGCTACAAATGTTTGTCCAAAGTGAAAGTGCATCAGCAGATAACTGGAGAGTGGCTCTTTGATCACAGGTGCTGATGATGTCAATTTTCTGAAAGGTGAGCAATGGAGACAGAGAATAGATTTCAATCTGGATAGTCCTCTGCAAGTACCAGAGCTCTTGAGGGACTGAGTAAAGGGGCAACTGTCTCCCCCAGAGCAGTCCTGAGAACTACTGCTGCTCTATATGTTTATATTTACGTTCTGTGAAAATTCTTGAAATGAAATATTTTGTATTAGCGAGAACATGATATGTCAAATTAAATAAATTTCTAATAATTTGTTTGGCAAGAAGATTCAGATTCTGAATTTCCCCTTTTTATTTGGCTTCCAAGGTAAAAAAAATCAATTATTTGACAGCCATCTGGTAGATGTGTCTGATAAAATTGCTCAGAACAAATTTTACTGAAAATTTTCTGTGCTTATGTAAACATCATTTTCTGTGTTTATGATAACCTCATCGCTGAGCAAATATTTTGACCATTTACCTTCCCTTTGCCTCCCCCATTTCTGTAAGGTTTTCAAGGACAACCAAAACATCCAAACACAGCTTATTCTTTTCTGTGAGAATTTCCATGTTCAAAATATGGAACCCTCAAAAGACCTGTGAGGAGAACAATCCGTGTTTTTATGGATGTTTTCTAAAAATGTATGTATTTTCTGATTGTGTTGTACACGCCACTGAGGAGCAAGATATGTGCCATCCCCTTCTTTTGTAAGTAGAGAAAATGAGACACAGGTAGGCAGATTGTTGGCTTGACTTTACTCAGGCAAAGTATCCGGAAGGGTTTTGGGGTCAGAGGTTCTGTTATCTTCAGTGAATTGAAGGAGTTAGGTAAGGCACAGATAAGGTACAGTAACTGATCACAGTCATGGGCACAGCACTGCAAACCAAGGAGAAAAGTCTAGGTGTTTTCTACAAGGTGTCTAAAGCTATCCACACTCAAATAGTTGTACTTATTCAGCTGGAAGGACAGCAGCTGCTGTTTGTGGGGTGGTAATTGGAAGCTGAAGCTGTGAAACTGTTGTACCCTAATGTTGGGTCTCAGATTCTATATCGTACTAGCAGCAGGAACTAATGTGGGCATCCCACCAGGAGCACAAGCTGGGAACTCATGCAACAGCTTTATCAATCCAACAACTGCAAGAAAAGTGGGTAATTCAAGCTTCTACTGGAATGATACCTGCTTCCTCAAACCTATGGTGCTCCACCCACATTGTAAAGCTGACCATCTGTCCAATGTCCTTGTTTAAAAGATTGACCTCAGGAATTGTTTCAGATAGTTTCACAGATTAGCTGAGCAGATGGTTTTAAGTAAACATCCACCCAAGTGGTTAACATGTGCTTATCACCCCAGCAGAGCTAGCAGTCATGTGCCTGCATCCAGAGTGATCAGAAGTCTGTTCCTCTGAGTGGTGCAATTCCTGCAGTGCCCAGAAAAGGTACCAACACAAACCCTGATTTAGCAAAGCATTTAAACCTGTGTTTAAGTAGCACTGCAGCAATCACACTAGAACCTTGAATTAAGAACCTTGTTCAATTAGAGGAATACAGGAGTTTCCATGAGAAATCACACTGAACTTCCAGCTAATCCAAGCCCACCAGACAGAAATCCATCTGTCCATCAAAAAGGGAAATCTCCATTCTTGATTCCCATTGGTAAGCAGAGGGGTCAGGAAGAGACATGGAATTTCTCAGCCTCTTTTTGTCACCATGTGTCATCTTGTTGCTGCAAGCTTTGCACCTGAGAACTGTTTGTAGTTAAACATGTAATGGGTTTTTGAGTAAAGTGCACATTAGGGATGGATCACTAATTTAAGTGCACATTGAAGGGTGGTGGGACTCAGGGAAATGAATGAGGTTTGATTGATACAGTTACTAGGACTGCAGACAAATCAGCTCAACAAGCATGTACAATTTCAGTTTCATTTAGCACTGATCTCAAAGCAAATACATGTCTTGAAAGGCATATACTGAAATTCTAGGTAGGGCTCCAGGCAACTTGAGCTGATTTAAATCTGAGCAGTCTTAATCTTACCTTCTCCTTTTTCTCCTTCCCAGCCTCATGTTCCTTCCTTCTTCCTTCTGCTAAATCTAATATTTACCTGCAATGTGATCTGATTTGTGAGATCACAGAATGGTTTGGGTTGGCAGGGACCTTTAAAGGGCATCTAGTCCAAGGATCCTGCAATGGGCAGGGACATCTTCAGTGAGATCAGGTTATTTAGAGCTCCAGTTCTTGAATGTTTCCAGGAATGGGGCATCTACCACATTTCCAGTCAACCTGTTCCAATGTTTCACCACCATCATTGTAAGTAACTCTTCCAAATATCTAATCTAAATTGACCCTCCAATTTAAAACCAGGACCCCTTTTCCTATTACAACAGGCCCTGGTAGAGCGTTTGTTCTCATCTGTCTTATAGGCTCCCTTCAAGATGATCTGGTTTACAAAGGATGACTTTTTGAAGGTTTTGTTTGGTTTTGTTTGATTTGTTTTTTTTTTAATTGCCACAGCCACTTGCAAGCCTGTGGACTCTTTACACCCTTTTCCCACAATAAATGGAATGTAAAAGCTTCATAGGCTTTGAAATCACCAGTCATAGACAGGTGCCTCTCATCTCTTCCACTCAGCTGTGGGAAGATTTAACCTTCTAAGATTCCCTTAGTGGTATATCTAAATTATTTTCTCTGAGTGTTTGGAGCTGCACTGCATATGGAAGCACTGTATCTGCAGAGCCAGCTCTTACAGCCAGGGTCAGACCTTACTTCTGGGGAGAAGCCACCAACCTATTTATAGTAGGCATTTTGTCCATCAAAAGAATGTCAACAGAAAAATTACTATAACCTGCCTGAACCAGCTCAGCCCTCCTGCAAATGAGAGCCCAGATTGTATTGGGAATGTTTGTTTTGCCATTTTTCAAATACATGAAGAAATTAGTGATGTATTCATGGCAGTCAGTAGAGCAAGTAGCTATTTGAGATGGACAATCCCCAAACCCTTACTGCTGGCACTAAGGGACTGCAGTTGTGGCTGGTATCAGCATTAATCCTATCTGGGTAAGCACAGATTTGCCTGAGCCACAAATTTAAGCTGTATCAGCTGCCACGCTTTCATCTATTAGTTTCAGGAATGTGGTTTCTGCACCAGATCCATCTGGAAATTACCCCCTCAAGACAGATTGCTTGTCAGTATCTCCTTAGGGCCTGTCTTCAGTGCTGAACGCTGCTTTTTCTATCTTTTTTTTTTTTTTTCTTTTTTTAACCTTAGGGTAGCTGATGTACATCAGCTTTCTGAAGATAAAAGGAAAGATAAAGAATACCTGTGGTCACAAGAACAGTTGCAGTGGGACAGGAGAGAGATGCTGGCTGTGGGTTAGAACCTTAGTACAGTAGGACTTCATAATCTTAGGTACACCTGGGAGTTGTGTACCCTGTCATCTCATCCCTGCTGGTACACCTGCTGGGCAAGTCAGTTTGGGGATAAGACTGTGCAACGTGCACAAGAAATAGAGATTTCTTGTTTGTTTTAAATTGTGATTTTGGAGGCCTGACTCTTCCATTTTGATCTATTAAAAATTCAGTTCTCTACTTTACACTCTGTTTCACACAGAGGTTTGTCTTTGTTTTCAACTACATTAAAGTCCTTCTGTACCTTCATCTTGGTCATTTTATTGCATGATAGCACTTTTTTATTGACAAGGAAGTAGCTTGTTATTGTTAATATTTTCAAGGTGGTGCACTGGAGAGGAATATTGACCGGAGAAGCATTGCCCAGCCTGGAACAGAATCCCAAAACTTCACAGGCAGATATAAAGGGCTGGTGTGGTCAGGCCACTAGGTCTATCTGCAAGCCCTGAAACATTTGGCTACATTCCCCTAGCAAGACACAGAAAGAGGCTATTCTATGAGTTTCTTATGTAAACATTTAGATGTTTTTCTGTTCAAATCATCTTCCCTCCTCATGGAAAAATACTTGCCTCTTGAAAGCTAGGATTAATGCTAAAACTATTGTTACTCACATTACAAGGCGAGGTCTTCAAGTTTAGCCAAGAATATATGATGATGATGATTATATACCTTTGTGTCTCAGATTTGGAAACTATGCCACCATGCCCAACAGAGGCAGAAGATTTAAGCATTCAGTCTCCTTGGTTATATTAAATTATCAGATTGATGAAAGAGGGAGGGAAGGAAAATTAAGATCATGAAGCTGTCTTAAGCCACGCTAACGTTTTGCTTACTCGGTGTATTGACACTGCCAGAAGCTACATCCTCATTCCTAACTTTTTATGAGTCCACATATTATAGGATAGTTAAACAGCTGTGTTTTTCAGCCTGCATGTTTGCAGTTCTGTCTCTGACTTCAGTTTCACTTTGCACGCCGTCTTTCTCCCTTCCACACCCTGCTCTTTCCCCTCAGAAGGAGATGCAAATACCAGATAACTGGCAGTTTAAGAGCTTGTGATCACCACTGGCTTTCATGATTGGAGTTCATTATTAAATGAGACACGTGAAATCCTCAGGCATGGAAAAAGTGTAGCTAGCTTAGAGTTCAGGGTTCTCCAGAGAACTTATGCCTGGAGACCTGAGATGGCTTAAATGTTACTGTCATTTCTAAATGTGAAGGTGACCTCAAAGTGATCACTGCTCCTAACCTGCAGCTGGGCAAGCTTAAACAGTCCTGGTCAGAAGTGTGAGTTCTCTCTTTGATCTCTGTGAACTGTTAATTGTTTATCCTCAGTTAAATATTTACTTTGGACTTATTTTCTAATCTAGGGCTTTATGCTGCATGATGCAGGTGGAGACTCTTGCCATTTTAAGACCACTGATATGATTTTTAAGATAAGCTTAAGTTTTAGTGTCTTACACAAAGTCTGAGGTTCCTGAACATGCAAGTAATTTCTAAAAGGAGTCTTGAACTTATAAGTCATTTTACAGAAAAGAAAACCATAACGATTAGACAGAATACACCCTGATATATAGGAAGTCATGAGTAGATTTAAGGATTTAGCTTAAGTCAGTAGGCAATTAACTAAAGCTAAATCAACATAGAGTATGCTATGTCCACTCAGATTATATCAGGTTAACATCAGTTTCTATACAAATATAAGACTTACTTGCCTAATACCTTTATGGCTGTGTGAGTGCAACTGTACACAAGGAACTGCTCTGAGAAGCATGAATGTGTCTTTCAGTGACCTAAATTAAATAATGATTTGGTGTCATGCATTTAGATGAGAATACTGATGTGGTACAAGACAATCACCCATCACTTCTGGGTATCCTGAAGCTGTTCCCACCAGAGAGACCTCACTTCCCCCAGACTCCCACATTCCCAGCAATGGCACTCAGAGATAGGAAGCAAGGAATCATTTGGACCACTGATTTTGAAACAACCCATATGGCAAGGCAGGGCTGGTGGCAGAGGATCTGGGTGCCTTGGAGGGCAAATGTGAGGCACCAAGTCAGCAGTGTGACACTGACACAAAGCTATGGACTTGGAAGCTCAAGCTCTTGGTTATGCCCAGACCTAATGGCTGGACTCAGAACAAGCTGCACATCTCCAGTGGATCCAGCCTGCATTTTATCAGAAGTGCACTGAAAATATTCTGGTGGAACATTTGTGGGGGTAGAGGGGAGACCCTCTCTAGTCTCAGCTGTTAAATTTTCACCATCACCTTTTGTCATATTCACACAGTTTGTCCCAACGTATTTGATTCATTCGACTCTGGCAGTGTTTGGAGACTGTCTAAAAAGTCATTTGCAAGGAAAAATGACAAGAACAAAATAGAAGTAACCTTCACAAATATTCTTCTTTTGAGGCCTAAGTAGATAAAATTATGTATGTTAATGACACTCTTTTCTTCAGCATCACATCACCTCACAATGGTTTTATGATTAAAACATACTATTTCTCTCCTCATATTTCTTGTGTTATTTCTGTCTTTAGACAATTGCTTTTCCAGAACAAGCATACTCTTTCTATGAATTCTGTTCATCTAACATATGGGGCCATACAGTAATAGTAGCATAACATATTATTAATATAATAAACATTTTAAAACAGTTTCTATTTTATATTTGTGTGGTGACATTTAACATATTTTTGGCAAAAAAGTCTTGAGCTTGAGAATGTGTAAACTAAATGGAGAACTTCTGAAAACCATGTAGCTATTCATTTACTCACTGGGTTCTGATTCATCAGAACTGTTAAGCACTTACCTAAATTCCTGTGCAACAAAGCATTTAATCTTAGATTAACTTAATGTTTTAAATATTTTTTCCAAGAAAACACTTAAACTAAATGCATCCCTTATTAAACTGAATTATAACTCCACATTAATGAGGACAGCCAACTGGGTTTAAAAAGAACCATGAAAGTCCTTTGGGCCATGTTTCCACACAGAAACTCTACTGTTCCAACTATGTTCTCAATTGAGGATGAAGATATATTGACAGTCAAGTGTTTATAGGAGTGCAGTTCCTTATGAGAAGCAGAACACTGTATCTGCTCTTTCCAGCTGCATTTTTCCTACAGGTTTTAGTTATACAGTTATGCTATAACAATAAAAGTCATAACTCAGACCAAAATGCTAAACAGTCCACACTGAAAATGACAAAGAAATTAATAATCTCATCTTGTCAAAGACATCTTGAGTATGTGAAGATAGAGCTGGATGGAAAAATTCTTGCTGTGCCTGAAAAAGCGACCCTACTACTTAGTTAACCAAAGGGTTCCCAATCGATTAGGCTTTTTAGGGGGATAAAGACAAACCCAGCATATCACTGTAACAAGATAAAATACATATGAGGATAGTAAAGCCTGAAGTAGGACACTAAAAGAGGTTAGAGATTTATAACTTAATCTATATTGTCAATTCCTTTCATGCCTTGGTTTCTGTTTTCATTCACACGTTGCAAATGGCACGAACAGTAGACAGTAATTAAAGAAATGAGACAGGAAGACACTGGTAGGAGGAGCACTGTAACACAGCAGCCTCATATGATAAAGCTGTATTGCAGCAGCAGGTAAAAACAAGGGCAGCAGCTAAAACACAGCAAAGCACAGAGAGTGCCAGTAACAGCACGTCTGCTGCAAAAGTTAGTGGGCAGGGTTAATATTATTTTTGACAATTTCTTTCTCAGGGTTGAAATACTCAAGTAACACACCCTGACGTTAAAGTGATTTACAAAGAGAAAATAATAGTTTTTCTAATTCTCATGAGGCTCTGGAACTGAGAGGAATTCTCAGTGCTATTTTTTAAACACCAGTTTACCTAAAAGACTCTCCCGATGATTTATAGCAAGCTTTTTATTTCTATTTGAATTGCTGTCGTGAGTGGCTGATTAAATAATATGAGAGCATAGGAAAGAAGGAAACGTGAAGACTTTAGCAAAGACTTTTTTCACCTAGTAAGTCTTTATGGGGCATTAGAAATGTAAATTTGCATAGTAGAAACTGAGTTCTAAGTAGGCAGAAAACATTACCCATCACTTCAGATGATCAGCTTCATTTTTCTAATTTGTTAACATCCTATACCAGAGTTTGCTTACTGTTTTGATACTTTTAAAAAATTTTTTATCATTCTTAATTTTCTATTAGTATTTTACTCCTAAAAAATAAACCAACAAGGTAGAGAATCCAGGTATTCAGAGGTATCTTTTTATTCTTTTTTTTTTTTCCAAGAGGAAGAACTGCTGAAATATTTTTTTGTGTTATGACTTAAGAAGAGTATTGCAGGTTATGGTTTGTTTGTTTGCTTTTTTTTTTTTTTTTCTTAGCTTCCCAAAATTTCTTGGGAATCTTTGAGATTAAGACTTTAAAGGTGTTACGGAATAGAATTTAAGGTAAACATATTTCATTAAATCCAAAAGCAAATCAGTATGAGGGAGGAGCTGTCCCCAGAGGATTAGTCAAGAGATTTATCAATTCCTAACATCTTACACAGATTTATGTTCTTTTATCTGACAGGGAATATTCAAATATTCAAATAAACCTATAATACTGTTATATAAATCTATGCCTACAGGCATATAGGCAGAGTCCCATTCATGGCTCTTTGGAGTAGCTCTGTGGTTCCTATGAGTAATTTGAAAAGTCTAAATGTGCCATTACTGTTACTCAAACTTTAATCTGATCCCTAAACACCAAGTGTAGGATAACTTTTAAATTGACCTTTCTTGGAATTCTAACCCATTTAGAAACTGAAAATCATATTGGGAAACAGTTTTGTAAACTTGTGAGTGAGAGATGTTGTATTTTTAGCATATGAGTGTCTGGAAGATGTTTCTGTTTTCATTAGAAATTGATGAAAATTGAATTCTCTAAGGTTAGGTCAAGTATTGATCATTTTAACCACTTAATTCTTCCCTAAACTGATCATGCAAGAAAATACTTTTGTTTTGTATTGTATTACAGAAACTGATAATACTAACAGAGCTGGCAGTCTTAAACCTTAAGCCAGCTTATTTTTCTACATTCATTTGTGTAGGTCAGAACTGTGTTTGCCTATTCTCTAAAGAAAAAAACCAAGATATTAAGAAAGGTCAGTGCCAGAAACTGGCCACTCACACAACACTTTGCTAACAGCTTGGTGCCAGTAAGTAGCCAGTGGGACTGGTGACACCCTTCCTTTCTGAGTACTGACAATAAAGAATGTGAATAGTACATTGCATAACCTGAAGATTTGCCTTCCAAAAATTAGAGCAAGAGTTGAAATAATCTACAAACTGAAATCCAAACACCCAGGGCGCATGAAATCAGCCAGTCTCAGAGGCCACTACTGTTTGAAAAAACTTGCCAGTCTTGTTGTCCTGCTCACTTTCCCAAGATGTGACAAGCAAAGACAGCCTTGTATGGAGCTGATCCATCATATTCTCAGTTGGCTAAGCACTGTTACAGCTCCAGAGGTGAATACAGGCAGATACTTTCTGTGCATCTTTATATATAGATTTATTTCCACATATAGATTTATAATTTGATGTGATAAAATCCCATTAGGGAAAATAAATACTATAGAAAAGTTTTCAGATTCCACTCCTAAATATCCATAATACAGATAGGAATCCATCTATGAATGCTAAATTCATTTACACATGCAAATTGCATAACTGGTTGAACAGTTACCAGACTTGTGTGCTCAAGTGGGGGATTATTTTAACATCTACCTCAAATTGTGTGGATGCAGTGTAGGCGTTCTGCTGAGTTTATGACTAATATCCCTCAGGGGAGACCTACAAAAGGGGGAACATAGTCTGTCAAGAACATACTTAATTTGATTAGTTTGAGCTTAAACATTTGAGCAGCCTTTGAACCTGAGCCGAGGTGGTTCCAGGAACTTTCTTTACGACAGGCACCTCTGACTTCAAGATTGCCATCTCTTCCTCATCAAAGGAACATATTGTACATAGAAGGATATTATGCTGGACCTGGAAAAAGTTTTACAGGTATGCACTAAGACTGTATTTACGTACTTAAACACAACATGCACTACTTTCAGACACTACTGTGTATTTAGGGCATGACCCTGACTCAGGAGGTTGGGTTTGGCAGGGTTTATCTGGTTTTTGGTTCCATTGCACTTTGTGTTTCTGCTCACACTGTCTTATCTAACTGTTCCTCTTGCTTGACTCATCCACTGACTGCAGGCTTCTTCTAAGACAGAATCCATCTCTGTGCAAAGAAGTACAAAGTTGGTTAGTTGGGTTTTCAGGGTTTTTCTAAAGCTGCTTCTTCCCACATGTTCCTTCTTTCTATTTTAAAGTTTTTCTCCCCATATGTTGGACCTTGAGAGAGGAACATACCTTCAGAAGTAAGCAGCGCCCTTCAAATTCTTATCTAAAGGAATCCCACAGGAAACCTTGGAGCTCTTACAAAAATTTGCACTGTCTGTTATTTATCAGATTTACAAGGACACTAGCCTTTGGCTATCAAGCCCTCTTGAAGCCACCAACTGTTCTCTTCCCTTCTCCTTGCTTTTAACAGTAGAGGTAAACATTGACTTAAGTTTGCTTTGTGCCATCTATCTGTAATAAAAAGGTTAACTATAAATGCTGACAAGATCTTAGCTCAGTATTAGTCCTGAAGCCCTGACATCAGCGCCCGCTGATGTCAAGTTGCAGGCTCTCTAGCAACTGACAACAAACACTCAGACCCAGCCTTTCCTGGGTGGGGAAACCTGAAAGAGCATCTTTCTCACAGCAACAAGTGGTCTGCCATCATTTCCCTGGTTTCTTAGTCAGAGACTTTAATGGGTGCACATCTCTCAACATCTTCTTAGTTACAAAGTTCCCAGTATTAATTTCCTCTCGTGTGAAAAGGCCCATATATTTCCTATATGGCTGGTTCTTGTGACAAGCCAGAAGCTGAAGTAACCTCCCTTGAGTAACAACACAGAGACATATTATAAAACTATCTTTTTAAGTGTGTTTCAATTGTGTCATTGCAATTGTATGCTTGTAAAGCACTGCACAGACATCCAATGCTTGGGAAAATTAAAAGGGATGGCTTGATAGATACAACCTGTTCTAATGTTTGAGGAGCAACTGGGTTTAAAAACTCTTCTGGGAGTACAGTAATACAGTTGGGGCTTCTCTGAGGGCAGACTTCATTATCCCTCCCTGAGAAAACCTGGTAAGTGGTCAAAAAGGAAGTAAATAAAAAAAATGTCAAAAATAACATTGCATAGAATCATGACAGTGTGTAACTTGACATCCTTGGTCAGATAAATTAGTGAGAGTGATGGTGACAGAGAATATTGTCCAGCAGGAATAGGAAGCAAAACTTTGGTTCCAATCTGGATTGATTCCCTGGCACTTTTCTTGCTTCCCTCTCCCTGCCTCCTTTTATTTACTCTTTTTTTTGTTGTTTTCAAATTGTTGTGAATCAGGGTAAATCACACGACCATATCACAGCTGCCTGTGAAAACACATTCCCACAACAGAGAGCTAGTGAGAAACAATACTTTAAAATTATTTGGAGACTATTAGGTAAAAGAAATAAAAGCACCATATTCTGTTATTGTATTAATTCAAAGAGCTTATCATAGTGTATTTTTTGGGCCAAATCCTGCTCTGCACCTCAGAACATGGCAAAAGCCTTTCCAGGCTATGATTATTTTGTACTACTTCCAGCTCCCTGAAATATATTCTGTCCACAACTGAAGAGTTCCTGATGAATCCAGCTAGTTTGAATCTAAGAGTGCTTGAGTTTATGATGTGGTTATCTGTATAAATGTGCAGACCTACAAGGCTAAAGTTCAGTATTTTAATCAGTATATCTGCACAAGTACTTGTTCTTAGCTTTCCTAAACATGTAATTTAAAGCATTTTAAAGAAAAAATTATTACAACCACTGCACTCAGAACTAATTTTTTTCGACATTTTCACCTAGAGTGATGTCTTGAGCACAGTATTTTGTAATAAACAATCCACAACAACAGAGGATAAGTGAGTTGACAACAGAGATGGGTCTGCTCCAAAACTCCAGTTCTGAACGTATCTGAACTTCAGCAAGTTCAAAGAGAAGTGAGTGCAACGAAACTCAGCCTGTTTTAAAATGTCTTTTTTTTTCCTGACTCCATGGATTCCATTTTCTGTGATACAAATTAGCTCCCACTTGGGGCATCTGAAAGACAATTTTAAACTGAAGCAGGGGCTGAGAGGAGCATCCTGCTAGCACAGAGAAGAGACCTGGTGGTTTAGAGACAGAGTTGGTGGTTCCTCTTTTCCTTGCTGGTTGAAGGGGCACTCTTCATGTCACTGCTGCTCCTTCCCTCAGCTGGAGCCATGAGACTTCCTCTCCTCTTCCACACTTCTGCAATTGCTGACACCCTTCTGAGAGTACAGAGAGCCACAGTTTCTGTCCTTGAACAGAAGTGCTTTTCAGAACTTTGGCTGCAAAACACAGGAACCCAAAGGACTTGTGTATTCTCTGACCTTCTTGTTATAATTTTTTTTTTAGGTCCTTAACATACGCTAATCCCTTGATAATTTCAATGTTTTTCTAGGGGAAAGGACACATTTGGTTTGTGAGAGAGCTACAAGGAGTCAGTAACCTCTATATAACAGATTCTCCTAACAGAACCTCTCTAATCAAACACGCACAAACTAATCTTTCAGCAATAAGATACAAGACACAGCATTTTTAGGCCTTGGGCTGATCTAGTAGGAAAAAACTGAAGGCTGACAGGTTACAGCCATTTGGCAAGCCAAATAACATCCAAGAAACACATAGTTCACTGGATGAAATTTTGCCGTTTTTAAAAGGAAGTCAGCCTCTGTATTTCTGCAGTTATGAAGACAGCGGCACAATCCTTTGGTAATGCCAAGGGAAATCCTGCTGAACCTGAGCCACTTTGAGTGAGATTCCCTCTGCCACCACTCCTCCACTTCCAGTAGCATCCTCCTGCACCCATCCCTGCACTAGCACCATCCTCTTGCAGCCATCCCTGCCAGTAGCACCATTCTCCCGTGCCCATCCCCAAGGTAGGAGCTATTCCCAGCGCTATGGATGTGGAGAGGAAGCTCTCCAGCCTGGGGCTGGAGCAGGTGGAGGAGAACCTGCAGGGGCCAGCAATCAAAGCAGCCTTGCTAAGCAGCAGGCACCTGCCAGCAGTGGCATGCCCTGTGCATCTCCTGCGGGCGTGATCCGACATGCCCGCTGTCAGCCCAGGATTAGGAGCTGGGATGTGGGCACGCATTCTCACGCCGTGATTCCCTCTGACCTCCTCCCCTCTCACGTGATGCAATGCTGGAGTCTCGCTGTTCCAGGCCTTGGACAGTTCAGAGGTCTGCAAAGGGTTGAGCCAGGCTTGTTTTGTAATTGTGGCTGAAGTACATCTGGGACAATGGCTAAAAGGAGACCTGTCTGTCTGCAAGGGTTGGAGGATTTTACATGTATATAAAGAGGCTTCTATCCATCTCCTACATAAATGGAATTTCTGAAAGAATAATTGGGCTGGGAAATCCCTTTTCCAATTGGAGGCCTGTTGCTTTTTACTTGTCTTATTCCAAGACACTATTTTTTAAGCAACGTATTTGGTTCAGCAAGTGCACTTGGGAGCCTTCACCCACGTCCTCACACCCCCTGTGCTCAGCTGAGCCCTTTCACAGCACAGCAATGCCCTGTGCCAGGCACCATCCATGACACAATGCTCTGTTCACGAGGCAGACACTCAAGCAGGAATATTTCTGAACAGAAACTGCACTGTCCAAGCATGAACAATGTCTGGAGATGGACCACTCCAACAGGACAGAGCGGTGGTGTAAAACCTTTCTCCCACATTAGTTGCAACCTTTATCCTTTGTCTTTATAGTTCAGTAGGCAGAAGGGCTTCAGTGATCCTTTCCAGAATGAGAAGCAGAAAAAAAAAATACCCTCACTCTTCCCAAATAATGTTTCACTGTCTTTAAGCAAAAATTGCCTATGTGCAGAAGTGTAACAAGAGTTACTTCTCACTTAGAGCCAACCTGAGCATTAAGTAGAAGTCAGGTGTTGTAGAAACCATGTGCTGGCCCTGTACACAGGGTTGAAATTCACTCAATATTGTGCTGAGCATGGTTCTTCAGGGAGAAAGTCAGTACAAGGAATAAAGAATATACAGTATTACTGCTGTTATCCTATATATGTATCTGATTCCATTGTCTGCCCTGTTGGCCCACCAAGAGTTGGTACTACAGCACAGAGAGCTTATCCAGCTAGGAAACAAGCTGGATGCAGGACCAGTCATAGAGAAGATACTGGGAGAAGAACCAAGGTATGAGAAACTGCCAGAGCTCAATGAGAATAAGTTATGTGCCTAAAACTGCCCCCAGAAGAACAGTAAAGCTCTTGAGTTTGGAGGACTTTCTGTTACAGAGGACTTCATAGCTCAGCTTTGTGAATGTGACTGTTTCAGCTGTGGGCTTTGCTTGTCACAGGTGGCCCATGTTGGCTTCAGTGGTTTTTTACAGATGCCTAAAAGAGGATTTATGAATTCTGATATACTGCCTCCCCTATGTGAGACAACACTTAATGTTACTGAAAGATACGACTTTTTGTGCCATGCATTCCAGTTCATGTGTAACCTCCCACAATCTGTTACCAACACAGAATTTGCACAGTTTTAAGAAATAAAAATGTCCTTGGAGCAGGGAAAGTTCTACTGACTTTCTAGCTCTATGGCTGTGTAATATCTGCCTTTCTGTGGAGCTGAGTTTAAAAGTTGGATCAGGTGTGCTGGAATCTCTTCTCCTACCCAGTCAGTTTAAAAGCAGGCATAAATGGTGTAAAGAGACTGACCAAAAAAGGCAGAGAACTGGATATGCAGCTTTGAAATTAGTTCAGGAGAGTATCAGAGTCATTTTTTCCATTGTTATTTGAAGGCACTCATTACTGCACGGTACAGTGTATTCTTTGGAAAAGGAGTGCATATGGGGGAACAGATTGGACATTGTTACAGTCTAAAGTTATTTGCTATTCACTCTGTAAGGTACAACTGAAACCATAATTCACTGCAGGGACTAACTGAGAGGTGCATGTTGCTCGTGTGTGCGTTGGCAAGCTGTCAAGGTGCTGCTGTGAGCACTTCCCTACTCCTGCTCCTTGGTCCTGAAGTGGGTATTCTCAACTGTCCTGAAATGCCTATGCTGAACTGCAAAAGTCACATATGAAAAGGCCACAAGGTTATTTGATCTGCCTCCTTGGCAGTGCTAGATCTCATCTTTTATATTATTCAAGGCCTTTTTACTTATTCCTTTCTTTCTCTCTCTGCACTACTGTTTGAAGATATTCAGTCCTTCTATCCACATAGGACAGAATTCAAGCTTTATGTCTGAACCATGATCAATGTAAACTATATTAGATTTCTAATATGGAAAACGGCCAGACTCAGAGGAATTCTGCACACAGTGGGGACCATAAGGAAAGATTCAGATTTGAACTGGATCTTAAAACTTGCAATCTTTCTTCAAAACACAGATGAGTTTGCATCAAGGTTAAACAGAGAAAAAACAGTTTGGTTTAGTCACCCCAGACAGGAAAGCCAACTTTTCTCTGGAAAAGTAAAAAAGATAGCTGGAGTATGTGTTGCTGGAGTATCAGCGTGGCCCTGTTGCCCACAGTATGGCCAGCAAAGGCCTGCCATTGCAGCCAGCTGCACAACTCTTCCTGTAGGCTCCATCCCACCCTTTCTTCCAGTAGTAGCAGCCTCCCCACTGTGTCTTGCCAGTGAGGCACCACAGCAGCTTCTCCCACTGTGCTGTACTGATGACAGATATCAAAATCCCCTCTCTTCTCTTTACCTATGAACCCCAGCAATGTCCTCACCACACTGCTCTATTAACAGCTGTCAGATTTCCACACATTACCACGACAAGAGATATTCCAATTGTAATCTTCCCACGTTTACCAAGCAGCATGCCCTAGAAGCAGTCCAGGTATAAAGAGAGGAAAAGGAATTCAATCTCTCTAAATGCCACACACGGCTTTTGTACACTCTGATAGCTGCAAAATAACTCACTTCCCACTGCTGAGAATAGATACTTGTTAGTTAAGGTATAATTGTGTAACTAGGGCTTTTCTCAGCATTAGAAGGAAATTTGGGAGGCATGTCTTTGGTTGACACATGCAGGATTAATGATCTTGTCCAAAGTGCTTGTAAAAGACTAGTGTTGAGACAAGCCCAGAACTAAATGAGACCTCCTTTATTAAGTAAGGCTGCTGCTGTATTTGCACTAGGCAGCACAGCAGAAGAAAGACTTCTCTAACAGCTCATTTATCTGGCTTAGACATTACTTATTTGTCATGTTTTAATAGCTCTGTGTTGATTATCAGCTCTTTTAGTCAAAATGGAAGTTGCATTGTCATTTGTTTATAATAGACACACATTGAAAAAACATACAACATAGTTAAGGTCAACTGGCAGGTTCTGGCCACTTCTGTCTAGTGAAAGCAGCACAGTTTCTTCAACCCAGCTGTGGAAAAGGATGTTCCTGGTAGGGCAGAGACAGATGTTGCATGAGCTGTTGTAGACCAAGTACAATAATTTCAGCAAGGCAGCCCAAGCTCGTCCGTGTGCATGTGACACAGTGGCAGTAATGCAAGATTGGAAGCTCCAGACTACTTTTAGACTTATCTTGGAAAAGGGGGAGTGAAGGGGTGGGGGAGTGTAGTTTCTTCAGGACACATTTCTGCATTCAGATATGGGCTGCAGTAATCAAATCTCTCTTAGGAAAATGAAGGGCTTCAGGCTTCTTGGTATATTGCCAGAGCAACCTTTACTTGGACAAAATGCTGCTGCTCCTCCTTCCCCTGTAAAAAATTTCATCACAAAAGATGATGATGCAAATTGCTTTCTTTATAGGATCACAGACACACCTTTATTAACTCTGATTGTCACTGAATTGCAAAAGATTAGAGGTGAGAGTAGGGAGCAGTGAAGCAAGGGTAGAATACGAAGCAGACCTAAGAGCCAGGCTCCCCAGCCTGGAGTCTTTACTGTTACAAATAGCCACAGTCAGTGAGAGTTCATGGCTGCTGAGCTGAATGAGTGTTTGCAGATTGGTCCCATTATTTGCATACCTTGTTCCAAAGAAATCTTGCAAAAAAAAACACATGCAGGGAAAGCACTGAATTTTCTGTCTTGACTGAAGCAATGCCATCTGCAGAGTTCACCCATCTGCTTATTGACTTGATCTTATAAATTAAATGAACTAGCCCATTTAGTTTTTATTCCCTCCTCCCTTTTTCGCCTCTCTTTGGCAAAAGAAATAACTAATATTCAAAGGAAATGAGTTGTGAAACCTCTAACAGGCTGCTAACCCTTAGTTTCTATAACCCATGCTGGCAATGCAATATTCCCCGGGGATGTTCAGCCTCAGATGGTCCTCTTGAATGAATAAAAAATCTTGGGATGTTCACCTCTGTTTGGATGCCCTTAGAGAGCACCACAGCCCTTTATCTTGATGGCATCAGTGTTCCCTCCCCCATATTCTTCTCTCTCTCTCTCTCTTCCAGCTGCTTCAGAGACTTTTGCAGATGCACAGGTATAATTAGGAGTTGTCTCTTCTTACACTCTGTGCCTTCCCTCAACTCTGCTTCCTGTCAGGCTTCCCCCACACCTCATTGTTGACACCATTGCAAGTCTGACCTGAGTTACCAGGACTTCCCCACGAGCTCCCAAAGGAGAGCAGCAACATGGGCAATTTGAGTCTGCTTCCATTCACTCACTGCTTCTTCACATTCCCTGGACTGTGTTCCAGCTGTGAGACAGAATGATGCACAGAGCACTGCTGAGGTGCTACACAACAATATATCCAGCATCTGACTTACTTTTCCACCTCAGTCATGGGTTATCTCGCAATTGACTGTGACCATGCACACACACATGCCTGCAAAGTCACTGAGCCAAGAGCATGGTGCTCACCATGAGACCTGGAGATTAGGACTTGCAGGCAGCTTCTACACTTAGAGCAATGACAACAGTCCTGCTGTTGACCCAAGTACCAGACCAGGTGGACTTTTATCTGATGCTCTAACCCAGTCACTTTTGTGCCAAGTTACCTCCCAAAAGTCATATCTGCGAGTCACCTGGGTTTGCTTGCTGCTTTTGCATTGGGTTTTGGCATGTGGGAGGCACCACTGGAAGGCAGTAACACTGAAATCCAAGTTCCTCCAATCTCTCTTAACACCTCTCTTGATGATGGTCTAGGAGAGTACAAAGCATAAGTGAAAAGCCACTTAGAGCTTTGCAAGCCCTTCACCTGCAGAACAGCTGTGGGTGTTAGTGCTCAGCTTTTGCTGCCTTCTTTCCCAATACCATGTGTGATGGAGGAGGGATCACAAAGAGCCATGTGACGGGCTAAGGGGCTGTGGAGGTTGTCTTCTTCCAAAACTCCTTTAAACACAGAGTGCAGAGGCACATGCAGAGAGACCTCATGGGCCATGACCCTTCTTTCATTCCAGGACACCAAGCACAAACGCAACTCATGTCCATAGGAAACAAAAATCTTAAAAATCCATACTCCTTTAGCTGCATGTAGCCAACTCTCTCACTTACTTACTCAATCTTTTCTTTCCCTAAATAAGACCCAAGCTAACCTCACAGGCTGTTGCTGCAGGGTTTGGAACAGGAGAACAGATGATAAAAATATGATCCTTTTCAATGTTTTTTTCGTGTATAGCTGTCTTCATTTGTTATCCACGAGGCTCTATTCACCCAAGAGGGAAAAAAAAAAAAAAAAAAAGTCATCAACCTTCCCTCTGCTTTCCCACTGCCAAAATTAATGGGCTAACTTTTTTTTCCTGTAAAGGGAAGAGTTAGGTGGGAACAGCTCTTCCGGCATGTTGACTAACAAAACGTGAGTGCTACACACCGTGCATGGAAGGGAGCCCAGTTTGGATTTGGGAGCTGCCCAGTCACATCCAAGGCCCTTCATTGCACAACCTGGCACACAGACACGCAGCTGTGCAACCCAGCTGGGAGACAGACGGGGGAGGCTCACAGCTCCTTGAATTCCCTCTGTAATCCAGCGCTGTCACATTCAGGCAGTAACACTGGGGAAGGTATGCACTGCATGACACCAGATTGATAAAAGTTAAATTAAACTGGTTTGGGGAACAAGTCTCAGGACGATGTGCAAACATTCATCCATATTACTACAGGCGAATAAAATTTAATTCCTTCCTAATGACACAAAAGTAAGACTTGACAGTGATGTTTTATGTAACAAAATAACAGATTGTTGCATATTCACTGACTCTGTTACCATGGTGCTCAGCTATCCTTGAGCATATTATCTAGAAGAGTAATGTCCTCTGGGTATCATGGTGGTAAAAGCCAGTCCAGGACTGACATTGTACGAGTCGGTCGTTTTTTGTAGAGCTGTATTCTGAAATGCTTAGATCATTGACATGAATGTCAGCATGAAGGACTGCCATAAAGCTTCTGGCACTACCAGTGAGGTCATGGTGGAACAGAAAGAGAAGGCCAGAGTATTTCTTTTTAAAATATTTTGAAGGAAAAATGTTTCATCATCCAGTGACTGCTGTGGATGGCTGAGGAACAAGGCAGTCAAGGAAACAGATGCAGAAAAACTGTTGAAATACTTAGGCTTCTTCCTGATGAAGACATTTCTCTCGAGCACTGCAGCTTCCTCAGTGAAAAACAGATGATCCACATGCATATTTTTCCTTGAACATATTACAGCCATTCCACACAGGTATTGTACTCATCACCAGTTATTCATTAAGCAGCATGACTAACATCTGTCATGTGGTGTTTGTTCACTCATTATCTGTCCATGGGTGAAGAAGTCTGTTGCAGTGGTATGCAGGTTGTTTTGGTAAAGATTTTTATTATTTTTATTATTTTTATTATGATTTACTATGTGTTACTGTACATTCAGAGCACAAAATGTGCTTTTATAAATACTTAACCCAAAAGGTATGAACAATCCCAGGGAGAATTTCTGAACTTTCCGCAAATGCCTCATATAAAATTCTGCATCATCTGCAGACCATCCTTACCCTCTCTGTGTGCACTGGACTGAATCAAAGAAGCAAAACTGCTCACGATAGTCATGACAGTGCACCACTCAACTTAGTTATGGCTGGATGCATAACACTTAAAGGCAATGTTGGAGGTGTCTAAATTTCAACAGTTAAAAAAAAAAAAAGTTAAAAAGTTAAAACAACAACAACAAACAGTTAAAAAATGAAAGATGTAGAGTTGACAGGTATTGAGAACAGCCATCAGCCAGCCAAAACCAGACCTCTAAGTGAAAAATGGCAGAGGCTTGAAGAGAGGCCCATAGCTCATACTCACTATAACATGCAGTCTTTGCCACTGTATGACAGGCTTCTTTTGCCCAAATAATGTCTTTTACTTGCTCCATCTAAAACATTTTCTGACATTTGTTCATTCATTCCAGGCTGTCCTAGGAAACATCTGTACAGCAAATGTGTCTTAGACATACAGCTTGGATGAAAGAGATTTCCTTTCCTTTCCTGGACTGGACAGCCTGAAATAACGTCTTATGCAAATAATACAAATGATTGATACTCGTGGTACTGCTCACCACAGTGCTTTCTGCTGTTTGTCCCTTGATTTTTTAATGAGATTTAAAAGCCTGTGAGTGAATAACCCCAGCCTTTTGATTAACTTAGCCAGCATGAAAAGCTGTGGGGCCTATGTGGCAGGTGCTGTGGGTTGACAATAGGGGTACTGTTTAATCCAAGGGAAACAAAGAGGAGAAAAGGGCCATGAATAAAAGGGTATGGGATCTTTTCTGAGGTCAGGCGAAGCATATTAGATCAGGAGGTGCAAAGAGAGGCCGGCTACACAAAACATTCCTTCTTGCCACACCACTTGGACAGCAGCAGGAAGGTATACCTTGTAATTTGTTCTGCAAAAGACAAAGGAATCAAAGTGAAATATCTAAGTACCTGAAGCTTGTTGATACTCAGTGGATCACCTCTACTTGCAGGAACAGCTGGTTAGGGTTCCTTGGGGAATAAACTATTCTTCTGGATGTTGCTCCTTACCAGGCTCACCTCTTTTAAACCCAGAGAAACACAAGGAGACAGTCTAACAAGTGCAATAGCATTTCAACACCGGGAAAAATGGTATGTGATTTACAGGTTTGTTTGTTTTTAAATACCGACTGACTCAGTTACTGAGAGTACTAATTATGCAATCAGTGATTGGGAGTTTGGAGTGAAAAGGAGAAATGTTGAATCAAAATCACAAACTTTCTGTAAAATGCCTGAAAGTGTTCTTGCTCTTGTTTTGTGCTCTGTAACAGCAGTGGGTTGAGGGTCTTTCGTGTCATTCCTTGTGCCTTTAAGATACTGTTTCAATGTATAAATGGGCCTTTAGAGACTTAAAGACAGATGGAGAAGAGTACAGTTTCAAAATTTAATCAAATACCTTCCAGTTACAAAGCACAGATGTTCAGGGTCAGGAACACACAAGTGCAGCATTGCTGTAACGTGTCAGGCTACTGCTGCTGCTGTCAGAATAACCTAACCACTTGCAGGTGACTCAGAAGAAGGTGCAGGAGTACCAAAAGGAAAATTATAATTTGCCTACTGAAAGTTCTTCAACACTTTCAGTTACTTGCCATAAGTACTTATATACAATTTTTAACCTCGCTTTTAAATCAGCAAGTGAGATGCTCACATTATTAATTTATTTGGCCGATGGCTTTTCAAGTTTTGCAAAGGTCTTGGGCCAAGTGATAACACCTGGGAGTAATTTTCATGTGGTAATAGTGCATCATGAAATTCTTATTTTCTTTTTAATTAAAAGGAAATTACAGCCTTTAAACTTCATGAAGCATCCCCCATCTTTGCTTTAATGAAAAAGATTAGCATAGTAAAGATTAGCATAGTTTATGACATTTAAAAAATGTTTATTAGGATATTTTCTTGCTATTTCCTCTAGTACATATAATTTTTCTTAACTACCACAGTTTGAAAATCCTTTTTTCTTTTTAATGTTTCCTTTAAATAACCGGGAAATCTCATGCAAAGACTGATCACTTCATGTGCTTGTGGATTTTGTGGTTTCTCCAGTCCTGCTTTCAGGCTGCTAGGAACCTCTTGCAGATGTATTTTTATTGAGCACTGCATACATGAGTAGGAAGGACTGCTTAAGGACCATGTGATTTCCTGGGGGCAATCTCACGCGAGCATCCATTGGGCACGATTCAAAGTTTTATTACAGGTATCTCTGTATACCTTCTAGGCAGTGCATGTTCCTCCATGCCTTATATGTGCTCTCCTTTTTGTTTTCTCATACTCTCTTGCCTATTTTCTACCTCTCTCCTTTGCCATTCTCCTCCTTTCTCCCCTTCCCATTTCAACTACGTCTGCACGGGTTTATCTTAGCCTTTTAGTTTGTGTACTCCAACTGAGTATACCTATACACCCCAAACCTCTTGGTGTTGATGCAGTTGATATGAGCTACTCTACTTCTTGAGTGCTTACTTCCTGTTGTGAGGGCTGGAGGAGGTAGAACACAAGCTACCCCCACAAAAAGAACGTTGGGAAGATGAACCGTGTCCACACCAGCAGCGCTTTGCAAGTGTGCAATAACACATGGCTATTATCTCTCCCTTACCCATTTAACCCCATTTCCAGCCCCATTCGAACAGGGAGCGGCGAGGGCTTGCGTGTGGCTGAAAGCGGCTCCTGGAGAAGGCTTCACAAACAGCGAGAGCTTCAGCCTGAAAGATGTTTGGAGCATCTTACGGAAAATCGCTACCCGGTGTCTCTCTCTCCCTCCCTCCCGAGCTCACAGACAGCACACAGAGCGGTATTTATTGAAGGCACCAAAGGCATGAAAGAAATGCAGATGCAGTTTCTGCTCCTAATGAGCTGTAATGCCCACGTGTGGACGTCTCAGGGAAGGGGTGAATTCTCCGGACGGACACCTTTATTTCTCTCCTCAGAGCTGCTGTTCACCTTCTCCCCACGCTTCCACGCATCCAGTAAAGCGACAGACCTCGTTTCACAACCTCCCGGCGTCGAAAGCGAGGAATTCCGCTGAACCTGCCGGCACGAGTAGAACAAAGTAAAACAAAGTAAAATACCACAAGTAAAATAAAATCGAGCGACGCTACCCCGACTTACCCTGCCTTCGGGGAAAACGCGGAGAGGAGCGCACGGGCGGCTGCGGGCGCAGGGACCAGCCGCGCTCAGCGGGAAGAGGCCGGGGCCGGGCTGCCCTCTCGGCCCCACACCGGCTCCCGCCAGGCAGGGCGGCGAGAACGGAGGTGGCGGCCCCGCTCCCCTTCCCCCAGGCGGCCCCTCGGGGGCGGGCGATGGCGATGGCCGGACCCCATCGCCGCCCTCCCGCCCCGCGGGGACCGCCCGTCCCTGGCCGGGCCGCGGGCCGGGTCCCGCCGCGCCCCGCCGGCCTCTCCCCGCCGGCAGCGCCGCATGCGCGGGCGGGGTGGGGGGAAGAGAGGAAGCGGGAGAGCACCAGATTCAAATCGCTGCTTTGGAGGGAGGGGAGAAAACCGGGGGAAGGAGACAGCCCCGGGGGGGAGTGGAGCGGTGCGGAGGAGGGAGGAGGAGAGAGTGGGAGGGGAGTGTGGAAGGGGAGTGTGGAAGACTCTAAGGGAACGCGGCAGAAGCCGGGAGAGGAGGGACGGCGCACGGCCAGGGTAGGCAGGGGTGTCAGGGGAAGAACAGGGCGGCTTTGGGCACCCACGGCCGCAGCGCGGGGCACCCGCCCCGGCTCGCCCACCCGCCGCGCTCCGCCCGCCCGCCCTCCTTGCCTACGGCCGGCACCATGGTGGACAGGGGGCCCTTGCTGACCTCGGCTATCATCTTCTACCTGTCCATCGGGGCGGCGATCTTCGAGGTGCTGGAGGAGCCCCACTGGCGCTCGGCTACCGACAACTACAAGCGGCAGAAGACGGAGCTGCTCAAGCAGTTCCCTTGCTTGGGCCAAGAGGGGCTGGACAGGATCCTGCAGGTAAGCGGGCGCCGCCGGGGCCGGGGCCGGGGCTGGGGCCGGGGGGTGCCGGCAGCTGCAGCAGCAGCAGCAGCAGGTGCTGCCGGGCGCCCTGGAGCGGAAAACCCCGGGCCCGTGGGCGGGCGGGCTGAGGAACCAGCCGGGACCCGGCACAGCCCGACCGTGTCTGTGCCTTCACAAAGCCCGGTGCCGAAAAACTGTCCCTCGAGCGGGAGCGCTGGGAAACCTCTTAATCGTTCCTAACTACTTAATGATAGAGTTTTTCAATGGGTCCGCGTTGCCTTCTCTTTCCCTCTGAGTGCTCAAGGAGCTGGGGGTTGATTTCAGCGCTGGCTGGCCGGCCCGGAGGTGCCGCCCGCCCGCAGTGTGCTCCCGCCCGCTGCTCAAGCCTGCGGCCGTGAATGCGGCTCTTGTTTTAGCACCCAGGGTGGTTCCTTCTGCCTCAAAAGATGTTGTGTTAAGAGGAAGGGAAGGTGAAGCCAAGTGTCTCGATCCTCTTGTGTTTGGTCTGATTTTCTTCCCTTACTCTTTCTATATTTCTTCCCTTACTGAATGCTGGAGAGGAGCCTGGGGGTCCCGGAGGTCACTCGGGGTAACTGGGGGAAAGGGTGCACGGCTCGCACGGAGGGATGCTCGCAACTCTTGCGCTCTTATACTCCAGGAGACTGACTTTTCTCCAAGCCAGAAGGAGTGGATATTCGTCCTGTCTCGCTCATCTGGCAGAATGCCTCTTCAAAACTAATTATTAATCGATAAGCGTGTATTAAATCCGAGAGCAATATAAACTTATTTAGTGCCTTATGGACGCAGAATGTTAAAATGTCGTGGTAAGCAATAGTGAACTATGAAACACAGGCTGCCCAGATATGTGGGGCTCCAGTGGTGAGAATGAGCCATTTGGAACTTTTATTTCAGAAATGTTTATACCGAGTAGATCTTCTGTTCATTATGTTTTGGATTTTTTAAAAATTACTTTATTTTCAAGTTCACTTCAAGTCTATTAAAATGCTCAAATACAGAAGAAAGGCAAAGCGGCTCATTAGTTTTCTTGATGTCATCGATACTGTGCAAGCTTAGAAGAGTATAAGTTCTTTATCCTAACAGTTTATGGTTCAAGTTCCCTTTCTTCAGTTGGTGGCTTCCTTCTGTCTGCTTCAGATAGCAGAGCTTTCTGGTGGCAGTGTCCTTACTGTTACCATCTTAGTGCCCTGTTAAGTGTCTTTGTGGTATTTAGTGGAACAGGTGGATGGAGGCTTGAAACTATAAAGAGATGTTGGAAAATGAAAGACATGCTATGTGTCTGCAGTATGTTTTTGTTCTTCTGGTGTCTTAATGAAATCTTATTCAAGATTATATCCCAAACCTGTTTTAATGTCCTCAAGAAAAAAAACTTATTTGGATTGGGATGTTCCTGGCATGCTTAACTTGCTGCAGCCATAATGCAGAGTCTACATTGTGCCTCAATTTAGCATGAAAATTATGTTGGTATGAGGGAATCATTAGGGGGTTTTATGTTTGTTTTCTCCCATGATGCGTATCACAATGAATCCTGAAGCAGCTGAAAGTTGGGGCTTTTTTGGTTTTGGGGTTTTTTTTTTCTTAAAATGTGAGATGACAGTGAAAAAAATGTGGAGGGCTTTCCATCTTCAATGCGTTAGCCCCTGGTGATAGCCTCATCTATGGTTTGAGGTTTCCCTCTGCACTTCTTCCAGTCATATCCTTCTTTCCATGTCCAGTCTTGCTGGTCTGATGATCCCACATAGATATTCTGTTGTCATCTTAAGCCCAGGTTAGCTCAAATGTAAATGCCTTTATATCACTTTTATTGGTAACTGCAAACTTTACTGCCTGCTTTCTTTTAGACTTGTAATTTTGTGCTTGTTTTATTCTTCTGCTATGTAAGAAGTGATGGGAAAGAGAGGAGTGTGTCACATCTGACAGAGGACAATGGTAGGGTGAAATCTAATCTAGCTGAGGCTAACTGTGATGGGGGAAATCATATAAGGACATCAGGATTCTGCCCTGAGTAAGCTGTAAAGTATATCAGAAATAGTCTTTGTAGTTGTCCTTTCTTAGCCACTCAGTGCTGCTTCTTTTGGGTTCTACTGAATCTTTAAAGCATTGCTAGCATCTCTTTCACAAATCCTGATCATCCTCTTCTCTTATTAAACCTCCAAATTTATTCTCTTGTAATAAATCCAGAGTGTTGTTGATTTGAAAAATGGGGCTTTTAACACCTCCCCACCCATCCTCATCCCCACTTCTGTCTTGTTCCTCTGAGCCTCTTGCTCTAGTTTCTTCCATGGACTCCCTAAACTTGTTCTTGGGATTTTGCGTGGTTCAACTAATTTTTCTGCTGTTGTCTCTTTTAAAAAAAGTGATTTCATCTTGAAACCTTTTCTTTCACTCTGTTTTTGGTCCCCACTGATACTCATGTGACTTTACAGAGCCATGTTGAGCTTTGCTGTTACTTCTCTGATGTTCTATTTAAGACCCCCACTTAAAACATACTGGATAAAGTTCTTCAGCAAATATCTCCAACTGTCGAGTTTGAAATGGGTGTTGGTAAAGTGAAAGGATGCCAAGAAATGTTCAGGTTGAACTAACAATGCCAATTTTGTTTCCAGAAGCAGCCTGAAAGGTGACAAGGACTGACTTATTCAGAGACCGGTCTCTCTGCTGCCCTTGTTCCCCACCCAGGTTAGCTCATGTGTTCCTCTGAGCCTAATGCTAGCTGTAAGTGCAATGGAAACTGTGTGGAATGACCACAGAGCTAGATCTGTACCTTGAAAAAGCTTGAAAAGACAAGTAGGTTATCAGCACAGATTCTCAGCTCGTGTACAGACCACTATCCCTGTACCAACATTTCAACTGATTATTAAGTGGGCTGTATTTGGTCAAATGCTGTCTCTAAAGTTTATTTTCCGTAATAAAAATTTCACAGTGTGTTACAGTAGAAATACACCACAATAAAGTTTATTGAAATCTGTTTAACACGCTTGTGGGAATTTACAAGCTGAGTATTGTAGGATATGCTAAAAAGAAAAAGCCTTTTTCCTCCATCCTGAGAAATGCCTAAAAATAAACTTGCTTAAAAGCAACTTTTAAGAGTCTCTTGTGTGAATAATCCATTTGCTTTTGAGTGTTGAGAGCACCATATTACTCTCATAATAGTAATTATCATAACTGTAAGAGGTAAAGAAAATACTTAAACACTTCTTGGAATAATGCTACATAGACCCTGATTTTAAAGCTGACTTACTCTGGACAGTGTATAGGCTGGTTTCTGCCTGTCCACGTTCTTCTGGGCAGAGCTGATTGCTCAAATGTAAGTGTGGCTGAGAAACCACATTGTTCAAGCCTCCAAAGACCCTTAACCACAACTGTGTATGTGACACAAGGGGCTGTAATCTCTGATCTCTATGTACAATTACTTCGGAAGAGAAATGTCTCAGAACTCTTTGGAATATATGCAGGAATTAACATTGTTAGTGTTGATGTCACTATACCATATTTATCATCACTGTCGAATCTTAAAAGCAGTGTAACAGCTTTGTCTGTTGATACAAGTCTATGGCTTGTCATTGCCACTTGTTCTCCTAAGTCCTGGGATTCTTTAGGAGAGGCAGCAAAGCAGGGATCCAGTGATGACACCTTTATCTACCCTGCTGTAGGAGGGGGTTTGGAAGACTGAACCAAATATAAGGTGATTCAGTAATTCCCCTCTTTTCCAGTTCCTTACTTTTACTCTTTATTGCTCCATCGTGGTTGTGAAACATCAGCTTAATGATAAAGGAGCTATTCATGCAAGGAGGTGCCCTCTTGACCCTCATGTCTATTCACATGAGCAAAGGTTTGGTCTTATTTACTGGGAAATCTTTTACTTGCCCACCAGAGTCATTGGAAAACGATATGCTTCCCATTGATAAACATCAGGGCTAGTGAAAAGAAAGGGAATCATTTGCAGATGAGTGAAAATGGTTGCTTTCAAAACAGCAATAAAATGAAAAGAGAAACTGCTGGCTGTGTTTAGGGGAAGCAGGCGAACATACTGAGTATCAGAACAAATAGTTGACGTCTTCATTTGAAAAGCGTACAAGACTCTAAACAGGCCTGAGATATAACTTTAGAAACCTAAATGTTTAGACTTAAAGCCCAGTGCTGTGAGCAAACATTTTAGGAGACTTTTAAGGATAGCTGCTGGAATATACATGGCACATGGTTTCTGCTAAAGGAAATAACCAGTTAAGTGGATTAATAGTAGTTTCTCCCCTGTTTTTCAAAGTGTCTTCACTTTTCACAAATATCTACAGGTGCATTTCCACCATTTTGACTTGTGTTTGAAGATGGCGAAGCTTGCTTCTAGATTTGAATATTCTTGGAATTTATCTTAAGTTGTGAAAATTTAAGAATATTCTCTGATTCCGAACATTGTTTCCCACATTCCTTTACTTTCAAGCTGCTACCTCAAAGTTTAAATCTATGTGCAATACTTTTGAGAGAGTCTGCAAACTAGTTTTCTTAAAAACTTGGTTTTCAATGCTTTGTTCAGAGATAATGACTTTTGCTTAGGCTTTGTAGAGTGATTTGGTTTTTGGTTTAAAGTTAATAGGGGCATCTTTTTCATAATATTTTTGTGCTCTTCAGGAGATGCATAATCTAGACTTACTTGGGTTTGTTTGTTTGCTCTTTACCTTCCTGATCCCTTCCATTGAAGATATTGAAGGTGGAGTGGATAAATAGGGGACTGAATTAATTATCTGGAATACCAGTTGACTTGTCTCTTTCAAGGCTAAGCCTTTTTCATCAGCTGAACAAAGTAAAGCTGAGCATCTTTCAGAGAAGGGCAAGTGACTGCCAAAGAAACAGAGTTTGTGAACGATTTCTAATACCTTTCATATAAAAACTTGACAGTGTAAATTAAGGCTTATACTTGTGAAATAGGTATTCCTAGATTTTTAAAGTTTTGTATCTTTAATTATGCATCCTCCAAATTCAGCAGGTGTAACTTGAGATGAAAATGTAGGGCCACTCTCCACGGCTGACTGAGATGCCTCAGAGTGTGAGTTATGGATATTGCCACTGCAGCATTAGAAAAGAATTGAGGACAGGCAGCACAGAATCATTCAGGTTGGAAACGACCTGTGAGATCATAGAGTCCAACCTTTGACCAAACACCAACTTGTGAGTTGGACCCTGGCACTGAGTGCCATGTTCAGTTGTTTCTTGAATGCCTCCAGGGATGGTGACTCCACCACCTTCCTGGGCAGTCCATTCCAATGCTTAACAACCCTTTCTGCCAAGAAATTCCTCCTGATGTCCAGCTGTGTTGCCCCACAGCTTTTCTCTGTGTGTTTCTACACATAAAACCAAATGTAAGCAGGCATGCTTTCCTGTTGTGTTTTCTTTTTTTTTTTTTTTCTTTTTCCCTGTTTAACCATTAAATTGTTTGAACTTTCTTGGACCATAGTTAAACAAAACTGATAGTGCATACACTGCAACTCTGCTGATGGAGCAATAGCAATCGATCAGAAGCTATAATTTTTCTGCTGCAGGCTTTTCCTTTTTCCTGTTACGAATTTGATCCTTGAGTGTTCCTAGTATGCTGTCCTTCTGTTACCTTAGAACTAAGTGTTTGTGTTACCTTACATGTTACTTTCTGCTACTAGGTGTGTTTCTGGCAAGTTCTGCTCTGGAGACTATGGCATGCAAGTAGTTTTGCAAGTTATCAACAGCTTGTTCTGTGCTTTGGTTCATGTGGTTTTATATGGTATATAAATATTTTTATATGGTATATATATATTTTTGCAAGATACCTTCTGTAGCCAGGGAAGATACAGTGTAATGATGATTTTGTACAGATTTCCTTTTTAAAAACAAATTATTGTTTTTGCTGTTAATACTGATTAAACACAATGAATTGTTTATTGTTTTGCTTTTCTCTGAATGCTGTTGACTTTCAGAACCGTTGCATTCCTTGCTGGTAGTGCATGTAGATGTCAACATAGTAACATATAACCCAGAAATAAACTGGATTACAACTGGCAGTAAATAATCTGATCAGCTGGGGAGCAAAGGAGAATGCTTTTGCGCCTTGGTGCTGTGGATCTGCTGATCGCTGTGCCTTTGATTTGAAGAGGTTTTATTTTGTCCTGGCACTTGTTTGATTCTATGGATTGAATACATATGAACGTGTAGTTAAATTTCTTTCTGGAGTAGGTTGGAGTAGTAGTCTGTCTTTGGGCTTTGTTGAGTCCAAGCTGAGCTCAGATCACAAACTGAGTCTGCTCTGTAGCATGTAAGAGGATGTGGTAACAGGGCAAGTGGAAGAGTTGCACTCCAGTTAAATTCAAATCCCACTTGTGGTCACACCTGAAGCCCCTGTGGTGCTACAGACCCTCTCAGGAGACAGCCACGCTTTGAGGCAGATTGAACTTTTAAAATAAGCATGCAATATGTACTCTGCATTTTTGCTAGCTCTATCTGCTGAGGGGCTGCCTTGGCCTTGAAGGAGCTTTGTCTTTCTTTATTTTCTGTCTTGATTCTGTCAGGTCCCTCATCAGCACTGCTGTTTCTAGCATTACTAGATCTTTTCTTTAAAACACCAGGTTCTTGAGCAGGGAACTTCAGGCTGGCTGTTTGTTTTCTGTGTCCTCCATCTAACGTTATCATGTCTTTATATTGGAGTTTTTAGATCTTACTTTGTTAGTTATAGACTTAGCAACACTTGAATTGTAGGCAGGGGAGATTGTTCCTAGGCATGTATGGCCCTAGTAGCTCTATTTACAGTCAAATCAGTAAGGAAGTTACTCTTTCTTTTTTATTTTTTTCCCCCCCTGCATTGTGTTGTGTGAACTCAAGTGGATCGAAGACACATTTTGCACTCTTGGGTGCAAAACAGCTTCTGAAATGTTTTAAAATCAACCCTCATAAACTGATTTTCTTAAGAGAAAAAAATGTGAGTGATAAAAAGGAAGTAGGAAATAATGAGTTGTGTTTCCTTTTCTAACCATATGTGTTTCTGTAGTGTTTCTTATGATAGACTTTTTTTTTTTTTTTTTTTTTAACCTCTGTTGTGGTATTGATTGCTACAGATCAGCCAGTCTGTAGGACTCTGTTTCTGCCTTCATGAGAAGGTAGACAACAGTTTGTGGTTGAGCAAACTGGCAAATACTAAATTGACTTTGTTCTGTGTCGGCATCTTGCAAATACCGTGCAAGCAGTTTCCAGCTGCTGAAAAACAAAACCCAGAGCAGTGTGTCTCTTTGAGGTTGCAAGAGGTGCAAAAATGTCCCAAGCTGGACCTATCACAAGTCTCTGAATTCTGATACTTCCTAACAACAGTGACAGTTAACATTCATTTGGACTGTAAAATAAGTCATAAGATTGTCAGATAATGGCAGCAAGTGAGTAATAGCTGATGGAACTTGAAAATAAATCTGCAAAAGGTTGTGAAGGTCCTGAGGTAGAAAGCATAGTCAGATATGATACAGCATTTTTGGTGGTCTGGCTAAAATATCAAATTATCAGTGATGGCTTCTCTGTGTGACCTCCAAATGCTCGTATTGCTGCTCCTCTTTTCAACTCCCTGCTTACTCCAAAAGAGTAAAAAAGCTTTGGAGGAAAGTTGCTCAAGAATCATGCTTGGTCCCTCACTAGAGAAACAGAGGTTTGTAAGTAGGTTAGTTCTGGCCTGTAATGGAAGTGAGGTTGATGAGTCTCCTCCAGGCACCAAAGAAACAGGAGAGGTGTTTGGAGCCAAGCAGCTGAACAAAGAGAAGGGGTCTAATCCAGCTCAATGTGATAGCAACTTCTCCCTTAGCCTCTCTGCCTGCAATGCTCAACCTACCACATGCTCAGCTCTTAGAATTGCTGTTAACCAGCTACAGACTGTAAAGCAAATATGTTATAATCAAGTTAAATAGTTGATCTATGATAACTTGCTAGTTAAGGCTTCAGGCCTGTCTTAAGTGCTGTGTACGTGACTGCAGAGTGACCAGAGGGCAATCAACACTTGCCTTGTTGGCACAAGGGTTTTTGAAGGGCACTGGAGTTTATGCTTCACTCTTTCTTATTTTTATCAGTGCACTCTGAAAATTTTTCACCTGTGTCACTATCAATTGCCCTTTTAAAATACGACTTGCCTGCTTCCAACTTGTTTATGGCTTTTCAGGTGGAAGGCAAGGGAAGGGAGAGAGAACAAAACATTTTGAAGTTACTCCTGTTTAGCAGCAAACCCAGTAGTCATCTTTGTTGTGTCTCAATGTCATTTGTTACAGTAATACTAGATGTTCAGGTAGTGTTTTAAGTGGATTGTCACTATAGGATAACTGCTTTTTCATGAAGTCATTACATAATCTCTGCAAGGTCCTAAAGCTGTCAACTTGATTAATGAAATGAGGATAGATATCTTTATCTTATATTTAGGGGAAGTAAAATATAGGTCAAACTCTGAGAGTGTCTTGGCTTTCTTTGCATGTTTTAATAATGCCTGTTCAGCTCTTCTACAATTAGACATTTGGTTATTGGACAGATGTCCACACAGCTGACTGCTTCTTGTCTCCTAGTGGAGAAGCACTGTCATAAAGTAGTTTCACACTAGGCATTGACAAGGTGCTTTCAGCTGAATTCTGTACTTCTTAGGTAAACCATCTCACTTATTTGGGGTAACTGCAGCTTTTCTGTGGTTTTGTTGGCTCCCTTAACATCCTGTAGGAGCAGCTTTTAAGCTTGAGGGTTCTCTACTTTGAAATGTAGGAGTGCTTCCTCTGTCTCAGCTTCTGAGAAGGTAGTAGATGCTGCTGAGCACTCTCAGATTTCAGTTGCAGGAAAGCTGGGCTAGGAGGGAAAAGAGTAACAGAAGGCAATAACTATGGTGCTTCTGCTAGTTGATCCCTCTTGCCTTTAATACAGTAGCAAGATGATAAATTGGTTTGGCTTTCATGCATCCTCAGGGATGGGAGGGTTGGGAAGTGATGGGGCACAAAGTCTGTTAATTACCTGCCACACATCAGTGTTGTACATTACTCTTTGCCTGCAATTTGTCTTGTGTTAGCTGTTCAGGGGAAACCTGCAAATGTATGGGAAATTTTGTGAATCTGAAAGTGTGCATGGTTTTGGTAGTCTTGAAATGGAAAGATTTTTCAGCTTACGTTTTCACTTAAAAACCTTTCTACGGGATATATGCAATTTCTAGTTTACCCATGGGATTTGACCAGGAACTAGATGTGGTGCAGGACTGAGAAGATTATTGGACAATTATTGAAGCAGTTCAACTGCTTTGTGTCAGTTAGTGGTTGGAAGCTCCCTTGCTAAGAAAGCCCCTTCTGTATACTTATTAGTATAGTGCTGAATGTATTAAAATAGCAGAAGATTGTGTTCCTGTGCATGTTGTGTGTGTGGTTTTTAATATTATGCAATTCTTGGGAAAAAAAAAAAAAAAGGGTTTGTATATATACTGACACAACTGGGTTTAAGAAATACTCTAACGCACAGCCAGCTCTTAGCAGCAAACGGATGTTATTGCCAGTCTAATTCACTCACCCAGCAGCAGAAATAGTCTAGGCAAACCAAGCTATTACAAGTTTGAGAGTGTCTAGGTCAGACTGTTTTCTAGTCTGTTATCTCAGTTACCGATCACATTTGTTTCTGGCCTGCCCTAACTGTGCCACCAGATCTCTGTGTTTGAAAACATTTCTTCGGAGCAGCCTCCACTCTTTTCCCCAGTCCTCCTCAAAGATCAGTCTTGAGTTAATGTAGTGTTGAAGAGATTTATAGTAAGTAAGATCAAAACATTTTATTTCAGGTTAAGCCCTGGATAAAGCTAAATACATAATTACAGAAATCTCAAAGCTAAGAGCCTTTCTGTGGCAGGTTTTTTTTGCCCTTGTTAGACCCCTTAATATAAGCCCATCACCTTGCTATCCATACAAAGCATCCTATCCCTGTTGACATTGGAAGCATGCCTTGCCTTGCCTCCTCCTGCTGCCTGATACAGGAATGATATAGGGAGCTAGACTGCTGTGGCTGAGGTTATGTAAAGTTTTTGGTTGACCCTGGAAACCTGGCTGGTTGGTTGGTTGAACAAATTGGCTTAGTGAAGGTACAGCCCTCAAGAGTTAATAGCCAAGAGTCTGTCTTTTTCTTGTTCCCGTTCTGTAGTTCAAAAGTCTACCTGATTAAAATTGTTGTTACAGGTAGGGCTCTGCTCCACCCAAATCTGATCACTTTTGGGTTTTTTTTTATTTGATGCTGTTGGGACAGGCAAGATTTTTTTTTTCTAGCGTGTGTAAGCTCACTGAATTGTCAGACAAGTAAGATTGTTTTACACAGACCTGCCGGGTTTGGTTTGTTTATTTTGGGGTTTTCTTAGCACCCATTTCTCCTTAAGGTAGGTTGTTAAATAGGAAATGAAGTGTGTGATGCTACTAGCATGCTTCAGGCAGCAGCTTCTAGCATGTCTTCAGAGAAACCAGAGCTTTAAAGCTGTATTGAAATTTGGGGATGAAATACAAAAGTTCTTGTGAAACCAAAAGTCTATGACATTTTCCTCCTAGTGCCTAAGAAACTGAACAGTTTTTAGAGTGTTCTAAACAAGTAGCTTTTTGTGAATTTCTTCACCTGAAGCGTATTTTAATGCATGGCTATAAATGGGAGAGAATGTAGTATGCGGTGTTACTTTATGCTTCAATTCACTCGCTGTGTTAAAAATCTATTGGGCCTCTGTAAGCAAGGCTGTCAAGCTTGGATTACTTGTGTTTTGACTTGTCCTAATTAACTATTCTTATGCACTGAGAGTGTGGCAGGCTGGGGGGGAGGGGGTGGCGGGAGCTTCATTTTAAACTCAATTTCCTCTTCTACTTCTCCTGTGTAGTATCAACATTTTCTGTCCAACCCGTCTGCATCTAGTAAATTGATCTGAATAAACTGTGTTTTTACTGACAATAGGACTGTTTTGGTTTCATTTAAATCTAGTTAAATCAATTGCAACTGAACTGAAATGTATTATTTTGGAAACAGACTGCTGCATGGGTTACCATCTGCTTATGCAATCGGTACCACCTCTGTTGCAAGAGTCTCATGCAAACACTTTCTGGTTCTAACCCTGCCTAACATAGGTCACCAGCTGGTGTGAGGGCTTGATTAAACTCTTGACTCTTCTGCTTCCACTTTCTTATCTCTGAAATGGGGACAACAGCGTTTTCCAAAGCCCTTCTAAAGGGGAGTTGGCTACATTAGTCACCATGTCTGTATTCAGATAGGAAGGAAGCCTAATCTGGTATTATAGATTATTCCAATGTCTTAATTTCAAGCTGATGCAACCTAAAAGTTGTTGAAATACTTCATTTTTCTTTTCCCCACCCAAGGCAAAATGTGTTATAAGCATATTGGAACAGAAGCCCACAAAATTAAGCTGTATCAATGAAAGCTATGACATAGTCTGAGAGGTTTTATTTCTGAATGAGAATGATTGAGGGCCAATGAAAAGCAGGGACACTCAGCATCTGCAGAACAGCTGCAGTTCTCATGCAGTAATAACCTTTAGCTAATTTGTCTTCAAAACATGTCTGTGTGGAACTTGGGAAAGTGAAAAGGAAACATTTCTATTACTGCATTAATCAAAAGAGCAAGAGAATGCTGGTAAAGCACTGAATATGCCTTTCATCAAAATAGTTTATTAAGTAGTTCATAAAACTGGAATCTAGTCCTGAAATTAATAGGGAAAAATCCACATAAACTGCTAAATTCTGTAGTCGTGATCTGTCAAAGCAGCCAGATGCCACTTCAAAACTATAGGTATTTACATACATTGCACATAAATCGAAAGGAGAAATAAAATTAAGCAACATTAGTTTGCTGAAGCATAGGATCTGCAAGTATCACAAATAGGGAAGCTTCAGTATTCAATTCTGCAATGACAGAATAGTTCCAGCTAACTTATTTGCTGAATTAAGAGTTTCACTCATTATTTAACTCTGCAGAAAGTCACAAAAAGGAAATAACCTTGTTGATCTCTTTCCATTAATATCCCTCACATTGTTTGTCCTATGAATTATGACTTATAGGAAAATTAACTCTCCATGCTATATACATCATACACAAGCAAATCCTAAACAGTGTATGCTGTAAAAATATTGACATGCCTCCAAGAGGTTAATTTCCCTACAGATTAGACCTTTTTTTTTCCAAAGGAAACAGTAACACCTATTTGTACTGCATAATAGGAGTAGAACTCCAGTTGTTTTTTATGGACTCTTACCACCTAAATCTCAATGACTTCATGTTTCACTCTAAAATAGAAACTACTCCAAAACTTGGGGGGTTATTGCAGAATTAATTAATTCATCACAGCAGTTTACCCCTAGTTTTCTTTTTTACCCGTCTGGGCCAGGAGGTCCCTAATCAAGCATGTTGTTAGCTAGTCATTATGTCAAAGAGAAATTAGCCACAGGGACAGCAGTGATTGGTAGTGAGGGAAAGCTTTATTCATTCAGTTGTAATGGTCTAATTTGCCAAAACTCCTCAAAATTCACCATGTAGCATCTTACAGCTGCTCGGTTTCTGATCAGTGGTGTTAAGTTCACTTTCTGTTCAAGGCTTGATTGCATGCTTGATTTCATGGTATACAAAGAGCAACAAATATTTCCAATGACCTGCCTACTCTGTTTTTTCTGTCAATTCACATGAGCAATGCTGGCTTGGCCTCAATTTGCCTTAGTGAGGAAGTGTGCTTAGGTCCAACCCTGTTTGGGCTGAACATCCTTCTGTGATTTTATTCTTGAATTTTGCTGCATGAAAAATGAAGCCTCAGATTTGGGACATTCCTTTCAGTAAAGGTAGTCTGGGAAAGCAGTATGGATGCTTTCCATGAGGATGGAGAAAGGCAAAACATAGAACTCATTGCAGACCATAAAATCAATAAGCATTATCCAAATCATGTCTGGGCAGACTACAACAGGTTTCCACAAACACTCATGTACACAATGTGAGGACTTTTTAGAAAAGACCTATGTGTGTTTTGACTGAAAATGTCTTATACTGCCTATTTTTAAAATATTGCTTTGTAAAATAGATGTTTATGATGGAAAGCTGCAAAGACAAATATAACTCTTGTGTTGCTTCTTACCAAACAAAAGAACAAAATTATAGAATGGTTTGGGTTGGAAGGAGCCTTAAAGATCATTCAGTTCCAACCCCCTTGCCATGGGCAGGGACACCTTTCACTAGACCACGTTGCTCATATTTATGTTCTGTTTCTATTGTCAGATGGAATATTTTCATGCAAATTTTGCTTAATCCAAAGAGGACAGCTCTTGTGTTATGTCTGTAGCTGTAGACGTAACAGCCATCAGTAAACCTTCACTAGAATAGCACTTGGTACAAATAAGGAGTGCAAGTTACCATTACAGAATCAGTAATCTTGACTTTTACTTCTTTTCAGTGTGGTCTTAGGATAAGGCTTCACAAAGTCGGTAGGGAAATGCATCCACTTTGTAGAACCGCTAGTATATTCAGTAATGGAAATTATATGTATTCTGTATGGCTGAAACCTTCCTTAAAGACCTTCTTGTTAGAAGTCTGTCAGGAGAAGAAATAAATCCAGCTCATGCTGCAAAAGTACTAGTCTTGTATTCATCAGTAGAGCTGTTTCTTTGCAAATCGTTTGGTTTGCTCCTCACCATTTATCTCTCGGCACTCGGTGTTGGGTCCATCCTTGAGGAAGAGCTCCTGCATGCCTTTGAATGGAGCCACAGAAAATGGGAAAAGAGTAAAAAACACTTTCTCCCAACACCTCTCTGAAGAAATCCTTCTCTCTTACTAAAAGGATTTTACTAGAGAACAAAATTATGCTCCCCAGTGCACTATAGTAGTAATAAGGATTCCAGATCTAAAATCTTACCTCCAACACCCCATTGCAGAAATATTTACATTAGCTAAACTAATCACTGTTAATCTGGATCTTGGTTTAGGCAGGGAGGTTCTTATACACTGCCATGCTGAGTGCTTTGAGTAACACCTGTTGCCTGGTTGAGAGCCTGTTTTAATTTGCAGTTTACTTTCACTCAGGCTTTTGTTATTGTTGTTGTTTTTTTCTGATACTAAGCTGGCTTTTTGTTTAAATGGCTTTTGTTTGTGGTCTTGAATTATAGTGTCTGATACAGTACAAAGAAAGCAATGCTATCTCCTCTCACCCTTTATTTTTGCAGTACAGCTTCAACAACAACAAGCTTCAATCACAACAGCTTCTCTAAATAAAACTGATGACAAAACCTATGTTGTTCTCAAGGGCAGTGAGGTCCAGTTTCAAGATAGGAAGTTTTGGAACTCTACTCTTACTGCAGGCTAATTCAAGGAGAATTTTAAGTTCACAGCAGAGACTGAAGTAGGAAATTAAAGAAACTAGATGCATTTTAAACTGTATTTTGCTAGTCTGTTCTCTATTATCGAACTAAGTTAAATGGTTTTTCGCTGGTTCTCTTCAACAGGCAGGCACTTTCTGTTGTTAAGTCGAGAGCCTTTCCTGGAACTACTGGGGTTTTTTTTTATTAATTTTCAGATATTGCAGAAGTTGGGAAGCTAAGAGGGTTAAGTTTGATCTCCACCCATTTGTTTGTCCCACAGGAGATAATTCTCTCATCATTTCAGTGGAGATTGTTTCCCAGGATATTTTCCACTAACTTTAAAGCTCTCTTGTCTTTGTTCTCCATGCCAAGTGACACAAAAAAATGTGCACTTGCATCTTGGGAAGCATCATATCCTCAGGAAAGCTCTCTTGATTAGGTTTATTACTCAGCTGTAACTTTTCCCTGCAAAACTCAAGCATATCAATAGACTTTGTGATGTTTGTGTCCACCTTGGAGGGAAGGAAAAGGTGGTGGTGCTAGTTACCAGCACTGATTGAGCAGCTAATCTTGCAGAACATTACACAGTACTCAGACTGTTTCTCCAAGTAGAAGCAACCCTAAGGACTTTCTGTAGATAAAATTCATTGCAGTGATCAGCATTTACGTCTGTATGAATTACTAAAATGGCCAGCGCGTGAATGTCTGGTTTTAATTGGGGGGTAGGCAGTGATGGGTGGAGTGTGTACAGGGGAAAGTAGGAGAAAACAATATTCAATATAGCAAATGCTGGCACTATAGAGTGAAATAAATTTTTTATCCCCAAGTCTTAGGTATTTTGATCATCTATTCAAGCAAGGAATAGCTGGCAGAATTATTTACCTTTTCTATTTCCAAACAATGTGTGGAATTAATTTGTCTGTAAATGCACAAATTGTTTCCACTGGACTGTGTCCTGAAGTTTCCAGACTAATAAATATTATATTTAAACCACAATTAGAGTTTTATGTGTCTTTCAGGTTCAGGCATGTAAAAAGATGGTTCTTTACATCTTCTCTAATTTCATGATTTATTGCATGGCCTTCAGATAACAAGCTAAAACCAGAGTTGAGCATATATCTTCTAAATTTGTATGTGAAAACTTTCCCTTCCTTCTTGTCTCTGACTAATGAGAGCTATTTCTGGATAATAAATTGAGATTGTGCTTGAAGAGCCTGATTTCAGCTGTCTAATATGGGTTAATTAAGAAATTGCCTTTCTAAAGGATCACTTAGTCTGATTAAATTTTAATTGAAAAACAAGAAAACAGATGACCACTTAAAAGACTAAATTAAGGAGTGTTTCTATCTGTGATAAATGTGCATTCTCTACCCTCATTCATTTTGCCAACTAGGAAGCATATAGAGAGAGAGTACACAGAGACAAAAAGAGGTGTTTGTGCCTGTACTACTGTCTTTAATGAGACTGCCCTTTGCATTTAAATCAATTATTTCCTCTTCACTGGGTTGTCACTGTCAGCAGTTACAGATTAATGAAGCTCAGTGCTTGGTCGCTGTTGCAGATTTATCATTTTAGCATTGTTCCCACAGACACGCTGCACTTGCAAAAACATAAAACAAAACCCAGGAGAAAAAACCCTGAAACGCCCAGATTGAAATTTGCCACTCTGTTCCTTTTGAGACTCAGTCCACTGAAGAACTTTCTGCATTGTTTAACATGTGTGTAATTGGTGTTGTGTTAAAATAGTGATGCCAAAGAGAAAGGATGGAAAAGTGCTATCTATCTATCTATCATCAGCTCCTAGGAGAAGGTGTGGAAAACTCTTTTCCACTTGGCTGAATAGTTAGAAAGCAGGTCTGCTCTGCAAAGTCAGGACACATTTTTAAGCCACTAGCCTTAATAAAGGTAGGGAGCTGTCACAGTGTTATCTCTTACGTTTTATTTATAATGGCATTGTATCTAAACACAAATGCTTCAGGAAAACTTCCCTCACACACATTTTTTGGAAGGTCCTTGAGACTGTATGCAGTAGTAAAGTGTGGTGGGTTGACACTGGTTGGATGCCAGGCACTCACTCACCAAAGTCTCTCTATCACTCCCCTCCACAACTGGACAGGAGAGAGAAAATACACAAAGGCTTGTGAGTTGAGATAAGGACAGGAAGAGATCACCCATTACCATCACAAGTAAAACAGTTTCAACTTGGGGATATTAACTGGATTTATTACTAACAAAATCAGAGCAGGATGATGAAAAGTAAAATAAATGTTAAAACCCCCTTCCCCTCACCCCTCCCTCCTTCACAGGCTCTACCTCCTCCCACTCAGTGGCTCAGGGAGACAGGGAATGGGGGTTTGTGGTCAGCTCATCACACATAGTTCCTGTCACTGCTCAGGGAGAGGAGTTGTTCCCCTGCCCTGCCATGGAGTCCCTCCCACAGGAGACAGTGCTCCATGAACTTCTGCAGCATGAGTCTGTCTCATGGGCAGCAGTTGTCTCTGAACTGCTGCAGTGTGGGACACTCTTCCATGGGGTTCAGTCCTTCAGGCACAGCCTGTTCCAATGTGGGTCCCCCATGGGGTCACCAATCCTACCAGGGAACCTGCTCCAGAGTGAGCTCTTTCCATGGATCTCCATGTTCCTGCCAGGACCCTGCTCCAGCACAGGCCTCCCACGGGGTCACAGCCTCCTCTCAGGCATCCACCTGCTCTGCTGTGGGGCTCCTTCACAGGCTGCAGGTGGATCTCTGCATCCCCAGGGACCTCCATGGGCTGAGGGGCACAGCTGTCTCACCATGGGCTGCACTATGGGCTGCAGGGGAATCTCAGCTCCAGAGCCTGGAGCACCTCCTGCCCCTCCTTCTGCACTGACCTCGGTGTCTGCAGGGCTGTTCCTCTCACATTCTCACTCCTCTCTGCTCTGGCTGCAGTTACAGTTGAGCAATAACTTTTTTTCCTTAACTGCATTATCATACAGGTGTTATTATAATTTCTGATAGGCCCAGCCTTGGCACATCTGTCCTGGAGCTGGCTGGTGTTGGCTCTGCTGGACATGGAGGAACCTTCAAGCAGATTCTCATAGAAGCCACCCCTGCAGTGCCCCCAGCTACCAAAGCGTGGCCACACAAACACAATAGATGCACAAACCCATAACAAGGATGCTGTTGTTGAAGTACTCTTTGTATTTACAGGTGATTGGGTAGTGTGAATTTTAAGAACAGCTAATGTGATAGAACTTCAGATGCAGATAGGAATTCACTGGCGTATCCAACCAACTCTTTTGCAGAGAGATTTTGGAGCTCATGGTGAGCAGTTCCAGTTTGCTTTGGGGTATGTTAGTGATCTTCCTCAGTTCTGAGCACCTAAATCTTATAGAAGCTTCCTCAGAATTATACTAAATAGTGATTATTCTCAAGTGTGTGTGTAGGATTAGGATGTGGATGTTTTGTAATCCCTCTTCAAACTCAGTTATGCCCTTTGAAGGACGTACCCAGGACTTCTTTAGAGCACAGTGTTGCAGTTGTTTAGTCAACAGTATTTTCTCTCTGGTAAAGACCATTTCTGTGTTACTCTGTGCTTGGTAGTATCTTGTTTCATAGTTTCTTGTCTTTGGTGTTCTTACTGGACAGCCTGTTCTGTGCTGGTTAATCAGTAAATTAAAAGGGATGTTGAGCTCCAGTTTCACAGTTTTCTTCATAGCATGTACTTAATTACTTTAATTAATCTGCTTGCAGAGTCCAGTAAAGGACAAGGTATCCCACTCTGTGCTTTTGCCATCTAAAGGGGGATAATAAAATATTGCAATAAAACTAGCAAGACTGCTTTAAAAGAAAAGAAGTGCCAGCTATATTGAAGTCTCAGAACAGGAGTTTTCCCACTTAAACATAAATCAGTAACAAATTGTGACAAAATTACTTAAATAAGAAATCAAGAACAAGACATGTAAAGAAACCTTCTGGATGTTCTGTGTTCTAAACTAACAGCCAAAAATGATGTCTAGTTTGCTGTCTGTTGTATCACAAAACTATGCAGAGTGAAAAACAGGCATGTATTTACATGCATTCTTTAAATATCAGGCTGAGATGTAGCGACAGCTTTGTATGAAGTGGCATGTGCTGGAGGCTCAGTTAAGTAAGAAAAATTCTGCTAGGTGAAGGCATAAGTTCCTGACAGACCAAAGTAAAGCATAATGAAGGGAAAGCAATAGAGGGTCTTGGATCTGTAGTTCATTTATGCATTGAGAAGCACTGTTGCACAAACAGTATGAAACACTAAGAAGTTGGCTGGGTAAATGAAGAATCAACAAGATTAGCCAAACTTTTTCTGCACAGCAAGTTCAATCTTGTTATATAACCTTTTGGATAAAGTGTGTTACATACAATTCATTTGAACTCTACATATACCTTTCTATTTTGTATGCTGTAAGATACTGTTGGATCATTTAAAGTCACTTGTAGCAAATTTAAATAACTTCTATAATTGCCTTATTAAAAACACACAAACAAACAAGAACCACTGACATGTTGAAGCAGTTAAAAAATACTTCTGTGAGTTTTTTCTCTGAAGACTGGAAAAGTGAGAAGATACTGTTTTATCTGCTGTATTGATAGAAGTGTGAATATATCATCTCATTCTGGATTAAATCTTGCTGTTGTTGGAAAACGCTCCTCTCTCGAAGTATGTTAATCCATATTTTGCCAGGATTTTTTCCCCCTACTGGGAATTTTCAAAACTTTGTCCTTTGATAAGAGAACTATATTTTAAGACTAAAATGTTGATTGAAAAATGCAAACTATGCATGTACTTGCAACAGCATTTGCACTGCATTTATAAAGTGACTGGTTATGACAGCAAGGGGAAAACTTACCCCTGCTATTTGTAGTTGATCTACATAGGAATGTAAACCTGGGGAATAACACTTGCTTTCTGGGGTTTGTTTTTATTTTTTTTCTTCTATTTCAATTCATAGTTAAAGGGGAAGGAATCCTGTATACTCATAGTGATCTCTCCAGTGTTTTTGCATAATCTTCATGTATTCTTTTGGTTATGTGTGTTATTTACATCTGTCAACATCAAGCATGAATCTTGTGGAGTTTCTATTCTTCTAGAAGTGAAAGTTAACATTATTCCCTCAATAATGTTAACTTCCTATTTTTTGCTTCAGTTCCAACTTTGACCTTGTGGTTGGTGGCTACCGTCCACAACCCCATTGCCCTGTTAGAAACAAGCTGCTTCTGCCTTGGATTTTGTTTGTTAAAACAGACTATCCAAGTTCTAGGATTATCAAGAGTCTTGCAGAACCTAGTTTAATATAGGTCAGCTGGGAACTCACTTCTTTATGCTTCGTTGATTTGGAATCAGACTTGTGTAGTCAACTTGATGTCCTCTTCACTTAATGTGGAATTTATTAATTCCCACCATCCTTCTATAATGCAGGTGCTGCTGACTCATATCCTGCACCTCTTGCCCCAACCACCTTCCAGCTCAACTCTCTGCATAGGTCAGTAAAGGACAGTAAAACTTTCACAGGTTAGCCAGGCACAAGGGTGTTGCCTGTCAGACTGAGACAATGTGGTTCATTTGTCTTATTTTTCTTTCTCAAAAAAGGTCGCAAACCATTCCCCACAGAAGAGAAGTAGGAAATCCAGGACTCAGCTAAAAGACTTCTCTTTACATCTGGCGCGGTTCTTGCCCTGACAAACATGAAATTCATACTGCAAACACAGATAATGCTGAGAGGGAAATGAGAGGTCAGCTATCCTAAGTCCTGTTGGTTCGTGTAATGCTGCAGAGACTGTCAAGTGGCAAAGGCAGCCTCAAAGGCTCGTTGTCAGCTCTGCCCCATGTGCTGGCCCTGGTCGTACTGTCAGCATGATTCAGCTGGGAGCTCTTGAATCTAAGCAAGCAGTCAGGGTAAGTCTGTCATTACACTAGAGATGAGAGTGAAAAAAGATGGCAGGAATCACAATTGTGTGCTTTTCTGGTGGCTTTGAGCTGTTTAGAAGGGGAGGATGGTTACTACCTGTCCTTTCCTGAGAACTCCTTGCCTTGAGCAGATTACATAATAAAGGTGCCAGCTGCCAAGTGGCAGCAACATGCATGCCCAGATAGGGTGCTGCTGTTTTGTATTCTAGACTGGGTTGGTTTTTTGTATTCTAATCCTTAAATATATTTTTTTTCCTTTCCAAGAAGTGATGAACTTCCACTTCTGTGCACAGACACGTGTGTAGCAGCCATTCTAAAGATGACATGGGAATAGCTGATCTTTCTGCTGCCTCGATTAAATAATTTCACCATATGTGAATTCTCTCAGCTTTCTGCAGCTCTGCCACGTTGTGTCTCTGGCTACCGAAGTAAGCAGAGTGGCACAGCAAGATTTTCTTAGCAGTACTGCATCTGTCTGAGGTTGGGAAGAGAGGTGAAAAAATACATAGGTTTACATGAAGTCTCTGAATAACTCAAACAGGAAATTTTAATAAAACATTACTTGTGTACACCTCTTGTATCTAGATACAAAAAGTAATTGGGGGAGAAAGAGTTTTTTATTCATTGGTAAAATCATTATTTGCATAGTTGGCTTCACTTTCCCCTTCCTTACCCAAAATCCAAGCTGCCAAGATATTCCAGAGAGGAAAATTTTTTCTCTGATGGACAGTATCTTCCATGCAGTTGGGGCACCTCAGGGGTGCAGAGTGAAAGCCAGTCACCTTCAATATTTACCGCATTTGTTTGTTGTTTTCTCTTTCTCCACTGACTATAACTCAGAAAAACAGATTATGGTGTTTAGTATTACACTAGATATATATTTGTTGTTTAACATCTAAGTACACAAACTTACTCAGTAGCTGAACTATGACAGCTGTAAGCCAGGATTAAATACATTCTAGTTTGACTGTGAATCTACAACTTGATCTAGCTATAAAGTACTTAGAAAATTCAGACTGTGCCTGTGAAGTAGGTTCTGCTGCTTTTAATGTGCAAGCAGACATCAAAGTGCAATATGCCAACAGGACAGGAAACTTCTGGCCATGGCCACTGTGCTGCCTGTCTACATAATGAGTCTGAGGAAGCTGTCCTGTCCATCTACCTGTGACCACCCACAGGCATTTTTCCTTCAGTAGGGTTACTGGCTGAGAGGGTTTCTTTTCTCTTTACATACCTGTAGTCAATCCTGAGACAGTATTATCCAGGTCAGCAGAACTTTGTAATGTATATCTGACCTGGGAGCCTTAACATGTGACTCACGGTTTTTATTATTGGAAAGATATTCATTAACAATTAAACATGTTTTTATTGCATTAAAAATATGATTATTATAACCAGCTGTAACTTAATAGCTGGAGCCAGAAAACCTAAATCACTGTACAACCCATGCGGGACAAGTAAAAGGGTGTGCAGTTTACATGGCATGGATTTTAACTGTTTATGTAGTTTTGAAGTCACTACGAGTTCTTTTAGGCTTTTTGTTTATACAACTGCTTGTACCACTTCACCTATCTGTTTGGCCCTGCTGCTACTGGATTTGGTTAAAACTGAAATCTGGTTAAAGATGAACAGCAGTTTACTGTTCATCTGATGGTTTAAATTTAAAATTTATTACCCTGGACAATTTTATTGTGATTGACTGAGTTGTCGGTTTTTTATGTACCTGTGATTAGATAACTACTGCGCTTTTCTGGCTTCTTCAAATTGTATAAAAGATTTAGATTTCAATGTGAAAAAAGATTGTTGTTTAAGCTTTTATTCTTTGCAGGAAAGTCTCTTGGTAGATTTGAAATTCAGTGTTTTTCAGTGCACTAAATCATTACATCCTTGATAAAAGAACTTGAGAGAAAAGCAAAATTACTCCTATTTTCTTTTGGAGTCGCAATTGAGGACAAAGCCTAGGAGTCCTCAGAAATGCCTCAGTTACAGCTTTAATGGCTTCAGCTTTTGGATCTAGTAGCGAGCTGTGATTGTCCATTACACTGTAATACTGTGGAGAGTAGAATGAAAGCCATTGGGTCTAATTTCGGGCTTAATAGTTCAATTACATCTCCTTTCTTGTGGAAAAACAGCCTTTCAAAAGACAATTGTTCATACCACGGAGAACCTTAAAGCTGCCATTAGGTCTGTGTGTCAGATCCCCGGGGAATGCTTTGAATAACACGGGAGCCTTTAGCCTCTTCAAAAGAGACCTGGCTGTTCTTCCTGTATGCCATAGGGTGCCTGTGGGGCAGGATCTTTTGCTGTGGTTTACATATAGCTGGTTTATTGTCTTCTGTCTTCAGTCTGTCTATCTGGCCCCAAGTACCTCAGAAAGTCCTCTTTTTCCTTCCTATTGCTTATCGTCATCCCAACAGACCCAACTGTTCCTTACTAGGGTATCTTAAGATTTTTCTTGCACTCCTTAACTCTTAGAATAAAATCAGTAATGGTGTGTGATCTATATGGGCCAAGACTTTACCTTGCTATTTTTAAATTTGTTTTGAGAAGTTTCCAGCCCTACTCTTACTCATGTAGGAGGGATTCAAGTGGCAGGTGCCTAAAACATATGAGAGAAATTCATCTTCATGGTCCAAGGCAGGGGAGATTTAACAACTGTTTCCTGTGATACCTGGTGAACCTGAAGTTCTCCTGGTCATCAGAAGGTTAATAAAAATGTCACCAAAGCCAGGAAACACAAGGCTGTAATGGAGCCGTGCTGGGGTTTGTGGGGAGGTGGGAAGGTACCTTGCAAATGGAGCATATTGTCTGCTTGATTACTTTCAAATTACATCCCTTTTCCTACTTCTGTTAATGTCACCAGAAGAGGTGGTGGTTTTAAGCCTGTTTAACTTTCAACAACAACATCCGAGTCTCTAAAACTTCTTCCCTTTTTTCTTTGCCAAGAAGCAGAACTGGAGTTGTAGGGAAGGAGGGAGGAGAGGGGTTTTGATTCTGTGAGGCCAAAGGCATTTAACTGCAAATACAGTCCTGCCTTTATCAGTATGAGCTGTCTTGAGGTGAGACCTAAGGCAATGTATAAATTACGAGTTAGTTATTTTCAGCTTTTGCATTTGGGCATATTTGAAAAGGTATTTTTAAATTACGTCTTTCAAGATGCTAAAAACACTTGAACCATCTACCCTCTTCTTCCTCTTCTTCCTTGCCCTCCTACTTTACAATCCAGAGACTTTTTGGAGGAAGTTTTCTGTAGTTTAAGAAATTAAGCGCAGCCAACTTGGGGCATTCTATATCCTAGCATATAAAAACAAAGGCATCTCTGACATGAGAGCCTATCAGATTTGCCAAGCAGAAAAACCACAGCCGTGTTTGCTGTTCAGCTGTATAGTGTCCACTCACACTTTTTTTTTGTTTTAAGCCAAAATCTTTTAATTATTTCAGTATGGGCAAAAGTTATGCAGCTTGGAAAGCAGCTACATATTTCCCACAGGACCAAAGCTATCTAAGCATGTTTTGTGACCATCTTTGTTCCTGCAGCTGGGATGCATATAGTGCATTCAGACTTATTGCAGGCATAAAATAACTTAAAAGACTGGGCTGTAGATCATAGATAATTGTGTGCTAATAGCCAATAGCTGTGTGCAAATAGGGACAGGAAGAGGGTGTCATCTGGGTGTGGAGAATTATCTGTGGTTCATTTGACTTGTAGAGCTGGCCATCTTCCCCAAAATGTTAGCTGCCTGGATGTGAGGGGCAGCTGTGTGCCACTCAGTCCAGCAGCTTCTTCCCCTCAGATCTGGGCCCTCTTTAGACCTCCAGACCTCAAATCCTGGCAGGTGTGATGTAATTGTATGTACTGGAAAACTGAGCTCATGGGGTCAGGCCAAGGTGGATTAATGCAATGAGATAATGGCCTGTGACAATGGGAGTGGATAGTTCACTGTGTCTCTTGGAGATCTCTTGCTCAATGAGGAAACAACTAAAAAAAAAATCCAAGTCTGCTTATGGAATTGGAAAATGACTGGAAAACTCGTGCTCATTGTAACATTTAGTCAATGGAAGAAGTCAAGGCATCTTTTCAAGAACAATAGATAACAGATGGTGTTTTTCAGGTGATTTGGATGTCCTTTGGGACTTTCAGGAAGTTCCTCTGCAGACCATGGCAGAAATGAGTGATTGTACTTTGACTGGTTTCTTCTCAGATGAGCTCTTGTGATCCGTATTTTTTTTGGAAGAGTGGGTGGTGGCATTGTGTTTTACTTGCCTGCACTCAGCCTGGCTGTTTTAGACTGTTTCTCATTTGTACACCACTTTCTCATGATAAAGGAGTGCCTTGGTGAGAACTCTGTCCTTTTCTATCCAGAACCTGTAGGCTATGGAAAGACACTGCATCCAATTCTATACACACTTTGAGTTTACCAAGAGAAAAAAAAAATCTAGTTCTTTACCTTCATTGACTTTCAATGCTTCTCCTTTTATCCTCTGGAAATGCCTGTGTGTTGAAAGTGCATTTTTAATTAAATTGTTTGCATCTTGTATATGTACAATACATTCACTTTGAGGGCATTTTTATTATATTACAGTAGGAGGGTGGTGATATGTAATAAGTCTCAAGAATAATTAAAACCTGTGTTAACTTGTGTATGTTTTCAGTAGTGATTGAACTTTGTGTTGAGTCTCTGCTGGGTCCAAGATCAGATCTTAATCAAGTAGAAAGGAAGGAAGGGGTGATGGGGGAAGGAAGAGTTGGTTCTAGTTGCCTTTATAAGTTCTTGCCAGTTTAAGATAAACATTACCTGTCATGTTTATTTCTAAAAAAAAAAAAAAAATTAAACTATATTGCTTCCAATTTTTTAGCTATTTAGCTGCAGATAGTTTCTATAGTCAACACTTATTGAGGGAGAAATGCAGACAGTGAGTAATGTTATAAATTAACATTTGGAGATACCTTCACTTTTTCTGTGTAGCCTAAGTTTTGTTCATTGTTTACACTGAAGGGAAAAAAGCAGTGTAACCTGGTAAGGCTTTAACTGCATCATGATGTGACAGGGCTAAGATTTAACTAGAGATTTCCCAGAGAGAATGTAGTATACCTGTTTGATTTTTTCCTTTTACTTTTGGGGAGGTAGAAATGCACTCCAGAATCAGCAGGATGTGTGGTTTTGATCTGAAACTTTCACTTTCTGCACGAAATAATAATTAGTGTTTTGCATTCATTCATGGCATGGGAGAAGAAAAGGGCCTGATTCAAGGACAATGATTGGAATCCTGTGGCATGAAATGCTGTCGAAAAAAAAAGTCTTAATTTCTCTGTCTGTGAAAAGTACAGTTTTACCGTTTTCTTGTAGATGGATCGACTTTGGTAGAGACAGCTGGTGAATTAACATGAATCACATGAGCTTTGCCAGGGATCCTATGACATTCATACCCAAGTCAAGCTGAGGCATGTAACAGTGTTTTGAAATGGATAGTAGTTCTGAAGATGTCCCTAATATTAAACCAAATTCAAGATCTGCACTGGAGGTTAAGTGCTAGTTCAGTCTGCAGGAATGTTATTTGCTCTCTGGAAGAAATCCATTTGGTTTAAACTTGTAAGTCAAGTTAAAGTTTATCTAATTAAAACTCCCTATTGAAATGTCAGAACACCTGCATTAATTCTTCTTCTGTGAAGCGAGTTGTTAGTATTTCATAAAATTATTGTTAGTGAATATACTACAGCAGCCTTCACAAAAAACTCAGAATATTTTGAAAGTATGAGCTAAGGCAGAAAACCTGAGAGGGACAGATAAATTTCTTTTTCAGTCTGCCAGGATTTTACAAGATTGATTGTTACTTTTTCCTTACAGATAGTTTCAGATGCTGCTGGACAGGGGGTTGCCATCACTGGGAACAATACTTTCAACAACTGGAATTGGCCGAACGCTGTGATCTTTGCTGCTACTGTGATCACTACAATCGGTAAATATTTACTGTGTCAACCTTCCTGGCCGTCGTTTTCTGCAGGCTCTGGTGTGTTTGTACTGTCCCATTTCTGTGTCAAGGTAGCTGAATAAAGTCCCCATGGCTGGAGCTGCCCAAAGTATGTGTTCACCTGCAGATTCATAGAGGGAGAAACAGAGGGTTTTGGCACTCTCTCCTCTCCATATGTGTACAGAAGAGAAAAGTGTGCCTTTCCAATAAGTAACGGATTAAAGGTGCTGTTGGGGTTGGCTGGTGCCATTCCAGTTCCACTGATTCATGCACTTACATTTCCAAATCGTAAAATTCCGAAACAAAAACATAACAAAGCATTCCATTAAACTAATACCTAAAGCAAGTGCATATGAGGTTTTTGTATTGCTGTCTTGCTCCACACACGCGTCCTCCTGAGCTATTAAATTCTATTTAATTAAACTCCTATTAAATTATCAGTGTTCCTGGCTTGCAGAACTAACTAGATTTTTTACCTACCTCTTAAAAAAGGTGAGGCAGAGCAACGGTTGCTTTTTAAATATTACTATTGATTTGTAAACCCTCTGCACTGGAAGACTTCTTTCTCCTGTGATATATAGGTTTTCAGAACTCAGCATCATTTGCCTTCTGCTTTTACAGGAGAATCTTTGCTACATGGTGTTGTTACACACTTGTTGAACCTACAATTAAAAAAAAAAAAAAGGGAAATAACTAGAGAGGACTTGATATAGAAGTCTTGCTTTAAAACCATATGCAGTATTGTGGTTTTCTTTATTATTTAAAATTCACAATACCCAGCTTATATTACAACTTACGAAAATGTTGAGGACAATAACACACCTAAATAAGAAAACTTTGTCAGAAGTTCAAAAACTGGGCTGCTGATTTTAGAGCCTGAATCTGTTTTGTCCTGTTGGATTTTGTGACCAGCAAAAAACTAAATTAATTTGAAATATCTTGCACTTATTTGCCTTGCACTTAACTCACAAGCTCTTACCCTGCAAAGGTCACAAGTTAAATGCATATAGTGGATCTTTCACCTAGGAGCTAGCTTCAGGATGAATTTTCAGCTTCATTCCATAAAATTGAATCAGTCAAGTTTTAACAGTGCTGCTTAAGATTGGGACATCATATTAGAAATTTTGAGATGAGCTTTATTTTGTATTTACCCCATCTTGTCCAGGAAAAGATGAACAAAATCTAGGGAATACTAAAGTGCAGGTTTTTTGCGTGTTTGCTAGAGTAGAACTGGAAGGCATCCAGATTCAGAAGACGAGCAGCTGCAGTAAACTAAATCCCTTTTAGATGGTGAAGTAAGGAGTGCCCGACACAGTAGGAGCCCACAACACACAGTGTTATTTTCTGCAGAGGTAGAATTGCCTTGAATGCTCTTTCAACAAGAACAGAAGGAGGACATACTTGTCTCTTTCAGGTTATGGAAATGTTTCCCCAAAGACGCACGCTGGGCGACTCTTCTGCATATTTTATGGGCTTTTTGGAGTCCCTCTCTGCTTGACGTGGATCAGTGCTCTGGGGAAGTTCTTTGGAGGACGTGCCAAGAGGCTGGGCCAGTTTCTGACAAAAAGAGGAGTGAGCCTGGTAAGCCCTTACTTGTTTACCCTTGAACTGTGTAATTTTGATGCATGAATTAAGCTTGTATTTCCTAACTTGCCTGCTTATCTCTTAGTAAATGAGCACTCGCACAAATACGAATTTTCCCAAATGGTGTTGCATTGAAACAGCTGAAGGATGGATGGCATCTGATGTGTTAGCTCTGCAAGAAGTTTAGCAAAATGAGATCTCATAAAAACCTTTGGTGCTACTTCTTACATTAAAGCCCTTTAGGACAAATGTACGTGAGGCTCCATTTCACAGACGTTTCATTCAAGCTCCTCAGGCACTGTCCTGCTTGGTTCCCACCTGCCTGTGTGCTACTATGAATATTTCCTGCTGTGCAGTGAACCTAGTGCAAAGTAATATTTTGTTCTGAGTTACTGGCTTGTGATTTTTGTTTTGTTGCATTTTGTTGGTTTTTTGGTGATGGTTCCTTTCTCCTTCTCCCTCCCTTCCCCACTGCAAGTGAATTCTCAGTTCTAACTGTGCACAGAGATGAGGGGCAAAGCAGAGTCAATGAATGGAGGGCACTGGGACTGCTTTAGATCCTGGTTTCAGAAATAGAGCAAGAACTTTCTTGGTTTTGCACCTGAGAAGAAATTACAGAAAATAATAGTGAAATGTGCATGTGCAGGTTTGTATAAAGGCAGCATGGGTGGCAAAGGGAAGGAATCACAAATAGGAGAGAAAAGTCTTAAAACACTTCTATCTTCTGTATTCAAATGAGTAAAAGGAAAGTTAGAGGTACTGATGGCTTTTTAGACTAGAGTGCTGTGTCCATATCCCATGCCAATTTATAAAATACCAGGGACTCCTTAAACTATTCCAAGAGCGTGAAGGAAAACTGTGAGGAAATAATCCTTTTTGAGCAAATAGTTGTAAGAATAGGGAATCTGGAGGATGCTTTCCTCAGGTCCAGTGTTCTGCCTAAAGGAAAAAAGAAAGTGTGTTTACTTCAGTCACTTTTAGTGACTTAATTATGGTAGCTAAATTGTTAGCACAAAGCTGAAATATCTGATGCTGTCAGATGATTACTGGTGCTATGATTGGGACAAAAAATTTTGAGATCTTCCCCCAACTTTTTCTTTTTTTCTTCACAGAGGAAAGCCCAAATTACGTGCACGGCGATTTTCATTGTTTGGGGCGTCTTGGTCCATCTGGTTATTCCCCCCTTTGTCTTCATGATGACTGAAGGATGGAATTACATTGAAGGCCTCTATTTCTCATTCATCACTATCACCACCATAGGATTTGGAGATTTTGTTGCTGGTCAGTAATTGTATTTTAAATTTATTAAATGTATTTAAATGTATTAAATTACATTTCATTACATGCATAGTGTGGTAATTCTGCTTCCAAACTCTTAATTTGAAAAGAAGTGTTCTAAGCTTTTCCAGCACATTTTGCAGGATAGAACGTTCCGTTAAGGCTGGGTACTGATCCAATGGATTAGATCTGGCTCGTCAGTGTTGGTGTAGACACCTAAGGCTTTTATTGTGTTAATTTTGAAGCCAAGTTCTAGAGTTCCTAAGTCCTTCTGGTGCCCCAGGTCTGTATTTCAGGCACAGAGCTACCCTGCCCATTATGATAGTTGAGCACCTTTGAATGGGATCCAGTATGCTAAGCAGGATGTGTAGGCATTGGACCATGCTTTCTACACCTGCCTAGAATTAGTCAATGGGGAATGCTGAGCATATTCCCCTCTCCCTCCTAAACATCTTCTTCCTCTAAAATCCACTGCTTTGTTCAGCACATTGGTTCTTGTAAGTGGAACTCTGAATCTTTTTCTCAAGGCAGGTACCTATATATACATACTTCAGTGGCAGGAAGAAGACCTGTAATTTTCAAACAAATTTTATATCCTATGAGGAGAGGATGAATATGCTTCATTTTCATTTTCTTAGTCCAGTGGTCAAAATACGTGTGGCCAAGAAGTGGAAGATGTGGGATCAACTTTTTCTTTCGTTTCCCCACTCACTACCTCTCTGACCAGTGTTCAAATAACAAGGCTCTTTTAGTGAGGAAGAAAGCAATTCTCAGCATCATAACTTCAAAGGTCTATCAGCTGTGAGTTTTCTTTCAGTAATGTTTTTGTTTTTAATTTCCTGTAGGTGTAAATCCAGATGCAAACTACCATGCGCTTTACAGATACTTTGTGGAGTTATGGATCTATCTGGGACTAGCTTGGCTCTCACTCTTTGTTAATTGGAAGGTCAGTATGTTTGTGGAAGTCCACAAAGCAATCAAGAAACGGAGGAAAAAAAGAAAAGAGTCATTTGACAACCATCCTCGCTCTAAAAAGCCCCTTCAAATGGGTACCTCAAAGGATGTCAACATTTTCAGCTTTCTTTCAAAGAAGGAAGAGACCTACAATGACCTTATAAAGCAAATTGGGAAGAAGGCCCTGAAGACAAGCAATGACAAAATGATTATAGTGGAAAATGCCAAACAAATGAATGCCAGTATAGATGTTCAGGTGACTTACACAAAGACAGAGTCATTTGAGTATGATGAGGCTTCCATGGACATTCAAAATGGTCACGTTCTGAGGCCCCTCCATGACAAACGTATTGGAGACAGCCCTCTAGAAGGAACCATGTTCGTGAACCAGCTGGACAGGATTAGTGAAGAAGAAGGTGAAGTGTGGGATTCCAGAGACTATCGACCCTTAATATTTGAGAATGCCAATATAACATTTGTAAATGAAGATGAGGATGAAGAGGAGGACGTCTCAGATGATGAGGAAACGTCAAAATCCTCTATGGATGATAATCTTGCAGAGGAATCTGAAACTGCAAAAAAATTGGTTAAATTCCCATCCTCTGATGAATCTACCTTTACTAATAATGAGCTAGAACTTTCTGTGCCTTATGAACAACTGATGAATGAATATAATACAGTAAGCAATGGGAAAGCTGCCACGTGAAGTGTGCTGGACAATGGTTTTCTGAAAGTGGTCAGTGCATATTGAGCAAGGAGAAAAGTATGTTTGCAGCTTCTCCTGTCTCTTTGAAAACAAAAGCAAGTCCCAAACTAAGAAACTCCAGTCTCCTTCTCCCATCCTAAGTTGGCTTCTGAGCCCGTCAGCTTTGCTTTTCTGAAAGACTTGTAAAATAACAGTTGAATTTGGAGTCCCACTCCTTCTTTAGATATTATGGTTCTTGAACAAAATAGAAAAGACTAGTTAATACACTGGATCTGCTCTGAGTTCATGCATTTCATTGAGGAAAGAGTTTGGGAGTGTAACTATACTGTTGCAAGACTGTTTTGGGCATCAGAAGTGTTTGGTTACCCCATTAGCCTTTCACCTCTGAAAACCTGGATTTGAATCCTGCTCCTATCACAAATGAAATCAAGGGAGTTGCCTATTGTTAAGTTGCTACTGCCAAAACTATGGCTCTAGCACGCTGTACTTAATGAGAAACTTTGGATGGAACGCCAGGACACATGGATCTGAGCTGAGGTGTGCTGGTAGACTGAGAAGGGAGCTTCTGAAACATCTCTGTACAATATGTCAGTGCTTGTCAAATTACAGTGAATTCTAATTTCATAAATATTAAAATGAAGAGTTCCAAAGGAATGGCTCAAGAAGGAGCCCTCTAACAAGGAAGAGTTATCCGGGATGAAGCTCGCCAGTTGGGCTGCTGAGCTGCACATCAGCCCCAGAACTGTCCAAGAGTGAAGTGACTGGAACACTTACTGATCAAAGCATGTATGAGCACAAGCAGGATGCAATTAACTCTTTTAGTGTTGAAAGTGTCCTTCCACTGTTCATTTCCTAAAGGAAATACTTGAATGAACCTTATACAGTATCTGTGTACAGGTGAAGTTTTATTGAGTTCTTAGGAAAAAATCGCCTTGGGAAGCACAGATACTCTGCAAATGCCCTAATGCCTGTCAGAAGGGACCTGTAGCACTGCTGCTGATATGGGCAGTGTGTTAGTCAGTATTGTTGTTTGATGTTCCTCCCTGCCTTGGTACTTCATACGTGACTTGAATGGGAGATGATTTTTGAAACAGTTGATTACGCTTTGTATATTTTTTTTGTTGTTGTTTTGACTTACATTTTGAGTTTGACCTATGTGCGTATACAATGGTTATTCTATCCCACTTGATAGAAGGTTGGGCAATATCAAACCTTGGGCAAACTGAGATGTGATCAAGTGACTTCAGGCCATAAGGCACTTTTTTTAGAAGGAACTTTTACTCTAAGCTTCTAAAAGTATTATCTTTTGACTTGGAGATGGGCCACTCACTAGAAGGAAGCATGTCTGTTCATAACATGTATGCCCAAATTGTTTTGGCTACAGAGAAATTTTACCGTAGTGTTATTTTTCTTTCTTTTTCTATATCTATGCATTAACCCTGACACTCTTTCAAATAAGTTTCTTGATTATATGCTGCCAAAAGGTACTAGCTTCAGTTTTATCCCATATACTTGGAACAGAAAATAGCCAAGACCTTTAAACCTTAACATGTCAGATTCTGCTGATCTGTTTGTTTTAGAGTATTTAAGAAGCCATGCTGGTATGTCTGAAAGTTTCCAAAGTTCAATGAACAGTTAAAAATTTTCTCAGTCTCGTTTTCAGTGTAATGCTGGCAGACTCACTAGCTCTGTAAGAAGACCTTATGGAACCTTGCAATGTTAATCTTAAAATACTGGCTATTTCTGATAACTACAAATACTGGCTGCAGCTTCAGTTGCTGGCCTGTTTTCACAGAAGAAAGAGGATATATGGGAAGCTGGCACTCTGGTTGGATAGCGTTTAGATGGGAAGTTTTGAAGCTACCTACTGTGAAACAAGGGACTGTCTTTACTATTCTGTTTCTTTCCTAGAATTTTCCACATATATAACATTTTTTCAAATAGAATGCAAACACAGTGGCCAAATTGTGGCCAACTCGTGTCCACCTCTGTTATACTAAACAACTGTGGAGTCAACATAATTTGATTTGTGTTCAATCTGCAATTTATGGTAGTATTGTTGAAGAGAGATTCTCATTTGTAATCAAATTTTACTCTATTTACGCTATTTGGAGCAGGGTGGCTGGACGAATTTGACTTGTATCTGACAGGAAAGAGGAAGAGGCCATATCAAGATGATTCTTATTTACTTCTAGTAAGATACCTTAATCCCCACTCTTCTAAAATTACTCCAAGCCCTTCAGGTTTTTGTATCTGAAGAGTTGTGGTTGACAGCTGTACTTTACAACTGTAAGAAATGTTAGGTAGGATTATGTGCATATGCACAGGATGTTTTTGTAGTCAATTTAGCCTTCTCTCTCTTTTTTTTTTTTTTATATTTTTTGGTTTAAAAAGTCCATGCTAACTTAAAAGAAAATGAGAAAGCAAGCACTCCATTTAGCTTTTGTTGTCCTCCAACTTGTCTTCCATTATTGATGCAAAGATCAAAGTTTTAGTAACAGTTAGAAAGCTACAGGACAACGAGGAGAGAAAAGACTTTCAGCAAGTGCGTGAAATGGAAAAGCATAGTCCAATCTTCATTTAAAAAAAAAAAAAACAAGAAAAAAAAGAAAAAAAAAATCTCTTTAATACCGAAATAATACAACCCAGACACTTGGCTGGGCTGCTTTGATTGGGAGGGGATGTTGCACACTGGAACCCAGACTCTGTTCTGTGTAGTGAAGTGCACTTGTATGCCAGAGCTGAGAATAGATGGGATCTGTTTCATATTATCAAGCTAGATGTGGCTCTCTGGCCTTTCCCAGTGTAGTCAGCATAGACTATAAGTCTGCATAATAAGTATCATGGGATTTAAAGTAATAGTTTAAATTTATTAAAACAAAGTACAATATTCCCAGTTTTTCGGGGAAACATGATCACACCTCACAAAACTGTTCTCAAGCTATCCCATCATGTGCCTTAATGTAATCTTAACACTGGGAAAAAATTCCTCTTTACACGGAGGCCAACAGAATTGGTCTCGTTAAGCCCTACACGTTTCAGAGTTTTGGAGGGGTTTAGTTGCTGCATAGCTTTCGTGGTGGCTCTCTCCAAAAAGCTGAACCATTCCCAGGGTTTTTGAAATTATGGTGCCATCTCAGAAGTGCCGAAGTGCTAAACAAGACAGCTTTTTGCCTGCCTGTCTTCCATGTCTTGAGAAAAGAAACTGCCTGAGGCATCTAAACTAATGTCTTTCTGCCTTCAGATTTACGTGCAGTGACTTCGAGGGGTGTCAGGCTGGATTTTGTTCTGTTCAGCTCCAGAAGTGTCTCTGAGTGAATTCCCCAGTGCTACCTGGTTATGTCTTGTAGTTATTTCAGTTATTTGGTCAATCTGGAAACATTTTCTTTGGATACCAGTTGATTTCATTTGGCTAACTAATAATGTTTAATAGTTTTCCTAAAGTTGTGGAATAGGTTTTACAGGTGAGACAGATCTCTTCCTGGAAATTGAGGAAAGGGAGATTTTTAAAGAAGGAAAAAAGCTTAAAAGCATGTATGGGAAGGGATGGAATAACAATGAAAACTCTTGTTTCTACCTAATGCCTACAAGTTGATTTTATTTCCAGTCACATCATGTGAAGGATGGGTTCACTTACTAATTTTGCCAAGATGAGCCAGTACTTTCAGTTTTATTCTTTTTTCAAAAATTAAATCCTGAAATGTGACCATGGAAGTCTGTTCCTACAAAAGGCCTTTCAAGTGCTGTAAGACTGTGACCCTGTTCTTCATGACGTTGTTGTGATGTTTCCTGGGTTGTATTGTGCTATTGGAGCCTGTTCTTACCAGAAGGGCATCACTTTCAGATAGCTGTCTCACATCAGGCAGCCTGACACAGCTGATACACTGGTACGAAGTGACTGAGGAAATACAAAATGGGAGTGTTCAATTTTTCCTGAGCTAATGACTGGTGAATCTGTTGCTGGCAATGGATATCACACAGCATGCAGAATTAAAACCAGACTGATAACAGCTCCATGGTGACACAGCTGTACGTGCGAAGATTTTCTTTTTCCTCCAGTTGATCTGGGAGAGTGTGTAGAGACAGCCGAGGAGAGCAAAAAGCAATAGGTCTGCTGACTAAACAGAAGAACTTTGTAGACGTGTCATTTTTGTGCCTCCTGGGGTTCATTCCATTTGTGATGGATTTAACTTTTAAAAATTAGCTTGTCTTTCACACGGCTTTTGACATTTGTGCAGTTCTGACCCTTATCACTCCATAATATGCCTGTCTGTCTGTTCTTTGTTGCTAATTGTCACTGGAATCACACTGTATGTAAATATTTGCCAAGTCTTTGTAAAATGTAATTTATTTTAATATTTTACAATAAAAAATTTACAATTTATCCTCTGTGTCGTGAGAAGAATGGCAATGAATATTCCTTTTTATAACTACCTACACTTCTAACGCACCTTACAGATGAGACTGATCCTGGCCCAAAGAGCTGGAGGGTAAAGAGCCAAAAAAGCAAGTTGTTTTATGCAAGCAGATGCCTTAACTTGTATGGGGTATTGATGACTTCAGTTTAATGGCATCTGGTCTTCAATTAGATACAGCATAGCAAAGTATTTTTCAATGTGGATTTTGGACAGCTGTTGAAAAATAAACTGAAGTTTATTTTAAGGGCTCTGTTTTATCAGTGGGCTGCTTTTAAAGAAGATGCACGGAGATGGGAGGTGTTAGAATTAATCAGTACTGTGATAAAATAAAATGGAGATTTATGGCTGGTATCTGAATCTCATGCCAGAGCTATTAAAATACCTGAGTAGCTGTTTATGAATTTTCACAGTATTTCTAGTCACAGTGCTCACCATTTTCCAGGCTAGAAGTATTTGCAGTCCTACAACTCCACTAGTTTCCTTGGCAACACTATTCCAGCTATTTCCTGGAAAATAGCTAACTACCTGCCTAAATGGTGATACCCATGATAGAGATGGAGCCATCTGAGGAAATTGGGACAACGTCAGCCTGAGGAGGAAGAGACTGAACCTTGGCTTTTAGACAGCTGAGTAGAATTGCTGAGGCACCAGCTAGGAAAGTGGAGAGATGATGGGCATGGGAGCAAAGGGTGGATGCTGTTGGATTTGAGTGAGGGTAGCCAATCTCTGCTTTTCCTCCAGCCACACAACAGGAGCAGTGAAGGAAGGAAGCACCTCACTGGTGACTGATGCCAAAAAGGGCCCAAGAGGGAGGTGGCAGCTCCTCATGGAGCTGAGGGCAGCACATAGCATGGAGTCTGCTAAGCACCCAGTAATATTTCCAGCAGCTCCCAGCAGGCTGGAAACTCTTGTTCACCTTCTGCCCTCAGAATTGTAGTAGTGTCAATAATTTATTGGTAGGTAGCAAGAAGTAGGAAAACAGGACAAACCTGTATCTGTTACACGCCTGTTCTTATGTCCATGCCTGGCTGCGGGTTCTCTGAACACAATAGCTTAACAGATAAAATCACAGACCAGCTAACAACTTAAGAAGCCTGTCATGTTTCCACTGAATGTGTATCCTAGGCCTTCACAGTGCCTGGTGCAACATGATACCAGTAACCTGCAGCTCGTGGGCACAGAGAACTCAAACCTTTCTTTCTGAGAGATGAAGACAGAAAGAAAGCAGGATGAGTTGCAGTTAAGGACCATTTTAAACAGGGAAATGCTGTGCTCTTCAGGTCCTGAAGAACCCAAGTAGCTGGGCCTAGGTCCTGAAGAACCCATAAAACACCTCTCTCAACTCTTATGCAAGGAAGTGGTGGAGCTCTGTTACCTATATTTTAAAGAGGAAGAGTTTTCTATTTAAATTCATGACTTGTACCTTGTGCCTGTCAGCAAGGGTTGGCTGGTTTTTGGGGTTTTTTGGTTGGTTGATATTTTTTTAAACCATATTTTTTGCCTCAACCTGCCCTTGGTAAGATAACTAATACTGTGATATATAAGAATAAAAGGTTGTGCTGAGTACAACATTGCTCAGATTTTTACTTCTCTTTGTTTCTTGGAGAATTCCCTTGACCTGCACCCAGACTGGGCCTCCTCCACATACCCTGCCTGGCTTTACTGGCTGACTGTGGGCTGTGGCTTCATCTCTGAGGGAAAAAGGGGAAGTGATGGTTGAAGGGGAGTAAACCCAGCCCTGACCAGAGTCACCTGTCTGGCTGAGAGCAAAGCCATGGCATTGCCTTCTCCTGGCAGGCCCTTAGCTCTCCACTCCCACTCGTTCATCACTAGGTCTTGTGCAGCCTGGGGTGCTTGAAGGGGTTGGTGAGGGATAGTCACTTTTTTTTGGCAGATATCTGCTTTTGCAATGCAGCTGATGCAGCTCCTGCTGGCTCGTGGCACGAGGGCAAAGACTTAGGGAAAAAGGGGTGCAATACTGCCCTTTACTGCCTTGATTTTATTCCCAGCTCCCAAGGAAACAGACTCATAAGGGCTTGGGGCTTTTTGAGGGGCGAGGGGGGTTGATGTTTTGTGGACAATAGGTGTCCAAGCAGGTGTTGTGCATCTTGGGGTGAACAAAGTAGCAGCCACTGGTTATCTTGGACTACACAGCCAGCCTAGCACAGGCAGTGGTACCACGACTGATAGGAGCATAGATGTCCAGAACAGAACTGACTGACCTAAACAGATCTAACTGACCAAGGGGGTTTGCTATTTCAGACCAGCAGAGCTTCTCTGGAAAGGGAGAGTTAATGTGCACTGGGATGCTGGAAGCATTATCCTGCACAGAGGCTCCCTGAAAGCCAGGTATCTGTGTTGGGCTTCCTCTGATAGCCAAGACTACAAGTACAGCCCAGGGCCAGAACTCCTTCTGGCTGATAAAAAAAATGAGTAGATATATGGAAAATGTATTAACATATGAAAAATATTCTGATTAAAATGTTCTGATAATCATTTTGGATTTTACAAGTTAAACTGAAACAACTGTGAAGTCAAAGAGTTTTGGTCTTCTATTTTTAGAATATTTTTATAGGATGCCAGAATTTCTCTCCTTCTTGTCACTCCTTGCTGCTCATAGGAAAGAGCAGAAGAGTGACAACTCAGTCTTTGTATTTTGATGGTTATGTTGTTTCCTACATGGAGAAATCTGTGGAAAATATACTCTGTCCCCTCTTTTCTGGGGTGGGGCTGCAAATGAAAAAGAAAGCAGAAAAAACCCCTGAAAATATAAATTCTGAAAAATTGAAAGTCTCTGAAACTATGAATTTCTCCTCTGCGAGGAGGTTAAAACACAAAATATTGTAAGTACAAGTCAGTATTTTTCCTATAGACATTCTTTGAAATTTCCCGTGCTAACTTTTAATAACATTCTTTCAGCTACTCTCCTAAATATGCTAAACAAAAGCACTCATGTTTTCAAATTAGGTCTATGCATTATTAATTCAGGTAAAACGTAAATACTTAGACACACTTTTAATCTTATTTGATATTAAAGTATCATGTGGCACCATAATATGTCTGTAATTGTAAGGAGCATTAATGCACTCAGTGTGAATGACCAAGAGCAAAAAATTCCTGTTTAAGGCCTGTCAACAGCTTTGTGTCCTGTTCTGTAGACTTTTGGCTTTGGGCACTTGTTGATCACATTTCTGTTTATCTAGTTAAGCTTTTGGGTGTATAAGGAAGTATCATCATTCCTTAATGCCGCTAAGATCAGAGACAAAAATCCTCTTCTGTGCTGATTTGTGGGTTGGGCGCCATCCATACTGATCAAAATAAACTGTGCAGAGGAGCACTTGTTCCTACATACTCCTGGTTGCTGGGCAGAACTGCAAAATATGTGCATACCAATGTGAAATAAATCTGTGTTCACATTGAAATTGAAGTCACAAGCTTCTGAAGCTGAAGTATAAGTGTTTATTCATAAAGCTCT